>JAUIMM010000787.1:1480000-2717500 GCA_031769625.1 Taudactylus pleione | reverse complement strand
TTAAGTCATGCAGCATCATATCAGATGAATCATTTGCGTTATCCATTGTTTCTAAGTTAAAAACTGTAGATATAATGGAGGGAGGTCTATGAAGGGGTAAGGGTGACAGGCCAACATTTTTTCTATAGTCCTTACCTGAAGATGTTATTCAGATTCTTTCTTTTTCAGAGTCCATAGGCTCCACAGGGAGACCTTGAGGTATAGGTTGGGGAACCAAATCCGGGCACCACGCAGTTAAAGCTTTCTGCTCCCAGGATGCACTGAGTCCACTCTCCCTATAACCCCACCCCCGAGCCAGTAGGTGCCCGGCCGGAGTCGGGTCACTGTTATCATAGTTTTACACTATCTCTAGAGCGTGCAGCAACAGACTGTCCATTGGACATTGCGACACCAGTACTGATCTGGGGATCTCGGCGGGACCACGGGGTCCGTGCTAGCCAGGCCCCACGGACTTCCCTGACTGCGGCCGGATCTATGGGGACAAGGTAAGGCGGGTCACCGCTTGCAGTGACCTGCCTATGAGCAGTCTTTGCCTCCGGTCTCCGGGGACAGACCAGAGGCGCTGAGGTGGACGCAGGACCCCCATACCCTGTGCTTCCACTAGACCACCAGGGACAATATCAGCGCGGGAAGCCAGCGTCCCATGGGAGCCAGTCTTCCCTGTTGTAGCAGCTCCTCCCCTCAGCTCAGCGCGCCTTTCCAGTCTAAGGTCTGGCTTTGCTGAGCTGATTCCTCCTTGGGCCACGCTTCCTCTGAGGTCTCCGGCGGCCATTTTATCTCTGTGGTACATCGCAGATCTCCTAGCACGGTGTTTGGTCCAGTCCCCCTGCGTACCTCGCCTTTGGGTCAGTGTACACAGCGCTATAGCCTTCCCAGACACTGAATCTGGGCAGTTGATTGTAGTACCATTTGCAGTATAGTGTATGTAATGTTTATATATAACAAAAAGAGGGGCACTCGCCAGGCTTGTAAAAAGTTAGTCCAGTTTTAATGAAGAAATGACATAATTCACTCAACGTTTCGGTCACAGCACGTGACCTTCTTCAGGAGAGGCAACATGTACAAATGGTAACAGCAACCACAAAGAGGATACAGAAATAAGGCTTACCTTGACACAGCTGCCTGTTATACCTGGATGCTAATGAGTAAATTGTCTGGGAGCATGCTTAGTCACATCCCATAGACCGGGCAACTTCATGACGTCACTTCCGGTGACGGACATTCCTTACTAAACATGTCTCAAAATACCGGTGGCAAGCAAAACAAATTTGCTGCCAAACAAAACAGCCCACCCACAGATCAGGATAAAGTCAGAGCCACTGAGCGGTACTTCCGCTCCCTGTTTGAAGTTGTCATGGCAACCTGTAAACACACGTCAGAGGTGCTCAGCCAATCCGAAAGAATAACAAGGTGATTGGCATGGCAACGGTGCAAAGACGCTGAACTAAAAAGTGTCCCGTTCAAAAGGCATAGCAATATAAGTAACAATGTATCCAACCAGTGCAAACATGAAAGAGTGTAGATACTCAACCACTAAATCCTACATTTATTTATTGAACATCATAACAATTCTAAAGAGTGAAAAGGAAGTATATCAATGCTGGTTACATAAATACTGTATACACAGGAAAGAGGGGGGCGGGACAATACATCTAAGCAATCGGTAAAGGTACTGCAATATTAAACATCACAGGTCTAAGTAGCTCGTTGTGTCACTGTATCACATCATTGTTGGATATTCAGGATGCGTACCTAAATGTGCCTATAGCGCCCTCTCATCAGCGTTATCTCCAGTTTGCTATGCCACAGCAACACTTCCAATTTTCAGGATCTGCCCTTTGGACTGTCCACAGCCCCACAGGGGTTTACCAGAATTATGGCTTTTATGACAGACTAGCTGCACAGGGTATCCGACTGCTGCTGTATTTGGACGGCCTCCTGCTCTTAGCAGGATCCCCAGAGGTGCTTCAAAGCCATTTCCAGTTAACAATTGCTTTCCTTCACAAGCTCAGAGTGTTTATCTACTGGGAAAAAGTCCTCCCTGAATCCGTCACAAAGTATGATTCATCTGGGAGCCCTGCTGGATTCTCAGAATCAGAGAATCTTTCTGACATCAAACAAGATCTCCACTCTTCAACTACGAGTGCGCAGATGTCTCCACAGTCGACGAGTGTCCATGCACTCAGTAATGCTGGTTCTGGAATCCATGGTGTCCACCTTCGACATGGTGGAATATGCTCAGTTCCGTTCCAGGCCTTTGCAAAAACTGATCTTCTCCAGGTGGAACGGGTTTCTCCATCGGATCAATGTTCAGACTATAATGCTCTCTCTGGAGGTGCGTCTGTCTCTATCTGGGTGGCTATAGCCATCTCACCTAACCAAGGGTCGACCCTTTTTGGATACCGGACTGGGCAATCCTTATAACGCACACTAGTTTCCGGGGCTGGGGTGCAGTGACCGCTCCGCACTCCTTTCGGTGCCATTGGACAACGGTTGATTCAACCCTGTCAATAAACATATTGGAACTTCGAGCTGTCTTAGGGCCCTCACACTGGCCCAACACATACTTCACGGTAAACCTGTACAGGTTCAGTCCGACAATGTCACAACAGTGGCTTACATCAAGGAGGCACTCAGTCGGGCAGCAATGACAGAAGTGTCACACATTCTGACATGGGCCGAGGGTCACCTCCCGGCCATCTCTGCAGTGTTCATTCCGGGAGTTCTCCATTGGGAAGCTGACTTCCTCAGCCTTCACGACGTGCATCTCGGGGACTGGTCTCTCCACCAAGAGGTGTTTCAACTCCTAGTGAGCAGATGGGGCCTCCCAGAGGCGGCCCTCATGGCCTCCCGACACAACCACAAACTGCCAGTGTACAGGTCCAGATCTAGAGATACCATAGCAACCTCCAGAGACGCATTGTCAGTGCAGTGGAGCTTCCAATTTGCATCCCTCCTTCCCTTTGGTCTCACTACTTCCTCAAGTTTTTCGTAAGTTCAATCAAGATGGAGGTATTGTCCTGCTGGAGGCTCCAGCTTGACCCAGACGTAACTGGTATTTAGTTTTTCAGAGTCTCTGCATCGACACTCTGGACCTCATTCAGAGCCGGTCACACAGAGCGTGCGGTCGGTCTGAATGAGGGGAGGACGTCTTGAATTTTCAAGACGTCCTCCTTTGCGGTGGTAAGGCTGTGGGTTAACTAGTGATGTCAGTGGGGCCGCCCCCAAACGGTAGGCGTTCCCATGGGAATGCCCCCGTTTGGGTTGCCACCCCCCCGGCCCGCCTTCCAAACGGGGCGAGCTATCAATCAACATCGACAGCTCGCTCCCTTTGGATCGAGACCCGCTACGACCGGCGCTGTCGGTCATAGCGGGTCTCACGCATGCGCGCGACGGCGCCGTCGCCGTCGTGCGCATGCTCTGTGGGGGGCCATCGACCCGGACCGAGCGCATCGGCGCTAACGACCGGGTCTGAATGACCCCCTCAGTTCCTGCTGCCTCAACGTCCGGACCTGTTGTCTCAGGGTCCTTGCCTTTCCCCGAACCTGGATCGTCTGTCTTTGACTGCGTCCTTACTAGGGTCCAAAGGATTCTCTGGCTCTGTCATCATCAGGATGCTTAGAGCGCATAAGGCAGCTTCTGCTAGGATCTGACATAGAGGGTGGCATACATATTTCTAATGGTATCGTACCAGTGGCTACGATCCTCAAGTATTTAGGAATTCCACAGTCCTGGCATTCCTTCTAGCTGGTTTGGATCTAGCCTTCCGCCTGGCTTCCCTGAAAGTGCAGGTCTCGGAATTGCTCCACTCCTGAGTATTCAGACCTTCCTTAAGGGTGTTCTCTGGATTGTACCTCCTTTTGCCCCCCCTAGGGGCTCTTTGGGATTTGGCAGTAGTTCTTCGGGCCCTCGAGGGGCCCCCATTTGTACCACTGGTTTCGGTAAACCTTACGTGGTTTATTACTTAGACTCTCTTTCTTATGGCGTTTACGTCTGCCTGGAGAGTGCCAGAATGTGGGCGCTTTCCTGTGGCTCCCTCTTCTGGATATGTCACCAAGACAGGGCTGTGAGTTGCACTCGCCCTGTGTTTCTTCATAGGGTGGTTTCTGAATTCCTTTTTATTCAGGGACTTATGGTAAATAAATAACAACTTCACCTCATATGGCGCAATATACGTAAAAAGAGTCCTTACATCAAAGAAACAAGTTCATAAATCACTAACTGTTCTCGATATTTCATCAGGATATGGATTTTTCTCCAAATATGGTCCTCAATGATGAATATAGAAAAGAAGATAACAAAACATAGTGCAATATAGCCCAAAATTTTTTTTGGGGAAAAGATGAATTTATTACATCACACTCACATTTGAAAAAACTTAAAATCGCATATAACCATAAATGGTAAAAGCTGGGGTATCAGTGGGCTTATTTCATCGATATATTACCCTCCCAGATGGAATAGGGATTGAGGTTCAGGGTCCTAGTATTCTCCCTTCTCCTTTAGGCAAAACGAAGATGATAGAGCAAATCCCCATATGCTGAAACAATCACCACGCTTGAAGCTTTTTGGACGTCCTGTCCTTCATCAGAAGCATGGTGAACTCACTATCATAGCACATATATATATACCTAAGCTAATAGGAGGGACACTCCCTTAATCAGTCTCAATAATGTCCGCTGATTACCGCCGCGTGGCGCGGGCGGAAATGATGTCATCATGCGGCATCCGCTACCGGAAGTGACGTCGTCATCTTGCGCCCGGAACCGGAAGTGACGTCATCGCTAGGTGTCCAGAACCGGAAGTCCATCACATTGCATTCTATTAGTTCCCAAAAACCGGAAGTGAAGATTTAAGATGCGTTCCACCATGTTTTTAATCCTAAACAGGAAGCTCTATGTATTCCACTTCCATCCAAAATAGGAATTCTGTAGCTTTTAAGACCCATTTTAGACACAGTCCATGAAAGTCCATAAATATTTTAAATAAAAACATATAAAAAAACAATTAATAAAACACAAATAGAGTTAAAACTAGGAGTATAAAAAAACAATAAATACTAAAGAATTGAGACAAATAAAAAAGATATATAAACACCAGCAACTCAAAAACCATTTAAGTTCGAATTCACCATTTAAACCATTTGGGGTCAGAGTGTCCAGCCTATAAATCCATTTAATTTCTAATTTGGACAATCTGACCTCCACATCTCTACTTTTCCATGCAGGTTTAATGGTTTGAATCCCCCAGAAAGATTTTAATTTATTTGGATTAGATTGGTGCTCTTTTTAAAAATGCATGGACACTGTATGAGTTTCAAGGCCTTTTTTAATATTATAGACGTGTTCCGCCAGTCGTGTCTTCAAATTTCTACTCATTTTCCCTATATATACAAGACCACACTGGCACTCTAAGCCATAAATCACATTTTTAAAATTACAGGTAATAAAATCTTTAATAAAAAAAGTTTCACCTTTTACCTGAAATTCTTTTATTTTACTCTGACCTTTTACTGCCCGACACATGCAGCATAAGCCACATCTATGAAAACCTTGACTTCTGGTACTTGTCCTCTGTTTCTCCTCAATTGCACTATGCTCCAAATTATCTTTAAGATTGCGAGATCGTCTGTAAATAAACTGTGGTTTTTCTGGTATTGCATCACCAAGCACTGGGTCCTCTTTCAAGATCTTCCAGTGTTTTTTAAAAACAAGTTCAATATTTTTAAAATTTGAATTATAATTACTAATAAAAGACCACTGATGAACTTTAGTTATTTTGTCCTTCTTTTTGTTTTCCAATAAAGTTTTTCTCTCTATCTGTTTTACATTTTCCAAAACTTTAGTAATTCTATCCATATTGTAACCTTTATCTAGGAATCTATTACCCATTTCAGTCATTTGTTTATTACAAACATCATCTTCCGTACAATTCCGTTTTATGCGTAAAAATTGACCAAACGGTACGCCATCGAGCCAATTTTTATGATGTTGGCTTGTGATGTCAATATAACTATTGGAATCCGTACTCTTTCTATGAGTTTTGGTATATAAATTACCCTCTTATACATAGATAGACAAATCTAAACAGGTAATTTCAATTGAACTAGTAAAAAAAGTAAACTTGATATTAAAATCATTCTGATTTAAAAGATCACAAAAAGATTGGAGTTCATCACCTGGACCACTCCAAATAAATATTACATCATCAATAAAACGTTTCCATGTGACCAGGCCCGCTCCGAGCTCATTGTTCCGCCAAATCATTATATCTTCCCAATACGCCATATATAAATTGGCGTAGCTCGGAGCGAACCTGGTCCCCATGGCCGTACCGACCATTTGACCATAATAAGACCCATCGAAATAAAAATAATTATTTTTCAAGAGAAATGAAATACCTTTTATAATAAAATCTTTCAAATCAATAGAGAGGTCCGATCTATCTAAGAAATAGGATACAGCCTGTATACCCTTTTCTATATCAATAATAGTATACAGAGTGGATACATCTCCACTTACCAAAATTTAATTATTCTGCCATTTGATTGTTACTAATAAATTTAAAACATCTCTAGTATCCTTTAAAAACGCTTTGGTCTGTTTGACCAAAGGCTGAAGGTAAGAATCGATCACAGCTGACAGATTTGATGTGATGCTATTAGTACCCGCAATGATAGGTCTCCCTGGAGGGTGGAGGAGGTCCTTATGGATCTTGGGTAGTACATAAATAGTGGGTACAGAAGGAAATTTAATATGTATAAAATCAAGTTCCAATTGATTAATAACATCTTTTGTTAATGCTTCCCCAATGAGTTCCTGAAGGTCCTTCATAATTCTTGTACTTGGATCGCATTTTAACTTCTTATAGGTGTTACCACTTTCCAACTGTTTAAAAATCTCTGCCATATAAATATCTTTATCCATAAGGACCACACCTCCACCCTTATCAGCAGGTTTAATGATTAGATCAAGATCCTCTATAAGGGATTTCATAGCTTTGTGGAACACGTCTATAATATTAAAAAAGGCCTTGAAACTCATACAGTGTCCATGCATTTTAAAAAAGAGCACCAATCTAATCCAAATAAATTAAAATCTTTCAGGGGGATTCAAACCATTAAACCTACATGGAAAAGTAGAGATGTGGAGTTCAGATTGTTCAAATTAGAAATGAAATGGATTTATAGGCTGGACACTCTGACCCCAAACGGTTTAAATGGTGAATTCGAACTTAAATGGCTTTTATGAGTTTTTGCTGGTTTTTATATAATATATATTTTTTATTTGTCTCAATTCTTTAGTATTTATTGGTTTTTTATACTCCTAGTTTTAACTCTATTTGTGTATTATTAATTGTTTTTTTATATGTTTTTATTTAAAATATTTATGGACTTTCATGGACTGTGTCTAAAATGGGTCTTAAAAGCTACAGAATTCCTATTTTGGATGGAAGTGGAATACATAGAGCTTCCTGTTTAGGATTAAAAACATGGTGGAACGCATCTTAAATGTTCAGTTCCGGTTTTTGGGAACTAATGGAACGCAATGTGATGGACTTCCGGTTGCCCAGCGACGACGTCACTTCCGGTTCCGGGCGCCCGATGATGACGTCACTTCCGGTTGCGGACGCCACATGATGACATCATCTCCGCCCACGCTACGCGGCGGTAATCAGCGGACATTATTGAGACTGATTAAGGGAGTGTCCCTCCTATTAGCTTAGGTATATATATGTGCTATGATAGTGAGTTCACCATGCTTCTGATGAAGGACAGGATGTCCGAAAAGCTTCAAGCGTGGTGATTGTTTCAGCATATGGGGATTTGCTTTATCATCTTCGTTTTGCCTAAAGGAGAAGGGAGAATCCTAGGACCCTGAACTTCAATCCCTATTCCATCTGGGAGGGTAATATATCGATGAAATAAGCCCACTGATACCCCAGCTTTTACCATTTATGGTTATATGCGATTTTAAGTTTTTTCAAATGTGAGTGTGATGTAATAAATTCATCTTTTCCAAAAAATATTTTTGGATATATTGCACTATGTTTTGTTATCTTCTTTTCTATATTCATCATTGAGGACCATATTTGGGGAAAAATCCATATCCTGATGAAATATCGAGAACATTTAGTGATTTATGAACTTGTTTCTTTGATGTAAGGACTCTTTTTACGTATATTGCGCCATATGAGGTGAAGTTGTTATTTATTTATGTGATTGTTTCGAGAGTTACGTGAAGAGCTTTCTATTCTCCTCAGGGGCAGCATTTTACATGTGTTTGCGTTGTCATTATTATTGTTTATTCTCAGGGACTTATGGTATCGGCCTTTCAGTCACCTGCCCTATCGGCTATCTGTCTATCTGAGGGCCCTACACACAGGAAGGCCTTCCTGTTCCAGCTTCGGTTGATGCTTATTCTACTCGGTCTGTGGGCCCCTCGTAGGCGGCTCACCATGGCGTCTTGGCTGTTCAGCCTTGCAAGGCAGCCACGTGGTCTTCCATCCAGACCTTTCTAAGGTTCTATGCATTAGATACCTTTGCCTCTCAGGATGCTTCAGGATGCTTCCTTTTGGGAACCGGATTCCCCTCTCAGCGCAGGAGCGTCCCCACCCTTAAAAGGACAGTTTTGGGACATCCCCAAGGATGCCTGTGGACCCTGAAGAAGAAAATGAGAGATATGGTAAGAACTTACCTTTGTTATCTCTCTTTCTTCGAAGTCCATAGGCTCCACAGGGCACCCGCCCTGACGCACCTGGCTTCATATGGGCTATGTTACTGGCCACCGGTTTCCCGTCTACTTCTATGTGAGTGTGGTTCTTGAGTGTTCCAGTCTTTTGTTCTCTCTCTCTTTCCTCCTCCGGCCTTTGGCTACTTACAAACTGAGGTGCCTCTGGCTCGGGGGCGGTGTTATAGGGAGAGTGGACCCAGTGCATCCTGGGAGCTGAAAGCTTTAACTGTGCCCGGATTTGGTTCCCCAACCTATACCCCAAGGTCTCCCTGTGGACCCTATGGACTTCGAAGAAAGAGAGATAACAAAGGTAAGTTCTTACCATATCTCTAATTTTTTCTGAAGATGTTGCTATTCAGGACCTTATTGGAAGATATCAAAAGTTCATATCAGTAGTCGTTATCCAAAGTCGCTTATATAAATCAGGAACTACTCGTAGAGTGCCAATGTATAGTAGGACAAAATGTCACCAAAACATGGCTGCCAGTAGCTGAACATTCTTTATATAGGACTGTGACCTGCATTGTGACATCACAATGCATGCAGGCAGCAGCTAGAGATAGCTTTAGCTTAGATCAGCTCTGGGACAAGATGCTCTGCAACAGCACTCTGGTGAGAATATAAAAACCGGGGTTCGGGAGATGGCAGTATAACAAGAAGAGAGCCGGGCCCCAGAGGTAGTTTGGGCCATGTAACAGCCCTGTTCTCTGCACCTACTGTAGCCATGCCCTTGCCTGTGAGTGCCAGCTGATCTGCCAAAGATGGGAAGAGTGTGTACTGTTACACAATCCTTTTAGTAGATTGATTCATCAGATGCAGATCTGAGATCTGCTGCAAAATTGGACAGGTGTGTAGGATTGTGTCAACAGTCAGGTCTGGAGTTGGATCACAGAGGATTGGACAAGGGTGTAGATGAATAATTTTCTTTGTCAATTGTTTCTGTATTAAAAACTGTAGATATAATGGAGGGAGGTGTATGAAGGGGTAAGGGTGACAGGCCAACATTTGTTATATAGTCCTTACCTGAAGATGTTATTCAGATTCTTTTTCTAAAGATGCTGCTGTTGAGGACCTTATTGGCAGGTGTTATCAAAAGTCCATATCAGTAGTCATTATCCAAAGTTGCTTAAATAAAGCAGAAACTACTCAGAGAGTATCAATGTAGTACAAAATGTCACCACAATATGGCTGCCAGTAGCTGAACATCCTTTATATAGGGCTGTGACCTGCATTGTGACATCACAATGCATGCAGGCAGCAGCTAGAGATCGCTGTAGCTTAGATCAGCTCTGGGCCCAGATGTCCTGCAGCAGTCTGGTGAGAATAGAAAAGCTGGGGCTGAGGAGATGGCAGTGTAACTTGGTGCAAGGAGAATTCCGGACCCCAGAGACGGCCTGAGTACTTTAGCAGCCCCATTCTCTGCACCTAATGTAGCTATGCCCTTGCCTGTGAGTGGCAGCTGGTCTGCTAAATATTGGAAGTGTGTGTACGGTGACACAATCCTTTCAGTAGATTGTTTCATCAGATGCAGATCTGAGATCTGCTTCAAAATTGTATAGGTGTGTAGCCATATATTGGGTGTTTAATCTGCATCCATGTCTCCAGTAGGATTGTGTCAAGTTTTGTCTGGAGTTGGATCCCCAGAGAATTGGACAAGTGTGTAGACATGCAGCGTCATATCAGATGAATAATTATTTGCTTTATCCTTTGTTCTAAATGAAAAACTGTAGATTAATTGGAGGGAGGTGTCTGACGGGGTAAGGGTGACAGGACAAAATTTTTATATAGTCCTTACCTGAAGATGTTATTCAGATTCTTTTTCTGAAGATGCTGCTGTACAGGACCTTATCGGAAGATGTAATCCAACGTCCATATCAGTAGTCGTTTTCCAAAGTCGCTTAAATAAAGCAGGAACTGCTCAGAGAGTAAAGTCATCCTCAATTTTAAGAATTTACTTAGATCTGAAGAACATTACCAAACAATTCTAGTTTTAACTCATAGCTAGGCTTTGTTACAAACAGGAACTACCACTGTCATTCCCATGACTTTCTCCTTACTGAAAAAGGAGATTGCGCTCACATGCATTACTTTACTCATTTTCAAAGTGGCCAACAATGGACCAGTCTGTGAAGATTATTGCACCTAGGGCCAGATTCAGCAAGGAACGCAACTGCTAATGAATTTGCTAATACGCACGCAATTCCACTGCGACAGTATGCTAATCCATTGTGATCACTATGCCCTTGCAGCACTACATAAGGACGCCCACTTTACCTTACACACATCGGTAATACTTAGCAGAATAGCGAAACCGTCGGTACAATCAAGTACCATCGGACACCTCATGCACACTTGCACAAGCCCTGACCTTACTCAGAAATTGGTAACTTCAGCGCACGCTATCAGGCCTCGTTGCGTTGGGAATCGCAGTGGATAATTAATGCACGCCCCTGCAGCACACCTGCGTTTCGCTGCAACTTCCTGTCAATAACTCTGCAATGGGTCTACGTAGTCACTGCTATCGCACTACCGATCACAGTGGCCGATATGCGCAGGACGCAATAATAGGCCGATTGCGTGCGTATCCAAGCTGTATCAGACCCCTAGTTACATTCGAGCAGTGCTTTAAACATTTCTTCAAAGTATACCAAAGAAAAACGATGTATTCTCTGCTATATGTTCGATTGAGCGCTATATTTAATTTTTATTTTGCAACTAATGTAGAAAAAAAACTAGAATAATACATTATTACCAATTTATTCTATATTCTGTTTTGCAGGAAGTTAGTTGACTTTATCATAAAGGAACATTTTCCATCTATTAACACAACAGATCCCAACAGAGTATTGGTGAGTTCTAAGGAAAGACTTACGTATTCCAGCTCAGATCCATATGTATTATGTATTAACAAACCCATGCTTAAAATAGGATTTCCCCAATTAACAAATGATGGGCCCACGGGAGCTCCCCATCACCTGCAGTCAGTTTGTGCCCCAGGTTTCTGCAATCTATCTATAGCTCTGCAGCCAAGCTATTTTGGAGACATATAGGGGCATATTCAATTAGGCGCGGAAAGTCCCATACTTTTCGCATGCCGGACTTTTCGCCGACATCACTGGTTTTCCATGCGAAAAAGTATCGCGCTCGTCAATGCTTATCCCCATATTGAATTAAAAATCGGCTAAAACGGGACCCAGTGACTTCGGACCTGACGAAAAGTCCTGTCAGATTTGGGTAAAATCAGCCTGACACCCCTCAAAAGATGCAGTGACATTGGGGATCACTATAGATACCCCCAAATAAGCCTGCTGAAGGTATTTGGGGCACTTAAATGCTCTCAATAGCTGCTAATTAGCGTCTTCGCAGAAGTGGTGAAGAATAGCATTTAGCAGGTTTTTTTGCAGAAAATAAATAGTCCCAGCAAATTTAGGGTACATGGAAATGGGTGCCAGCATATTTTACAGTTGCTAAAGTGAAGTTTTAAAAAATTTAAAAATCCACCTGCCGCAACCACCTGCAAACTTAAAAACACCTGGGGCATACTTGGGGACCCCCCTGGAGTCTATTTCACTAGTAAGTTCGTCACCCAACTTTGTTTTTTTTCGCCTACAAAATGAAAGTACTTTTTTGGGGTGTTCTTAAGTTTTTTTTTTTTTCTTTTTTTGACACAGTTTACCTTTAGGGGGCTGTCCGAAGGGTGCAGGGTGGTTTCCGCAAGTTTGTACCCCAATACCCCATTTCTGCACTTTTTTTCAACAGCTTTCATAGGCAAATCTTTTTCGCCTATTCCAATGCATTGACTTTCCGCACCGGCTAAAAGTCTTTGGAATTGAATACGGGGATAAGTTTTCGCCTGGCGAAATGATGTCACCGGCGAAAACTTTTCACTGAAAACGGCTTATCGCAGCTAATTGAATAGCCCCATAGATGGTCTGTGGTATGCTGTTTCAGACTTCTAGCCCCCAGCTTCAGGTAATTTTGGGGGGATTTTTTGGCAATTCCCCCTGCTATTTGCTATATCAGGGAAAGTGGGGGTTGTCCAATAGAGTGCAACCGCTTTATATCAAAAGTTTGATGAGGTTATTGGATTTTTTATTATAAGCATACGAGCATTAGTGTCTTGTATCTGCAATGTGTATAACACAGGACCTATTCCTTGCAGGTGTTCTTCTCCAAGGTGGTTTCTCAGACTGCAGATATGATTGCACGGTGGATGTCCGTAGGGTTTGCACATGGTAAGTTTATGTCACATTTACTATAGTATTGTACCGTTAGGACACAGGGACTGATTCAGAGGCGGAGGCAGTATCAATGGCTCATGCCAACAGCCGATGTTTTAAGTCTGCGCATGCGTATGCGTTCTGATTGTCTGCGCACAGAGACATAGGGCCTGATTCGAATGTGGGCGCTCTTGCGTTAGCAGCTGCAATTTTGTATTCTAATGCCACCGCCGCCTGGAAATGTATTGAGACTACCATCAGCGTTCTCACAGATCCAAGCAACTGCGTACAAATACACAGCGGTAGTCGCAGGTCCATCGATAGTCGACCAGCTGAGAAACCTACAACCGCATTATTTTCTGCGTACGTGATCACAGATGTAGGCAGACACACGCCCCGAAGGCAATCACGACACGCCCACATTTTTGCCTCCACTACCCGTTATTTACCACATAATGGACCCTGGGTCTGATTCACTACCGATCACAACTGCAATACTGCAATCAGCCAATTGTTACATTTTGCGCATGCACCGCAGTGCCCAAACTAGCCACTGCAATCGGGACTGCAAACTACGCAGACCCATCGCAGAGTGATTGACAGGAGAAGTGCCGTAGGGGATTGGTGATGGGGGGGGGGGGGGTCGGCAAAATGCAGGCATTCCAGTATCCACTGCGATGCTATACGCAGCTTGGGCTTTCACTGCGTGCGATGAGGTTAGCAATCCCTGAGTAAGGTCAGACCTTGTGCAAGTGTGCGAGAGGCTACGATTGTACTCTATGTTACCGATGGTTTTGCAGTCTTGATAAACATAACAAATGTGTGTAAGGTAAGGTGGGCGTCTCTATAAAGTGCTGCGACGGCATAGCGATCGCAATGGATTAGCATATCTTCGCAGCCAGACTGCATGTGTATTCGCAGCCGCGATCACACTTGCAATCCGTAGTGGATCAGGGCCCCCTGTCTGTCAATCACTTGCGAATAAATCCTCACCACAACCGTAGTCGCATTTGATCACAATCCAATCGCCTTGTGTGCGCATTGCGGACTAATATGCATTCACAGTCCACTGATAATCACTCAAAAGAGTGAACATCGAAATAGCTCCGCATCTGAATCAGGCCCACAGCACAGGATCCTACGCACCCTCTGTGAATTTTATTGGCCGTTCCAGGTAATGAGGGTGGCGTGTAGCTGAAAGCGTCTACATTCAAATACGCACAGCCACTCACATGGATGCAAACGGAGAAGCTGCGCCTGCTATAGGGCTGGCACATGTTTCAATGGTGTGTCTGGTGGTGGCATCTGAAGACACACTAGGCGGAAATGCACAGACTGAGGCTGCAAGTGGGTGGGCGTCTCAGTTCTTTACAAATTGGGAGGCGGCATTGACATAAAGACACAGATGCGTCTGCGGCAAGAGACGCAGCCGCCGTATCTGCGTCCACCTCTGAGTCAGGCCCACACTGGTAAAAATATTACCACTATTAAAATAACTAATATATTTAGCAATGTACCAAATACAAAATCTGGCACAGAAGATTCAAGTTTGGTGGAACCCTTAGCACCTTTATCTGAATGTGAATCCTGTCTGTGGACCTGATTCAGAGACGGACGGTAATGCAAACACAGCTGCATTCTCTCACGGATCGCAGTCGCTAAAATATGCTAATGCCTTCCAAAGCTTTGGGATGCCCACTGCTGCCTTCTCATATCCGTACGACGACGTTCAACAGGGTAAATATCGGTACCATCGACGCACAGCAGGCAGCCATGCTTCATATGTGGCAGGTCTGACCAGCCGCATACTCGATAGCTCTCATGACACGCAGAGAGCTCTCGTGCTGCCTAAGAGATCGCAATTATGCGCGACCATGAAACAGCATTTAAATGGTCAGACACGCTTGCGTTTGCCTAGCCACCCCCCGTTACCTCCCCCAAACGCGTGGACTACCTGTCAACTGACTTTGCTAATGGATCCTCTGTGCAGCCAAAATCACAGTTCAATTGCTGCACGGAAGCAGTGCGGCTTATACGTATGCGCAATGGCAAACAATCGCTTGATCTGCGTAAAAATCGGAGTTGTGTCCTGTGATTTTAGGCCCACTTACGGCATTTAAAATTTCCAAAAAAGTTTATAATTTAGGCACATCTTAAGGCTTTTGTAAAGGATTCAGGGGGTCATTCAGAGTCGGTCGCGAGCGCTCGCAACCGACTCGATGTTGCCCCACTGGGCATGCGCACGACGGAGCCGGCTCTGTCGTGCGCATGCGCGAGACCCAGCTAGCGACGGACGCTCCGTCGCTAGGGGTCTCGCAGCAGACAGGGCGAGTTGTCGATGGTGAGTGACAGCTCGCCCCGTTTGGGAAGCGGGCAGGGGGCTTGCCTGCCCAAACGGAGGCGTTCCCACCGCTGATGTCAGTGGGGAGCTTCCTGCTAGATCAGAGCAGGGAGCTCCCTGGGGCTTACGAGTGAACAGACCCAACCTTAGGGTCTGGTCGTAAGCCCCGATGGTCGCGATGGTCTTGACCAACGCGACCATCAAGCTTAGCGATCGACAAGGAGGCGGTCGTTCAGGATGCAAGCGGCCGCCCTGATTCAGTGCGACCGCTTGCAACTAATGGCCGCCTCTGAATGACGTCCTCAGTATGCAGCTGAATATAGGTACAGTATAACGTATCTCTAATAACAATGTTACAGTCATTTATAAAATGCTCTCCTGTATTTTCTGTGAGGTTTCATGGATCTTGGTGAAAGTAAATTACATAACTACTGGACTTGGAACTTTCTATTTTCAGACACTGAGCAAAGATATATCCATATGTTCCTCTTAAAAAAAAAAAAAAAGTAGGAGAAAACTCTTTAAAGCCCTCCTGTCTTGCTCAAACTAGGCATCATGGGCTCCATTTATCAACGAAGCATAACCCCTTTAGAGCTCGCTAAAGGGGTTACGACTTCCTTTCTGGATTTAACAAACAGCGGTAGTCTAAGATTACAGCTGTTTGTCATAGCATTGGATGGCGAGAGCAATACGGCCCCCATTCCCGGCAATGGGGACCCGATGCTGCCTTTGCGGCTTCGTGCGACATGATTCGGGTTTTTGCCTAGGTTGAACGTTGCCAGGGCCACACATTGTCACACAATCCCTAAAAATGGGGACACTTTTAAATTACACAGGTTCCGGAAATTGGCAGTCTGCCAAAAACCTGTGTGGAAGCAACAAAAGTATCCTTTTAACCTCACAGTCTGAGCAACTGTCAAACTTTATGACTCAAGCAAGTTCATATTAAAACCAGAGTTAAGCTGGCCACACACTAGAACAACTTACATCCAACCAGCCAACTTGTTGATTGGTTGGAATGAAAATCTGGTAACGTATGGGAGTAAATGATAATCAGCAACTTGCTCCTAAATGCCAGAAAACAGATGAAAATGGTCGTTCAGACAAGTTTGTTAAATGTTTGATCTAAACTATTTGTTCAAGCAACAGTTTTGGTCCATTTTCCAGCGTTTGGGAGCAAATTGCTGGTTGTATTCCTTACCAGATTTTCATTCCAACCAATCAACTAGTTGGCTGGTTGGACAGATAATCTTTAGATGTGTGGCCAACTTTAGTCCTTTTTATAGTGACCATATATATTAGTCAGCCCTCTGTTTTTGAATGTAAGGGCATAACTAGAACTTTGTGGGCCACATAGCAAGACCAAGGTAAAAAAAAACACATACATTTGCCCCCACACAGAGCCCATTTGTGTAAAGCCACACACAGCCCATTCAGGTTATGACACACAGTTGTACCCCTTATACACATTATGTCACACATTAGTAGTGCCTCTTATACAATATACCACACAGTAATGCCCCTTACACATTATACCACACAGTAATGCCTTTTACAGATTATGCCACATAGTAGTAGTGCCTCATATAACACATTATTACACACAATAGTAGTGCTCCTTACACATTATCCTCCTCTCATCAACTCACCTGCACGTGTCCCTCCAGCAGCCTTTCACCTCCCCCTGTATGCCATCAGCAGCCAGCAGGTGTGGATTTGGTGCCGGGCCGCCAGCTAATTACAGCTGGTGCACCGACAAGCAGCAGCAGACATGGACAGGCAGCGCCGGCGCAATTTGAATCTGGCACCGGTAGCAAGCCAATCTGAGCTTGCGGACCGCCAGCCAAACAGTAGCTGCCCTGACTGGACTGGCCCACCTTGTGTGCGTCATTGGGTGCAGAGAGAGTGGCAGGCCACAGAGACAGCTCGGGCACCATAGCAGCCGCACCCCTTGCACTCACAGTAGTTACACCACTGTTTGCATGCATGTTAGCAACCAGTGGGGTCCTTTTCAGGATCAATGGAATGGGGTTATAGGCGAGGATGATGTAAACAAATAAAGGCTGCAGGTGCACTTCAGGGTCCAGTCTTCAACCCGGGCAATGCCTGGTATCCCAGCTAGTTTATAATAATGTGCTATAGATTTATTATAATCCAAATTAGAATTGAGATAATTGTAAGGCTGCAGGCGAACGTTTCAGTAGGAGAGAGAGAGAGAGAGAGATTGCCAGGATGCAATCACTGCTTAGATACACCATCAATAAGACATGAGTTAAGTCTTTTTCCAGAACCCATCTTTATTTCCCACCTGCAACTTACAGTGAAAAAGATAAAAATGTTCTACAAAGTTTTGGCACCCAAGGCAATGGTGACAGGTACCAACCCATGGTGGTTTCCAAAATCACTCTAAAGCCATGGATGCAGGGGCGTCTTAAGAGAGAAGGGGGCCCGTGTGCACTCCCTGTGCTGGACCCCTTCCTCTTTCCCCGGTGGCCGGCAGCCGACTGATGCGGCTAGCCAGCCACCAGAGCCTTAGTAGACTCCGGGCAGTAGAGTGTGCCCGGAGTCTACTGCGCATGCGCAGAAAACCGGAAAAATGGCCGCGGTGGCCATTTTCCGGTGTTCTGAGCAGCACAGACACCCGACGTGGGACCACGGACAGGTAGGTCTAAAATAATATGGGTGCAGTGTGTGCGGTGCGGGGCCCCCCCTGGACCCAGGGGCCCGTGTGCCCCGCACATACTGCACCCATTATAGATACGCCACTCCATGGAAGAGCAGAAACTCCTCATTGTGATGGTGGTGTTCAGAGATCACATTGGGCTCAAATCAATTCAACGCAAATTGAATAGTGCCAGGAAGAAGCTCCCAGAGCTATTCAAGTCAGCGCGCTGTTAAGCTCAACTGAAGGAATTCTTCTCGCACCCCTCTACAACCTCAAGCGATGCGAGCACATCCGATGGTGCTCGATGTACCAATGTTTTCATGCACTTCCAGGAGATGACGTGCGCAAGTGGGTGTCTTATGAATGGCTAGTGGGTGTCTGCATACACATAGTGATCACACGCCAAGACATAGTGGGCATGCTAATGCCTTGCCGTATGATCGTCTGCCTTGCTGGGTGTGTGCTGGATTTGCATACGCTGGGAGCGAGCGAATGCATCTAGCAAGCGGGTCTGAATGAGCTCCTCAGTGCTGAACTTATGACCTGTGCTGAGCAGCAAAGTTCAAGTTACATTGATTTTTTTTTTTTTTTTAGTTTTTTTTCATTAACAGCTGGAGTAGGCGTTTTTCTAACTATTACACTTATGCAAATTTTCTTTTAAAAATTCATATTATTACATTCTTAATCTACATAGGTCTTGAAATGACCTGGCTTGCATTCTCAGTAATTCCATTAGAACCTTAGGCCAGGCACACTGAGGGTAATTGCAAGAGGGCAAACTGCAGTTTATGACCCTCATTATAGTAGTGAACGAGGTTCAAATAGAACCTTGCAGATAACAGGGTGGGATTAGTTACCCAAAAGCAACCAACTTGTTTAAATTATGAAATATCAGAATTTCTCAGGATTCTGTTTATTATTATTATTATTATTATTATTAAAGTATCGCGGTCACTGATATATTTCCGTTTATATGCAAGCGGAACGTTTGTCATATATGCTAATGTTGGTATAAAAATAACACAGATGTATTGGTGCCTGGACGCTGAAGTCATATGTCAGCGTAATCATTCTCTTCAGCTGACTTCCAGGAGCCTTATGAGAACATAAGCTATATGTTATTGTTCCAGTAAAGTAGTTCCAAGGTCACTGGTCTCTTCTCTGTGATCCGTGGATATCTTGTCTAACACAAAGCATTGTGTGGTTTTGTGTGACTCCAGCAATGTGACCTTTCCTCTTCTGTACAGTACAAAACAGAATCCTTATTTCTGCCTACAAATAGCTTTACTACTTGTCATAATGCATGAGCTGTAACTAGGGTAGTGTGTCCTGTGCCATGGCACAGGGCACCGCAAGGCAGGGGGCGCTGTTTGGGCCTGTCACTTTTCTATTTATTATCATTGTCACTTGTAGGGGAGGCCAGCATCTCCTGGCCTCCCCTATCTCTTCCCTGGCCCTTCCCCATGAGGCCATGCCCCTTTTTCGAGTGCATTATGTCCCTATTTCAAAAATAGAGGGGGGGCGCCAATGCTCTTTCTGGCACAGGGCACCAAAAAGTATAGTTAAGGCTCTGTAAAATAGTCTTGTATGGATAGAGCATTGCCTGTTGTATTGAATATAATAATTTCAGCACTATCTTGTATTCCGAAGGTTAAAGTCTGATATTTTTTTTTGTAACAGGAGATCATAGTACAGGTATACATTTGTGGGTAAGTTTACTGAAGTATCCATAGTAACCAATCAGATTCTGGCTATCATGTATCTGGTACATTCTAGAAAATAATAGCTAGAATTTGATTGGATGCTATGGGCTCCACTTGTGTAAACCTACTTAATACAATAAATCAAAAAAATTCCAACACTTGTGATTATTGGTTTAAAAATAGAATAGTCCTTTATTTATTCAGATAACCTAATGGCTGCTGAAGAAAATGACGTATATACAGTGTATACATTTATTACGTAGTGTACAATGGCTGAAGTGGAGTATGCCTATTAACTGGTATTTACTAATTCAACTTGTGCCATTTGGATCACTTGTGTAAGTCAGGATCCGGCTCGCTGTTGTTGCTTATGTGGCATAGCAGTAATCATTCATTGTGGCACTTGCTGCCTTATCTGTTACAGGTTGCAAAGTCACGTCAGTAAGATCGTTCAATGAAGGGACACAACTCCACTAAAATCTGGTTCTAAAGAAAATCTTAGCTTCGGTTTTAAGTAAGAGCGTATAGAAGTGTTGTGGGTATATTTACTAAAGTGTGGGTTTATAGAAATGGGGATGTTGCCCCTAGTAACCAATCAGATTGTACTTATCATTTATCTAGCACCTTATGAAAGATAATCGCTAGAATCTGATTGGTTGCTATGGGCTACATCTCCACTTCTAAAAAACCTGCACTTTAGTAAATATACCCCTCAGTGAGCAGTCTCAATAGCAGGGAGCCTCCATCTCAGAGGTCCTGTAATTCTGGGAACAGGTGATTGTACAGCTGGGCACTGCTGTTTTCCAGCCTGTTTTCTGTGCTGGGGGCATACACATGTAGCATGTACGGCATGGCAAATAATGGCACAGCACAACATTCCCAAAACTAACCTATCTGCATAAATGAGCCTGATTCTGAGCTGCCTGCACTTCAGATGTTGGCAGAGTATGGTCGAAAAACCCTAAAAAAACTCTTACTGAGCAGGCGTTACACAGAGTGTACGCACAAAGCCAATGTTACCTTTGAGACACGCGGTATCACGGATGTCTTGGAAAAGTGCTTTGCGTTCCTGGGGGGGTGACTGGGAGGTGGCTAAACAGACGCGCAGAGATGTTTCATCTTATGGGCGTATTAGGGGAGTGTCGCCGGCGTGTCACTGAAGTGTTTGCATACTCAGACGCTCAAACGTTCACTCTAGAGGCCACAATCAGAGGGTAAATCTGTACCTGCCATAGGGCTGGTGTAAGTGCTGATGGTTCGTCTAAAGCTGCATCAGGCGATATTACAGCGTGACAGTGGGCGTCTCAGTCCTTGCACATTCACACGCATGTATCTACACCAGGGAAGGACTTTGTAGCGGTATCTGCATAAAGTCGCAGACGGGCAACCTTGAATAGATGCAGCCACGGCTGTATCTGCCCCTAGCTCTGAATCAGCCCCATTCTGTTTACTCATTTGTTTAATCAATGTAAATGTATAATGCGTGAGCCTATCATCTATTGCATGAACAGCTGGTCATTGCCTATGTGTATGTATTCTTATCTTCTTGCACTTACTACAGTGCATGGAGGAAGACACCTTTTGGTTACTGTGTACGTCATGCACGTAAATGTCTATGGTCAGCTGCAGCATTTCAGCATTAGCATCATACTTGCCTACACTCCCGGAAGTCGTGGGAGGCTTCCGATGTTTCGGGTAGCCCCCCGCATCCCCAGAAGTGTAGGCAAATCTCCCGCATCCTGCCCACTTCCCAGTGAAGCAGGCAGGATGGGGAGAGTTAATGGGCAATTTGCAGGTCCGCGAAGAGGGGACAGGGCTAAACGGCACGATGTGCATCATTTAGCCCCGCCCCCTCATTGTGGACTTGCAAATCACTGACTTCTCCGAGAAAGGGGCGGGACTAGTATGAATTACACAGGTTCTGTAGCTGTCTCCATTTCACCTGGTTTTATTTAGCCACGGAACCTGTGTAATTCATATGTGTGCCTGACTAAAGGCATATTGGACCTCATTCAGAACCGGTCGCAAGTGCTGAGCGCACGCAACCGGGTCGATGATTAAGCCCTGCACGTGCGCAGTGGCCGCACTGTGCGTGCGCAAGCCCCGGAGCGGGAGATGGTGATCGACAGCTCGACCCGTTTTGTAGGCGTGGCGGGGGTAACCCACAGCTTAGCTAGCGACCAGGAGGCCGCACTTGAAAAGTCAAGTGGCCGCCCTCATTCAGAACGAGCGCTCTCATTTTGCGAGCGCCTCTGAATGAGGGCCATTATCCCTACCTTAGTTTCAGTCTTAGAAATGCAAGGTAATTAAACATACTTGTCTATTTAGGTATGTGGAAAAATGCTTGTGTTTTTGGCAAGTATATTGGTTTACGGATTACATTATGCCACACACAGTAATGCCCATTACACATTATACCCCACACCGTAATGCTCATTACACAATATGCCACACACCGTAATGCTCATTACACATTATACCACACACTGTAATGCCCATTACACAATATGCCACACACCATAATGCCCATTGTATGCCCCACAGTAAGGCTTCTAATTACTTTTAAATTACCTGCTCGTTGTCAGGGGTCTCATGCTCGTCTCACGCTCGTTGTCAGGGGTTTTATGCTCTGGGTTCCATGCTCGTTGACAGGGGATCCATGCTCGTTGTCAAGGATTCCATGTTCGTTGTCAGTTTTTGCCCATTGTCAGGGGTTTTGTGTTCTGGGTTTCATGCATCTTTTCCAGGCAGCGCCAGCATTCCCGGCACTTACGGGTAACGCTATGAGCACTGTGCTTTCCTGACAGACGCCAGAGGTCAAGTAGGACCTCTAGCATCTGTCTCATCATAGCTGGCAGCCATTTGTGGAGGGATATTTTAAACACTGCCCCCAAGCCATCGTGCCCCCCAAGCCACCGTTAAGCTAGGTACACACTTGGACAATGTAACAAACGATGCAACAGTCGTTTCAGTTTCACTAATACTAAACCACACAATATCGAGTGTACACACTATGCAATCTTCTGAATGACTGCACAATATATATCGTGACAGTCAGGGAGCATTTGGGGGAGGTAATGGGGAGTGTCTGCAAAAAACGTAGGGACGTCTCAACTGTTTTTACATGTCACAGCCTGTGTCTGTAATCCAGTGCGCAAAAAATACAGCTTCAGCGCCTCAGTTCCCACGACCATTCTGCGTAAACATAGGGTTACTCAGAAGACCGATAATGGAATGATCTGTGACCAATGCAGTATCTTTGTACGCAGATGCTTGGATTTTGCGAAGTCACAGACGGGCCTCACAATACATATCTTGGCAGCTGCGACAGTTTCATATTTTCACACAGCGGCTGCGTACAGGATCGCAGCTGGGATGGCAATATCGTACAACTCTGAATCATGCACTTTGTGCCACACACTACACAACGTGCAGCACAGCAGATGGGACGATGGGATGAATGATGCGTGTAAACGATGGATTGGATGTACACACTATACGATGGTTGTGCAGATTGGTCAAAAGTACCAAGATTGCACAATATATCGTATAGTGGGTACCGAGCTTCAGAGGAGCATGCAGGAGTAACGTTGTATATGAATTCACATTAATTGGGTCAGCATTGGTGAACATCACAGATTGACGTAACCTTTGCTTTTCAAGCTCCGATAAAGCCAGTGATCCCCAAATTCAGGGGAATCTGTACTCCTTACAAAATTGTGCCTTCAGTCAGTCAACCCTTGGTGAAAATAAACCACATGAGTTGTAGTGTGAAACTTGCTCTTGATATTTCTAAAAGACAGATGTTAGACAAGCAGACTTGTGTTTTGCAGAAGACACAAAAGTTATTATGTGACTCTTTTCTACAGAAGTTTTGTTCACTCACAGAAAATCGCTGCCATAGGGCAATCTAAGTAAACATTTGACAGGGTGGAAATGGCAGTAGAATCGTTCATTTATCTACATAAAAAGAAACTTTCCACTGCTGCATATATATCCAAGGCACCGCAGGATGCCGAAAGATCATTTAAAAGAAAAGAGTAAACACATTTTAATCGCCTTCTTCTAAAAAGAGTTAATCACCCTTACAGTAAAATGTTTACTGCCTTATCCTATACAACATTTCAGTACTCACAGTAAGCCCCTAAACTGAAAATAAAAGGTGCCTTAATTAAGGCAGCTCTGTTATCTAGAACACTATGCTCTCTCCTGGTTAGGGTTCTGTAGCCAGGGGTTTCTTAAGAGAAGAGGGGGCCCGTTGGTATTCCTGTCTGGGGCCCCCTTTTCTCTCCCCGGCGGCTGGCAGATGACTGACGCGGCTGGCCGGCCACCGCATCAGTAGACTCTGGGCACTGGGGCGCCCACCATTTTCCCGGCGATTTCCTCACTGCGCATGTGCAAAACGCCAGAAAAATGCCCGCCATTTTCCGGCGTTTTCAGTAGAGCTGAGACACCTGATGCGGGACCTCGGAGAGGTAAGTTTTAGATAATATGGGGTAAATTTACTAAGATCTGTGTTGGTCCCGATTTGCATTTTAATATCACTTTTTTGCAATTCGGGAATTTACTATCATTAAAGTCGGGTGATTTCTTCATTTTTTCAGCTTGAAGTCGGGTGGTTTAATGCCGCAAATTCGTCCGTTTTGAACAGTAGAAATTATATTACCATCGGCTCAAATCGAAAGTACTTTTCACTTTTTAATACAAATCGGGAATTTACCATTATTCGTTTTGCTAAAGTCGCCTGTTTTACACTCAAATCGGGGACTCAATAGACGTTTTCAATGCACCACCTCCTGAGCTGCGAATTGCCATCGAACATACTGTACACAAATAGTGTGATTTGTGTATATTCCTGAATGGCAAGTGTGTTCTAAGGGTTAATTAAAAAAAAAAAAAATGACTTGAGGTCCCCCCCTCACGTCAATTTTTATTACAAAAAAATTAACCCTAAAAATAAAAAAAAAACAACAACCAGTCTGCACATATTTCACTGATATGTACAGCCTGCTTGTTCGTGAGAGAAATTCGGGCGTTTAAATCGGGACAGAATTGACCAAATACACCATCAATCAAAACGATCCTGTCAAAACGATGAGCTTGGTAAATTCCCCATTTTTGAAGTGAAAAAAAACCGGCCGTTTTTGATCGATCCTATCCGAGTTGAAAAATCGGGACCAAATCGCATCTTAGTAAATTTACCCCTATAGGTGCAAGGTGTGCGGTGCGGGCCATCCCTGCACCCGTGGGTCAGTGTGCACCGCACACCCTGCCCCCATTATAGATACGCCCCTGACTGTAGCCCTTATAGAACTAGAGGATAGTGCAGTCTAACAGCTGTGCATGGAAGCAGATTCTATTTCTCAGACTAGAGTGGATATCCTTGCTGCCCACACACATAGCGATGTGCTCACGATCAGACATCGTGTAGGATTTCCCCTGGCAGCTACCCGGCATTCGTGGTCACGATTTGGAGTAAAAAATGTCCAATCTGACTTAAGATCTATCGTGCCTCCAGTGCATTGTGTCCCAGATTGGCAAATCTGCCCTACAGCACGGCAGATCTGAAGTTGCGATGTACGATGAGTGGGGACGCGCGCCGCATCGTGTTCGTGAGTGGGGACTCACAATTTACTCACGATTTGGGCATATATTACACGATTTGTTGTCACGATTCGTCTAAATTGGCCAAATCGTGTAAAATATCGCTGTGTGTGTGGGCACCAGAGGGTCAAGTATGAAGCCGTTTTCCTCTACTGATGTAGAAGAAGACTGAGAGTGAGCAGTCTAGTCTGAAAAGCAGAATCTGCTTCTATGCACATTTGTCAGACTAGTAGGAAGCCTGCTGCCTGCGAAGGAGGGTTGTATGCTGAATAATGTGTTATGGTAGATGATCGGGTGACCTGCTCACTTTTGTGCAGTTAAGTGCACACTGTAGATCTCTGTTGTCAGCCATTTTTGCAGAAGGTGACCAACCATAGCAGACTCTAGTGTGCTGTAATGAGATTACTAACAGGATATCTGCTGTGTGTAGGAAATTATTCCCCTCTGATCACAACTATCTCAATAGTTTCCAGCTTTAATACAGAGAAGTGGCCCTTTAAGGCAGATATTTCAACTGAGAATAATAGGCACATCTCTGTGATCTTACCGTGCTCTCTCAGGGGGTTGGGTATAGGTTGCTGGCGGTCAGAATGCGACAATGGCGTCCCGACAATCAGAATCTCGACACAAACAGATAGGTGTCCTAACCCTCCCCTCCCTCACAGCCTAACTTTAACCCCAATCCTCCCCCTAGAGACTAACCCCTAACTTTAATACTTACCATCAGGATGTCAGCGGTCAGGATTCTGGTGCCAGGATTTCGACTGCTGGCGGGATTCCAGCGCCGGTATTCTGACTGCCGGCATCAACCACTGGGATGCAGACTACATTCCCTCACAGGAGTCTAGCATGCTTACCAGTAATACGGGAGCCTCACAGAAATCAGGGACTAGACAACCATGCCAGACCCTCCAACACGACCGCTTCCATCAGGTATAAAATGCTCTGTTCCAGGACTTCCCACCTAATTTATGGTTATATTCACCTGTGTTGAACTAGAATGTCTGGTTGCTATGGGCTACCAGAGTTACTTGTGCACCGGTTTTCATAAATGTATCCCTTTGTTTATGTAAATGTCAATTATGACTTGGGAAATTAAAGTATACAAAAGATAGATGAAAATATCAGTAATGCATTCGTAACAATTGTCCCGGCTCAAATAGGAATGTCCCGATTTGATGGCTCTGTTTTGCCATCACAGATACTGTACACCTCCCCCACACCCACACACAGGTGTTAGAGTCTGTTTTGTCAGAAGCCAATTAACCTACCAGGATATTATAAATAGTGTATTTATATTGCTTGTAACATACACATCCTTTTTAATACAGGTGTGTGCAATACAGATAACTTCAGCTTGCTGTCAATCACTATAGATTATGGTCCTTTTGGTTTCATGGAAAATTATGATGCAGGTGAGTTTCCAATATTTCCAATACAGTTATTTCCTGGTGTCATTCCGTTACCACCTTCTTCATGTTTATTTACACATTTCTTTGCAACAGAAATGGCAGCGAATACCGATCATCTGTGAGGTTTATGTTTTTCAAAGAATAAAGCTACATCACATTGCAGATAGGTAGGAATGTATTGCAGTGATGGCACCATTATAACAATTGGCTGAAACACAGCAGCTTCATGCAAAGCTAATCAGAAAATCATTGCAATTTTGCACATATTATTCCCTCAGTATTTAGCCATGCTTCACCGTGAGCTGCAACAAATCCTGCACCATCAGTATCTTACATGTAACAAGTTTATACAACAGGGACATAAATAAATGTTATAGAGAATACAGGAAATGAGCCCTGACAAGTCACAAGCACCGCAGTACGTGATGGAAGCAGAAGGGCTGGATCACAGTCACAGTGCTACTATGGCACACCTCAGCATGGGTACAGTACTACTAATCGTAGCTATATTACATTGCGTACAGCTGAGATTCTCTCCATCACCATCAATATCCAGTTGTGAGATTCTTTACCAGCGGCAGATGGCTGCCTCCTTCTCAAATCTCCCATTGTTTATGCTTACTCTTCATAAGATACGTGGGCATTGCAAGGCTTGTAGGATCTATGACTGAACTCCAAAGTACCATACTTGGCTTATGTATTGGTTGTAAGCTTGCGAGCAGGGTCCTCTTTCCTTTTTGTCTGTCTGTTATTACCTAGGGTCAGGATAGCAGCTGGGGCAGTACTGGGGGTAGGGAAGAGGATAAGAGCAAATAGCAATTGGGGCAGTGGTCACCTCCTTCCTACTGGTGGGAGCCCCCCACCGGGTAATTGTTGTCAGCCTCCAGTTCCATCCTGTCCCACGCAGTGTTCACCTCCTCGGCCTCCTGCATGCACAATCTGGGATGTAGGCATCGGGGATGGAGACCGGCACCACCACAGCGCTGCTGCTGCCAAAGAGGATCTGCTGACACTGATGGAATCTACAGAGTCAGGATGGAGAGCAGCACATTGGCAGGCAGGGAGTGAAGGAGGTGGTCGGCGGCAATTGGTTGAGAGTTGATGCCGGCAGCGATTGGTTGATAGAGCGGGCCTGCAGGACGTGCTGTGTGTGTGTGCTATGTCCACAGCAACCAATCACTGCCATCAGCATCTCCCGAACCAATTGCTGCCAGCAGTGATTGGTTGGGAAGACCAGGCAAGGCCCTAGCCCAATTTTTTTTTGGTAAGAGAATGTTTGATTTGGCGCCCTAGGCGTATTGTTGAGCGCTGAAGGTACGCACCTGAAAAAAATTAAGGGAGCTTGGTCTCATGGGAAAAGCCGTACCCACGACCCACATACTTTTTTTGCAACGCTGGAGGCATGCCCAGTGCTCCGGGAGCTGCATGTCCCCAGTCCCTCTCTCCAGCGAATAGATGCGGTGCCCATGTGCACAGCATTTATTCACCGCTTGCTCAAAGCAGCTACCCCTCTTTTGTTTTTGTTACTGACGATAGATATGGCTACACAGCAGTCATTAAATGTCTCACATACCCACAGCAGATCCTGGCCTTGCCAGGATCAATGGGAAGGATCTAGTCTTAGCCAGCTGCTCTGTACGGTGTGGAAGGAAATTTTAACTTCTACAAAAAAATACATTCTGCTTTGGTGCTCACAGACTCTCAGTCCCGTTTCATTAGAGAATACGGGAAGTGTTACCCCCACAACTTAAACAAGAAGTAGTAAGGGATGTTTGATATTACTGTAAAAAAACAAAAATGGCTGAAAAAGTTTAAATACCTTTCATCTCTCCCTATCCATCCACCAAAGCTACATCTTACAACTACAATAATAAGAGGGATGAGAGTCATCCATTGTCTCACATACACACTGCTAAGGGGTAGGTTATTTTCCCTTCCTGTGTTTGTTCTGTTTTGCTTGTACCTGCCGGCAATTGCCAGTTTAAACCTAATATATTGGAAGCAAATATTCTATTTTTCATTAAATAACATCAGGTTATAAGTATTATCTCGCTCCGGAGCTCACTACAAAAGGGGCGGCTGTCGATGTTGATCATTTTGACTGCAGACTCCATTTTGAATATGAGAAAACTCCCATAAAACTACATCTCTTTAAATAACTAAGCACATGGTTCTAGGCCTTCTCACAAAGGGAACAGCACATGGCAGTCACCATTTTCCTTTAACAAACTACAATCACCAGCTGACATCAAACTGAATTATATATTCTGCAGATTATAATATTTCAACCAGTTTCCATCTTAATTCTAACTACACCATGTTAGAGCAGCGGCAGCCAATAAGAAAGATAGGACCGGGCGGACAGGGGAGATTCCCGGGATTCCCTCTCCTCAGTGGCCCACTTGTCAGTGTGCCCAGTGTAATTAAAGGGCCGGCCTGGCTGAACCGCTCTGCCTCTATAAGCCCGCTATTACATGCCCGGTCGGCCCTGGAAGAGATGCTGCCGGCAGTGCTTGGCTGCCTCGGACACATCGTACACAGCGCATCCCGCAGGACCCGCTCCGTTTCAAAAAAGTGGGTCCCCAAATGTCTATAGTGTCAGATTTTGTAATCACTGATATATATATATACAGTATATGTGTAATATATTTATGGGGGAATTCAATTAGATGCGAGTTTGCAAAAGGCATTAAGGACCTCATTCAGAGTCGGTCGTTGCGGCCGCACAGTCGTACGCAGCCGATGTTCGCTGAACTGCGCATGCGTAAAGTTCTAAATGCGCGTGCGCAAACCAGCTGTTATGATCAAAAATTTCTCTCTCCGTGAACTTGGCCAGGTCGTTAGTTTGAGTGACAGAATGAACCGTTTGTGGGTGGTAACAGGGGAAGGTGCTTGAAAACGGGGGAGTGGAGATACGAACGCAGGCGTGCCTAATTATGCGAATGGCGTTTAATGGGAGTGCATAATTAACAAAGTAGTGTCATGGCACATGTGACATGGGAGGTTTGTACCCTGACTTGATCGTAGTGTTTAAGAGAGGGTATGGTCAACCTTAAGCTCTACGACCAGCTCCGATGGTTCCCGATGGTCGCGATTAATCCTTATATCCCAGGAGAGTGTGTTGTGATCGAGAAGGGGGCGTGATTTAGTCTTACGGCCGCTTCTTACCCTCGGTCGTTCAGCTAACGATCTCATCTTAGGACCGCAACTTGTGATCGCTTCATTTGCATATCCGGCCCCTTTCCCCTACGACCGTGCGGCCGCAACGACCGACTCTGAATGAGGTCCTAGATCCCCACTCCTCGCCTTATAATTTGCACAGTTCATCTTCATGCACGCACCCGAGATATGCACAATTCAATTAGAAATATGAATTTGCACTACTTGCAGAGAGTGTGCAAATTTTGTCCAAAAAGCGAACTGGCCAAATAGCATGAAAAAGTGAGGAGATCTTCCTGGAACCCAAAAAAGTGACAACTACATTAGCAGAATCATATAGAAGACTGTTAGTGGCAATAAGGAAAGTACTGTATACGTTTAAAAGGTGTCAAATGGCTGATTTGTGCAATTTTTAAAAAAGAGTGAAATAATGTAAAAAGCAGTAGAATCAAACGGAAATTGAATACATACTTAGAAAAAAGATCCTTTTGGGGTAATTTGAGGCGACGTTTAAAAATAAAAAAAAAATGATAAAAGCTATTATTTTTTGGTTTAAATAAAAACTTTCATTCTATTTGGGGTGCATTATTTAGCTAAAAAGCTTATTTTGGGGTAATTTGAGACCATTTATTTTGTTTCACCCCAAAAATGACATGTAATTATTGACTCAATTAAGCTAATTGAAAAATTTCTAAATTCCTAGTGTCCAAGGGTTTCTGAGGAAAGTTCTGACATTTTTACCTTTAAATATAGATTTTCCCAACCTTTTCACCTGCTTGGGAGGTGCGAAAAAATCAAGGCGAATTTACTCTGAAAAAGAAATGCGAATTGGGACCACGGGGCCAAATTCGCACCTAATTGAATTCCCCCCATTGTCATTTTGAAGTAGCCTGTGCAAGTTCCGATAAAAAAAAAACTTTGTCTCCATAGTTCATAAACCGTCCATAAAAGTATATTTATCCCCCCAAAATTATATTTATATACATCTAGTCATTTTAAGTTCAGGGTCCATAGAAGGTGCACAGGAAACCTTGGGGTATAGGTGATGATGTTAACATCCGGGCACCATGCAGTTTAATTTTTCCTCCCAGGATGCAACGTGGCCTCCCTCTATACCCCGCCCTCGGGCTGGAGGCTCCTCAGTTTTGTTTGGTGCCCGGTCGGAGTAGGGTCACTGTATTGCAGTGGGGCTGTTACTAACAGCCCTGAAAATTGAAAGTTTTTTCTAAGTGCGGTCAGCGTGAACAGTCCAGTGGAAGTTCGCACAGCCGCAGCCTTCATCCCGCTGGTGCTGAGACGCCGGTACTGATCCGTGCCTCAAGGGTCTTGGCTAGCAGGGACCCCGGAGGATTCCTAGACTGCGGCTGTATGCTACGGGGGATATGCAGTCGGGATGTCGACTGTCTACATGCCAACCGTTGGCATCCCGACTGTCTAATCCAGGCAAGTGTCTAATGACAGGCGTCGAAATCCCAACGCCTGTCATTAGACCTACGCCGGGAGCCCGACACCCGGCTAACCGATCGAAGGTAAGCCAGGCGTGGACAGCCATGAGGAGGGGGAGCATTAGGTTAGGGGCTCCCGGGGGGGACTTAAGGTTAGGCACCCCCCTGGGAGGTTAAGGTTAGGCTAGGGGAAGGGGGGGTTAGGGTTAGGCACCCCCTGGGAGACAGGGTTAGGCTGCGGGGAAGGGGGGTTAGGTTTAGGCACTTAGAGGGGTTTAGGGTTAGGCACTTGGGGGTGAGGTTAGGGTTAGGCACCCCTAAGGGAGGGTTAGGGGAGAGAGGTTAGGTTGGTAAATAGAAAAAATACTTACGTGTCGGGATCTTCACTGCCGGTCTTCCGCTGTTGGACAGCGGTAAATCATACTGATTCCCTATGTGGTGCAGGTAAGCGACACGCACCGCGGTGGTGCGTGCCGAGACACAGTCTTTTTCCTCCAGGGTTGGGGGACAACCTGAGGATTACAGCATGTGTGGCCAGGCACTGAGTCCTGCGTCCACACTAAGCCGCCTGGGACTTGGGACTGGAGTTCTGCGGAACACTCCAGCGTCCCAGGGGTTAAACGCTGGCCAGGGGAGGCAGCCTTCCCTGTTTAACAGCCTGCTCCTCCCCGCTGCTGAACACGCCTTTCCACTGTGGTCTGGCTTGATCTGTGACAGCTTCCTGTTTCCGGCTCCACCTCCCTATGAGTTCTTCGCCAGTCATTCTCCTGGCTGTGTGTCGCTGATCTCCACAGGCAGTGCAGAGTGCTCTCCTCTGGTTGGTGGTCAGTGTATGTGGCACTTTTGTCCTACTAGATGCTAAGTCTCTGTAGTTGACTTAAGGAAGTGCCATTAAGTGCAGGTATTATTGTTTTCTGCATTTGTCTGCGACTGTATGCTAGCATTGTCTGTCTGTCTTCTTTGCTAAAAACTATCATTCTTTTGTTGCTATCCCTGTACCTATTCTGTTATTTTGGGCCATAAGCATGGGTGTGGTGTTGGTGTGGCATAAGTTGCAGCTGAGACTAAGTGATCCTCTTTACTATGTCTGGCAGTGAGAGTGATATGACTAAGTTAAACCCTATTAAACTGCTCTGTAAAAAATGTATAGCAGTGTTAGGGGCAGGGGACTTAGCCTCTGAGGAGTTATGTTTCCGGTGTTACACTGCCCCGGGTCCTTCTGAGGCTTCTGCCGTTCAGCAGGAGCCGCCATGGGAGTGCTTTGCAAAAGCACTAACAACCATTGCAGGGCGGTTAGCAGGCCCTTCTATGTGTCCACAGTTCAGTTTTCAACAACAGCACCTTTTGCCAGCGCAAAACCTGCTGCAACTTCCTACACCTTCACAGGTGTTGCCCCCTCAGTGGGTTAATACAGTTCCTGCTATATTGCAGGGTGCGACTGAGGTACGTCAGCAGGACACAGTTATCAGCAGACCAGCTAAAGGGGTCTTGCTATCGTCGCAATCTACTGTATGGGATGATGATGATGAGTCATCTGATGATGGACTTATTCTGGATGAGTCTGACTCTGAGCTACCTCCTCTGGAAGCGGGGGTAAAGTCTAAAATATATGTTCCAGGGCTAATACAAGCTGTAAAAGCAGCCCTGAACATTGAGTAGGATGAGCCTCCTGCACCTAAATCTAGGCATGCATATTTCATGGAAGAAAAGGTGACTGAGGCTACATTCTCATTGTCTGACCGATTGGTGAATCACTTGGAGGTAGCTTGGAAAACGCCTGGAAAGCGGTATCAACCGCAGAAGTGTCTAGTCTATGCTTACCTTTTTGCTGAGAATTATTTTTCCAACTGGGAGACTCCTCCGGTGGTGGATTCCCATGTCACGTGCTTGGTAAGAAGCGCAACGCTTCCTATGCCTTCCATGTCATCCCTGAAGGATGTTACAGATAGGAAGGTAGAGGTATGCCTTAAATCTGTTTATTCCCTTTCCAGGGCTGTGTGCAGACCAGCTATGGCCATTTGCTGGGTGACTCGGGCCATGGAATGTTGGGCTAACAGCCTTGAAACATCCTTAGCCTCTAATGCTACCAGGGAACAGCTGAATCTGGTGGGAAATCTCAGAGATTCGGCTACCTATATAAATGAGGCAGCTTTGGATATTGGCCTGCTAAATGCCAGGGTGTCTTTGGTGGCCATTGCGGCTCGCCGCTCTCTATGGCTCCGTTCTTGGAGAGCTGATGCGGACTCCAAGAAGGGGTTGGAATGTTTGCCTTATGACGGTAAAGTCTTATTTGGCCCTGATCTGGACAAGATTGTGAATACCTTAGCAGCAGCTAAGTCGGCTTGTCTGCCTTTTGCTCCGGCCTCTTCGGGAGTTCGGACTCCGTCCTTTTGGACCTATCGTGCCCCAGGTAAGGCGAGAACTCAGCAGAGGCGTGTACGCCAGTGCCTTCGCAATCGCTGAGTGTCAGTCCACTCAGCAATGCAGTTACTGGGATCCATGGTATCGACATTCAACATGGTGGAGTATGCCCAGTGTCATTCCCGGCCTCTGCAGCTATTGATCCTCTCCAAGTGGGATAGATTTCCCCATTATATACGGACCCAAATGATGGTGATCTCTCCGAAGGTACGCCAGTCGCTGACCTGGTGGCTACAGACAGCTCACCTCACCAAGGAGCGTCCCTTTTGGATCTCGGACTGGGTCCTTCTGACGACGGATGCCAGTCTTCGGGGCTGGGGCGCAGTGACGTGTCCACACTCCTGTCAGGGAAGGTGGACCGCAGAGGAATCTGCACTTCCAATCAATATATTGGAACTGCGGGCAGTCTTCAGGGCTCTGCAGCAAGCCAGGCTGTTGCTTCACGGAAAACCCGTGCAAGTACAGTCAGACAATGCCACGACAGTAGCATATCTAAACCGTCAAGGAGGAACTCGAAGTCAGGCGGCAATGATAGAGGTGTCACACATTCTGACATGGGCGGAAGGCCATCTACCAGCCATATCGGTGGTGTTCATTCCAGGAGTGCTGAATTGGGAACCGGACTTCCTCAGCCATCACGAAGTGCATCCAGGGGAATGGACTCTTCACCAAGAAGTGTTTTAACTCCTAGTCGAGAGGTGGGACCTTCCAGACGTAGACCTCATGGCCTCTCTACTAAATCACAAGCTGCTTCAGTACGGGTCCAGGACAAGAGATGCCAATGCTCTCTTGGTGGATGCTCTCTCAGTCAAGTGGACTTTCCAGTTTGTGTACCTGTTTCCTCCAATCTCTCTCCTCCCTTATGTAATTCGGAAGTTCAAACAAGAGGGAACATGGTCTTGCTGTTGGCTCCAGCGTGGCCCCGAAATCCATTGTACTCAGATCTTGGGAGTCTCTCCATCGACACTCTGTGGCTGTTGCCTCACCGTCCAGACCTGTTATATCAGAGTCCTTGCCTCTACCCAGATCTGGGTCATCTGTCTTTGACGGCGTGTCTCTTGAGACATCAATCTTAAGGTCCAAAGGTTTTTCTGGCTCTGTGGTTAACACCATGCTCAGAACACGTAAGCCTGCTTCTACTAGGATTTACCACAGGGTATGGCATACCTATTTTGAATGGTGTCATCCAAACAGTTATGACCCCCAGGTGTTTAAGATATCCAGAGTGTTGGCTTTCCTGCAGGCGGGTTTAGACCTTGGTCTCTGCCTTGCTACACTGAAGGTCCATATCTCGGCCTTTTCGGTGTCGTTCCAGCGAAGGATTGCTCCTTTTCCTGACATCCGCAATTTTCTGCAGGGGGTCCTTCAAATCCAGCCTCCCATTGTCCCTCCTGTAGCACCTTGGGATTTGGCTGTTGTCCTTAAGGCTCTCCAGAGCCCTCCATTTGAACCACTGGGCTCAGTGGATCTCAAATGTCTTACTGCCAAGACTGTTTTTCTTCTGGCCATTGCTTCTGCCAGAAGAGTTTCTGATTTAGGAGCTCTCTCTTGTCATTCCCCATTTCTAGTTTTTCATAGGGACAGGGCAGTGCTTCGAACACACCCTGGGTTCCTTCCTAAGGTGGTTTCTAGTTTCCACATTAATGAGGAAATTATTGTGCCGGCCTTTAATTCCTCAGACCTCTCGGCAGGGGAGGCCTCATTGGATGTGGTACGTGCCCTCAGGATTTATGTGGATCATACCAGTTCTCTTCGGAAATCGGACTCCTTGTTGTTCTTTATGGTTTCCACAAGAGAGGATGACCAGCCAATAAACAAACTTTGGCTAGATGGCTTCGCATGTCTATCTCTGAGGCTTATAGTCATGAGGGCCTTTCAGTTCTGCCCTCTGTTACTTCTCATTGTACTCGGTCTGTAAGGCCCTTCGTCAGCAGCTAGTCGTGGTGCCTCGGCTGTACAGTTTTGTAAGGCGGCCATGTGGTCTTCTATCCAGGCTTTTTTGAGGTATTATGCCTTTGATACCTTTGCCACTCAGGATGCTTCCTTCGGGCAGCGGATTCTCCTTTCTGCACAGCTTTGGGAATCCCCAAGGTTTCCTGTGGACCTTCTATGGACCCTGAAGTAGAAAAGTAGAGAGATGGTAAGAACATACCTTTGTTATCTATTTTTCTACGCGGTCCATAGGGCCCACAGGGTGCCTGCCCTAACACACCTGTGCTTCAGATGGGCTTCGCTCTGGTCACCGGTTTTCCATCTCCTTCTGTGTGAGAATGTGATTCTTGAGTGTTCCAGACTTTCTTCTCTCTTTTACACTCCTCCGACCTTTGGCTTGCTACGTTACTGAGGAGCCTCCGGCCCGGGGGCGGGGTATAGAGAGAGGCTCCGTTGCATCCTGGGAGAAAAAATTCAACTGCATGGTGCCCGGATGTCTACGTCATTACCTATACCCCAAAGTTTCCTGTGGACCCTATGGACCTCGTAGAAAAAGAGATAACAAAGGTAAGTTCTTACCATAGCTCTACTTTTTTGGCTAGAGGAGCCTGCACACTGCATGTGCCGAGAATCAAGCGTCTGGTTTTTCCTTTATTGCTCCTCTCCCTGATGTGACATTGAGATAATACATACCTCAGTTTCTTTCTAGGTGACTAAGCTATACAGACTTAGGCCCTGATTCAGAGCCGGACGCTCTGACCAGAGCGCTCGCTCTGAATCAGGGCCCTCCTCCATTAATATGGAGCGTCCCCCTGGACGCTCGTATAGCTGTGGGTCACCACCCACAGCATATACGAGCGTGCAAAAAGATGGTCGCGATGGTCTTGACCATCGCGACCATCGGAATTGCGAGGGAAACCCTGCGGTCGGGTTTCCCAGCCGCAAGGCCAGGAGTGATTTTGGCTCTATCAGAGCCAAAATCACTCCCACTGACATCACTAGTGATGTCAGTGGGGCCGGCTTCAGACGGTAGGCGTTCCCATGGGAACGCCTCCGTCTGGCAGGCACGCCCCCGGCACGCCCACCAAAGGGGGCGTGCTGTCAATCAACATCGACAGCACGCCCCCTTTGGTGCGAGACCCGGAGCGATGGAAAGTCCTTCGCTCGCCGGGTCTCGCGCATGCGCACAACGGAGCTCCCTCTGTCGTGCGCATGCGCAGTGGGGACCATCGACCCACTTGCGAGCGTACTGCCGCTCCCGAGTGGGTCTGAATGACCCCCTTAGTCACCACAGACAGACAAGCAAAAATTCAGAATTTTATTTTTTTTGTCTCCATAGTTCATACACAGGGCTTGATTCAGACCCGTTCGCTAACAAGCGATCGCTCTGAGTGAGCGATGTCTTCCAATGTGCGCATGCGTACGCTTCGAATTGCGCGTGCGTGGACTCAAACAAGCGATGGGGAAACTCTTGCTCGCCCAGCATAGACAGCCCAGCTGAAGGAGAGACAGTTCAAGCCGTTTGTGGTTAGTAACAGGGGCAGGCCACTGGAAATGGGGGAGTGGAAGTGCGAATGCAGGCGTGCCTGAGAAACTTAACGCCTTTTCAGAGGTGTGCATAATTAACAGGCAGCGTCATAAGATACGTCACTTGCTAGAAATATACACTAAAGTGCTCGCAGGGCTTGCAGCAGGGTATAGTCAACCTCAAGCGCTGCGATCGCATTTGACGGTGCACGATGTACCAATGGCTTCATGCACTTCCTGGAGATGACTTACGCAAGTGGGCGTCTTAAGACACACAGACAAACAGTAGAATACTGATGGAGCGCTAATTGGGAGTATAGGCCATACAATACTGAAGAGCAGCTGCCTACTCTCCACCACTCTTCTCAACTAAAGGAGTGCTATCCATTTGGTACTCAGCGTGCTTTCCAGCTGTACCAGCAACTGCCATACCTTTGCCCAGGGGACCGGCTCTATGCAAAAGCCTGCCAGCATTGCTAATTAAGACCCCAGCTTACTATTGGACACTGGACTTGGTAATGATTTGGTCTGGACTAAACAATAACAGCACATTACTTCACCACAATTGGGTTACAAATATGCCTCCGAGCATTTACGGAGGAGAATCATGATTGGTGGATGATTGTTTTTAACCTGTTTTTTTTTATTCTATGTATTGAATGTACCTATATGCTACTTATTGGCTATTAAATATCTTACACATTTTTATTATTTGAGCGCTGTCTTGTTGTTTTATGGCGTCTTAAGACAGGCTGGTGGAACAAAAAGTGATCTTTCGCCAAAACATAGTGGGTGTGCTTATGACCAGGGCCGCAACTAGGGGGGAGCTGGAGGTGCACGTGCATCGGGTGCCCCGCTGCACCTGGCACCAGTGTCCTCCAGCCTGGTGCCGCAGGGAGACTCCAAGCCAGACGCCCGCTGAGATGTTATTACCAGCGGGCGCCCAGCTCCTTCTCTGAAGCGCCACGCTAGCCGGAGGCTGGAGTTCTCTCCTGAACTCCAGCTTCCGTCTCCCCCCACAGGCACTATGGGAGAGACATAATGACGTCTCTCCCATAGTTCCGAGGAGCAGCCGGGCAGGTGTGTGTATGTGGCACTACGGGGGCATTAACAGGGGGCACTACAGGGTGACTACAGTGGCATTACCTACAGGGGCATGACCAGGGGGCTCTATAGGGGCATTACTAGGGGGCACTACAGGGACATCCCCAGGGGGCTCTACAGGGGCATTACCAGGGGGCTCTACAGGGGCAGGGGCATTACCAGGGCGCTCTACAGGGGCATTACCAGGGGGATCTACAGGGGCATCAGGGGGCACTACAGGTGGCATTACCAGGGGGCTCTACAGGGGGACTACAGTGGCATTGCCTACAGGGGCATTACCAGGGGGCTCTACAGGGGCATTACAGGTGGCATTACGAGGGGGCTCTACAGGGGCATTACTATTTGGTCACTACAGGGGCATTACTATATGGGCACTACAGGGGCATTACTATGGGGACATTACCATATGGCCAGTACAGGGGCATTACTATTACTATAGGTGCACTGCTGAAGGGGGCATTACTATGGGAGCACTGCTGCATAGGGCATTACTATGGGTGAATTACCGGGGGGGGGGTTTTGCCAAATTACTGTCTTGCCCGGGTGACAAAACCCCTAGTTTCGGCCCTGTTACGACTTGCCCTGCGAGCGGCTGCCTTGACGTCACTTAGCCGAATTTCCATACGCTCGGAGCGAGCGATCGCTTCTAGTGAACGGGTCTGAATGAGCTCCACAGTCCCAAGGAGTACATTTCTCTAAAATCTGTCTATGTACAGACACAACCATTACAACTTTATTATAAGTATAGATTTTCTCCATCTGCGTGTAGATGTGATACATAGAAATATCACACAAGGAAAGTTTCAATTATATAAAAATAAATATTATGTTATAATTAATATTAATTGTAGCAGTCATCGTCTGTGCCTGCACCAATTACACTACCCGTTGGGGAGGCATGTATAATGCAGGTCACCCTTTGTGATGGAATGTTAAGTATTAGAGCCGCTTTGGCTGTGGCCAGTGTTTCCCATGTAGCACAATGGAAGTCACTGCTTTTCTGCTCTAAATCCAAGCACACAAATAAATGTGTAATTTCATGTTACTGTAATATTTCTTTAGTATTTTGAAATTGCACATTGGCATTCTACTATTTGTAGACTTGGTTTTGTAAATCCCATCTATAACTGTTTTGTTTACCTGGCCTGTCTCTGAATCAGAACTCAATACCTTTTTTTCAGTGTATGCACTGAATTAGCAGGTCCTGTTAATTTTGAATGTGTACAATACTGGAATCTGTAACACATATAGGCCCTGATTCAGAGCCGCTCGCAAAAAGCGAGCGCTCTGAATCAGGGTGGCTGCTTTTTCTTTAAAACCGGCCTCCTGGCCGCTCGCTAAGCTGTGGGTGGCCAGGTGATGGTCGCGACCATCGGGCTTGCGACAAGACCCTTGTGGTAGGGTCTCGTCTGCCGCAAGCCCCAGTGAGCTTCCAGCTCTAATAGAGGAAATGAGATGAGCAGTAGGGTTAAAGAGAGAGACGACAGTCAGGTAGGCGAAAATGAGAAGGTTACAGATTATGAGTGTGTGGATGACAGCTCCGGTAGGAAACCCATAGATGTTAGAGATGGAAGTGGCAGGATTGAGAGGTGGCCTGAATTTCAGGAGTGAAGGAGATTGTGGAGTCGATAATAACAATGAGGGTGCTCACATGGAGGACAAAAGAGAGGGTGATGTTATCAACAGTGAGAGAGGGAAGAGGGACGACCCTGGAATAGGTGAAAGCAATGAGTTTGGTGTTGGCAATGTAAAGCTTCCAGAAGCATGGAAAAATCCAGGAGAATACTGCAGACAAACAACTAGTAACGTGAGAGATGATGGAGGGTGCAAGCATCAGGAGAGAGGAGCAGAGGAGGTGTGAGAGATTGGGATCAAGTGAGCAGGTGGAGATGAAGATAGTAGGATGTGGGCTTTATCACAGTGGTGGGGGAGAAGGCAGATAGGGTTGGAAGCGAGTTTGGGGGTAGGCAGGTGGATAGGAGGAAGCTGGAGTGGTAGGTTTTGGTTGTAAAGTCAGAAGTAATGTCTAGGGCGGAGTGTGCAGAAGGTAGGGGAGGAGAGGGTGGACAGCGGAGGAAGTTGAAGGTACCCAAGAACATTCCAGACTTATGGAAAGTTCTGACTTCCACTGCCTGAAAATGGATTAAGGGTTGGGCCATCTCCTTGTTTTGACAGATAATAGGTGTGGCCTAAGCGGTATGATATTATACTAATCGTTTTAAAAGGCTACCTCCCTCCTTCTCTTTCTTTTCCTCTTTCCCTGCTGTATCAGTAATTTAACATAGACTTGTGCATGTGCAGTATTATCTATTGTGGCACTATCACCATAGATGGTGCTGGTGAGCAGCAGATTCTGTGTGTGGCAGGAGAGATCCGCCCACACAGACTAGAAAAGCATTGTGGGAAGATGTGTAATGGCTGCCATATGACCAGAGCTCAGGTGAGGCTGCTGGTGGACACAGTCAGACAGTCCAGGTGGGGCTGCAGTGTGAGTGAAGCAGACCAGGGGGTGGGGATCATACCTGCAAGGAGGCTGGCAGATCCATATACCTCTGACACTATCCTTGTGAGAGGCGGCAGCCAACAAGCTGAGAAAGCTATACCAGGCCAGGAGGCCAGTGTCGAGTCCTGCATGTGGCAGGAATGACCACAAATCTCAGAGACTGTGAAAGACTGTCGTTCAGATTAGCTACTTCTATAGAGAGGGATCAAGAAGTGAGCTAGTGCCCAAAGAAAGGGCTAGGTTGTTTATTATTTTATTTCTGTTTACTGGTTTCCATGCTGGAAGTAAAGCACCATTTTCGTTTATTTCACTGGATATGTCATGTGTGGACTCTAATTCTGCACCTAATTACTGCACCACTGACCCCAATCTACCAGGCTAATTACCCCAAGTTGTCACACTATGTAGGTACAGACATGTCCAGATATATGGGAGATCATTGGTATTCAAAGTTATTTTCCATGCACATGTTTGACAACATTAACCTCAATTTATTTTGTCAATAAACTGGTGTCAGAATGGTTTTACTTTCTTTGTGGCCTAATTATTATGTACCGTATCGCTGATCTCACCTCGCAGCATTACAACAAAAGTCTTTTCCAAGTCTTTTCCTGAAGAGTAGAAAAATTAAAGTTCAGACTTGTTTCTTTAATAATCTTTTCCAACTGCCTGCAAAGCACGAGAAAGCTGGATACTCTGCCCCTGGCCACGGAAGGATTTAACATATTTTGAAAAGAAAACAAATGTTTTTAATGATAGATGAGCATCATGTTCTTTCCACAACTTACACACAGATTACTCTGGTTAACATAACAAGGAACATTTATTATGTACCACTAGAAACCCATGGCCTTACAGCTTGTGACTGCAAGTAGGACGATGGTGGAGACCATCTGGAAATCTGTAACCCGTCCTGTGAAAATAAATACATTGTAGACTGCAGTCCTCTGAAAGGGAATGTTAAAATTCCATCTAAGTTATCCATTTAGTTATCAAGTCAGAAATTATGTTTATTGTTGAGAAGGCTGCCTTGGCTATTTATTTGAATTACCTTTGTTTTTTCCCCCCATACCTTGCTAATACATGGTCTGTTTGCTTTAAATAGATTATGTTCCAAACACATCTGACGATGAAGGGAGGTACAGGATCGGCGCACAGGCCAATGTTGGAATGTTTAATCTGAACAAGCTGTTTCTAGCTTTGAAACCCCTTATGGACAACGGGCAAAAACAGCTGTGAGTAATCCGCCCTTCAGCGCTCAGACATTGGCACTGCGACATTCTGGGTCGCTGGTGTGTGTGCCCTTTGAACATGTTTATAGTGAATCCCAAGGAGGATTATGTCAATTTAGAAAATATTTTGTTGATTGATGACCATTGGCAGATGTAAAACAGTGGCATGCATCCAAGTAAGGACTTGGTTTCGTTTCACTTGAGTAGACAATAGTCCACAGAATGTAAGTGTAAAGCTGGGTACACACTATACGATCCATCGTACGGTATATCGTTCCGACACGGACCTATCTTGGTCTGTGAGAAACATGAGGAAGCCACAGCAAAGTGTTCGCCACTAGCATCCAGGCCAGCTGTTCACGTATGTGCGAAGTGAAGGCCAGCTGTTCACCACCCTAGTCAGCAACGCAGTCCAAAATTCAAATAGGGGAGCCAGTGAGGATGACAGTTGCTGTGGTTCCCCTATTTGAATTTTGGACTGTGCTGCAGCCCCGCCTCTGGAGCCGCTGCTGCTAGTCAGTAGGTATTCCTGCTTCTAACAGTGGTGTTGTGTACTGAAGCGTCCACATTCATCATGTCTGCGTGTTACATGCACATATGAACTGGTACACAGCTGGACAAGGCGTATTTATTGTCCAGACGTCTCGGAGTCGATAAAGGCATGCTAAAGACAATTTATTAAATATATTTATATTTGAATTATTATACACGTCAACTACTTTAAAAGTTATTAAAATTGAGGGCCAGTAGCGCGTGAAACACCCTGTATAACAAGGCTCCTAAAGTACCCCACACACTTAATTGAGAAGAAAGTAGAGGGAGATCAAAGATCTAGAGGAATTACTTCAATTAGAAACAAAATTTAGAAAAGCTCATTGTACGTTCGGTTTAGGAAAAAACATATATGAAATATTTTATACAGTCAGGTGCATAAATATTGGGACATTGACAGAATTTTCATATTTTGTCCTCTATTCATCACCACAATGGTTTTGAAATGAAACAAACAAGATGTGCTTTAACTGCAGACTTTCAGATTTAATTTGAGGGTAATTACATCCAAATCGGGTGAACGGTGTAGGAATTACAACAGTTTCAATATGTGCCTCCCACTTTTTAAGGGGCCAAAAGTAATGGGACTATCAACTCAAAAGCTATTTCATGGACAGGTGTGGGCTAGTCCCTCGTTATTTCATTATCAATTAAGCAGGTAAAAGGTCTGGAGTTGATTCTAGGTGTGACATTTGCATTTGGAATCCGTTGCTGTCAACTCTCAATATGAGATCCAAAGAGCTGTCACTATCAGTGAAGCAAGTCATCATTAGGCTGATAAATCAAAACAAACCCATCAGAGAGATAGCAAAAACATTAGGTGTGGCCAAATCAACTGTTTGGAACATTATCAAAAATAAAGAACGCACGGGAGAGCTCAGCAACACCAAAAGACCCGGAAGACCACGAAAATAACTGTGGTGGATGACAGAAGAATTATTTCCCTGGTGAAGAAAAACCCCTTCACAACAGTTGGCCAAATCAAGAACACTCTCCAGGAGGTAGATGTATATGTGTCAAAGTCAACAATCAAGAGAAGACTTCACAAGAGTGAATATAGAGGGTTCACCACAAGATGCAAACCATTGGTGAGCCACAAAAACAGGAAGACCAGATTAGAGTTTGCCAAACAACATCTAAAAAAGCCATTACAGTTCTGGAACAACATCCTATGGACAGATGAGACAAAGATCAACTTGTACCAGAGTGATGGGAAGAGAAGAGAAGGAAAGGAACTGCTCATGATCCAAAACATACCACCTCATCAGTGAAGCATGGTGGTGGTAGTGTCGTGGCGTGGGCATGTATGGCTGCCAATGGAACTGGTTCCCTTGTATTTATTGATGATGTGACTGCTGACAAAAGCAGCAGAATGAATTCTGAAGTGTTTCGGGCAATATTATATGCTCATATTCAGTCAAATGCTTCAGAACTCATTGGACGGCGCTTCACAGTGCAGATGGACAATGACCCGAAGCATACTGCAAAAGCAACCAAAGAGTTTTTTAAGGCTAAAAAGTGGAATGTTATGCAATGGCCAAGTCAATCCCCTGACCTGAATCCGATTGAGCATGCATTTCACTTGATGAAGACAAAACTGAAGGAAAATGCCCCAAGAACAAGCAGGAGCTGAAGACATTTGCAGTAGGGGCCTGGCAGAGCATCACCAGGGATGAAACCCAGCGTCTGGTGATGTCTATGCGTTCCAGACTTCAGGCTGTAATTGCCTGCAAAGGATTTGCAACAAAGTATTAAAAAGTGAAAGTTAGATTTAGGATTGTTTAGTTTGTCCCATTACTTTTGGCCCCTTAAAAAGTGGGAGGCACATATAGAAACTGTTGTAATTCCTACACTGTTCACCTGATTTGGATGTAATTACCCTCAAATTAAATCTGAAAGTCTGCAGTTAAAGCACATCTTGTTTATTTAATTTCAAAGCCATTGTGGTGGTGAATAGAGGCCAAAATATGAAAATTCTGTCAATGTCCCAATATTTATGCACCTGACTGTAGGTAGACCCAAAAGACTACAGTACATGCAGTTTTCCCAAACTCTTCCCCTTTATTTTGGAGATCCTAAGGGGAAGAGAGTACTCCATCTAACATGTTCTGGCATTGCCCAAAACAGGCTCCTCTTTGGAATGAGTTACATCATCATATAAATGCAATAACAGAAATCTGCATGCCCGATTCCCTCTCCTATTCATTGCTTCCACAATACAACCCAGACATCCCAGAGCACACCCAGGTACAACAAAATGCACTTACACAAGTCAGCAGTGTGGGTCTGTGGTGGGAACGTGCCTTGATTGATAAATGCATTCACTTACACAAGTCAGCAGCATACCTCCCAACTTTTGAAGAGAGGGATGTTGGACCCTTCGCGTGCTGAATGCGGGACAGTTGGGAGATATGCAGCAGTGTGGGTCTGCGGTGGTAAAGTGCCTTGATGGATAAATTTATGCACTTACACAAGTCAGCAGTGTGAGTCTGTGGTGGGAAAGGGCCTTAATGGATAAATGAATGCACTTACACAAGTCAGCAGTCGCCGGTCTGTGGTGGGAAAGTGCCTTGATGGATAAACGAATGCACTTACACAAGTCAGCAGTGTGGGTCTGTGGTGGGAAAGTGCCTTGATGGATAAATGAATGCACTTACACAAGTCAGCAGTGCGGGTCTGCATTTTGTGTGGTTTGTAAACATGTCTTCCTGTGCCTTAAAAAGAGCCAGTTGTTTAGCATCATTAAAATATGCACATTTGTTAATACAAATTCATGAAATCTGTATGCAGCAGAATCTCACCTGTAAACACTACTATCTCTATCCTGCGTGTGTCAATAAGCCTGACATGGGTTCCAGTTGGAAGGTCGTCAAGAAAAGGTTGACAGTACAGAAGATGGACAGGTACAAAAAGTCGACAGGCTCAAAAAGTCGGCAAGGATATGGTCGATACATTGTTTTGTTTGTTAGGGTTAGGCACTAACCAGAGGGTTAGGGTTAGGCTGCGGAAGGAACGGTTAGGTTTAGGGACTTACTGGACGGTCAGGTTTAAGCACCAAGGGGAATGGTTAGATTTAGGCACCAAGGGGGATGGTTAGGTTTAGGGTGAAGATTAGGGTTAGAAAAACAGAAAGAAACACGAGTCGAACATTTCTATGTCGACCATTTCCATGTCGACCATTTTAACCTATCGACCTTCTATACTGTCTAACTTTTGTCATGTCGACCTTCCCTATTAACCTTCGTGTGTTGACCAAATGATTGACGACCTTTTCGTTGTCGACCTTTTGTATCACATCTAACTAAAGTTGAAATGTGTAGTCATTATCTGGTACACCAGCAGAGGGAGCCATAAGACAGTGAAAGTTTATTGCAGATGTGTATTATAAGAGCAGCCTTAATTTACAACATTTCTTATAAAGTAAAAAAAAATAAATTACTGGAACATGCACTTTCGTCTTTATTACTACTTATTCCAGAGAAAGTGGCACAATCATTGTTATTAAATGTCTAACAGGAGTCAGGAAACTGAGTAGTCAAACATCGCTAGAATAATGTACAGCATTTGCAGAGAAAATAATAACACGCTGTTAAGGAAGAAAGTGAGCGTTGGATTACAATTAAAAGAAAACTCAGTTCCAATTTAGATACAGTCCTGACTAAGGAACATCTATTGTTAGAAGAAAAGTTATTTTGCAAAGTGTTTATTGTGTCTAAATGTAAAGGAAATGCAAATCTGTCTGAGGACTGAGCCCAGAGACATACATATGCTATAGGCAAACTCTCAAAGCGGTCGTCCCACACACTAGCCCTGATTTAGAGTAGGACGCAGTGGCGTTGTTGGACGGGTCGGAGTGACATGCGTCTGCGTCTCACCGCGCATGCCTCCCGATGGTGTTGGTACAGAGACCCAGTACTGTGTAACATGCACGGTCGCAGAAATACATTGGGCATTCCTGGGCGGCACTGGGAGGTAATGGGGGTGGCTAATCAGATGCAGGCAGATGTTGTATCTTATGGGAGTGTCGTGGGGGTGTTACTGATGGTCACACAAGAGGCCGTACTCAGGCGGATAATCTGTACCTGCCATAGGGCCAGTGCAAGTTCCGATGGTGTGACTGATTGGTGGCGTCTGCAGACGCATCAGATGGTAATGCAGCATCTATGGACGCTGCAAGTGGGCTTCTTGCTTGCACGATCAGATGAACGGCTGTACACCAGGGACGGGCTTTGTAGCCTCATTAGCATAATGTCACCAACGTGACTTTGGCGAAAGATGCAAAGACAGCTGCGTCCAGCTCAACATCAGCCCCATTACTGTGTATCATACATTCATTCCTTCTATAAGACCAAGCAGCTGCAGTGTGGCTCATTCTTGCACTTTCTCACAGGGATACTGGGGCTGATTCTAGGTTGAGAGCAAAGCAAAAAGAAGTAACTGTGCACCTGGGTAATACCATACTTGCCGACAATCAGCTCCAGCCTTCCGAGAGGGAGCTGATTGTCGGCTAATAGCGGGGGCGGAGCCTGGGCGGGGCGACCATTTTGGGTCACACTGGGAGTGGAGCCGGGGGCGGAGCCGCACGAGCCCGTCATCGTGACTCCGCCCCCTCTTCACAATGCCGTGATTTTCGGCATTTTGAAGCAGGGGGCGGGGCCACGATGACGCGATTCTGCGCGGATTGCGTCACCGGACCCCCCGCTGCGACGATTTCTGTTTTTTTCAGGGGGGAGGTGGGGAGGGTGTGAGACTTCCGGGAGGCTTGCCTGCCTTTCCGGGGGGCCGGGAGCGGCACCCAAAAATCGGGAGGCTCCCGGCCAAATCGGGAGGGTAGGCAAGCCTGGGTAATACCACGCTGCACTGCAGGTGGGGAAGATGTAATGTGCAGAGAGATTTAGATTTGGGAGGGGTGTGTCCTAAATTGCAGTGTAACTATAAAGCTGTCCAGCATTTGTGGGCTACATGCAAGAGCAGCCAGTATTTACCCCACATGCAAAACAATAAATGTACCTGCACCCCTTACATTGCACCATGGCTTGTCCAGGTGCACAGTTACTGGCCTTGGTTTTGTTTTGCTCCCAACTCAGAATCAGCCCCAATGTTTGTAGCAAGGTGACAGCACATCTATTAATTGTTGTCCCTCTGTTCTTTACAGGTCACCTTCAGAATCCGTTTTAGGGGATGTAGTTCAGATCCCGGTGGGCGGGATCCCGGCGGTCAGGATGCCGATGCCCAGATTCCCAACACCAGCATCCCGACCGCTAACATCCCGAGGGGGAGGGAGTATGGGGTTTCGGTTAGGGGTTAGGCACTAGGGGGAGGTTTAGGGTTAGGCTGCGGGGTTGGGAAGGGGGATGGGCAGGAGGGGTTAGGTTTAGGCTGCGGGGAGGGAGGGTTAGGGTACTTACTGGCAGGCGTCAGTATTCTAACCCAGTCGGGATGCTGGCATCGGGAGTCTGAACAGCGAGATCTTAAGCGCAGGCATCCCGTACTCAACCCTATTTTAGTAACATTGAGCTTCCATAACTCAGATAAACCTTTATGAGTTTGTATATCCAACCAATAGAAGAAAGGGGATGTAGTCAGGATGCCGGCGGTCAAAATGCTGACCGCCAGAATCCTGACACTGATAGCCCAGCATGGGACTAAAGATAGGCGTCTAAATACTGTTGCCTATCATTAGCTCCATGCCGAAATCCTGACACCTGGCATACCGAACGTAGGTTAGCTGGGTGTCATGACGTGTTAGCCGCAGGGGGGGAGGGTTAGGTTTAGGCACCCCCGGGGGGACTTAGGGTTAGGCACCCCCCGGGAGGGTTAGGTTTAGGCTAGGGGAAAGGGGGGGGTTAGGGTTAGGTACCACCGGGGAGAGGTTAGGGTCAGGCCAACCCCCCCCCCCCGGGAAGGTTAGGTTTAGGATACGGAGAGGGGGGGTTAGGGCTAGGCACCACGGGGGGGACTTAGGGGTAGGCACCTCCCCCTGAGTCTTAGGTGTCACACGCCGGCCTGGAGACCCCAGAATCAGACCCCGTCGCTTACCTGTGCGGGCGCTGACCCGCACTGTCTTCCGGCTCCCGCGCTGTACGCTCCTTCCTCTTCTCCCAAGGCAGTCTCTGCTGTTGTCCTCTGGAGGGTCCCGCTGCTGTGCTGCTCCCACGCCGGCTCCTGCTGACCGCTGGTCCCCGCTGACTACCTCCAGGAAGCGCTGTCCTCCGGTCCATGGGCGCGGCCATCTTGGATTGCCCATGTGACCCCACTACCACCAATGAGGAGCCTTCTCCTTCTTTCTCAGCCTGTCAGCTCCCAGTGTCCACTATAAAAGGATCCCCAATGCTCACACAAGTTGCCAGTGCAACTAGTTTCTTAGTTTAGCTAAGCAAGCCTTCCCACTGCGCTCCAGCCGCTCCACGTAGCCGCTCAGCTATCAACGTCTACCCACGGCTATCCAGTCGCTCCACGTAGCCACTCAGCTACCAACGTCTACCCACGGCTAACCAGCCGCTCCACGTAGCCGCTCAGCTACCAACGTCTACCCACGGCTAACCAGCCGCTCCACGTAGCCGCTCAGCTACCAACGTCTACCCACGGCTAGCCAGCCGCTCCACGTAGCCACTCAGCTACCAACGTCTACCCACGGCTATCCAGCCGCTCCACGTAGCCACTCAGCTACCAACGTCTACCCACGGCTATCCAGCCGCTCCACGTAGCCACTCAGCTACCAACGTCTACCCACGGCTATCCAGCTGCTCCACGTAGCCACTCAGCTACCAACGTCTACCCACGGCTATCCAGCCGCTCCACGTAGCCACTCAGCTACCAACGTCTACCCTCGACTATCCAGCCGCTCCACGTAGCTTCCTAGCTACCTCGTTACTGCCGCATTCCTCAAACTCCTGTCAGTTCGCTGCACCCTCTCATGCGGAGAAACTTCATTAAGCCAAGTCTCCTCCAGCGAGCGTCTGCGCCAAGTAATACAGATCCAAGGCCCAGTCCGGGAACACAGCTCCTAAATTCCACGTTTGTGACAGTTTGCACTGGCCAGATGGACTCGGCAAGTGGTCAAGGATCTGGGATAGAAGCCTCGCAGGATGTACTATCCCGTCTGGAAAGACAGGAGACCTCTCAGGCTCAGCTGATCCAATTTATCCAAGATATGTCGTCACGCCTGGACAACATTCAGTTCTTACTGGCTCATCCCGCTCCCGCTGGCTCCCAAGCCGCCTCTCCTCCTGTGGTGTCACCTGCTCCTCCGGTTCTACCTCCTGCTCGTCTTCAGCTCTCCCCTCCGAGCAAGTTCGATGGCAACCCCAAATTATGCAGGGGTTTTTTAAACCAATGCGAAATCCAATTCGAGCTACAATCCTCCAACTTTCCGACGGCCAGAACCAGGGTGGCATATATCATCTCTCTACTCTCTGGCCAAGCACTCGATTGGGTCTCGCCCCTTTTGGAGAAGTCGGATCCCCTGCTCTCCAACTACCCCGAATTTGTTGCTACATTTCGCAAAATCTTTGATGAACCCGGAAGAACCACTTCCGCATCAGCTGATATTCTACGCCTCCATCAGGGCAGCAGGACCGTCGGCCAATACGTAGTCCAGTTCCAGACTCTGGCTTCAGAACTCAATTGGAACGAGGATGCCCTCATCGCTGCCTTCTGGAGTGGCCTTTCTGAAAGGCTCAAAGACGACCTAGCTTCCCGTGACCTTCCAACCAGTTTGGATGGGTTAATCTCTCTCTGCAACAAGGTGGATCTCCGTCACAGGGAGCGTGCCTTGGAAAGAGGCAGATTTGATCGTGGAAGGCCATGTCCAGTTTCCCGCTTACCCTCTCCTCCTCTGGGCGAAGAACCCATGCAGGTCAACCGCTCTCATTTATCGGCTGAGGAGCGGCAGAAAAGGCAGAGGCAGAACCTCTGTATGTACTGCGGATCTCCTCAACATTTAGTTAAAACTTGTCCCATTCGTCCGGGAAGCGCCTCCTCCTAACTTATGAAAGAGAGGTTAAGTTAGGAGTTGCCATTGAATCACAAAGGAAGTCTGATTCCACCATCCAGGCTCATTTAAAGTGTCCTCGAGGTTCCAAAGCTGTATTAGCCCTTCTGGATTCCGGAGCGGCAGAGAACTTTGTCACTACTGAATTTGTCCAGAAGCATCAAATCCCCATGGAAGCGTTGCCTCGAGTCATCACTTTAACCGCCATCGATGGTAGTCGCATTTCTAGTGGAACCATCACCCATCGTACAACACCACTTAAACTTACCATTGGGGTGCTCCATTCCGAACAACTATCCTTCCTAGTGATTCCCAAAGCCTCTCATTCTTTAGTCCTCGGATTACCCTGGCTACAGAGGCATTCACCTCAAATCAATTGGACCACCATGCAAATAATCTCCTGGGGTTCCAATTGCTTCAAAGGTTGCCTTCAGCGGGTAATACCTATCAGATCTTCCGTTGTACGGGATTCTACAGACCTGCCCAAAGCCTACGATGGGTTTCAGGACGTCTTTAGCAAACAGAGCGCAGACCTGTTACCTCCCCATCGTGATTGGGACTGTCGCATAGATCTGATTCCCGGGAAGAATCCTCCTAGAGGCCGAACCTATCCTCTATCTCTCCCTGAGACTCAGGCCATGTCGGAGTACATTACGGAAAACTTAAATAAAGGCTTCATTCGACCTTCCACGTCTCCAGCAGGGGCTGGATTTTTCTTCGTAAAAAAGAAAGATGGTGGCTTGCGCCCGTGTATTGACTACCGGGGTCTTAATGAAATAACTATTAAGAATCGCTACCCTCTTCCTCTCATTACAGAGTTATTTGATAGAGTCAAGGGAGCCACAGTTTTTTCCAAACTCGACCTAAGAGGAGCCTATAATTTAATTTGTATCCGTCCAGGCGATGAATGGAAAACGGCCTTCAACACCAGGGATGGGCACTACGAGTATCTCGTTATGCCCTTCGGCCTCTGTAATGCTTCGGCCGTCTTCCAGTTTTTCATCAATGAAATCTTCCGGGACCTCTTGTACAAGTGTGTGGTCATTTACTTAGACGACATTTTGATTTTTTCTCAAGACCTCCAAACTCATCGAGACCAGGTCAAACAAGTCCTTCTGAGGTTGTGGTCCAATCAACTGTTTTGCAAATTAGAGAAGTGTCTGTTTGAGGTCTCAAGTGTACCATTCCTGGGATACATTATCTCCGGAACAGGCCTTCAAATGGATTCGTCAAAACTACAAGCCATTCTTGATTGGTCTCTTCCTTCTTCCTTAAAATCCATACAAAGATTCCTAGGATTTGCCAATTACTATCGCAAGTTTGTAAAAGGTTTCTCGACTCTGGTAGCTCCGATTACAGCCCTCACCCGCAAGGGAGCAGATCCAACTATATGGCCCGTCGAAGCTACCTCTGCATTTCAACTTCTTAAGCAAGCCTTCATCTCCGCTCCCATCTTAAAGCAACCAGACTCCACCCGGCCCTTTATCCTGGAGGTGGACGCATCCTCTGAAGGTATCGGTGCAGTGCTCTCCCAGCGATTTAAAGATGAAAAACTTCATCCCTGTGGTTTCTTTTCCCGGAAGTTTTTGCCTGCAGAGAAGAACTACACCATTGGAGATCAAGAGTTACTCGCCATGAAACTAGCCCTCGAAGAATGGCGATATCTTCTAGAAGGAGCTCATTACCCCATTACCATTTTTACTGACCATAAGAACCTCCTTTATCTTAAATCTGCAAATTGCTTGAACCCTCGTCAAGCCCGGTGGGCAATGTTTTTCTCCAGATTTAACTTCAAAGTCTCCTATCGCCCCGTTTCACAAAACCTCAAAGCCGACGCACTCTCCCGTTCCATGACGAGCAACCTGATCTACCCATGGAACAGCCCCAACCAATCTTGAATTCAGCTTTCTTCGCCTCTACCCAATTATCTTCTATACCCCCGGTTGGGAAGATCGCTCCGGAACTCCGCAAGAGGTTACTGCATTGGGCTCATGCTTCCCGGTTCTCTGGTCACCTGGGTATGGATAAAACCCTAGAATTTATCCAGCGGTCCTATTGGTGGTCTTCGATGAAAAAGGACGTCAGGTCTTATGTGTCTTCGTGCATCAAATGTGCCCAACACAAGATACCTCGGCGGGTTCCACACGGTCAACTCCAACCTCTTGCAATTCCATCTAAGCCATGGACTCACCTATCTATGGATTTCATCTCTGATCTTCCTCCATCTCGGGGCCACAACACAATTTGGGTTATTGTGGATCGTTTTTCTAAAATGGCTCATTTCGTACCACTTACTGGGCTTCCGTCTGCACCTCTACTCACCCAGAGCTTTATAAAAGAGATCTTCAAGCTCCACGGCCTTCCTCAAGAGATCATCTCCGACAGGGGAGTACAGTTCGTAGCGAAGTTCTGGAGGTCACCCTGCTCAGCCCTTCAGGTAAAACTCAAATTTTCTACCGCTTATCATCCCCAGACCAACGGTCAGACCGAAAGGGTCAATCAAGACCTGGAACAGTTCCTGCGCACTTTTGTCTCCTTCTCCCAAGATGACTGGATTGAACTTCTTCCTTGGGCCGAATTTGCCCACAATAATCATTATCACACGTCCACCAGCTCAACTCCTTTTTTTACAGTTTTTGGTCAACATCCTCGAGTGCCAGATTTCCCTCTTCTCCCCACATTAGATGTGCCTGCGGCCAAAATGCCCCTTCAACGGTTCTCCAACATCTGGGAAAAGGTTCGTTCCTCTCTGACTAAAACGTCAGCCCGGTACAAGAGATTTGCTGACCCGGTACAAAAGACGAGCGGTTACAAATTTCCGACCTGGGGATATGGTCTGGCTCTCTACCCGAAACCGAAGACTCCGAGTACCCTCGATGAAATTTGCTCCGCGATTCATTGGTCCATTCCCAATCATCAAAGTCTTGAATCCTGTGGCTTACAAGTTAAAGCTTCCTCCATTTCTTCGCATTCCAAGTTCTTTCCATATTTCTCTTTTAAAACCACTAGTCTTAAACCGATTTCAGAAGGTCCTGCCTAAAGCTTCTAGTGTTCAAACACAGCAGGGAGAGGAGTTCGAAGTTGACAGAATCTTAGATTCCCGTTGTCGATACAACCGTCTTCAATACCTCATCGACTGGAAGAATTATGGTCCGGAGGAACGAATCTGGATAAATGCCTCCGATGTCCATGCACCCCGTCTGGTCAAAGCGTTCCATGTGAAATTTCCTCATAAACCAAGGAAGTGTCCGGTGGCCACTCTTGAAGAAGGGGGTACTGTCACACGCCGGCCTGGAGACCCCAGAATCAGACCCCGTCGCTTACCTGTGCGGGCGCTGACCCGCGCTGTCTTCCGGCTCCCGCGCTGTACGCTCCTTCCTCTTCTCCCAAGGCAGTCTCCGCTGTTGTCCTCTGGAGGGTCCCGCTGCTGTGCTGCTCCCATGCCGGCTCCTGCTGACCGCTGGTCCCCGCTGACTACCTCCAGGAAGCGCTGTCCTCCGGTCCATGGGTGCGGCCATCTTGGATTGCCCATGTGACCCCACTACCACCAATGAGGAGCCTTCTTCTCTCTCAGCCTGTCAGCTCCCAGTGTCCACTATAAAAGGATCCCCAATGCTCACACAAGTTGCCAGTGCAACTAGTTTCTTAGTTTAGCTAAGCAAGCCTTCCCACTGCGCTCCAGCCGCTCCACGTAGCCGCTCAGCTATCAACGTCTAGCCACGGCTATCCAGCCGCTCCACGTAGCCACTCAGCTACCAACGTCTACCCACGGCTAACCAGCCGCTCCACGTAGCCGCTCAGCTACCAACGTCTACCCACGGCTAACCAGCCGCTCCACGTAGCCGCTCAGCTACCAACGTCTACCCACGGCTAACCAGCCGCTCCACGTAGCCGCCCAGCTACCAACGTCTACCTACGGCTAACCAGCCGCTCCACGTAGCCGCTCAGCTACCAACGTCTACCCACGGCTATCCATCCGCTCCACGTAGCCACTCAGCTACCAACGTCTACCCACGGCTATCCAGCCGCTCCACGTAGCCACTCAGCTACCAACGTCTACCCACGGCTATCCAGCCGCTCCACGTAGCCACTCAGCTACCAACGTCTACCCACGGCTATCCAGCCGCTCCACGTAGCCACTCAGCTACCAACGTCTACCCTCGGCTATCCAGCCACTCCACGTAGCTTCCTAGCTACCTCGTTACTGCCGCATTCCTCAAACTCCTGTCAGTTCGCTGCACCCTCTCATGCGGAGAAACTTCATTAAGCCAAGTCTCCTCCAGTGAGCGTCTGCGCCAAGTAATACAGATCCAAGGCCCAGTCCGGGAACACAGCTCCTAAATTCCACGTTTGTGACATTAGGGTTAGGCACTCCCAAGGGAGGGTTGGTGGGGTGGGGGAGGGGAAGGTTAAATATACTTACCAGCCGACGTCGGGATTATGATGTGTTGGGCTTTCAGGGTCGAGATTTGACTTTTAAGCCGTCGGTATTTCATACCCAACCCAAAGAAAGACCTTCAATTCTATAAAATACTGAACAATAGAAAATGAAAAACCTGAATTGTTATCACATTGTGCAGGTTCCCAATCTACTTAGCTCTGCACTGAATACATCAATGTTCATTATTATTTCTAATCTTGTTCTTATACCGCATTCCTTTTTTTAACAAAACTGTTCTTTCGGTGTTACAGACAGACTTTATTTTTTACATGTTTTATCTTATTGTACCATATTACTATTACAGATCTCACATTGTGCAATAAGCAGGTGCATTTGTATTGAGTTTCTTCTGAGCATGAAATTTCCATACTCTATTTCCAATTCAAAATGTAAATACATTGCGGCTAACTTATCTGTCTTACTTGCACTGACTGCGCAATTCTTTTTCAGAGCTTTGAAAATACTGTCCGGCTTCCCAAATCTTTATTACCAGAGGTATGTCATAATTAAGGATAAACCCCAATGATCACGGTCTTGTTTATGTATTGTGCCATTTGACATATCCTTCCTTGCTTGCAGATTTACAGAGCTCTATAGGGCTAAACTGGGCCTTCTAAGTGCACACGAGGAAGACCTGACTCTGATTGCATCATTTCTTAATGTACGTCACACTCAGCAGAAGGCAGAGAACATGCATTGCTCAGATCAACCACTATCACATTGTAGTTCTCTTTTCTGACTTACAGCTGATGGAAGACACGAAATCTGATTTTACAATGTCATTTCGTCAGCTCAGCGAGGTTACTCAGTGGCAGCTAGAAAGCCTCACCATTCCGCAGGTATCTGGTGATGTGCATGACCGGTGATCAGCTCTAAGCAGTGTACTCATAAAGCAGAGTACACTGCTGCCCCAAATACAAGGTTATCCAACGCCTTTTCCAACTGTCATAAAAGCAAAATGTTAGACTCATTATACACGGAATGTAGGCTGTCTGGATGCCGGCGTTCAGAATGCCGGGGCCGGAATCCCGCCACCCGTCAGAATCCCGAAGCCAGCATCCCGACAGTAAGTATTGGGGTTAGGGGTAAGGGTTAGGCACTAAAGGAGGGAGAGGGAGGGTTAGGTTTAGGCTGCAGGGAAGGAAGGTTAGGATGAGGGTTAGGATACTTACCTGAAGGTCAGTATCCTAACCCTGTTGGGATGCCGGTATCGGGATTCTTAACGCCAGGATCTTGAGTGCCAGCATCCCTTACCCAACCCATATATACATACAGTAAAGATAACAAATGTATTTTCAACAGAATTTCCGAAATAAATAATGAAATTAATTAGTTAATAAACAAGAGTCATAGTAATAAAAACATTGCATGATAATAGACTTTATAGGAGCGTAAGTGTTAAATGAAAGGTATGCACTTACAGTTAGATTACTATAGGATATCCCAAAGAGTTTAATATAGGAAAACTGCTTCTGAACGTTATTGCTTTTTATAGAATACCTGTAATTTGAGTTATTATCAGTTGTAATCTCTGTGGTTACCATGGAAATAAAATGTACATGATCCTGCAAAAAACTTAACTTCTTAAAATGAGATTTTATTAAATGAATGTATAACTTTTGCATTGGGTTTCAGAGTGGGCGTGCAGGGCTACAGGGTAGAGTCCGTCCCTGTGTTTTTGGGCCCTTGCACGTGCTTGCCAAACACCAGAAGATTATGGGAGCCTTCAGGGGTCAAAAGTTTTTTCTGGCAATTTAGGGCCTGATTCACTACCGGTCGCAACTGCGATTATGCATGCAATCGGCCGATTGTTTTGCGTTCTGCGTATGCTCTGCAGTGTGTGTGCGCGAACCAACCACTGTGATTGGGATCACAGTGACCATGCAGACCCATCGCAGAGTGATTGACAGGAAGTGCCATTTGTAGGAGGTGACGGGGGGTGGTCGGAGAAACGCATGCGTGCCAGTGCGTTCGAATGCCATTGCATGGGCGTGCTAAATTATCAACTGTGATGCCTTACGCAGCTTGAGTACTCATAGTGTGCGATGAAGTTTGCAATTCCTGAGTAAGGTCAGAGCTTGTGCAAGTGTGCGTGAGGCTGCGATGGTACCCGATGGTTTTGCAATATTGCTAAACAATACGGATGCGTGTAAGGTAAAGTGAGCGTCTTTATGTTGTGCTGTGATGGCATAGCGATTTCAATGGATTAGCATACCTTCGCAGTCAGACTGCGTGCATAATTGCTATTGCAATCACAGTTGCGATCCGTAATTAATCAGACCCTTAGGGCCTGATTCAGAGCCACTCGTTTGCTCCGAGCGATGTTTGCCCAACTGCGCATGCGTACGGATCTTTGTACGCATGCGCGAACCAGTCAGTGCGGCCGAAATTCATGTGCTCGCAAAATAGCGAATGCCTGCTAATTTGAGTGACAGAATGAGGCGTATGTGGGTGGTAACAGGGGAAGGTGCTTGAAAACGGGGAGTGGAGATGCGAACGCAGGCGTGCTTAAAGGTCAAAACGGGCGTTTTAAGGGAGTGCATAATTAATCCCGCAGCGTCATTGACCACGTCACTTGGTTTTTTTAACTCAGACCTGCTCGCAAAATAGTGGTTGAAAAAACCAACCACAAGAATAGCGAGCAGTTCATACGCTGGTCGATGTACTCGATTAATCTAATAAATAGCGAACCTGACGTATGGTGCGAGCGGCCAGGGGGCGTATTTTTCAAATTTACGTTCGCATGTTTTGCTCGCTCGTTCAGGCTTAGAGGCGTGAACAGACCGCAAAGTGCGAACGGTTCATTTGAATAGCCACCCCTTTTTAGAAATCGAACGACCGCAAATAGCGAGCAGCTCTGAATGAGGGCCTTAGTTCCATGTACAATGACTTGGTGCGTTTCGTCAGAGTAATTGTACTTCCTCAGGAGATGACTTTCAGCATATTTAAACTTAATTGATTTTATTACATCTGAAAACATTAACACCTCTGTGGTTGTCACATTGAGCGACTTATTGACTCCACATGATGTAAATGGCACAATAAAAGGTCACTTGGTATTGCAAGTGAAACTTAAATTGTTATTTTTTTTTAAATCGTACTTTGGGTCTTATTCAGCTTCGAACGGAATTGCAAAGCTGCTCGCAAGTAGCTTTCCAATTCCGTCTGTGCAGATATGGTAATGCAGCAGGAGGCATCACACCTCCTGCTGTATTACTTATCCAAGCTACGTTGTCCAACGCAGCACTGGATAATCTGCGGAACATCGGCCGGCTAAGGTGACCCTTGTGGTCATACAGCCAGCCGCCACAGGTGAGTGGAAGAAGCCAGGAAATCTCAGTCAACCGACGGAGATCCTGGCCTCTTCCCTCCCCCCCAACAGCGGTGTCCTCTGTTAGTTCATTAAATAATTAAAATAATAATTAAATAAGGGCTAATTAAAATAAGGGCTTAAACACATGGAGGATTTGGTAAATATTATGTTACAAAACCTCTTTTGATTGTTACCCTCTACTTTATCGCTGCTATTAAATGCAATGTGCTGCTACTGCAAGTAATAGTGATTCTGTGTTATAATAAGTTAGTTTGCTTGAAATTTTCTCTTATTATATAATAATTTTCTGTGGAAGATTCACCAGCTGTTTATTTTCTTTATTGTTTAAGGAGTACTGGGCACTTTATAGTATCAGCCAGCATATGGGCTTCCCAGCATGGGTCAGTGCATATCTTCAAAGACTAAAAAGGTAACAGATATATTTGTTGGCGTTTCTTTTAGTCTCTTATATGTAATTGAATTATATTACTAGGCATAGTGTTGTTATGGATGGCAGAGCTCTCTGTGATAACTATAGGTTACATACGGTGGTACAGTACGTACTGTAAGTACACTAGGTGTTGGGTACACGCTGTTAAAGATCTCTTACAGTTAGCGTGGGGCTGGTGCAAGTGCCGTTAGTAAATATGGCGCCTGCGCCTGTGGACACTAGAACAGTGGTGCGGGATAGGCTTGTACTTTCAGACGCACAGATTTGCATCTCAGCCAATTGTCGCATTAGCACAATGCCACGGCCGTAGGGAAAATCAGCCGCAGAAGCATAAAATGGCTTTTATTCAAAACTCTTTTCAAATGAGTGTACAAAATAATTTATATTGTTTAATAGGAGCCCTAAATAAATTCTGTGCTGAACACATACAGTGATAAACTAAGGCATCCTAGAGCCCTGGGCTGCACATATGCCACCCACATAGGAGTCTCAACTATTTATCACATGTAGATCTTTCACCGCAACACATACCTTATTTCTACCATTTTCCAAGCTGTACTCAGTGTTACACTGTGGCCCCTAAAGTACCAGGTAATTCGTGAGGGCATGGCCATCATCTTCCTCCCTATCATCCTCCCTGTGCCAATCTCTTCACCAGTCTGTGTTTCATCTCACCAGGGCCAGGTAAAGGGTGCCCATGTTACAGAGCAGTTATTTTATGGGCCAACCGGTCGCCACTACACGCACCCTACACATGGCAGCCCCTGAATAAGCAGCGAAATAGCACAGCATTTATGCTCCCAAACAGTAGAACCTAAAATGTGTATTATTCAGCATACTCTGAAACAGTCCACACATGCAAGGAGGCCATTCTGCACATCAAAGCATTTCATAGGGACAGCAAGTTAATTAAATATCCTGGTGTAAATTAAGTAATAGTTGAAAATAGTTAGATTTTTGTCTAAATCAACCATAACATTGGAAGCATATACAGTACTTCTGCCCAGAGAGAAATTTTGACTCAGGATATTATAGAGATTGAGATCTCTGAGGTCATTTCCCATCTCCATAATAATACATCTCCAGGCCCTGATGGTTTTTCAGGGGAGTATTATAAGATGTTGCAGCCACAATTAGTCCCATTTCTCACTACTCTGTATCATAGTATATTGGAGGGCCGCCTCCATTATCCAAATTTTAATAGAGCATACACTATAGTTTTACCTAAACCTTCTAAAGATCCAGAATTGGTTACATCCTATAGGCCTATTACACTTTTGAATCAGGACTTTAAAATATTGACCAAAATAATGGCCAATCGCCTCCAAGTATTTTTACCTTGTATCCTAACACACCATCAGTTGGGATTCACACGTGGTAGATTTTCGGTAAAAGGGGGGTTAGGACGGCTCTGGCAACTATTGTGTCTCACTCAATTTCCCCACCCCCTTTGGGAGCAATGCTTTTGAGCTTAGACGCGGAAAAGGCATTTGACACAGTGTCTTGGGGTCATTTGCTTTGAGATACATAATTTTGATAGACCTTTCTCTGACCTGTTTTGCTTTTTATATTGTTTGCCTATCACTACCCTGATAATTAATGGCACCTGTAGTTCTCCCATTACAATGACGAGGGGCACTCGACAAGGATGTCCTCTATCTCCATTGTTATTCAATATAGCCTACGACCCATTACTGCGCATTCTTCACTCCTGGCCAGATTTTAAAGGTATTCTGGTGGGTTCCCAGGAGCTTAAAGTCCAATTCTTTGCTGATGACTTATTACTTTATATTTCAGATCCAGAACAGACCTTACCCAAAATCTGTGATAAATTGTCAGATTATGCTAAAGTTTCTGGCTTTAGTATTGATTTGGATAAGTCAGAAGCGCTGTATTTGGGATCCATGGTGAAGCCACACTGGGGTGACGCTTATCCGGTGGTGTAGGCTACTATTTCCCTTAGATATTTGGGAATTGAATTACCACGTTATATTGAGGACTTATATGATGTTAATATGAGGTCGCTTATTTGAGAGGTAGTGTGTGAAATGTCCCGGTGGCGTCACCTTATGTTGTCCTATTTAGGTAGGATTAATTTATTAAATATTGTCTCCTTCCCTAAACTCCTACCCCTTACAGATGTTGCTCTCACAGGCTGATGAAAAGTTTTTGTATAAAACATTTCAAGACTTTATCTGGAGGAATAAACATCCTCGAATTTGTTTTTGCGGAAGCTTTAACAAACCCGAGCTAATGGAGGTGTTAACGTACCCAATTTAAAATGATATAGTCATGCTGGAATTTTGAGATACATACGGGACTGGATGCACAGGACGGACCTATATACTGATTCATAGCTCGATCAGTCTTTCCTACCTGATCAGCACCTACTGGTGTTCCTCCATTCCCATACACAAGAATTATCTGAGGATATTATCAATAACCCCCTGCTGATGGTAGTGTGGCGAGTTTGGCACTTTCTCAGAAAGCAAAGGAATTTAAATCGTCACCATTTTCTTTTTCTCCCATTACTTTTAAATCCTGAGTTTCTAAATGGGGAGGCCTCTGCGCCTTTCTCCTTATGGCCTGATAGGGTGATCCCTTATGTCCGAGCACTGGTTGACAATGAAAACTGTCGGCTCTATCGGGTGGTGGAATTAGTGGATAAATATGGTTTACCTCCATCCCACTCTCTGGCTCAACACTATGTGAGTTTCATGAAACGGACTCTTTCACCAGTAGATTGGTCCAACTCTTTGGATCTAGACCTATGGGAGTACGGGGGGACAGTTTCTCTCCATTATAAAATTCTTCAGATTCCCTTAGACCATTCTAAAATATCTACAGGGTTATCTACCTGGTGTACTGTATACCCACATATTACCGTCGAAAGCCGGTTACGCACATTCCTCTATTCTCAGTCAGTGCTCTCATCTAGTACGTATAGAGAAATGTTCTATAACATTTATCACAATGGGTATCTTTCCCCCCACCGCAGGTTCCTAATGAGATTGTCGGATACTAGTGTTTAAGCTAAGTGTGGGGCTTCTGATGCAACCTTTATACATTGTATGTGGGATTGTCCCCTTATATATAGATTTTGGTCATCAGTCAACAGATTTGCATCCAGGTGTCTAGTTAATTATCCTTCGCTATCGGTGGAGTGGGCAATTTTGGGTATTCTGCACCGTCTGTTTCGGGTAGTGGGGATAGTAAAAAAATTATTATTGGTTATATCAGTGGTGGCTCGTAAATGTATATTACAGATGTGAACCCATGCAGATCCCCCATCTGTTTCTTTATTCCGGGCTAAACTATTTTTTGCTTTCCAAATGGATTGGCTAGAGACCAAACTACATAAGGAGACTAAAGGCCCCCATACACGGTGCAATTCAAAGTTGGTAAGATGTGTTGTACGATTCCCCTTGAAAGTCTTCCCTTGAAATTCTTCATAAGATGTGGTCAAATGGTGTACGATTGATCGTTAGAATCATAGGATAAGATGCATAGAAGTGTATCACATCGTACTCAAAAGATCGTAGATCTCTCTGCAAAACCATCTGATCTGCGATCCATCTAGAGGACGGCGGGGATGCGCATCAGGGTCGCAGAACGCACAAAATACACCTATTTTCATATGATTGGCCTGTACAACCCGTCGAAACTGTCCATATCGGGTAAAAAATCGTACCGTGTATGGGCACCATAAGACTGCTTCATTTTTCCAGCTGTGGGAGGGTTTAATAGACTCCAGTACGATGGCCTTAAGATGCCAAATGTATTTGTGCTTCCATAGTACTTCTTGGTATGAAACCCGGATTTTACTGGATGATCCGCCCATTTCTTTGCCTGGTACAGGCTGAGGTGGGATTTGTTTCTTTTTGGGTCTCCTTTCCCCTGTTTTATTATTGGTAAATGTTTATGGGGGTGTGCTTGCCATGTTTAGACTGCTTTGGATATTATGTGCCTTTTTTTGTTTTTGCCTTTTGATGGAAATATTTTTCTGTTACTATTTTGTATTATTTATATATTGATATCCGTAATGGGTCTTTGTTCTATTTATTAATTTGTTTTATGATATATGATGTGTAATGTATTATTGTTCTGATGAATAAAAGAAATATAAAGAAAAAAAAAAACATTGGAAGCATAAATTGGGTTGGGTACACGATCCCGGCACTGATAATGTCGGCGGTCAGGATACCGGCAGCGGAATCCCAACAGTGGAAATCCCGCTGAATGTGGGTAAGTATTTTAACTCTTCCCCTAAGCCTACCCCTAACCTTCCCCTTCCGCAGCCTAACCCTAACTGTCCCTCCCCCCCGCACATCCTATCCCTAAACCTCCTCTCCCGCAACCTAACCCTAACCCACCCCCTAGTGCCTAAACCTAACCCTTTCCCTAAGCCTAATCCTAACCATAAGACTCCCCACTAATACTCGCCGCTAGGAACGCAGCTGTCGGATTCTGGAGCAGGGATTCTGATTGCTGTCGGGATTCCGGTGCCAGGATGCCGACTCCAACCCCATAAATTATTTTATATATATATATATATATATATATATTATTATTATGCATTTTTCCACCCCCTCTTCATTTATCACTTATGCCTTCATTATCCCCGTGAGGTGAAAAGAAACATTCATGCACAGTCTTTCATCTTGTGCTTACATGGGTCACATCAGAGCCCACTGTATTGGTGCTAAATGTTATTGGCCATTGATATAGTGACATAAAGAGGTACTATATACAAATAACAACACATAGGACTGATGAATTGTACAATTAGTGCAGGAATCCCTCTGTATTCATATATAGGAGAAAACTACATCTATATAGAGCATATTTCATGGCAGGATTGCTGATCACAAAATTATGGCATTTAAATGACTTTAAGAATTAAGCACGTGCAGAGATTTCCCACATCTGTATTGTTATTAAGTTAATGATGTGTGACGGGGCTGGGGCGGAAGTATTACCAGATGTTCTACCCTTCAGTAGCTTACACAAGAAAAATGCGCCATGCACTTTATTAAGCAATATAGATAGTGATCCTATAACATTACACCAGTATTTTCTGATGATGTGTATATTTATGTTTACGCTACCTCCAAGGAACATACACAGTAGGCAGCCTAGAGAAGTATGAAGGATGAGATAATAAAAGCTGCTACTGTAAGATATACACACAAGGTTCATGCATTAAGGCTTTGTCACTGTCAGTACACAGTCACTGTTGCAACAATTAACATGCAGCATTATTTGTGAAGACACACATACATCTATATGTTTTTAAGGTGCATTTAGCTGTTATCGCCCTATTGCTATTATAATTAATCTACTGCTCTTTCTGATGTGGGCAACACGGTGGTGCAATGGCTAGCTTGATGCCTCGCAGCACTATTCCCAGCAGGGCCCCATCTGTGTGGAGTTTGTATGTCCCCCCTCATGTCTGCGTGGGTTTTCTCTGGGTGCTCCAGTTTCCTCCCACACTCCAAAAACATACTGGTAGGTTAATTGGCTTCTGAGAAACACCAGTCCCAGTGTCTATGTGTTTGTACATATGGTAGGGAATATAGGCCCTCATTCAGAGCCACTCGCAAACAGCAGTACGCTCGTTGCGTTCCGATGTTGAATAACCGCGCATGCGTCGGTGTAACAGTGCGCATGTGCGTACGGCAGATTGCGAGCTTTTTTGGTCTCGTTCGTCAAATAGCGTACAGGAAGTGACATGTCAAATGTGATTGACAGAACAGGGCGTTTTTGGGTGTTGACGGGGGTGGAGATGGAAAAACGCAGGCGTGGCGAGGCGTTTTTGGGGCGTACATACATTAGCAAATGCGAGCGTAAAATGTGTTCGGACCGACTCATACGTCACTGGATGATCCTCTTTCCCTTCAAAATGCTCGCACAGCTTAGGGTCTGGATTACTCGACCACATTGGCGATGGCCTTCTCCTCCGTCCTGGGACTCCACGATGTTGTTGCGATTAATCGCGGGAGGGCTGAAAAGCAATTAGTGTTGGATTGAAAACCGGCTTGGTATGTGTTTTGAAATCAGTTTTTTGGGATATCACAAAACCGTACGCAGGTGGAAATCAGAGCTGCTAATGTGAGGATGACACAATCAATTTGCGTACATTTGTGGGGGTTTATTTTGCCCTCAATTTGGTGGTTAGGGCCTATTGTAACAATAATGTCATCATGTTTTAATTTTCGCACCATTTTATTTTTGCCTCTTGAATTTGCCTCGTTATATGATTTTTTAAACGTTCCTTAAAGAGCCCATTTTTTTTTTTTTTTCCCCAGTTTTTGCCTTTTGGTGCAGGATTAAATTTAACCCATTTGTACAATAATTTCACAATCCAATGTCAGATTTTTTGTTTCAATTTATTGCTCAAACAAAATAAAAAAAAAAAAAAAATTTGGGAACATCTTTTTTTGCCAAAGATATGTCCCAAAATCAAACAAATTGGCCCAACATAACTGTTGACATAAACATACAAAAAAATGTTAAAAACATTTCACAAGAAAGGAGAGAGAAGTTTTGACCCGAAAGGAATATGAGCCAAGCACAGAAGGATTGTGGGAAAAGTCACCATTGCTGTCATCGTTTTTTCACCCGTTTGGATGGGGGAGGGAGGGCGCCAGACCGGGTCCGGGATGTCATCGGGCTGGCCTGTCCAGAGGCAGATGTTGTGGCCTCTGGACTAGGCACAGGGCTAGGCACATTTGGAGGATTGGCTGATGTTGTGCCAGAGGTGGAGGATCCTGATGTTCCGGCAGGAAGGGAGGTCGGCTCCACCATGTGCTGGCGAATGAGCTGCTCCAGGGCATTGGCGATGCGGATGTTGGCCCTGGTATTTTCCGCCAGGGCCTGACCAATGGTCACATTGGCCGCAGCATTTTGCTCCAGGGCCTCAGCCACCTGTAGCAGACTGGCGTCCATCCTCTGCAGAATCTCCGTATGGAAATCCGATTTGAAATTGAGTTCTGTGAGGAGGGACACTGCCTGCGAGGGGGATTGCCCTGGTCTGGCTTCTGCAGGGTCCACAGCCGGATGTACTGGTTCCTCCCCTGCCGAGCCAGCAGAAATTCGGCGGCCAAGGCTCCCCTCTGGAGCAGACTCATCCGCCTGTGTCTCTGTTAGGAAAAAAGAGAAAAGCCTCACATTAGAATCTACATATTGGCACAATAACATTTCAGAGTTGATGACATCCAAAGTTTTACCTTGGCCAACATGAGGAGCCGCAAAGTCTGGCATGGCCGTATCCATGTTGGACACGCCAAACACCTCCACAGGCTGCACACACCCCTGTGCCAGCTCTTCTAAATCGGTCAACTCCAATGACACAGGGGTGGGACCCCCACCTGTCCCCCTTGCATGCCTAGCCCTGTCCGCGAGTTTTTGCTTTAGGCGATATTTGAAGTCGCCCCATCTGTGGGAAAAAATGGAAGCCATTATCCTTTTGTTTAAAATGGTGTTTGTTTTTAGGGGGGGCAAGTGTTTACTTACCGCCGTTTGACATCCCGGGCTAGACGGACATAATCACCCACCCTATTGACAGCAACGGCTACCTCTTCCCACATTCTCCCCTTCTGGCTTAGACTCATATTCCTGTCTGCCTGTGGCAGGATGTCCACACACTTCTGTATCAAAACCTCCATCTCCTTTCTTGTGAAATGTGGCTGCCTTTTTTTTTTGGCAGCTTTGGCCGGAATACTGGGCCCGGCAGCCTCTTCCATGTCATCCTCCTCACCTATTTGTGTAAATATTCAGATTTCACAAAATCACAACTTGCCCAATCTTATGTTTCAAATTAATCATACAAAATGCATGAAAGACTTACCGCCTGACTCTTGGGCATTGTTTCCCTGGTCTGTCGCCATGTCTGAGGTCCAATCAAGAAATACCCCAGAATTTTAATGTGTTTTCGTGACGTATTTATACATGCGTCCTTATTTTGCGGCCGCATCATTGATTGTGCGTTCCTATGATCCCTCCTTAATTTGTGCGGGAAACGAAACACTATTTATGGCTTGGTGTGTCTCGAGTCGAGGTGGCGTTTTTGGATTGTTGGAGGTTACCTTGGCTGGAGTTTATTGTTTGCGTATAAAGGAGTTGGCGGTTGGAGATTATTTTGTTTGGTAGATTTGCGTTTTTATTTTCCGTTCTCTTTTTTGTTTTTTATTTTTTTTACCTCGTTTCTTGATTTGGTAAGTTTTGTGAAGTCTAACTTTTGATTAATTGTTGTTTCATTGTGTTTCTTCATTTTTGTAAATTTTGGATCCATAATTTCATATATTTTAGCTTTTGATTAATTTCGGACCCAAAGACCTTTTGATTTGGACTCTTATATATTTGCTCTTGGTAAGTCCATTTTTTATCTTGTATTTGTGAACTAATTAGCGCATTTTTCACAGTTTGTATAGTGACTTGTATTTGCGAACTAATTAGCGCATTTTTACTACTTACTATTGTGACTTGTATTTGCGAACTAATTAGCGCATTTTTCACAGTTTGTATAGTGACTTGTATTTGCGAACTAATTAGCGCATTTTTACTACTTACTATTGTGACTTGTATTTGCAAACTAATTAGCGCATTTTTACTACTTACTATTGGGACTTGTATTTGCGAACTAATTAGCGCATTTTTACTACTTCCTATTGTGACTTGTATTTGCGAACTAATTAGCGCATTTTTCACAGTTTGTATAGTGACTTGTATTTGCGAACTAATTAGCTCATTTTTACTACTTACTATTGTGACTTGTATTTGCGAACTAATTAGCGCATTTTTACTACTTACTATTGGGACTTGTATTTGCAAACTAATTAGCGCATTTTTACTACTTACTATTGTGACTTGTATTTGCGAACTAATTAGCGCATTTTTACTACTTACTATTGTGACTTGTATTTGCGAACTAATTAGCGCATTTTTACTACTTACTATTGGGACTTGTATTTGCGAACTAATTAGCGCATTTTTACTACTTACTATTGTGACTTGTATTTGCGAACTAATTAGCGCATTTTTACTACTTACTATTGGGACTTGTATTTGCGAACTAATTTGCGCATTTTTAAATGCTTATTAATCATTTTAATTTTTTTGAGGTTGCCCTTTCGCTTTTTGGGCAAACATTTCAACCCATTTTGATGTACTGTGTGCAATGTCGTTTTTCTCTTTTGCCAAATGTGTGTTTCGCATATTTTAAGTTTGGTCTAGCACAAAATTTAGAAACAAAAATGCACAGAGTGAAATTTTTCTAAAAATTTTTGTGATTAATTTCAGTTTGGACGTATCATGACAATACCCCGGCATGTAAGCAGCAATGGATGGTATCATCAAGCTAAGTTGTTTTGAATTTTCTTTTGGGGTGGGTCCAAAGCCTTACATTACAATCTTGCCATTTCAGGTTGATCTAGGGCGGATTGTTCTGGCCATGCTCCCGGAAGCCGACCAACCTCAATCTCGTCCCAGGCGTAGGCATCGTAGGCGTGCAAGGCCCCAGATATTTCGAACACGTGTCACCCTTTTTGGAATGCCCGATGATGAGGTTTTAAGATGCTACCGTCTTCCTCCCAAAATCATCATAGACACTCTCTCATAAATAGAGAGTGATCTTGAGCGGCAAATTGACAGTCCTACAGCAATACCACCACTTACGCAATTTATGGCGGTGTTACATTTCTGTGCCTCAGGATCGTTTCAAACAACGGTGGGAATAGTGGCAGGCACTTTTCAAGCACCTCCATCATTTTATTCAAATGCCTTTGGATATGGGTGCCCTTAGTGTGGCCAAGGCCAATTTTTACCAAATAGCTGGCTTCCCACACATCATAGGGGTTGTGGATGGTACTCACATACCACTTCAGCCTCCAGCACGGCTGGAGGCCATATTTCGAAACAGGAAACACTATCACTCCCTGAATGTAATGGTGGTATGTGATGCCTCCCTCCAGATCCTGTCCCTGAATGCAAAATTACCAGGAAGTGCACATGACTCCTTCGTCATCCGGCAATCAGGGATATGGCACAAATTAAACAACCTACAAGCTGGTGATGCGTGGCTTCTGGGTAAGTGTAGACCTTTAGTACATAACAATGATAAGCTTGATACACAGTGATCCTGATGTTGTCTATTCTTTTTCACAGGAGACAGTGGATACCCTTGCATGCCCTGGCTGCTCACTCCTTACTTGGCTCCCACACGAGGTCCACAAAGTGAGTTTAATACCGCACTTACAGCCACCAGGCAAGTGGTGGAGCGCTGTATCGGCCTTTTAAAAGGCCGATTCAGATGCCTCCACCGCTCTGGTGGCGAGCTCATGTATTTGCCGGATATGGTTTCGAAAATTGTGGTCCTGTGTGGGATCTTTCACAACATCGCCATAAGGAGTGGTGTTCCAATGCAGCCAGAGGATGCCTTACCTGAGGATGGCCCCCCCGAGGTTGGTCGGAGGTCAGTATGTGGGGGGGCCATACGCGATGATGTGGTGGCCCGATATTTTAGGTAATTAATGATCAAACAACAGTGTGTATACCCAATGTGTTACGGTTTTTTAACGTTCATCTTTTTTTATATTAATTCTTGCACCATCTTCTGTTTGTTTGCATAATCTTTGGCACTCCCACGATGACTACTTCCTGCTCCCCTTCAAAAACCTTTCTGTGGAAACTTCGGGAATATATTCTGACACCAATATTGCAACGCCATATTTGTGAAATCATGTGGGCATGGACCTTCGTCAACCAGTTCTTGATTTGTTGTGTGTTTGTTTAGTGTTTTTGGTATGTGGAGTTTTTCTGATTATCACTGTGTGTTTTGTTTGTGAGTGACCACTTTGTATTTTGATTTCTGTTGTGAATAAATATTTGGAGAGTGTAATTTGTTTCCTTTTTGGGCACGTTAGAAGCAAGTGTAAACAAAATCCCAAACGTTAATTTTACCTAAGGGGTAACCCAGTAATGAAGCAAGTGGAGCTAAAATGTAATATGTTTTCGGGGTACTAACCAACACAACAAGGAATCGTGTACAATCAGTTGCCTTCGTAAGATTGTCCTAAGCAGTTTGGCCACCAAATAGGAACCTGAAAAATGGTGTAAACTATCATGTTGACCACCACAAAAAAGGAAAATGACATTGGTACTGGGAGGTGTTTCTTGTGCCTGTTTGCATTCAAAATACAACACACAATCTGTAGTGAGTTTCTGGGGCAAACCTTGCTTGAAGAGTCTACTTATGTCAGTGTAAAGAATCTTGGATTTACTCCAAACGCATGAGACAGAGCTTGATTTTAAACAGATTTATTAAGAAACAATTTAAAAAAAAAAAAAAAAAAAAATTAATTCCGAAGGAGGACCAACAGATGGTCAAGGCCCTGCATTAGCCCGGTGACCTGCTCCCGCATACGGCCCACACAATTCACAATCTGTTCCCGACGCCTCTGTTCCTCTGTGGGTGACAAAAGTTTGGGGATTAATAAATCGATAATGAAGCAACATTGTAAAAAAACAAAAAACAAGCAAACACAAACTTACAAGCTTGTGGGCCAAAAATAAATTACACGGATAAAACCCAGAACCCCAAAATGTCGTATGCCAAAAATACAAGGGCCCTAAAAAAAGGCACACAGGTGTGATATGTGTATGGTGACATCAGCAGGAACAGGTAAAGACAACCCCCAAAAATACCCTAAGGCGAAAAAAAAAAAAAAAAAATGGGGACGACACATGATTACATACAAACAGTTTGTGGTGTCCAAAATAAACTTTAAAAACATACCGTTCTCCAAAACGAGAGAGCCAGAAGCCACTCCCTGGACCACCTCGGAGGTGGCTACATTCCCCAACCCGAGGGGCAAGGTGTTTTCGCCATCCTGGGAGGGGGTATTTGGAGGAGGGACGGATGGAGGAGAGGGGGAATTGGGCTGGAGGGGAAGTAGGCCAGAAATTTCGGCCACAGGGTCTGGGGAGGAGGGGGGAATAGAGGAATTGGGGGTTGGAGAGAGGGGCCGGGACCGGCGTCTTGTGTGGCGATGCCGCCGTAGTGTTTGCTGTGCCCCTAAAAAATGACCAAAAAATTGTTGTTAGTTTCAACAGGAAACAAAAAAACCAAAAAAACAAACAAACAAAAAAAAAACACAATAGGACAGACATGAAAACATGCACATGCAGATATGACTACAATGACACAATAGGACAGACATGAAAACATGCACATGCAGATATGACTACAATGACTCAATAGGACAGACATGAAAACATGCACATGCAGATATGACTACAATGACTCAATAGGACAGACATGAAAACATGCACATGCAGATATGACTACAATGACTCAATAGGACAGACATGAAAACATGCACATGCAGATATGACTACAATGACTCAATAGGACAGACATGAAAACATGCACATGCAGATATGACTACAATGACTCAATAGGACAGACATGAAAACATGCACATGCAGATATGACTACAATGACTCAATAGGACAGACATGAAAACATGCACACGCAGTTAGGGCCCACAAGATAAACTTGAAAACCGCAGCTGGCCAATATGTCGGCGTGAGCCGAAGGAGCGCAGGCGTCGACGTACCTCCGCATATGCGGAACGCTTGCGCCTGTTGGAGATGGGTGGAGGCTGACTGGTGATCCTCCTGTCCATCACCTCCGTCAGCACCAGCAGTTCGCGCCTGGTGAATGCGGCGGATCTCATGATGGCAATGGTGTTTTTTTGACAAAATATTTTTAATAAAGCACCACAAAAAAATTTGATTGGCTAATGTATTTGGGAAATTAACAGGACAAATTCTATTGGTTAGTGTATGAGTCATGTGTTCGACAGGGCCACAAATCTCTTGAGAGTTATGATAGGCTTGATGCAGTGACATGCGTAAGCAAATTTAAATAAAGAAATGAACCACAGAAAAATTGTGGGGAGACAAACAAATAGAACAATTGTTTAATTGGGGCTAACATGTCTTTGGAACAATAAAAGCGAAGGTTTCAGCCGTACGTATTCTGCGAGCAAATACAAACACGGACAAGATTAAAGTTTATTGCATTGTGTTGAAAAAAAAAATTAAGCTAATTGATACATTGATTGGCATGATACGATTGAGGGAGGTAGGCCGAAAAAACGAGCAGGTAATCGGAATCTGACAGTCCCACTTCCGGTTTGTACTTGTGCGTGCGTTCCCTTCAAGCCATTTCGGGGATGTACGCTCGCTATTTGGCACGCTCGTTAGTCAGAGGAGGGGTCGCCTGAGTTTGGGGCGGATTTTTAGCTGCGTAGGAAAAAACGAGCGAGTGCTTGAATTTAAATATTTTTTTACGTACGGCGAACGTGCGTACGCCCACTTGCGAGTGGGTCTGAATGAGGGCCATAGACTGTAAGCTCCACTGGAGCAGGAACTGATGTGAATGACTATTCTCTGCATAGCAATGCAGAATATGAGTGCGCTATATAAATAACTGTTAGTGAATAAGTGTGTGGTTATAGAATAGTATTTAGTCGCTATGATCATCAGCAGTACAAAGTATTTCAGGTGACGTGTGCTAATTTTGCAGGAAGCAATAAGATTTCCACATGTGTGACTGTGTAGGTGAGGACAATGCTACATGTGACAATTGCGGTGACATGATGTGAGCAGGGGATCAGAGGCAGATGGGAAGCCACAGACTGAGAATTACATAGCGGAAGGAGCAGGATCCTCTAACGGCACAGGGCAGTAATAGGAGGCTCCTGGGAATCTGATGTAGAAAAAGTTTGCGGTCAAACCCACCTCTTCTAACTTGTCTAGTCATAAAGTTATAGCTTATATATTTTGTGTATGCTTTAGGCTCACAAAGTAATATGACTATTATAATGCAAATAATATATATATATTTTGTATTAGAAGTTAAAATATATAGCGCATGTCACCAGGTTCTATAATGGTCAGCCGTAAATCATCTGTTGCTGTTTGAGGACACCCATATTTCTTCTTCATATACATTTTGCTTGTGTAATGTATGTCAGCTCTTTGTATTCGCCGCCTCCCCAGGAATTACATGGAGGTGGTGACATCTCATTTTTACATCAATTCATCACTGATCACTAAATATAATGTAATCCAGTTCTCAGACAGCTGCCGGATCTTAGCACATGTCCCGGAACATCACCAGCACTGTGCTGATAGCTGAGATGGTCAGTGACCAGCGAGCGCAGAGTTTTTACAACAAAAAGAAATATTCTCCTGTTGGTCATTAATCAGCAGAGCTTGTGCACTGTGGGCCTGATTCAGACCCGGTCGCAAGCGCTGAGCGCTCACAACCGGGTCGATGGTGGCCCACAGCACATGCGCACGACGGAGCCGGCTCCGTCGTGCACATGCGCGAGACCCGGCTAGCGACAGGCAATCCGTCGCTCCAGGTCTCGCTCCAAAGGGGGCGAGCTGTGAATGTTGAGTGACAGCTCGCCCCCTTTGGTGGACGGGCCGGGGGGGTGGCTGCCCAAACGAAGGCGTTCCCATGAGAACGCCTGTCGTTTGGGGGCGGCCCCACTGACATCACGAGTGATGTCAGTGGAGAGATTCCGGCTCTGTTAGGGCCGAAATCTCTCTGGGGCTTGCGGCCACGAGACCCTACCACAAGGGTCTCGTCGCAAGCCTGATGGTCGCAATGGTCTTGACCATCGCGACCATCATCATGGTCGCTCGCTATACCTGTGGGTGGTCACCCACAGCTATGTGAGCGGCCAAGAGGCCGCTCCAAAAAAAAAAAATCCCGGCCCTGATTCAGAGCGAGCGGCTCTGAATCAGGCCCAGTATTCGTTACAGATCATACTGATGGAAGGGTTTCCATTATCCCTTATATGAACTCCTGTAATATAATACCTGTAAACACAGTGAGATATAATCTAATAAGAATTGATAGAGTATAATATTGGGATACCCGAGTAACATGCATATCATTTGCTTATCCTCTGTGTTAGTTTAAGTCACTGAGGAATCACTGGGCGTCAGGCCTTACTTCCAGGAATCTGTTGTACGAGTAAGACACATGCCACCTCACGCTGCAGTATCTAGCACAAGCGGCTTTCTGCATCCTTTTCAGTAAACTGAGTCTGGGAATAAGACGAACCTTTCATCCAACGCTTCTGTTTCAAGTTGCATCTCAGACGCACAGAGCTCCTGTTAGCATAGAGCTCTGTGCGTCTAATATAATAAACTTGTACATCAAATAGTAGTGCATAGAAGCTTATCTGGAACTCTTTTTGGTTGCTGTTAAGATGCTAACACAGAGGTTCCCAAACTCCGCCATCATAGTCCAGGTTTTAAGGATATCCCTGCTCGAGCACAGGTGATTTAATTAGTATCTCAGTCATTTTGATTTAACCATCTGGGCTCAACCATGGATATCCTTAAAACCTGGACTGTAAGGACGGAGTTTGGGAACCTCTATGTTAGCATCTTACGCCAACCAAAAAGAGTTACAGATAAACTTATATGGACTACTATATTATGTATGAGCTTTAACCATAGTTTATTAATGGCTTTACTAAGTACAGCACTATGAGGTTACTCTTATTCCTAGGATAGATTATAGGAAGTAAAGCCTGGCTACCAGTGATGCCTAAATGATGTAACCTAATACAACAGATGACCGGGCACACCGTTATCCTCCAGGGAATCAGGGCAAAGGCTGCTTGGGGGTGTGGGCACATGGGGCGGGACGCACGTTCCGTAGCAAAACTTTCTGTAGCATATTCCCGTAGGCAAAGCAATCGATAGTCCTCCGCGGCTTGCTCGTCATAAACCTGGAAGTCCTCACTCCGCAAAGGTCAACTCTTATTGGAAAATCTTCACGCATAAGGCATCAATAAACGCAGCTATGTATGTGATCAGTGGCGGAATTCATTGCATTTAAAATGTGAAGCTTCATGCATCCCGGCCATGGTCTTGTGAGTAAAGCAACACCCCTTGAATTCCCGCATGCACTAGACACAGGTGCATGCGGAACCCACTTGCTATGGTGAGTGTGGACATACCTCATAACTTCCCGGGAGTCAGGACAAAAGTATTAGGGAGGTGGGAAAGGGAAACCTCATTTGTGACAGTCGGTAGGTCAGCATTTATATTAAATGCCAGCAAATTACTAACATCTGTGTCCCCCAATATTATACAGTACTGCACTATTGCTTGTACTACCTTCCTTTTCCTTTATTCCGCTAGGTAGATGCGTGTTTGTGACAGGCCTGCTGCTCCTCCTAGGCTCCTATTTATAGCGATTCGTACTATATGGATCATATTTATATTGTACATGTTATCATATTATAGCACATGATTATAAAGTTTAATGAATTTAGACAGCTTGTGCTGTTGCATGTTATTCTACTTTAATGAGTCATGATGTCATCATTTATTATCAATAAGTTCTGATGTCATCATTTCATTAGGAAAACATTTGTATTATACAATCTACTACTGTAAATTATAATTTACAGTAAGGAGTGCATTAAGCACTAGGAACATGCTAAACACAACAGGAAATAAATATAATTTAAAGTGTGTTCCGGCTTTATATTTTATCTTGTATAGTGTATACATATAGGTTTTAATTTACTTTTATTAATAACTTTTTTTTTTTAATTTAGCAATCCAGATGATTCAGATTCTGGAAGAAGACAGCGCATGACAGGTAAAAAAAAGTGTTCAGTCTTTCCACTGACACCAAAATAAAAAACACACAAAAATCAGCATTGCTGCTAAGCTCAGAGCATGCCCTATTTCTAATTCCACAAATCTGTACATTCTGTGTTCTAGTTATGTAATTCAGAGACGCTCCATCCCCATGTGTCCAACAAAATGCAGAGAGGGCGCTTATAGTGTAGTATGCCAATATGTCAGCAGAATATCACTTGAATAAATACTTCTGCATACATCAGAAATATCTGTTATATAGATTATTAGTTTGGATCACATCAAAATTTCAACCTCAAGAAGGTCTTCCAACAGATATGCATAAACTCATAACTTCAGACACCCTCATACCAGATACACCCAACACAAAGGCCCAAGGCCATTCATTGCATCTTGTGCAACAATATTGTTATTACATAGAAAAGTGGTTTAATATCCCTTACATTAAAATTATATTTAAAGTGCATTCAATCAGTAACTCTGTCCGGTTCAGAGGGATGGAACAGCAATTACACCCCACCCAGTTCAGGATGTGAGGTCACGGTGGACGCAATGATTTCCAGAGGAATACTGTACCGCTAAGCCACACAATGCTTTTTGTTGTCATAGCAACTTCATCACTCCTGATAAGTTTGCAGTGACAACGAAACGCGACAGTTAATGGTTATCAGCCTTCTTTATTTAAACTGTTGTTTCAAAGGTATTTTTGATGTATTCCAATATAGTTAATCAAGCTATGTTGTGCTGACATACCACACTAGAGTTGTGTCCACATACACCTATTTTCAAATTGCACTACAGTAAATAGCCCTGTTAGTGTGCCATATACTAATTCTGATACCTAGTACACTGTAAGCGAAGTATAATGCAAAATTGAGGAAAAACTATGCAGTGTGTGTAAGACAGCTAAAGACAGGTGTGATACGAATGGCCTGCACCATGCATCGTAATGCTGTATCTGCGACTTTATACCACTTCCTAAGTGCCTAGTACACTAAAGCTGGGCATACACGGCAAGATAGACAGACATTTTATCTGGCAGCCTGCCAGCCGTAGATGTCCGCGGCATACACTGTGAGATTTCTCTCATAGTGTATTAGCCCGACATGGCGCTCCACCTCCGGGGTAGGAGACATTTCCCTGTTCCTTCCATGGGAAGGAACGCAGGAAATGTCTGTCTGTCGGCTGCGGCTGGGCAAACACTGCCCGATGCTGCCGACAGGTTACCCCATAAATATCGCATTGGACGGGCAGGCTAGACCATCCGGCATGCCCGACCGAGCAATATTTAACACTCGGTCGCCCGCACACACACTACAATTATCGAGGCGACCCGCGGATATCGGGCGGATCGCCCCAATAATTGTAGCGTGTATGGCTAGCTTAAGGGCCTGATCCAGAAATGTACACTATTGTACAGCCGCTGTGACTTTGTATGCAGCGGCTGTGCAATAACAATTGTAAATAGAAGGCTCCGCCGACTTCTGTGATGCGCTGCATGAACATCGGCCATCTGAGTAACCCTCAATCTGCACATGTCCAGTAAAGATCCTACACATGTGCCAATCGGCAACCATCAGAGATGTACATAAACCATCGGCTTTGCGTACAACACTCAATCAGGCCCTATGTGCGAACTAAAGGTGCGTACACACAGAACAATATATTTCAACGATATGAATGTTAACGATATCGTTCGTATCGTTCCGTGTGTATGCAATGAACGAGCAACGATGCGCGCTCCCACTGGACGATAGCGATGTCTTTGGTCGTCCATACATGCAGGCCAATTTGTCAGGAATTGCCTGTTCAGAGATGTGGCAGGATGACTTCACTGATAACTATCTTTCAGTGTATACACCCAATATCGTCTGCACTACAGGGAGACTCCAGGATTAATCACCATTACTGTGATCTTTATTTATACTATTTTTTAGTTGCCATATTATCAGTTTTGTCTGTCATTGTTCATATATTACTTAAAAATGCACTTTTTATTTCTAGTTACTGTTATGTAATAAAGTATATTATTGTTAAATACAGATGTGTCTTCATACACCTAGGAACCACCTTTTTCTAGTTTTCATTGACTTTTAGGAGTCCAGTTGCATAACTTTATCTATTTTCCCTGGCGAAGCCCTTTGCTCGAGCAACCTTTTGTTCTTCATACTGTACACATAGGAGTATATTTACTATGCGGGTTTATAGAAGTGGAGGTGTTGCACATGGCAATCAATCAAATTCTACTTATCATTTATCTAGTACCTTCTAGAAAATAATAGCTAGAATCTAATTGGTTGCTATGGGCAACATCTCCATTCTATAAACCTGCACTTTATGGGCCGTATTCAAGTAGCGGCGAAAACTGCAGTTTTTTTCGCCATTGACGAAAACTGACGTTTTTCGGCAAAAATATGGCAACATTTTCGCAAAAAAAAAAACGACGAAAATGGCAAACAGGCAAAAATGGCAAAATCCATATTTTTGGCTAAAAATGTGAGGATTTCTTTCAGAAACCTTTGGACACGCGCCCTAATGATAAATTACCCCAAAATGTTTTCGTAAGTTGCGTACTTTGTCGAAAAATGTCCGCACAATTTTTGGTGAAAAAAAAATAATATTGTTGACAATGGTTTTAACGTATTGGATCTGATTTTTCGGGGGGCGGTATGGATGCGGCAAGTGTTTTAAACATCGCAGCAGTCGTTTTTTTTACAGTTTTTAAAATTGCGTTTTTATGCCACGAAAATATACTTGCATCCATTTTAACATACCCCCAATTTACGAGGAACAGCAATTTCCTGGAAAAAACTTGCTTTCTATCTTTTTCAACATAATTTTTTTTCACCTGAAAATTGTGCGGTCGTTTTTTCGCCAAAGCACGCAACTTATGAAAAAAGTTTGGGGTGATTTATGATTTATCATTAGGAGGGGGGGGGGGGGTGTCCAAAGGGTTCTGAAAGAAATCCCAAAATTTTTAGCCAAAAATAGGGATTTTGCCTTTTTTGTTTCCTAGTCTTGGATTGAGAAAACTTTTCTCCAGTTTTTCTTCTCCGTTTTTTTGTAGAAAATGTCACCTTTTTTTGGCGAAAAAACGTCTGTTTTTGCCACTAATTGAATGCTATCCTCAATTGCACACAGGACCGGATTCAGTACGGATTGCAATTTGCAATCGCAGCTGCGAAATCGCACGCAACGAAGCTTTGAAAATTCTCAGCCGGCATAGAGACGCCCACTGCTGCGTTCTCATATCTGTTCAACCTCGCACTACTGTGTACACATCAGTACCATCGATGCGCATCGTCACTTCATGCATATTTACACCGGTCACAATCCGGACTGCAGAATGGCGGCAAATGATTTATGATAGGCGTCGAAATAGCAACACATCATAATTCCGACGCCGGAATCCAGGACGACGCGTGCCCGAACAAGGTAAGTCCAGGGCGCCCGCCCTGTTAGCTGCGGGGGGAGGGTTAGGTTTACGGAAGTTAGCAGGGTTAGCATTAGGTTTTGGGGGGGAGGTTAGGGTTACACACCCCCAGGGAGAGTTTAGGGTTAGGCACTCCCGCAGGAGGGTTAGGTTTAGGGATTGATAAGGGGAGGTTAGGGTTAGGCACTCCCACGGGAGGGTTAGGTTTAGGGAGCGGTAAGGGGAGGTTAGGGTTAAGCACCCCGGGGGGTGGGTTAGGCACCACCCCGGGAGTTTAGGGTTAGGCACCGCCCCGGGAGTTTAGGGTTAGACACCCCTAAGGGAGGGTTAGATCACATACCTGCCGCTGTCGGGATTTCCTGCTGTCGGGCTCATGCTGTCGGGAGCCGCCGGCATTTCAATCCCATTCCATTTACAGCAAGCGTGTCCATCTGCAGAAACTGCAAGTCTCGTCACACGCGGTGGGCTCTCATGCTGCATATGTAATCACAGTGACTAATTTATGCACGCCCATGAAATGTCGTTCAAACGGACAGGCATGTGTGCGTTTTTCCGACAACTTCCCCGTCACCACCCCGACACGCTGACAGCCTGTCACACACCATACGATGGATTCCTTTGTGCGTCCGTAATCGCAGTGCATTCTCCAGATGTGAGGACACATCTGGAGAATGGACAAGAAATGGAGCAGTACACAAAATGTTTGCAAAGAGAAAATGTCAACCGTAATAAATGGCTCACCCCAGGGTACAGTAAGAGCCCCTGTTATAACTGTGTGTTGGTCATTTTTATCAGAACATATAACAATTACCAAACTCATTTTCAGCCACCAACCCTAGATACATACTACGGAACTGGATGGCAGAGTCTGCAGTTCGCAAGGCGGAGATGAACGACTTTAGTGAGGTCAGTTTGAGCTTATTGTATTTTTCATTGGTTATACTGTAAATACCTGGTATGCTTTAATAAGTGTGCCAAGCAGCCAGAGGAGAGAGGAGACTGTATAAATTCCCTTGCATTAAGGTTATTGCTACACAGATGCTTTTTGTGCCTACATAATGAACTTGACATTTACATGACGTATTTGACTGCGCAGAACAAGCAGTATAAACACTAATGGGCATTGTAATAGGAAACAAGTTTTAACTATGGATTTGCCTTTAAATTATCACCTCTTTAAATCCAGGGGCAAAATTGGCAAAAACGTTGAACGTCTACAACTCCATTACATTCCCCACTAGAATCAATTAGGAAGCACAAAGACTGCAGACCAGCCCTACATTTCTCATTTGCACAGTCCCACTTTCCAGGTCTTTGGAAACACCCCAGTAAGTAGGGGAGGGGGCTACATTTACAAGTGCTGCATAATATGCACCATGGGCCTGATTCAGAGCCGGACGCTCTGACCAGAGCGCTCGCTCTGAATCAGGGCCCTCCTCCATTAATATGGAGCGTCCTCCTGGACGCTCGTATAGCTGTGGGTCACCACCCACAGCATATACGAGCGTCCAAAAAAATGGTCGCGATGGTCTTGACCATCGCGACCATCGGACTTGCGACGGAGACCCTGCGGTAGGGTCTTCCTGCCACAAGCCCTGGAGTGATTTTGGCTCTATCAGAGCCAAAATCACTCCCACTGACATCACTAGTGATGTCAGTGGGGCCAGCTTCAGACGGTAGGCGTTCCCATGGGAACGCCTCCGTCTGGCAGGCACGCCCACGGCACCCCACCAAAGGGGGCGTGCTGTCAATCAACATCGACAGCACGCCCCCTTTGGTGCGAGACCCGGAGCGACAGCTTGGCTGTCGCAGTCCGGGTCTCGCGCATGCGCATGACGGAGCTCCCTCCGTCGTGCGCATGCGCAGTGGGGAACATCGACCCACTTGCGAGCGTACTGCCGCTTGCGAGTGGGTCTGAATGACCCCCCATGTCAGAAACATATTATCAAGATCCAATCTTTAAAAAAAAAAATCTGAAGCTACTACTTGGTTTAGTCTGATTTACAGTATGTCTCATTATTCATGATAGAGAGTCACTTTTGTGCGTGTAAAGCTTTTTATTACATTGACCAGATGTGATTGGAAAGTGCCAAATGTGTTCAAAGGAAAGTATAGGATGAGGCATGGGGGTAAATTGATTGTTGCCAATTAAAACGGCAATAATAATAAATGTAAGACAAGTCTGGTTCATAGATATGCACCAACATTCAACCCCAACAGGAGGAACAGCTCTGAGTAATGCTGCCCATCCATTAGGTGATTAAACCTAGTGATGGAGCGATAACAACGGTCGTTATCGCTCCATCGCTTGGTAATAACCCGCAAATCGGGCAGCAAAAGGTTAAAAACGACCAGCGATGCGCGCGCCCGCTGGTTTTTAACATCAATCATCGCCCGAACATGACGGTCAACCTGACGACCGCCGTCAGGTTGCCATGTTCGGGGAGGATTGATCTGCATACACTGAACGTCTGAACGTTCAGTGTATGCAGTTCACCCCGCAGGAGACGACGGCATCGTTATCGTGCCGTCGTCTCCCGCATCGTTTAGTTGATGGGCAGCTTAAGAGGATAGCATTTGGAAAGCACTGGCCTCTCTTCCAAATAAACGCAACATTATGGAATGTTAAACAAACAAATACATTAATTAATAAAGGCTACACCATTTTTGTTGGACAAAAAATATATTTGCCTGGAGCTATAATAGATAAACACACCTTGAAAAGTATGAAAAGATAACTTTGATAGAGTTATGTACTGTAACACAGGTCCGTCTGCTGCAGAGCATTCTGCGGAAACCCTTCCAAACACAGAAGATGGCAGAACTGGCTGGTTATTCCCATGAGGCTCCAGAATGGGCAAAAGACTTAAAAGTCAGCTGCTCGTCCTGATGCAGCGGAAACCAATGGACTTCAAGTGACGGTTTATTGATAAAATGAAGACGTTAGTTTTTAATTTTGTGTACATTTTCTTATATCTACATAAAAAAAACAAATATACTGTACTGTGTGTTCTTACTGGGCTATTCCTATTGATTAAAAAAAAGAGTACTACCACAAAGCTGGCACACATAAAGGGTTGTCTGTATTTGCCACCATTGATGGGCCATTCATCGCCCGGGTGCTGTCTGAGATAATGCTGTGTGACGTTTAGTTCATCAATGGCTGCTCATCAAACAGATGCAGGTGGTGGCGACCTGTGACCTAATGATTCACCGACATTGCTCTTCACTTACATCTCAGCGTAAAGCACTCCAGACAGGGGATATGGCAACATCAGTAAGTGATCTGGTTACAGACCTTGTTAGATAAAACTCTGTTTAGAGAAAGCTAATTAGGATTTACTGAAGCCCCGGTATTATAAATGAAGTCAATGCAAGCCTAAAAAGCATGTGCAGGGAGAATTAGGGCGTATTCATCTACTCAGCAATGGAGGCTCTAGTCATTATGGCTGTGATGGTGCCGTAGAGCTGGGACACGTGTACCCTATACCATTTATTGCCAGTAACTGTCTCCACTGCTGTATATGAAATGATCTAGGTGCTGTCCAAATGCTTTATATAGACAGCAGTTGCTGGGGCATACGTAACCTAAAAGAAGGTACTGTACTAAGAATATTATTAAAGATTAGCGAAATATATAATTTAATGACATTCTGCAGTTTTTGTTATTACATAGCATTGCGCAGTTTTATTATTTTCCATTCTTATACTGTATTTCCAAAACCTATATTTTGATGATACTGTACATCCATTTAAGGCTGCATTTGCCATTTTTCATGTGAGCTTTGTGTGTTTTAGTTCTGTTGCTCATACAGCGTATCTGATGGTAGAAAAATATATTTTTGGTACGTTAAAGCAGGAGCAATGCAAATAATGTTTATCATAGAGAAATTGTACACTGTGGTCTTATTACTGCACATCGTCAGACCTAGTTTACATCCGTTATCCCAAAAGATCTCTTTTTTTTTTCCTTTGGAAGTGCGAACGTTCTGTAATTACTGTCATTAATTATGATGCCAAGCGCAGCTGCCTGAGCAGGTCTGTGTTACTGTGGAGCAGGTGGTCGTCGTAGATGTCACCGCCCCCCTCTGCCTCTAGTGTTAGCACAACAAACTAAGTCACTTGGTGGCCAGCCTGTCACTCTGGGTTATAGCCACAGGTAAGGCTCATTATACATTTGGCTGTCAATATTGTTTTAACCATTAACATTCTGGTTTGTGCTGATGTCATAATGTAACATTCTGGTATGTGCAGATGTCATAGTGTAACATTCTGGTATGTGCTGATGTCATAATGTAACATTCTGTTATGTGCAGATGTCATAGTGTAACATTCTGGTATGTGCAGATTTCATAGTACAGGTTGAGTCTCCCATATCCAAAATGCTTGGGACCAGGGGTATTTTGGATATCGGAATATTCCGTATTTTGGAATATTTGCATAATATACTGAAATATCTTGGGAAAGGGACCCAAATCTGAGCACATAATGCTTTTATGTGTTATATACACCTTATACACACAGCCTGCAGGTCATTTTATACAATATTTTCTATAATTTTGTGGCTCAAACAAAGTTTATGTACATACATGAAATTCATTTATGTTTCATATACACCTTATACACACAGCCTGAAGGTTATTTTATACTTTATTTTTATCAATTTGTGCTTTAAATGAGGTTTATGTACATTGAACCATCAAAAAGCAAAGGTTTCACTTCTCAGTCATGCTAAAAAAAAAAATATTTCGGAATATTCCGTATTTCGGAATATTTAGATATGGGAGACTCAACCTGTACTCTATCCAAGTTGCATCATTAACAAATGGAACCTAACGTGGAATAGGTGTTACTGGGCATTTAGGCAGACTTCCGTACTTGTTTGAAGCGTCCGGCCGCAGCTGGGATGCTTGTATCAGATGGATCTTTTGCATCCAATATGGCAGCTAATAATGGCAGCTGCCGATGGAAAAACAGTGGGTGGCGTAACTCGGAAGCACGCATACTCGCATAGAGAGTCGAGTTAGCATAACCTAGTAAGTAGGCTGCCGCAGCTGGACACGACGTACTCATTGTCATGCCCTAATAATTAGAAAAATATGTTGCTCACTTTTTTACTCTTTAATGTCTGTTTAGAGTTGTCAGGTAAAACGGACTCTTAGGACACACTAAGGGGTAAATTTACTAAAGTGGGAGTTGTTAGAAGTGGAGATGTTGCCCATAGCAACCAATCAGATTCTAGCTATTATCTTCTAGAAGGTGCTAGTTAAATGTTAAGTAGAATCTGATTGGTTGCTATGGGCAACATCTCCACTTTGGGTAAAAACTCTCACTTTAGTAAATATACCCCTTACTCTCTGGCTGCATTGCAGTTTCTTGCCTGATAGTAACAGTTGAAGTCATGCAATATGCATCTGAGCAAATTGTTATGCTGCACATATGTTTCATACTGTACTGTATGTGTTCAATTCTTAATGGCGAGTATGGCAACTATGGGACTTATTTTAGAGGAGGATGTTTGCCACTTCATTTTTTGCCTAAGATACATATTCCCATACTGTGCTAGCGCACCAGAAATACATGCTCCGCAGACGGACAAGCGTGGGAGACCATAGGCCTGTTACAGTAAGGGCGTGTTAACATAACTGCAATTGGACACATTAGCAGATACGCCTTTCAGCACTGTGTTGGAGGATAGAGGCAAAAGATACTTAAGAACGACGATGATGATTTAGCTGCATCTGATTGGCTGATTGCGTATTGACCTCTCCAGCTGATAGTAAGTAAATCATTAGTGTTGCAGCTATATTATACAGATGTGTCCATATACATTTAGTCCACATACATCTAGCCTAACAGCCCTTCTGGTCGTACCATGCCGTGGTTTTATTCACAAAGCAATGCCAATAGGACGCAGAAGCATCTTATGCCGATTAAAATGATATGCAGCATGCATATATTGTGTGTGACTTCCGATGTATCTGCATGCGAAATGCTACGTTACAGTGTCACAGCCGCTGAATGCACTGATGTATGACACTGTAATGTAGCATTTTGCTTGCAGATATAGTCGCAGTCGCACACAGAATATAGGCATTCCACATATCATTTTATTCGGCATAAGCTGCTTGTGCATCCTATTCGCAGCACTTTGCACATAAGACACATTTTAACGGTAAAAAGTTGGACGAAAATACGCTCTGCGCTACTGAGTCGCACAGCGTTCACGCGTTATGAGTAACGCGACTTGTAGTGCACGGAGGATAGATGTATGTAGACACATCTGTGTATGAAACTGAAGCTGTCTATTTGCATTACTTAATTGACATTTCCATTTGGACACCTGCAGGTAAGAAGACTTCAATTTTAAAGATTGATGTTTGTAATTTGTGTTTGTATTTAATATTGAAAATGTGACTTACATTTATTGATTGTCCAGGCAATATCTTCTCTTCCATATATATGACACTACATTGTATTATTATATTGTGTACAAATAGGGTTATGTCACCCTAACATTTACTACTAGCACAAGCAACGTCTGCCAGCTACCATGGGCCGTCACCTGTCAGTATACACACGCATACTGTATGCCTGGCATACGCCTGGTGCAAATGCTTGTTAACTTTATTTTATTTTGCAAATGCAACTGCTTCTAAATAAGCCCCTACATCAGCATTTGAGCAACGACATTTGAACTAACGTCCGCACTCACACACTTTATTTACACAGATTTGCACTTTGATGACAAATTAACGCATACAATGCAATTCACAGTTGGGCAGACAGATTACTTTAGAAATGTAATCAAAACATCCTTGAAGCTGCATACGTCATAACAGGGGACAATTATTAAATAGACGACTGAAAAAGAAACCCTGATTCTGCAAAATACCGGTAAGTGATCTTCTGTTGAGCAATGAAGGTGCTCAGATATTCATTTAATATGAGAGATTGGTTTCTTCCATCCTGCTTATTTATCTGTATGATATGTGGTATTGGGTAATATATATATATGTTATATCATATCATATATATAGAGCCAGTTATATGTTACATCCCTTGAAGAAAGGATTCCAACTCAGATCTGCTCAATACACTGCTGCAGAATACATAGTAAGGGCCTCTAAGATGACTTGACACTATGTTGTACAGTATCATTTTTGTGTCTTGAACATTCCTGTAACCCCAATAGTTTTCTATTAGCTGAAAAAATATTTAGGGGGAGAGGGGAGTATTCAGGAGTATGGGGTGCCATCATTCTACAATTCATTTTTTTTAATTATACAGTCTTTTTAAGTTGCTTTAACAGCTGCAAACTGTTAGCTGGAAGCAGCGAGTCCCCTTTATGATGTGGTTCCTCTTTTCTTCTGCAAAGCTTTCGCCAAGTCGGACATAAAGTCTAGTTGGCCGCCTGCACCACCATTTGCATTTGTATTGTTCAGTTCCCTTGACATGTATCCTTTACTGTCTCTTCGTTTTGGAGGGTTTGGTGGCTGCTTTTTCACTGGAAGCTTTGGAGGGGCTGCAGCTGCAGAAGGGGGTGGAGGTGGAGGAGGAGGAGGTGTGATGTGGGCACCTAATCTTGCTACCTCTGATAATTGTGGAGGGGCAGGGGGATATTCAGTAGCAGAATTAAAAGACGGAGGCGGTGGAGGTAAAAAATTAGGGGGAGCATCAAAGAAGTCAGGGGGTGGAGGGGGCAGTAAATCATCCTCCCACTGCGATTCTTCGGTTGCTGGATACTCCGGTGGGGGTGGTAGTATATCAGAGTGCACAGACTTGGCTTTAATTGGCAGTGGCGGTGTAGCAACCACATTGTATGATTTTCTTACAGGCGCAGGTGGTGGGTGTTTTGTTAGTGTAGGAGGTGAGTTTTTATGTTCAGACTGGGTGGTCTCATTTAATTTCGTACTCTAAGGGAAGAAAGACAAAACAATAATCCATATATGTATATACTTTTCATTTGTCCAGCAATGATATATAAATATTGCAGCATAGGCTTGCAGAGACAGAGAATGTTTGTTATGTGCATGCCGGCATCTTATCTCCTGCCTCTCCACCTAGTTATTAAGTAATACACAGAGGGAAAACAGGTGCTTCCATACGGATCAAGGACTCCGATAGCCTGATTTCTCCCATCCATGTTGGTCTGTTACATTAATAACCAGCCTATATATGCATGTTTCTCCATAGAGAGCCATTATAGCCATTGTCAGCATCCGCCACCCCTCTGTTCATCGGTGGAAAGACAAAAAAGAAAAAGTGCCAATGTATACAAGCCCCTCAGGTTTACTGCAAATAGTTAAAGTCAAATTATATGTTCCTAAATATAATATGTATTTGTGTGTGCCCACCCACTGCTCCGCCCACCCCCCAACTCTCCTCTGTATATACTTACCCTTCCACAGAGCGATCTTCCTCTAGCTAAGGTCTGTCTCATCACGATGATGTGGGAGACATTGGAGCATGTGCCCCAGCTTTCTCTGCGCCTGCATTTAGGAGATGGGACTGTACTTACCAGAATTGTGTAAGGCCTTGGTATAGGAGAGAAAGATTTAGCCCCAGGTGTAAGTATGGGAGTGTGGGAGTCGGGACAAAGCTAGCGATGTCCATAGACCATTGATAGTTAAGAACTATCGAGAGTTAACCACCAATGGTAGACTGTTTTGGCAATTTATGGCGAAGATCCAATGGTTTTCCGTCTTTGCTCGTACAGAATCCCCCCAATGATTTTTTTACTCTTTCAATTTAGTGCTGGGTACTGCCTTGTTCCACTTCCCCACGCAACCAGCAAAGCACCACCCCCACGTCTGATTGGGCTCGCTGCCCAGTGAGTAATAGAGAAGGGATGACCATTGGTGGGTGAAACCATAGATTTGCCAAGTTTCATAACATCGAGGTTAACCACCATTGGTACCATCGATTGTGAACCCACCGATGGCCATTCCTAGAAGGAGCCGCAACTGTTGGGAGAAGGACTGCAAAGGGGAGGAAGGCGAGTAGGGGTGCGGAGACTGAAGTGATCCGGCATATGCTGGGTCCATTAAACTAGTGTATATATGTGTGTGTATATGTGTATATATATATATATATATATATATATATGTGACACTATATGGACTAAAGTATTCAAACTCTCCAACCATTACACCAACAGGGACTGTAATGACATTATATTCAAATAAATATACTTTAATAAGGAGTTGGTCCCCCTTTTGCAGCTATAAAGCTTCCACTCTCCTTGGAAGGCTTTCCACAAGATTTTGGAGGGTTTCTGTGGGAATTTGTGCCCATTCATTTTGTAGAGCCTTTATAAGGTTAGGCCCTGATGTTGGACGTGAAGGCCTGGCGCGCAATCTCCGTTCCAGTTCATCCCTAAGGTGCTGGATGGGGTTGAGGTCAGGACTCTGTGCAGGCCAGTCATGTTCTACCACACCGAACTCATCAAATCATATTTTTATAGTCCTTGCTTTGTGTACTGGGGCACAGTCATGTTGGAATAGAAAAGGGCCTTCCCCAACTGTTGCCGCAAAGTTGGAAGCATAGCATTGTCAAAAATGTGTTGGTATGCTGAAGCATTAAGATTGCCCTTCACTGGAGATAAGGGGCCTAGCCCAAACCCTGAAAAACAGCCCCATACCATTATCCCTTTTCCACCAAACTTCACAGTTGGCACAATGCATTCAGGCAGGTAACGTTCTCCCGGCATCCACCAAACCCAGACTTGCCCATCTGACTACCAAACAGAGAAGCGTGATTTGTCACTCCACAGAACACTTTTCGACTGCTCCACAGTCCAGTGTCTGTGTGCTTTACACCACGCCATCTGACGCTTGGCATTGGACTTGGTGATGTGAGGCTTACATGCAGCTGCTCGGCCATGGAAACCCATTCCATTAAGCTCCCGCCGCACAGTTTTAGTGCTTACATTAATGCCAGTGGAAGTTTGGAACTATTCAGCTATGGAATCAGCAGAGCGTTGGCGACTTTTACGCACCATGCGCCTTAGCAGTCGTTAACCCTGCTCTGTGATTTTACGTGGTGTTCCTAAATTTCTAAAGCTTCCACTTTCTAATAATATCACTTAAAGTTGTTCGTGGAATATCCAGCAGGGATGAAATTTCCCGAACCGTCCTATTGCAAAGACGGCATCTTATCACAGTACCACATTTGAAGTCACTGACCCATTTTGTATCACAAATATTTACAAATGGAGACTGCATGGCTATGTGCTTGATTTTATACACCTGTGGCAACATGTCTGATTGAAACACCTCGATTCAATAATTAACAGGCTGTTTGTTGCGGGCGCAATGCCCGGCAAGAAACAGCTACCGCCCGGCACTTCCCCCCCGTCCCAATGCAATGCGTCCCTGTCCAACTTCCTGCCCGGCACTCCACCCCGCCCCCAATGCTCCGCGTCCCACGTCGCCCGGTCACCCTCAATGTGTCCTTGTTGCCATGGACACGGATACCGTATGTGACGCCGAGCTGTGCCGACGTCACTTGTTCCCATCGGAGGCTCCGTGTCCGCCGGTAATAAGGACACGTGATGTTAGTGAGGGTTTCAGGCTACGGAACGTGGTGCATTGGGGCGGGGAGAGAGTGCAGGATTGTGCAGCTCGGGCCCATCACAGTGCAGGGGTGGTGTCAGGTTGGAGGGCAGAGATCCCTCCCACTGTATAAAAGCACGGGCGCGCTGTTGAGGCGGGAACAGTCGCCTGCGACCACTCTCTTTGTGTAGGAGCTGAAAAAAAAAAATCTGTGAGGACAGTATTTGGGAGCTGTACAAAAAACATTTCTATGGGGCCAGCACTAAATAACCTGATGCTGATTTCACTAGAGGGACCAGATCCTACTGACTTTGCTTATGTAAAAGCTGCAAACGACTGGGCCTCTAAGAGGAAGAGAATTAATATATAAAATGTTATTTCAAGTTTAAATCATTATCAGGTCAGAGTTTAAAACATTTTATTATTGCGAAGGCCCCCATCTGGCTACTTCTTGATGCCACCCGGCTGGAAAAATTTTCTGGGGTGAACACTGTATATATATATATATATATGCATTCGGTATGAATTACCGCCGGCCGCAGCGGAAGCCCGACAGAGGAGGAAATCCCGATTGTCCTAAAGGTAAGTATAAATCAACCTAATTCTACCCCCTAACCCTCCTTTAGGGTGCCTGACCCTAACCTCCCCCCTGTGCCTAACCCTAATCCCCCCTCTAAGTGCCTAAACCTAACCCTCCGGGGGGGGGGGGGGTGCCTAACCTCAACCCGGGAGGGTTAGGTTTAGGCACTAAATCTAGACTCTAGACGCCTGTCATTTAACCCTCGCAGGGATTAAGCAGTCGGGAAACCATGCTACCTACTCAATGATAAATATATATATATGTATATATTTATCATTGAGTAGGTAGTATGAAGCAGCCTGTTTAGTCACATGAATAAACTCCAGGATAGTGTGCTCATTATTATAATGTGTAATTGTATAGGAGAGTTAATTGCGCTGACCCAGCAGAGAACATTTTGAGGGATCGTGTAATGCTGTCTATACAGGTTGTTTTTTTAGGTCTTGTAATTCATCATTAAGACTAGCAGTGATTTTGCCATTGTTATGCCCTCTGTATAAAAACAAAATTAGAGCATATTATACATTTCTTCTGCATGTATATTTTTCCTACTAATCTTCTGGAAAGATAAAGGATATTTTGATATGTTGGTTGGAAAACGTAACCCCTGAAAGAGCATGAAAAACTAAACTATTTCCCATATTACATCCAGGGGTGGGAATAATTTTGTAATAATACATAACTGGAAATATCCATGAATTAGTTCCGCCTGTTGGATCTGTACCTATACAGAAAGACTGGCTCTTACTATGTGGTGCTGGCTTTAAACATCACCATAAAATGGCAAGTCTGTGGCAGCTGAGGGATTGTGGGTCCAAACAAAGTGATTTCCAATCCCACGATCAAAACATGTCACTCAGAGGGAACGTAATATGTGTGACGTGCTGTGTGTGATGTTACAATGATTGCCACGCAGATAAGAGAGACCCTACCAAATGCATGGGGGATCTGAGTAAGGCCTCCCATGCAAGCCAAGGAAAACATGCAGTGATGGATTAGAAGAGGGGTAGAAGGTCTCTAGGGATCCAAAGTAATAGTGAGAGTCAAGGTTTTTGGCCTGAACTACCATGGTGGTGTGCTGTAAGTGTTTAGTTCCTATATTGTAACATATAACCTAATAACAGTTAAATGACAGCTAACAATGATAGCTAGTAGTAAGTACTATGGCTGTGTTTTCTTTCTGAGTGCATGGACCTGTTCACTGGAAAAGCTATATATATACACAAATAAACTAAGGACTGTTTATATAACTATGCTATAGAGCACTGGCTTTGTTATTTCTAAGGACACAGCAATAACAACCTGTCAGCCAAGAGGCATTTCTCAAACTCCTGTCCAGTGATCCAAGACTTCTCACTCTGCCTGTTATGTGTATAAGGTAAACGAAAAGTTCTCAGAAGTCCTACAGAGTGGAAAAGGCATAATGACTTTGTCTGGATGTGTGTCCTTGGAAGGTCAGTATTAATGATTCTACCTATCTGCAGGCAGGACAGTGATACTACCTATCTGCAGGTAAGTCAGTGATACTATCTATCTCTGCAGGCAGGTCAGTGATTCTGCCTATCTGCAGGTAAGTCAGTGATACTACCTATCTCTGCAAGCATGTCAGTGATTCTACCTATCTGCAGGTAGGTCAGTGATACGACCTATCTCTGCAGGCAAGTCAGTGATTCTACCTATCTCTGCAGGTAAGTCAGTGATACTACCTATCTCTGCAGGCAGGTCAGTGATTGTACCTATCTGCAGGTAGGTCAGTGATACGACCTATCTCTGCAGGCAAGTCAGTGATACTACCTATCTCTGCAGGCAGGTCAGTGATGGGACCTATTTCTGCAGGCAGGTCAGTGATTCTACCTATCTGCAGGTAGGTCAGTGATACGACCTCTCTCTGCAGGCAGGTCAGTGATTCTATTTATCTCTGCAGGCTTGTCAGTGATTTTACTTCTCTCTATCAACAGGCCATGTACTGTAAACCCTCATTTTAGTCGTATGCCAGGGAACACAAGGTATATCCCTATACAAACTTACCATTTTGTTACACTATGTAATTTATTCCTCCCATCTATGCCACTTTTGGAGATACAGCTCCTGTTTTTTATAAACAACTTCCATCCTATTCCGAACTACACAGTCGAGTCACATTATTATGACCACCAGCTAATAGCCAGAGTAACCGCCGTGTGCACCACGGACAGCAGCTAGGTTGGCACAGGTATCTGCTGACTGCAGTGCATCCCAGAGTTGCTAGAGGATGCGTAGTGGAGTATCTATATAAGGAACACAACGATCGAGGTGGTCCCACAGATGCTCAATTGGGTTCAAGTCCGGGGAATTAGGGGGCCAGGGAATTACTTGGAAGTCTTGGTCATGGTCATCCAACTACTGACGGACATTTCTATCAGTGTGACATGTCGCATTGTCTTGCTGGAAGATCCCATCCGCCTCAGGGAATACAATCAGCAGGTATGGGTGTACGTGCACTGCAAGGATGGATTCATAACCAATCGGTCCACATGCATAATTGGGCCTAGAGAATGCTATGAAAACATTGCAGCAATGGTTGCAGGGTGTTTGCTCTCCGATGTTTCTTGTCTGACATGCGTACGTCCATCCATGTGATGAAGCAGAAAACGTGACCCATCAGAGAAGGCAACCCTTCGCCAATCAGCGGAGGTCCAATTCTGGTACAGGCGTGAAAATGGAAACCTTTTCCGCTGATGCACCTTCGTTAGCATAGGTGCAGTGACCATCCGTTTGCTTTGGAGCCCCATACACAGCTGGGTTAGCTGAACTGTTTTAGACATACATCTGGTGGCCCCCAGGTTAATTTTGATGGTGAGCTGCTCCACTGTTGCGTGTCATTTGGCCCTCACGCACCTTTGTAGCCGACGTTCTCACATCAATGGAACGTGGTGCTCCGCAGTTTCCACGTCGGTTATTTGCAATGGTGCCATTTGTCCACCTTCGCTATTTAAGAAATACTGCTACCCTTGGCCCGAAAGCCAATAATCATTCCTTTTTGCAACTCTGATAAATCGTCCCTTTTACCCATGACCAGGGGCACCAAGAGGGGGGTGAGCAGGTACTATTTACCTGGGCCCGGGCCTGTTGAAGGGGCCTGGGTCCTGCAGCCTGCCCCCAACCCTGTCCCAGTCGACGCCGTCAAGTTTGGGCAGCAGGGAGAGAGGACTGACAGCAGCCTCTCTCCCCAGCCCAGCACACACGCTGCTGTTATGCTGTGTGCCGGGCTAGGGAGAGAGACTGCTGTAGCAGCAGCAGCCAGACCTCTCTGCATTATATGCGGGAGGGGGGGGCGATTGCGCCCCCACCCCCTGACACCTGCGCCTCCTGTGCGTGGCACGCGCCCGCTTCGCGGCCGCAGTCACTTTGGGTTTTTTTGGGAAGGAGGGGGTCTGGCCACACCTCCCCAGTTGGCCACGCCCCCTCCCTGTACCTGGGCCCAGCAGAGCTGTCGGCAGCCCTGCCCATGACAGTAACGAGTGATATGTGTGCAGACGGCCTATTCCACACCTTATATACACACCAAGCCAGCGCATGGCATGTGACGTACTTCATGGGCTACGCTCTGCCAACGTCAAATGTAGGAGGTGGTCATAATATGTGACTCGACTGTGTATTTCACAATGTTTCCTCTTTTGGGTATAAATATAGATCTGTATGAACAAATTAATTAACTGCGTTCAAAAATCAATGTTTTACTACTGAAATAGTTCATGACTTGCCAAGGCTCAGATGAATGCAAGGACATATACCTCTTATTTTAAGAAAGGTAAGTGTCCATATTTGGACTTGTGCAATGCTGAAAGTGTGTGCAATCCTGTTATTACAGCAATAACAATACTTGTGTACTTATCATGACAGATTTACCTTAATTTCCTCTCCACGCTTCCAGGCATCTGTGAAGCTGGAACTGACATTTGGTACATTTTGGGATATCTGTCCATTACCTTGGGCTTTCCCTTTAAAACAGTGAAACACATTTAATAAAAAATAAAAGTAAAAAAATATATTGCCATACATTAAACTAATACAGCAATCTTTTTCAGTTTTGTACAAAGGCTAATGAAAGAACTTTAAATGTGTGCACTTCTATGTTTTGGTACATTAAAAATATTACAGGTCCCAAACGGGTTGGGTATGAAATACCGACGGCTTAAAAGCCGCCGGTTCAAATCCCGACACTGGAAGCCCGATAGCAGAAAATCCCAATGCCGGCTGGTAAGTATAGTTAACCCTCCCCTCCCCCCCCCAACCCTCCCTTGGCAGTGCCTAAGAGTCCGGGGGTGGTGCCTAACCCTAAGTCCCTCCCGTGGTGCCTAACCCCTTGTCCCCGCACCCTAACCCTCCCCGGGGGGTGCCTAACCCCAACCTCCCCCCGGTGGTGCCTAACTCTAACCCCCCCTTCCCCTGGCCTAACCCCCCGGGGGGTGCCTAAACCTAACCCTCCCCCCCCAGCGGCTAACAGCTCCCGACGCTCAGCTTACCTACGTTCAGTATGCTGGGCGTCAGGATTTCGGCAAGGGGCTAATGATAGGCGTCGGCATTTAGACGCCTATATTTAGTCCCATGCCGGGCTTTCAGTGTCAGGATTCTGGCAGTGGGCATTCTGGCCGCTGGCATCCTGACTACATCCCGTCCCAAACTATAGGTGAAATTTGGCTACATAGGGTCTGATTTAGATTTGCACGAAATGCCGATATTTACTCAGTTTGAGCAATTGTTAGCCATTGCGCATATGTGAAAGCCGCACTGTGCATACGCAGCAATTGAACTCACAAAGTGAGTGACAGGTAGTCAGTGTTTGGGGGAAGTAACAGAGGGTGGTCAGTAAAATGCAGGCGTGTCGGTACCGTTTAAACCAAGTTGTCAGGGCGTGCATAAATTAGCCACTGCATCCTTGCAGGCCCTTTGTGTCTAGAGACTCGATGTGTCTGCGGCACCTTAGACTTACTCAGAAGGCTGATAGCCACCAGATCGGCCTTCCATGTTTCCGGTTTTATGTTTGAGCGGCGGATGTGAGATACTTTCGGTGGGCGTCTCTAAGCCCTGGACCGCAAGTGAGTCAGCATATTTGTGCAATTGCGATCTGTGAGAAATCGCAGCTGCGATGGCATTTGCGTGCGGACTAAATCAGGCCCATAGTCTGATACATCTTCATTATTTTTATTTTTTAAATATGCACAAAAAAAATGCAATTAAAAAGAGTGTATTTCCGGCCAAATGCCGAGCGTCGGCCATCTCATCGGCGTATTTACACCTGCCCTATGGCCGGCCTAAATGTGTGTTTCTGCAGGTCTGCATAGCCGCATTTGCACCTTGTACCTACCTAGAGAGCTTCTTCCCTCACCCCTCTTACCTCGCCAGGCGCTGTAACTGAATTGCGCTCTTCTACATAGGTGGTTTTGCTTTGTGCAGAGCAAAATCATGCAAAATACGCTATAAAATTGACGTAGTACTCACTCTGCATCAGCTTCTATGTGTTTAGTTTTACCTGTTGTACTCGAAACAGATGAATTACTCAGAGTGGACCAATGGGAAGCAAGTCCTGCTTTATGGACAGCCATCTTATAGTTGTCATATAAAGTCTTCCCGTACTGAAAATAGAAACAAGGTGATATTTCAACATGGGACAGAAAGCTCTAATTACAGTCTTCTATGAGAGTATATTTGGATTCAGTAGGTAAGGTCTTGTGTCCCTGCCACTCAGCTCACTGTTATAATGATTTTCTGTTTCAGCTTGGCACAGCTGTCTCTTTCCTGTATGTCATGGATCTCAGTGTTCCCTATTTGTGTTGGGCACAGCTGTCTCTTTCCTGTATGTCATGGATCTCAGTGTTCCCTATTTGTGTTCGGCACAGCTGTCTCTTTCCTGTATGTCATGGATCTCAGTGTTCCCTATTTGTGTTGGGCGCAGCTGTCTCTTTCCTGTATGTCATGGATCTCAGTGTTCCCTATTTGTGTTGGGCACAGCTGTCTCTTTCCTGTATGTCATGGTTCTCAGTGTTCCCTATTTGTGTTGGGCACAGCTGTCTCTTTCCTGCATGTCATGGATCTCAGTGTTCCCTATTTGTGTTGGGCACAGCTGTCTCTTTCCTGCATGTCATGGATCTCAGTGTTCCCTATTTGTGTTGGGCACAGCTGTCTCTTTCCTGTATGTCATGAATCTCAGTGTTCCCTACTTGTGTTGGGCACAGCTGTCTCTTTCCTGTATGTCATGAATCTCAGTGTTCCCTATTTGTGTTGGGCACAGCTGTCTCTTTCCTGTATGTCATGGATCTCAGTGTTCCCTATTTGTGTTGGGCACAGCTGTCTCTTTCCTGTATGTCATGGATCTCAGTGTTCCCTACTTGTGTTGGGCACAGCTGTCTCTTTCCTCCATGTCATGGATCTCAGTGTTCCCTATTTGTGTTGGGCACAGCTGTCTCTTTCCTGTATGTCATGGATCTCAGTGTTCCCTATTTGTGTTGGGCACAGCTGTCTCTTTCCTGTATGTCATGGATCTCAGTGTTCCCTATTTGTGTTCGGCACAGCTGTCTCTTTCCTGTATGTCATGGATCTCAGTGTTCCCTATTTGTGTTGGGCACAGCTGTCTCTTTCCTGTATGTCATGGATCTCAGTGTTCCCTATTTGTGTTGGGCACAGCTGTCTCTTTCCTGCATGTCATGGATCTCAGTGTTCCCTATTTGTGTTGGGCACAGCTGTCTCTTTCCTGTATGTCATGAATCTCAGTGTTCCCTACTTGTGTTGGGCACAGCTGTCTCTTTCCTGTATGTCATGAATCTCAGTGTTCCCTATTTGTGTTGGGCACAGCTGTCTCTTTCCTGTATGTCATGGATCTCAGTGTTCCCTATTTGTGTTGGGCACAGCTGTCTCTTTCCTGTATGTCATGAATCTCAGTGTTCCCTACTTGTGTTGGGCACAGCTGTCTCTTTCCTCCATGTCATGGATCTCAGTGTTCCCTATTTGTGTTGGGCACAGCTGTCTCTTTCCTGTATGTCATGAGTCTCAGTGTTCCCTACTTGTGTTGGGCACAGCTGTCTCTTTCCTCCATGTCATGGATCTCAGTGTTCCCTATTTGTGTTGGGCACAGCTGTCTCTTTCCTGTATGTCATCATCTAACACAGCCTGGCCAAAGGAGCAGCCGGTTGTGATGGATGAGTTGGTGATCCGAGGTAGCGGCTATGGACGCTGCACTGGAATCACAGATGCAGTAATTAGCTGTCTATTCCCTACAGACACCTCCAGCTGCATTGCCATTTCTGTTGGACGGTACTGCTCAGCTGCTTCCTTGTGGCTGTACAACACCGTGCATCTCTGAACCAGGCCCTGTAAGTGTTCCGTCTTTAGCAGAAAATGGTTGATAACAGAGAAAAATTACTAACAACCCCGTGTACAGCAAATGATAAGAGAAAGCTGAACAGCTGTAGCCACAGCAACTTTATATAGGTACTGTGCTCCATTATATGTAACTTTTATCGTTATCTTACCTTGGCTATTCGAATCCCAGTAACCCACTGGTGGAGAACCCACGGATCGTCACAGCACAGATATTTTATATATTGTGATTCCTTTTGAATTTGTGGGTGCTACAAAATAAATAAGGAACGATTTAGTACATAGTAACTGGGTGCAATTTTAAAATGGCAAATTGTAATAAAATACATTTGTCTTCATATATATTTCTACACTGTGACCACACCTCTGCTCTCAGCTGCAGTGCACCAGGAAATAAGCCGTAACAGGGCCTGATTCACCATGGGTCACAAATGCAACCGCGTATGCGGATCGGCCGATAGTGCGTACTGCGTATGCAACGCGGTACATGTGCGTGAGTTAGCATTGCGATTGCCTACGCAGATACAAAGCCATCGCAGAGTGAGTGACGCCAGGTCAGCGTTTGGGGGTGGTGACAGGGGAGTGGTTGGAGAAACGCAGGCGTGCCTGTCCGTTGAACGCCGTTACATGGGCGTGCATAAATTAGCCACTGCGACGGCATATGCAGCTTGTGTACCCACTGCGTGCAACGAGGTTAGCAATTTCTGCGTAAGGTCAGACCTGTTGTAATTGTGTGTGAGAGGCCGATGTTACTCGATGTTCCCGACGTATACGCAGGACTGCAAACTATTACGGATGTGCAAAAGCGGTACTGGGCGTCTCTATGCTGGCTTTGGGCGTCTCTATACTAGCTTTGCAATTGCAGTCATTAGCATATTTTCGCAGCAGACCTGAGTAGGTAATCGCATCTGCAATCGCAATAGTGATCCGTAGTGAATCAGGCCCTCAGACAACTATTATCACATATAAGTGAAAGACACTACCCTGACCAAATGGGAGTCCAGGCAAAGTCGTCTTACATTTAGGGGTTATTCTGCTTGAATGACTCATACATTAGATTATGGGTGGGCAATAAGCGACAGCTGGAGGGACGCCTATTGCCCACCCTTGCATTAGATTATACTGTATAACCACAGGTCTGCCTGTACAGACGTTTATTTCAACTGATGGGTTTATTTAAAATTCAGCGGACAAAATTGCTGTTTACTAAACTGCAAAACTATTATGCAAAATCAGGTGACAATGCTATAAAGATGATGCTGAAACTGTCTGATTATGTGATATTTATGCCAGAAGCCAACAAACAATGTATAAGAATGGAAGTGTTCTGCTTGCCTTGTATTTTCTTTTTATACAGTGTGACCTAATGTGAATGAAAGTAACAGGGCATAAGAGTCTGCTGATGCACACATTCTGCTAATGACAGAACATCGATTAATGTCACTGCACCTGGATTTTGGAAGATCTTTTACAAGCAACATCTGCAGAATCACCTTCTGCGTAAGTATGGCTAACCTGATGTTCATGGATGGGCAGAGTAATACAGTAATCTCTCCTGTACTGCAACTGCATACGTGATTATCTTCTGGTGGCTTTAACATCAAAACGTATATTGTAACAGTGCAAAGTATCTTTTCCACTCGTACTCATATAGAAATGTGCAGCAGTCTGGTGGTTTTCCTGCTGTACAGAGCCAGATTACTGTGGACGTAATTGGATAGTGTAATACACAGAGAGATCAGAGGGAGCTAATATCGGGAGACCCCCGTTTAACGATTCCTTGCATAGTGCTGATTGGTTACAACATGTATGAGCAGCCGCGATTGAATCATCCAATGCTTATGCTTCATAATCTCATTGGATGAGTATACTGTGACCGCTCATGCACATTGTAATCCTCGGTACACACTTTGCAGCCATTACATGCTATGCGAGCTTGCTTCCTCACCGTCAGGTTGATATCAGCACCTCTTTGATGTACAGGTATATGTTCAGTAAGGCACGCATATCTATGTTGACCTTGCATAGCATTGATTTACATAGCACTCTATCACCAAGCAACACATTCTCAGTATTAAGCGTGGTTTCCCTGCACAACTATGGGATGGGCAAATTGTTGTCCCTGGTTACTCCAAAACAGAAATGGTCAATCCATTGCTGTCCAACTTCTAAAGAACCTCTCTGTGAGGGAGGACGGGAGATCATAACATGAGAGTGCTCTATGTGATGGAGGACAGGAGAGCGTACCATGAGAGTGATCTATGTGATGGAGGACAGGAGATCATACCATGAGAGTGCTCTATGTGATGGAGGACAGGAGAGCGTACCATGAGAAGGCTCTATGTGATGGAGGACAGGAGAGCGTACCTTGAGAGTGATCTATGTGATGGAGGACAGGAGATCATACCATGAGAGTGCTCTATGTAATGGAGAACAGGAGAGCACACGCTCATGTCAGGATTGTCAGATGTTAAGAACAATGTTGCATTTGCACACTTAAAACAAATGTAGATCAATGACATTAGCACAAATAGAATCTTCTACAAGCTCAGCACAACCACACATTTACACCATAGACAAGAAATCGTCCTATATTTACACATACATCATATTGGCCACCAGATATAATACATACAACTGTCTTGGACATACAGCACGCATTAAAGCATGTAACACAAACAAGAACCAGCAACCGCCATGGGAACACACAGGGCCGTAATTGGGGTATGACATGTAACATCCAAGGGATGCTCCTGGCGCGCGACCTAGAAACATGCACACATATGGCACAGCAACCAGCTTGCACACATACAGTACAGCAGCCACACTAGACACACGGGTAAATTTACTAAAGTGCAGGTTTTTAGGAGTGGAGATGTTGCCCATAGCAACCAATCAGAGTCTACTTAACATTTATCTGGCACCTTCTAGCAGATAATAGCTAGATTCTGTTTGGTTGCTAATGGCAACATCTCCACTTCTAAAAACCTTCACTAAATACACCCCATATACACACACCACAGCAGCCATACTAGATACACGCACACACTGTACATTATATGTACTGTATCTACAGTATGTATAGAGAGTACACTGGGTTTGAGACATTTGTTATAAAGAGGGAACACTATCTCCTTTCATTTTTGTTCTACTCCTGTAACTACCCACCAGTAGCCTTTTAATAGCCCTTTCCCCCAGTTATATACATTCCCTCTGAATTCTGCTACTAATCCCCTGCACCCCCGTTATTACACCTGCATACCTCCCAACATGACCCTCTCCAGGAGGGGCACAATGCTCTTGTCCTGGACTTCCCTGGTAAGAGGTGGGACTGCAGCGCAGTTCAAAATTCAAATAAGGGAGCCACACCAACTGTCATTTCACACCATGCCCAACATCACTGGCTGGGACTCACTGGCAGTTGGTGTGACTCCCCTACTTGAATTTTGGACTGTGCTGCAGCCCCACCTCTGGAGCCGTCACCAATCATAAATTACCAGGGAAGTCCAGGACCAGAGCATTGTGTCCCTCCTGGAGAGGGTCATGTTGGGAGGTATGCACCTGTTGCTCACATTAGTAAATATTATACCTCTATTACATTATAAATCCCCGTTCACTGTTTATTATTGCCTTCTGTCTTTTTCATTATTAATGCTCAGCCTGTTCCCTACTAATGCAATTAAATGTTTCATAACTAAAATGACAGTGTCTATAATGTTTGAGTTTGCAGTTTGATTAGAAATATGACAAACACATGTCAGATAGGAAAAAAAGTGATAATGATAATCTAGTGCACATAACACTTGGCACACACAAATCAAGGCCAGATCCATAGCCCAAGATTCATTAGAATGTTAAAAGAGACCAAGTGCTGTCTTATGGGAAAAAGATGAGCTGAACTATTTCCACATACATGGGGCCCCATTCTGAGCCGCACACAATGCTGATATTCACGTGTTTGAGCGATTTTAAAATTTTATATTTGCAACTGCACATGCGAGAAAGGTTTTGAACTCTCCCACGGTGCAGACGTTACACAGAGCACATGCACAAAGCTGCCGTTGCGATCGGGACAGACAGTATTGAAAATATGTTGGAAAAGTGATGGGCGGTAACTGGGAGATGGCTAGAAATGTTGGCAAAAATTGTCAGCCTCATGGGCGTGTCACCGGCGTGTCCATGCAAGGGACTACGTTCACAGGCGCAGCTATAGGAAGCCAGAGTCAGAGGGAGAAACTGCGCCTACCATACCGCTGGTGCTGAAAGTAGGTGTCTCAGTTCTTGCACACTCAGACGTACGCTTGTACACCTGGCGAAGGGCTGATACCAGCATTTGTAGCTGCCCTATATGTTATTTTGCCAGTTATGGTTTGTGCGGAAGCAAATTCACACATTTTTTGCATACTGTATGTCCATCCTATTCTGAGTCATTCGGAACTTGGCCTGATATTTCTTTCCATTTTGGGGCGGCAAACAATGCGACTGCACGGAACCGCCCTGTGTTGTGGGCCTGTATATAAAGCTCCGTGCATAAAGGGAAGGGAAGACTGTTACTGATGGATCTCTTGCACCTGGCATGGGGCAGTCCCCCTGCACGCCCACAAAAGGAGCGTGGCCTTGCCTCAAAATGAGTGTTACCTCGCCTCACGAGGATGTGCATGCTGGCCTTGCGGAACGCCCCCGTCTTTCAGTATCCCGGCCGAGCAGAGCACTAAACTAAAATACAGTGATGATAAAGTCCACTTGAACATGCAATGAGCAGGAGAGATATACTGAGGGTATTGCTAGTAGATGAGGATACTGTGGCAGAAGACTTGGCACTAAAAGCACTAGGAGAGTCTTTGAGATGCCCAGGAGACTTCAGAATACAAGCAGGCTGAAAATGCAGAATAACTTGCAGACTTGGACAATAGATGAACTGGATAAGAACCGGAGGTTGCAGATGTGGAACCGGGAAGACAACTGCAGAGTAACCGGTGTGGAACCAGAGGTTTGAACTGGACACAGGTAAGTTCAGAGTGTATGAGTGGAACTGGAGGCTTAAACCAGACTGGTACCGGAGAAAAAGCAGCAGAGTGAACCCAGAATCATGAACCGGATTGGGACTGGAGGTAGAGCAGCAGAGTAACTGAAATGGATCCGGAGTCTTGAACTGGATTGGGACCGAAGGTAGAGCAGCAGAGTAACCGGAGTGGACCCTGAAAGAGCGCAACAGACAGCCAAAGTGGAACAGCAAGCTTGAACCAGACTGGGACCAGAGATAGCAGCAGCCAGCCAGAGTTGGACCGCAGGCTTGGACCGGAGTGAGGCCAGTGAGAGTATCAGTAGTAGAGTCAGACTGGAACTGCAACTTCAACACAGGCTGGTAGGTGGAGTCATGGAAGCAGCATACAGCACAGGACTGCAGTGTTAATGTGCTAGCTCAGAGGCAGCAGCTTGCAGGAATCCGGTAGCGCAGGTACAGGCAGTGGATCGGAGGTAGCACTTACTCACTATTGAGTGAAATCACTGGGAGGAAAAGAACCACATTGTTCTGACAAGGTGCTTGTGTCAGGTGCAGCCTTAAATAGGGCGCTCTTGTCAGAGATAGGCTAAAGTGGTCATGTGAGCACAGGAGACAGGTAGAGACTGGATTCTGGTGCTCAACTGTTCATGCGCCCATGAACCTCAGGAAATGGATTGCCAGCGCTCTGGGACAGGATAGCCCACCTTGGTAAGGCACCGCCGGTCAGGGTAAGAGTGACTAAGTCCCGGTTTTTGTGACAAGAGGTGGCCAGGGGCATTATCATGCAATGTGGGGGGTGGGGAATGAGTATGGTGAAATTGCATCATTACACCCCTGTGACTTGGTGTTCACTGAATTTAGCAAGGCTTGATGCAATTCACTTCACCAAGGCACAACTTGGACAAGAAAAGCACCCTCTCTGAGAATTTTGAGTCTTATATTGGAGTTTCTTAATCTGAGAGAGTGGTCAACATTGGTTAGCAGTACATGTGGCAACCGGCAGTGTTTAATGATACAAAAAATATCAGGCTTGCCGGTGGTCTCCATTTTTCATAATATAAAATAAATTGTGCTTGACAAAATGGCCATGATTTTAGTGGCTCTGGGTGTTAATTGTGCAGACCAGGGCTATAGCCTAATTTGTACTAATGTTACCTTCCAGATTGTTGGAAGTTTATGTAGTATACGTTGGCAGTACATTTACTCTGGTAAACTTTCACCTCTGACAGACAAACCAATTTGATAATTTATACAGGAGAAATAGCGAGCCTTGCTGAATTCTGCACCCTGTAGATGCACAATGAAGGCAGCCATTTTGTATGCTGAACCAAAGGTCATGAGGATGCAACCGACCAGTTTACTAATAAACAGAGGTCATTGTTATGAACCAGTGTCTCAGTGAGCTTGTGCCTCAGTGACGTGTGTAGCTTGTAGTGAATTGATAAGCTATCCTGTTTGAATATGCCTTATTCTGTGTAGTTGCCAAGTACCGTTTGAAATTTTTGGTAGGGCCAACAAACTCAGCATCATATGTCATCAATTAAAAAGTAATATTCTCAGCCTAAGGCAGATGAGAGGCCACCCGGGACATACGAAGATACAGTAAGTTCTTTATTGTAGCCAACTTATACATTCTATCTGTAATATACTACACCCCCTCACCCCCTTTTTTTATCCCTGTGGGTCACCATTATGGTCACCATAGTGGATCAGCCTTATGGGTCACCATTCCCTTCCTTTTCTTTCTTTTATTCCCTCTCTTTTCCTGTTTCCCTTAAAATTTTGAAAACTTGTTCCAGTACTAATGACCCGTGGGCTCATTATGCCATTAGCTTATATTTCTCTTTTATGCTTCCTCAGTTGCGTTGTTTCTTGAGCTATTGTTCTTGACCTTGACCTTTGAACTTGCCTATGCATCTTATGGATGGGAGTCCAATGGAGAGCAGCATGCCCGACCTCTGCTGCCCATTGCTCACTACTATGATGCCATTTGCAATATTTAAGAGTTAAAACGAGCAGCACTTTTATGGCGTCCATTCTCTATCTCGCAATGTTGTCCTCCAAATCGTTTTATGGTCTGTGAACATTTCACTGCTGTAATTCTTTATGATAAACACACTGGAATAATTGAGTAGATGAGTAATCTAACGAAACCCTTTTTGAAATAACAAACCATTCATAATTAGCTAAATAAACTACTAATTACCTTAAAGCCTTTAATAATCAGCATAATTATTTTTTCGACCGTAAGTTTACACAAGGAACATACCTTCAGGACAAAACAGTGATCAGTCGGAGCTTTGTATTTTACTTTATACTGGGTGCCATAATAAACATTGACATTATCAAACTGTATAAAGCACGCCAGATCACGGGATGTCTGCAAGATAAAGCACATGCATGCAATTGAGGAATAGAAGAAAATTAATAGGCTCACAGTTTAAAGTCTGGAGAAAATAAACATTCAATAGACTGACTTTGGTGCACGTGTTTCAGGAAACAGTAACTAAATTTATAGTACATTGATTCTTTGTCTTTTTATTTTGTTCCTGATTCAAGTCATAAAACTGCAAATTTACTTGAATAAACAAAAAGTTTTAAAAAAAATACTCGATCAGTTTTGTTTTTTCTTTGTTCGAATCTTCATTAAACAAAGTTTAAAAACAACACTGCAATTCCAATCCATAGAACGCTAGCTATTTGCTGCTAGAACTGGGGAAACATCCAGGGATAGCCATAGGCTGGGGACAATATTGAAACAAATGTTTTGGGGCCCGGACCACTGTTAGAATGCAGCCTCTCAAGTCTTTAGGAACTCATACAGGGGCCTATTCGTGATGTTAATTATCGGGGTCCGAAAGGTAATATACTCTGATAATTAACATTCTAACTCGCCGCTCATCATTGCTCTGGCAAGGTGACAGCTGATGCGATAACAGCTGTCCCCGCGAGCGGCTTCACTGCTCCTTTTCCAGGAACAGGATGGCAAATGCTCCCGCAGTCAAGCTCCAAAAATATTATATTTATAAATATTATATTTCTAGAGCTTGATGAATTCTGTCCCCATCAGTGGCGTAACTAGGGTATTTGGAGCCCAGGGCAAGTAATAAAATGGAGCCCTCCCCCCCAAGTAGGTGTGCAAGCCAACAAAGTGGGCGTGGTCACTGGACAATGGGGGCGTGACAACATGACACACCACCGTTTCTCGTCACTCTGGTAACATTCTTTTCCATTCCATATGCACCTTAATGCCCCAAGTAGTAGTGCCCCTCTTGCAATGCCCACTGTAGTAGTGCCCCTTAAATAATGTCCCCAGTAGCAGTGCCCCTTATGCAGTACCCCCTGTAGTAGTGCACCTATACAGTGCCCTCAGTAGTGCCACTTATACAGGGCTGCTAGTAGTGATCCCCCTATGCAGTGCCCCCAGTAGTGGTCCCTCCTATGCAGTGCTTCCAGTAGTGCCCCTTATCCAGTGCACCCAGTAGTGGTGCCCCCTATGCAGTGCTCCTTATACAGTGCCCCAGTAGTAGTCCCCCCCATGCAGTGCCCACAGTAGTGGTCCCCCATATGCAGTGCTCCCAGTAGTGCCCCTTATACAGTGCCCCCATTAGTGGTCCCCACTATGCAGTGGCCCTTATACAGTGCCCCAGTAGTAGTCCCCCCTATGCATTGTCCCCAGTAGTGGTCCCCCCTATGCAGTGCCCCTTATATAGTGTCTCCAGTAGTGGTCCCCCTATGCAGTGCCCCATATATAGTGCCCACAGTAGTACCCCCTATGCAGTGCTCCCAGTAATGCCCCTTATACAGTGCCCCAGTAGTGGTCCCTCCTATGCAATGCCCCTTATACAGTGCCCCAGCAGTAGTCCCCCTATGCAGTGCCCCCAGTAGTGGTCCCCCTATGCAGTGCTCCCAGTAGTGCCCCTTATACAGTGTCCAGGATAGTGGTCTCCCTTATGCAGTGCCCCAGTAGTAGTCCCCCCTATGCAGTGCCCAGTAGTCCCCACTATGCAGTGCCCCAGTAGTAGTAACCCCTATGCAGTGCCCCCATTAGTGGTTGCCCCTATGCAGTGCCTCCAGTAGTAGTGCCCCCAGTAGTGGTCCCCCCTATGCAGTGCCCCTAATATAGTACCCCCCCTATGCAGTGCCCCTTATATAATGCCCCCATTAGTAGTCCCCCCTATGCAGTGCCCCCAGTAGTGCTCCTTATATAGTGCTCCAGTAGTAGTTCCCCCCTAGCAGTGCCAGATAAACACACACAAAAAAAACACTTACCTAAATCCCTGCTCCTGCGCCCGCCCCCTCCTGCGGGTGTTCGATGTGGCCCACCCACTCCCCCCACAAAAGTATATGTGTAAATTTTCACATGCTTTTGTGAAAAATAAGTGATTAGAATAGGCCCCTATCTCTCTTGAAGGTTTGATGATCCAGCTACCTGTTGGGGTAATCATAATTCTCACCTAAGAAAAACTGCAATGGGGCTGTACCCAGGCCCGTCAAGAGCAACATGGTGCCCCGGTTAAAAATTATGTGTGGCCTAATTGCGGGAGGCGTGGCCACCCTCCCTTAGGTAATAAAATAAAAGATTTGCAGCTGCGCGCTGGCGAGGGGGGCGCAGTGAGCCGCCTCAGCCCGGTGCATAACCAATGGGGGGCGCGATCAGCTAGATCGCTCCCCGCACAGGCATACTGTAGGAGACTGCTGTGGCTGCTTCTTATCAGCCGTGAGCAGTCTCCAGGGCAGCACTGTGTGCTGGGCTGCTGTGTGATGTAAGAGGGTGGGAGCGGTGCCGCACACAGGCCCTTCCAGCAAGCCAGGGCCCAGGTAATTTGTACCTGCTTCCCCCACCTCTCGGCTCCACTGGCTGTACCACAGCACATGAAGACACACAGAGGGATGGAGGAGCGAGAATGGGGGATGGGAAACGAGTGTTGTAAATTACAGGTTCTCTCAGCAGAGAGCAAATTGCTGACATCACATCTGGAGCTTTACTTTCTATTTCAATACAATAACCTAACAATGAGTCTCATTGTGTTCATGTGACTGCATTCTGGTATTATGTAGGACAGGACATACCATTTATTTTTATTTAAAAACAACACACAACAAAAATTTCCAATTGAATTTTTTTTTAAAGATAAAATTGATGTTCCTCTGGAAGACAGAACACATTTTATTTTCTTTGTATATAAAATTACACTGCGAGAATATATTAGCTAGCGTGTGGCACCTTTTCGTTCTTCACTGGTTGCTATGGCAACCTGAGATAACGGTCACCAAGAGCTGCAGGGTTACAATCATCTCATGCTGCGCTAGAATCTCGCTATTTCAAATATTTCACGTGACAAAGAACTGACATACTGTATACGCACCAATTTACGTTATGAGCAATTATTTACCTGCTCAATATATAAATTAACCAAAGCCATGTTGCAGGGCTAGGCACAATTTATTACATTACGTTCCACAGAATACATTTTAACTGAATCCTTTATATATTAAACCAGGAGGAACTAATCAATATACGGTAATTGTATATAAATTGCCCCCACTTGTAATGCCTTCATCTTCTCAGTTGGTAAAATGGTGGAAGATAACAGTGTAATAAGCTTTATACAGAGGAGGAGGAGGAGGTAGGGATAAATATATTGTGGCTAAAAATCATCTCTCTCTATAGTTATTGCGCTATAGCTCTGCTTATTGCATGCAAAGATTTCGGTCAGATGGTAAAATCACCTCCCTAACCCATATCAGCCAGAAAAGGCTTTATCTATTCAGGTCTTCGTAAGATGAAATACATAGGACTAATGTTAGCCCTCAACGCAGACAAAGCAATCAACTGGGTGAACTGGAGTTTTATGAAACTATTTCTGGATTGTATGAGATTTAGGGGTACAAGTACTAAGCTTTGGAGAGAGATAAAGGGGGAGATTTATCAAAGCATGGAGAATCTGTAAATTGACAGGAGCTGATTGGCTGGTACTTTATCTTTTTCCAAGGCTTCGTACGTCTCTTGAATTTTTAAGCTGATTTATTAAATTGTGTGTTGTCCATTTACAAGGGTAACCCTGTTTATGGATACGGTTTCTTATGAATTTCCCCCTTAATATAAAGAAGTAATAAAGCAATTACTTGAAAATATATCCTGTGTATCTTTTGGGGTCTCTGATGACATCATGTAATCACATACTTGCCTACTTTTGAAAACTAGTTTCAGGGAGATTATAGTCAGTTGTAGTGTGCACCGTGTGCTGCGCTGTTGGGGGGGGGTGCCATGCTCCGCCCAAAGGAATGTCTAGCTTCATTAAGGTGTGCACTGCTGGAGGGGCATGTCTAGCACTGACTATAGGGGGTCTAATAACACCCATTGGGCATGTCTAGCACTATTTTAATGTCTGTGCCAGGCTGTGCTTTACAGAGTATGATCCATAGGCTGCAGCATTGACTCTGCTGCACTATACAGCTGCAGGCCGGCAATCTATTAGGTAGCCCAATATCTATGCCACCAGCCCACAAAAGGGGTTAATGATTTTCCCCCGTCAGCCAGACTGTTCAATGTTAATGTGGCATGGACTCTCCCACCGACTCAAGATGGTGAGGCTTGCCTGCCTGCCCATTAGTGTGGCTGGAGGACAGACCATTAGAGGAGAGGGAAAGTGGCATATGGGATGTGGGTCCGACATGAACACAGCCGGAATGCGCCGGGGGCACTGTGGACCATTAGGGAGTCCTGAGGGAACGTTTGAGGAGGGGAGAGAGACCTACATTGAGGGCCTGGCCCTGGCTGCGCTGCCGTCAGTGCGGTGTTTTCAGAGGCAGCAACACAGCAGTGTGAGTCTGGGACCTCCGGAGTTTTAGTGACAGGAAGCGGCCCATTTAGGAGGAGCCTGGGCAGTCCAGGGAAGACCAGAGCCGCCCATTTTTTGAACACGTTGGAAGCAGGCCGCCTGGAGGTGGGGGTGGATCAAGGCGGACCATAAGTATCGGATGTTGGCGAGACCTGACCAAAGGCGCGGAGTCTAACCTGCTGGGAGGTGTTCACCAGTGACCCCTCCAAGCGGAATATGGGCTTAAGCTGCACCCAGCAAGCAGGTCACAGCCCTTTGGTCAGGTATCTGATACAGGTCGGATATGGAGGGAGATAACACTGATGAGGCCCAGGAGAATGTACCTCTGAAAGAGGCACTAGCAAGGATTTTGTATTTGGATTTTGTACTGAGTACGCGGGCTAGGTATCATGCACACCGCTGGCACAGCAGAGTGACACTGTAGTTGTACTCGGAGGATGTACAGAGCATGCGGGCAAGGTATCCCGTCGCACCGCTGGCACAGGAGAGTAACTAGAGATGACTCGAGAGTAAACAGCAAGAGAACCTGGAATGAAGAGACAGCAAGCAAACACTAGTAGTAACGATGTTGTACAGGCAACTTCTTGCTGTCTGGAGCCTAGTTATATACCCTAAGGTAGCAGTTCATTGGAGGATTGTGTCAGCTGACAACCACCACGCTACCATTGGGTAAAGGGTAATCAGGTGATGAAGACTGTCATGGCTGCGTCCATGACGGCAACTGCAGTAACCAAGACACGGAGCAGCTCATTGATGTCTACATGTTTCCTAGGCATAATCCTCAGTGTGTCACTCGTTGCCGCACCTGATGTCTGACTGTTTCACACTGCGACTTCGAGCCCATACGCAAGGAATATGGCTCCGGCGTCTCAATACCCAAGGACATTCTGTGGGAGCATAGACTCACTCAGGACTGCAACAATTGAATGATCTGCGACCGATGCTGCGTCTTTGTATGCAGATGCTGCGACATTTTACACAATACTTAGAATTACAAAGCCACCAGTGGGCGTCTCAACATCTCCTGGTGGCTGCGAAGTTTTACATTTTCGAATTGTGGGCGGGATGTACTAAGCATTGGATACATCCTGCCTCTCTTTAGGTACATACCCGATAAGAGCTGTCCTTTGCGATGCTCCCGGATAGAGGGACTTCCGGGTTTAACACCAAGAAGTCCCTCTGGTGTCTTTCTGCACATGCGCAGATTGCCGCGGGGGGAGATGGGAGGGATCTGATTCGATCCCTCTCAGGGGTGTGTCCTGATAAGAAGCCCATAAGCTTCTATTGGGTAACGCCACCTGAAGATGGCGTTACCAACTGGGATGAAACACTGTAAATATGGAAAATGCTGTAAAACCAGTTTTTACCGCATTTTGCACTTTAGTACATCACAGCCTGTGCGTGCAGCATTAGCATACAACTCTGAATCATGCCCACTGTCAGGGACGGACTGAGGCTATAATTCGGCCCCATCATCTCTTTTACATGCGCTCTGTAGGCGCATGGGAAAGTGGACAGGGCCCTGCCTCCATGGGTTGTCATGTCTCCATGGGGCATGCATGAATCATGAGGGCTTGCAGGCCAAGCAAATCACTGGGAGTTGAAGCTGCTCGTCCAGGCATTCACATGGCTGGGACTGGCCCATCTGACCATCATCCCTTCTGACCGAGGTTCCTGATGGTCTGAGACACCTAGCACAACTGGGATTCCAGGAGCACTAGGCGCGAAGAACTGGAGATGAACCAGCAGGATACCAGGTGCAAGTGTCTGGAAAGAACACAGGAAACTGGACAAAGACCAGAAGGCTATACCAGGGACGAGATGTTCTCTAAGAGTTCTGGCACCTAATAGGTGCACTTAGTAGGTGTAAATTATCTGCAGTGTGAATGAGTTGTCCAATTAAAATGTGTAATCAAGTAACCGGCGCTTTAAGACTTGGGCTTGCATTGGTATCTACTGAAATGACGTGGCTATCGGGAGAAGCAAGCAGCACTGGCGGCGCACAGTAGGCCCGGTACTGCTAGCAGTGACTTAAGGCAGCATACTCCACTAGTAAATGCTCTAGAGGGTCTAGCATATGACACTAATGTTCTTCTTGGAATGTTGTGAGATTTTTCTTTCACACAAACCAGAGAGAAAATTGCCCACTTTTTGTTTTGTTATTGTATTTTGTCTTTTATTATTTATTGCTTTCAATATGTACAAAAATTATCATATTAGGGATTTTATGACATGCCATACCACCTATATTGATATACAAAAATCAACTGAAAGACAGTCTTCCTTATAAAGTCTCCCTCAAGCCGTCGACGAGTTTAAAACCATCACTTCCGGTCCAGCGGTAACTCGATGAAAACTTCCGATTTTTGGAAAAAACTAAAGTTTTGATCCCGCGATAACCGGAAGTAGCTAAGAATGGCGCCATTCAACCAAGTATAAATATAGCCTTAGGAGAGGCAGCATGCATCACCTTTGATAAAGAGCTTACAGGCTCGAAATGTGTCAGTCTGCTGCATGCTGCTAGAAGACCCAAACTGAATGTACTATAAACAGTGAGTCACACAGGGGAACCTCCGAAACCCTATGTTTGCATTACAACGCTGTTTTACCACAGTCATCTGGAACCGGTCCACATATACGGACATTTTATATACGTTTAATATGACTTTTTAACATATGTCATCTTATGTTGTCCTTTTTAGAGAGCTCATTTATCAAAGTCTTTATGGTTTACATTTCTTGTAACTTCTTAGCTAATTAATTTTTTGTTAAATATTAAACAAAAAGCATTTTTGCACTATTGTGCTTGTTTTTTAATTTTTATTTCATGTGCTTCTGATGCTGCGGAACATTTGCCCGCAAAACAAGTACAGTATCATTGCGCCTAGAGGTGCCCTACTACTCATACCTACCATTCCTTCCCATTGGGTTATGGCAGTGGTTCCCATACTGTGTGCCGTGGCACCCTGGGGTGCCTCAGCTTGGTGGTCCAGCACCAAATCAAATTACTTATTATCAATGTAATGTAAATATGAGTACAAACAAAAGCGCAGACCTGTTCCCCAACACTTATCTGAACCTAAGGATTACAGGTAAGCACAATTTACTTAATAACATTTTTTTCTGAATTTCTCATTAACAAACTTTTGGCCTAGGGGTGCCTTGAAAACAATACTGATACTTGAGCACGCCGTGATTCAAAAAATTTTGGGAACCACTGGGTTACGGGATACCCTAAGTCTAGCACTTCAGGCTGCTTCCTTTGCGCACTTCTGTTATTTAGCAAACCTATATTTTATTTCATCATAAGCAGAAAACTCGCCCTGCGCTGAGGAGGCCAAACAGGACCTAAGCAGGCTGACTGTATTAGCTAGTAGGTGGATCTTCTATGTCAGTAAAAGCCTGAATGATGCTGTAAATTTTAGAACCAAAGGGCAACAGCCGCACTAGTTAATGTATTTGCCCACCAGTTAATTTGATTGGATTATTACAATCATTAGAATCATCATACCTCTGGAGGGGTGCTACCTACTATATTACATAGATCAGTTATACTCAAAAAGAATAGTGTTTTAGTGCACTCATCTAAAAATATTATTAAAATATAACTTTTAAATATAATTTATTAAAATGACATCAACACACAGTGAAATATTAATATAAAATGACAATTCTGTGTCCGGGATCTCTGTATTCACGTCAAAATCTATACTTTCTGGAAGGGATAACCTTTCGTGTTGTATCCTCTTCCTTTCTTTTTATTACCACTGCTTGAATATGATGCACTTTATTTCCTATACTGATCATCTATTATCTTAAATCATCCGTGTCTTGTCACGTAATTGAACATATTAAATAATCCTATAAAGTTTTTTGTGGTCTCAAATTTCTTTTGTGTGTATACAATATATGTCTTATCTGACAAAATAAAGTTAACACTTTACTGCATACATTAAATGTGAAGGCAATCAATCCGTCCAAATTCTTCACAATTAAAAATGAGGTTGCTGCAAACAATATTCTGCTATATATCTAGAATAACAGTCTGGCTGCCTTTAAGCTTAAATTGCTACAAATAGTACTCAATTGCGTTCACCTACAGTATATGGAACAGACAGTCAGTCTATCCTATTTGTCAATCTGCATATGCATAGAAGTGATTGCACTCTACTGCGTACAATTATTATTATTATTATCCTTTATTTATATGGCGCCACAAGGGTTCCGCAGCGCCTCACAAAGTACATTAACAAATGAGAAAACACGTAAAACAGCGACTTACAGTACAAGACAATACAGAATAAGAACATAGTTTATAAACATTGCTGCAGCGATCATAACACTCAAAAAAGCAACAGGGAGTCAGCTACCAAGTGTAAAGTGCCCTTGTGGAGAGTTTTGAGTAGATGATCGTATGAGTGAGGGAAAGAAAAGCACATAAGGGAAGAGAGCCCTGCTCGTGAGAGCTTACATTCAATCACTGTGTCTATTTTTATTGCAGCAATCCAACTATGCTTGAACCCACTTAAATAAGCAAGTGCGGAAATTATCCAGAAAAGTGATTAATATGCCTTTATCATTGGCATATAGTCATGGCAATAATCTAAATTGCTAACGCACATGTAGCTCTTGATTAGACACCCAGTTGATCAGGTTGTGTCCTTTATCTAGATATAAGTGAGTGTTAATCAAAACACTTTTTTTATAGACCACAGTTAACAAGGATAATTTTATTCACACAAATTAATAAGCTTTATCCTCAATTTGATACCCGTGTCTCTAAAATGCATTAATATCTCTTCTTTCCCTCTGTTATATGCATACGCTTTGCCATAAATATATAGCTTACGACTAAGCATTAATATACAGTCAGGTGCATAAATATTGGGACATTGACAGAATTTTCATATTTTGGCCTCTATTCACCACCACAATGGCTTTGAAATGAAACAAACAAGATGTGTTTTAACTGCAGACTTTCAGATTTAATTTGAGGGTAATTACATCCAAATCAGGTGAACGGTGTAGGAATTACAACGGTTTCTATATGTGCCTCCCACTTTTTAAGGGGCCAAAAGTAATGGGACTATCAACTCAAAAGCTATTTCATGGACAGGTGTGGGCTATTCCCTTGTTATTTCATTATCAATTAAGCAGATAAAAGGTCTGGAGTTGATTCTAGGTGTGACATTTGCATTTGGAATCAGTTGCTGTCGACTCTCAATATGAGATCCAAAGAGCTGTCACTATCAGTGAAGCAAGCCATCATTAGGCTGAAAAATCAAAACAAACCTATCAGAGAGATAGCAAAAACATTAGGTGTGGCCAAATCAACTGTTTGGAACATTCTTAAAAAGAAAGAACGCACCGGAGAGCTCAGCAACACCAAAAGACCCAGAGGACCACGGAAAACAACTGTGGTGGATGACAGAAGAATTATTTCCCTGGTGAAGAAAAACCCCTTCACAACAGTTGGCCAAATCAAGAACACTGTCCAGGAAGTAGGTGTATATGTGTCAAAGTCAACAATCAAGAGAAGACTTCACAAGAGTGAATATAGAGGGTTCACCACAAGATGTAAACAATTGGTGAGCTACAAAAACAGGAAGACCAGATTAGAGTTTGCCAAACAACATCTAAAAAAGCCATTACAGTTCTGGAACAACATCCTATGGACAGATGAGACAAAGATTAACTTGTACCAGAGTGATGGGAAGAGAAGAGTATGGAGAAGGAAAGTAACTGCTCATGATCCAAAACATTGGACATGCTTCACCTCATCAGTGAAGCATGGTGGTGGTAGTGTCATGGCGTGGGCATGTATGGCTGCCAATGGAACTGGTTCCCTTGTATTTATTGATGATGTGACTGCTGACAAAAGTGTTTCGGGCAATATTATATGCTCATATTCAGTCAAATGCTTCAGAACTCATTGGACGGCGCTTCACAGTGCAGATGGACAATGACCCGAAGCATACAGCAAAAGCAACCAAAGAGTTTTTTAAGGCTAAAAAGTGGAATGTTATGCTATGGCCAAGTCAATCCCCTGACCTGAAGACATTTGTAGTAGAGGCCTGGCAGAGCATCACCAGGGATGAAACCCAGCATCTGGTGATGTCTATGTCCAGACTTCAGGCTGTAATTGCCTGCAAAGGATTTGCAACTAAGTATTAAAAAGTGAAAGTTAGATTTATGCTGGGCATACACGGCCAGATAAAATGTCTGTCAGACCGACAGACATTTTATCTGGCCGGCTGCCAGCCGCAGATGTCGCCGATTTCTCTCACAGTGTATTCGGCAGAACTCTGCGCTCCGCCCCCGGGGGAGGAGACATTTCCCTGTTCCTTCCATAGGAAGGAACACAGGAATTGTGTCTGTCAGCCGCGGCTGGGCATACACTGCCCGATGCGGCCGACAGTTTACCGGGAAATATCGCATCGGACGTGCATGCTGTACAATCCGGCATGCCCGACCGAGCAATATTTAACCCTCGGTACGCCCCCCGGCACGCTACAATTATCGGGGCAATCCGCCGATATCAGGCGGATTGCCCCGATAATTGTAGTGTGTATGGCCAGCATTAGGATTGTTTAGTTTGTCCCATTACTTTTGGCCCCTTAAAAAGTGGGAGGCACATCAGAGTTAAGCCCATTGAAAACACTACAAAGGAGGAAAAAAAGATGGCATCGCCATCTCCCGCCGCCTGACACCGCCGGCACCCCCCGCTGCCGACACCGCCGGCACCCCCACAGGCAGCATCCCCCCCTCCGACACCCCTGCACTGCTGCCCAATGTACTGAGGACACCGTCAACGACACCCACACTGCCGACACTCCCACAGTGAGGACATCACCAGCACCCCTGCACTGCCGACACAGTCAGCAAACCTGCACTGAGGACACTGCTGGCACCCCCGCTCTGCCGACACCGCAGGCACCCTGCATTGAGAACACCCCTGCACTGCCGACACAACAAACCAGCACTGAGGACACCGCTGGCACGCACGCTCTGCCGACACCGCCGGCACCTTGCATTGAGAACACCCATGTGCTGCCGACATAGTCAGCAAACTTGCAATGAGGACACCGCTGGCACTCCCACTCTGCTGACACCGCGGTACCCTTCACTGAGAATACTGCCAGCACTGCCATTCCATGTACTGCGGACACCGCCAGTAACCCCCGCACTGCCGACACAGTTAGCAAACCCGCAATGAGGACACCGCTGGCACCCCCGCACTGCCGACACAGCCAACAAACCTGCACTAAGACACCGATGCACCCCCGCACAGCCGACACAGCCAGCAAACCTGCACTAAAGACACCGCTGGCCCCCCCGCACTGCCGGCATCACCGGTACCCTTCACTGAGAACACTGCCAGTACCGCTGCACCACCATTCCATTTACTGAGGACACCGTCAGCAACCCCGCTCTGCCGACACTGCTGTCACAGTAAGTGCACTATTGGTGTATCCAACCCACAGCTGAACAAGGATGAGGACACAATTAAGAGATCTTTCACACCATTCAAATAATACAATGTTAATCAGTGTGATTTAAAATGTGTTGTTGTCTCCTGTTCTGCTGCACTACGGGCATACATTCAGCCCAGAAGGCATAGCATGCAGCAAAGCAAAGACACAAATTATAGCAGTAGTATAAGGGCATCTAATAGCTAGACAGAAAGTATTCTCAGCACACTCCAACGTACGTTTCACCTAAAACTTATTCATGGAGTGAACCAGATGAATGGGTCCACTGATTATTTAAGCACAAGGATCCTCCCACTTAAATGTCCAAAACAAACCAGTTCAATTCTCATCAGGAGTAGGATTCCTATGTAGGTACATAGCAAACACAAAATAAAAAATAAAAGGTCTGGTGAAAGAACAGATGTTATCATTCATTCCAAGAATAGTATTATCCTAAGGAGAGAATGCAATATAAAAAATATGAAGTCACAAAATTCCCAATATATAACGTACTCCAATTTATATTTGGGCTGGTGGGAGAAGGAGTACGTTTTCACTGATACCAATGAGAGCTAAACCCAGCACATTTTACTTTGGCTTAGATTTATAGACGATCTATTTATCATATGGGAATGAGAAAAATAACTTTTTCAATAATTTATTATGATATTAAATTCTGACTCCTTCAACTTGAGACTAACCATGGAAATGAGTAACAAAACCATATTTTTTGGGGGATTTGTGTATATCAATTACTGAAGAAGGAAATCTGGTTTCAGATATGTACAGGAAACAGACGGCGATGAACAGTATACTTTATGTGACTAGTTGGCATCCTTCACCAGTTATATTGGGTATTCCCAAAGGTGAATATCTGAGAACATGTCGCAATTGTTCGGAAGACACTGCCTTTGTAAAACAAGCAATGGAAATTAGCCAAAGACTAACAGCCAGGGGGTATAGTAGGAGGTCTACCAAAAAGGCTTATCATATCGCCAAGAGAAGAACAAGAGAGTCATTAACTCATTTGAAACCTAAACAAAACAGTGACACACAAGATAGACAACCTGTTAGGCTTATTAGTACATTCTGTGAAGAAGGAAACAAGATCAGACAAATTTTACAAAATCACTGGCAAGTCCTGAGAGCGGACCCGGATTTATCTACTATTCTTGGTGACAAAGTACAGATGTGCTGGAGAAGGTCAAAGAATCTAAAAGACATGTTAGTTGACAGCCACTTTAAATCAGAGTCTAAGTTTAAATCATCAGTCACAGGGTCTTTTAGTTGTGGACATTGTAAGGCCTGTCCATTCATGATTAAAATGAAGAAATTCATGGATAAATGCAATCATGAATGTCAAATTCAGATATTTCTAAACTGTAAATCTCAGGGGGTTATTTACTGCCTGACATGCCCATACAATTTGAAATATATTGGCATAACCAGTAGACCATTCAAACAGCGGCTACTGGAACATGTAGGAAATATACGCAATGCTGAGGCAGACAGACAGAAATTTAGGACCCTAACAACAGTTGCTAAACACTTCTTGTTATAACATCATAGCAATCCAAGATTTTTAAAGGCATTTATCATGGAACAGGTTAAGAGTGACTGTCGAGGTGGTGACTTCAACAAACAATTATTAAGAAGAGAAACACAAATGATTATTCTTATGGGATCTACATACCCCTTGGGTCTTAACGAAAGGAATAACTACTCAGCCTTTCTTTAAATAATGATTTTAAGATCAATATAATATAATTCTCTATTAGGAAGATTATATATATTTTGGACCCGTGATATTATCACATCATTTACTAGAGATGAAATATTGATAGGAGGTCACTTTAGCACTTTTTTGCACAATCTTTTTGATAATATTTTTTGTTGGGAATAAGGGTACATTATATAAAATCACTAAATAAAATGTTATAATAAATTTAATGTTTAGTATTGGTTGGTTTTATTCATTACCAATGACATGTCTACTTAGGATTTTGTCCTATATTTCTTACACTATCATAATATCACTACACTTTATTTGGGTACACATGTATTTAAAAATGTATTTATTTTATTTTTATAATATTATTATTATTATTATTATTATTATTATTATTATCATTATTATTATTATAGCACATTACTATCATATTTGCAACACTCGGCAGTGTGCACATTAAAATTTCATTCTTATTATCAAATAAATTGTTTATATACTTTTTATGTGCATTATGTGTAAGTTTACATTATATATTGGTCATTTTGTTACTTCATATTTTTATATTGCATTCTCTCCTTATGATAATACTATTCTTGGAAGGAATGATAACATCTGTTCTTTCACCAGACCTATTTTTTTTTTCCGGGTTTTACTATGTACCTACATAGGAAAGTCATACTCCTGTGAGAATTGAATTAGATTGGTTTGGACATTTAAGTGGGAGGATACTTGTGCTTAAATAATCAGTGGACCCATTCATCTGGTGCACTCCATGAATAAGCTTTAGGTGAAACGTACGTTGGAGTGTGCTGAGAATACTCGCTGTCTAGCTATTAGATGCCCCTATATTACTGCTATAATCTGTGTCTTTGCTTTGCTGCATGCTATGCCTTCTGGGCTGAATGTATGCCCATAGTGCAGCAGAACAGGAGACAACAATACATTTTTAATCATGCTGATTAACATTGTATTATTTGAATGGTGTGAAAGATCTCTTAATTGTGTCCTCATCCTTGTTCAGCTGTACGCTCTGTAATCTGAGCTAGGTGTACATATCCAAGTGCTCAGCCATACGCTGTATAATTTGGGTCATGTGTACGCACACAGCAGGTTGAAACAATATATATTAATGCTTAGTCGTAAGCTATATATTTATGGCAAAGTGTATGCATATAACAGAGGGAAGGAAGAGATATTAATGCACTTTAGAGACACAGGTATCAAATTGAGGATAAAGCTTATACATTTATGTGAATAAAATTATCCTTGTTAACTGTGGTCTATAAAAAAAGTGTGTTTGATTAACACTCACTTATATCTAGATAAAGGACACAACCTGATCAACTGGGTGTCTAATCAAGAGCTACATGTGCGTTAGCAATTCAGATTATTGCCATTACTATATGCCAATGATAAAGGCATATTAATCACTTTTCTGGATAATTTCTGCACTTGCTTATTTAAGTGGCTCCAAGCATAGTTGGATTGCTGCAATAAAAATAGACGCATCGATTGTACGCAGTAGAGTGCAATCATTTCTATGCATACGCAGATTGATAAATAGGATAGACTGACTGTCTTTTCCATATAGGTGAACGCAATTGAGTACTATTTGTAGCAATTTAAGCTTAAAGGCAGCCAGACTGTTATTATAGAGATATATATACTGCAGAATATTGTTTGCAGCAACCTCATTTTTAATTGTGAAGAATTTGGACGGATAGATTGCCTTCACATTTAATGTATGCAGTAAAGTGTTAACTTTATTTTGTCAGATAAGACATATATTGTATACACACAAAAGAAATTTGAGACCACAAAAAACTTTATAGGATTATTTAATATGTTCAATTACGTGACAAGACACGGATGATTTAAGATAATAGATGATCAGTATAGGAAATAAAGTGCATCATATTCAAGCAGTGATAATAAAAAGAAAGGAAGAGGATACAACACGAAAGGTTATCCCTTCCAGAAAGTATAGATTTTGACGTGAATACAGAGATCCCGGACACAGAATTGTCATTTTATATTAATATTTCACCGTGTGTTGATGTCATTTTAATAAATTATAATTAAAAGTTACATTTTAATAATATTTTTAGATGAGTGCACTAAAACACTATTCTTTTTGCGTATGATTGATGCTGTAAAATCCCAGTGAGTGGAACATTAAGGGCTGACATATAAATAATAGTATCCCAAAGTCTAATCTTTTGCAGTGGTTCATTGTCCCCGCTAATCGAATGAAGCACAATATCTATTAAATGCTGCTTCAGCAAAACCTCTTGCCAAGAGTTGGGGAATGTTGGTGTCATGTTAAATGTAAGTCAATATTTGCTTGTCTGCAAAGAACGTGTTACCATATCAGCAGTGTCTAAAATGTCTCATTAGAATATTTGTTCTAACACACGGCTATTTTGCATTTCTGGCCAACAAACAGTCCTTCTATTGATGGAAGCAGCGAGCCTAGGTTACTGCAGCGAATCTACATTCATGCTCAGAATCAGACTACATCAAGTAAGGGGGCCCATACATCAGCAATCAGAAAAGAAGATTCAACGGTTCAGAGATTTTTCCCCCTGATTAAACAATTCTCCAATCCACCAATCTGCGCCCATACATTACCAATAGTTTTCAGAGATCAGCAGATCATTTTTAACAAATAACGGAACTGCCAATTGTGAAAGGCTCATCAGTTTACTAGTAATGGTCAGCAAATCGGCTGATCTTCCCATACACTAGCAATCTACCACCCCGTTTGGTCGGTGAACATGTTGGACAACCTGATTTACCTATTTCCATCATTTTTGGGTCAGAATTGGCATCCGGTGAAGACCATACAGTACATTGCAGATATTTTTACACAATCATCCACAAAACATGCAATTTCCCCAATTTGATTGCTGATGTATCGGTCCCATAAGTTGGCTATCCTTTGGGGAGTGCCCATAATGAGGCTTCATTTATCAGAAGTTTAAGTTTTTATGCAAACACAACACACAGAAGCCAAAAGAATATAAAAATAATAATATTTATGCAACTGGCACGGCCGAGGAAACTCCTGTGTGCACCAGACATGCCCAGAAGAATCCATGCCGGGGATTCCCTTATTAATCACTGGTTTACGCTGCTATACTGACCTTTGTCTTTCCTTTAGGCACATAATAAATTCCAGAAGCGCGCAGCAGAAAGTAGCGCTTTTTCCAGGACTTTTTGCCATCTTCTTTCAAATAGAAGGCAGCTTCGAGATCTGGCACCACGACCGATACCCCACAGAAGCTTTGCTGCCGGGGAGGAATGGGAAAGGCACACATCATATGGGAGAACAGGTCACATCTTTATGGCGGTTATTAGGAAACAACAAAATTCTAAATAATACAAACATTTGTTTTAAAACAGAAAAGTGATCGATGCTGCAGTCTGATGGCAGAAATGGATTTTGCTTTTGGACCTTTGGACAAGATTCAGATGTGAACGCAATGATGATATTTACAGAGTTGAGCGCATGCACTGCACACGTGCCAAGGTGCCCTGGCAATGCCGCTTGCAGTTAGCATTTCTTTGCACAGTGATTGAAATTCAGGGACCATTTGGGGGCGATTACAGGGAGTGGCAGCAGAAACGCAAGCCCGTTGCCGTTGTTTTTTTTGGGCGTGTCCAAGCATATTACTGCATTCCCGTACGCAGAAAACTTGACGCCGGTATCTCTGTCCCCAATGCCATTTTGCGCCAGCCATAGGGTTACTAAGTCGATTATCTAAGGATCTGCAACCAACGCTGCGTGCTTGTACGCAGTTGCTTGGATCTGCAAAGTTGCTGGTAGAGGTCTCAATATATTTCCAGGTGGGTACAGCATTAGCACATTTTTGCACAGCAGCTGCACATGGGGTCGGAGCTGCGATTGCATTTAGCGTACATATCTGAATCAGACTTTGGGCCATCCGATGATGAACATACATCTCCAATGTTTCCAGGTCTGCACCTGCGCAGGATCCGTTCTGTGTAGGTGCAGAACGGGACCCCCCCCAAACCACAGCATGATTGACTGCAACGGCGTTATGGGGGGCGGAGCGGGGAATGCCTGGTCGCCTTTCCTGGAAACGGAGGCGTGTCACCCCCTTTTTTTCAGGAGGGACAAGACCAGGGTCTCTTGCGTGCGACTCTTTAAATCTGTCCATCTCTGAATCAGCCCTTTTGTTCACTGGGAGCTGCAGATTAGTCTATTTAATCATTAAAAGTAAAATCAGGAAAGGGGATGGACTTCCACAGATATATGGCAGTGTACCTGGACCAACATCTGAATGAGGGATCTTCTCAATGAGGGGAGTGTTACCTTTTGCAATAATTATGTTAAAATATGTATTAAATGTGAACTAGCAATGTTTACAGCGCTGATATGTGGCCATCTCCCCCAGCGCTGACTTTTACATGACTTTATAAACATGCAGAATTTAGCTGAAATATGAATCTATCAGCAAACACAAACTAGCAGCAGATAATGTTGGTCAATGTCATACGATTAAAAGGGATGCGGTCAGCATGTTGAAGGTCACCATGTCAACATTCTGCAGTTATGATGTCGACTGTTAAAATGTTGATATCTGCAAATTGTCGACATGTTTACATTGTAAGTGTTGACAAGTGAAATGTCAATATTTTGCGAAATGCCGACATGAGGTTTAGGGTTTGGTTTAGTGTTAGGATTAGGGTCAGGTATATACTTACTGCTGTAGGTTAGAGTTAGTGTACTTACCACCATAACAGCCGCATTGCCGCACCACCAATTGTCCTCATTGTTAGCATGTCGACATTCCATCAGTGCCGACACACACAATGAGAAATAGAAAAAGAAAAGCAGCGCTTTCAGTAAACTATTTGATTAATATCTAATACAGTAATTGATTAGAACCATTTAATATGACCAATTGGTATCACAATACACAAAACGAGTACATTATTAAAATATATATATATATATATATATATATATATATATATATATATATATATAAAAGAAAGCTGGATATTTAAGGTGAGATGAAATACACAAATATCAATTCCAGGCATGCATCTCAAAATTCAAGCTCATAATAATAAACCCTTAATATGGCACACTGGGAATACACTTGATGAAGTCCAATCAAGGATTAAAGTGGCAATTGCAAATGAATAGATATTACCAGTTCCATAAGTTCTCCAATCAAAATGAATTTATAGGTCTAATGATTGGCAGTGACCTCTTTAATGGAGTCTTCTTTGCATCCACAGCGGATACTGGTATCCTATGGAGACGTATATATATCCCCTACACCAATTCAGCTGTCATCCCCAAGAAGGGGGGGGAGGCAATTGTAGTAAAGTCCCAGATAGAAAGTGGCTGTCCAATTCCAAACTGGTGACTGGTGCCACCTGTAATTTGATCCTTGCCACCAGTGATGGTTCCACAGGGCTTCAGCCAAAGAGACTGTAAGTGCCAGTTAAGGGTATAACCACCAACGCGTTTCCCTGCCGGATTGGTAGCTTTTTCAAGGTGACAAAATCTGCCTAAACAGAGCTCTTAAATAGTGTGCATTCATCCACAGTAAAATAGGAACCATCACTGGTGGCAAGGATCAAATTACAGGTGGCACCAGTCACCAGTTTGGAATTGGATAGCCACTTTCTATCTTTGGATCCGCTGCGGACATGCATGTCTGGAATTGATATTTGTGTATTTCATCTCACCTTAAATATCCAGCTTTCTTTTATTTATATACATTTTAATGATGTACTCATTTTATGTATTGTGATACCAATTGGTCATATTAAATGGTTCTAATCAATTTCTGTATTAGATATTAATCAAATAGTTTACTGAAAGCGCTGCTTTTCTTTTTCTATTTATCACTATATTGGAGACCTACTATCTCCTAAAGCAGCGGCTTGGTTAAACCACTCCTGACAGCGCTTGTTTATTTATTATGTTTCTTGCGCCGACACACACAATGTCTACATGCTGAGTATGTTGCCATGTCAACATGGCGTCAACACATGGAATGTTGACATTCTAACCGTCAGCAAAACATACCGATCATCAATTAAAATGCTTTTTTTTACTCCTAAAAGCCAATATCAGTTTTAAGTCAGTTTAATTTTTAAAACTTCCAAATACAGGGTCTCCAGTTTCCAATTAATTTAACTTATCAACTAGTTTATGCTCCCACGCAAGTAGTTCTCTGTTCTGTGCTTCATAGCAATGTTTTATATGATCTGGCCAGTATTGCTAATTGCCATTGCTCTGGGATAAACCATAAAGCCATTCTATGGATATATATGTATCCAGAGAAGAGAAAACGCCAGAGCTGTCTGATCTGAAGTGAAGTCTACTGGTTCATATAAATGTTTGGCTGAAAGGCACAGAAGCTTTTTGCATTGACCTCCATGGTTGATGAAATCAGGGCAGTGTGACAGAAAGCAATAACTGTAAGAGTATAAGGGGAATGTAACAAAAATGTGCCTATTAGAGGATCTCAACACAGTGGCAATATGCTCAATTTTAGAATAGCAAACACTTCTCCTATGCTACAACAAGACTTTGATTAAACATATGGCGGATACCGAATGCAGCTTGAGCCATTGTGCTTTATAAGAAACAGAATACTTGGAACAAGAACAGAAGAGGTCGGCAAACCTAATTTAGGAAACAAGACATATGTAGAGATTTTCAAAGAGCTGTGTTTGTTGTCACAAAAAAGGCTATAAATGGAAGATATAAATAATGAATGAAATAGATTTTTAGCTGTAGTTAAAGATGAGCAAAGTTGTGGTGGAATTACGTGAGATTTGAGCTTTGCTGCAGAAAAGGCCCCATAGTGTATAGGGTCTGAGGTTTAGGTTTCTGCCCAGTGTAATCCTAAATAGTGCACCTATAAATGGCTGCCTCACATAGATCCCTCGTGGGTAGGAGAAATAATACTTGGAACTGATGACCCAAAACGGCTGCCGTGCCTTAGTATTATGCATGGTTTTTGTATTTTTATAAAAATGTAACCCTCTGTATTATGTTCATTCCGCGTCAGTGGTGTTGATTTGGTGCTGGCCCGCATACATGGAGAGACAGCACATTCAGAGCTCGCGGACCGGCAGCCAATCAGCAGTGGTGGCTTCTGATTGGCTGCCGGTCCACGGGCTATGACATGCTCGCGGAAGGCACCAGATTCAAATTGCGCTGGCGCTGTCTGTCCATGTCTGCCACTGCCTGCCAGTGCACCAAATCTACACCTGCTGACTGCTGATGGCACACAGGGGGAGGTGAGAGGCTGCTGGAGGGACACAGGCAGGTGAGTTGCTGATGGGGCATAATGTGTAAGGGGCATTGCTGTGTGGCAAATTGTTATAAGGGGCATTACTGTGTGGCAAATTGTTATAAGGGGCATTACTGTGTGGCATAATGTGTAAGGGGTACTACTATTGTGTGAAATAATGTGTTATATGGTGCACTACTAGTATGGGGGTACTACTGTTTGGCATAACTGGAATAGGCACTGTGTGGCATAACATGAATGGCACATGTACACCACCCTGCCAAATTTGGTGGAGCTAGGTCCAAAACTCTGGCCGTGCATAAAGGACAAGAAGCAGACAGACAGACAGACAGAAACGCTTTCTTGTTTATTATATAGATAAATAATGTGTATGTGACAGCGCCACTTAAATTGATACCAGAAACATCCAAAACAAAGTGACCTAATACAACTTAACTGATATCCACAACCGCACTCCCCAATAATGTGGGTGTCAGCTACACCAATAAACTTATAGCTTTGGTAATATTCTATAGAATTAATTTAAATCAATATAAACGATTGCAGCGACTAGAGTGTTTTAAACCAACCAAAAAAGTGTAAACAACATATACAGTATATGTGTGAGTAAAGTGCATATGCTTTGTGTAATAAATTATTATACCACATAATAATTTAAGGGTAAACATATATTGTAACAGGGTCAGGGAACTGGTACCATCTCCTAGGGTAAGGGCACCTAACACGTGACTGCCAACTCCCGGCTGCTTATTGTGAGTGCTTTAATCGCTATTGCAGCAATGTATATAAATCGTGTCCTTGTCCTGCACTGTAATGTACTGTAAGTTACTTGTTTCTTGTTCACCTATTAGTTCTATGTACTATGTAAGGCGCTGCGGAACACTTGTGGCGCCATATAAATAAAGGATAATAATAATAATAATAATAATAATAATAATACAAAACAGAAAAATATATGTGTGCCTAGAATATGACTGAGTTAGGAATAAGTGGGTAAAGTTTAATGGCTAAAAGTATATTTTCAGAGTAGGGATTACTTGAGGTAACTAGGGGTGAGGGACTGTAAGGGGAGGAGACCTTAGATGGTAACCTTTGCACTGTGACAGTATCTCCTACTAGTTCTTTGGACTAATCTGGTGTGTGGAAAATTCAGATGCGGCATTGTTATATAGCAGCATTGTTTGCGAGTGCCCCTGGGGGTCTTGGTTTCTGTGAGCTACCTCTTTGTCGGTAAGTAACCCTGGTGGTATGGAGAAGGTACCTCTAAGGCTAGTTTTCCAATGGGAAGAAAGTTAGGAAAAAGTCTCATACTGTAATATAAATAATAATATCATGCTTTTGAGAACTGACCTAAGTTGTGACTAAAGAGGAAGTGAGCTTTGAGTGAGAGAAGCTAGATTGAGATTCAGGACGGAGTGCCCAGGTTTCAGTGAGCGCTATGCAGAGACCTCAGACACTGGTGGGCATGCCGCGTGACGGTGATAGCCTCTGCCAGTTCGCTGCTGAGAGAGCGCAGAGACAGGATACCCAGATCTATACTTCCCTTTTCCAATGTTCTTCCCTATTTAAAGACTGGTACCACATCTGCTTTCCACCAATTTTTTCTCAAGAGGTAGTCATTAATTATGGGAAATAGTGGTCTAATCATTTCTGAACTTCATTCTTTTAGCAAACATGGATGGATGCTTTATCTGCCTTAAGTGTAACGGCACCCGCTTTTGTGTTTATTGGTCTGCTATTGGTAACGGAACCTATTACGATAGCCCAGAATCTACTGTGCACGTGCATATCGCCATGGGAAAATGGTGCGGCTGCCATTTTCCCGCCGATTTCCTCAGCGCATGGGCAAAACGCTGGAAAAATGGCTGCGGTGGCCATTTTATGGCGTTTTGAGCAGCACTGAGAGACCCGGCGCAGGACCTCAGCGAGTATGTTTTAGATAATATGGGTGCACACCCTGGACCCATTATAGATACACCCCTGCATTGCACTCATCTAGTGGGCAGCAGTGACCCAGATACTTGCGTGATTATGGGGTCTGTGTACTAAGCCTTGGACAGAGGAATGGGAATGGAGATAAAGTACCAACCAATCAGCTACAAACTGTCACTTTACAGGCTGCGTTTAAAAAATGACAGCTAGTAGCTGATTGATTGGTACTTTATCTCCGTCCACTTTATCTCTCTCTCTCCATTGCTTAGTACATAGACCCATATGTTACTGAAGACCAGGCTGCATGTACAATGTTATGCTGTGACAAGAGCAATGGAGGCACGGAAGCCAACAACAGAGCTAGATAGTGGGAGGAGCAGTGTCCCCACACCACCAAACAAATGGACATCTATCTGAAATTAAGATCATACATCAAATTTACACTATACGTCTTTAGTATTCCTGTTTGACCATTAGATATGTTCAGCTCTAAAGTATCCCATCCTTCTTAGAACTGTCCTGATTCTCGGATTCAGTCATGCCCTTACAGAAAGTGGGTATGTTTCCATCAGAACATGGGCATGGCTGGGTGGATCTCTGCATATTGGGGCGTGGTTTGGGTGGAACAGAGAAGGGGCTTATTTTATTTAATCTATATTGTGCTTCTAAAATGTTGGGAGATAGCGTGTATGAAAAATATATCATGATGATGACATTAACATGGAGCCATTGGGACGAAAGTAACAAAGGGATAATTGCTAGAGCATTAGGGATAAGGGTTTTATTGATGAATGACTCATTCTAATTAGTCATACAATATGGTATTATTAGCCTATTAATGTTTTGCTATATATATAATGGGCAGCACAGACGGTGTAATGGTTAGCGTTACTGCCTCACAGCACTGAGGTCATGGGTTCAATTCCCACCACGGCCCTACCTGTGTGGAGTTTGTATATTCTCCCTGTGCTTTCGTGGGTTTCCTCCAGGTGCTCCGGTTTCCTCCCAGGTTAATTGGCTCCCAACACAAATTAACCCTAGTGTGTATGTGTGCACATGTGATAGGGAATATAGGGGGTCATTCAGACCCGCTCGCGAGCAGCAGTACGCTCGCAAGCGGGTCGATGTTCCCCACTGCGCATGCGCACGCCGGAGGGAGCTCCGTCGTTCGAATGCGCGAGACCCGGGGAGCGACGGGCTTTCCATCGCTCCGGATCTCGCACCAAAGGGGGCGTGCTGTCGATGTTGATTGGCGTTCCCATGGGAACGCCTACCGTCTGAAGCCGGCCCCACTGACATCACTAGTGATTCTAATTAGTCATACAATATGGTATTATTAGCCTATTAATGTGATGTCAGTGGGAGTGATTTGGGCTCTGATAGAGCCAAAATCACTCCAGGGCTTGTGGCAGGGAGACCCTACCGCAGGGTCTCCGTCACAAGTCCATCTTTTTGGCCGCTCGCATATGCTGTGGGTGGTCACCCCAGGAGGCCCCTCCATTTTCATCTATGGGCCTGGTCAGAGCGTCCGGCTCTGAATCAGGCCCATAGATTGTAAGCTCCACTGGGGCAGGGACTGATGTGAATGGGCAAATATTCTCTGTAAAGCGCTGTGGAATATGTGTGCGCTAAAAATAAATAACTGGTAATAATAAATAATAATATATATGTGAAAATGCTGGAAAAGGCAGTAAAGTATCCTGAGGCCATTCATGTGTTGAGTTCTTTCTGAGCCAAGGGAGTGGGCTCACTCACAATTTTGCCTAAGAACACAGCCATGAATAAAGAATGGTACCAAAACATCCTTCAAGAACAACTTCTCCCAACCATCCAAGAACAGTTTGGTGACGTACAATGGCTCAGGGAACAAAACATCTAAATTTTGGGTCCATGGCCAGGAAACTCCCCAGACCTTAATCCCATTGAGAACTTGTGGTCAATCCTCAAGAGACGGGTGGACAAACAGAAACCCACAAATTCTGACAAACTCCAAGTATTGATTATGCAAGAATGGGTGGCCATCAGTCAGTATGTGGCCCAGAAGTTGATTGACAGCATGCCAGGGCGAATTGCAGAGGTCTTGAAAAAGAAGGGTCAACAAAAGCCTTTGACACTTATGAAATGCTTGAATTTTACTTCAGTATACCAACATCTGACAAAAAGGTCTAAAAACACTGTAGCTGCAAACTTTGTGAAAACCAATACTTATGTCATTCACAGCTAAAGGAAACTAAGTTCATACTGTACATTCAACTTTTCTACCCAATCATACAAATATTTTGTGAACATAAATGAATAGGTAATATATTATTTATGCTTACTGTACCTCCAGTAAGGAAACTTTATTTTTCTCGTTCATGTCCTTTATATCGGAGCTTCCTTTCCTGGCCATGTAGAAATTCTAAAAAAAACAAACAAAACATCATACAGTGAATATAAGCCGTGAAAAAAACAATCTGCACAAACTATGTGACAACATTAAAGACTCCTTAAAGACTGCAAAGAAAAACATTGTTATAAAGTTTAAGGGGTCTATTCATTATCACTTGATTTCTACAAAAGCGGGTGAAAATGAACATTCTCACCTGCTTTTGTAGAAATTAAGTTTTGGGACCATTCATCAAAAAAAGTAAAGCAGGAGATATCACAGATATCTAATATGTAATTTTATCATTTCTAGCAATTAGATAATGCATATTTGACTCATGTTCTCCTTCTAGGTTGTTCAGCACAAAAATAACCAAAATATCCAGGTTATTTCTCACAGCAGTTCTCAGTCAAAACGGACATTTTTGAATATATGCTTGAAAACTATTCTTGCACACTTAATCAATAAATTCTGGATCGGTCCATGAATGAATATACTCTGCTTTATGGTTTAAGAGCTATTTAGCTAGAATCTGGAATTGTGCAATAGAAGCAAAGAGTCTTTGATGTAATCCACATGCCTTACAACTAGAACGGTAATGGTTTACAAACGGTAATGGTTTACATTGTGTATACAGGTAAGATGTATGTTTAGAGAGATAACTATTGCCAGCCATTTGAATAATATGTTGTATATGGAGTTTTACCCTGTGTAAATGTGTTTTAGACCTTACTAATGGAGTGTAGTAAAGTGACTGATGAGGATGAAATGAATAACTGTCCATGCAGGCACGCAGATTTACCCTGAGTCATTTTCTGCCCCAATATATAAACAAGGGCTAATTAGTTGACATGTTACACAACATAAACCTGACATTTTGTTTCGCTTTCATGGGCGTTAGAAGGCTGCTGGCTACTGTCTCACAGTAAAAATTAAATAACTGAGCAGAAAAGCAAACACCCATATTATCCACACTGTTGTCAGTGCAAGTAGTATAGAAGCTGGTACTTAGGGAATGTTTTACGAGGGCGGAGAGTGGGACAAAGGTTACAGGCTACCCCTGGTATAGGGTTGCTATGTTTCAAAAACAAAAATCCAGGTCACATTTTTACAATGTATCAATACAATACTTCTTTATACCTCAAAATAAAACTGTATATATATATATATATATATATATATATATAATATATACATACACCAGAGGTTCCCAAACTCGGTCCTAAAGGCGCCCTAATAGTCCAGGTTTTAAGGATACCAATGGTTGTATACAGATAAAAAGGTACTAGTTAAGTCACCTGCAGGGGCGCCAACAGGGGGGGGAGCGGGTACAAATTACCCGGCCTGGGCTTGCTGGAGGGGCCCGGCACCGCTCCCCCGCCTCTTACATGACAGCAGTCCAGCACATGCTGCTGTGTGCTGGGCTGCACTGGGAGACTGCTCACGGCTGCTAAGGTGACCGCAGCTCTCGGCGAGCCTGGTCACCTGTGCCTAAGCATAGTTATCCTTAAAACCTGTACCGTTATGGTGCCTTGAGGACCGAGTTTTGGTACCCCTGATACTGTATATATAATACTGTGCAAAAGTTTTAGGCAGGTGTGGCAAAAATACTGCAAAGTAAGAATACTTTCATAAATAGAAGTGTTATTAGTTTATCAATTAACAAATGCAAAGTGAATGAACAGAAGATAAATCTAAAGCAAATCAGTATTTGGTGGGACCACCCTTTGCCTACAAAACAGCATAATATAACTTGCACTGGGATTTTATAAGTTTAAAGTCAGGTGTATGATTAACCAATCATTCCAAACAGGTGATAATGATCATTATGTAGGTTGAAACACAACCGCAAGCCCCGGAGCGAGAGAAAAATTATCTCGCTCCGGGGCTCACTACAAAAGGGTGATGTCAATGGTGAGCTTCCACTCTATTAGAGCCGAAAGCTCACTGGGGCTTGCGGCAGACGAGGCACCGATGGTTGCGATGGTCTTGACATCGCAACCATCAACCTGGCCGCTCGCTAAACCCACAGCTTAGCGAGCGGCCAGGAGGCCGGCTCTTTACAGAGAAGCGGCCGCCCTCATTTTGCGAGCGGCTCTGAATGAGGTCCACAGTCAATAACTGAAACAGAAACAGCTGTGTAGGAGGCTTAAAACTAGGTGAGGAACAGCCAAACTCTGCTACAAACGTGAGGTTGTGGAATACAATTTAATGTCACAGGTCATACACCATGGCGAGACTGAGCACAGCAACAAGACACAAGGTAGTTATACTGCATCAGCAAGGTCTCTCCCAGGCAAAGATTTCAAAGCAGACTGGGGTTTGAAGTTGTGCTGTTCAAGCTCTTTTGAAGAAGCACAAAGAAACAGGCAATGTTGAGGACCCTAGACAGAGTGGTCGGCCATTGAAACTTAGTGCATCAGATTGAAGACACATAATGTTTACTTCCCATCAAAATCGGAAGATGTCCAGCAGAGCCTTCAGCTCAGAACTAGCAGAAACCAGTGGGACCCAGGTATACCCATCTACTTTTTGGAGAAGTCTGGCCAGAAGTGGTCTTCATGGAAGAATTGTGGCCAAAAAGCTGTACCTTTGACGTGGAAACAAGGCCAAGCAACTAAACTATGCACGAAAACATAAGAACTGGGGTGCATAAAAATGCCAGCAGGTGGTCCGGACTGATGAGTAAAATTTTTAAATATTTAGCTGTAACAAATGGCAGTTTGTTCGTCGAAGGGCTGGAGAGTGGTACAATAATGATTGTCTGTGGGCAACAGTGAAGCATGGCGGAGGTTCCTTGCAAGTTTGCGGCTGCATTTCAGCAAATGGAGTTTGGGATTTGTTCAGGATTATTGGTGTCCACAATGCAATACAGGCAGGTACTTATCCATCATGCAATACCATAAGGGAGGCGTCTGATTGTCTAAAAATTGATTCTGCAGCAGGAGAACCCCAAACATACAACCAATGTCATTAAAAACTATCTTCAGTGTAAAGTAGAACAAGGAGTCCTGGAACTGATGATATGGTCCCCACATAGCCCTGATCTCAACATCATTGAGGCTTTCTGGGATTACTTGAAGAGACAAAAAGATTTGAGCAAGTCTACATCCAGAGCTTAGGGTACATTGTAAGAATAGAGATTAAGGTACACAGGTAGAATAGATCTTAGGGTAAACAGGTAGAATAGAGCTTTTGGTACACAGGTAGAATAGAGCTTAGAGTACACAGGTAGAATAGAGCTTAGGGTATACAGGTAGAATAGAGCTTTGGGTATATAGGTAGAATAGATCTTAGGGTATACAGGTAGAATAGAGCTTAGGGTACACAGGTAGAATAGAGTTTAGGGTATACAGGTAGAATAGAGTTTAGGGTACACAGGTAGAACAGAGCTTAGGGTACACAGGTAGAATAGAGCTTAGGGTACACAGGTAGAATCGAGCTTAGGGAACACAGGTAGAATAGAGCTTTGGGTACACAGGTAGAATAGAGCTTTGAGTAAACAGGTAGAATAGAGCTTTGGGTATACAGGTAGAATAGAGCTTTGGGTAAACAGGTAGAATAGAGCTTATGGTATACAGGTAGAATAGAGCTTTGAAAATACATTTAGAATAGAGCTTAGGGTACACAGGTAGAATAGAGCTTAGGGTACACAGGTAGAATAGAGCTTTGGATATACAGGTAGAATAGAGCTTAGGGTATACAGGTAGAATAGAGCTTAGGGTATACCGGTAGAATAGAGCTTTGGGTAAACAGGTAGAATAGAGCTTAGGGTATACAGGTAGAATAGAGCTTAGGGTATACTATAAATACAGTATCTGTTCTTTTGTATAGCAATTGTGGGCCTACTTCTGCATCAGATGCAATGCCCATACTCATGCAAATTGTTGATGTTTTTCAACTGCGCATGCATCTAAGTCACTAAGAAGTCGCACAGCACATGCGTCCCATGGTATCTGAAATGTATTGGGCGTTACTGAGCGGTGGCTATTCTAACGCACGGAGGTGCACTCTCTGGTGACATGTTGTGGGAGTGCCGCAAGCGCTGTCACATAACCGAGTGCAAACCCAGAACCTGATTCAGAGATGGATGGTATTGCAGAGCCGCACAGAAGTGGTTATGCAATGCCGTCCAACAAAATGTAAATGTAGCAGGAGGTGTCTAAGAAATAGACAGCTCCATACTGCATCTGAGAGATCCAAGTGCAGCGTCCATAGACCCTGTCTCGGATCTCCATCGCGACCAGAAACCTTTGTGTACGGTGGGCATAGAAGGTTCGTAATCAGCCTTTATGTATGGTGGCCATAGAAGGTACGTAATCAGACTTTATGTATGGTGGGCATATATGGTACTTAATCAGCCTTTATGTATGGTGGGCATAGAAGATATGTAATCAGCCTTTATATATGGTGGGCATAGATGGTACGTAATCAGCCTTTATATATGGTGGGCATAGATGGTACGTAATCAGCCTTTATGTATGGTGGGCATAGAAGGTACGTAATCAGCCTTTATGTATGGTGGGCATAGATGGTACGTAATCAGCCTTTATGTATGGTGGGCATAAATGGTGCATAATCAGCCTTTATGTATGGTGGGCATAGATGGTACGTAATCAGCCTTTATGTATGGTGCGCACAGAAGGTACGTAATCAGCCTTTATGTATGGTGGGCATAGAAGGTATGTAATCAGCCTTTATGTATGGTTGGCATAGATGGTGCATAATCAGCCTTTATGTATGCTGGGCATAGATGGTACGTAATCAGCCTTTATGTATGGAGGCCATAGAAGGTATGTAATCAGTCTTTATGTATGGTGGGCATAGATGGTGCATAATTAGCCTTTATGTATGGTGGGCATAGATGGTGCATAATTAGCCTTTATGTATGGTGGGCATAGATGGTGCATAATCAGTCTTTATGTATGGTGGGCATAGATGGTGCATAAACAGTCTTTATGTATGGTGGGCATAGAAAGTTGGAGAATAACTATAGCGTTCAGTATATACTTTGATTGCGGAAGTCACAAGACATTTCTTGCATAACCTCAGTTATTCTACTTTCACTTGTTCCTTAAGTGATTTAATTACATTTCCATGATGTCCAATGATTTACTGCTGCGGAAAAGATGAATCTCATGCTTGGTCATGCAAATCGACAATTGAAACCTTGATCATAGGTTTTGTATTCCACAATCAGTAACAGAGCTGCTACAAGATGTTTTTAAGTTATTGGCTTATTATACATTAGCCATTTCCTAGCAAATTAACATCTGAGTAGGACCTACTTAGTGGACAATCTTTGATGTCCAACTTACTTTTACTGATGTTTGGGTGAACGCCGCGACATACTGGGAAATGTAATTAAAAATGCTTGGTCACATCGACAATTTTTTTATTTTTTTTTGCAGGCTTTAAAGTTATGGTTTCTCTTAACGGCAAAACAACATGATATGTGTGTGTGTGTGTATATATATATATATATATATATATATATATCTATATATGCAGTCAGGTGTATATTGGGACATTGACAGAATTTTCATATTTTGGCCTCTATTCACCACCACAATGGCTTTGAAATTAAACAAACAAGATGTGCTTTAACTGCAGACTTTCAGATTTAATTTGAGGGTAAGTACATCCAAATCAGGTGAACGGTGTAGGAATTACAACGGTTTCTATATGTGCCTCCAACTTTTTAAGGGGCCAAAAGTAATGGGACAAACTAAACAATCCTAAATCTAACTTTCACTTTTTAATACTTTGTTGCAAATCCTTTGCAGGCAATTACAGCCTGAAGTCTGGAACGCATAGACATCACCAGACGCTGGGTTTCATCCCTGGTGATGCTCTGCCAGGCCTCTACTGCAAATGTCTTCAGTTCCTGCTTGTTCTTGGGGCATTTTCCCTTCAGTTTTGTCTTCATCAAGTGAAATGCATGCTCAATCTGATTCAGGTCAGGGGATTGACTTGCCATTGCATAACATTCCACTTTTTAGCCTTAAAAGACTCTTTGGTTGCTTTTGCAGTATGCTACGGGTCATTGTCCATCTGCACTGTGAAGCGCCGACCAATGAGTTCTGAAGCATTTGACTGAATATGAGCATATAATATTGCCCGAAACACTTTTGTCAGCAGTCACATCATCAATAAATACAAGGGAACCAGTTCCAATGGCAGCCATACATGCCCACGCCATGACACTACCACCACCATGCTTCACTGATGAGGTGGTATGTTTTGGATCATGAGCAGTTCCTTTCCTTCTCCATACTCTTCTCTTCACATCACTCTGGTACAAGTTGATCTTTGTCTCATCTGTCCATAGGATGTTGTTCTAGAACTGTAATTGCTTTTGTAGATGTTGTTTGGCAAACTATAATCTGGTCTTCCTGTTTTTGCGGCTCACCAATGGTTTACATCTTGTGGTAAACCCTCTATATTCACTCTTGTGAAGTCTTCTCTTGATTGTTGACTTTGACACATATACACCTACCTCCTGGAGAGTGTTCTTGATTTGGCCAACTGTTGTGAAGGGGTTTTTCTTCACCAGGGAAATAATTCTTCTGTCATCCACCACAGTTGTTTTCCGTGGTCTTCTGGGTCTTTTGGTGTTGCTGAGCTCTCCGGTGCGTTCTTTCTTTTTAAGAATGTTCCAAACAGTTGATTTGGCCACACCTAATGTTTTGCTATCTCTCTGATGGGTTTGTTTTGATTTTTCAGCCTAATGATGGCTTGCTTCACTGATAGTGACAGCTCTTTGGATCTCATATTGAGAGTCGACAGCAACTGATTCCAAATGCAAATGTCACACTTAGAATCAACTCCAGACCTTTTATCTGCTTAATTGATAATGAAATAACGAGGGAATAGCCCACACCTGTCCATGAAATAGCTTTTGAGTTGATAGTCCCATTACTTTTGGCCCCTTAAAAAGTGGGAGGCACATATAGAAACCGCTGTAATTCCTACAATGTTCACCTGATTTGGATGTAATTACCCTCAAAATAAATCTAAAAGTCTGCAGTTAAAGCACATCTTGTTAGTTTCATTTGAAAGCCATTGTGGTGGTGAATAGAGGTCAAAATATGAAAATTCTGTCAATGTCCCAGTATTTATGCACCTGACTGTATATCTATATATATATATATATATATATATACTGCAAGAAGAAGTGGCACTCTGAGACTTGAAAGCAGATGACGAATAATGTTTATTCCAAGAGCTAATTTTTTTCATTTGGAGGCACCTGAGCACTTTTGGACTGCGGATTTATGTGAGTGCCGGGCTATTGTCCATATATATATATATATATATATATATATATATATATATATATATATATATATATATATGTATATATATAAACACCAGGTTTTGCCTTAAAGAAATAAATAATAAATAAATTGTTGCTTGAAATCCCATGGCAAATGTTCCAGAAAATAGCCAAGTTTGATAAATTGCTCTTAAAATTTACCCCTTCATTTTTGGACATTGGTCAACACAAGATATTTAATCAGGATATTACTCAAACGCTTAATTCTCTCCGTACATTCATTTATATGTGACTTGGATGTTGACTTGTCAGACAAAACACATGGGACAATGACAGCAATAATGTAACCTCCACTATCTAAAAGACACAATAACTATTATGGTTTTACTAACCTATATAACCTAATTTACCTTCCTGCCTGTTTCTCAATTCTCATGGGACTGGAGAGCCCCGATGGGTGGGGAACCCAAATGTGCGCAATGTGCCACCGGGCATTGCCACAGTACCTGAATGTGCAACGACGTTGTGTCTGATTTCCTCTTTACTGGAACAGACTCCTTGATCGTTACCTATAAATACACACAGCAGCCTTCGTTCCCCCCATAAATCATTATATAGTTACACCAGGCCAAAGGGGCCCGTTGATTATTGAGTTGCAGCAGTGGATACTTAAATACTGGAGCAATTCAGAACTTCTCTGGTGCAACCCTAACACTGCTACTGAAGTACCAGTCTTACCAGTGTGGGGTTTGCCCAGTGCGTATACGTGATCTGTGGTGGTACGTAATTGCAGTAATATGCAACGATATTTGCAAGTGCCCTATATTTCCAATGCGTTTGTAGAAGAGCAGAAATCTTGTCCTGTGTTGGAGCTTTTAATATATTACTACTACCTATTATTTACACACAGCAAAACCAGCAATCTGTATTTCTTTAGAAGTGTCCTTCTTAGTACATTGTTAGTGGGCTAGTAGTCTGCAAAAGTCTTAGCTTCTGGGTGGTATATATGAGTATGTCTGGAGAAGCTGTACTGTGTATGAAGCCATCAGCTGCAGTGGCCGACCCCATGTTATGGGCACAGAAAAGAAAATATTTAGACAGTTGCAATTATACCGTCATGCTCTTATTATGCTCTAGTCTACTGTTTATATTGTTCTGGAGCCTGGCATAAAATAACCCCATAAAGACAACAGCTAAAACTGAAAGCGCATTCGTTTGTGGCTGTTCAGTCTAATGACTTTTAATCATACAATCTACATTTGATTTATACTTCCGCCATTTCCCAGCCTGCCATCTGACTATTAAAACCTGACTCTGAATTTTAAACGTTTTAGAATATTTTGATGTATATAAACTGCATATAATATATTTTCTACCACCAGGGATTAATTTCGATCTATCAATCACAGGAAAAAAGATGGATAGATATGTACTGAAAGGAGCTACACCTATAATAATGAATCACAGCATATTTACTTACAAATGTGCTTAAAAGATAAAACAGAGTTAAACAATATTCTTAGGGCCTGATTCACTACAGATCTCAACTGTGATCCCAGCTACGAATACGCACCCAGTCCCACTGGGATGATATGCTAATCCATTGCGATCGCTATGCCATCGCAGCACGATATAGGGACGTCCACCTTACCTTACACACATCTGTAATGTTTAGCAAGACTGCAAAACCATCGGTAATGTCGAGTACCATCGCAGCCTCATGCATACTTGCACAAGCTCTGACCTTACTCTGGAATTGCTAACTTCAAGTACTCGAGCTGCGTATGGTATTGCACAGGATAATTTATGCACGCCCCTGCAACGGCATTCAAACGCCCTGGCACACCTGCGTTTCACCGGCCGCGCCCCCCCGTCACCTCCCACAAATGCCACTTCCTGTCAATCACTCTGCGATGCGTAGTCACTGCGATCTCAGTCCCGATCGCAGTGACTGGTTTGCGCATGTGCACTGCTTTGCATACGCATGTGCAGAATGCAGCAATGGGCCGATTGCGTGCGTATTTGCAGTTGCGATCCAACCTGAATCAGGCCCTTAGTCATAAGTATCACAAATGCGACTATAGAAGGCTGCTGCAACAGAACGCCTGTGTGACTACGTATTGGCTACACGACATATCCACTACATAGTTCTCTTGTCTGCTTTGTATTGTCGCTGCCCAGTCTCACCCAGAAATGGCTGAGATATGAATGACTTTGCTGCGCAATGTGTGACAACTCACTAGGGGGCCCATTTATCATTTAATATTTGCAGTGTGTTCACCAAAATCACCCGTTTTCGGGGGATATCCGCAAATATTAAGTATCCCCCAGATGCTGTCCCTCCATTTCCTCCTGCATCGCAACCCCCATAAGTTTCTATGGGGGACGCAAAGCTGTCAGATTTACCAAGGAGATGGCGTAAGCCGCTGTATCCTATGGGCTACATATGGCAAATCTAGCCGGAGAAGGTTCCATAGGACAGGAGTGATGAGAGCGCTTCACTCCCAGCACATTGCAGGGGCAGACTCCTTCGCAGCCCCTGTCCCTGCAGTTCCTCAGTAATACATTCGGCCGCTAGGATCATGGCCATGACTAGGGTAGTGCGGCCTGTGCCATTGCACAGGGCACCACAGAGCAGGGGGCGCTGTTTGGGCTTGTCAATTTTCCAGTCTATTATCATTCTCACTTGTAGCTTCCTCTTCTTTTATCCCCAGCATCTCCTGGTCTCTCCTATCTCTTCCCTGGCCCTTCCCCATGAAGCCATGGCCCTTTTTCAGGTGCATTATCTTATGTCCCAATTTGAAAAATAGGGGGGGGGGCACCACTGCTCTTTCTGGCACAGGGCACCATAAAGTCTAGTTACGTGCGCACAAATAATGGGGCATGGCCTTGTGACAGCTAGCGCATGCTATTGGCTCTTTAACTTGACTACAGATATTTTTTGGCTCTTTGCCTCTGACCGGTTGGCCACCCTTGCTCTAGGAGATTAGTGAATGAAAGCTCCAGCCGTGGCATTTAAAAATAGCTATTTGCGACAGAAAGAAATGATCTGCCTCCGGCATGTATTAAAGAACACCTAGAGCGACAGGGGCTCCCTGCGATGTGTAAATATAAGAGATCACTTTACTTTAATTTGCGGGTGGTGCTGCGCTACTGTGCATGTACAGTCTTATACAGGAATGGCGAGTGCCGGGGAGGGTTTTGCAATCTATAGTCTATGGTCTAACATGGCTAATGGCAGCCCCCATAGGTTTCAATGGGGGGGATGCTTTTGCGGTCGGAAACGGCACTGCAGCAGATATCTACGAGAGCGGCTGCAGACCCCCATAGATACATTTTGGGTATAATTATTATTGGCTGGTACCCCCTGAAAAACAATACCAATTGATAAATAACCCTAAATATTTTACATGACCAAATGCTGTTAATCCTTACAACAGCATAGCATAGCGCTTTTCCTGTAGATGGTGGTACATGGTTTTCCATTGCACACGTCTGATTTCAGTCACGGCATATCAATCTCAAACTTCTTTATAATACAGTTCCTAACACCACAGGTGGAGTCCATCAAAAGCAGACAACTGTTTATTTAGTCTTCCAGGCTGTGCCTATTGTTAATATATATTGAAAGTACTTATATCTGAAGTTATTTACTTTACTTATGAGACATTTGGCTACAACATGACAAAGGTTCACCGGTGTCATTGCTTACCCTTATAGTCATACAGAATTGTATGTTTAACTTATTTTACCTGTTTAGAGGCATTTTGTAACTCCAGAGCTTTAATGCTGGCTGTCATTGCTTCTGCAGGCTGGTGGCCATTTATGCAATAGATTAACATGTAAATGTATCCAGAACCACAAATCTGTCTCTGTACTTCAGTGTTTTTCTTATGCTTGGTCTTCATGACAAACTCATTTTTATTTATATATTACAGGTCACATTTCTATGTAAATTACATTCATCATGAGCAAAATATATGCACTGAAATGCCAGATGTAAAAATTGTACAATAATTAACATTTCACTATAACATCTATTGTTTGTAGAAGTTCCAATGCTTTGCATCCACTTATAAATTGACATACTGATGTTTTTAGGCCCTTTACACTTTGCAGTCATAATGGGCTCTGTAGAGTTGGACACAATTTGTTTTTGGAAAATACCCATTTCCATACTGCGCGTGTGTGCCAAAGATGTGTACGCATATACACCCATCAGCCATAGCAGTAAAACCACTGACAAGTGAAATGAATAACATTGGTTATCTCATTACCATGGCACCTGTCAAGGGCTGGGAAATATTAGGCAGCAAGTGAACAGTCAGTTCTTGAAACTGATGTGTTGAAAGCAGGAAACATGGGCAAGTGTAAAGATCTCAGTGACTTTGACAAGAGCCATATTGTGATGACTAGACTAATTGGACAGACATCTCCAAAAGGCCAGGTCTTTTGGGGTATTCCCGGTATGCAGTGGTTAGTACCTACCAAAAGTGGTCCAAGGAAGGATAACCGGTGAACCAGAGACAAGGTCACTGATGCACGTAGAGTTCCAGCTCTCTTCTGTCTCTCCAGATCTCCAGTGTCTCTTCAGCTCCAGTCATCCCCCTAGTGTCTCTCCAGCAGCTAGCCCTCTTCTGACTCTCCAGTCCCCCAGTGTCTCCCTTGCTCCAGCCAGCCAACATTTTATCTCTCCAGCTTCCCAGTGTCTCTCCAGCCCCACTAGTGTGTCTCCAGCTCCAGTCAGCCCCTATGGTTTCTCCTGCCCTCCAGTGTCATTCCATCTCCAGCCAGCCCCTTCTGTCTTTTCAGCCCCCCCATGTTTTTCCAGCTCCAGCAAGCCCCCAAGGTCTCTCCAGACCCCCAGTGTCTCTCCAGCTCCAGCCATCCCCCAGTGTCTCTCCAGCTCCAGAAAGCCAACTAGTGTCTCGCTAGCCCCCCAGTGTCTATTCAACTCCAGCCTGCCCCTTCTGTTTCTCCAGTTCCCCATTGTCTCTCCAGCTTCTGCCAGCCCTTCAGCAGCTCCAGTCAGCCCCTTCTGTCTCTCCAGTCTTCCCGATGTTTCTCCAGTTCCAACCAGTCCCCTTCTATCTCTCCAGCTCCCCAGTGTCTCTCCAGCTCCAGCCAGCTTTCGTCTGTCTCTCCATCCCCCCAGTGTCTCTCTAGCTCCAGCCAGCAGTGCCCCTGTGTCCCTCTAGCTCCAATCAGCCCCCAGAGTATGTGTCTCTCCAGCCCCAGCCAGCGCCCCAGTGTCTCTACAGCTCCAGTCAGACCCATTCTGTCTCTCCAGCACCCAGTGTCTCTCCAGCTCCAGCCAGCCCCCTTCTGTCTGTCCAACTGAAGCCCCCAAATCCCTCTGGCTCCAGCACACAGATACTTCCCTTCTTCTGTGTCTTCTGCTCTTCTCTGCCTTTAAGTGGTGCTGCTCGGCAGGTCGCAATAAGCAAAAAACCTTTATTGCACCAGTCATCAGTGGTGCCTGAAGATCAAGAGACAGCAGCTCCCTGGGCCCCACAGATAGATCCATCTAACCGCTGCCTGCACCACAGCAGTGATTTATCTGTGGGCCCCTGTACAACTGTGCCCCTTGAACCCCCTGTCACCGGGCCTGCTCCTCAGTGCCCCCTTGACAGCTGGCTCACAGACACCAATACCTCCATTGCCTCCAGAAGTTCCGCCACTGCCTTTGAGTTAGCGTCATGTTAAAGGGATTTAAGAACATATAGTTTATTAAATGAAAAATACTGTAACATACAGTATAATATTTTCAGAGACCAGACTATGCTACCCAGCCCATGGCCATATTAATCATTTACTGTAAGTACTTGGATGCAAAATGCCATTTGCATAATTTAAATTACATTTATGAACTTACCTGAGGGTTTTTAAAAACAGCATATTTTTCATTTTTCTTTTGAAAGTGAATTTTGTTTTCACTGTCTCTTGGCCAATCTGATAGTATGTCCACTATGTTTTCATGGTCTTCAAAGTATCTCTCTAATGAAAGAGAAATCATTTATTATTATTGTTATTATTATTATTATTAAAAAAATAAATCTGTGTTTTAGTTACTGCTCTAGGTTGTTGTTTTTTTATGATCATCTTGCTTTTGTGTCTGATATTTACACATGTACATATAAATTCAACAGTGAACTCTGAAAGGTGCCTGTTTCATTCCTAAGTTTATAGTACTGGATCCTTTGCGTTTAGTGGTATGTGCTATTTTTAGTTGTGTGTTGTAAGACGTGTCTTATAGTCATTTGAAAGTGATCGGCTGTAGAGCACGTGTGTATGTAAACACAATCAAATGTTTGCTGGTTTATAAGGTCTAGTGTCATTATTTGACTGTTTTAGATATTGACGGCAGTTATCTGTGGGATCAAAACAGTTTTGGGAAACAGTTCTTCTTGGAATACTGGACCTGGGGGTAAATTTACTAAAGTGCTGGTTTTTAGAAGTGGAGCTGTTGCCCATAGCAAGTTATCAACCAATCAGATTCTACTTATTTATCTAGCACCTTCTGGGAGATAATAGCTGAAATCTAATTGGTTGCCATGAGCAACAACTCCACTTCTAAAAACCCACACTTTAGTAAATATACCCCCCCAGTCTCTAACTCTGGCCCTGATTCAGAACAAGTCGCAAGCGCTGAGCGCTCGCAACTGGGTCGATGGTGGCCCACAGCGCATGCGCACGACGGAGCCGGCTCTGTCGTGCGGATGCACGAGACCCGGCTAGCGACGGGCACTCCTTCGCTCCGGATCTCGCACCAAAGGGGGGGCGATCTGTGGATGTTGAGTGACAGCTCGCCCCCTTTGGTGGGCGGGCTGGGGGGCTGGCTGCCCAAACGGAGGCGTTCCCATGAGAACGCCTGCCATTTGGGGGCGGCCCCACTGACATCACTTGTGATGTCAGTGGAGAACTACCGGCTATGTTAGAACCGAAAGCTCTCTGGGGCTTGCGATGAACGAGACCTTACCACAAGGGTCTCATCGCAAGCCCGATGGTCACGATGGTCTTGACCATCGCGACCATCATCATGGCCGCTCGCTATAGCTGTGGGTTTTTTCTCTACACAGTTGATATCTTCAGTGCTAACAAGTTCCTGAAACATACATGGCCAAGCCAAGGAAATGTTTCTGTTTAGTGTACGGTACCTTATTATATAATATATCTTAATGGTTCCGCACAGAAAAAATATTGATGAGAAATGATATTCAGATATCTGTTAGATATCCCCTTCCCCAGTATTTTTATCAACACAAAATAAGAGATTCTCTTTTACATATACAAAGGTTTCTTTTGCATGTTTCTTGTTTATTTATGATGGTAGCTATTCATTTTTATTTACTTTTCTATCTTTAAGGAAATGAGGTGCTCCCAACACCTAAATTTGTCGTATATAAAGAGAAAAAAAAGAAGAAAAGGAGGATTTTAGGCGCACTTTGGGGATAATTATTGAGAAAAACCAATGTTATTATAGAATAGTGTATGGTACCTACCAAGCTGCAGCTCAGGGTTCTCTTCATATAAACACCACTCAACGCTGCAGTCACAGTGACTCTTCTCAAACAGGTTGTCCAGAACATCACGAATAGTCTGACGTTCATTCACCATCAGTGTCTTGGTGCTGCCATCGGTCATGTTAACCTTAACAATCAGCTGCAGATAAAACATGGTGCTGATCATTTCTGGTCATTACCAAAAGACCCTTTTGCTAAATAATGACTATGTACCAAGGGCTTGATTCAGAGAAGTATGCTAATGGCATTGCAGCTGCACCTGTGTACACAGCTGCTATGTGAAAATATGCAAATGTCATAGCGAGACGCCCACCTGCGACTTAGCAAATCCGAGCATCTGCGTAAAAAGTTGCAGCATCTGCGTACACAGACGCAGCATCGGTCACAGACATTGGATGGTCGCAGTCCTGAGTGAGTCTATGGTCCCGCAGAATGGCCGTGGGAAGATAGACACCAGAGCCATGTTACCTGTATACAGGATCGCAGATGCAGACAGCAGCACATCCCGAAAAACTGTCGTGACGCACCTGCGTTTTTGCCGTCACTCTTTGTCACCTCTCCCAATTGCTGCCGGCCTGTCAATCACACTGCAAGTAAAAAGTCACCGCGAGCGACTATGGTAAAGTACTGTGACACCTACGCAGTGCGACTTACACGCATGCGCAGTTTACTGTTAATTGCTTAACTGCGAAAACACAGGCATAGTGTACTCTTCTGAATCAGGCCCGAGGTTTATCTAGTTACTTAGCCAAACTAACAATGTAAACTCTTAAGGGAAAATAAATAACGGAATATCCACCCCCCCCTCCCCCCAAAAGCACTAATTTTCCGGGGTTAAGTGCAAATACAGGTTGAGTCTCACATATACAAAATGCTTGGGACCAGGGGTATTTTGGATAACGGAATATTCCGTATGTTGGAATATTTGCATACCATAATGAGATATCTAGGCAATGGGACCCAAATCTAAACACAGAATGCATTTATGTTTCATATACACCTTATACACACAGCCTGCAGGTCATTGTATACACTATTTTCAATAATTTTGTGCCTTACAAAGTTTGTGTACATTGAACCATCAGAAAGCAAAGGTTTCCCTATCTCAGTCATGCTAAAAGTATTCTGTATTTCTGAATGTTTGGATATGGGAGACTCAACCTGTATTAAGCATATGCACCAGACATATCTGTATGGATTATGGGCCTGATTCAGAGGCGCTCGCTATTTGCGAGCACACGCTCTGAATCAGGGCGGGGAAGAATTTTTTTTTTCTTCCTGTCTGTTCGCAAAGCTGTGGGTGCCCACCCACAGCTAGTGCGAGCGGGCAGGAGATGGTTGCGATTATTGCGACCATCGGGCTTGCGAGGAGACCCTGTGGTAGGGTCTTATGTCTCGCAAGCCAAGTGGACTTCCTGCTCTAACAGAGCAGGAAGTCCACTACTGACATCACTCGTGATGTCAGTAGGGCCGCCCACAAACGGCAGGCGTTCCTTCGGGAACGCCTCAGTTTGGTCAACCACCCCCCCTCCCGCCCACAAAACGGGGCGAGCTGTCATTCAACATCGACAGCCGCCCCGTTTTGTTGCAAGCCCCGGAGTGAGTGATTTCTCACTCGCTACGGGGCTTGCTCACGTGCGTTGTGCACACCGCGCATGCGCACTGGCCCACAATCGACCCACTTGCGAGCACTATGCGCTCACGAGCGGGTCTGAATCAGGCCCAATGTACGATATGAGCAACTCACAATAAAGCTATACTGTAAATATGGAGGCATAAAAAATTATTTTCGTGTCTACACAAAAGTAATTTTTTTTTAGTTGAACGGTGCCACTGAGACTGTGCACACTCCAGGCAACTGTGGAGGTCATTCAGACCCATTCGCGAGCAAAGGACCCTCGCAAATGGGTCGATGTTGCCCCACTGCGCATGCACACGACGGAGGGAGCTCCATCGCATGCGCGAGACCCGGATAGCGACGGGCTCTCCATCGCTCCGGGTCTCGCACCAAAGGGGACGTGCTGTCGATGTTGATTGACAGCACGCCCCCTTTGGTGGGCGTGCCGGGGGCGTGACTGCCAGATGGAGGCGTTCCCATGGGAACGCCTACCGTCTGAGTCCGGCTCCACTGACATCAGTAATGATGTCAGTGGGAGTGATTTTGGCTCTGATAGAGCCAAAATCACTCCTGGGCTTGCGGAAGCGAGACCCTACTGCAGGGTCTCGTCGCAAGCCCGATGGTCGCGATGGTCTTTGACCATCGCGACCATCTTTTTGGCTGCTCGCATAAGCTGTGGGTGGTCACCCACAGCTATGCGAGCGGCCAGGAGGCCGCTCCAAATTTAGCTGGGACTGCCCTGATTCAGAGCATGCGCTCTGGTCAGAGCGTTCAGCTCTGAATCAGGCCCAGTGTTCTGCATTCCCCAGGCCCCCGTACATTCATGGGCTTATATTCAAGCACATGCAGATTAAGATAAAAAAATTTAATCAATTTTTTTAAACTTTACAATAATTCACTGTAGCGCACAAAAGGGAAACGTTTCACAGTTGAAGGTATTTTCATATGATAGTTAATTCATATAATGGTACATTAGAAATGAAGCAATACGCTTTCAGTGGCATAGGGCCCGATTTACGCTAATGCCGCCGACGCTGCATCTGTGTATGCAGCTGCCGTGTGAAAATATGCAAATGTCGCGGACGCTGGGGATTGTATTGAGACGCCTGCCTGTGACTTTGCAAATCCATTCAATTGCGTACAAAGACGCTGCATCAGGCGCAGATCCCTTGATAATCAGACTTCTGAGCAAGCCTATGGTCGAGCAGAATGGCCGCGTGTACCGAGACTCTGGAGACACTTTTCTTGCACACGGGATGCAGACTGTGATACCCCCCAAAAATGGTTTTGACACGCCCGCGTTCTATGCCGCCACTCCGTTGCCTGGCTGTCAATGACTCTGCAAGTAAATAATCGCTGTGAGCGACTATGGTGATGTCGCATTGCGCAGTGTGGCTCAGACGCATGCGCAGATTGCAGATTATCGCTCAACTGCAAAAACATCGGCGTACGGTACAGCTCTGAATCAGGCCCATTGAGGGTTTAGGAGTTTAGTACAGCTGTAGCCACGCTCATCCGTCCCACGTACGCATCGCAGTATGGATGGCACGACTAGTGTGCCCGCGCACACCATAGACTTCTATGGAGTGAACGCCGGCTGCTACTAGTTGCAATCCAGCGAATGCTGCGCTATGCCGCGATGCATTTGCCCGTCTGTGCCCATCGTGGCAACGATGAGCGTGGCTACATCTGTATGTAGTTTGTAGTAATATGGCCAACGTGCATTAGTTGTACAATGTAGTGTATGAGAAACATGTGAAGAATGGATGAAAATGTAAAACTACAACCCAGAGGAATTAGGTTAGAGACTACCATGAAATAGCTCATGTTGTTCCCATGTGTTTCCAATAAACTGTCAGACACATCCCGTAAGTGTGAGTGCTGCCTGAATTTGCAAATGTGTGGTTTAAAGAAGTACTGTAGTTCCTTTCACGTATATTGTGTCATAGAATGAGGATATGTAAAGCCTCTTATTTGCTTTGCAAATGTTTCCAGCAGTGGATGATAACATTCCATTGGCCACTTTATTGTGCCTATGGGAATGATTTGCTTTTGTGCTACAAGAATTATACACCTCCTGACATTGCAACTAACTTTGTTCTAGTTTTATAGTGCAATTTAGCTCATATTAATTATCCCTATTTTGTCAAAAAGAAATGATGGATAGACGTAAAGACCCTCAACCACTGAAGTTTATACACTTTTAAATGCAAGTGCAAATAATGCAAAAGCGCCTGAAAATGAAACCTATTGCTTTGCATGTGTCCATGGACACTTTAGTTCATACGTCTGCGCTTATGTTGTGGTGTGTTCACTTGGATGTTACATGCTCCATTTCTGTGCATTCAAAGCCAACCACAGTACTTATAAAAAGTCTCTCTCTATGGAAGCACATTGTGTACAATCCTACTTGTGGTTATACCAGTCTTGTTCCTTTTTTACCCATTGACTTAAATGGTTCATTCATCCAATGGGGCTGTGGTAGGGATGGCTGAAAGACGCAGGCTGTGACAAGCAGCAAAAACGCTTACAATACATTTTCTGCCAACACCTCCCGTTAGCTTCCCCAAACGCTCACTGACTGTCAATCATACTGTGAGTAAAAAGTCACTGTGAGTGACTACGGTTAAGTACCTTGACCAGGAGCGGCTCCTACCCTCTTGCATGAGGCGGGTTCCCGCTGCTGGTCCGGCTGGCCTGGTCGTGGTGCCCGCCCAATGGATCTGGCAGGTGCTGGGACCGGCACATGCGCACAAGCGGTGGTGGCGCTGCACATGTGCATAACACCGGCTTCTAGGGACTGCACTGGCTGCAGAAGCTGTGTAGGGCTGCCTGAATGGCAGAGCAGTGGCTTCCACTGGAAGCTGGACTCTGCTAATCACAGCCTGGACTGGCAGTCCCAGGGGGAGAAAACACCTCCCCCCCGTGGTTACCTGTCCTGTGTGTGACTTCCAATCACAGAGTGTAGCCAGTACAGACACGGGCTACAACGTGCTCAATGAAGTGGTGGATTTTTACTGGGGAGGCTGCAGCCCCAACGTAAAATCCGCCACTGACCTTGATGCATGCGCAGTGTGACTAGACGCATGTGCAGATTACCGATAATCGCTCAACTGCGTAAATATCGGCATAAAGTACCTCTCTGAATCAGGCCCTATGTGTGTGCTTTATAAATGACTGGTACGTAATAAATACTGGAAAGTTTCAGGAAAGCTGGACAACCAATTGAAAAGGGTATTGGGGGAGTCTAGTACTGGGTTAATACTAGGAGGGAAGGAGATAGGCAATAGATGAGTAGGGGGGAATAACTTGGACAGTATTATTACTTTATTGTTAGTATAATTCATTTTTTTTGTGGGCACCACTTTATTTCATGATGCACCATATTTAATGACATTAAATAATGTGTGTTAGCCTGTCATAAACTAATTGTAATTATTATTGTTACTACCCTATCATTTAATTATTAAATAATATTTCACCTTTAAAAATATTGTTAAAATTGTATTATTCTTACTACCCTATCATTTAACTATGAAATAATATTTCACCTTTAAAAATATTGTTAAAATTGTATTGCCCCCTTGATATAATAACATTGTCCACCCTAATATATTTACAAAATTAATTTTGTTCCCAAATGATAAATATTAATTGTTTTTGCCTCCTTAACCAACAGATAATAATTGTTCACATAATTAATGTATTTCCTCCTCTCATACTGTAAGAGTCTCCTACTCTTATGTTCTAATTGGCCAGATAGATTTCCCATTAGCAAAGCATCACACACGCCCGGCAGTTTGAGAATCATCCTCCAAGTCGCTGTTTATGTAAACGCGACTGTCCAGAGGTGAAAACCGCCATTTGACGCAATGTTCTCAGTAATTTATTCCAAGGTCTCTCAGGATTACTATTACAAATTTATATTGCAGACAGAGGCCCTCCATAAATATGGAGCGTCCTCTTGGATGCTCGTATAGCTGTGGGTCACCACCCACAGCATATACGAGCGTGCAGGATGATGGTCGCGATGGTCTTGACCATTGCGACCATCGCCACTGCGAGCAGAAGCCTGCGGTTGAGTTTCTCAACCACAAGGCCAAGAGTGATTTTGGCTCTGTCAGAGCCAAAATCACTCCCACTGACATCACTAGTGATGTCAGTGGGGCCGGCTTCTGACGGTAGGCGTTCCCTTGGGAACGCCTCCGTCTGGCAGGCACGCCCCTAGCACGCCCACCAAAGGGGGCGTGCTGTCAATCAACATCGACAGCACGCCCCCTTTGATCAGACAGGAAAGTCCTTCGCTCGTCGCGTCTCACGCATGCGCACGACGGAGCTCCCTCCGTCGTGCGCATGCGCAGTGCAGACCATCGACCCACTTGCGAGCGGACAGCCGCTCGCGAGTGGGTCTGAATCAGGGCCAGAATACACAGTTTCGCATCGCTCACCTTTTTAACTTTGGCTTCCTTCATCTTGCCCAAAGCATGTTTAATTTTGTCAGCTTTGGCTTTCGAGTCATCCTGGAAGAAAAGTTTTTTTTCTCTCAGTAAACAAATCATTTCTCTACCAAATAAAACATGTTATATAACCAGCAAAAAAGCCTCTCCCGTGGATATTAGTTAATGTTTCCTTATTTTAGTAAAAAAAACATGATCGCTCTATTACATTGCACACTTCCTCCTAATCCTACAGTTTGCTACAATTGCTATTTTCAGTTCTTTTTGAAAATGACACATTAAGCATTTATGTAACATAAAAAATGTGAGCAATCCGATGCTCGATTTAAAAATGTCATTTGCCACTGCAGTATATGTAATGCTTCCCCCCTCCCCAGATTTATTGGGCTAGGTGCAGAGAAATTTACTATTTGCAATAGACGATGCATTTGTCCTGTATAATTTTGAATTTTTGAATGGACCATTCAGAATAATATATAAAACTAATGATTCCTATCCGATATAAGGGTTAATGTATCTAGCAGTGATAAAAAGTGAAGTTGACCAGTGGAGAAGTTGCCCATAGCAACCAATTAGCTTTGAGGTAACATTTATCAAGTACGGTCTATAAAATAACAGGTAGGAGCTGATTGGTTGCTATGGGCAACTTCTTCACAGGTCCATGTGCATACTGAGTTCACAAGGCAGCTGATTATACAACAGACCCCTGCAGTGAAGCATATAGACATAGCCTAATGGTAGCCATAAGTCTAATTTGACTCATATCAGGTGATCCAAGCAGTTTGCAGTTTTACTATTAAATTAAAGATGGCAATAAAAACATCATCATATGTGGCCTCTAATTCAGATTAAGTGAGTGATCTAAAAATAATCTCAAGATAAAAATGAATACAAAAATTAATGGTGGTGTCTGACTACAAAAGTCTTCCCTTCATTACAATGGCGGGGATGTATCTTGCCTACCAAAGAGAGGAGAAGTGGAAAAGTTATCCATAGCGACCAATCAGCTAGTAGCTAATATTTTATTGAGTCTACTTGATCAATGCTAGTAAGAAGCAGGTTGGACAACTTCTCCACATGGCCGCTTCTCCTCTCTTTTGGGGGCTAGATACATTTTCCCCAAAACTCTTTACAAATTGACATATAGGACATTAATGGAAACTGTGGCACATGTTACCCATAGCGACCAGATGTTTGCTTTCATTATCAAAACTGTCCTAGAAAGAGATAAGATTTATCGCTATTGGTAACAGCACATTTTCTACATGTGCAATAGTTTTCACAAATGTTGCATAATATTATTTGCTACCTGAGTCATCGGCTCCTCGGGGTCAGGCGGTGGAGGTGGAAGATCCATTTCCCATCCACTAGGGGGCGGTGGTGGCAGATAGGACAAGTCATCTGTAGAACTAGTAGATAAAGTATCCGTAAAATTAGGGTAATGACTTGTCAAGCTTTCTGCATAGGGAAAGGAGGCTGTGCTATTGTAGTCCTGATTGTTAACTTTCATTTCAGCATCTTTACAGTCAGCCACCAGATCAGCCATTAGAGCATCCAGATCATTATCTTCAAGAGCGTTAAGGGACTCTGCATAAAAATAAGAAATATCAGCATATGAATGAATCACATATCTCTCTATTATTGTTAGCAAGATGAAGACTATTTCATACACATTTTTACAGATGATAGCACATTCTTCTAGCTCCCATCACACGGCGTGATGAGTATGCAGTCCATTAATAGTTAAACTCAGGGTCGCCGAGAGTTGAACGGGTACTGGGAGAGGGGTGGGGTGGGGGGAGGAATCCAGGAGCCACGGCCATGCCCCTTTAAGGAAAAAATATATGAAGATACTATGCGCACGCTGCAAATGGGGACATTTGTCCTCCTCACAAGCTTACTCAGGACCCCACCAGGCTCCTCCAACAAGTCCAGGACAGAGTAAACAGAACCAAAATATTATTTAGTAAAAAGGAAAACTTTAAATAGATTCATGCCAATCCAAATGACAATAGAATTTGTAAGTCAGTGTGTTTGTTTTACTTTCTTATGGAAGAGTTACCATATATGTTCCTAACCCATTTACTTGTGAGCTGGAGATTTCATCACTGGAAAACTAATGGATGAATCTATGATGTGACTTAGGTATAGTTGCTGATTAATGAGTGAGCAGTGCCAATCTGCTACATATAGAGTCAGAAGGATATTATTATTATTTTGGTATGCAGTCGGGAAGCCAGCGGACCTAATCCCGACAGCCCGATCGAAGGGACGATGGGCGCCGAGCGTGGATAGCCGCGTTGGGGTTAGGTTTAGGCTAGAGGAAGGGGGGTTAGCATTAGGCACAGCCAGGGGAAACTTAGGGTTAGGCGGCGGGGAAGGGGGGGTTAGGTTTAGGCACTTAGAGGGGGGATTAGGGTTAGGCACTGGGGGGGAAGGTTAGGGATAGGCACCCCTAAGGGAGGGTTAGGGTTAGGGGGTAGAAATAGGTTAGTCAATACTTACCTTAGGACGATCGGGATTTCCTCCTCTGCCGGGATGCCACTGTTGGAATTCCAACCGCCGGGCATGGGTCCAGCGGCATTTCATACCGATTCAATTACTTTTGCTTATTTTACAAGGTGAAAGGCCTCCACTTAAATATACGCTCAATTAACAATCGTACTACTGAATCTGCAAAGAGTGCAGAAAAGGGTAGCTAGATTAAATAAAGGGGTATGTTGAGTCTCAGGGCCTGATTCACTACAGATCGCTATTGCGAGGACAACTGCGATTACGCATGCAGACCTGCTTAGAAAATATGCTAATGACTGCTATTGCAATGCGGTCACACAGCCAGCATAGAGACTGTCACTGCTGCCCACTACCACTATCTCACATCCGTAATACCTTGCAGTCCTGCGTATGCATCAGTAAAATCGAGTAACATCGGCCCCTCACGCACAATTACAACAGGTCAGACCTTATTTGGAAATTGCTAACCTTGTCGCACGCAGTGAGTACACAAGCTGCATATGCCATCGCAGTGGCTAAATTATGCACGCCCATGCAACAGCGTTCAACCGGACAGACACGCCTGCATTTCTCCAACCACTCCCCTGTCACCACCCCCAAACGCTCACAGCCTGTCACACACTCTGAGATGGATTCTTATCTGTGTAGGTGATCGCAGTGCATTAGTGATTACATTTTGTTGGAAATAATGAAAAGGGTGGTCCCATAGTGGTAGTAGGAAGGAGTCATGTTTTTACTATTTCCATCATGGGCATTTCTAGATGCACACTCCAAAAATTGTAATGTGAGCCCACAAAGGTTTTATTTTTATTTAAATAATAAGTATCTTTAAGCATGCATCCAACTGTCATTGTTTTCTCTACTGTCTTACAGATCATTACCTCCTTTTCAATGACTCTCTGGAGGACATACAAAAATGGCTACCAAAGAGTCACAGCTTTTAGTATGTTATAATGGCAGCAGGAGTTGTGACAAACCACATTGTCTGGCTGCCAGACACAGACACAGAGAGTTTGCTGCACAGACAGAGACTCTTAGAATGCCATATGTTATGCGAACACACGGGGAAAATAAGGGGGAAGATGTTACAGTGGAAACATAGCTCTGAGGGGTGTTCCAACACTGCTCTGCTTACTACAGTACATCATGTAATAGCTGACTGTTATGACCATACTCTGGTAGTCCCATGCTTTCCTACTGTCCTGGAATGTCTCTCCCTAGTGAAGTGGCTGGGGCCCTGGTCACATGATTTGTTGCCAATTGCATCATCATGGCCTTGCCTCCCCACAGCACAATATTACAAATGGCGGAATTGTGTGGATAGGGGCAGGGTCATAATGACAGTACTTGCATCATCACCACTCACGCACTTGTCCTTCGACCACCAAAAAAGTATAGAAGATGGGTAATCCGTGACACTGGAAAGTGTAAAAAAATGATTATTCAATCATAGCAGTCTGAAGACACAGACCAAGGGAGAGATGTAATTAACTATGCCACTAGGAAGGGTGTGGTGTAGCATGTGGACGTTCAGAATGTCGGCACACGAAAATGTTGACATGGTCTGAAAGTCAACATCCGGGGCTTTCAACAAGGTTTCAACATTTACAATGTCAACACTGACATATTGTCGACATGTTCAATGTCAACAGTACTATTTTACCATACCACAGCCTAACTGTAACCACAGCCTAACAGTAACCACAGCCCAACTAACCGCAGCCTAACCGTAACCACAACCTAACTGTAACCACAGCCTAACTGTAACTGCAGCCTAAACGTAACCACAGCCTAACCGTAACCACAGCCTAACCGTCACCGCAGTCTAACAGTAACCACAGCCCAACTAACCGCAGCCTAACCATAACCACAACCTAACCGTAACCACAACCTAACTATAACCACAGCCTAACTGTAACTGCAGCCTAACCGTAACCACAGCCTAACCGTAACCGCAGCCTAACTGTAACTGCAGCCTAACCCAAACGCTCATATGTTCATAATGTCATCATTTTGTCCATGTCAACTTGTTGAATGTTGACATGTCAACATTATGAACCTGTCAACATTACAGTGTCTACATTCTGAATGTTGACATTGTGAAACTCGACATAGTAACTACATATACATACCACTATGACATGTATTCATGGAACTACTGCTTTATTAAGCACAAGGCAGAAAGCTAGGTGCATTTGTGCAAGTTGAAATATTGCGCAGACCCACATATTTTGCCGTTAGTCATTTCCCGTTTCTGAATATCATAAATAGAACAATATTCTCATTTTAAATCTGCTGATGTGTTTTTATACTGTAACATAACAGTGATGGATGTTTTAACGGGATGAAGTTAAAATACAGAAGGGGGGGATTCCGGCAGTTAGAATGCCAGTGCTGGAATCCCGGGGTAAGTACCGGTGGTAGGGGGAGGGTTAGCATTAGAGATAGGGATTAGGGTTAGGCACTAGGGGGAGGGTTAGGTTTAGGGTGCAGGAAGGGAGAGATTAGGTTTAGGAACTAGGAGAGAAGTAAAGGGTCAGGCACCGGGAATGGAGGGTTAGGGTAGGGAGAGGGGGAGGGTTAGAAAACCGACTGAGAAAGTGTCCATATTCTAACCCTGTCGGGATGCCGGTGTCCAGTACCCATCCCGTTTTAACATTAGGCTCATTAAACTTCAGTTGTGTCACCATGATTTAATATATATATAACTACTTACCATTTAAATCTTTAAAGCCAAATGAAAAATTTAGCTCTGTCTCTGTGCCAGTGGCTGCTGTAGATGTTCTGGTTTCTATGCTCAGGCTCTGCAAACAGAGGAAATACCATTATACAGTATTTTATCTGTATCCTCTGTATTGTGATCTGCCCCTGGTCCAGATTCCACTTTTTCAAATGTTGGTGGGTATGTTATAGCTCTCCCAGTACAAGTTATGGCAGGTCGGCATTGGGAAGAGGCGCAATTAAGAAATTCAACTACTGTACAGTATTAAGTGCACCACAATATTTGTTTGGCCTCATAGACCAAATGAATGTTTGGCCTATATACAGTACAGTAGGCTGCATGACTTACAGTTCTAACAATGTGATACATTTTGCCAGAGATCAGTCAGTTTGGAAGAGTTAGCCACATTAAATTAAATTGAAATGTATATTAAAGTGCAAGGTCACATGGCTCCCCAAGACAAGCTTGGCATGTCTGCTTTATTATTCTACAATTACATGACTTTCCCTTCAGGTACTGTATTATTCATATTAAAATGTACAATTTAGGTTACAGTAAACCAAAGCTGCTTAAATGTAAATCAGATTTGAACTATATTATGTAATATCACTGCTCGCAGCAGTAGGGAGTATGTGATAAACTACTGCAAGTAAAACACATTTGGTTTCATCTGTAGCAACCAATCAGATGTCAACTTTCATTAGTCTGACCGTTAAGCAGAGACGTGCTGTGAGGTCAGTGGCTGGTGAGACACTAGCTAAGTATCAGAGCAAGATTTACACAGACATATAGTATATGGACCCGAAAGAGGTACCTTATATCACCATTCAATTGGCAGGTTGCATAAAAACATATAAATCAAACATCAGTGGAGCGCTTTTTCCTCATAAGGGATCTCAGTGATTACACAGCAGCTTGTCTGACATATAGAGGAAACTGCCAAATACCTCTTCACCAAAATAGAACTAAACAAAAATGTATATGTCTGCGCTTGTGTACACAAATTAATCAAATGGATAATTGATAAAATATGACATTTGTTTAAACTAGGGATGTGCAGGCTCGGATAGGTTCGAGTTTGCACGTTGAGTTCGGATTTTTCCCTCCAAAAAAACGGAACTCAGAAAGAGGCTAAACCTCATCTTACAAGGACGAACATCATCATTCCTGGACTTTTGTCCAGGAATGATGATGTTCGTCCATGTAAGATGACGTTTAGCCTCTTTCTGAGTTCCGTTTTTTTGGAGGGAAAAATCCGAATTCAACGTGCAAACTCGAACCTATCCGAGCCTGCACATCCCTAATTTAAACATGTAAACTAGAACTGCAGTTCCTGAATAAAAATAAAAATAAAACTCAGCAAAATACAATGGGACAAGGTATTAATGCATAAAATGCATATGGTATGCTAATATTCATATATATAGATGTCCATAAAGAGCATTTGAAAATCAATGAATAAATTTGGACCCCCAGTTGTGGAAGGGGGAAAAAAAAAAAGGGGGAAAAAAAGGGTGTCAGCAGAGTGTCTGTGAATGTAAAGCACTCACCGCTTCCCAGTTGGCTACCTGAGGGGAATGGCAAGTAGGTCCCGTAGAGCTTCTAATAGATGTATGAAGCAGCTGATAAAAAGTAGCAATATGTTACTCCAATGAAGGGATGGCTACTCACCGTGAATCGATTCCTCAATGGGACAAGGAGCTCCGGTGGTTTAGATCCGCGTTGTCCGCTGCAATGGGGGACACGTGCTGCTGCACTCCAATCTGTATATACGTGCAGTGCCACACGCCGTCAGCACAGGCACCCTGGAAATCCGTCTGCTCCGGCAGGCTCCTATTACAGGAGGTGGATAGTGCGGTGGGGCTGCTGATAGCGGCTGCTGGCGGCTTAATGAAAAGCTGATGCGGTCTCCAATTTTGTCCAGGAACAAATGCAGTTATAGATTACAGTCCCTTGACGCATTTCTCCCCTCTCACAGGATTTTTTTCAAAAGGCTGGATAAACCATTGTGTCTATGGGTGGCTATTTAAATAGGTGATAGCCAATCACATCTTATGCTCTGCATGTCACCACGGTCCTAAGAGCTGCTGTTCTCTTCATATTCACCTGTAGCTCCATGGCAAATAGGAGTGTAGGGAGTGTAAAAACATACATTCCCCTGTTTCTCAACAGAATTTACAGCACAGGAATATTTTCCGGAGCAGCTGTCCCCCCACTGGAGCAATGATGAATTGCTCCGATGTAAAGTTACCCCTGCTGCAAGTTGGTTACTTAAGTATCCCACACAGCGAGATGATTACTTAATCAACGTGGGCCATACGGCCCCCGTTGATGAACTTACCTATATTTGAAAGAGCATTTCAGGGAGATTGTGAAAACAGCACCTATGAGCACGGCGGTAAAGTGGGCGTGTACTGCTACATCTGAGAGGCGTGTCATAATACTGACTTATATCCAATTGTAAACAAGCCCAAAAGCTGTCAGTAAGATCTATTTGTTGATGAAAACACACTGATACTTTTTAGAAAATGCATGTAGCCATAGGGATCATTGTGCCTTATACCCAATGCAGGGAAATGATACTAATAATCCCATTTGAATGTGTATATCTTTGTTTTTTTAATATAACAGCTACATAATGGGAATAAGGTGCAATCAGGGAGATTGCTAGACTCTTCAGGGAGATTTCTACTATTTCCGGGAGACTCCCTGACAAAGAGGGAGAGTTGGCAAGTATGTGATGAATAGGCCCCTCAGTGAGTAGTGATAGTGAGTGTATTGAATGTATTAAACTAAACACTCACATGCTGCCTGCCTGGGCCCTGCAGACTGACACTAACACAGTCACAGAGTACAGCACAGACAGTGACAGCCGGATACAGTCACAGTCAGTGCCGGATCTGATGTCCAATCACATCAGCCTCCCTGACAGGGGCGTGCTTTGATGTGGGCTGAAAGCACTACATCCCTGTCAATGAGGCTCTTGTATAGGTGCCGGTTCTCATGCTTTTTTCAAAGGGCTTTTACTGCCTGCATCATGGCTCCGCCCCCCGCTTCATCTCCTTTACTATTCTCAGTGGGAGGCACCACTCTTGGTGCCTCCCAGACAAATTTGGGAAGAATATATAAAGCAGATACTTATGACACAGAATATGTGTCATAAGTCTTTTCTTTGTATTATTTTATAATATATATAAATATATATATATCTTATATATAAAATTCATTGGTCTGTTTGTTTGTCTGTCCGGATATGCATTCAGACACCCCTGCACTGATTGGAATGAAACCAACGTGAGGTGGTCCAGTTGGATCCTGGTCAGGTTTTGGGGGGTATTAGGGTCCCGGTGGGACCTTCCTTTGGTGTACGCTAGGCAGAATTTTGACCCAGGGAGCCTGTTCTGAGCCTTCCACTGGAAGGATTTGGACGAAAACTTCACAGAGTGGTAACAGTGAATCCCAGAAGACATACTGTACTAGGGGGTTGAGCTTTTGGTCAGACCTCCCGTTGGTGTACGCAGGGCAGAACTTTAACCCGAGGAGCCTGTTCCGAGCCTTCCACTGGATGGATTTGGATGAAAACTTCAGAGAGGGGTAGCAATTGGTCTGGGATGCCTAATTTAATAACTTCAAGAATTAAACCCGGGCAACGCTGGGTACTTCAGCTAGTATGTAATATATATTTCAACAAAGTCAATATCTGCCTATTTATAAACAATCATTGATAATACAGATTTGTTATAGCAGCGATTTTGATAAGCAATACTCAGCTGCGCCAACAATACTGGCCCTAAGCAGTGAGACTCATCGGACCAGTCTTTGCTGACAAGAGAATGTGTGAGCCATTTAGCCAGTCACTTTATTACCTGATTCAAAGGTGCACACAATTTGCAGCTGCCACTCTGATAACAGCGCTCGCAACCAGGTCGATGGTGGCCCACAGCGCATGTGCACGAAGGAGCCGGCTCCATCGTGCGCATGCGCAAGACCCGGCTAGTGACAGGCACTCCGTCGCTCTGGGTCTCGCACCAAAGGGGGCGAGCTGTCGATGTTGAGTGACAGCTCGCCCTGTTGGTGGGTGGGCCTGGGGGGTGGCTGCCCAAACGGAGGCGTTCCCATGAGAACGCCTGTCGTTTGGGGGCAGCCCCACTGACACGAGTGATGTCAGGGGAGAGCTTTCGGCTCTGTTAGAGCCGAAAGCTCTCTGGGGCTTGCGATGGACGAGACCCTACCACAAGGGTCTCGTCGCAAGCCCGATGGTTGCGATGGTCTTGACCATCGCGACCATCATCCTGGCCGCTCGCAATAGCTGTGGGTGGTCACAAGAGGCCGCTCCATAATGAAAAAGCCCGGCCCTGATTCAGAGCGAGCGCTCTGTCAGAGCGAGCGGCTCTGAATCAGGCCCATAGTCCACAGAACTTCACAACTAAATTCAGGTTTTCACATGGAATCCTGCGGATTTGCTCCATGACCGAAATCGTCCCGTGTGTCCCCAGCAGGATGTGCTCACTGTCGTTAATGACACTAAACAGAAACACCGAACAAAATCAAGAATGATTTCATTCAGTGCCGGGCTCCCTCCCTCCTCCCTGAACATGTTCAACCTGACATTATCATCAGGTTGGACGGGAGGTTCGGACGATGAACGTTAACTACCAACTACAAACGGGAGCGGGCATTGGTCGTTATTGTTCATCGTTTTGGGGCAAAAACTGAAATGATTTTTTTGACGACAACGATATCATTATCGTTCAGTCGTCCAAAAAATCGCTGCTGTGTTCGCACCTTAAGTGTCCACAGACTCAGTAAAAATAGTTAAGTATCCAGGTTAGGTGTCCTTGGGAAATTCTGACTGCAGAAATCTACCAGCAGGAAAAGCTTGTATCAAGGGGGATATTGAAGACTGGAGAGCGCTACTGCGCAGTCTCATGATGCTCCTTCAGGGAGGCATCAAGGACCTTACCAAGATGGCTGCCGCTGGGTCTTCTGTGCATGCGTAGCTCCATCTTGTCCCTATGTTAGAGCACCACAGTGGAAAACGAATGCGTTCTACTTAGCTCAATGAGATCCTGCGATATACCTGTACTGCATTCCACGTGCTAGTCACCGCTTGTGATTTGACATTCAACGCTTCGGGGGGAATTCATTTAGCCCCAATAAGTTTTCGGACGCGAAAAATGGGACTTTTTTTTTGGACATTATAGCAATAATTTTTTATGGGACAATTCAATTAGAGCCCGTTTCTTGCGTGTAAAAAATTATCTCTATGCGCCCGAAATTTGTCTCGAATCTGTGATAAGTTCACAGACCTATATGTTTCACTGCTGGCATCACGAAAACGGGTTATTTTTTGGAGATTTTTAACTTGCTGAAGTCCTGAAAAAAATCCCTGATAATAGCTGTCGGCAGTCTGCGCATTTGAGGCTAATTGGATAACCCCGGGGGAACAATTATCCCACGCTAATTTACCATGGGTAATTGAATTCCCCCTTTAATATGTCTTTCACTTATTTGGAGGTACCACTTTCTTTGATAAGAATCCATTGGAGAAAATCTAAAAGCAAGAACCTTTTGCGATTTTATTGTTACTGGTAATTGAATAAGCATTATTCAATAACAAACTTGAATTACTTATTTCTCCTGGTCTGGTGTTATGCCCTTGTGTGGTCACCATCTGGACATATGACCTCATTCAGAGTCGGTCGTTGCGGCCGCTCGGTCGTAAAGTAAAAGGGGCCGGATATGCAAATGACGCGCTCGCAAGTTGCGTCGTTAAGATGGGATCGTTAGCTGGACAAACGAGGGGAGGATGCGGCCGTAACACTAAAAATACGCCTCCTTCTCGTTCGCATTACACATAATCTCCCGGCATATAAGGATTAATCGAGACCATCGGGAACCATCGGAGCTGGTCGTAGAGCTTAAGGTTGACCATACCCTCACTCAAGCACTACGATCAAGTCAGTGTAAAAACCTCCCATGTCACATGTACCATGACACTACTTAGTTAATTATGCACTCCCATAAAACGCCGTTTGCATAGTCAGGCACGCCTGCGTTCGGATCTCCACTCCCCCGTTCACAAGCACCTTCCCCTGTTACCACCCACAAACGCCTCATCCTGTCACTCAAACTAACGACCTGGCTGTGTTCAAGGAGAGAGACATTTCTGATCGTAATAGCTAGTTTGCGCACGCGCATTGCGAATTTTACGCATGCGCAGTTAAACGAACATCGGTGGCATACGACCGAGCGGCCGCAACGACCGACTCTGAATGAGGTCCATGATCTCCAGGTTCCTGATCACCATCTTTTCAACATCACACTTGCAATAACACCAGTTTTGCAAAATGCTAAGTTACAGTGTTACAGCCGCTGACACTGTAACGTAGCATTTCGCATACAGATAAACCCGCAGTCGCACACAGAATATAGGCATGCCGCAAATCATTTTAATCAGCATAAACTGATTGTGCGTCCTATTCATATAGTTTTGCGAATAAGACATTTTAAGGAAAAAAGTTGCATGTAAAGACAGTTGGTGCTACCGAGTCATGCCCAGGCATGGCGCGACTTGAAGGGCTGTTTAACGAGCAAGGAAGTAAGTGGCCATACGTACCTGTACATTACCAGCATGTTCCAGGGTTGTGGAATTTTTACATTCTTTTCTATATGCCCCTAGTGTATCTGAATGGATCACTGCTGCTAACCAGCCCAGAAATGTATTATTAGATTTAAATATGTCTGTCTGTGATCAACAACATATCTAGCCTGAGATTATAATCGGTGCCCTTCTCCCCTCTTACATTGGCTGTCATAATGTTTATGTAAATTTGTATTTTTAACTAACTTAACACATTCCGTACATTTTGCAAATCCCCTTTTCCAAATCAACCAAACCCTCAAACCCACTGGCCAATAAAGTTCCCGAAACTTGCCCTATGCTCTCCCACGGCGATAACAGGCTCCTACACTAGAACTCTTTATCAGCCATGTGTTGAAAACCAAGAGTTTGAAAAGTGCAACTTCTTGCTACATTATACAATTAGTTTTCAAGTATTTTACATGTTCACAAAGGCAACGAAATGTGGTGACGTTTTGTGGACTAGGCCTTTAAACAATTTGGCCGGAGATTAGAGTAAATCTTTTTTTTTTGTGGTACAGTGATGCAGCTGTTCCCTACAGTCTCTGCTATATTACACTGACTGTTCCTCTGACAATTCGGAAAGGATGCCAAACAGACTGTACCAATTTCTTCCCTTTGAAATCCCCCTTAGTCAATATTTATTCAGTCTGGAAATTCTCTACATGTGAGTGTAGCAGCCGGGGTGGAAGGGAAACAAATATGTGTTGTTTTTTTCTCTTTGTATTAAATGACTGTCTTCATATTGTGTGGATTTTATATGGAGAAAACTCACCTGTGTTAACAGGTCCATCTCTCCCAGGAGATTACTGAACATTTCGTCTATTTCTTCACAAGTCTGCTCCATCTGTAAAAAAAACAAAACAGGAGACTGGTCACATCTGTGCATACAGCCAACAAACATTAATATTATCATTTATTTTTAAGGTACCACAGGATATTCACAGATCAGTCATGTAATATACAGGGAACAGTGAAAATAGACACATCAAAATGACAGTAAATGTAATCTGACATAACATCGGAACAGCACAAAGCAAGCAACTGACAAACTAGGTAGGACATGGACAGGGGCGATGGTTGGGAGACTTACTATATCCAGACAGGCATGGGACGGTTAGCTTAGGGGAGACGAAGACAGTTCAGCACTCACTGAGCCTGTTCCCAGTGCCAGATTAACAATGAGGTTGGATGGAGCTACAGCTCCTGGCCTACACATAAAATAGGCCCATCATCATCATGGTATTATGGGGCTCATAGTGTAGGCACAGCCGCACATGCCCTGTGGGGGCGGAACAAGCCATCTCCACCCGTGTTTGCACCGCCACCGCTACTGAATGCCCACTGCCCGCCACAATATATAATAGTAGCGGTACGCCCGGTTCCTCTCTGCTGGACGCTCCACTGCTAATATACATTCCAGAGGACAGCACTGCAGCTGCCTGCCTCGTACACACTGCCCACAACCCCTCCACATCTCCTGCAGGGACTGGACTTCCGCCGGGCACAGGAGCCTTTCCGTGGATGCTGCTGACCACACCCGCATAAAAACAAAGGTAAGCAGTATAGCTGCTCCCGGGAGGGGTGGAGGAGGAATGATGAGAAGGAGGAATGATGAGAAGGAAGAATGATGAGAAGGAGGAGGAAGAATGATGAGAAGGAGGAATGAGAAGGAGGAATGATGAGAAGGAGGAATGAGAAGGAGGAATGATGAGAAGGAGGAATGAGAAGGAGGAATGATGAGGAGGAGGAATGATGAGAAGGAGGAATGAGAAGGAGGAATGATGAGAAGGAGGAATGATGAGAAGGAGGAATGAGAAGGAGGAGGAGGAATGATGAGAAGGAGGAATGAGAAGGAGGAATGATGAGAAGGAGGAATGATGAGAAGGAGGAGGAGGAATGATGAGGAGGAGGAATGATGTGAAGGAGGAATGATGAGAAGGAGGAATGAGAAGGAGGAATGACAAGGAGGAATGATGAGAAGGAGGAATGAGAAGGAGGAATGATGAGAAGGAGGAATGACAAGGAGGAATGATGAGAAGGAGGAATGATGAGAAGGAGGAATGATTTAAAGGAGGAAGGAGGTGGAGGGGCTCTACCATGGCATGAGTGTATAAGGGGCTCTAACATGGCATGAGTGTATAAGGGGCTCTACCATGACATAATGTGTAAAAGGGGCACTACTGTATGGTGTAACGTGTATAAGGGCACTACTGTATGGTGTAACGTGTATAACGGGTACTACTGTGTGGTGTAAAATGACTAATGAACACTGCTGTGCAGTGTAATGTAAATTGGTACTGTTATGTGGCCGCGCTCCTTCCCCATGAAGCCATGCCCTATATTTTTGGCACATATCTTTAGCGCACACTATCCCTATTTTGAACAGGGGTGGCACCAATTCTCTTTCTGGTAAAGGGCATCAAAATGTCTAGTCTCTGAGTGTAAGGCAGGGATATTCAACATGCGGCCCTCCAGCTGCTGTGAAACTACACATCCCAGCATGCCATGCCAGAGTTTTGCTATAAGAGCATGGCAGGGCATGTTGGGATGTGTAGTTCCACAACAGTTCGATGGCTGCATGTTGAATACATCTGTTGTAGAGGAAATACACACCCACTTGGCTCAGGTCACCCCTACACAGCAGTGGTCACAGCTCCTCGGTGTAGGCCCTTGAACATTTTCAACCCTAGGGCCATGTGCAGGGCTGATGCTACCATTAGGCAGCTCTAAGCAGCTGCCAAGGGCACCAGCCACTAGAGGGTGCTGCTAAGCTTGCCTACCACAAGACTAAGGTGGTCTCTGAAGCTGGGTACACATTAGACGACCTGTGTACCCAGCTGACCCACGATGTGATGGATTTCATATCGTTCGGTCCGTACACACTATGTGATCTGGTGAAAGACTGCTCAATATGTTGTTCACCAGCCGCAACCAAATGCATGGGATCATTCACCACATTGACAGATTGTGCGTACATGCTGCTCAATAAATTTGCGTAGATTATTTTGCATGATTTCACTCTGCATTTGCTGATTAAGTGACTGCCCTAATAGATGCCTATGCTAATCCTTATGACCAGAGAGGCGTAACGGAAGAGGTGTAATGGGTGTGGGAAGGAATGTTCTCATGCATACAAAGTTCAGTTCATGCAGACCAGCAATTATGTGCATATGTCCCTGTTAGGCGGTATCTTTTGCATCTGCCATAGGGCAGGTGGATTCACACACAGATGATAATGACATGTCAAATACTAGGTGCTTATGCTGCTGATGCAGAGGCATCTAGGTATGTGTATGTCTCTGCATATGTACGGAAACATATTTCTGCGAGCACTTTTTTTTATCAGTAAGTTATGTCCATAATGCTACTAACACTGTATCAGCCCCTAAAAGTGTTGAAGGGTGCTGTGCAAAATTGTAAATGAACAATCAATTGTCAACGCGTTTCGTAGATGACATCTGTTTCCTTGTACCATCTAACCTCAGTTTTCAGCCATATCTGAATGGGATTCCCAACTGCATAAGACTGTCCCTGTTAGGCGGTATCTTTTGCATCTTTCTTGCGGCTGTGCAATACCATCTGACCATAAATCAGGCTCTTTATGCTTTGCTAATGCTAGTATTAGTCGTTCCTCTGGTGTACAGCCATGCATCTGAATGTGGAAGGGCTGGTATGCCCATTTTGAGTGGCTGTAGTCGCACTTATTGGAAGTACTATCGGGGCTTGTGCCAGCCCCCTGCTAGGTGCCGAATTTCTGTCTGTGTGTGGCCTCCAGTGTACAAAACCACTCGAATGACACATCTGAGACACTCCCATAACTCAGAATATCTTCATGTGTCTGCATAGCCACCTCCCAGTCACCTTGCGGCTCAATCTGCCCAGCGACTCAACGCTTTAACACAGTGGGATGCATGTGTTATGCAAATTTTTAGGGATTGAGGCATGCACAGTCGCAAAAAGTTGCAGAATTATGCAAACATCAGCTATGTGTTGGTCTTAGAATCAGTCCCAACATGTGTAATGAAGGTCTGCATCCGACATATTTTTAATCATTATTTCATTCTATGACATGCAAATCCAAAGTGTGGCCATGTGTTTCTGCTCATCTACACATGGTGCCGCGTGCTTTACTTGGATATCCTTTGCCGATTTCACTTTGAAAATGTTTAAGTTATGAAATTTCATGGGCTTGTGATGTTTACTTAGAGAACCTGGCGTCTTGGACACCTAGTAACTTTTTCCATTCGCTGCAAAGCACGGAGACTAGCAGACACCTGTATTTGTTAATCTTGATGTTGATCTTCACTTAAATGCGCAAAAAATATGATTATTTATATGTAGGCTTAAAAAGCAATCACTCATTTGTGTGCTTGACGCTTATTTGTAACCATGTCAGTGATCAAAGACACATTAGTTTGTAGAAGAAAGCTGTAGGCTTCCAGACATCTATTTCAACATGTGCTTACTATTAGGATTTTTATTTTATTTTTTTACTTCCAAAACACCTTCTTTCTCAGTGGTGCATTTTAGTATAAATGTACAGCCTGCAATCCTATGAGCTAGACCAAGCTTGTCAAAGTGACATCATGCAGGTCAGATGCAATACTCAAAGGCATTTGTTGGACACTAATAAACCAAGGCTTTATAAATAGGAAGGTGCTGGTGTAACCTCTGTATGGGACAAAATATGAGAGAGATGGAAAGTAATGGGTATTTGTATACACCAAAATAGCAAACAGAAATATAACATTGGATTTCTCCTCAACCATTTTAGGATCACAGAATGATGGGCCTAATTCATTGATGTATGTAAATTCGATATTTACGTACATCTCCGATGTTTGCAGATCTGCACATGCGCTGGAGCCGTACTGAACATGGGCAGATATTATTTTCTGCAATGTCGCTCGCAGTGCTCCAAAAGCTGCAGCATGATAGACATTCCGCTGGCATTTGGAGGTGGCGACAGGCAGCGTTCCAGAAAACGGAGTCGTTTGAGCCCCAACGTGTCCTTGGACGCAGCTTCATTGGCCCCGGCAGCGTGATTTCACCGGACATCCTGAGTAACCTGAGGGATTACTTAAACTGAAGATTATTTAGATGTCCGATGTTTACACAGTTTATTTAATGCTGCGTCTTTGGACGCTGACATTGGATCACAGAAGCTAGCAGTGGGCATCTTTTTACTTAAGATGCCTCCTGCGGCTTTTGCATGTTTTAGAACAGCCGCTGCGTACAAAGCAGTGGCAAACGTAGGATTTCTAGAGGGGGGTTTCCAAATGCTTGATTTTAGAGCGAGTGTGGCAAGTCCATGAAGAGGGCAGAATTAGTACTCAATCAGTTTTAAATATGCGTCATACATAGTGTATTGTGTATAATAATTCCAGCATATACAGGACCAGGATCACAATAAGCCATTAGATGCGGCAGTAGGGCCACCCTGCCTGAGCTGGATGTTTTTATTTTAGATGTAGGCACCATTCCAGACTATTGGAGCAAGTCCGGGAGCCTGGAGGAGCAGCAGAAGAACCTAGCACTGCCCTGGACATATATGTACATATTGTGCTCTATAGCAGTGCATCCCTAATCATGCATGTTTTCCAGATCTCCTAGTTGGCGCACAGGTTATTTATTACTGACTGATACATGTTAAAAGATCCATAGGTGCTGCTAATTATTTCATTTGTGATACTGAGAAGAACATGCAACACTAGCAAAATTCTATTATATTACTATTTCTACTGTGGTCATGTGTGTGTGCTGGGGAGGGGGATTTTCAGGCAGATGAAAACCCCCCCTGCGTTTGCCTATGCAAAGGGCCTAATTCAGAGATGGACAGAATTGCAGAAACACATATTGCATATGGCTGTGCAATTCTTTCCATCTAAAATGCAAATGCATCATGTGGTGTCTGTAGGACATAGACACCTCATTGCTGCATCTGCGATCTTGGCTCTGCGACCGAGGTCGCAGCCTGGGATCACCACCACAACCATCGTCTGCAATGGTTGCCCCTTTGGCCAGGCTGTGGTAGCTGAAGCTTACAGCAGGCTGACTGGGTTCTGGCAGGTTGCAAGGCCAGGAAATCTGTGCTCACCAATGCAGACCTTGGCCTCGTCTCTCCTGGAAAACCGGGACGATATGCCCAAGTTTCCGGAAATGCTGCCCAGGAACGCCCCCGCTCCTCCTCACAAACGCCACAGCCTGTCAATCAGCGTCAATGGCTGAGAGGCCATAGATGGAGGGCTGCACATGCACAGTATACATCCTGCGCATACACAGTCCTCTAACAATCGGAGATGTGCGCTAACCATCGCATTAGCGTACATCTCTAAATCAAGTCCAGAGTTGCATTAACTGTAAATATCCGTCCATCTCTGAATCAGGCTCTATGTCGTTTAAAAATCACTATGCATCTATGTACCCACAGGACATATACATCTTGCTATAAGAGCAAACCTGCTGCATGCTGTAGTGTTGGTGCTGGAAGCAGCCTCTGGTCCAATCATTGTGTCTCTGAATATGATTAGGTTCCACTACAATGTTGCCTTCAATACTGTATGAATTCCTCCTTCTGCTATGTTGTTGCCATGGAAACATAACATTATCATTGTGGCATCACTCAAACTTGGTTTTGAACAGAGGGAGAGGCCACACACGCCACCTCTTCCTCTCAGCAATAACATACCACACATGTTATTATGAGAAATCTGAAGGTGTTGAAGTGCAGGGAGGACAATGAACAGATCTACAGTAGCTGTATGTCTACCTGGATTCCCCATGGAAAATACAGAAAAAAGTAAAATAAATAAAACAATACATGATGTATCTCTTCTCAACTCACCTGACCATGTCATCCAATTTTTTATGTGACAGAATATTATAGGGTCAGTGTATCAATTAGGGATAACTCTTTAAGTCCATGGTGAAATCAGAGATTTCTCCAGAAGCTCCATTATTTTCTCCTAATATTAATGCCACCCCCATAGCCAGCTACAGCAGCGAAACGCGCTGTTAACTTCGTCAAGTGATGAAAAGCTAAGCATCGCTTGTCACATAACACAACGTGATCCCAAGATGGCATTATGCTTACTTACTTATCCAACCCCACCTATAGGCACTCCTGCGGCCAATAACCAAAAACATCGGAAACATCATCTGCACATCGAACCTCTGAGCAAGCTTATGCTGCCTCTAATTACGCATCACAAGGGCAAGCCCATAAAAATGGTCCAGGCATGCCTGCCTTTTTCTAGCCACCCCCCCCCTGCCGTTTCCTCTCCCATACGCTGGCCACCCATCACTCACATTGCGAATAAATCCTCTCTTGTGCAGACGCAGTAGCAAAAAAAAAAAATTGCTCCACAGGCCCTTTGCTCCTAGGCTTACAGCTATACCATCCTAACAAGAATAAATATATACACCATACTTGCTGACTTTATAATTCTTCTCCATACAGACCTGCGATTCCCGGTATAATCCCCCCATCCTGCCCAATTCACTATGATGCGTCCGCAGTCCCTGCTAGGTGGCCCCAGTCCCTGCTAGGTGCGGATTCTATGTCAGAGCATGGCCTCCAACGTAAGCAGGTCAGAGTCTGCATTCAGAACCACTCCTGTGATACGCCCACCAGGTAATGCCTCCTCGTCCATCTGAATAGCAACCACCCAATCACTGCCCTAAAACGCCCAGCACATACCATGCGTCTCAATCATAGCTGTGGCTCTGTATGTACACACTGAGGGACGCATGAGCTGGGTGACTTTATTAGCATACGCAGTTGAAAAACATCGACCATTTGCATGAATACAGGATTTGCATCTGACAAAATCAGGCCCCAAGTACATAAATCTAAGTGTTTACCATGTTCTACAAACATTATATCCCCATGGTACATAGGAAACTCTTTTCTGTCACAGCCCATTTACAGAATTGTAATTTACTTCTTAACGAGATTACTCGCCACACAAATTCTGCTGACTCTGAGAAGAGGAAGGGAAACCTTTAGGCTGCATTTGCATTGTGCAATCTGCTCTGTTGTTTTCATAGAAAGAGTTTGCCTGTCCTTCCAGTCTGCTGTAAATTAGTTATTTTAATGTGGACGTCACAATATTACTTTGCGTTGTGTGGAGGATGTGTGTGTGTGGACTGACAATGAATCTGTCCTTCCATTCTATTAATAATTTTATGAATCAGGCGTACTGGACTTTCTGGGTCATTGAGGAGAGAGAAGGATGGTAGAAAAGATGTCATTTACAACAGTTCAGTCCACATTATGTCCTGAGACATTTATTTGTGGATCAAGGGCCTGATTCTGTAAGGATCGCAATTGCAAAGCTGCACGCAGGCTATAGATATATGATGTATTCACGCAGGCTATAGATATATGATGTAATGCACACAGGCTAAAGATTTATGATGTATGCACGCAGGCTATAGATATATGATGTAATGCACGCAGGCTATAGATATATGATGTAATGCACACAGGCTATAGATATATGATGTATGCACGCAGGCTATAGATATATGATGTAATGCACGCAGGCTATAGATATATGATGTATGCACGCAGGCTATAGATATATGATGTATTCACGCAGGCAGCTTTGCAACTGCGATCCTTGCAGATATGGTAATGCAGCAGGAGGCATCACGCCCCCTGTGCATTACTTAACTGAGCTGCGTTGTCCAACGCAGTATCGGTTAATCTGTGTACCATCGGCTGGATGCGGTGACCCATGGGGTCCCGCAGCCGACCGCCGCAGTTTACAGGAAGAGGCCAGGAAATCTCCATCACCCGACTGAGATCCTGGCTTCTACCCTGCCCTGGAACAGCGGCGACACGCCTCTGTTTCAGGAAACGGAGGGCATCGCCGCCCCCTCCCCGCCCACAAATGGCAACAGACTGTCAATCACTGACAGTCTGTTGCCAGGCAACGCTCGGCCTCGCAGACCCGTTCTGCACCATACTTGCCTACTTTTGAAAAAGCATTTCAGGGAGATTGTGAAAGCAACACCTATGAGTGCACTTTAAAGTGGGCGTGTACTGCTACATATGAGAGGCGTCATAAAATTTACTTACATCCAAATGTAAATGAGCCCCAAAGTTGTTGTAAAATCTATTTTGTTGAATAAAACACACTGATACTTTCCAGAAAATGCATGTAGCCATAGGGATCATTGTGCCTTATAACCAATGCAGGGAAACAATACTAATGATCCCATTTGAATGTATATACAGTATCTCTGTTTTTTTTTATAATACAACAGCTTCATATTGGGGGTAAGGTGCAATTAGGGAGATTGCTAGACTCTTCAGGGAGAGAGGGAGATTGTTACTATTGTTACTATTTCAGAGAGTCTCCCTGGCAAGCATGTTCTGTACATGCGCAGAACGAGTCTGGCGCGTTCGCAGATTCCCGAACATCGGTAATCTGTGATCAGCAGTACACTAACTGCACTGCTGAAACAGGCCCCATGTTAGCAATGTCGGTGCAAGTGCAAAATGTTGTTTATTCTTATGAGTGTACTAGAAGAACTCAGTAAGATCGAGGGAGCTTATTGCTGAGTACGGATGAGTAACATGGATTAGGGATGGACATCAGAAGCCCACCATCATATGATGGCTGGGCTTCCACCATCAAAACTTTCCATGCGGTGGTAAGTAACCATCGCATCAAAAGTATTAGATGAAAAATAGTATTCAATTGATATTCGCATGCGCAAAAGACCCCTTTTGCGCATGTACAATAGTCCTATTTCAGGGCTGGCAGGGGGCGTTACTGGGGGCGGGACGGGGTGGGATCGAGAGTGGGGCAAGATGCCCGATGCTAAGAGCTGCAGGCAGGGACAGTGCAGCTCTCAGCTTTAAAAAAACCAAAAACCATCACAACACCATCAAATAATTACTATTCGATGGCGGCAAACATCGGAATTCTGCCATCGAATGGTAAAAACACTGGGTGCGATTCAGACATGGACGCTAAGCTGCGATCGTTCACATCCAAAATGGTCCGGGTATGCAAATTCCGTCATCGCACTGTCTGGTGTAAGGACGCCCTCTATGTCTTAGAGAGCGACGGCAGAGTGAACGCACGCCAGTGTAAAGACGCCCACTTTTCTTTCTTAACACGCGTCATCTCCAGGAAGTGTATGATTAATCAGAACCATTGAGAGCCATCGGAGCTGCACGTAGCGCTTGCGGTAGACCCTACCCCGCCGCAAGCACTGCGATCACTACAGGCTGAAATACAACCAAGTGACGTTTACAATGACGCCTCCATGCTAATTATGCACACCCACAAAACGCCATTTAGACGCCCAGACACGCCTGCGTTCGCAGCACCACCCCCCGTTCACAAGCACCTTCCCGTTACCACTCACAAACGGCACTATCTGTCACTCAAAGTAGCGTCCAGCCTGTGTACTATGGGCCTGATTCAGAGCCGGTCGCTATTTGCGCTCGCTCGGCCAGAAAATAGGGGTGGCTATCCAAATGAACCGTTCGCTGTTTGCGGTCTGTTCATGCCTCTAGGTGTGAACGAGCGAACAAAACTTGCGGTCGTTTTTTGGGAAACTACGCCCCCTGGTCGCTCGCATTCCTACGTCATGTCCGCTATTTATTAGATTAATCGAGTACATCGAACAGGGTATGAGCTGCTTGCTATTCTTGTAGTCGGTTTTTGCTACCACAATTTTGCGAGCAGTTCTGGCTAAAAAAAAACCCAGTGACGTGGTCAATGACGCTGCTGTTTTAATTATGCACACCCATAAAACGCCCGTTTTGACCTTTAAGCACGCCTGCGATCGGATCTCCACTCCCCGTTTTCAAGCACCTTCCCCTGTTACCACCCACATACGCCTTATTCTGTCACTCAAAATAGCAGGCATTCGCTATTTTGCGAGCACATGAATTTCGGCCGCACTGACTGGCTCGCGCATGCGTATAACGATCCGTACGCATGCGCAGATGAGCGAACATCGGTCAGAACGAACGAGCAGCCGCTTACGAGTGGCTCTGAATCAGGCCCTATGAGCGCACAATTCCCGAGTGCAGTGAGCGACTCGCGCATGTGCATATTGACGCATACGAAAGCGCAGACAGGCGACTATTGGCCATAGCGTGCATCTGCGGCTTAGTGTCCGGGTCTGAATCAGGCCCACTGCTATCAGAAGAAAAACATTGATTTGGCAAACATCGACCATCGATGTCCATCCCTAGCATGGATATGCCTATTTACGAACCCTCCTGCTGCAAATATGAGAGTTTTGAAGGATGGGAATATTTGGGAAAAATTTCCTCCACATAGAATGACTTCAGTTTTACGGGTACTCAGGAGGGTCAAAAAAGCAAAACAAAACACAAATCATTCTATACTTTCAGGTCTCCTTTTGCACATTAGTTACACATTAACTGGGGAGCACATTCCCTGGTGTACTTTGAGCAATATAATAGAAATCATTAAAAACATCCTCCATCTTTAGTGTGCACCAGAGGTTTTATGGTAGCATGGCATTCCAGTGACATCATTACTGAATTTCCCCTGTTCCCAGATGGAGCTACAATCAATGTTCGCTGATCTGCGTTTTTTTTTATTGCCGATCATCGGATCAGCATCGGCAGAAGGGTGGGGAATTGGACCATAGATGTATGGCCCGCATTAGATCCACTATTAACTACCACTGGCATGGATGTGACACCACTCACCAACTGTTTGAACAGTTGGGCAAGTTGTGCATACAATTTACATTGCATGCCAATGCTAGTGGACGAGTTATATGCAATGTGGCCTTCCACATTGTGACCACATCTCTATAATCTGAATGAACAGCAATAATCTAATCCAACCAGTTTATAACCAATGAAGATAGCAATAATTGTTTTGCTGCAGTTACATGAACTGTGGTGCTTTTACAATCTCCCTGTGTAGGGCCACAATTCCCCCCCCCACCCCCCCGGCTCTCCCAGATTGCCTCCAAGTAATTAGGTGAGGGTTCTTTGCTGAAATTGTAAAACTAGTAAATATATCTTGACATTAACGTATTTGTAATGATTTTAGATGTGTACTACCCCATGCTTCTTTGACTCAAATTTATATGACACATATATATGACATTTATATGACACACAGTAATGCCCCCAATTGGTGAAATGGCTGACTGTAATGCCCCAAATTCATATGACACACAGTAATGTCCCCAATTGGTGAAATGGCACACTATAATGCCCCAAATTTGTATGACAATAAGCAACACATCTTTGCCCCAAACTTAAAATATGCTAAACAGCAGTGTCCAAATGAAATATTCATAATAATAACACCATAGCTTCCAAAATGAAATGCTTTGTTCCTGGACCTCTCTCTTAAGTTGGGTACACACCTGTAAGATAGATCTGCAGATCGAATGATCTTGTTCATAGTTACATACTAAAAACCATCACTGCCATCTAAAGATATATCTGGCCAGGGTACCGCTGGCTGAGGGTCGCCTCGTGCCCCTCTCCCTGGCTGCTTCTGCAGCAAGTGTACGGGTGGTCGGCTGACCACCTGTACACACAGCACGATGCACCAGTATATCTGCAGATGTATTGGGCATCGGCTGTGCAGCACAGCAAACGCGATATGTCTGTGAATTACGTCATTCACAGACATATCGTCTGTACACACTGGAAAACGCACTCACGATACTGTATGTAGGCCATTCGATTGAATGGCCGATACTGTATATATATTGGCCAGTGTATACTCAGCATTAATTTGCCGTCACCTGTGTTGAAAGCTGTGCCACTAGCATTGCAAAGCCAGGAATCTGGGGCCGGGTTTCAGCATGTGGCAAGTCGAGTTTGGCCTGTGGGTTGTAGTTTTGCTGCCCCTGATCTGGTGTAAACTGAGAGCATATACTGATGGTGCCGACCTGCACATATCTTACAGCAGTTTTGCATACACTCATAACTGTGTTTTATTTCTTTTAGTGAAAGCAAATTTGGGCTACAAATTGAGGCCCAATTGCAGCCAACTTTACATCAATCCCTATATCACAGAGCCAAAAATTATGTATAATTAATGTTGCTCTATTTCTTCCAAAAATGTTAAAATTCTTAAGAAAATATATTATTTTTACTTCATTTCATGTCATTTTATAGAATATTCTCAATGAGTCATACAAAAGTACAGGTATAAAAGTAATTGCAGCGTGGATGGCTCTAAATAAAATACAATAAAAAACACCTTTTAAAAATTGGTCACATATAATTGATTTCTTTATGTAATCTGAATCTATGGAAAATGATAATAGTTTTAATTTGTAGTGTTACTTGGCATACGGATAAAAGTGTCCTTAGATCAGACAACATTATACAGCCTAGTCTATTGAGGCAGCCTGTTTATTTTAAGATATTTGACTTTAATCCTGAAGAACATTTTTAAACATCTTCTACACATAAGACGCATCTGTACAAACCATCCATTTCCCCTAGGATTTATCAGACATTCAATATTTACAATGGGAATATGTATAGGGGTGGTTAGTATTGGTTAGTATTGTAGAGGCTACTGCAAGGTTACTGTAACTTAAAGAGAATCTAAAACTAAGGGCCTGATTCAGACCCGCTCGCAGGCTCATAGCGCTCGCAAGCAGGTCGATGGTTGGCCGGTGCGCGAGCCCCGGAGCGAGTGAGAACCACTTGCTCCGGGGCTCGCTACAAAATAGGGCGGCTGTCGATGTTGATCGACAGCTCGCCCCGTTTTGTAGGTGGGTAGGGGGGGTGGCTCAACAAATGGAGGCATTCCCGAAAGAACGCCTGCCTGGAAGTCCACTAGGCATTGTGAGTGCTGAAACTCTACCTTAGGGTCTCCTCGCAATACCAATGGTCGAGATAATCCCGACGATCTCCTGCCCGCTCGCACTAGCTGTGGGTGGGCATCCACAGCTTAGCGAGCGGATAGGAAAAAAAAAAATACTCCCCGTCCTGATTCAGAGCGTGCGCTCGCAAATAGCGAGCGGCTCTGAATCAGGGCCTAAGTTTGGTACGGAGGGGGGGCTACAGCAGAATAGGGATTCTGAACGCTCTGAGATGAGGAGTTTTATTCCAACCACACACACACACACACACTCACACACAGTTATGAACCTCATGGTTAGAAGGGTCAAGTAAATGTGAATTAACAGTGGCTCTTAAATATTGCCACCCCCCTTGCACCACCCTTAATCCACATTAAATCCAACACCTAAAAAAAAATTAAACAAGCTGACCTGCAGCAAAAGGCTGGCTAATTCATAAACACAGAGAGTGGAAGCGCCTCTGTCCGCCTTTTTTTTTTTTTTTAGAGGAGTCACAGTACTTACTTTACTCATGGTCCACCGTGGCTAGCAGACTCCTCAGGTCCAGCCTGGAGCTCCATCGAACACCGCAGGGTCCAGCCAGCCCCAGCCTTCTATGCACACGTCATCTGACCTGACTCGCCCGGCCCATTACAAACCAAAGGAGCCGTGGTTACTTCTTGTAATGGTGTAGGGCAGGCAGCTGTGTCACAGTGATACAGTCTGACTGCCGCCCACCCGCGTTTAAGTTTACATGTTGCTGGCTGGGCCAGGGCGTCCTCCTCCAGCGTATCTGTAAAACCATCCCTGGCTGTATTATATAGCTGGGGCTCATGTAACATTGTACATGTCAATTTCATGGCATGCCTCTCAAATGCAGCCATACACACCATCTGCAGGTGTTGCTTTCTCCATCTTCCTAAAATGTTTTTATTTCAGAATGACCACCCTTCACCCTGGTGTGTGCCTGTAGAGTGGGCACACACCACAAATTTACAGGGCCCACACAATCCACCACCAGTTTATAGGTAGACTAGACAACCTCACAGCACTGCAGAGCACAACTACTATGCATAACTGTTGTGAGAGCATGTGCTCAGTGCCATACATTGACAGCTCTCCATTCCACACAACCACATCCCTCGTGTAAAGCTCCCAATGCTCACCGCAGGATCCAGCCAATGGCCAGCCTCAGCCTTGTATTCGCACTGCAAGTGCGACGTGACGTCATAACATCAAGTCGCCCGACTCATTGCAAACCAATGGAGCTGAGAAGTGTAGGCAGCTGTGTCACAGTGACACAGGCTGACACCCGCCCGGCTGCCTAAGCTTAAATTTACCTGTCGCTGGCAGTGGCCAGGTCACAATGCCCTCCTCTGTGGCTGGACAAACGGAGGCATTCCCTAAGGAATGCCTGTCGTTTGTGGGTGGCCCTACTGACATAATTCGTGATGTCTGTAGTGAACTTCCTGCTCTATTAGAGCAGGAAGTTCACTGGGGCTTGCGGGAACTGAGACCCTACCACAAGGGTCTTGTCGCAAGCCCGATGGTCGCGATAATGTGGTCATCCACAGCTATGCAAGCAGCCTGGAGGAGGATTTAAAAAAATAAATAAATCCGCCCTGATTCGCAAATGGCGAGCTCCTCTGAATCAGGCCCTAAATGTACATGGCCTTATAAGAATTAGATTCTACTAACATCATTCCCAAATAAATCTTGATGGTGGCAACCCGACTGGGTTACAATGCCAACACCTACCAGTAAGTAGTCTGACCCTACACATAAAAATAACCCTACCCCTAAACCTAACCCTCCCTCCCTTCAGCCTAAACCTAACCCTCCCCCAAGTGCCTCCCCCTAACCCCAATACTTACCGTGGGGACGTCAGCCGTCAGGATGCTGGTGCCGGGATTCTGACTGGTGTTGGGATTCCGGCACTGGAGAGATAATAATAACTACATCCCATTCAGGTGCTTATCAGAAAAATACTGTTATGGGACCACTATGTGCATAAACCAAATACTGATTTCTGAAGCAGGTGCATAAAAGGTTTATTTCACAACAGCACACATGAATGCAAGTTTAAATGGAGCCCTTGCTGGCTGGAGAGTATGAAAAACACAACTCAGGGTACAGGGGTAGATGTATCAAGCTGTGAAAAGGGTGGAGAAATTTTTTGTGGCAACAAGAACAGTGAGTGAATTTATTACCGTATAATGGGCAGACGTGAATGGATCGGAGCAGCCCTATACACTGGGGAACTAACACAGAGCTGCACTGGATACTGTGTAAATAAAGGTGGTCCTTGTTATTTACTCTACCTTGGAGGTGATGGAAACCTCTCCTTTATCAGTAATAACCATTAAGGGCCTGTTTCAGAGGTGCACACTAATGTGCCCACGGCTGTCTTTTGCCGCAGCGAGTCTTTATGCTAATGCAGCAGCTGGCGGACTTCATACAGAGATGTCCACCGGCTGCGCCGCTGTGAGTATAGAGACGCACCATTGGAGACAGCACCAGCCAAATGGAGGTGCAGAATCTGGATCTGAACATGACCACCGATGTCAGTGCACCTGTGGCAAAACACACTGTCACTGACCATGACACGCCCGCATCTGGCTAGCCACCCTCCTGCTACCATCCAGAAACACCTACTGAAACAGCCTTTGGTCAGTGACCATCAAGACGCATGCGCAGACTGAAAACGTCGTCCGATTGCGTGCGGCATCAACACTCCGTGCACCTCTGAATCAGGCCCCCAAGTCTTTTGCTTGATGCTGGAGCTCAGTCAGAGTTGAAATTGTGCCCATTTTGTGCATGTATTTGCAAACACATAACCACAAGCAGTGCGGTGTTGTACACAAACTGGAGGAAACCAAGTTATGGCCGATGAGGTTGAACAGGGCTAGAAAGGGCGTTCTCACAAAGTCAGTGTACATTATTCGCGTGCTCAATGAACTGCGTGCTATGCAGAGTTGCCAGTTTGCGCAGATACGTATAATAGTAGGCGTAGAGTTGCACCTACTGCAGGGTAGGCAAATGCAGACTGTTGATGGTGGTGATGATGATGGGAGCATGAACCGGTAGACTACCGGAGGAGCATTGTTGCAGCAGCTGACACCAGTCTTCCCATTAAGAACATCTATTTATTGATAATTGGATTCTTCAAGAAGACCGGCACTTTCAGGCAGGCAAGTGAATGTGGTATAGCTTTGTTTACATTTGCGCACACATACTTGCCTATTGCGAGCGGCCCAATAGTCATTTTACACATTTTCCCTGTTTTTAAAAAAATACATATTGTTTTCTGCTTTTGTTTCTATTAGATTTATAGAGACAGATATTTGTTACCATTCATGGAATCATGGTCCATTTTTTTTAAGACTCTTTATAGGATATATATATATATATTTTTTTTCAATTAACTGTATTCATTTTGTGTTGGCACCATAGCCAGTATGAACACTGGGGTTTGAAAAGAAAGTAGTAAGGTTACTGCTGCCTTTAGTTCCGGCTCCTCAGAGTAAGGCCATGCATAAGGTGGCTGCACATACCGCTTCTTAATCTCTCTGATACTATGGCGGATGGAGGCCACTTTGTTGACCTGTGGGGTGATGTCCTCCCTGTTTAGCCCCAGCAATAAGCTATCTTGTATTGTGATGCAACCTCTCTAACACAACCTGTGCCCACACTTCATCTTCTCTGTAAGCAAAGTTGGACTTTTGTCACTTACTGGAGACCTGACTGGGGCCAGGAGCCATGCATTCAATTATTTTGCTGGAGCAGCATTAGGCCCAAGCTTCTATAGAAGCTCTGCAGGAAAATTAGCAGGCATAAGTATGCATATTGTGATACAAAGACCTTCAAAACCATCAAGATGATGCTCATACAGTAACTGTGATGTAATAGTCTGCATGTTTGGCCAGGATGGCAGACAACTCATACTGTATACAATAACAGTCTCTTTATTGGAGATCCCTGACACTAAGCTAACACACATCTGATTGACTCTGAGATTGGCCAGCTGCTCCAGCATCCATGTCCCTGCCCATTGGAACCAGTACCTTTTTAATGCTGAATCTCCACCTCAGCTCTATCCCAATTGTCTGACATTAAACTCAATTCCCTGATTTCCTATATAAAGCTGATTATTGACTTATTTGACTGCAGCTCATACTTACCTACTGTCCGGAAGGTGTGGGAGACTCCGGATTTTTCGGGTTGTCCCCTGCAGCCCCGTAAGAGTGGGTGAATCTCCTGCTTCCCGTCCAATTCCTAGAGAAGTGGGCAGGATGGGGAAATAATATCGGGAATCACGCATCCGTAGGGGAAGGCGGGCCTAAAATGGTGAAATTTGCATTATTTTAACCACTGCCTTTTCTCACGGATTTGCGGTATTTTTCAGCAATGGGGGTGGGGCCTATTTACATAAATAACCGTGCCCCGCCCTCAAAGTGGTCAGACACATCTTCTCTCCGGGCTTCTCCCAGAGGGGTGTAAAATAAGTAGGCTGCATGCAGCAATGAGAACTGAATTCACTCCAAAGGCATATGATAGGTCATTCCATTTACCACAATGTAAATCAGGCTTGCCAATAATCTGGCTGCCTCTTCCGGGAGGAGGCAGCCAGCTCAGGACAGCGGTGGGGGGGAAGTGACACGTTTTCACAATGCAAAGATTACCGGCATTGTGTAGCTGGGGGCAGGGCCACGATTCAGCACAAATAGTGTCATCAGCTCCCCAGAATCAGCCACTTAAACAGGAGGTGAGCGGACGCTGTCGGGGGTATGTGGGCAGGCTGCGCCGCCGGTAGACTTGCTTGCTCTTCCGGGGGGTCGGGAGTGACACCCGATTTTCAGGAGGCTAGTGACCATTTCGGGAGGGTAGGCAAGTATGATGTAAATGCATTGTTTTATTGCCTTTGACAGTAGTTGTTCTACATTTCAGCACTAGAGAAGTAAGAGTTACAGTAATATTAGGTTTGTACAGCAGACGCCAATAAGTACTGTCTTAGTTATGGCAGCACATCATGTTACAAATTGCAGTCAATGCTATTAGGTGTGAGGAGGGTGAGTTGCAATTTTGTGGAAACACCAGCAACAACACCACAACTCGCCCCCCTTGCGGCGTGATCTCACCCTGGACTCGTGGATTTTTGTAAATAGCAGATCTGGAGGTATCTAAAGTGTGGTATATAGCTGCTCTTACTTGCGGCTAATAGGATTGAACCATAAGAAGGTGTTCACCATTCTGTGGGATTTGGCTTGTGTAATACTGAGTATGGCCACCCCTTGTGTAATACTGAGTATGGCCACCCCTTGTGTTAATTAGCAACATGTGTAATGTCCGGTACTTTACAAATCACTGACATCTACTCCCACTGACACTGACAGACACCAACTGATACCATGTGCCAACAATACACAGATCCCAGGGTTTCACCTATAAAGCGTCATACCTCTGGTATGCAGTTGACACCAGGAATTCAACTTGGGTAGTAAAGATTTATCACATAATATTATGAGAATGAACAGGACGGTAATCAGTAATAATAGTATCTACACCAATGTACTAGGCAACAGGACATAGCATGTGAGATATGATATATTAATATATATATATATATATATATATATATATATAGATAGATAGCATAATATCAGAACTGAATGGCAGTACTACAATAGTGCCAACTCAGAATAGTAATATGTACTCTATGATTACAGTGCCCACAATAATAATAAAAATAATAATAATAATGTCTACTAGCAAGGGGTTCTGCAGTAGTGCATATACAAAATGAGACACAAACAATACCGTATAACTGTGGTTCCCTAACTGTGTGCCGTGACACTCTGGGGTACTGCTGGACATTTGCAGGGATGCAGTTGGTTGGGGTGGACTGTGCACATCCGCAGTGTGGTCTACTTGGAGAATAATGTGGAGAGGGTGTGAGGTGGGGTGGAATGGTGTGGGAGGGGGGTGGGAAGAGATGGAGAGGGGGGGTTTGTATGGGAGGTGGGGTTGGTGGTGGGGGGGTTAGTGGGGTTGGGAGAGCAGGGTGATGGGTGGGAGAGTAAGTATGTTGCAGGTGAGTGGGGTGGATGGGTTGGGGGTCTGTGGTGCTGCACCTTCTTACAGGAGTACCAGGTCCTGATATTGGTAGAATTGATAATTATTGGTCGGGTGCGCTCTTCTTGTGGATGATGGGTTGGCTGGGTGATGAGGTGTGGTGAGTTGGGGGTGGTGTTTGTGTGGGGAGGTAGTGGTATATAATGTGGTGTATAGTACCATGAAGGATGACAGACAACAAAAAGCTGAGGCCAAATCGTTTAATGAGAGGCATAATGCTGCTCCGATATGGTCCGATATGGTCCGGGAAGCAACAGCAGCCACCAGCATCCCCACAGAGCGAATCCCAAACTACCACCCACCACAGCGACAATTCCACGCCTGCCACACACAGAGGAGGGTCACTCACCACCTGACCCCTAGCCGTTCACCATCAGCGAGCTACCACACCATCAGGTCAAGGTGCAGTGTGGACACCGCACCCACCTCCGTATCCAACCTCGCTGAAAAACATTCTGCAACACCTGGGTTCCAGCCATCGAACCAGCAGACATAGTCAAGACAAAGAGGAAGGGCACATACCCACGTCTATTGCCCGGCCGCAACGTGCACCACATGACCAACCTACCGGTAGGTATACCTAAGAACTCGAGATACTGCATCCAGTAACCAGCATGCGGCATGTCGCCGGCACGAACTTCCTATCACAGATCCATACCTACCCAGTCACCTACTCTCTCAGACGTCTCCTTAAGACTGTAGACGAAAGGTCCAGCAGGGGTAACGTGCTGGTCCAGAACCACACGGCAAGTTGCCCCCTGAAAGGGTCCACCTACCTTTCCACCGCAGCTCAGCCTATCACACCTCTTCCACCAGATCCCATTCTCTCCCGCACTCCACAAAGGACCATATCGGAGTAGCATTGTGCCTCTCATTAAACGTTTGGCCCCAACTTTTTGTTGTCTGTCATCCTTCATGGTACTACACACCACACTACATACCACCACCTCCCCACACAAACACCACCCCCAACTCACCACACCTCGGCACCCAGCCAACCCTTCATGCACAAGAGCGCACCCGACCAATAATTATCACTTGCAGGGATGCCACCTGTTGGTGGTCCAGGACAAAATCAAATTAGTTATGATCAATGTGATAGGCCAGAGGTTCTATGGCACCCCATCAGCTCAGGTTTTAGCGATATCCATGGTTGGTACAGGTGGTTATATCAAATTGATTAAGGTACTAATTAAGTCACCTGTGGTCAAGCATGGATACCCTTAAAACCTGGACTGTTAGGGTGCCTTGAGGGAACCTCTGTGATAGGCAAAACCAATGATAGTGGCTGCCAATCACAAAATGTAGGGACAAGCAGAAGAACAATCCTGTCCACCACCAGGGGCACCGAGAGGGGGAGGGAGGCGGGTACTAATTGCCCGGGCTTGTTGGAGGGGCCCGGCGGGGGCCTAGGTCCGATGCCACCCTCCCTCCCTCTTTCCTGTCAGAAGCCCTGCACATGCTGCTGTGTGGGCTGCAGTGGGAGATTGCTTGCTGTTGCTGAACAGTCAGCTCCTGATCTTTGCATATGAGTTTTTTCCTTTTTTTTTTCTAAGGGGGTTTGACCACGCCTCCCAAGGTTAGACCACACCCCCTCAACCTGGGCCCGGTCCTAAATCCTAATCTTTGGAGGAAGCCGCCAGCATCCCTGGACAACATGATTCAGTATCTCAGGCTTTTGTAGGAGCACTATATATAGTTCATTATTGTTGTTGTTTTTGTTTGTTTATTTGTTATGATTGTATTTTCTCCAAGTTAAAGGAATGTGTGTTTTTAAAATGTGTGTTAAAGATGTTGCAATTGCAGGGCCAGTTGGATACTCATATATCTCTGAGGGTAAATGTACACAGTATCAGAGACACTTGCAAACATGGTCATATCATATATCATTTCCAGTATAATCATAGCAATCACACAGTTACCAGGATACAAATGTGCTGAAAGTCACAAGTGTAGTGCTGTTAGGTATCATTAATTTCACATTAGAGGTTAATAAAGGGTAATTTAAGATATGCTGGTCTTACAACCTTCATAATGATGTGTTATTTTCACTAAAGAGTTGGGAAGTGGTTAAAAAGTTCTTAGCTTAATTGATAGACCCAAAAAAAGGTGTAAAGTTCCTAACTTCCTGTTTTATTGATATTAAACATTGCTGTCTAATCTATTGTGACAAAAGCACTGCTAAGGTCATACACGGGAGATATACAGTATTTGTCCCAGGTGACTGACCTATATGTATAAAAAACCCTGGGCTGGTGTGCTGTTTCCTGGCTGCTGTGTGTTTGGAAATGCCCATCTACCCCAGGAGAGGGCAGCCCTAACTTGATCTTATGACAATTGCTGGAAAATGCGGGCAACACACTGAAGTTTCAGCCATAGGAAAAAAAAAATTACATTTAAAGTGACAGACACCACTTTGTTGTTGGAGACATCAACTTATATACAGTGAAACCCATAGTGGTGGCGTTGGCAGATGCTTAGGAAGCCAGATTCTGCTTTAACCCTACACCCAAAGATAATATGGAGGACATTGTTAAGGCCTTGCTATCAAAGCTCAGCAGGAAGCTATCAGAGTGCAGCAAGTGACTATCGAGGAAAACCGAAGACAACAGCAATTGGACGTTGAGGAAAATCGGAGGCAAAAGCAATTGCTTATCGATGAACTCTGCAAGCAACATCACCAAGAATATGAGGCCTTAAAAGAGGTGGTGCAGCATCTAGCAGCCTTGCCCGGGGCTGCTTCCACCGATGTTCTAACTAGCTCTCGCTCCATACGTGCCAGTAATTTTCTGCAAAGATGACCCCGAGTGATGATGTTGAAGCTTATCTAACCTCTTTTGAAAGAACAGCTGAGAGAGAGTTTGTCTAAAGATCAGTGGGCAAGCCTTGTGGCACCCTTTCTGTCAGGAGAACTGCAAATAGCCTGTTATGACTTGTGTCTGACTTATGCTACTATAATACGTTAAAAAAAGAAATTTAACTCGATTGGGAGTCACTAAGTTTGTTCGTGCCCAACGAGTTCATTGCTGGGAACGGCAAAAAGAAAAGCCTCCCCGCTCTCAAATGCATGACCATCTTACCACAAAATGGCTACAGCCAGAGTCGCTAACAGGACCCCAGATTGTGGAAAGGGTTATCGATATCTACTGTCCTTAACTACAGTTCTACGAAAGTGGGTGAGCCGCACGGACCCTAAAACAGCAGACTAATTGGTAGAACTGGTGGAGAGTTATATGGCGGCTGAGGAACTATTAAGTGTATCCCACTGGGCCCTAGTCCCACAACGGTGATCTTCAGTGACCATTGGTAAGACTGTTCCAGAGTGAAGGGTGCTGGGGGGTGGAATGAACCTAGGACTGTGGGTTTGGAACCTGGAAGTAGGCCAGCAGTGTCAGGAAGGTTCCTACCCTGTAAAAGACTTGATAATAGGTTTAGGCCATATTGTTGTTAATTGTTTGTTACCTCTGAATCTATGCAATGTGATGCTGCTTATGTTAATTGCAGAGTGTCTTTCTGTGCTCAGCTAACTTGCACTGCAGACCGACAGGCTGAGTCAGATAAGCAAATGTCTATAGTTAATATAGAAGGCAAACGGGTAGAGGCTCTGTTAATGTTCTGGTCACCTGGGAAAATTGATTGTTGTTTATAATACCCTCACATGGCAGTACATCAGGATTTGTTGTATCAGGTGACCAAGAAAGGGGAAGATATTATGGAATAATTGGTAGTTCCCAAGGCATATAGTAGAACGGTGTTAGACATGGCTCATGGTCACATAACTGCAGGTCAGCTAGGTATAACATCACTGAGGGAATTTTACAGAGATTTTTCCTGCCCAGGGTCCATAAAGAGGTATCTGAATACTGTGCATCCTGCTGTTAGAAGTCCAGTCCAGGACTTGTCTCCTGCCAGTATTCCTCCTGCTCCTGACCATACTTCTAGGTTGCCGGTTTCTAGGAGACCCAGGCGTCAGAGGATTTCACATGTTTCCTTCTAGTGTTGCCTGATTGGCAGCTGATCCTATTTGAACTTGCTGGACTGTCGCCGCCCTGTCGCCTATATTGTTTTCATGTGGAACTTTTGGTTATGCAACTTGCTCTCTGCGCATCCTGACTTCCAGCTATAATTTGTACGTGCTGCGTGTATTCTGCTCACCGGCTTCTAAGTGACCCAAGTATCCTGGGTCCAAGCAACGCTGTCTCCAGGGCCCTCCAGGCCATACAGCTATCCTGCGTCTATACCACGTTTCTAGTAACGCTGTCTGCAGGGCCCTCCAGGCCATACAGCTATCCTGCTTCTATACCACGGTTCAAGCAACGCTGTCTACTGAACTTCCAGGCCATACAGCTATCCTGCAACCTACTCAAGCAACGCTGTCTACTGAGCTTCCAGGCCATACAGCTATCTTGCTTCTATATCACGGTTCAGGCATCGCTGTCTACAGAGCCTCCAGGCCATACAGCTATCCTGCTTCTATACCACGGTTCAAGCATAGCTGTCTACAGAGCCCTCCAGGCCATACAGCTATCCTGCTTCTATACCATGGTTCAAGCATCGCTGTCTACAGAGCCTCCAGGCCATACAGATATCCTGCTTCAACACCACGTTTCAAGCACCGCTGTCTACTAGGCCCTCCAGGCCATTCAGCTATCCTGCTTCTACACGTGCCCTGAATGTCAGTATCATGCTCCAAGGCCAAATTTTAGAATTCCGCTTGTCCCGTTACCCATTACTGAGGTTTCGTTTGAGAGAATAGCTATGGATTTTTTAGGACCTCTAATAAAATCTGCCCAGGGCTATCAATATATTTTGGTGACAATGGATTACAATACCAGATACCCGAAAGAGATACCATTGCGCAATACATCAACAAAGACCATTGCTAGAGAACTAGTACATGTCTTTAGCAGATTGGGGATACCTAAGGAAATCCTGAATGATCAAGGTACCCCATTTATGTTGAAAATTGTGAAGGCGTTGTGCCACCTGTTTAAAATTACTCAGCTAAAAATCTCCCTGTATCACCTAACATTGTTGTAATGGAGATACCCAAGGGAATTGCTGAACATGCAAAGGAGACATGGGAGGAGCAATTTAGTCCTTATAGAACTGTAATTGAGCATGTTTCTCAAATGCAGGAAAGAATAGCTGCACTGGTGCCGATAGTGAGAGATCACTTGGAACAGGCTTAACAGGCACAGCAGAGGGTATACAACCGTAATGCTCAGTTATGCGTCTTTGCCCCTGGGGTCAGAGTCCTTGATTTGATGATTCTCACAGTAGAAAGTTATTTTTTGTCTAAGTGGCAAGGAACCTTTGAAATCCTAGAAAAAGTGAGGCGGGTTAATTACAAAGTGTTCAAGCCCGGGAAGAGAAAGCCAGAACAGATGTACCATGTAAATCTTATAAAACATTGGAAGGATAGATCAGCTATGTCAGCCACCCCTGTCTCTTCAGTAGCCTCAGTACCTTTGGTTCCTGAAGTAACAATAGCTAAAACCCTCTCCACTGTTCAATAGCAGGAGGCTAAAGAATTTCTCATAAGAAATGGAGTTTTGTTTTCTGACATACCGGGTAAAACAATAGTCATTAAACATGACATAATCACTGGCCCAGGGGTTAAGGTTAACTTAAATCCCTATAGAATCCCAGAAGTCCAATAGCAATTAGTGTCTAATGAAATTTAAAAAAATGTTGGAGTTAGGTGTAATTGAGGAGTCACATAGTGAGCGGTCAAGTCCCATTGTGCTCATCCCGAAACCTGACGGGAGTTTGCACTTCTGCAATGATATTTGTAAGCAGTGTCAGACTGAGGCATGAAGGGCCCACCGGGAGAAGGAAGTCGTAGGGGCCCATTCTTAAAGGTGTGGCCAGCCACCACAGAGGCTTGGCTAACCATTATAGATGATATAGCCTGTAGACAACGTGGAATCTACACTGCATGGTCTGTCTCTACAATGTATTCAAGTGGACTGTCTGAAACCTGACATTAGAAGAGGAGGTGGGGCCCTCAGGCAGTAGGGCCCACCGGGGATTTCCCCTATGCCCCTGTGGGCCAGTCCGACCCTGTTTGTAAGTTGAATAATGTGTCTAAGTTCGATGCCTACCTAATGCCTAGGGTGGATGAACTTATTGAAAGACTAGGAACAGCGAGGTACTTAACCACTCTAGACTTAACCAAAGGGTATTGGCAAGTGCCATTAACTGATAATGCCAAATTTTGCACCAGAAGGATTGTTCCAATACAAGATGTTGCCATTTGGGTTACATGGGGCACCCTCCACCTTCCAAAGGATGAGGGATAGAGTTCTAAGGCCCCATAGACAGTATGGTGCTGCCTATTTGACTGATGTAGTTGTCTATAGTCCTGATTGGGAGTCTCACTTAATCAGAGTACACGCAGTATTCAACACCATCTATAAGGCAGGATTGAGAGCTAACCCAAAAAAACGTTTAGGGTGGGAAGAGGTAAAGTATCTTAGATACACCATTGGCAGAGGTTTGATAAAGCCCCAACTTAATAAAATAGAGGCAATATAAAATTGGCCATGACCCCTGAATAAGAAACATGTGAGAGCTTTCTTAGGAATCACCGGGTATTATAGAAGGTTTATACACAATTTTGCTGTCCAACTGACAGATCTTACTAAGGGCAAACAGAATGTTATGGTTAAATGGAATCCTGAAGCAGAAAAGGCTTTTCAGGAGTTGAAGGTAGCATTGTATACCCAACCAGTTCTGATGACACCTGACTTTCAAAGTGAATTTGTGGTGCAAACTTATGCATCGGAGGTAGGGATAGGCGCCGTCCTGTCCTAGAGCAAAGGTGAAGAGCATCCTCTGATTTATTTAAGCAAAAGTTGAATGTCCATGAGAGAAACTATGCCACTGTCGAAAAGAAGCATTGGCCATTAAATGGGCATTACAAACTCTCAGGTATTACCTGTTGGCAAGGAAATTCAGGTTGATCACCGATCATGCCCCATTAAAATGGATGTCAGAGAACAAAGACAGCAATGGGAGAATAACAAGATGGTTTTTGGCATTACAAAACTTTAAATTATCAGTGGAACACAGGCCAGGGAGCTAACTAGCTAATCTAGATGTTTTGTCTCGTGTTTTTTGTTTGGGGGCAGCAGTTGTTCTGCCCCCATAGGTCGAAACAAAAGGGGGGATATGTGACAAAAGCATTGGTAAGGCCATACACAGGAGATATATTTGTACCGGGTTTCTGACCTATATGTATTTAAAACCTTGGACTGGTGTGCTGTTTCCTGGCTGCTGTGTGTTTGGAAATGCCCATCTATCCCCCACGAGAGGACACCCCTATCTGTTGCTAACATATAATTGTCACTGAGCTGTCCCCCAAGGAATTGGTATGAAATACCGACGGCTGAATAGTCGCCGGTTCTCATACCGATGCCAGAAGCCTGAAGGGAGGACATCCCAACAGCGGCTCATAAGTATGCTAACCCTCCCCTGTCCAAGCCTAAAGCTCCCTTGGTGGTGCCTAACCCTAAAACTCCCAGGGTGGTGCCTAACCCTAAGACCCCCCCGGGGGTGCCAAAACCTAATCCTCCCTTCCCCTAGCCTAACCCTAACCATCCCCGGGGGGTGCCTAACCCTAAGTCCTCCCGAGGGTGCCTAAATCTAACCATCCCCCCCGCGGCTACAACCTAACTGTCCCCGGCAAACCTCATTCGGGATGCCGGGCATCGGGATTTCGGTGTGGGGCTAAAGATAGACATCGGCATTTTGACACCAATCTTTAATACAGGGTTGGCCTTACGCTATCAGGATTACGAGGGCCGGCATTCTGAGCGGCGGTAAATTAACCGCATCCCGTCCCCCAATGTAGGATGTAACCATCCTCCAACTGCAACAGAAGAAGATGGCTCAAGATGCCCCTGTGGCTGAGGACAGGAGACAGGAGAGGGAGGGAGGGAGAGAGAGAGAGAGATTTGACCCCTCAAAGCGTCAATAATCCTACACATGAAATGCCCAAATGGATCGCAGACATTCTTACTGGTGATGTCCATTGTCTGTGCGCAGACATGTAGGTAGCGCTGTAAATGTAGGCAATGCATGTGCTGCATAACTCTTGTTCCTTACATGATCCTCTATACCTGGCACAGCTAAACTTTGAGAACAGTTATCAATACAAAAGACACCGATTTTGCTGTACAATAACCACAATAAAAGCAAAAAAACTATAAAAATTGAGAGCGGATCATCCATGTAATACAACGTAGTTTGAGGTTTACAAGGTGAGTCTCCGTTAATCACACATAATGAGGTCTGTTGGTGTACATGAACATGACAACCCTCAGTATGTGGTGCAAATTATACAGCATATACTGTAAGACAGTTTATAGTTACGCCATACAGAATATAAGCTCCCAATGGGTCTTTATTGATGATCATTTAAGCTGGTTACATAGTACTTGTCTAATCAGACCCCAGATCAGACTGTTTATACAATCTTACTGCAGAACTGGTGGCAGATTGGACATCCAATCTATACATACACACTTGTCCAATTTTTCAGCAGACTTCCAATCTGCATCTGCTGAAACAGTCTGCTGAAAGGATTGAATCGCCATACACACTCTCAGGGCTGGATTATGGGCGGGACGACAAACCGAAACCAGACTGATTTTGGCTTTTAAATGACAGCTACTTTAAGACATCAGGCAGTCTCGCACGGAACTCGCCGATGTTTGAAGTCCACAGCCTATTATATATACCTCCATGTGTGTGTATATTAACGTATGTATTACATACTTCCTAACTGTCCCTATTTCGGATTGAGAGTCCTGATTCTGTCCCACCTTCCTGAATAGAACTGCATAGTGATTGGCGTGCTTTGCACTTAAAGAAGGGAACAGGAACGGGTGCGGTCAAGAGTGTTGGAAACGCTGGTTACGTCCTGAGGGATGCATGCCCACACCCAGGGGCGGATTGGGCCGCTGGGACGCCGGGCTGTTTCCCACTGGGCCGGTCCCTTTGTTCCCCTTTTGTGGCCGCTACCCTTTGCTCCCCCCTGCACTGCTGGCCGGGCTGTCGTGATCGGAGCTCAGCTCCGATCGGGCAGCTCACTTAAGTAAACAAAAAAAATGGCCGACGGGGGAGCTGCTGCGCATTCCCAACTGCAGCAGCTCCTCCCATAGGCCATTGCGGAGTCCGTCAGTAATCACTGACGGCTCCGCTTGCAGACCGCCCTCTCTCCGGCTTTTACATCAGCCGCTCTCCTGTCTCTGGCGGCTACATCAGCTCGCCCCCCTCTCCGGCATTTGCATCAGCCCGCCCCCCTCTCCGGCGTCTACAGCAGCAGCAGCAGCGGCAGCTTTCCCCTGCACAGTGCACAATACAGCACGCACAGAGCACAGGGTCAGGAGGAGCCGCCATTCTGCCAATAAGTAAACTAAACTTTGTATTATATATATATATATATACATATATATATATATATATATATATGTGTGTGAAAATCCGCCTGCCTGTTTATGATAGGGTATCAATCTGTAAATAGTATATAATAGCTCAGCTACTGTGGCAAGAAATGAAGTGTGTATGTGTATGTATATAAACACATACTACTCTTTTCTTGCCACAGCAGCTAAGCTATTATATACTATACTAAAAATAATAATAATAAAAATAAATAAATATATATATAATTATACACACACACACACACACACACACACACACATCCAGTGCCGCCCAGCCATTTGCTATATATATATATATATATATATATATATATATGCACATACATATATATATATACATACATATACATAAACACACACACATGGCCCCCCCTCCACAGACCCCGCCCCCTCAACAGACCCACCCCCATTAGGGCTGCTACCGGAAATTTCCCGGGCTAGTTTTCGATCCCAGGCGTGCAGTAGGGATGACCATTGGAAGGGCAGAATAGAGTTGTTGAAGCATTTCCGCTATCGGAAAATGCCTTTTGATGGTATGTAAACATTGTTTCTAAAAAATTTGATGGTTTAATCCATCTATGGTTCAGTGGTTTGCATGCACAGTGACTGAACTGGATGTGGTATATTTTATTGACATTCTTTATATCGATATGGTTGCTTTTGATGTCGACATTGACACTGATGAAATGCTGACATAATTAGAATGTAGACATAACACAGCTAGTGGTTTAGTGTTGACTGGTATGGCAGGTCCGGCGACTCCAGTGTTGTATTGTAGTTCTGGCAATGACATCCTGAGAACTTCCAGCTTACCATGCGCCTTTTCTGGGGGTGAATATATCCCTATCCCCTAACCCTCCCCCTAGTGCCTATCCCCAACATCCCCTCCCATAGTCTAATCCTAACCATCCCCCTAGTGCCTAACCCTCCCCTCCTGCAGCCTAACCATCCCCTCCTGTAGCCTAACCCTCCCTCTGGGCCTAACTCTAACCCTCCCCCTACTGTCTAACCCTCCCCTCCTGTAGCCAAACCCTAACCCTCCCCCTACTGTCTAAATGTAACCCTCCCCCTACTGTCTAACCCTAACCCTCTCCCTACTGTCTAACCCTAACCCTCTCCCTACTGTCTAACCCTCCCCTCCTGTACGCTGGTGAGGAAAAGGAGTTAACAATTTTGGCCTATTGTGACTAGTGACCCTAAACTTAAATGCATTGAAAATGCACGGATCATGCCATGTTATTCCAGGGGGAAGAATTTGAGAGATTTGTTAGTGAAGACTGATGTGACTGAATCTAGGATTGGACAGGCAAGTTTTTTACAGAAGAAACGTACAGGTTGTTTTCGCTGTCCTAACTGTACTACCTGTAATTATATGGTGAGTGGCAATTCTTTCAGACATCCCTCTACTGGCAAGGTTATTTTTATCAAACATTTTTTGACTTGCAGTTCAAAATTTGTGGTCTATATGATCACATGTCCTTGTAGTAAAAACTACATCGGCAAAACCGAACGAATGTTTAAAGAGAGGATGGCATTGCATCGCAGTGCCATCAGATTAGCCATTTCTAAAAAATCAAGCGACCAGCCGGTTGCTAGGCATTTTTTGGAAGCGAATCATAGCTTAGCTTCCCTCAGATATCGGATCATCGATCACGTTCCGATGTGGATCCGTGGCGGCGACAGGTCACTTAAATTACTTCAACTTGAATCCAAATGGATTTTTCGTTTGGGCACAATGTCTCCGTTAGGACTTAATGAAACTTTAGGATTAAATGCATTTTTGTAATGGTGTTTAGGTTGTTGTTTGATTGACATCGATGTTACTTGTAGCATAAAATAGGGATGTTTCTCAAAATTTGTTTGATTGACGTTTTATTGATGTACTCTAGGTTGGTTGACACATTTAGCTTTCATGTCATACTTACGCCTATTCAGATTTTGCTGCAATGTATCAATACTACTTATTAGTGTTACTATTGGTTTTTGTTGTGACAGATGACGTTGTTACTATGTTAACATAGTCTGATGTCATTGAGGTATTTCATTTACAGCTGTGTTTGTTTTTAATTATATTGGTGGTGGTGTTGTGCACTTTGTCTAATTAACTAATGCCGTTTGTCTGTGTTGCACATGGATATCCGGTCACGTCACTTGGTGTTCAGTATAAAAGTGTCTTGTTAATGTTTGACTGTATCCTGACGAAAGAACAAATAAAGGTTCTGAAACGTTGACATTTGAACTGGGCTTCGTGGAGTTCTTACAAGTCGTCTGAGTGCCGCCTTCACCTGTATTTTGTCACATTGTGGCCCTGCATGCGGGGTCATATTTAAGGAGGGCATCGGATGCAGCTGCTTACAGCATTTGGAGTGCCGACCTACAAAGCAAGTATATATATATATATATATATATATATGCACATACATATATATATACATACATATACATAAACACACACACATGGCCCCCCTCCACAGACCTCGCCCCCTCAACAGACCCACCCCCATTAGGGCTGCTACCGGAAATTTCCCGGGCTGGTTTTCGATCCCAGGCGTGCAGTAGGGATGACCATTGGAAGGGCAGAATAGAGTTGTTGAAGCATTTCCGCTATCGGAAAATGCCTTTTGATGGTATGTAAACATTGTTTCTAAACAATTTGATGGTTTAATCCATCTATGGTTCAGTGGTTTGCATGCACAGTGGCTGAACTGGATGTGGTATATTTTATTGACATTCTTTATATCGATATGGTTGCTTTTGATGTAGACATTGACACTGATGAAATGCTGACATAATTAGAATGTAGACATAACATAGCTAGTGGTTTAGTGGTGACTGGTATGGCAGGTCCGGCGACTCCAGTGTTGTATTGTAGTTCTGGCAATGACATCCTGAGAACTTCCAGCTTACCATGCGCCTTTTCTGGGGGTGAATATATCCCTATCCCCTAACCCTCCCCCTAGTGCCTATCCCCAACATCCCCTCCCATAGCCTAATCCTAACCATCCCCCTAGTGCCTAACCCTCCCCTCCTGCAGCCTAACCATCCCCTCCTGTAGCCTAACCCTCCCTCTGGGCCTAACTCTAACCCTCCCCCTACTGTCTAACCCTCCCCTCCTGTAGCCAAACCCTAATCCTCCCCCTACTGTCTAAATGTAACCCTCCCCCTACTGTCTATCCCTAACCCTCTCCCTACAGTCTAACCCTAACCCTCTCCCTACTGTCTAACCCTCCCCTCCTGTAGCCAAACCCTAACCCTCCCCCTACTGTCTAACCCTAACCCTCTCCCTACTGTCTAACACTAACCCTCCCCCTACTGTCTAACCCTAACCCTCCCCTTCTGTAGCCTAACCCTAACCCTCCCCTCCTGTAGCCTAACCCTAACCCTCCTCTCCTGTAGCCTAACCCTCCTCTCCTGTAGCCTAACCCTAACCCTCCTCTCCTGTAGCCTAACCCTAACCCTCCCCTCCTGTAGCCTAACCCTCCCCTCCTGTAGCCTAACCCTAACCCTCCCCTCCTGTAGCCTAACCCTAACCCTCCCCTTCTGTAGCCTAACCCTAACCCTCCCCTCCTGTAGCCTAACCCTAACTGTCATTTCCTGTAGCCTAACCCTCCCTCCTGTAGTCTAACCCTAACCCTCTTCCTACTGTCTAACCCTAACCCTCCCCTTTTGTAGCCTAACTCTCCCCTCCTGTAGCCAAACCCTAACCCTCCCCCTACTGCCTAACCCTCCCCTCCTGTAGACTAACCCTAACCCTCCCCTCCTGTAGCCTAACCCTCCATTCCTGTAGCCTAACCCTAACCCTCCTCCTACTGCCTAATCCTCCCCTCCTGTAGCCTAACCCTAACCCTCCATTCCTGTAGCCTAACCCTAACCCTCCTCCTACTGCCTAATCCTCCCCTCCTGTAGCCTAACCCTAACCCTCCTTTTCTGTAGCCTAACCCTAACCCTCCTCCTACTGCCTAATCCTCCCCTCCTGTAGCCTAACCCTAACCCTCCATTCCTGTAGCCTAACCCTAACCCTCCTCCTACTGCCTAATCCTCCCCTCCTGTAGCCTAACCCTAACCCTCCCTTCCTGTAGCCTAACCCTCCTCCTACTGCCTAATCCTCCCCTCCTGTAGCCTAACCCTAACCCTTCTCCTACTGCCTAATCCTCCCCTCCTGTAGCCTCGACATTATTACTTCATCCAGGCGGAACTGGTTTGCGAATGTGCAAAGGAACACTGCTGTCGTTTCAGTATTCCTCCCTGTGGTGTGTTACATCACCATACATTGGGAGAACATTCATAGAAAAAAAAAGCGTACAATGGTGCCAATCATTACAATCCTGGCGTTATATGACAAAAGCATCACTATCGAATCGGAAACATTGATGATTGCGAACCACCGGTTCCTGATGGCCATCCCTAGTGTGCAGTGGTATATGGAGAAGTCAATGATGCATTGTGTACAATTTAAGTCAGGTCTTGGCCCTATTCTCTTATGCATACAATGTGGCTTGTATATACAGTAAAGGCTCAATCTGAAGGCACGAAGGACTGTCGTCTCCAAATGGAGGGGCGGGGGATTGGAGGCATCCGCTTGCTATTATTGGTACACGGTTTCCTGTCTTACACTAAACTCTGACTGGCTGCTTCCTGTGTCCAGGGTAAGGCCAGTAACATTATGTTATAAAGGTCAAACACATGATGCACTGAAACCCAATCTGCTACATATAACATACTCATGATTATTAAATGTGTTGAATACCTTACAAACAATGCTGCACTAGTTATTATACCACTAGAACTGACATTTACAGCAAGCTGAACTATAATATGACTGCATAAATAACATTACCCTACCCTATGGGCATGCATTCATCACACAACCCCAATTCAGCAGTAATATAGAAACTCCCCAGCACAAACACCTCACAATAAACCCTACTTGTCACCATCTGGGAAACCCACAAGTAAACCCACAATACAAATACATATTGAGAGCTACACCCAGTACACGGAACAGGACAAGTGATATTGTACAAATGTCCAACTGTAGAGCAAGCGTTTGTCTTCCCCGTTCCATTTCTTCCAATAGAAATCTACTGCACCCCTGTACAATACAATACACAGATTGTTCAGTCCACGATTCTGGTCAGTGGGAAGTTTACAGGGCAGGTGCATTGGTACCCACTTGACTTGTATGAAACATGGGCAGAGGAGAGTGTAGTGAGGTGTGGAAGGGGCCAACTTTATCATTAGGCAATCTCAGGCAGTCGCCTAGAGTAGCAACATTTTGGGGGCACCTAGAACATTACTTGTGTGACATCATTGCCACTTGTTTACTGTTGTTCTTATGCCAAGCAAACTAGCACTGAGTGCTGATGGCCCTGGGGAATTCAATCAGGCAACCGAACAAGACAAGCTTCCTTCCTCATTGACTGACAAAAGGTGTGTTTTGTCCAAACCCTGCAAGCTTGTTATTTATAGTGATTTTGGCTTTCGGTAATACTGTTAGGTATAGGCTGGGATTTTGGCACCAAGCTTTTATAGATATAAAAACTATGGGCCTGATTCAGAGCCGGTCGCTATTTGCGCTCGCTCGTCCAGAAAAAGGGGCTGGCTATTTAAATTAACCGTTCGCTCTTTGCGGTCTGTTCACGCCTCTATGTCTGAACGAGCGAACAAAACATGCAAACGTAATTTTGAAAAAAACGCCCCCTGGCCGCTCGCATCATACGTCATGTCTGCTATTTATTAGATTAATCGAGTACATCGGACAGCGTATGAACTGCTCGCTATTCTTGTGGTTGGTTTTTCCTACCACAATCATGCGAGCAGTTCTGACTATAAAACAACCAAGTGATGTGGTCGATGACACTGCTTTAGTGATTATGCACACCCTTAAAACGCCCGTTTTGACCGTTTGGCACGCCTGCATTCGGATCTCCACTCCCCCCGTTTTCAAGCACCTTCCCCTGTTACTACCCACAAACGCCTCCTCCTGTCACTCAAAATAGCAGGCATTCGCTATTTAGCGAGCACAGGATTTTCGGCTGCACTGACTGGTTCGCGTATGCGTATTAAAATCCGTACGCATGCGCAGTTGTGCGAACATCGGTCGGAACGAACGAGCGGCCGCTTACAAGCGGCTCTGAATCAGGCCCTATGTACAGTATAGATATAAAACACATTTTTTTGTTAAATGAATCACAAAGACCTCCTGTGTCAGTCATCAGCTCACAAACTGGGTTCTGCGCTCACGAAAACAGTAAACAAATACAGACAGAATGGTGCGCTCAGCCTGAGACAGTTGATGAGTCCAAATATATATTCTTTTATTAAATAACAATTTAAAATATATATTAATAGAACCTAAGTTGCATCAACAGTAATGAGTTGTGAATACAAAACAACATTGGTACATAAACTAACACCAACTGATAAACTCAGGGCCTGATTCATTAAGGATCGCAATTGCAACAGCGCTCGCAGTTGGCCGAATGTTGCGTACTGTGCATACGTATGCATCGCAGTGCGCAAAGGTGCCACTGCGATCGCACTGCGAACAAGCAGACCACGCAGAGCCATCGCAGAGTAATTGACAAGTAGTCAGTGTTTGGGGGTGGTGACGGGTGGGGGTGGTCAGAGAAACATAGGCGTGTCTGTCCATTTGAACGCCACTGCATGGGCGTGTATAAATTATCCAGTGCAAAGGCATATGCAGATTGAGTACTTACTGCGTGCTACAAGGGCCCTCATTCAGAGCCACTCGCTATTTGCGGTCGTTCGTTCTAAAACAAGGGGTGGCTATTCAAATGAACCGTTCGCTGTTTGCGGTCTGTTCACGCCTCTAGGTCTGAACGAGGGAACAAAACTTGCGTTCGTTTTTTTGAAAAATACGCCCCCTGGCCGCTCGCATCCTACGTCATGTCCGCTATTTATTAGATTAATCGAGTACATCGACCAGGGTATGAACTGCTCGCTATTCTTGTGGTTGGTTTTTGCTACCACAATTTTGCGAGCAGTTCTGGCTATAAAAGAACCCAGTGACGTGGTCAATGACGCTGCTGTTTTAAATATGCACACCCATAAAACGCCCGTTTTGACCTTTAAGCACGCCTGCGATCGGATCTCCGCTCCCTGTTTTCAAGCACCTTCCCCTGTTACCACCCACATACGCCTCTTTCTGTCACTCAAATTATCAGGCATTCGCTATTTTGCGAGCACATGAATTTCGGCCGCACTGAGTGGTTCGCGCATGGGTATTACGATCCGTACGCATGCGCAGTTGGGCAAACATCGCTCGGAGCGAACGAGCAGCCACTTGCGTCCGGCTCTGAATCAGGGCCAAGGTTAGCAATTTCTAAGTAAGGTCAGGGCTGCTGTACTTCTATGTGAGGGACCGATTGTATTCGATGTTACCGATGTTTATGGAGGTTTGCAAGGTATTACAGATGTGAGATAGTGGTAGACGGAGGTAGTCGGCCTTCTCTATGCTAGCAGTGCATTAGCATATTTTCGCAGCAGACCTGCGTGCGATTACGGAGCTGCGATCGCAATAGCGATCCTTAATGAATCAGGCCCTCATTGTGGTATTCGGGCGTTGGCCTCCATATTACATAAGGAGTGGGAGAGTCATTGAGACTGGGTGTGCTGCACACGATAGCGGCCGGGATCCTGCCTTTTCATTTGGAACCACAGCCGCAATAACTGCATATGGAATAGCCCGCGACTCCGGTGGCTTAACCTAATAGTGGAACCAGTAGCCTGTGTAGGACCATTGTCTGACTGTGGGGGTCATTCAGACCCGTTCGCGAGCAAAGGACGCTCGCAAACGGGTCAATGTTGCCCCACTGCGCATGCGCACGACGGAAGGAGCTCCGTCGTGCGCATGCGCGAGACCCAGAGAGCGACGGGCTCTCCGTCGCTCCGGGTCTCGCACCAAAGGGGGCGTGCTGTCCATGTTGATTGACAGCATGCCCCTTTGGTGGGCGTGCTGGGGGCGTGGCTGCCAGATGGAGGCGTTCCCATGGGAACGCCTACCGTCTGAAGCCGGCCTAGTGATGTCAGTGGGAGTGATTTTGGCTCTGATAGAGCCAAAATCACTCCAGGGCTTGCGGCAGCGAGACCCTACCGCAGGGTCTCCGTCGCAAGCCCGATGGTCGCGATGGTCTTGACCATCACGACCATCATCATGGACGCTCGCATAACCAGTGTTCCCCTCCGTTGCCTTTTACAGGGACATTTTGCGGTAAGAGACTTTTTAAAACATCTCCTTTAAGCCATTAACTCTTGGATGATTTGGACACATTTAGACTGTCAGCTGGCTACAGGGTTTTAATTCCTTCACCACTAATAGTGCGATTCATCTGGGCAGACATTTATTCAGGTTATGGACCACAACAATTATAGCCCATTTTTGTTTATGTTTATCAATTGATGTTTGTTTATGTACCAATGTTGTTTTGTATTCATAACTCATTACTGCTGATGCAACCTAGGTGCTATTAATATATGTGTTAAATTGTTATTTAATAAAAGAATATATATTTGGACTCATCAACTTTCTCAGGCTGAGCGCATCATTCTGTCTGTTTTAATTCCAAAACTATTGTGGTTTGTTGGTAAGCAGTTGTGCAAATCTACTAAAGATCAAAAGTACAATATTTATACATAACAGTGCATACTACATTAATATGAATTGTTGCAATACAAAAACAGTTACTGTATAGCCACAATTTAACACTGTGTGAGAAATGTATACACTGTCTGTATTTATATATACATTAATATGGAGCCCCAAGGCAGTATTTTGCGTAGGACCCTTAATCCGGCTGTGAGACTGAACGGAAGGGAGAAAGGGTGGAGCCATGGGCAATAACAAAGAGGGAGGAGGAGGTGGTCCCCTCCCACCATCACCCTCGGCTTCTTCTCTTTTCCACCTCTGAGGTGTGTCTCACCTACCACCCTGGCCCTGACGTCAGCCAGCCCGGAGGAGCAGCTGTGTCCCTGCTGCTGAGAGGAGGCCTGAGCCGAGTGCTGAGAGCCTGGGTCTGCGGCACCCGTGACTGAGAGAAGCCTGGGCGGTAAACGTCTGACTGCTCTGACGCCAAATGCCAATAAGGGGCACTACTATGGCATGTGTATGAGGGTCACTATTGTGGCATAATGTAAATAAGGGGCACTATTGTTAGGCATAATGTGAATAAGGGGCACTACTGTGGCATAATGTGAACTCTGTACATTACTGTGACATAATATGAACTGTGGAGACTACTGTGTAGTATAATGTGAAAAAATAGCCCAAATTGTGGTATAACGGAAACTAATGGGCACTAATGTGCGGCATAACATGCACTGTGGCCATTATTGTGTAACATGAATAAGGGGCACTATTGTGGCGTAACATGAATAAAAGACACTACCGTGTAGCGTAATTTGAATAAGGGGCACTACTGTGTGGCATAACAGGAAATAGTGGCTTATTTTCAATTGGTGGAATTACTTTAGTGAGTTAGATATAATATATCTAGCCCTCCATGTCCCAGTTTGATACTGCCCCTAATGTTTATTATTTCCCTTTAATTTGCCCCTACATGCTACCTGGCACACTTGGGGGTGGTGGTGTGGTAGTACACACATGCTCCGGGCACCATGGTTACACGCTACACCCCTGGTTACTGGTACAGCCGCACTCACAGTTATACACTGGTGGATCTGAATGTTAGTGGAGCATATACATCACTAGCCGGTGATATATGTAGGTAGCAGAGCTCGTTTATGCAGGATGCGCTGTAAATATAGGCCAGTATGGAGGATATTCTGCGAGGGCCTCTGGAGCTATGTGGAGCTCACAAAAGATGGTGCCGCACATGCGCAGAATAACAAATGACGGCCATCTTGGTTAGGTAAAATGCTTCAGTTATGGAGCATTCATGGGGGTACCGCACTCCATATTTCAACATATCTAACCACTTGATGGTTGTTTATTTGCTCACAAGTATGCATTTTGTAGTTGAAAATAGCTGAACTTATTTACTTGGAAAGTCACCAAGAAGCAAAATTTTTTTGACAGATATCATATTTTACTTCCTTTTTACTTTTAATTTTTTTGCTTAAAGAAATGTGACTTATCCAAAGATAATCATAATCAGGGGTTAAAGTGGGCTGGAATGGGGCGGAACTGCATTTCGGCACTTCGATTTGGAGACTGAACCAGTTCCGCCTCCTCCGGCCCACCTCAGCCCGGTACAGCAGGGGGGCTCCATTTGCCGGGCACCCGCTGAGATTTTGTTACCAGCAGATGCTCGGCTCCTTCCCCACAGCGCAAGCGGCAGCCAGAGGCTTGAGTTCATTCTTGAGCTCCGGCTTCCGCAGTGTGCACTATGGGAGAGGCGTCATGATGTCTCTCCCATAGTTCCAAGGAGCAGCAAGTTGGACTGGACGGCCGACAAAGGAGCAGGGTTGTTTTCTTTCTTTTTTTGTGTGTGCGCGCGGGACTATTACAGGGGCACTAACACAGGGGGCACTACTACAAGGGGCACTGACACAGGGCATTACTACAGGGGGTACAACTACAGTGGGCATTACTAGAGGGGACACTACTACAGGGGGCACTGCTACATGGGACACTACTACAGGAGGCACTAACACGGTGCACTACTACAGGGGGCACTACTACAGGGGGCACTACTACAAGGGTCACTACTGCAGAGGGAACTACTGCAGGGGGCACTATTACAGGGGGCACTATTACAGGGGGCATTACTACAGGTGGCATTACTGCACTGGGCATTACTTCTACAGGGGGCATTACTTCTACAGGGGGCATTACTATTGGGGGCATTACCATTGGGTTCATTACTACAGGGGACATTACTTCTAAAGGGGGCATTACTATTGGAGGCATTACTGCAGAGGGCATTACTACAGGGGGCATTACTACAGGGGGCATTTCTATTGGGGGCATTACTACAGGGGTTCTACTACAGGGGGTATTACTGCAGGGGACATTACCACTGGGAGCATTACTACAGGGGGCATTCACTGCAGAGGACATTTCTATTGGGAGCATTACTACAGGCAGCATTACTATTGGGGGCATTACTACAGGCAGCATTGCTATTGGGGGCATTACTACTGAGGCATTGCATAGGTGACACTGCATATGGGGCACCACATAAGGGGCACGACCACTGTGGGCACTGTATAAAGGGCACTACCACTGTAGGCACTGCTTAAGGGGCACCACTACAATGGGTATTGCATAAGGGGCACTACTACTGTGGTCATTGTGTAAGAGGTACTACTGCTGTGGGCACTGTATAAGGGGCACTACTACTGTGGGCAGTATGTGTATTAGGGGAACTACTACTGTGGGCACTGTGTATAAGGGGCACTGCTGTGTGTCATAACATGAATAAAGGACACTACTATGTGGTGTAATGTGATTCAGGGGCACTTTGTGCAGTGTAATGTGAATTAGATTGTGCTACTGTGTGGCGTAATTTGAATTGTATAAACTATAGTGTGACCACGCCCCTTGAGACCACGCCACTTTTTTTGGCGCGCACTGTCCCTTTATTAAAGAAGCGCCGAGGGGGGGGGGTAAGTTCTATAACTTCTCTAGGACCACTTTAAGCACTGATCATAATATATATATATATATATATATGTATATATATATATATGTATATATATATATATGTATATATATATATATATATATATATATATATATGTATATATATATATATATATATATATATATACAGTACATATGAGAAAGAACTCTTAAATCTGGTCTCAAGTATTCAGCTCAGACAGTGTAATGGTTAGCATTACTGCCTCACATCACTGAGGTCGTGGGTTTGATTCCCGCCATTGCTCTAGCTCTGTGGAGTTTGTATATTCTCCCTGTGCTTGAGTGGGTTTCCTCTGGGTACTCCAGTTTCCTCCCACATTTCAAAAATATACTGGTAGGTTAATTGGCTCCCTACACAAATTGATCCTAGTGCGTATGTGTGCATGTGATAGGGCACAGGTTCTCAAACTTGGTTCTCAGGACCCCAAACAGGGCATGTTTTCCAGGTCTCCTCACAGAATCACAAGTGCAATAATTAGCTCCACCTGTAGATCTTTTAAAATGTGTCAGTGAGTAATGAATACGCCTGTGCACATGTAAGGTGATCTGGAAAAAGTGAACTGTGTGGGGTCCTGAGGACCGAGTTTGAGAACCACTGTGATAGGGAATATAGGCCCTCATTCAGAGCCGTACGCTCTGAGCAGAGCGCACGCTCTGAATGAGGGCCGTCCTCCATGAAAATGGAGCGTCCTCCTGGACGCTCGTATAGCTGTGGGTCACCACCCACAGCCTATACGAGCGTGCATTTTGATGGCCGCGATGGTCGTGACCACGCCCCCGTCAGGGAGGCACGCCCCCGGCACACCCACCAAAGGGGGCGTGCTGTCAATCAACATCGACAGCACGCCCCCTTTGATCAGACACAACGAGCGAAGGACTTTCCTTCGCTCGTCGCGTCTGGCGCATGCGCACGACGGAGCTCCCTCCGTCGTGCGCATGCTCAGTGCATAACATCGACCCACTTGCGAGCGGACAGCCGCTCGCGAGTGGGTCTGAATCAGGCCCTTAGATTGTAAGCTCTTCTGGGGCAGGGACTGATGTGAATGGCCAAATATTCTCTGTAAAGCACTGCGGAATATGTGTCTGCTATAAATAACTGGTAATAAATAAATATTTTTCCTAGAAATTAGACAGAATTGCAGCAGAGCACATTTGTACACATTCAGCAGGACTGTATATTGAGAATTAAACATATTTAATAGTACATAACGTATTGTGTACAGAGAATATATTTTTTTGTATTTAATTATAAACAGCAGCAGCTCCTACCCTCTTAGATGAGGGGTTCTGCCGGTGCTCCAACCTGCAGTGCAGGTTGGATCACCGGCCGGCCAGCCAGGTACCGCAGGGCCGGCCAGCCGGGTACCGTTGCCTGCACAATGCATCTGGCAGGCGCCGGGATCGGGGCATGCACACATGCATCAGTGGGACCGCGCATACGCAGAACACCAGCTTTAAGGGTTTGCATTGGCTGCAGCCCCTAGAAGCCAGGTAGGGCTGCCTGATAGGCAGTGGAGTGGCTTCCCACTGGAAGCACACTCTCTGCTAATTGCAGCCCAGACTGGCAGTCCCAGGGGGAGAAAACACCTCCAACTGAGACTGCCTGTCCTGTGTATGACTGGCAGGAAGCGCTTCCAAAGGGAAACTCTGCCAGTCACAGTGTAGCCAGTGCAGCCCTGCAACCCCTTGGTAAAATCCTCCACTGATTATAAATATACAGCACATTCAGACTAGAGCAATATTGTAGTTCGGTATCGTGGAACAGTTTGCTATTGAAGGAGAATTTATACATTTCAGATGGAGAATATACCATGGGGAAGATTCAATTAGCCGCATTATCCCATTTACAGTTAATGCGGCTAAATGTAACTTATCATGGCCGACCGCAAGTTTTTTAATATTCAATTAACCACATTAATTTTCCATAGAATTTACACTGCAGCTTTTCTTTGCAGCCCCCGAGCAGGTGACAAGTTGGGTAAAATCCCCTGGGACACCCCACTACTTATTAATAGCACTATAGATATGCACAGACCCCCATTTTTTGGTTTTGCCAAAACTGCCCTCAAAAGTTTTGGTTTTGTCAAAACCACTCAAGTGTTTTGGATTTGGATTTCTTAAAAAATTTATAAAAAAACAGCTAAAATAATGTAATTTGGGCCATTGTTTGTTTCTACATTATTAACCCAATAACATTAGTTTTTAGTAATTTCCAATAAAGTTTGACCACCTCACATTTCACAATATTGTTTTCACCCATATTGATCAAAGGCTGCATTGAGCTGCCTGGCTAAAGAAAGCAACAGGGCAGCGGCACAAACACGCTGGCAGTTTAAAAAGGAATACAGCACATCTAAGAAACATAGTGGCACAGCAGTGACAGACAGGATGGCAGCTTAATATAAACTATATGATGCTATAGAATGTTTTCATTAATCAAGAACTAGATCAGAGGTCGAGGCCAGCACAGGTAAATGTAGGTTGTAGAATTAGTGAAAGCCAGGTAAAGGATTGATTGATTGATTAATTGGTTGCTTACAGAATATAACAATAAAGAAAAACAAATCAGATACATATAAAACACTATTAAAAATTAGTATAATTGATTGATTTGTGTTAATAATTTAACTATCAAAATTGGAGAAATGGAAACACTACTAAAGAACAAGCATCCAAAATTCCAATTAAATTGATTCCTAAGAATTCAAGGCAGAGTAACAGCCTAGTCAAATTGAATAATTAATTATTCATTAAATTAATTAAATGATTTGATGATACTAGTCTGTATCTGCTGAGAAGCTGCAGGAAACAGGATCTATACGCCTGGATTAGAAGCTGGTGATGGATGGCATTACAAGACACAAAAAAACATGAATGCCCCAGTAAAATACAGTATACTGCATGTCAAACATACACAATCTTGGCAAACCCATAATGAAAAGTGGTGCAAGATGGAATTGTCCTTGGGTCCTCCCACCCACCCTTATGATGTATATTAAAAAGATCATGCACAGTTTAAGAAACCATGCACTTCAGCAACAGGGACTGCCACTTTTGTTGCTGAAGTGCTTGGTTTGCTTGGGCCCAAGCTGCCCATGGGCTTAACATGGCTAACAGTGCTGTTAATCATGTCTACAGGAAGATGTCATTATCATCCTCACCCTCATCAGTGTTGTTAATATCATTATCACAGAATATTAGCTCATCCCCACTGGAATCCACCGTTACAGAAGTCTCTGTACTTTTTTGTAATTGGCAGCTATGCTCTTCCTCATAGTATATGTAGTTCATTTTTATGAACATCAGTTTTTCCACATTTTTAGATTTCTATTTTTATTGCTAGCATAGACGTCATGGCTTCCCACTGTGCAACTGCATGGAAGCTTTCATACTTGCTTCCTCTTGCAAATGATTGTTTCAGTAAATTGTTGTTTGAAACTAGTTTTCTTGGTGCCCATCTGTGATGAAGATTCACTCCCATTAGCAGCGACAGCCCTAGTGCACAATAACATTGTCATGGGAATCATGGATAGGGGAGGAGTCAGCCTTTGGATGTAGGAGGACTACCTCCGATCATTAATGAGGAGGTGGGTGATGGTGTTGGCAGTGTACAGTAAATTACAAGTGCTAAGATCTATACATGTTGCTGGTAGCTAATTCTAGACTGAATATTATTTTACAGGCTTTTTCAGATCTTGCTAAATGACTTGCATGAACTCTCTGCAAATTATGTAACAGAGAGAAGGTGCCAAGATAGTTAATGTCCTTTCTCGACTTACTTTGGCCTCACAAATGTTACATATAGATGGCTCGACAAATGTTATCAGGATTTGGGGGAAAATAATTCAACACAGAAGAGGTGGCTTTTTCGGTATTAGGCCCAGGCATGACAATGTCCTTCTTATCACTGGCAAGAACTGCTGCCACTGGCGGCTGACTTACTTTGACACAAACAACATCCTCCTCCTGAGTTTTATCAACTTTGTCCAACACATTCATCATCAACATCCTCATTAGCACCGCCTATACTTTTACTGCTATTTATCCTCACATTTGCAGGGGGTGCAGAAATGGTGGAAGGAGGCTTTTCTACCATTAAAAGTTTCAGAAATGTCAGACTCACACATAGAAGTGTCCTGCACTCATGGACACTTTTAAACTCTTCTCAGGGATCTGTGAAGTTTGTGAACACACAGTTTGTTCTTCAACCTTAGCAGGGCCACAACTAGGGGGGGGGCTAGAGGTGCACGTGCACCGGGTGCCGGAATGCAGGGGGTGAAAAAGGGCTGACTCACGGTGGCTTGGGGGCTGCAGATTCAGAAAACGGCCATCCAAAAATGGCCATCGCCAAGGAGGAGACAGATGCTAGAGGTCCTTACTGGACCTCTAGTGTCTGTCTCCTCCTTGGTGGTGGCCATTTATGGATGGCCATTTTCAGCAGATTCCATGCGGACTAGCTCTCCGCATGGACTCTGCTGAAAACGGCCATCCAAAAATGGCCGCCGCCAAGGAGGAGACAGACACTAGAGGTCCTATTGGACCTCTAGTGTCTGTTAGGCCAGCGCAAGTGCCGGGAAAAGATGCTGAAAGCTGCATCTTCTCCCGTGACACCCCCTGGCAATGAGCATAAACCCCCTGGCAATGAGCAGGTAACCACCTGGCAACGAGCAGGTAACCCCCTGGCAATGAGCATGTAACCCCATGGCAATGAGCATGTAACCCCATGGCAACGAGCATGAAACCCCCTGGCAATGAGCATGAAAACCCCTGGCAACGAGCATGAAACCCACTGGCAATGAGCATGAAATCCCGTGGCAACGAGCATAAACCCCATAGCAACGAGCATAAAACCCCCTGGCAACAAGCATAATCCCCATGGCAATGAGCATGAAACCCCCTGGCAACGAGCATGTCATTTTAAAGTAATTAGAAGCCTTACTGTGGGGCATAAAATGGTGTCGGGCAAATATGTAAGTGGCACTTTGGTAATAGGCATTACAGTGTGTGGCATAATGTGTAATGGGCATTATGGTGTGTGGAATAATGTAAGTCACTATACCAGGGACGTTTGACTAGTGCACTGCCTTATGGAGGAGCAAGGACAAAATCCAGGTATGGGAAGGGAGGGGGCGCAAAATTGCTGCCTTGCACCTGGTGACAGATATCCTAGTTTCGGCCCTGCCCAAGGCACCCACAGCCCCGAAACATGGAAGGTGAGGGTGCTCAGTAGCAGGGCCAGTGACCGTATTAGTACACTGGCCCTTGCTACAACAATCAGCTCCTGTCATTTTTCAAACATTTTTCAAATGTGACATGACAGGAGCTGATTGGTTGGGACTTTATCTTCACCCAATGCTTAGTAAATAGACCCCAAATCCTGTACTGTCAGGGGCAGGGTAGCTGTAACCTGGGACAAATCCTGTACTGTCAGGAGCAGGGTAACTATGTCCTGAGACAAATCCTGTACTGTCAGGAGCAGGGTAACTGTAACCTGAGACAAATCCTGTACTGTCAGGAGCAGGGTAACTGTAACCTGAGACAAATCCTGTACTGTCAGGAGCAGGGTAACTATGTCCTGAGACAAATCCTGTACTGTCAGGAGCAGGGTAACTGTAACCTGAGACAAATCCTGTACTGTCAGGAGCAGGGTAACTATGTCCTGAGACACATCCTGTACTGTCAGGGGCAGGGTAACTGTGTCCTGAGACACATCCTGTACTGTCAGGAGCAGGGTAACTGTGTCCTGAGACACATCCTGTACTGTCAGGAGCAGGGTAACTGTAACCTGAGACAAATCCTGTACTGTCAGGGGCAGGGTAACTGTGTCCTGAGACACATCCTGTACTGTCAGGGGCAGGGTAACTGTGTCCTGAGACACATCCTGTACTGTCAGGGGCAGGGTAACTGTGTCCTGAGACACATCCTGTACTGTCAGGGGCAGGGTAACTATGTCCTGAGACAAATCCTGTACTGTCAGGAGCAGGGTAACTATGTCCTGGGACAAATCCTGTACTGTCAGGAGCAGGGTAACTATGTCCTGGGACACATCCTGTAGTGTCAGGAGCAGGGAAACTGTGTCCTGAGACACATCCTGTAGTGTCAGGAGCAGGGTAACTATGTCCTGGGACACATCCTGTAGTGTCAGGAGCAGGGTAACTATGTCCTGGGACACATCCTGTAGTGTCAGGAGCAGGGTAACTATGTCCTGAGACAAATCCTGTACTGTCAGGAGCAGGGTAACTGTAACCTGAGACAAATCCTGTACTGTCAGGGGCAGGGTAACTGTGTCCAATGCACTGGGTCAGCAACAGTGTCACTCCCTCGGCCTTGCATCCTGGGCAACAGCATTGGCTGTATACTCCTATTTATAGCCCTGTATGTACCCATTAACTATATACCTGTTAACTATGTACCCATTAGAAGGGGCGCCAAAAGGAGAGGTGGGAATAAATTACATCAACATCTCTGGGTGCCTGGGCCAGCCAGTGAGATGTAAGCATGCCATAAAAATAGTTTGTTACTCCCCCATTATCTTCAGCATGGGGCACTGGTCAGGGCATTACGACACCCCCACACTTGGCCACTCTCTCATAGTATCAGTCTCCTGACGGCCCTTCCCATTAACTTGTTGTATATAGTAAACATATGAAATACACAGATTCTGTGGCTGGCTGATTTCAAGTGTCCATTTCACTTGGTTTTAATCAGCCACAGAACCTGTGTAATTCATATGTGTGCCGAATTAAAGGGATGATATGCCAAGTCTATATTTGTAAAATGTGAGTATTTTCTAAGGGGCATATTCAATTAGGTGTGGGATTTAAATATAACAATAAGGACAAATATCCCTGGTTACCTGTACAGGCTTGTATATTATTTTGTTGGTTCACAATGTTACAAAGTTACTAACAGGCATGATTTTTTTCACTAATGAATTTATCTAATTTAAAATGTATTAGCGAGTGGAGGCAGAATCATTTACAAATTCTGCACACAGCTCTTACTTCCTGTGAAGGGAAGTAACACAAATTAGGTACAGCAGTGTTCTAAAACTCACCATATTATACAACTAAACACTTATATAATAATAATACAATAGACACACAGCAATCACACACGGGTCTGCCGGGCAGACAATAGAAGATATCTGGAGCAGTTGGCATTTGTTTGCTGTGCTCTGCTTTTCTATAAACAGGAGGCGCATGGCTGTTGTGAACACAGGAAATGTGTAGTGTGGGTTTTGAAAGATAACAGGAGTACTGGTTTCTGTGGTTGAAAAGCAGAAATGCCAGCCAGGCTTCAAGATGTATTTCCTACATACACAACATGTAAGAGATGTAAATATCTGAATAAACTCACATAGTTTTTATCTCTATATAAACACAGTGAGCTCTGATGTCATTGCTTATAATTGGTGAGTTGCGATGGCATCATTTTAATGCTCTTCAGGAATTATTATGGATATTAGAATTACCTTATCTTCCAACATTGGTAAATTTGTAATCTGGGCATGGGGGCGTTGGCACGTCACAGTTGTCAAGGTCACGCCACTGGTTGGCTTTTTTAAACAAAAACACTGCTTCATTGCTGCATGCAATTGAGGCACCTGCAGGGAAAATGATTCTCAACTTCCCACCAATTGGGACATATGAAATCTAGATGGTTGGGCGGCATGGAATTACCATGTTTGCATGTACAGATTTACCCAATATGCATGTACTTATACAGTATATATGCGGATTGTCCAACAACACCGCAAACCGTTGTTTGTAAATTTATCAAGCGACAAAGAGCTCATCTTTCCGTTGCTTGTCACAAAAGCATAATGAATCAGCTTCTCTTGCCAGCACAGTTATAGAATAGACACTGGCACTGTGCCATGGGGCCCCTAGCCTGCCTGGGGACTAAGAGGGGCCCAGGACATTCTTGGAGGAAGAGGACTTTTCGGTAGACATAATATTTTTACTACATAATTTAACGAGTGGGCGTGACCACACCATACATGCCTAGTACCTCCCGGGATTCGCGGGAGGCTCACGATTTCTCGGGTAACCCCCAGCACCCCCGGAAAGGTAGGCACTTCTCCCGCATTCTGCCCACTTCCTAGTAAAGTGGGCAGAATGGAAAGAATTTCCGCGGCGATCGCGGATCCCCGTGTAGGGGGCGGGGCTTAATGACGCAATTCTTCATGAATCACGTCATTTAGCCCCGCCCCTATTTAGATTTCTGCCAATTTAAAGGTGGAGGGGGCGGGGCTTAATGACGCAAACCGTCACCGACAGCACCTAGGACCACAGTATGTCTTGGCAGCCATGTAGGTGGCCCCTGGCCCTGGGCACACTATTGAGTTGAAGTCTGCCTAGTATCTTGGCTGCGAACACAATGAGAAACAATACCCACTGAAATGGGGTCGTCTACAGTACTACGAATCTCTATGCCATGCCATGTCATGCCACACCACAGATAGCAGAGACCACTTGCCATGTGTTCCATTGCTATGGAAAGAATGGATGCCAAGGTAGGTGCTAGGTGTGGGCAATAAGCGCCCCCCAAGCTGCTGTAGACACAGTTTTGCTATTTGACCATGCTAAAACAGCTGGAAGGCCACTTATTGCCCACCCCTGCAGGCTAGGCTGACGTCTAAGAAGAAACAGTGCAGCTGTTTAAAAAAGAGGGATGTGCAGTTCCCCACAAAAATACAGAAAGAAAGAAATTTAGACTGACACCTGTTACCTAGTTAATTAAGATCTCAAATCCTCTCTTATATTAAAGAACATTTATTTATATACCCAATAAAACAAATCAAATGCACAAATAAGAGATTGCATATAAAAATAAGACACATAAATGCACAAATCTAATATTGGACTACAAATATAGCATCAAATACAAGAAAATACAATATTGCTGTACAGTAAAATTAGCCCGTGCACATGCTTAATTGAAATAGCAATAGGCAATTACCTTGCAATGCAGCAGTTCCTGGCTTAGATATCCCCAAGCTAATTGGGTTGGGCAGGGAGTGTGTGCCAGCTTTTGCGATAGTGTTGTCCGGGCAGAGATGCTCTATCAGAGCGATTTTTGTGGTCCTGAGTGTAATACTTGCCTACCCTCCCGATATGGTCGGGAGCCTCCCGAAAATCGGGTGCTGCTCCCGACCTCCTGGGAAGGCAGGCAATCCTCCCAGCTGCCACCCACCCCTCCTATCTACCCCCCACAATTACCTTTGAAACCCCCACAGCGTGTAATGTAATATCGGCATTGTGTAGCGGTGGTGGGGCCACAATGACGTGATTGTGTGGCCCCGCCCCACCCACAAATACTCGTAGTCTGGCCGGCCCCACCTCCTTGTGCTGGTCACGCCCCCTGTCATGCCGATCTGGCTGCTCCCTCCTGGAAGGGGCAGCCAGAAAGTCGGCAAGCCTGTATGATGCTGTCCCAGCAGAGATGCTATGTCACATCGGTATTTGCAGTCCCAGATGGAGTTGGCTTTGGCTTAGCCATGTGTAACAGCTGCTAAAAAACTGTGAGGTAGATGTATGAGGCGGCGTTATAGGGGTTTAGTGGTATCAGCGCACATTATGTGCACTGATACCGCTTCTCCCCCATGTAGTAATGTGGTGAAGTGTGTGCAATGACGCTATGCATCCCCATCATTATTGGCGCTCCTTTCCTCAAGATAGGGCGCCAATGTGCAGCCAACACTATCTCTGGGAATGCTGGGCTGCCTCCGGTGGCTAGTGCCTCCTCTGTGACAGGATCCGAATGCTGCAGGACAATGTAACACTGCAGCACCCGGCTCCTGTCACTGAGGCATTTTGGTCTCACCCACTTTGAGGATGACACCTGGTGCGGCCAGCACCCCCCCACACACACTCCCATAGTGATGCCACTGGTTAGAAGCTGATTGGTTGGTGCTCTGTCTCCATCATCCACTTTATCTCTCTTCAAGCTTTGACAAATCTTCCCCAAAGATCATTACTATTATAAAAAATAGATGTACGAAATTATGTGAAGCAAAGAATCACCAAGCAGATCTCATTGTGCCCACTTGTAATGATACAGGGCCTGATACAGCAAGGAATGCAGTTGCGTATACGCACGCAATCGGTCAATTAATTCGCACTGCACATGCGTATACATCGCAGCGCGCGTGCTAGACCTTGAGTCCAGAACTGCGTGCGCAGAGGCTATGCAGATGAACGACAGAGTGATTGACAGAAAGTGTAATTTGTGGGTGGCCGTGCGAACACAGGCATGCCAGTGCGTTTCACTTCCATTGCATGGGCGTGCATAAATTATCCACTGCGATACCAGACGCCTCCTGAGTACTCATAGCGTGCGCAGAAGTTAGCAATTCCTGAGTGAGGTCTGGGCTTCCTTAACTCTGCGCCTGGGTCCGATGTTACTCGATGTTACCGATGGTTTCTCTATGTTGCCCTAGTATGTGAGTAAGGGGAAGTGTGGCTTCTTATGTCAGGCTGCGTTCGCAATATGAATGCAAACATTGAAATAGCACCGCTAATATTAGCAATGCTGTTGCGTGCGTATAAGTAGAATAGCGATCCTTACTGAATCAGGCCAAGAGTCCTTTAAATAAAATAAAATAAAATAAATAAATAAAGGAGACTTACAGCCTAGTACCCCCCAGCCTGTTTGTTTTTGAAATCACACAAAAACATCAGCACCCACATCGTACTCCCTTGCACCACTATTGCTGATCTCTCAGTTTCCTCCTTACACTACTGCATACATTGAGCAAGAAGAACATTCAGTATTTAACCCTTCTGCTGCTAGCAGAACCTGCAACATCGCCCTTAGCTAGATTACAGTTTAACAAAAGAAAAAACTTCCTTGTTACAACTGCCAGGCGCACAGCGTGTACATTTCTGCAGGGTCACAGTGTCATTGGCTGCACAAGAGTGGTAATGAAAAATGTTCTATCAACAAGTGAGAAGGAGTATTAGGGAATTAGGCCCTCATTCAGAGCCGTTCGCTATTTGCGGTCGTTCGTTTAAAAACAAGGGGTGGCTATTCAAATGATCCGTACGCACATTGCAGTCTGTTCACACCTCTAAGTCTGAACGAACGAGCAAAACATACGCTCGTTTATTTGTTAAAAACGCCCCCTGGCCGCACGCATCCTACGTCATGTCCGCTATTTATTAGATTAATCGAGTACATCGACCAGCGTATGAACTGCTCGCTATTCTTGTGGTTGGTGTTTGCTACCACAAATTTGCGAGCAGTTCTGGCTCTAAAATAACCCAGTGACGTGGTCAATGACGCTGCTGTTTTAAATATACACACCCATAAAACGCCCGTTTTGACCTTTAAGCACGCCTGCGTTCGGATCTCCACTCCCCATTTTCAAGCACCTTCCCCTGTTACCACCCACATACGCCTCATTCTGTCACTCAAAATAGCAGGCACTCGCTATATAGCGTACAAACGATTTTCGGCCGCACTGATTGGTTCGCGCATGCGTACTAAAAAGCGTACGCATGCGCAGATGTGCAAACATCGCTCGGAACGAGCGTACTGCCGCTAACGAGCGGCTCTGAATGAGGGCCTTAGACAATTTTGAAGTCATTTCCTTTATTTTTTAATTACCAGCCGGTCCTGGAAAAATGGGCCAAATGTACAAGATCTACTGACTGTGAATTGCAATGAAAGACTTGGGGCTCTATTTACTACAATCCGCATTAAAATGCAGATTGTAGTGTGATATTACCGACTGAATTTGCATTGAGAATTCAGGCAATATCACGGGGATTTACTAAAAATACCTTGCAGGGACAGAGCTTGCGATAAAGCTCTGTCCCTGCGAATCCCCTCCGCAGCCTTATCACTATTTTTCAGAAAAAATACAGTGACAAGGTGCCCGCCATGCACTGACCGGCCGCCACTATCCCCCCTTGCGCAATTGCGACCCCCCCATGCCTCCCACCCCCTCTTAATTTCACTTACCTCCGAGTATCGGTGCTCCGGTGATGTCCTCCGTGGCTCCAGTCAGCTGGTCTCCCATCCTGCACTGTGACCCGGTCCGCCACGGAGGACATCACCGGAGCACCGATCTCCGGTCCCTGGATGCAGGTAAGTTTTTTTGCTTTTTTCTATTTTTTTTTTCTAGCAGTGATCAGCTTGTGGTCTGTTTAGACCACACAGCTGATCACTGGAGCCGGCTCCGGACTCTGCTCTGCCTGTTAGAACAGAGCAGGAGTCTTGTAACTGGGGGAGACCCTGGATAACGCCACCTCCAGGTGGTGTTATTATCACAGGGCTTCCCCCAGTATTTTTTCAAAATGTATTTTAAGTAACTTTGGCCAGATCACATTTCCCATTACAATTATGGGAAATGTGATCTGTTTATTAAAAATATGTGATAATTAGGAGTTGGAGTAGAATTTTACGAATTCTACTCCAATTACCCTTTAGTAAATATAGGTGATACTAAAATAATGTGAAAAGGGTGTGAAAACACACTTTTTCACTTTATTTTAGTAAAAATAATGTTAATAAATAGAGCCCTTGGAGAGATGTATCAAACCTTTAAGAGAGACAAAGTGGAGAAGTTGCCCAAAGCAATCGATCAGCTTCTGTCATTTTATAGCTTGTGCTAGATAAATGACAATTGTAAGCTGATAGGTTTTATTCTTACAGGGTTCTCCCATCAGGTGCAAATTAGTGATAGACATCGGAAGCCCGGCATTTGATGCAGGAACGGCGCAACGCACGTTCTATCCGGGAGGCAGCAAAAGTGTGTCAGGGCCATAAGGTGGCTGGCGCGGCTGCACAGTGCAGAATCCAGTAGCCGCTGCAACCTGGCCAGCTCTAGAAGAAATGAGCCCTCCTCCCACTAGCTGGCATCATTGGTATGAGCTAAGGGGGAGGGAGCAGAGGCAAGGAAGGAGCGGAGGGGGAGGGCAGTGGTGACAGTGCAGCACAGGACGCAGTGCTGAACTGGTACTGTGCTGGATGCCATGAATGAAACCTAACACCGGCCCTGATTTGTTGGTATAACCATCGATGGTTAAACTGTGTGCAGAAGCAGTCAGAGCTTCCTGCATGCACCTATTAGCAGAGCAGCAGACACCACTGCTGGAAAAAAAAGTCAGTCATCAGATGGGCATCAGCTGCATCCGATGGATGATAACAATGAAATACCTGCAATTTTGATGGAAATGTACTTCCATCGTATCAGGAACATCGATGGTTGCTAAACATCGTCTTCTGATGTCTATCTTTAGTGCAGATACTGATAAAGAACTAGTGCACTGACTCCCCAGGTTATCCACATGAGACACTGGAGGAGTAGGTAAGAGTGCAAATTTTTTTTTTAAGTAGTTGCTGGAGTACTGTAGGTGCCTGGTGGAAAGGGACAGGGGGACTTAGGCATACTCATTGTCAGTGTGTTTGTTTAATTTCTCACGCATGGCACAGTCACACGCTCCATACATGCCTACTCTCCCGAAAATCGCGGGGGGCTCAACCTCGGAAGAGTAGGCATATCTCCCACATCCCATCCACTTCCTAGTGAAGTGGGCAGGATGGGGAGATTTCACCGGGAATTTTCGGGTCCACGAGTAAGGGGCAGGGCAAATCACCTCATTTAGCCCCGCCCCCTTCACGCGGATCCGCGCATCGCGGCGTTTCCGTGGGGAGGAGATATATAATGTCAGCAAATATGACACTCACTGCAGTGTAGAAATGTGTATGACTAGAACCAAATTCCCTGTAAAATCCAATAGATCCAGACGTGCAGGAACAACAGGGGCCTTTCAACAGTGCCCCCAGAAAGTAATGGTAAAGAAATGGAATGTTTCCAGCGCTATCTTGAGATCTGTGTTGCAGATTTGTTTGGTCTTGTTCCCGGTGTATTCTGAGATATGTAAAACATAAAGAACTAATATCGTGTGATATCATTAACAGTGTTTTCTAATTGAATTGAAAAATTGTATTGTGTATTTTAAGAAATGTGTTCTTCAGACGAGTGATGAAGCATATATTACTGTTCTGTGTGGTAACCCAGCCATCGTCTGCACTCCAAAACAATTCTCACAAAGCAGACCTGTTCCTCCTAGTGCGTGAAAACAATTGTCAGTGTTGTTTGTATATAAAAAACAAATAAATTAGAGCAAAAAATGTGCATACTGTGTGTTCCTTCCAGTGTAAGCGACAGTGTGTGCAGTGATGTCCCACCCTTAATCTGCACCCTTAAACATTTTTCACAAAGACTTATTCCTCCTAATGTGTGATAACACATGCTAGTGTTGTTTGCATATAGAAAACAAAAAAAATCAGTGCAAAAAAAATTTGCATAGTGTGTATCCTTCAGTGTAAAAAGCAGCGATGTGTATGGTGGTGTCCCCCCCATCATCTGCACCCCAAAACAATTCTCACAAAGACCCGTCCCTCCTAGTGCATGAAACCAATTCCCACTGTTTGTGTAAATAACAGAAATGACTGCAAAAAATATATCATAGTCTGTTCTCCTTGCAGTGCAAGCAGCGTTGTGTGGTGGTACCCCCATCATCTGCACCCCAAAACAATTATAAAATAAAAAAATTTCTTGGCTGGTGGTCCATTTAGGTGGTCCAATTAAGCTTAATTTTGAAAACAATTTAGCAGTCATTTTGATACATGAATTTGATAATGAAAACACACAAGAGAAAAGATTATTTTGCTTATTTCTCCTAGATGTGAAATATTTCCTTAAAAGAAATCCTCATTAAACAGAATGCCTTCAAATGGCGAGTTTTCAGTGCTGAAACGCATTCACAGACAGTGACAAAGGTTGTTTCAAAAGTGCACCTGAAATCTCAACTGTATTTCACAATGTTAAAGAAGACATCATCTCTAATAATAAAGGGAACATTTACTGCCGAAAAACATAGAATGGCCAGCAAGCCATATATCACACGTAGTTGCAAGGAAAGGCACAGGTCATTCATGGCCTTCCTTTGCGAATGGTGGTCTTGCTACTGCTGTTTCATGTCCTAGAATGCCTATAGCAGAATCCGGGACCAAGCAAATCAAGGCACAAAAAGAAAACTAAGGTCAGGGCCGAAACTAGGATATCTGTCACCAGGTGCAAGGCAGCAATTTTGTGCCCCCTCCCTTCCCGTACCTGGATTTTGTCCTTGCTCCTCCATAAGGCAGTGCACTAGTCAAACGTCCCTGGTATAGTGACTTACATTATTCCACACACCATAATGCCCATTACACATTATGCCACACACTGTAATGCCTATTACCAAAGTGCCACTTACATATTTGCCCAACACCATTTTATGCCCCACAGTAAGGCTTCTAATTACTTTAAAATGACATGCTCGTTGCCAGGGGGTTTCATGCTCATTGCCATGGGGATTATGCTTGTTGCCAGGGGGTTTTATGCTCGTTGCTATGGGGTTTATGCTCGTTGCCACGGGATTTCATGCTCATTGCCAGTGGGTTTCATGCTCGTTGCCAGGGGTTTTCATGCTCATTGCCAGGGGGTTTCATGCTCGTTGCCATGGGGTTACATGCTCATTGCCATGGGGTTACATGCTCATTGCCAGGGGGTTACCTGCTCGTTGCCAGGGGGTTACCTGCTCATTGCCAGGGGGTTTATGCTCATTGCCAGGGGGTGTCACGGGAGAAGATGGAGCTTTCAGCATCTTTTCCCGGCACTTGCGCTGGCCTAACAGACACTAGAGGTCCAATAGGACCTCTAGTGTCTGTCTCCTCCTTGGCGGCGGCCATTTTTGGATGGCCGTTTTCAGCAGAGTCCATGCGGAGAGCTAGTCCGCATGGAATCTGCTGAAAATGGCCATCCAAAAATGGCCACCACCAAGGAGGAGACAGACACTAGAGGTCCAGTAAGGACCTCTAGCATCTGTCTCCTCCTTGGCGACGGCCATTTTTGGATGGCCGTTTTCTGAATCTGCAGCCCCCAAGCCACCGTGAGTCAGCCCTTTTTCACCCCCTGCATTCCGGCACCCGGTGCACGTGCACCTCTAGCCCCCCCCCTAGTTGCGGCCCTGCCTTGGGTCAGAGGGGGCCCCGGGCATCAGGGCGGGATGGGATCCGGAGGGATCCCAGCCCCGTCCAAAGGTGTGGCAGGGTCCATTTGGAGCAGTAAGCAGGGTGGCGGGCCAGCATTGGTCGTGATCCTGCCCCCCACCCACCGCAGTGGTCGTGGAGGTAGCAGTGGACTACCATCGCTGCTCCACATGCGTGATGGCGGCAGGTCTGAATCTACAAGTATTCAGAGCCCGCCAATCAGTACGCGCCCATTCGAACCTGGTGTGTACTGTGAGACAATCAGGGCTCGCAGGCCGGCAGCCAGCAGGGGATGGCCCTAGCTAGCCAATCGCAATTCCCTGCATCATCACCCCGTCCCCTGCTGCCGGCTTGTATTAGTTGGCATGAGGGAGTGCAGAGAAGTCCACTGGCCGGGAAGGAGCCATGAAGAGCTCCCGAAGACAGAAGAGCGAAGACGTTGCTGGAAGTCCCGGAGGGCGGCGACCAGTACAAAAGAGATTAAACAGGCCGTCACCCACCGGGTGAAGAGCAGAGGGCTGTCGTCTACCTGGAGTGGGGCCGGTGATGACATCAGAAGCCCTGGGACAGCAGTGGGTCATGCAAAAGAGCTAGCGACGGCCACTGCTGCCCAAGTGCAGGCTTCAGGAAGCCCAGAGGTGCGGAAAGGTGTTCCATCTCTGGTGAAGACCAAGCGCTAGGCCATGGACATTGGTAAATTCGGTGCTAGGCCATGGGCATTGGTAAGTCCGGCGCTAGGCTGTGGGCACTGTAAACTCGGCGTTAGGCTTTGGACATTGGTAAGTTCAGCGCTAGGCCGTGGGCACATTATACTCTGCGCTAGGCCGTGGACATTGGTAAGTTCGACACTAGGCTGTGGGCATGTTATACTCAGCACTGGGCCGTGGACATTGGTAAGTTCGGCGCTAGACCATGGACATTGGTAAATCCGGTGCTAGGCTGTGGGCACTGTAAACTCGGCGCTAGGCCGCGGACATTGGTAAGTTTGGCGATAGGCCGTGGGCACGTTATACTCGGCGCTAGGCTGAAGGCATTGGTAAAGTCGGCGCTAGACAGTGGTACTGTTTATTTGAAACAGAGGTCAGGCAGTCAGGCCCCCCTGAAAGGTAGGCTGTACTAGACCAGAGAATCCCATCAGTCAGGCCCCCATTAAAGGTAGGCTATGGATCGTATTTGGTTTTATATTGTATCTCATATTATCTACAACTGTTGCTGCATTGGTGGAGAATCTAAATGTAGAAGGATCGGAGCCATGGGGTTGGGTTGTTGTGGTTGTGTTCGTTTGCAGGTGCTGAGATCAGGACCACTCGCCCATCAAGGGAACAAGAGTATTCTCGGTGAGCATAATCCGTGTTTTCTGTGCTGTTTGTGTTATGTGCCATCCATTCCCCCTTCCCCTTTTGGGTGTTTTCGCACTGGTTGCTTCCTTGTGCTTGGCATGTAGATGAAACCAGTCTGAGGCCTAAAGTGCCAATGATGACCATCCACTGATCCCAGTGGAGGTCCCGTGAGTGGGACTGCCAGCCGTACTGTCCGCGTCCAACCAGAGTTCCAGGACTGTCGATAGGAGCATCATCGGCGGCCTGAAGGTGAGAGCCCAAGGGCCCAGGAGGTAATTGCCACGCCACAACTGCTAAGGACTAAGGACGGTCCAAGCGGCAGTACAGATTCCACTGTGGGAGACATCATGACGTCTCCCCCCAAACAGTGCAGCAGCCGGGAAGACAGAGTAGTGCCCGGGTTGCGGTAGAAGGCAAGTATGGTCTATACCACCCCCAGGGCATCCTGCCTCTGTGCAATGCACCTTCCTCCTTACACAGTTAGCCTGCTCCTGACAGTGCCCTGTTTTATGCCCTGTGTGATCACACGCTCATCAATACCCATTTATTGCTGCTCCGTAGATTGCTAACATTGTGTTAGAATGTTAAAGAGGATATTCTAGAAAACACACAGATTTCACATATAATCAATGCAACATATTTAGTTATATGATTCCTGTTAAGATATTTGTTTAATGTGAACTTGCATATTGGTGACAGTTCTCTTTTAACATATCTTCCCAAGGACCCCCATTCCACTAAATGTATTTATTTAGGTGCTTTCAAGGGGCCTGATTCAGCAGTGCATGCAAGTGCAGATTCATGATTATCGGGAATCTGCGCATGTGCAGGACCCATTCTGCGAATGTGCAGCATAGGTACTGCTAAGACGGTAGAGATGGTGATCCCAGCCTATGACCTCCGTTGCAGTGCTGGGATCGCAAATGCAGCAGGGGGTGTCATTCACCTCCTGCTGCATTTACATTATTGCAAGGATCGCAATTACGATCCTTGCTGAATCAGGGCCATAGGCTTTAAGTATGGAAGGACTAAAGATTAATCTAAAAGATTCTGAGGTGGGAATAAGGCAAAAAAAGAGCAAGTAACTGGGCATCTTGGTAAAACCATGTTGCACTGCAGGTGGGGCAGATATTAAATGTACAGTGAGAATTAGATTTGTGAAGGATGTGTCCAAACTGAAATATACATTGCAGTGTAAAAACTAATCTGTCCTGTATTTGTGGGCTACATGCAAAAGCAACCAGTAATTACACTGCATGCAAAATAAATGTATTTGTACCCCTTGCATTGTAACATGGTTTGTCCAGGTGCACGGTTACTTTACTCCCAACACAGAATCAGGTCCTACTGTATTTCTGTAAATACTACCTCTCTTGTTAAGGCACTTAACAAACATATTGCTTGTACTGTAAAGAACCCTTCCTAGTACATACTCTATAGTAAAACCAGCTTAATTTGAATTTCCAGAATTATCGCACAGGAAATAACATAATTTGGCTAACATAACCAATTAATCTACAGTGTATTGCACATGGGGAACATAAAATATATATATTTTACTTTTTATCCAATATAAATAAGCTTTCATTTGTATGCATATTTGCTCTGAAAGCTTAAGTATTAATAATGTAATATTCATTTATTATAATATTAAATTCATTAGTATAATAGTAAAGTATAGCTGGTAACAATATTTCCTATGTCCAATATTGACTTTATTGTTATTAAGTAGAAGAAAATAATACCCTTACCTTTGTTGTACTTTGTTTTTGCTTATATCAGGCACAACGTACAGTAACAGTGTATCACCTTGCACAAATGAAGTCTCAGTGTGACTTCCCCATTAGAGTTACACATATCCTCCACCTTAACAGGAAGTGTTACATCCGACCAATAGGAGGAGAAAAGGTCTCTTTGGTGAAATAAAATTCTCCATGCGTGGTATAAATGTGTATATATAATATATATATATATATGTGTGTGTATATATAAATATATACATATATATATACATGTGTGTATATATATATATATATATATATATATATATATATATAAATGTGCACTAAATATATATATATTTAACTAATGTGAGACACAAGATAAAAGCAGCAAACACGGTAACAAAGCAAAAAAATAATAAAATAAAACAGTGCAATCTGATCAACAGTTCATTAATGTAATTTGCTTGGTTCATATCGGTGCTGATTCAGAGTCACATGCTGATCGTCTTTTGCTGTAGTCACGTATGTGACTTTATGCTATTGCTAGTATCAGCCCTTCCCCTAGAGTATAAGTATGCGTCTGAATGTGCAAAAACTGAGGAGCCCACTTTGAGCAGCTTGACATACGCCTTGGTGCTTCTTTAGAAGCAACCATTGGTTGCACCATTAAAATCTGTACCAGCCTCATGCTAGATGCAGATTCTCCCTCAGAGTATGTACTCCAGTGTAAGCAATTTAGCGTCTGCATTCAAAACCAGTTCAGCGACACACCTACAAAACTCCCGTAACACGCCCATAGGACAGACCATTTTCATGTGTCTAAATAGCCACCTCCCAGTCACCGCCCAGAAACACTCAGTACATTTTCAAGACAATTTGGATGCTGTGTGCCTCGATTGCAACTGTGCCTCTCCATACACACTGTGGGATGAATGCTCTGTGCAACTTTTCAGTGACTTAGATACATGCATAGTTTAAAAACATTTGTGCCACTGGGTGCAACTCAGAATCAAAGCCTTAAAGTGTCATAAATTTGTGGCCCCTTGACATCTCACTGCCACCTTTTCCCTCCTCTTTCCACTGGTAGCTTATTGTTACTCTCTGGAGCTATTTGGGTAATAAAAAAATAGCTTGAGAAGATTATGTTTATATGGGCATCATGGACTTTTCAGCGCTGAAAACCTTCCAGTCCACCAGAGATACTGCATCCCTCCTCCATATCTTTAGCTGTTGTTACTGTAACTGCATGTACAACATATTGCTGTTAGTTTCATTGGAAGAGATGGAAAGTAACCAATTTTAAGAGAAACATATGAAACACAGAGTGGATCCAGAAATTGGGTGGTAGTTATGAAATGTTTGCTACTGGACTGATTTTACAGATATGATCTGTGCATAATTGTGAGCTTCTGTTACTCTGCTACCAATGTGCAATCCCGAGTTCCTAACACTCTGCTATCTGGGTGCTATCCTAAGTTCCTGACATTCAGCTGCCTGTGTCCTATTCTCAGTTATTGACACTTGCTACCCATGTTCTATCCTGAGTTCCTGACATGCTCTTACTTGTGTGCAATATTTATATTGCTGTGATGCCTAAGGACTTCTAACCGATACCAACTCTTGTAGTTTTTCAAGTGTAGTAAAAATGTCTATGATTTATAACATTTAGAATATATGTATGCCCTGCTCACACATTTCCTCACTATTCTTCATGTCTATTTGGGATAAAAACATATATACACAACAAGATCCCCATCCCTGAATTTGATCATGGAATCCATTTGGCTGGTTTAAAAAATGGGACACACATCCTGCATATTAACAATTTTGCTTTTACATTTTCTGCAATTTGGGCATCCTGTCTTGAATTTTATGTAGCTGCTCTGCCTTTAAGATTTAGATTATATGCTTCACGGTACTCTTGGTCCATAGGCTGAACCATACTTTGTACTCTCTCCTCACTGGTACATATTATTGCAAACGTAACTGTTACATGTTCAGTTTTGCTGTAGCTACTTTATATAGTTATATGCTACCTTTGAAATGTTGACACCTACTTATTGCTGAATTGTGCTGTATATTCCCCTCTCCTGTCCAAAACCTACTTTTATTGTTATGTATCCCCCGCAATACACAAAATCAAATGAAAGTATTATCAAGGGGGAAAAAAAACACTTTCTCTGAATTTACTTCCTAACATACCGGTCAGAATTATCTGGCCCAACTTTGGAAAATTCCTTTTTGTTATTAGTACAGTATGTTGGATATTTGCAGACTCCTCAGCAGAAGACTATATGATTTCTTGAGCTATTAGCAGAAGATGAATTGCAATGAATGTACTTTCTAATACAATAAGGGCCTGAATCAGAGATGTATGCTGTTGCTGCCGCAGCATTTGGATTTGCTAATATATGCTAATGGTACAGCCGCTGGGACTTATACAGGGACGCCCACCGAAGCCATCACAGCTGTCTGCAACTGCATACACATGCGCAGTATCGGATGCAGATCATGCAAACATCGACTCCTTGGTTGAGTCTATGGTTACTCAGAATGAACCAGTTTCCTGAGTACGGTATCGCAGATGCAGGAGGTGACACGCCCCCACAATGGTGGAGACACGCCTGCGTTTTTAGCCCACATTCGTCCTTGCCTCCCCAAACGCTCCCGACTCTACGGTAATGTACATCGATGCATGTGCAGTGCGACTCAGACGCATGCGCAGTGGCAAAAAATCATTCCACTTGCGTAAACACCTCCATTGACATCGTACAGAAATATATAGTGTTCTTTCTATTATATATTAAATATAGGGCAACACTTTGTAATAGACCAGTAGGAATTTCAACTAATGCAGCTCAGTATTTAAAATTGGAACTGCTTGCAGGCGTTAATTCAGAAATGTGGATCCAGTAGCGTCAAAATCGGGCCCTTCAGCTTTTGTGGGACTACATATCCCAGCATGCCCTGCATTTTTTTACTCACTCGCAAATATAATAGGGTGCGACTATAGTAAAACTCGCATTTTTTGGGCTTTACTATAACTCGCAAAAAAGCATTATGCATACAGATGTTTTCCCATTCTCAAGATTGAACTCTGGCAATGTAATAGAGTGCGAGTGTTTCACTCACACATATTACTGCCTGAGATATCGCAAAAAGAATAGACCAGTTTCAGGATAGCGAGTTTATCCTGAGCAGGTCAGAGTAACACAGAAACATGCACATATCCATGAGATATGTGCATGTTTCTGTGTGTACATATTAAAAAAAAACATTTTTAAAAATAAAATAACGTGCACCCTCCCCCAGAAGCATAACCAGCCCCGGGCCCCACGTGGTTTGCTGGGATCTGTAGTTCTATTTCAAAATACAATATTTTCACTTCTATATTTTACACCACATTTACACTATCAACCCGGCACCCACTGGCCAGGGCTGCCGGGGATAGCCCCGGGCTATCAGCCCAGGCCTGGGGTGCCCTGGAGAGGTGTACTCCTTTATTGGGGGGGTCCCCACCTCCCCAGGAATTCCCAGCCTGGGCTGACTTGCGGTCAGGGGTAATGCTTTGGCCGAGGGACTGGGTGAAAGGGTTCCCCTGGCTTTGGCATTACTCTAACCCCTACTCGTTTTGTCCCCTGTATTTCCACAACCAGGACCGGCTCAGAAAAGCCCTGTGCCGGTACTTAAAATAAAGTGGGCCCCTACGCATTTTGTCCTCTGTATTTATAGACCTAGGACAGGCTTTACATAGCCCGCTGCTGGTTCTTAAAATAGAGGGGACCCCTACGCATTTTGTCCCCTGTATTTTAAAAACCAGCACAGGTTCTGCAGAGCCCGGGCTGGTTATGCTTCTGGGGGAGGGGACACGTCATTTAAAAAAAATATATTTGTGTCACTTCTTTTTAACCGACAGAAGCCTTCATGGATCTCATTGACATTTGCAAGTCCCGGCACCTTCAAAAAATGCGAGTTGGATTTTTAACTAAACTCGCACCCTATTACATTTGGCCTTTCTACTGCATTTTGCATTTGGATAAATCTGCTGCCATGGCCTCAGGGCCTGGGTACCTCATCCAGTAGTGCCTACCTCTATAAAGCAGATGATCCCTAATGTTCCTGTTGCCTGATCCCAATTCATGCATCACTGTTTACAGCTTCAGCCTCATTGTATGCTCTAATGATTCTGTCATCCTTGATCTGTAAGAAATATTGAGTATTGAATTTTGGGGCTGTTGATTCCCACAATCTCCATGGTGCCCTGGCATCTCGGCCTGAGGATATATCTAATGCTCTAGGCCTGAGGATATATCTAATGCCCTTTGTACAAATCTGCTGCCTTGGCCACTGTGCCTGCAGACAAATATGCTGTCACGGAATCTAGGACTTATGATAAATCTGCTGCCATGGTTTTTGGACCTGAGGACCAGCAGTGCCTCCCTCTGCAACGTAGATAATGCCTAATGTGCCTGTTGCTTGGTGCCAGTCCATGCCTCACTAATTCTGCCACCCTTCTCAATGCATTCAAAACTGGGACTGCTACAATCTTCATGGTTAATTACTGACAAGAAGTTGCATCCTCCATCATTATTTGCTTGCTCTGTTATCCACTCAAGAGACTGAGAACTGTAAGAGCTTGAATCTCTAACCTCAGTTGACTTTATAGTTGCAAAATCATACTCCAACCAAGGGTGCTGATGTATACTATTCCAGCAATACGTCACTTAGTCCTGCTACATTCCCCATGAGTTCTTCACACCCTCAAACCATTGTGCAATCCTTAATTCCTGACACTACTATCTGTATGCTCCTAATACTTGCTATGTGGATGCAATCTTCACACAATGCTATTGTTGGGCAATTATTAGTTCCTCACACCCATGTGCCAGCGTCAGTTCCTGATAACCTGCTACCAATGTACAACCATGAATTTCAGACACTTATCTATGACTGTGCTCTTGACATTCTGTTATTGGATTGCAATCTTATGCAATATACTAATGTCCTGATGGAAGCCAGAGTTAATGATATTCTGCTACCAATGCACTATCCTGAGTTCGTAACACTTCATTAACTGTGTTCAATCCTGAGTTCAGACACTTTTCTACCCATGTACAGTATAACCCAGAGTTCCTGATAGCTGCTACCTGTATGCAATTCTGATTTACTTCTCCAATGCTTCCTGCAATGTTTCCACTGCACTCCTGGGCCAAAAGTTTCTTATTGAGAAATTCAGCAAAAATTAAATGTAGTAAAGTGTGCTTATATGTCACCCTTAGGTTTAGTTATGTGGTGGTTGACAGGGCTGTGCTTCTTTTTGCCCACATATATTTTAAATGGCAGTCATTAGCACTGGTTTTGCCTATCACACTGACTAAAAATAATTTTATTTGGTACTGGACCACCAACCCGAGCACCCCTGTGCAAGTGCCCTGAGGCACACCAGGGTGCCACGGCACACAGTTTGGGAACCACTGGGTTAAGCTTTTGTTTGGAGCAGAAAGGGAACTACAAACCTATTCAGTTTTATTACTGTTGAAAGAGTGTATTACATCACTTGTATTATGTTATACTTGTACTGTGTTATAACTATGCTATTTTCCAGTGAAAAAAAGTGATGCAATAAAATAAAAATAAGAGATATGGTAAGAACTTACCCATGTTATCTCTATTTCTATGAAGTCCATAGGGTTCCACAGGATACCTTGGGGTATTGGTGATGACGTCAGGCATCGGCACCACAGAGTTCATTTTCAGCCTCCCAGGATGCACTGGGGTCCCTATACCCCGCCCTGGCTGTGAACAAGGAGGGCGCGCTCCCCTGGCATGCATTTAACCCCAGGGACGCTGGAGCCTGTCCGCTCTGCTGCAGCCCGCTATCCCTGGGGCCTGTGGAAGCACAGGTTAGTACCTAGCTCCACTCGCAGCCAGTCCCCACGGAGGCCCCTGCCTGGGGACTCAGGAATGTGTATTCCAGCGGGCACCTCCGCGGTACCCGCCGCTTACCTGTCCCCTTGGATCCGGCCACCGCTAGCCGTGACCCCAGACCCCCACCAGCATCCCCGGATTGGTACCGGCGTTCTGGTCCGGCGGGGTGAAGGAGCGACAGCATAGACGTCTGTACAGACTTTCCATGCTGTACTGCCCTAGCGTGCAGCCACAGCTGCCTTTAAAAATCTTCAGGGGCTATTAACAGCCCCACTCTGTAGAAGGTGATCAGACTCCTGGCCGGGCACCGACGACACTGATTGCCTTGGCTAGGGGGCGGGATATAGGAGAGGGACCCCAGTGCATCCTGGGAGGCTGAAAATTAACTCTGTGGTGCCCGATGCCTGACGTCATCACCAGTACCCCAAGGTATCATGTGGATACCCTACGGACCCTGATGTAGAAATGTATTTAACCCAGTAAATGTGTTGTACACAGTGTTGCCTCTATTTGACCACACACTTCTGCTCAGCGGCCAACAGGTTGTATGGTGGGAACCATGGGAAGGTGACTTAAAGTCACAGTTGTGGATGAGGAAAAGGTGTTAGAGATACAGATGGTGAGAGGTGGTCATATGAACACATGGAGAGGGGGTGTCAGATGAACACATGGGGAGTGATGGTAGACACACACTTTAGGGTGGATGGGGGAGAGTCACACAGAGGCACACTTGGGGAGGGATGGGGCAGAGGCACACTTGGGGAGGGATGGGGCAGAGGCACACTTGGGAGAGGGATGGGGCAGAGGTACGCTTGGGAGAGGGATGGGGCAGAGGCACACTTGGGAGAGGGATGGGGCAGAGGCACACTTGGGGAGGGATGGGGCAGTGGCATACTTGGGCAGGGATGGGGCAGTGGCACACTTGGTGAGGGATGGGGCAGAGGCACACTTGGGGAGGGATGGGGCAGTGGCACACTTGGGGAGGGATGGGGCAGAGGCACACTTGGGCAGGTATGGGGCAGAGGCACACTTGGGTAAGGATGGGGCAGAGGCACACTTGGGGAGGGATGGGGCAGAGGCACACTTGGGTAAGGATGGGATAGAGGCACACTTGAGGAGGGATGGGGCAGAGATACACTTGGGCAGGGTTTGGGGCAGAGGCACACTTGGGCAGGGATGAGGCAGAGGCATGCACAGGACATTTCTGGTTGCCTCTATTTACAGTGCGTATGGCAGGAATAAGAAGAAGCAGGGAGAGGAGGAGATTGAAGGAGGAGGAAAGTTGGGTGGTGGAAAATAGGATGAGCCAAAGGTCAGGGGGTAGAGGCAGTCTCCAGTGAATTCTCTGGCCCCCAATGAGGAGGAGCTGGGACGTGCAACTTCCTTGCCCAGCCTTCCATCTAAATCCCACCCTACAGCTGCAACCTGTAGCTGACCACTCTGTAGGTTAGTGTCAGAGAGTCGGGGGCCCGCAGCATGTAAGTGAATCCTGTAGCAAGCTGTTTTTTAGTCACAGGCAGACATTTGCCTGTGAATAAGAAGCAGTTTGTAGACAGGATCATCGGTGCACTGACCATCCTCCTCTCTGCCGAAGCCTTGCTTGGTACATCAATTCTATCTGTATCCCCCTGATGGCGGCCCTGACTACTATGTCTGCTTGTGTCTTCATTAGATGGGAGGATAATATCTCTCTTACTTCAATAATTTAAGGAGTACTATTTTGTGTACAAGTGTGTAAGCACCCTGGACATATTATATTAATATCTATTTTTCACTTCCTTATCTATATTTTAAATTACTTTGCCGTCATTTCAACTTTTGGAAGGAGATATACAATTTTAATGAATACTCAATAAAGGTTGTTTTTTATTTTTACTTAATTTCTTCCGACCATGCACCGTTACACTACTTTTTTTCTTCTTTACTCCCATTTATGGATAGTAAGGGACGTTTTATATAGTGGAAGTATCACAAAGAAGTTTTTATCTATAAGATACTCTTCTCAGTGCAGGAAATACCTACTAGCTTTCCTTATGTCACAGAGATTGGACACCCATTGGCACCACCATTACATTCATTTTTACCTGTACAGAATGTCAACACCAGAATGTCAACATGTCAATATTACATGTACAACATGTCGACATTTACAATGTTGACACTGACATAATGTTGGCAGACAGAATATTAACATCCAATTTTAGAGGAAGATTAGGGTTAGAGTTTGGCTGCTATTACTGTAGGGTTAGGTTGTAACTAAGGTTATGGTTAGGCTGCAGTTAGGGTTAGATTAGGGTTAGGCTGCAATTAGGGTTAGGCTTACAGTCAAAATGAATTTAAAACTGCATTGTCGACATGCCGATTGTCAACATACCCCATGTCAACATTATGACAGTGCCGACATTTGACATGTTGACATTTTTTACATATGGACATTCTGAAAGTTAACTTAACATACCGCACCCTCTATGATGTCATTGTAATTTGTCCATAAAATGTTCATGTACTGTAAGTCACTGTAATACTTTCCTGTGCTACAAATCTTTATAATCCCTCTCACAATTTAATTCAACATAACACTTCTCTGTTTCCAACAACTCAGCTTCTAGTGTACACATTTTATAAATCTTCTCAGAAAGGAATTCACATAACACTTCTCCTTTTATCAGCAAATCAGTATGTAGTGTACAGTATACATCGTTTTTAACCTTCTCATTACAAAATGTACACTCTACGTCTAAAACCTACAGTACACTTCTCAATAAATAGGTTAGTATAATGATAAACTTGGTCAAGCAATGATCACCATAAATTCTCAGCAGATGTATAATTAGTGGGTATAACAATGTTAAACATACTGTTTGTAGGTAATATTTTAATAATTAATGTACAACTGTCCTGATACGTCGTTACCCTCTCGCCACGTCTGGAAAGTCCCTGTATTCAGAAACCTCACTCCCCATCCAGCTCAACTGTGCCACACAAGTGAAAATGTGATTCCTGATGACTCTTATGATAGCCTGTCCTATTGGTTTCCTCTAGGATCACAAGCAGAATACACTTCATGACTTAAGAAATCATAAAGCAAGACTGGATATCATAGAAATGTAAAGTTTAGTGGAACTCACTGTCTCCTTTTACAAACTTGCAAGGAAACATGCTTTCCTATGGCTCTACCAATGGAGAATATACCTGGGAGCACTGTATCTGGAAGGGGAGCTAGTTGAAATCCTGACAGCCAGGATGCAGGCGCTCACAATGCCGGCGCTGGAATCCCGACACCAGTCAGAATCCCTGCGCCGACATCCAGACCGCCGGCAACCCGACGGTAAGTAGGGGTGTTATGGAGAGGGTTAGGCAGTAAAGGGAGGGTTAGGGTTAGGCACTAAGGGGGGAGCGTTAGGGTGTGGGGAGTGAGGGATAGGGGTAGGGTTTGGATACCCCGACGGTAAGTAGTGGGGAGAGGGCTAGGCAGTAGAGGAAGGGTTAGCCACTAAGGGGGGAGCATTAGGGTGTGGGGAGGGAGGATTAGGGGTAGGGTTAGGATACTTACCGACAGGTGTCGGTATCTTAACCCTGTTGGGATTTTGGCCGCTGGCATCCCTACGGTAAGTAGTGGAGTTAGGGAGAGGGTTAAGCAGTAGAGGGAGGGTTAGGCATGCCTTATTTATCAACGAGTTTATCACTCAAAATGAGTGATAAATATCACTGTTTGTGATAAATGGTGCTCCGGCCAATCAGCTCCCAACTGTCATTTTTCTAACAGTTGACAGTTGGGAGCTGATTGGCCAGAGCACCATTTATCACAAACAGTGATATTTATCATTCATTTTGAGTGATAAACTCGTTGATAAATAAGGCTGGTGTGGGTCAGTAGCGGAACTTGTGAGTGGTCGGCTCAGGTGCAAAAATTTGCTTTGGGCCCCCCTCCTCCGCCCTACTCCAAGTTCAAAATGCAGTGAGTGACAGGAAGAGGTAGAGGGTGACAGGGAGAGGCAAGAGATAGACAAAGAGAGGGTGACAGGGAGCAATAACAGGCAGTGGGTGACAGGGAGAGGGAAGAGGCAGTGGGTGACAGGGAGAAGCAGTGGGTGACATGGAGCGATAACAGGCAGTGGGTGACAGGGAGAGGGAAGAGGCAGTGGGTGACAGGGAGAGGGAAGAGGCAGTGGGTGACAGGGAGAAGCAGTGGGTGACAGGGAGAGATGACAGGCAGTGGGTGACAGGGAGAGGGAAGAGGCAGTGGGTGACAGGGAGAAGCAGTGGGTGACAGGCAGTGGGTGACAGGGAGAGGGAAGAGGCAGTGGGTGACAGGGAGAGGTGACAGACAGTGGGTGACAGGGAGAAGCAGTGGGTGACAGGGAGAGATGACAGGCAGTTGGTGACAGGGAGAGATGACAGGCAGTGGGTGACAGGGAGAGGTGACAGGCAGTGGGTGACAGGGAGAAGCAGTGGGTGACAGGGAGCGATAACAGGCAGTGTGTGACAGGGAGAGGGAAGAGGCAGTGGGTGACAGGGAGAAGTGACAGGCAGTGGGTGACAGTGACAGAGAGAAGCAGTGGGTGACAGGAAGAAGTGACAGGCAGTGGGTGACAGGGAGAGAGTAGAGGCAGTGGGTGACAGGGAAGAGAGTGACTGAGAGAAGCAGCGGGTTACAGAGAGGGTGACAGGGATAGTTGACAGGCAATGGGTGAAAGGGAGAGGGGATAGACAGTGGGTAACATGGAGAGAGTGATAGGGAGAAGTGACAGGCAATAGTGACAAGGAAAAGCAGTGGGTGAAAGGGAGTGGTGACAGGGAGAGGGTGATAGGGAGAAGTGACCGGCAGTGGGTGATAAGAAGAGGTGACAGGCAGTGGGTGACATGGCGATGCAGACACATTATAAGACACTGTAGTGCCCCCAACATTATGTCACACTGTACTGCCCACACATTGTCACACTATAGTGCCCACACATTATGCCACCTCTAGTGCCCACACATTATGCCACACTGTAGTCCCCACACATTATGCTACCTGTAATGCCCACACATGCCACCTGTAGTGCCCACGCATTTTGCCACCTCTAGTGCCCACACATTATGCTACACTGTAGTCCCCACACATTATGCTACACTGTAGTCCCCTCACATTATGCCACATGTAGTGCCCACACATTATGCTACACTGTAGTCTCCAAACATTATGCCACCTGTAGTGCCCACACACTAAGCCATCTCTAGTGCCAACACATTATGCCACCTATAGTGCCCACACATTATGCTACACTGTAGTGCACACACATTATGCCACCTGTAGTGCCCACACTAAGCCACCTCTAGTGCCCACACATTATGCCACCTGTAGTGCCCACACATTATGCTACACTGTAGTGCCCCACACATTATGCCACACTAAAGTGCCCACACATTATGCCACCTCTAGTGCCCACACATTATGCCACCTGTAGTGCCCACACATTATGCTACACTGTAGTGCCCCACACATTATGCCACACTAAAGTGCCCACACATTATGCCACCTCTAGTGCCCACACATTATGCCACCTGTAGTGCCCACACATTATGCTACACTGTAGTGCCCACACATTATGCCACCAATAGTGCCCCCACATTATGCCACCTGTAGTGCCCTAGTGCCCACACATTATGCTACACTGTAGTCTCCACACATTATGCCACCTGTAGTGCCCACAGTGTGCTCACCAGCAGCATCCTCAGGCAGCCAGCAGAGCAGCAGTCACAGCCTCACAATGAGTCACACCCATGAGGCTGCGCTGCTGCTGCTCCAGATCAGAGGAGCATGTCATGGGCTCCTCCAATCAGAGCTCAGCACATGCTCCTCTGAACCCACTACAGAGACTACTGGGATTTATTACCCAGTAGTGCACTGCAGTGCTGAGTTTGAGTGATTGCACTGTGCTCCCCCCTGCGTATAGCTGCCAACCGGGTCAGTCACAGCCTTGATGACTGCCCGGCAAGCAGCTGCACTGCTCCTGTCATATACAAGTGGTGCTGGGCAGTGTGGCCCCCTATATTGTGGCGGGCCCCAGTGCAGCGCACTGGCCTCACAGCCTGTAGTTCCGCCCCTAGTGTTGGTAATCTTAACCGTGTCGGGATTCTGTCTGCCGGGATATTCACCTATACAGGTATTTTATAATCTCGCGCCTGGGCAGGATCATTGGAATAAAGAGGAACATACAATAACCTCTGGTGCCTCCCTGAGCAGACTAAAGTGTATCTCAAGAAATCCCCAGCTATTTCCTTTGATCAAGGCTGGTAAATGATTTATTTTTACAATACCATACAAAACAAGTATTCTTAATTTTTCGATTTAGTTCAAGTAGACCCAAGATTGGTCCATCCAAATGAGGTCCTTAAGGTGCATACACATGGTCAGATTTGCCAGATGTGTCAGTTGAACGATCTGAACGATTTGATGAACGGTTTGACCAACGATTTGAACGATTTCAACTACGAACGATTTTTTACTGCATTAAAATGAATGGAATCGTACAAATCTGACTGCAAACACATCAGATGTCAGATATCGTTATCTGACCATCGGGAACGCGCATCGTTTATCGTTCAGACATGACAGATATGTCAGATTTTCTTTCACATATGAACGATTGAATGATTTTTGAAATCGTTATCATTCAGATCTGAAGAAAAATCTGACCGTGTGTATGCACCATTAGAGGCTTGATATATTCTGAAAAGCTATGTAGCTGATCACCTCTGTAAATACATACACAATTTATTCCTTTACTTGATTCAGTCCAGGTGTCTCATAACAGGCAAGAGATATTAGAGAAGAGTACACTCCACTGCTATCTTCTGCTCTTATAGTGAAGCCAGGCAGCCACCTTTACCAAGCTGGCCACCGCAATCCCTTATTGGGCATGTGCGACCCAGCGACCATGTGTGATTATAGAGTATGCCTCTGTGGCTGTGTGATGTACTGCAGCACATGTTCCACCGGGCAATAGTACTGCAGATATTACGCTACCGCTGTCTCTGGTGACATAACCGCTTACTCTGCATCACATTGTGTTGCCACTGTTACTGTTGACAACTGTTGTTCTCCTGAATAAACCTTTAAACCTGCTTAAGGATAAACTGTCTCTACTAACCTTCTTTTCACATTCTGCTGGTGCTTATTGTTCTACACCAATAGGACAAATCAGCTAGAGAGAATGGGAGATAGAAGACAACAACTGGAAGACATTTAGCAAAAAGTCTGCCTCCAGGTCAATTTTCATGAAAGAAAAATGGTATTTTATTCATTAAAAATATGCAATAATATACTATACTTCCAACCCTATCTGCTGGGGAAACTGTGGTCTCATAGTCAGCTTTTTCCATGTATGTCATACTTTCCCAAATTAGTCCTTTAATAGGAAAATGTCCAGAATCTAGTTCACTCCTTCCCTTCCTCTCGTCCCTGGTGATTAGTGGTGGCGGTGGGCTGAGAGTGGGCTGAGAGTTGCTTGTTGACCAGGAGGTGAGTTTGTGCCCACATACTGAGCTGAATGCTTGACTTGGGCTTCTAATATGAATTCCGGCATTTTCAGAATTTACATTAGCATGACACACACATGTGGATGTACTCCACACATTGCACCGGCCTGTACAATGAGGATTTACATTAGCATGACACACACATGTGGATGTACTCCACACATTGCACCGGCCTGTACAATGAAGATTTAATCTACTGTAGAATGAGGCCCAGATGGGCCATGTAGGGTGGAAAATGCCAAGAGGTCGCCCTATGCACCTCCCCAATATTCCTCCTTTGCCGGGCTCTCAAGGGATGCCTAGGCCGAGATACTGGTACATAATAATTTCGGAGTTATAATTTTATTGAAATGTCAGAGGTAAATTGCAAACCCAATCATTACCTCTTGTAGTTATCTGTAAAAATATATTTCACATATCATCCCTATAGTATATGTTACTTTTCACCTATTACGCCTACAGTAAATCCTTCTGATATACAGTATAGAGCATAGCACCCTTACCCTCAGGCAAATGGGTCCTAACACTGAGGTGAAGAGTATGAGCCCTTATAACAGGTGAAAGATTAATTAGATCTGGTGTAAAATAAAATGTTTGTCTTGCCCATAGTACCTAATCAAATTCTACTTATTTTATCAGGTATAGATTAGAAAATGAAAGCATACAGATGATTGGTTGGCACGATATGCAACATTTTCTTCCTTTGGGCCAGTTTTCCTAAACTTCCGCCATGTGTGTTTTTCAGTATGTATAAGTCCTGCGCAATGGTTTTAAAAAACTTACCAATAAAAGCATATGCTTATTTGATGCTTTTAAAGATGAATGGGTAGAATTACTACTGCGCGGTATTTCAAAGTCGCCGTTGATTGGCGGCTTTAACTGACGGAACTGAAGCGGCAACAGAAGTAAATCAGCCTGAAATCTCAGACAAATGGAATTTTGCAATGGAACAGGCTATTTCACAGAGGTGACAAATTTTATTAGGTCTTGATTAAAGAAAATATTCAATAGTGTTGTATAGTTTATTGAACTGCCATCCTGTTTAGTCACTCCTGTGCCCCTGTGTCATGGATGTGCCGTGCGTTTGTGCTGCTGCTCTGTCGCCGTAGTTATAGCCAGCCAGCTCGCTGCAGCCTTTGGCCAATATAGGTGAAAACAATATTGTTATCTGTGAGGTGGTCAAAATTTAATGGAAATTAATGTTATTAATATTAATAATACTGTAGGAACAAAAACAGGTCCAAATGACAAGATTTTAGCTGTTTTTATACATTTCTAAAGAAATCCAAAACCAAAATACAGTAACTGAAGGTGGTTTTGCCAAAACCAAAACAGGCGGAAGATTTAGATCCAAAACCAAAGCACGGGGCCTGTGCTCATCTCTAGAATTTATAGCCTGTAAATAAAGCTAGAACAATGACATGGGAATTCATTATGCACCGTGGTGTAGGGCCGGCTACAGAAACCATGGGGCCCGGTACACTGAAATCTCTGGGGCCCCCATTTTGCATAAGGGGCACTATCACTGTGGGCACTGCATAAGGTGCACTAACACTACTGGGGGCACTGCATAATGGGCACCACTACTGAGGGCACTTCATAGGGGCACTTCCACTGTGGGAACTGCATAAAGGACACCGCCACTACTGGGGGCACTGCCTAAGGTGCACCACTGCTGTGGGCATTGTATAAGGGGCACTACTACCGTGGGCATTGTGTGAAAGGGGCACTGCTGTGTGTCATACATGAATAAGGGAGGTGTAATGTGAATCAAGATTGTGCTACTGTGTGGCGTTATTTGAATTGGAAATACTATTGTGTGACCACGCCCCTTTTGGGACCATGCCCCTTTCGTTTGAGGCCACAACCCTTTTCCGGGTTGGCAGAGTGCCGGCTACTTTGACTTGATAAAAATGGAATATATATCTTTGCATTAAAATCCATCAAGTGCTGTGTCGTGTTTAACCCCTGGTGGGGTTGTTCACTATACTAAACTCTCTCTTTCTCTCTCTCTCTCTCTCTCTCTCTCTCTCTCTCTCTGTATATATATATATATACAGTCAGGTGCATAAAGATTGGGACATTGACAGAATTTTCATATTTTGGCCTCTATTCCCCATCACAATGGCTTTGAAATGAAACAAACAAGATGTGCTTTAACTGCAGACTTTCAGATTTAATTTGAGAGTAATTACATCCAAATCAGGTGAACGGTGTAGGAATTACAACGGTTTCTATATGTGCCTCCCACTTTTTAAGGGGCCAAAAGTAATGGGACTATCAACTCAAAAGCTATTTCATGGACAGGTGTGGGCTATTCCCTCGTTATTTCATTATCAATTAAGCAGGTAAAAGGTCTGGAGTTGATTCTAGGTGTGACATTTGCATTTGGAATCAGTTGCTGTCGACTCTCAATATGAGATCCAAAGAGCTGTCACTATTAGTGAAGCAAGCCATCATTAGGCTGAAAAATCAAAACAAACCCATCAGAGAGATAGCAAAAACATTAGGTGTGGCCAAATCAACTGTGTGGAGCATTCTTAAAAAGAAAGAACGCACCGGAGAGCTCAGCAACACCAAAAGACCAGGAAGACCACGGAAAACAACTGTGGTGGATGACAGAAGAATTATTTCCCTGGTGAAGAAAAACCCCTTCACAATAGTTGGCCAAATCAAGAACACTCTCTAGGAGGTAGGTGTATATGTGTCAAAGTCAACAATCAAGAGAAGACTTCACAAGAGTGAATATAGAGGGTTCACCACAAAATGTAAACCATTGGTGAGCCACAAAAACAGGAAGACCAGATTAGAGTTTGCCAAACAACATCTAAAAAAGCCATTACAGTTCTGGAACAACATCCTATGGACAGATGAGACAAAGATCAACTTGTACCAGAGTGATGGGAAGAGAAGAGTATGGAGAAGGAAAGGAACTGCTCATGATCCAAAACATACCACCTCATTAGTGAAGCATGGTGGTGGTAGTGTCATGGCGTGGGCATGTATGGCTGCCAATGGAACTTGTTCCCTTGTATTTATTGATGATGTGACTGCTGACAAAAGCAGCAGAATGAATTCTGAAGTGTTTTGGGCAATATTATATGCTCATATTCAGTCAAATGCTTCAGAACTCATTGGACGGCGCTTCACAGTGCAGATGGACAATGACCCGAAGCATACTGCAAAAGCAACCAAAGAATTTTTTAAGGCTAAAAAGTGGAATGTTATGCAATGGCCAAGTCAATCCCCTGACCTGAATCCGATTGAGCATGCATTTCACTTGATGAAGACAAAACTGAAGGGAAAATGCCCCAAGAACAAGCAACAACTGAAGACATTTGCAGTAGAGGCCTGGCAGAGCATCACCAGGGATGAAACCCAGCGTCTGGTGATGTCTATGCGTTCCAGACTTCAGGCTGTAATTGCCTGCAAAGGATTTGCAACAAAGTATTAAAAAGTGAAAGTTAGATTTAGGATTGTTTAGTTTGTCCCATTACTTTTGGCCCCTTAAAAAGTGGGAGGCACATATAGAAACCGTTGTAATTCATACACCGTTCACCTGATTTGGATGTAATTACCCTCAAATTAAATCTGAAAGTCTGCAGTTAAAGCACATCTTGTTTGTTTCACTTCAAAGCCATTGTGGTGGTGAATAGAGGCCAAAATATGAAAATTCTGTCAATGTCCCAATATTTATGCACCTGACTGTATATATGATCCAATAAAACAAACAGCGGTACTCGTTGTTAATCAATCACTTGTTTACCTTGAGAAAAGGTGTGCGAACCCTGAAAAGTCACCTATGACTTAATACACTATTACCATTGATTGATTAACAATGAGTACCATTGTTTGTTTTACTGGATCATATACTTAACCCCTCCAGAGAGCACCATTGGCTGCTGTATTAATTGTGGGAGTGCCGGGCTATTGACATCTATTTATATATATTAGGGGTGTGCACCGGCCCCTTTTCGTGTTTTGTGTTTTGGTTTTGGATCTGGATCTTTCTTCGTGTTTTGGATCTGGATTGGTTTTGCCAAAACCACCCTTCCGTGTTTTGGATTCTGGGTTTTGTGTTTTGGATCTGTATTTTTTTTTAAAAAAGCATAAAAACAGCTAAAATCACAGAATGTGTTGGTTTTTCTGCTCCTATGCTATTATTAACCTCAATAACCTTAATTTCCACTAATTTCCAGTCTATTCTGAACACCTCACAATAGTGTTTTTATGTCCAAAAGGTTGCACCGAGGTAGCTGGATGACTATGCTAAGCGACACGAGTGGGCGGCACAAACACGTGACCCATCTAGGAGTGACACTGCAGTGGCAGACAGGATGGCAGTTTGAAAAACTAGGCCCCAAACTGTACATAATGCAAAGAAAAAAAAGAGGTGCAAGATGGAATTGTCCTTGGAAAATATGTTGTATAAACAGGACATGCACACTTTAACAAAGCAATCATTTCAGCGCCAGGGTCTGCCACACGACTGTGGCTGAAATGATTGGTTCGTTTGGGCCCCCACAAAACAAGCTGGCAATTAATCTGTCCCTGCACAAACTGGCTCTACGGAGGCAAGATGTCGTCCTCATCCTCCTCATCCACCGATTCCTCACCCTCTTCAGTGTTGTGTACATCCTCATCCTCACAGAGTATTAACTCGTCCCCACTGGAATCCACCACCACAGGTCCCTCTGTACGTTCTGGAGGCTGGTCTCCCTGGAAGAGTTGATAATTCATTTTGATGAACATCATCTTCTCCACATTTTGTGGAAGCAACCTCCTACGCCTTTTGCTGACAAGGTTCCCGGCTGCACTAAACACTCTTTCGGAGTACACACTGGAGGGGGGGCAACTCAGGTAAAATAGAGCCAGTTTGTACAGGGGCCTCCAAATTGCCTCTTTTTCCTGCCAGTACAGGTACGGACTGTCTGACATGCCTACTTGGATGCTATCACCGATGTAATCCTCCACCATTCTGTCAATGGTGACAGTATCATATGTAGTGACAGTAGACATGTCAGAAATTGTTGCCAGGTCCTTCAGTCCGGACCAGATGTCCAAACTTGGTCCTGCCTGCCCTGCATCACCGCCAGCGGGTTGCTTAGGATAGCTAAGTTTTTTCCTGGCAGCCCCAGTTGCGGGAGAAAATGAAGAAGGAGCTGTTGACGTGTCACGTTCTGCTTCAGCTGACAGTGTGTTCACCAGCAGGTCTTTGCACCTCTGCAGGCTTGTGTCGGCCGGAAAGAGAGACACCACATAGGCTTTAAACCTAGGATCGAGCACGGTGGCCAAAATGTAGTGGTCTGATTTCAACAGATTGACCACCCTGGAATCCTGGCAAAACGAATGAAGAGCTTCATCCACAAGTCCCACATGCCGAGCGGAATCGCTTCGTCTTAGCTCCTCCTTTACTTTCTCCAGCTGCTTCTGCAAAAGCCTGATGAGGGGAATGACCTGACTCAAGCTGGCAGTGTCTGAACTGACTTCACGTGTGGCAAGTTCGAAGGGCTGGAGAACCTTGCACAACACGGAAATCATTCTCCACTGCGCTTGAGTCAGGTGCATACCCCCTCCTTTGCTTATGTCATAGGTGGATGTATAGGCTTGTATGGCCTTTTGCTGCTCCTCCATCCTCTGAAGCATATAAAGGGTTGAGTTCCACTGCGTCACAACCTCTTGCTTCAGGTGATGGCGGGGCAGGTTCAAGAGTGTTTGCTGGCGCTCCAGTCTTCGGCACGCAGTCGCTGAATGGCGAAAGTGGCCAGAAATTTTTCGGGCCACCCAAAGCATCTCCTGCACGCCCCTGTCGCTTTTCAGAAAATTCTGCACCACCAAGTTTATTGTGTGAGGAAAACATGGGACGTGCTGGAATTTTCCCAGATGTAATGCCCGCACAATATTGGTGGCATTGTCAGATATCACAAATCCCCAAGTCTAAGTGGGGTAAGCCACTGGGCGATGATTTCCCTCAGTTTCTCTAAGAGGTTGTCGGCGGTGTGCCTCTTACTGAAACCGGTGATACACAGCATAGCCTGCCTTGGAACGAGCTGGCGTTTCTGAGATGCTGCTACTGGTGATGCTGCTGCTGTTGCTGCGTAAGGTGATACATCTACCCAGTGGGCTGTCACAGTCATATAGTCCTTAGTCTGCCCTGTTCCACTTGTCCACATGTCCGTGGTTAAGTGGACATTGGGTACAACGGCATTTTTCAGGACACTGAGGACACTTTTTCTGACGTTTCTGTACAGTCTCGGTATCGCCTGCCTAGTGAAGTGGAATCTAGACGGGATTTGGAACCGGGGACACACTACCTCCATCAATTGTCTAAATCCCACTGCACTAATGGCGGATACCGGACGCACGTCTAACACCAACATAGCAGTCAAGGCCTCAGTTATACATTTTGCTTCAGGATGACTGCTGTCGTACTTCATCCTCCTCGCTAAGGACTGTTGGAGGGTCAATTGTTTAGTAAAAGTAGTGGTGTTCCTACTTACTCTCTGGGATGATGAACGACTCCCAGCAGCAGCAACAGCAGCAGCGGCAGCAGGAGGCGTAGCAATGCAGGATCCTCCGGAGGAATCCCGGATAGGAGAGTCAGTCATGCCAGTGACATGGCCTGCAGGACTACTTCCGATTCTGACTAAGGAGGAAATTGACGAGGAGGGAGTTGACGGTGTGGTTTGCAGGCGCTTGGATACAACAGGACAACGGGATTTAGGTGTCCCTGGACTGCTTACGGTCTTAGCCAAAGTTTCTGAACTTGACAGTAACTAATTATGAACACGCTGCAGGTGCCGTATAAGGGAGGATGTTCCTAGGTGGTTAACGTCCCTACCCCTACTTATTCCACCTTTACATATGGTACATATGGCAAGACAGTTGTTGTCCGGATTTGGATAGAAATATTGCCAGACCAAAGAGGTGGAATGTTTGGTCTTCTGCCCAGGCATGACCGTGATGGGCTTTTTCATCCCACGGACAACAACTGTCTCCCCCGGAGCCCGAGTTAAACAAACCACATCACCATCAGAATCCTCCTCGTCAACTTCCTCCTCAGCGCCAGCTACACCAGTATCCTCATCCTGTTGTACTTCAACAGTGACATCTTCAATTTGCATATCAGCAAGTGGACTGTGGGTGCTCCTTTCAGCACTTGCAGGGGGCGTGCAAATGGTGGAAAGAGCCACCTCTTCCCGTCCAGTGCTGGGAAGGTCAGGCATCGCAACCGCCACCACACTTGGACTCTCCTTGGGGATTTGTGATATCTTCTTAGAACGCACAGTTCTTCGCTGTGCTTTTGCCAGCTTAACTCGTTTGATTTTTTTAGTGGGAGGAGGGCTTCCATCGTCATGTGAAGCTGAACCACTAGTCATGAACATAGGGAAAGACCTTAGCCGTTCCTTGCCACTCCGTGTCATAAATGGCATATTGGCAAGTTTACGTTTCTCTTCAGATGATTTAAATGTTTTTTTTAAGGTCATTTTCCTGAACTTTGTCATTTGGGATTGTATGTGGCTTCTACTATGACATTGGGCATCGGCCTTGGCAGACGACGTTGATGGCATGTTATCGTCTATGTCATGACTAGTGGCAGCAGCTTCAGCACTAGAAGGAAGTGGTTCTTGATCTTTCTCTATTTTATTTTTATCGGAGAAAGTTTGGTCCTCCATTTATGTTATATCGATTTGATATATACGTGCGGCTAAGGTGCACACAAACACAGAAAATATTTTTTTATTTTTGCTGGAGAGTAGTGCACTTTGTGGGTTACACCACCCTTTAAGAAATGAGCCAGCCGGCTCTTTACTTATGGGACACAGGCGCACGCTTGGCGCTGCTCCTTTGTTGATGCACGTGCGGCTACTGCGCACACAATTCACAAACACAGAAAATATTTTTTTATTTGGTTTTGAGTGTACTTTGGGGGTTACAGCACCCTCTAACGGTCAAGCCAGCCGTCCCTTTACTTATGACACAGGCGCACGCTTGGCACTACTTTGTTGATGCACATGCGGCTACTGCGCACACAATTCACAAACACAGAAAATATTTTGTTATTTGGTTTGGAGTGTACTTTGGGGGTTACAGCACCCTTTAACGGTCAAGCCAGCCGGCCCTTTACTTATGACACAGGCACACGCTTGGCACTACTTTGTTGATGCACTTGCGGCTACTGCACACACAATTCACAAACACAGAAAATATTTTTTTATTTGGTTTGGAGTGTGCTTTGGGGATTACAGCACCCTTTAATGGTCAAGCCAGCTGGCCCTTTACTTATGACACAGGCGCACGCTTGGCACTACTTTGTTGATGCACGTGCGGCTACTGCGCACACAATTCACAAACACAGAAAATATTTTTTTATTTGGTTTGGAGTGTACTTTGAGGGTTACAGCACCCTTTAACGGTCAAGCCAGCCGGCCCTTTACTTATGACACAGGCGCACGCTTGGAACTACTTTGTTGATGCACGTGCGGCTACTGCGCACACAATTCACAAACACAGAAAATATTTTTTTATTTGGTTTGGAGTGTACTTTGGGGGTTACAGCACCCTTTAACGGTCAAGCCAGCCGGCCCTTTACTTATGACACAGGCGCATGCTTGGCACTACTTTGTTGATGGACGTGCGGCTACTGCGCACACAATTCACAAACACAGAAAAAATATGTATTTTTTTAGCACTTGGGGGGAGCACCCCTGACGGACAGAGCACCCCCTGGACAACACTACAGCACCCCTTTAGGACTGGGACACTGCACAGGACTTTGGAGTGGACACCTGACTGCACAACACAGTCCAGCCAGCCCCTATGGACTTTGAAGTAGTGGACACAGCCCCTATGGACAACAGCAGCACAGCACAACACAGCCAGCCCCTATGGACTTTGAAGTAGTGGACACAGCCCCTATGGACAACAGCAGCACAGCGCAGCACAGCACAGCACAGCACAGCACAGCACAACACTACTCTGCACTACACTACACTACACAGCCCAGCCAGCCCTAACTCCCACCCTCCCTCTTCACTGTCCACAGCCGAGTGAGAAAATGGCGCCGACGCGGGTACCTTATATAGGATCCAAAACCCGCGAGACCCGGAAGGCGGGATGATGACGTTTTGCCTCGATTTCAGATCCGAGTCAGGCGGCAAAAGTCGTGCCTGACTCAGATCGGCCTCGGATCGGGGGGGCTCATTCGGATTTCAGAAATCCGAACCCGCTCACCCCTAATATATATACATATATACACACACACACATATACACAGTATATATACATATATACAAACAGTCCAATGAATATGTTAAACTTAAACAAAGGGGCATATTCAAATACCAGGGGATAAGAAGGAAATTAAATTAAGTAAAAGTACATTGTCACTTACCTTACCACACCACACCACACCACACCACACACTATCTCTGCTGCAGGCTGCTGTAGTCAGTGTTACTCTGCTGCGGGGACTGCCTCATGGGTGGGGAGGGTTTCTGCAGGGAGCAGACAGTGTCTGCAGCATGTTGCTGCTTGAAGTTGCGCTGAGCTCTCTGCCCGGCAGTTCAATTTGTGCTCGTTGCCACTTGCCAGACTGCCTGTTCCTGCTCCTCTCGGGGACACTATGGCCGCGTCGGCAGGAAAGAAGGCAGGGACGTCTTTACGCAATAGGATGCTGTATCATAGAATGGAAGGGCGCAGTGTCATGTGGAATGATGTAATTTATACTACTATGCGCACGGACCTGACCCAGTCATGGGGGGGAGGGGAGTACCCTGGCTGCAGCTTGCTTATTTGATTAATTTTTACCCACTTGTGCCACACCAGACACCCATAAGTTTATAAATAACAATTAGGCACCATGGCCCTGTTTTTTTCCCCTCTCTGAACCTGGGGGCCCTCTGAACATTGTGGTCCGGGACAGCTGTACCCTTTGTACCCTCCTGGCGCCGGGCCTGCCATAGTGTGGCTTGGTGAAACAAGAATGATTGAGGAACTTACACTTGGAACACTGCTGGAAAAAATTTTACAAAATTCAGAGGCAAATAATTAACTGAATAACCTTAAAAATGTCTAGAAAACAAAACCTGATGTGAATGAAGCAATATCGAAAAATTATTTTCGATCAACCTTCCATAGATGTGACATGGATGTATTTTATTGGGTCTCTACAAATTCCCTGGTAGGGTCACAGCCACTTTAGGCCCTATTCAGAGGTGCATGCTATTACAGCCGTAGATGCAGCTTGTGGCATAGTCGCAGCAGCTATAATATGCAAATGCTACTTTCAGCCTTCCCCTCGTGTACTAGTGTGTGCCGGATTGTGCAAGCCCTGAGATGCCAACTACCAATGCCCGTGGATGCAGCAACACCGCCGGTGGTTCTAAACAATCCACCATCGGTGCTTCATCGCGTTCACCATCGACACTTGGATCTGCCTATGGCTGGCACAGTGCCCCCTGGACTCTGACTTAACATAGCCTCTGTGCCCGAGAACGCAGCCGTTTACACTGACACACTCGCAATACTCTCATGATACAGTCTTTTCTTACGTTTACTTGAGGCCACCTCCCAGTCACCACCCAGGAATGCTCATGATTTTGCCTTGTCAGTCCTAATGCCAGTGGTCCCATAAGCCACAGCACATTTCTGTGTACACTTAGGGAAACACATGAACCATCGTGGTTTTCAGGGCTTTTGGTGCAGTAGCAAAGAATCACTTAACTGCAAAAACACCGGCACCGCGTCATCCACTGATTCCTTCACGTCTGCCAGGTTTCGTCTCGTAGTTGCCTAGAATACACAAAGATCAAAAAGAAGCTAAAATGGAGGGAAACCAAGGTGTGGGTTGGTCTGGAGCAGGGGTTCCAAACCATGGGAATGTTTAGTTATAGTTCTGACCTACAGTACACACAACACTACTATCACACACAGATGGTTTCACCCTATACAGTAATCACACATCCGCTATGCTACAACCTGCAATATACTACAAATACAACAGTACTTTATAACTTTTCAGTTTGCCATTCAAAACTCCTCCAAACTACATTCAGAAAACATTAAAGGAAATCCTTGCAACTTACAGACCACGAAGTAGCTTGGAAATGGCTTTCACTGCACAAGGTGGCATTGCAATTAAATACTTTTTTGTGACTGGAGTGGACACAGGACCTCATTCAGAACTGCTCGCAAAATGCGAGCGCTTGTTCTGAATGAGGGCGACCGCATCTAAAAAATGATCCGGCCTGCTGGCCGCTCGCTAGGCTGTGGGTTACCACCCACAGCCTTAACGAGCAACCAGGTTGATGGTCGCGATGGTCAAGACCATCGCGACCATCGGGGCTTGCGACGAGACCCTTGTGGTAGGGTCTCGTCTTCCACAAACCCCAGAGACCTTTCGGTTCTAATAGAGCCGGAAGCTCTCCCACTGACATCACTGGTGATGTCAGTGGGGCCGCCCACAAACGGCAGGCGTTCGCTTGGGAACGCCTCCGTTTGTGTAACCACCCCCCCGCCACGCCTACAAAACGGGGCGAGCTGTCAATCAACATCGACAGCCGCCCCCTTTTGTAGTGAGCCCCGGAGCGAGAGAATTTCTCTCTCACTCCGGGGCTTGCGCACGCGCAAAGCAAAACATCGACCCGCTTGCGAATGCTCAGGCACTTGCGAGCGGGTCTGAATGAGACCCACAGTACATGAGGCCTCAGGTGATGATCTCGACAACTGCGTGAGATAGACAATGGTGTTGAGTGGCTTTACCAAGTCAGAGGTGTAAGTTGGCTATGGTGGGAGCTGGCTGGGTATTGGGGAATGGATGTTTGAGTGAGGGGGTGGGCCTACTGAGTGAGACTGGTGTTTGTTTGTTAGCCAGTGCCAATTCTGATCTGTCCGAAAGTAGTGATATGAGGGGACATGAATTCAATGACGATGATGATGAAGAGACATGAAATGTGAAAATGACAGACGGCACCAGAGGCGCAGAAAGGGATGGGAGCGCTCAGTGTTAGCAGATACGCTATATACAGTAAGAGTAGCATAAAGTATAATCAAACTTAACATGCTGCTTTGAAACATGGAGGAGAGAATCAAAAGGACACCTTCTGCTAAAAAATAGTCTAGATAAAAACACCCCTAGCTACTTTCTGTGGTACCCCACTAGTCTGTTGGGTAGTCTTGGGCTGCCCATATTATGTAATAAGCAGCTATGTGAATATTTATTGTATTAAAAAGGGACTGTTTGCATTTAATGTACAATATTGGACTCTGCACTTATGCTAATAGTTTTGGGGTAATGGACAAGTTATTCCCACTCCATTTCAGTGGCCGGCACAACTCTTTGTAGCATGCAGTTTGCAGTGCCAGAACTTTCCGGATGCCTGGGTCTTGGTGGACAGGAGTCGGCATGTGCTGCAGAGAGTACAGTTGAACTGCCACATACTCCCCAACTGTAGTGCTGACTGAGGAGAGAGTAATGGAGCATACACACGGTCAGATCTGTCAGATCTGTCAGATGAATGATTTGAACGATTGAACGATTTTTGACTGCATTAAAATGAGTGGAATCGTCCAAGTCTCACTGCAAACACATCAGATGTCAGATATCGTTATCGGACCATCGGGAACGCACATCGTTCAAATCGTTCATCTGACAAATAAGTCAGATATGTCAGATTTTTCTTCAGATATGAAAGATTGAACGATTTTTTAAATCGTTATCGTTCAGATCTGAAGAAAAATCTGACCGTGTGTATGCACCATGAGAATAGTGGTGAGATGCAGCACACTTATCTGAGACAGCAGAGGAGGCAGACCGCGCTGCTAACATGCGTGGCACAGTGCGCGCCACATTCCGGTGACCGCTGATAGAAAGAGAAGTCTGAGCATAGTGCTGGGGTGGAGCTGTGTCGGCAGTGGAGAGCACTGACAAGGTGTGGAGACCAGCCTGCTGTAGACAAGGGCTTGTCTGATGGGGCTAAGCTGTTCCCTCCCGGCCGGGGTGTGTCCATCAGTTGCCACTGATTGACAGCTGGAGCTGCCAGCCTGCAGAGCACTGTACTGCCAATGAGTCTGCCAATGAAACAGTGAGTGCACCGAATACTCTGCTTACACCCTGCACAAACTACTGGTAGCAGAGCATATTACCCTATCAAGCTGCACTCACATAGAACGGAGAACCAGTTCAGCATAGTGAGACCAGCCAGAACTGCCCCATAAGTCCTAATAAGGGGTACCTCAGGTCAGACAAGTATAATTCCTATAATAACCCTCAGATCGCGATAGTAAAAGAGGTCAGGATACAACTTTTGCAAACAACACAGAGTTCATTTGAGCTAAAATCTCCCCGAACGGCGAATCTGCTGACTTCCTTGTATGTGCACCGACGACAGCATCATTAGCCAAAAAGTATAGGCTCTATTGGGGAATTAGTATAGTCCGGACTAAGGGCCTGATTCAGACCCGCTTGCGAGCACATAGTGCTCGCAAGCGGGTCAATGGTGGGCCATTCCATTGCGCACGCGCGAGCCTCGGAGCGAGTGAAAAATCACTCGCTCCGGGGAGCTCTTTACAAGACGGGGCGGCTGATCGACAGCTCGCCCCGTTTTGTAGGCGGGGAGGTGGCGTGGCTGCACAAACGGAGGCGTTCCCGACATCACTAGTGATGTCAGTAGTGGACACTATTAGAGCAGGAAGTCCACTCGGGCTTGCGAGACCTGAGACCTACCACAGGGTTTCCTCGCAAGGTCGATGGTCACGATAATCGCGACCATCGCCAGGCCGCATGCACATGCTTTGGGTGGTCACCACATCTGTGTGAGCGGCCTGGAGGCCGGTCCAAAAAAAAAATAGGGACGCCCTGATTCAGAGCGAGCGCACGCAAATAGCGTGCGCTTCTGAATCAGGCCCTAACTTCTTTAGATTGGAGTATAGTGTATTGAGTTCAGACTACTGTAATTACTGTTATACCTAGAAATAGATGGTATAAAGCTGATTTAAATGTTGCAAACTGTTTACGTAAAATGTTACAGTATCAGAACAGGTAATATGTCACTGTAATTGTTGTCTTTGTGGGATACTAACATTTGAATTCCAATAGCACCAGATCCAGTGTTCCCGTGCAATAAACTGTTATGTTGTAAAGTATTACTGTGTTTTCATAGTAGTAAGGGTTGTGTGGAATGATTCATTCATCCTGCAAGCCTAAATTCCAGTGTTCCTGCAAAGTAAATAATTTTATTTGTATGTGGATAACCCTCCTTATCTGTCTGAACCAAGAGGAATCAAGCAAACCATTTCAATCTGGTAAGAGCAGAAAACCTCACATTACACTTTTAAGACCCTGTCGCGGTATTACACTTCTTTTTTTTTATATAACTTTATCAGCAGCTGAACACTGATGACATCTGCATGTATAATAAACATACAGATGTAGCCATCTACATCGTTGCTGCGATGCATGTGCATGGGCACACACATTGTGGCATAGCACAGCTCTAGCTGGGCTGCGATTAGGCGCGTCCAGAAGGCACACTAGTTGCTCCATCTATGCCGCAATGCGCTCGCATCGCACGATAGATGAGTGTGGCTACACCTGTAGTTGAGAACAGTGGTTCATTGCAGTAACTATAATGGGTGCAGGGTGTGCAGTACACATGGGCCTCTGGGCCCAGGGGGGCCTACACTGCACAAACCAGACTCTACCGCACTGCCAGAGAGGAGGGGGCCTGCACAGAGGCTGCATATAGACCCCCTCCTCTCTTAAACCACCCTTGCAGTTGTTGCAATATCAAAATGACACACGCCTAACATGCAGGCTCTTTTTCTGTAGGAGCACGGGAATGCAGGGGAAGCATAAGCATGCCCCCTGCAAAGCCGTGACCACAACCAATAGGCAAGTATGAAATGAAGGGGTGTAGCCGCTCCCCCACCTGTGGCCATGGCCCCTAGCACTCGTTCAGAGCTACCAAAACGTCCGTCACTTGACACTCCCAATACGTTGGGAGCACCTCCAAAATGTTGCTATGGGGCCTACATAGTTCTAGTTATGTCCCTGGCTGTTGTCCATACCTCCGAAATAGGGACAGATACTGAAAATTACATCCATCATACAGAACAAGAGAGGTGATATTGTGCAGCATTTAATGCATAAAGGGGCGAGGATATATGTTGCAAACTGTACCCAGTATAATGACAAAAATAATTAGTTATTGTATTGCTCTTTTCCATTAGTACAATGACATGTAGCGATTTACATAACAATGTGGGTCCAGCAATTGTTGTTGGATATCACACGAGTCATGATACTGTAGCAGTCACCAGCAGCTATTACCATCCTATTGATATTCCTTTCTTGTAGGGCCTTAGTGAAAGTTGCATAATCCCCTGCAATGATAAGAGATAGGCAGACAAGACAGACAGTGACATTATGTATTAGGTTTCTGAATAATAGCAGATAATTCAATCTGTTTTGAACAAAGGTGGTGGCAATTAAATTACATAAAGCCTTTAAAGGGCATCATTCTGCATGATAAGCTGAGACATAGCAGCAGAAATGGAAAACATTACAATGGTCACAATCTCCATCTAGTTCTAGTGCAATCACAAGTTTATTATAGCAAAATCATGATCAAGATGTTGATATTAGTTACTATGACTAAGCCACACTTGATAACCAGAAGGCATTACAATAAAAATGAACTTCACTTAAGCTGGGTACACACTGACAGATACATTGGCCTATCAATTGATCGGCCATTGTATCTGCTGTCCGTAGGGCAATGTGCACCCGCGATATGTCGGTGAACGTCGGCGTTCACCGACATATCGCATTGGCTGTGATGCACAGCCGATGGACAGATATGTCTGCAGATATATCTGTCCATCGGCAAGTGTGTACGGGCGGTCTGCAGACCGCCTGTACACACAGAGCGGCAGCCGTGAGGAGGGGGGACACGCCCCCCCCACAGGACATGCCCCCTGGTCGCCGGGACCCTAGCGCACAAGCAGATGATAACCGTTCAGTGTGTATGAACGACCATCATCTGCAGATATATCTGTCAGGTGTGTACCCACAGACATATGGCCCAGGCTAACATCAAGGCTTATCCAGCACTAAAAATTACAATGACTTACATTATTACAGTACATAATATACCCCTGCTACTGCAAAAGTATAAGTCATGTGACTGATCACACATACACTTAGCAGACGGATGGGGGAACACAACAGGGCTAAAAAGTTAATGAAATGTTGCGAGGGCTGAGATGCAGCAAATACATGTGTACCACACATCTCATGTCCTCACATTCCCCTCCCACTTTTTAGGCCTTGTTCCCAGGGGTGATCAGGAAACATTACTGACTGGGTGAGGTGGGGTGCAGGGTAAAGCATATTGTGGGTGAGTGTGCCACCAGTGTCCCACAGAGTAATGTAACATAAGACCCAGGCTGTAAGAAGAAGTCTAGTTAGACCATCTGCATGTACAAAATTACAATATAACATTTCCCCTTTTACCACCAGAGGATTTAGCAATTCCCCGAAGTCAGACGTTAGGTGTTCCCCGTTCACATTAACCCACCCATTTCCCCAGAGCATACCAATCAGGTATCACCTTTAGATGCATGCTGCTGTACATTGCCGCTGTCGATGATCCCCACAAAATGCCTATAGTCATGCAGCAGCTTAAGTACAATGCTCTCCTCAAAAAGCCTATAGGTACGGTATGCAGAACATATTGGGCCTGATTCAGCAAGGATCGCAACTGCGATTACGCAAGCAATTAACCGATTGTTGCGTTCTGCGCATGTGTATGCATTGCAGTGTGCGTACGGGAACCAGTGACTACGCAGACCTATCGCAGAATGATTGAGAGGAAGTACCATTTGGGGGAGGTGACGGGGGGGGGAGGTGGTCGGAGAATTGCAGGCGTGCCAGTGCGTTTGAACACCGTTGCTGGGGCGTGCATAAATTAGGCACTGCGATGCCATATGCAGCTTGGGCTTCCACTGCGTGCGATGAGGTTAGCAGTTCCTGAGTAAGGTCTGACCTTGTGCAAGTGTGTGTGAGGCTGCGATGTTACCAATGTTCTCGCAGACTTGCAAAGTATTACGGATGTGTGTAAGGTAAGGTGGGCGTCCTTATTTTGTGCTGCGACGGCATAGCAATCGCAGTGGATTAGCATATCATCCCAGTGAGACTGCGTGCATAATGGTAGCCACGATCGCAGTTGCGATCCGTACTGAATCAGGCTCATTAGTTGGTTGTTAAAATCAATAATGACTTCAAATGACCCCAAAATCAACTTTTCAGTTAATTTGTGAACCCCAGATTTAATGAAAGCAATTATTGAAATGAAAAATAATTGCTTTATATTTTGTTTTTAATATTATAATTGTCCTAAAATTACTCCAAAATCACCTTTTTTTCTACTTTCATTTTGCATTTTTTGTTTTATTAGTTTGTAATAAAACGAAAAAAGTTTGTTTTGTATAATTTTTTTACTTTAAAAAAAAAAAATCACAAATCATTCATTTGCTGTATTTTTAAAGAACAATGTATTTTTCTTTGGGACTGCAATAACTATTATTACTGTTATCCAATTTTTTTTGGGGGGAAGGGGGGGTTACAGGCTGTTCCTCATTTTAAAACAAATTTTCCACAGGGTTTTGGGCAAAAAATTTCTGCAGACAATTTTTTTCTATTGGATATTGTGGGTTTTAAGAGTGCACATACCCGCAGTAATAGAAAATTGGTCGCGGTGCCCACAAAATTTTTTGCAGGGAAAACTTTGAGGACAAATGGATATGGGCCATACTGGAGAAGTTGCCCAACACAACCAATCAGCTTCTAACTACAGTATCATTTATCTAGCACAGTCTGTAAATTAACAGAAGCTGGTTGGTTGCTTTGAGCAACTTCTCCACTTTATCTCTCTTCAAGGTTTGATACATCTCCCGTATAATGTAGGATGTATCAAACGTATAAATGCAGTAAATCCTTAGAAAACTCCAATTTTTGGAGGTTCACCGGATCTTCATATGTATTTAAAAGGTCTGCAGCAGATATCAGAGATAGCTTTCTGCTGCAGTCCCACGTCACAGCAGTCCCCATAGGATTATATTCAGTGTGTCCGCATGCAGCAAGCTCCGGGAAATGTAACTTTTGGGAGCCTCTGCCCGCTATCCAATACCATCAATAGAAGTATATGGTCGTCTCAATGCAAATTCTACCAAGAGGCATCTGAAGGCCTGCACTTGTGCATTTGGACCCCCGCCTCATAAACCCGGAAGTCTTTGCTTCACTGGAACAGCTCTATAGCGGAAGAGATGGTCTCGGCTGGGTAATTAATTCTGCATACAATGTTGCATACAAGATTGATACATCTCCCCAATAGACAGAGTTCAATTAGGTTGTGTTGAGCTACTGCAGGCTATGCAGAAATGGATATATGGCAAAATATATCTGTTTAGACCAGTGTTGGCTAACTTTGACACTCCAGCTGTTGTGGAACTATATATCCCAGCATGCCCTGCCACAGTTTTAGCATGCCCTAATAGCAAAACTGTAGCAGTGCATGCTGGGTTATGTAGTTCCATAACAGCTGGAGTGTCAAGGTTAGCCAACACTGGTTTAGACACTTAATTTATTGCAGCTAGTACAGGGTAGCGGCAAGTGTGCATTGATAAAGGTGACCTTTTCCTTTGCTGACCCAGTTTTCATTAATACAATGTCTCTGAGATCATTGCCATATTATGCACTCTTTTCTATCACCACAATATTTTTTTCTTAAAGACTATTACACTATAGACAAAAGTGATTGCAGAAAATAGATAAATAGATAAACAAGATTTTATTAACATCAGTACTTTGTAGACCACCATGTGCAGTGACTACTGCAGACACCCTTCTTGGAAAACGGTCCACAAGTTCCTGGACAACAGCAGGCGGTATGTTTTGCCATTCTGCCTTAAGTACAGTGACCAACTGTGACACTGAAGAAGCTCAAGTTAGCCTAGAAAGCACCAGTTGCTCCAATTCGTCCCAGAGTGTCTCTCTGGGGTTAAGATCTGGACTCTGAGCTGGTCAGTCCATCTGTGTTACCAAATTTTCTGTATACCAGCCCAGCGTTGCCCAGGAAACATGACTGGTGGCATTGTCATCCTGATAAAAACATTTATCGTTTCCATAGAACTGCAAGTGCATGGCCCTGCCTATGATGTGTTCTTGTCAAGTGTGAGGATACGGGGTTCTCTCAATCACCCAGACACCGAGCAGATGAAATCAAAGTGAGGGTTTATTTTTCCACAGCACACAGCAACAGATAATATGTCAGGACAAGCAGTATATACAGTGAACAGGCAATAAACAGGTAGCAGTCCAGACAGAGGCAGTCCCAGTAGAGTATAACGTCCCAGAACAATTCCACAAAATAGCTAGAGACCCTCAGTCCCCACAGTAGAAACTATCACTGATCACACTTGCAGTGAATAGCGCATAAGTCCACTCAATCGTTTCCGGGACCCCACATGTAGAAACTAATCACAAAACACACAGCAGTTAACAACGTACAGGTCCTTGCAGAATTTCCAATGTATAAATCCACAGAACTGGTGATGCGTTCCACTAGCGCTTGGCAGAGCGAGGCCTCTTAGCCAAAGTCAGCGACTAACATGTTGAGTTGCCTTCGGTGACCTGTTTTGAAATCTTCCAATGTCCCACGATATTGTGATCACCCAGGGGGGGTTGCACCGTTTCCTGATTGGAGCACGTCCCTTATCCTACCTCCCCCAGATATTACTTTCCTGATGAACACCTGCTGGGTTGGTTCCGTTCCGTCTACCAGATTCAAGTGAGGCACAAAACAGGCAAATGGAAGGAGGAGTAAATCCTGAGCGTCCCCTGGGGAGGTGGGAATTAACTTAGAGGGTCTTTTGTTCTGAGAGGTGTCACCTTGCTCTAGTGGTTATGAATAACACAGACATATGGACCAGGCTAACATCAAGGCTTATCCAGCATTAAAAATTACAATTACTTACATTATAACAGTACATAATATACCCCTGCTACTGGAAAAGTATAAGTCATATGACTGATCACACATACACTTAGCAGACGGATGGGGCAACACACAGGGCTAAAAAGTTAATGAAATGTTGCGAGGACTGAGATGCCGCAAATACATGTGTACCACACATCTCATGTCCTCACATCAAGCATCACCACATTAGTGGCCATTTGACACTCGTGTGCAATGGTATGCACGGTATACATTTCGCTTACACGGGGGTGTCCAACCACTTTTGTCTACATAGTGTATAAGAAGCCACCTGTCTCATCTCAGTTAGAAAGCTGTAACACTGAGGGGCATAAGCTGTAATGGACAAGATACAGCACTTGCATGTAACAGCAGAATCTTAGCCTATAGCCATTTACATGACTAATCCAAGAAAATGAATACAAGTAGCAGAGCCATTGCACAGGGAACATCGTAGGAAATTAATTGTATATTACAAAAATACGTGCGTTCGCACGCAGCCAAAGTATGCAAATCTCGCGATTGCACAGCAAGGCATTAGCACGCACACTAAGTCTTGGCGTGCATTCGCGGTGTGTATTTAGACGCCCACCAGCCTATCTTAAGACGCCCACTTACAGACGTCATCTCCAGAATGTACATGCAACAATCGGTAACATCGACTACCATCGGTAGCGTACGCAGAACTTGTGGCTGACCATACCCTACCACAAGCACTGCAAGTGCTTCAGTGTGTAATTCAACCATGTGATGTGTACTATGATGCTGCGTCTTAATTGTGCGCGCCTCTGAAATGGGGTTAAGATGCTCAGAGACACCTGCGTTCTCACCACCACACCCCCGTTTTCATTGACCAACCTTTGTCACCACCCACAAATGCCTCATCCTCTCATTCAAGCTAGCGAGGCCTCTATGCACAAGGGGCGATCGCATGGACTGGTTTGCACACGTGCACTGTGATGCATACGCGTGCCACATTGCAAACATCGACAGGCTGCGTACGAATGCATCCTAGCGAGTGGGTCTGAATCGGGCCCTGAGTCTGCATATGGGCCCCCTCCTCTCATACAACGTTCCTGGAGAGGAGATACCTGGGGAAGAGGAAGGCAGAGGCAAAGACACAGAGCGGAGACACAGGGCGGGAGGGAGGCTGCGGGCTGAGGGGAGACACAGGGCGAGGGAGGCAGCCGGCTCGGAGTGGAGACAGCATAGATTAAAGGGGAAAGTATCACATTTCCGAAAAGCTGACTCTGCTAAAAGAGCAGCTTTTCGGAAGTGATACTTTTGTTAGCATGATGAATGAGGCATGATGAATGAGGCATGATGAATGCCTCCAAAACATTTTTTAAACTCGCAGCGAGTTTAAAACATAACTATCACTAGTGATAATTATGTCATGATGAATAGGTCCCCAAAACAAAATTGAATCATTTAAACTGAGGAGGGGAAATCCTATCTTTAAATTGTATCTATAATATTTGAGAGATAAATAGAGGACATAGGCCCTCAATCAGACCCGCTCACAAGCACTATTTGATCGCAGGCGTGTCGATGTGAGGAGCTGCGCACGCGCAGCGCGCGTGTGCAAGCCCCGGAGCGAGTGACAAATTCACTTGCTCCGGGGCTCGCTACAAACCGGGCAGATGTCGATGTTGATCGACAACTCGCCCCGTTTTGTAGGCGGGGTGGAGGGGTGGCCGGATAAACGTAGGTGTTCCCGAAGGAACGCCTGCCTTTTGTAGGCGGACCTACTGACATCACCAGTGATGTCGGTAGGGAGCTCCCTGCTCTGTTAGAGCAGGAAGCTACCTGGGGGTTGCGGTAGACGAGACCCTACCGCAAGGGTCTCGTCGCAAGCCCCGATGGTCGCTATAGTCTCGACCATCGCGACCATCACCTGGTTACTCGCTAAAGCTGTGGGTGGTCACCCACAGCTTAGCGAGCGGCCAGGAGGCCGGCTTTTAAAACAAAAGCGTCCGCCCTCATTCAGAGTGAGCGCGCGGCTCTGAATGAGGGCCATATTCTGAATCTCATATCTGTGTTTAATTGAAAGGGACATATGAACAAACGCTAACGATGAACTGCAGACTAAATTATATTTTTGAATTGTGAAGAAGACACACAGGCCCTCATTCAGAGCCGCTCGTGAGCGGCCGTACGCTCGTAGTCATCTGATGTTGTAAAACCACGCATGCATCGGTGTAACAGTGCGCATGTGCGTACGGCTGATTGCGATCATTTTTTCAGTCGTTCGTCGAATAGCGAACAGGAAGTGACATGTCAAATGTGATTGACAGAACTGTCCGTTTTGGGGCGGTGACGGGGGTGGAGATGGGAAAACGCAGGCGTGTCGAGGCGTTTTTGGGGCGTACATAAATTATCTGATGCGAACGGCCAACGTGAACGGAAAAAGTGATACGTCATTGTCTGATCCCCTTTCCATTAAAACTTCTCGCTCAGCTTGTGGTCTGGTATACTCTACCGCAATGACGATGGTCTCTTCGTCCTTCCCGAGGCACATCGATGGTCTTCCGATTTATCAATTGAGGCCACAAAAACAATCAGTGTTGAATTGCAAAAATGCTTGTAAGGTGTTTAGCAAATAGCTTTTTTTTTGTAGCAAAAAAACGTACGCAGGTGAACTACTCAGCTGCTAATTTCTGGGTTATACAATCAATTAGCTTACAAAATTATTTAAAAATTGTGTGTTTTTGCGACATTTGTTTTTTTTATTTTTTAGGGCAACAATATTGTACGCATGTTTGTTCTTTTTCTTCATATTTTAGGGGCAAAGAAAACAATCATCCTTTTGTTTTTTGCTAAGTGTTAATTAAAACTGATAAATTGTTTTTAACCCTTGGCTTTTTTTTAACAAAATAATGTTTAGATTTCCATTGTATTGTTTGTAATTTTGTTTGCGTGATTACCTTTTAACCAGTTTTTGAATAAATTAACAATAGAATTGTGCAGATTGTAAACAGTATTTTATTTGTTTTCACATTGTTTTTTTTTTGGTGTTTTTTCAAAAATAAAATCTGGATAACGTAAAAGCAAATCACAAATTATTTTAGAAACACACAAACAAAAAAAGTGGCATTTCAAAACCACAAACAAACAAAATTTAAAAACAATTCACAAGAAAGGAGAGGGAGGTTTTGGGCATTAAGGAATATGGGGCAAACACAGAGAAGGATTGTGGGAAAATTAGCCAGTGCTGTTATCGCCTTTTGGCCCGTTTGGCCGGGGTAGGGAGGGAGCCTGAACGGGTCATGGATGTCCTTCGGCTGGCCTGGCCAGAGGCAGATGTTGTGGCCTCTGGACTAGGCATAGGGCTAGGCACATTTGGAGGGATGGCTATTGTTGTGGCCGAGGTGGAGGGTCCTGATGTTCCGGCAGGAAGGGAGGCCGGCTCCAACATCTGCTGGCGAACGAGCTGCTCCAGGGCATTTGCTATTCGGACGTTGGCCCCAGTATTTTCCGCCAGGGCCTTAGCAATGGTCACGTTGGCCGCAGCACTTTGCTCCAGGGTGTCCGCCACCCGTAGCAGACTGGCATCCAGCCTCAGCAGAATCTCGGTGTGCTGATCCGTTTTAATATTGAGATCAGTGAGGAGGGCCACTGCCTGCGAGGGGGAATGCCCTGGACTGTCTGACACAGGGTCCCCGGCCGGATCTACTGCTTCCTCCCCTGCAGAGCCAGCGGAAATTCTGCGACCAAAGCTCCCCTCTGGAGCAGACTCATCCGCTTGTGTCTCTGTGAGAAAAAAGAGAAAAGAGAAACATTAGAATCTAGATATTGTCCCAAACACATTTCTGAGTTGTTAACATTACATTTACCTTGGGCAACATGAGGAGCCGCAAAGTCTGGCATGTCGGTATCCATGTTCGACACGCCAAACACCTCCTCATCCTGCACACACCCCTGGGCCATCTCCAAATCTGTGAGCTCCAGTGACACAGGGGTGGGACCCCCACCTGTCCCCCCTGCATGCCTAGCCCTATCAGCCAGTTTTTGCTTAAGCCGATATTTGAAGTCGCTCCATCTGTGGGTTAAAAAGTTGGCATTATTCCTGCAGTATTTGGACCTGTAAACACTTTTTTATCAAATGTAGTTTTTACGTACCGGCGTTTGACCTCCCGGGTTGAACTTTCAAACTCACCCACCCTATTGACACCACTGGCTATGTCATCCCACATTTTCCATTTCTGGCTTGCACCCATATTCCTTGGTGCCTGTGGCAGGTTGTCATTGCACATTTGCACCAAAACCTCCATCTCCTTTCTTGTGAATTGTGGCTGCCTTTTTTTTTTGTTTAGTTGGCCTACTAGGCCCAGCAGCCTCTTCCATGGCATCCTCCACTCCTTTTTTTAAAATGATTTTAAAATTTAGAATGTAAAACGTTCCCAAAATTATTGTTAAACATAATCCTTTAGCCCAAAATAGACAAATACTTACCTGGCGCCTCTTGGCCAGTGCTTTGCTGCTCTGTAGTCATTTTGGACCTTCAGTTCTCACTACAGCAGACTGATTTGGGTTTTCAGTGACGTTTTTATACATGTGTCAGCATTATTCGGCCGCATCATTGATTGTGCGCTCCTATTGTCCGTCCTTAATTTGAGCGGGAAAATAAAGACTATTTATGGCTTGGTGTGACTCGAGTCGAGGTGGCGTGTTATGGTTGTTGGAGGTTTTGCGTAGGAGTTGATTGTTGGCGGAATTTGGAGTTGAAGGCGGATTTTTTGGTTGTGATCTTTTTGTTTGTTTTCTTACTTATTTAATTTCCGTTCGCTTTTTTTTATTGTTTAGCTATTTTTTGGGTATTTTTTGAGTAAGTTTTTTTAAAAACCATCATAAAAAATAATAGTAAATTGTTTACAAATGTTTGTACTAATTTTTTTTTTTTTTTTACAGTTATTTTGGCATTGCCCCATTGAAGTTTTGGTACTTTGGGATATTTGTCTGTTTTTGGTAAGTGTTTCTAGTTTCATGAAGTTACAATTTCGATGTGTTGGTCTTCGCATATGTTTCGCTAAGTAATCTTGTTTATTTTCTTGGAACAATCATGTCTTACCACTAAATATAGCGTACTCTTTTGCGAACTAATGTTTGAGTTGTTTTTAATTTAAAATGAATGTACTATTTAGCGCACTAATGTCTCCTTATTTAACTGTAAAAGTTGCGTACTATTTAGCGCACTAATGTCTCCTTATTTAACTGTAAAAGTTGGGTACTATTTAGCGCACTAATGTCTCCTTATTTAACTGTAAAAGTTGCGTACTATTTAGCGCACTAATGTCTCCTTATTTAACTGTAAAAGTTGCGTACTATTTAGCGCACTAATGTGTTTTGAATTTTTCAGTGTAAAATCATGTTTTACCACTAAATGTAACGTTCGAGTTTCTGAACTAATGTGTGCTCCCTTCTCTATTTTTTTTGCCAAAGAAATTTGTTTACAATCCAAATTTATAAAATAATCTGAAAAATATTTTCTACTTTGAAATGTAGGTTGTTCTGCTCCTGACAAGTCCCCGGCCTGTAAGCATCTTTGGATTTTTTAGAAAAGATAAGTATATTTTTCTTTACACATTTGTCTAAAACAATAACTACCTGGCTTACCATTTCAGGTTGATGTTGGTCATATTATATTGGCCATGGTTCCAGAACCCAACCAACCTCAACTTCGTCCCAGGCGTAGGCCTCATAGGCGTGCAAGGCCCCAGATATATAGAACACGTGTCACCCTTTTTGGAATGCCAGATGATGAGGTATTAAGACGATACTATCTTCCTCCACAAATCATCATAGACACTCTCTCATTAATAGAGAGTGATCTTGAACGGCAAATTGACAGTCCTACAGCAATACCACCACTTACGCAATTAATGTCGGTGTTACATTTTTGTGCCTCAGGATCCTTTCAAACCACTGTGGGAATAGTTGCTGGAATCTCCCAATCCTCCTTTTCAAGTTTCCTGAGGGCAGTGATGGAGGCCCTTTTTAAACACCTCCATCATTTTATTAAAATGCCATTGGATATGGGTTCCCTTAGTGTGGTGAAGGCTAATTTTTACCAAATAGCTGGCTTCCCACACATCATAGGGGTTGTGGATGGCACTCACATACCACTTCAGCCTCCAGCAAGGCTGGAGGCTATATTTAGGAACCGAAAGCACTTTCATTCGATTAATGTAATGGTGGTATGTGATGCCTCCCTCCAGATAAATTCCCCGGAAGTGCACATGATTCCTTTGTCATCTGGCAATCAGGGATTTGGCACAAATTAAACAACCTCCAAGCTGGTGATGTGTAGCTTCTGGGTAAGTTGAAACCTTCTGTTGAAACCAATGCAAATCTTGTTACACAATGGTCCTTATGTTTTTTTATATATTTTCACAGGAGACAGTGGTTACCCTTGCACGCCCTGGCTGCTCACTCCTTATTTGGTTCCCACACCAGGGCCACAAAGTGAGTATAATTCCGCACTTACAGCCACCAGGCAGGTGGTGGAGCGCTGTATCGGCCTTTTAAAAGGCCGATTCAGATGCCTCCACTGCTCTGGTGGCGACCTTATGTATTTGCCGGCTATGGTTTCGAAAATTGTGGTCCTGTGTGGGATATTTCACAACATCGCCATAAGGAGTGGTGTCCCAATGCAGCCAGAGGATGCCTTGCCTGAGGATGGCCCCCCCGAGGTTGGTCGGAGGTCAGTATGTGGGGGGGCCATACGCGATGATGTGGTGGCCAGATTTTTTAGGTAATTATTTTCAAAAATTAAGTTAATTTACACAATGTAGACATGTAAGATTTTAATGGCCAATTTTAATTTGTGTTTTATATTTTTTTGTCTTTTATTCCATAAAATTAACCTACAAAACGATGCCTACTACCTGATCCAAAAAATTGACTTCATGTGGCCACATTGTATATAACTTCTGGAACAATGATTTCTTCGCCTCATTTGTGGATTCACGTTGGCATGCTACTTCTTCAAACAGTTCTTGATTGTTGTTGTTATTTTGTCCTTTTTGGTGTTGGTTGTATTTTTTAGTTTGTTTTCACTGTTGGTTGTATTTTTGAGTGTGTTTTCACTGTGTGAATTGATTGTGACAATTCACTTTGTGTTTATTATTTGTGTGCATTAAATTTATTTTTAACGTTAAACAAACATTTCCTTGGTAAATTACAAGCAAGTGTAACCTGGTCCAAAAAAGGCAAACTTGCTTAATGGCTAATCCTGTACTGTGTTAAATTGTAAAGTATTTTACCCTGCTCTGGTCCTCTGTGGGTTTAAAAAATGTGTGGATGACTAAAATTACACCTTAATTTATATGTTACCAAACAACTTAAAAATCAGACTATACTTAAAAAAAAGAGAAAAAAACCAACAACGCTATTTTGAATGTTCGCTAGCTAGAGGAGGGGTTGGGAGACTATGGGGCGGAAGATTAGCTACGAGCGAACATACGAGTGAGCGCTTAAATTTAAATATTTCCGCTCGTACGGCGGACGAGCGAACGGCCACTTGCGTCCGGGTCTGAATCAGGCCCACAGTTTTTTTTGTCATATTTTAATATTTTGAATTTTATATTTTCTTTCTTTTCTCACTTTTTTCTATATATAATTTTTTTTAAACTGGCTGATACATTATATGGAATATATTGAATTTTAGATGTTTGAATTAAAGGGTATGTTTTAATCTAGTGCACCCAATAGTGACACACTTTTTATCTCTTTGTAATGTAACTTGTACCCCGTGTCCAGTGGTAGCACCCCCTTGGATATCACAATGGCACAAATAAAAAAATTGGATAATAGGGGTATCTTCGTAATGTTATAAGCTACTGTATATAGGAACCACAGGAACACCTGTGCGATAAAAACGTGTATCCTGACAAATTGACCCTAGTGTGTGTGTGTTTGTTTGTGTGGTACGCTCTAATGGGGCAGGGACTGTTGAAAATTATTTAAGATTCTTTGAAAAGCGCTGCTTAATATGGTGGCGCTATATAAACTAATTATAATCATTATAACCATAAACATCCTCAGCATTTATAATTTATCTACTGGTTTTTTTTATACACTTAATACTAGAATATCTATTTACCAGTATGAATTTACAAACTCTGCCGTACAATAAATGATCTCATAATGAGCTTGTATACACAATCTGTTACACACTCTAGGTGTTTACACTTCCCACAGACAAAGCTTAAATTTGTTAGGAAAGCTTCAAAATGATTGAGGTCAGCCAACACAAAAGAGATTATAAATGGCATCTCAAACATTTCAAGCTCCATTACTTGATTTTAAAGCCATAGGAGATGATGTTTTCTTAGGACAAAGAGTTCTGTTTTCTATCTTTTCTGGATATTGATTAGGCTATTTTGGGTTGGTGAACCCAAAGAGCTCTGCAGATTCCTCTGTGTTCTTAAGGACATTCTTTAGGAAATCATTAAAATACCAGTTCACGATTGTTGTGTGAAGAACCTAGTGGATGGTGTAAGAATTTTGTGTTAGAATATGTTAACTGGTGGGTGGCTGAGACGGTAACAATATTTAGATGAATCATTTAAAACTGAATACCACCAACATAAAACACAGACTGAAATAGGCATTATAACAAGGTTAGTATTATATTATTATTATTTACAGTATATTGGGGGCAGGCTGTACGGTGCACACAGGCCCCTGTGTCCAGAGGAACCCACACTGCACACTTTGCACCCACAGATAATACTAACCCATACTTGCTGACAATCAGCTCCAGCCTTCCGGGAGGGAGCTGATTGTCGGCTAATAGCGGGGGGCGGGGCCGGTCATTGGGGGCGGAGCGGCCATGTTGTGTCACACTGGGGGCGGAGCCAGGGGCGGGCCACACGATTTCGTCATCGTGACTCCGCCCCCTCTTCACAATGCAGTGATTTTCCGGCCAAATCGGGAGGGTAGGCAAGCCTGTACTAACCATTCCTCCATGTGACACAGAAATCACTGGCAAAATGGTGCCTGTGCCATTTTCCCGGAGATCAGCCCATGTGCAGCAGAGAAATCCCCAGCAAAATGGCACCTGTACCATTTTTTTCAGAGATTTGAGCATGTGCAGTTGTCTCTGGCTCAGTAGCAGAGTCTATTTCACATATCTGCCGGCGATAGAGGGGTAGGCCTCACGAAGACTGTGCACAGGCCCACTCCTCTCTAGAACCACCCCTAATAAAGATGACAAATAAAGAAATGTATATACTTTAATGTGCCTTATTTATAGAATATATTTAGAGATGAATGAGGAAGATGTTATAAAGAGGAAGTGTCCTATTGAATTTTATTATACATCTTCAGCAAAACTTTTGACCCTAGGCAGGGCCGGATTAAGGGAGGGGCGACAGGGGCGGTCATCCCTGGGCCCCCACACCCGGAGGGGCCCCCACTAGCAGCGGTGCGCTGTCTGCACCCACCGCTAGTGACCCCTCCGCTAGTGTAGTGTAGACCGCGCAGTGAGCGGAGTCTACACTACACAGTGACATACACACAGCCGCTGGCGGCAGCTGTGTGTATGTTACAGCAGCCGATGAGAGTCAGACTCTCATTGGCTGCTGCACAACGGAGGGAGCCAGCCGGAGCTCACTCATGAGCTCCGACTTCCGGCTCCCCCCGCATCTGCTGATAATGGGATAGACGTCATGACGCTGACGTCTCTCCCATAGTGCAGTGGAAGAGCCGGGACTCTGAGCGGGCAGCGCCGACTGCGTCAGGAGCGGGAATTCAGGTAAGTGGTGATTTTTTTTTTGTTTGTGTGTGCATAGGGGAGGGGGCAGCTACAGGGGACACTGCATAGGGGAGGGGGCAGCTACAGGGGACACTGCATAGGGGAGGGGGCCCCTACAGAGGTCACCGCATGGGGGGTAGCTACAGGGGAGACTGCATAGGGGAGGGGGCTGCTACAGAGGTCACTGCATAGGGGAAGGGGCCGCTATAGAGGTCACTGCATGGTGGGGGGGCAGCTACAAGGGACACTGCATAGGGGAGGGGCCGCTACAGAGGTCACAGCATGGGGGGGGCAGCTACAAGGGACTGCATAGGGGAGGAGGCCACTACAGAGGGCGCTGCATAGGGGGGCCGCTATAGGAGGCACTGTATAGGGGGCCGCTTCATGGCGGCACTGGGGGGTGTTTTCTAGGGTCAATGCATAGTGGGGACAACTACTGGCCCCACTGTATAGGGGGGGCTACTACTGGGGGCAATAGGGGGGGACCACTACTGTGTCTGGGAGCACTTTATAAGGGGCACTGTATAGGGGGACCACTACTGAGGGCATTATATAAGGGGTACTGCATAGGGGGACCACTTCTGGGGGAACTGCATAAGGGCATTACTACAGTGGGCACTGCATATGGGGGACCATTACTGGGGGCACTGCATAGGGGGGGACCACTACTGGGTCTGGGGGCACTACTGGGGGCACTGCATAAGGCACACTGCTACTGGGGACATTGCATAAGGGGCCCCCACAAGTTTGTTGCCCCGGGGGCCCCCACAGACCTTAATCCGGCCCTGACCCTGGGTTACTTACAAATTGGCTTGCTCTTGTGGTGTGGAATAAATGTTATCTTCATACTCTAATTAATGAATTCAGTATTTACCCACATACCTACATCCTCCCAGAATGATTTAGAAACCTACAACAGACCCCAGTTGCTCTTCACACTCTATAGGTCAGACAGTCACTGTAGTAACTGCCATAGCACTAAAACTGCTCTCCCCCCCCCACACACACTTTACAACCAGGATTTCCATTCTTTGAGGAGATCTGGGAGATGTGCCAAATAAACCCGAGAAATCAGGTCAGATGAGTGGCATGAAAACAAGTGGCTCTGGGAGGAACTAAACAGCACTGTCTTGCTGGGAAATACCACAGAAGAAATGATGCTGCCATAGGAAACGGAAAGGCACATACAGAACACATACAGTCAGAGTGTTGGTGTTAGTACCTATGCAGAAGCTCTTTGCATGTGACCGGGGGTCTTCTGAGATAATAGACTCAGTTGCCCAGGTAAATTATAAGCTTTGTCAACTGATAGGAGAGAGGTGTAGCAGATGTCCCTTAGCAATCCCCTTACTCCATGGTATTAAGAAACCCAAGTGCCGACAATGACTGGAACTAGGGTTGAGTCCCCAAGGTAATATAGAGCCACTGTTGTCCCTAAGCCAAAGTAACTGTATTGAATAGGTGGTATGCAGGAATAGATATGGCTTTTCTCCTGTTCCAGGGCAAATTTAATAGAGCATGATATTTGTATTCCTCTTGGTGTGATTGTAAACCAGAAGCCATTCCCAGTACCAGACAAGACATGCAGCCATAAAACAGAAGGTTGAAAATAGATCAGGTTGGTTACATACTATGAGATGTAGATGCCCTTTGCAAACAAATGTGCTCTTCCGTAGTAGTGTAAGCTGGCTAATGCTGGGTACACACTAGACGATTTCTTGGACAATATGCCGGATTGGACCAACATATTGTCCGGATCATCTAGTGTGTATGCATAAAGCGTGCTCCAGCATGCCGACATCGGGGCCGTTCCGTGAGTCCCCAGCTGCCGACGCCAGGAAGGTGCATGGTGCAGGTGAATGATATATCCTTCACCGGATCGTGCAGTGTGTACCACCGCCCGCTATATCGTTCAGTCGCACCATGGGGCATCGCATTGAGGGTCGCCTAGTGTGTACCCAGCCAAGGTGCAACTAAAGGAAGGATGTGAAGATATTGAGGCAATGTTTAGTTCTTTTGCACTTTTCAGCCTGTAGATCAGGCCTCACATATTTCCCCAGACTTTCTCTAAACAACAATGTAGGGTAAATAAATCACCCAAGCAAATGGTGGGATACACCCATTTATTGTATAAAAGCACACACCACAAAATAGCATAAATCTGACATTGGCAGGGGGCTTGATGCACTGCAAATGACACAAACCCATATCTACCCAGCATCACTGCTGCAGTACCCTCGATGTGCCCTTATGGCTATTCAGCCTCGCTCTTCACTCTTCATGTAACGGGCTAAGGGCCCGATTCAGACCCGCTCGCTAGGCTGCGTTCGCAAGTAGCCTGCCGATGTTTGCAATCTGCGTATGCGTATAAGACGCAGTGTGCGTGTGCGAACTAGTCCATGCGATCGGGAAGCATTCGCACCCTGTACATAGACGCCTCGCTAGAATGAGTGACAGGACAAGCCGTTTGTGGTTGGTGACAGGGGTTGGTCGATGGAAACGTGAGTGTGGTGGTGCGAACGCAGGAGTGTCTGTGCGTTCTAATGCCATTTCAGGGGCGTGCATAATTAAGACACAGCGTCATAATACAAGTCACATGGCTGAATTACACACTGAAGCACTCGCAGTGCTTGCGGTAGGGTATGGTCAGCCACAAGTGCTGCGTATGGGTCCGATGTTACTTGATGTTACCGATTGTTGGATACACTTCCTGGAGATGACGTGTATTAATAAGGGAATTTGGGCGTCTTATGACAGGCTGGTGGGCGTCTTACTACACACCGTGACCGCACGCCAGGACATAGTGGGCGTGCTAATGTTTTGCCATGCGATCGTGTGATTTGCATACTTTGGCTGCGAGCGAACGCATCTAGCGAGCGAGTCTGAATCGGGCCCTGAGCTCAATGTGGAGCTTTGAGCAGGTGTACAAAGTACCAAAATCCATGGAGGCTTCTTGGTTCGTTTCCCGGCACTCCTTGCATCTTTGCTGCACTGATTGGGCTATATCCAACACATGACTTCATCCGCCTTTACTCTTTCATGGGAGCTGGCTCCAGGATGTCTGTCCAGACTTGTCGTGACCCAACGGGATCCAAATAAACTCATCTTCTCCACAACAAAGGAACATTGCCATAGCAGCATGGGCAGCAATGCCTGGCAACATTTAGGAATATATTCAAGGCTACAAGCCCTTCCCTGGTGTAAAGCTGTGCGCCTGCATATGCAAGGCCTGAGATACCAACGTTGAATGTCTTTAGATGCCACCATCGTTCGCACTGAAACTTGCACCAACCCAATGTTAGGTGCAGATTCTTCGTCTGAGTATGGCCTGATTAGGTGTCTAAGGGCCTGATTCAGACCCGCTCGCGAGCGCTATGCGCTCGCAAGCGGGTTGATGGTGGCCCAGTGCGCATGTGCACGACGAAGCCGGCTCCGTTGTGCGCATGCTCGAGACCCGGATTGCGACGGCCAAGCCGTTGCTCCGGATCTCGTACCAAAGGGGGCATGCTGTCGATGTTGAGTGACAGCACGCCCCCTTTGGTGGGCGGGCCAGGGGCGTGGCTGCCCAGACGGAGGCGTTCCCTTGGGAATGCCTACCGTCTGGGGCCGGCCCCACTGACATCACAAGTGATGTCAGTGGGAGTGCTTTTGGCTCTGTTAGAGCCAAAATCACTCTTGGGCTTGCGGCAACAAGTCCCTACCGCAAGGGTCTCGTCGCAAGCCCTGATGGTCGCGATGGTCTTGACCATTGTGACCATCATCATGGCCGCTCGCATAAGCTGTGGTGGTAACCCACAGCTATACGAGCGACCAAGAGGCCGCAACAATTTAAAAAAAAAACGCCCTGATGCAGAGCGGGCGCTCATTCAAAGCGTCCGGCTCTGAATCAGGCCCTAAGTTCGCAATCACTTCAGTGACACGTCCAGAAAATCAGCTGTCTCTGCGAGCGGCATCACTGCTCCTTTCGGAACAGTGAGGCAAGTGCGCATACGTGACCTACAGGTCAGGCATGCGCAAGAGCCCCAACGTCCAGCGGAAGGAGGCAGACAGGGGCGGAGGGATACGAAAGGATCCTTGTACGTGACCCGGTAGCAAGAGCACTCGCCATCTGAAGATGGCGAATGCTCCCGCAATCAAGCTCTGAAAATATTATACTAGTATATGGGGACAGCGCGCCATTCCGCGAGAGGAAGGTAAGTAGGTGATCTCTGTGATATCTCCTGCATTACCTTTATGATGAATGGCCTAACTTCATTTCTACAATTTGCAGGTGAAAATGTTAATTTTTACCTGCTTTTGTAGAAATGAAGTGACAAGCCTGCCGCCCTCCACCTTGAGCTGCATAGAATCCTTATACCACGGGGATATTTCTCCTATGGACCACAGGCACGTTTGAGTCACAAGAGCCGCTTAAGGTGACTCTACATGGAGCTCCAGTTATGCCAGCATGTGGTAACAAAATCCTTTAAATGTGCACTAATTACTATCTGGATACTGTACAACTATTCTTCTCCATTTTTTAAGGAGACACAGACACTGCATGACAATTTATTTCCATTTAAATTAAGACTTTTATTATTATTCTGGATACTCCATGCATACGCTTCATATATAATCTTTTATCTTGAGGGATACTTTGTCTCTGTTTATGTGTAATAAATTATATGTTTTTTAAATATTTATGTTTTTTTCTGTATGTAAGTAGGCAGTAGGTTATCAATGTATTACTGCTCCAATGACTATACAGAGAAATGCTGCACTGACTGCCTCTGTAGGGATATTGGAATACAGATCTGTGTGTTTCTGTTTTTATGCCTGTTTAAATGTTTATGTGTCAAAATATCTATTGAAAATCAAATGAACTAGTAAAATAAATGTGCATTTGTTATGATTATAGTGTAGGAACAGAATGACAGGCACAAGTTGGAGCATTTCCTGTATTCAAGCATGAAGAACACTTTCCCCATACAGAAATATATGCCACCTAGTGGCAGCATTTTAAAGTGTAAAATATTAGACTGTCAGTTACCATAATTTTGTATTGGGAAAATGCCTTTACAAAAATGTCATAACATATTCTCTTTAAAGGTGCATGTAGTTGTTCTCTGTTCCCCAATACCCTTTCCAGGGTGCTTTGATAATCACTCTTATGTGTTACTGTTACTGAGTCGCACGTAAAGCGGATGCAATTCTGGCTGCTTCCAGCAATCAGAAAGGAGAGCACCTCTAAATTAGGGCCCGTAGTCGCTCTGAAGCTGAGAGTGAATGAGATAAATATACAAAACTTCAACGGGACACTGCAGCCCGTGGGTGGGACAATGGGGCAGCCCCAGAAAAGCTGGACTGTCACATTAATACCGGGAAAGTTGGGAGGTATGGTGATCACACCATCGAAACATGCACCAGCCCTATGGTAAATGCAGTTCCTCCACCTGAGTATGGGCATGAGCAGATTCTCCGTCTGTGATTGGCCTACTGTGTGTGCGGCTGTGTGTCTCAGTATGGAAGAGATTTCAGGGATGCGTCCTGACATGCCTTATTCATAGATGGGGTCCTAGGGCACACTTACCAACTTTTGGTCTTTCACAGAGAGGAGCGTGTTGCGGCAAAAGGGGGTGGGGAGTGGTCACGCTATAGCATCATCGCGGCCCCACCTCCTTTTCACAATGTCATGATTAACGGCAATGTGAAGCAGGGGGCGGGGTCACGATGATGTGATTCATCGCGAATAGCGTCACGGGTCCCCCCTGCTGCCAGGGTTTATCGTGGAACCGCAGTTAGGGGGTCGGGGGGATCGCCCAGGGCCGGGAGGCTTGCCTGCCTTTCCAGGGGGCCAGGAGCGGCACCCGATTTTCAGAAGGCTCCGGGCCAGATCGGGAGGGTAGGCAAGTATGTCCTAGGGCCAACTTTAAATCAGGCCCTGTGGTTGTCTATCTTTACCTTTCTACCTGTCTAGAATAATAATATACAATATTATATTAAATTATTAATAGTTCCCTTATGTTTCATTTTGACTTTTTAATTATGTTTACAGAATATTTTGCAGTGAAATCAATGTAAGAAAACTTTATGTGCTGTATTTAATTACATGGTAACATAACTATGTAGTTGCTGATAAACATCATACCTCAGCAAGAAAGATTCCAGAAGTCACTTAAAGTGACCTATAAGACAAGCCTGGACGACGCCAATGACTGTATCAATAGGAAAAAAACATGACACTACATCCACATCAGCCTGTCCTGAAAAATACAGACACACACTTCAAAGTGTTATTTTTAATGAAAGATTTTCCTGCTTCAGCAGGGAGAGCGATTTGGATACTGCTGCAATTTTAGTTGAAAATAATATGCTGCAGCCAATGACAAGTGAAAGTGATAAAAAAACCTGACATTTCTGTTACTGCTTACAGCATACAGTACTTATAATATCATCAGAGGGCAATAGATATGCGCCTTAATGATGTTTAAGTTAAATGGTCAGTATCACCATCTGGTTAACATATGCCAATCACGTAAACATATAAAAGCAATCACAATATATCAATATTTGATGTAACAAATCTAGGTGAAATATTTAAAGATAAATTATGTTTTATATAGGGATATCATCTCTTAATTATCACAGGAACACGACCCTGCCGTCAAAACAGACAAAAATTGTAGGAAAAAATAAATTATATCACGAGAGTCCGTCTCACCATGGAATTTCTGTTGCCATAAATAGATACACTTAGGGGCATATCCAATTGGGCGCGAGGTTTAGCAAGGTAAAAACCTTGCGCCCCTCGCACCCAATTTACAAATACCACGGGTATGCGCGCTCCCGATACCTGCGGTATTCAATTCCAAAAATACTGGTCGCGGGGTTTTCAGTTCTGAAAACCCTTTGGTGCGTATTTTTTACTGAAATAAAAGAAACCACTTACCTTACCGGGGGGTCTCCAGTAGTCTCCGCGGCTCCCGGCGGCCTCCCCTCTCTCTTCTTACTGGAGAGGGGGCTGCTGGGAGTCCCAGGGGCTGGTGGGAGGAGCAAGGGCTGCTGGGAGATGTAGTTCTCCCAGCGCCCACTCCGGGGGGGGGCCACACTAGCTCTGCGGGGGCACAGTGACAGTGGGACACACACACACAGACACACTCATACACACTTACACACACACACACACACTGACATACTCACCACTGCTGCAGAAGAGCCGGCTCCCGACGCAGGATGAAGAAGACAGCGCTGCTGGAGGTAAGTAATTAAGCACTAATTAAGCTAATTGGATACTTCCAATTACTTAATTAGTCCACGGAGGGGGGCGCTGCGGGGGTGTCAAAGCAAGTGTCGATGATTTAACCTAAAATCAACGGTTTTGGGAAAAATCACGCTTGCTCAGGAGGTGCTTTGAAAAAAACCTGCTGACGCGTGTTTATTAAAAAACCACGCACCAAATAGAATAGCAAAAAACTTGCACCTGCAGGAAAGAGCTTGCAGGTGCGGGTTTTTTGCTAATCTCGCAGCCTATTGAATATGCCCCATAGAAGGACATTTGATACATTTACTAGCAATAAGCATATATAAATACATACAGCAGGGTGCTGATTTCATAAATGCAGACTGACAATGAGAGAGGACACAGAATATGTATATATTGTATCAGGTATAGAAATAGAATAAGAAGTTACCACTCACTTTCAGTAAGGGGATAGGTGGCTGCTGTGTCCCATGCACATATGTATTGAATGGGGCATGAGCGGACCCACCACATATACCATGAGGGTATAACAAAGTAACTGGCATCTACTGTTCTCCCGGGATTACCCAGAGAATAGAGATGTGGCTGGGATGTCAATCAACGCTACCACCACAAATGTGAGAGGAATCTCTCAGTGAATAACCGGCAAGCGATCACTAGCATCCGAAGGAATATGGTAGGGAAAAACAAAGATCTGCAAAACACACTCTCACCCCACTGATATACCAATACAGCGCAGTGGGAACATTGGATGAGGCGGTGCATGTATTCCTTGGAGAATTTTAAAGGATACCTGATACCATTAGTATGCGGCAGTGGTGTGTTCCGGAGAGAAGGAGTCTCCGCATGCACTCCGGAGACCCCCGACAAGACGCGCGTTTCACCTGACTGAGGCTTCGTCAATTGAGCTCTCTTGACAAAGCCTCAGTCAGGTGAAACGTGTGTCGCCATTTCGCCAGTGGAAACTTACCCTTTATTCAATTTTTGTGACTTTTTTCGCCGGTGTGAAAACGTAATGCAATGTGCCCGGCGGTAAAGTTTCGCCTATGATTAGCTGGCGGACAAAAAGTGCAGAATTGCAGATTTGGGGTGTAAAGGTGGGGAAACCACCCTGCACCCTTAGGACAGGTCCCCAAAGGTAAACTGTGTCCAAAAAATCCCCCCCAAAAATTAAAGAACACCCCAAAAAATTACTTTGAAAAAGGGGGTGAAAAATGTCAAAGTTGGGGCACAAACTTATAAACTAGCGAAATAGACTTTGGGGAGGTCTGCAAGTATGGGGGGGGTTTGATTGCAGGTGCTTGCTGAAGGTGCATTTGTAATGCTTTTTTAAACCTCACTTTAGCAATTTATAAACATGCTTGCACCCATTTTCATGTGCCCCAAGTAGTTATATTGACCCCAAAAAACTGCAAAATGCTATTCACCACTTGTGCAAAGACTCAAAATATAACCAATTGAGAGCATTTAAGCACCCCAAATATCTCCAGCAGGGCTATTCGGGGGTATCCATAATGATCCCCCATGTCAGTGCATCTTTTGGAGGGTTTCAAGCTGATCTCCCCAAAAATGACAGGATTTTTTGCTGTTTTCGTTTTCGCTAGGTCTTATTTTCGCTAGAGATGAGCGGTTCGGATTCTGTGGAATCCGAACTGCTCCGAACATAGGGGATACGAGTCCACCCGAACGCTGTTCGGGTGTTCCCCGCCTGACTCGGATCCCCATTCGGGGCCGAACGGCGGAACTAGCGAGAATCCGACATCAGGGCTCCTACTGGGGGGGCCATACTACTCAGGGGCCATACTACTGGGGGGGGGCTGCTACTGGGTGGGGTCTGCTACTTGGGGAGGCATACTACTGGGGGGGCCTGCTACTGGGGGGCATAATACTGGGGGCCTGCTACTGGGGGGGCCTCTACTGGGGGCCATACTCCTGGGGGCCATACTACTTGGGGGACCATACTACTGGGGGGGCATACTACTGGGGTGCATACTACTGTGGGCATTGTGTACAAGGGGCACTACTGTGGGCATTGTGTAAAAGGGGCACTACTGTGTGTCGTAACATAAATAAGAGACACTACTTTTATGGTGTAATGTGAATCAGGGGTACTATGTGTGGTGTAATGTGAATAAGATTGTGCACTGTGACTCCTAGGGCATTAGCCCACTATGTAAACAAGTACTGTGACTCTGCTGGCCGTACCCCACTGGGTGGGTGCACTACTTGGCAAATAATGTTGAAAACAATATTATAAGCTGTGAGGTGGTCTAAATTGACTGGAAATTAATGTTATTGAGGTTAATAATACTCTAGGAAGAAAAAAAAGACAGATTTATGTGATTTTAGCTTTTTTGTAAATTTTTAAAAAAAAATCCAAATCCAAATCCAAAGCCAGTCACCGCAGTTTGGCAAGTCCAAATCCAAATCCGGACGACGAATTAGAACCAAATCCAAATCCGGCAAAAATGGTCCGGCGCACATCCCTAATTTTCGCCAATTTGAAATTGAATACGGGGACACGCGGGGATGAGCGTGATAAGTTTTCGACCTGGAAACCTCCGATGACGGCGAAAAGTCCGGCAATGGACTTTTTGCTTCAAATTGAATATGGCCCTATATCTCGGGCATACACCACCCATATATAATAATATTTTCTCTATTTTATGGAGTTTCTTTCTGCCTTCAAAATAGTAAATGTTTTGGTACCAGTCCTTAGGGTATCGCATTCCCCCCTTTCCCCTTTTTTCAGCATACTGTACTTGCCTGCTTTAATAAATGATTCTCCGAGTGAAGCCCAGGGAGGAGATACAGGTAGCTGGTGATGGGGGCGCATATATGAATAAGGGCAGGGGCAAAATGATGCAATTATATTAGTATTGAGTCACTAGACCCCGCCCCCCTTCACGGACCACGATTCCAAGTTTCTTTTTCCCCATCCTGTTCACTTTATTAGGAAGAAGGCGGGACGTGGGAGGAGTACCCACTCTTCCGGGAGCCCGGAGGATTACCTGAAAAATCGTGAATCTCCCTCAGGTTTAGGGAAAGTAGGTAAGCATGACTGACAGTTAGGTCCACATTTAGACTCCATGAGACCATAGGCAACATACTGCTTTCTGCTCAATTCCCACCTCTCTTTGTCATAAAAAACAAATGATCTGGCTACAGTATACCATGATCTCGTATAAATATAAGTAAGGGTATTTACAAATGCAAAAAATATATAAAATGCACATGAGAAAGGCAAAAGATGTGTCTTTTACTGTACTTCAGTGAGATTACATTCAAGTGAGAATGTTACCCTTTATTTTATGCTTTATAATTAATAATGAACATTGAGGGAACTGAACCACAACTGACAATGGGGAAAATTTATGAGCACTATACAGATGTTTTCAAATGTTTGGGAGGTTTGCCAGGAATATGCTCCATTACTCTGTAACCTGGGGCACCAACAATCATACACCCACAATAAGCATTTGCTATACAGTGAAATAGTAAAGATCACAGACTCATTGGAGTGACTCATTGGAGTAAGTTCAATGATTTGGGTGGAACATAAATCAAATAGCATTATACTTGCTGGGAGGGGGCAGCCATGTGGGAATTGTGGTGGCAAGGTGCAGTGATCATGTTATCATGGCTCTGTCCCCCATCTAGACAAAGCTTCAATTTACAGCGTCATAAAGTTTTGGGCGGAGGCATAGTGACACAATTCATCCTCAAGGCCCCCATAAACCGCCCACTTCACTTCCGAAATAAGCTTCACCCACAGGGCAAGCCTACTCACCCCAGATTCTGAGCAAGCCATCACAAATTTGGGAGTCCATCACGTTCGGGAATAGTAGGTAAGTATAACATACTGAAAATCTGCATACAGCAAAAAACCCGAATCAGGTTATAATGCCAGAGCTATGTACAGTACATGACCAACATTATATATATCTTATATAAAACTGTCAGACGCGATATTCATTCTTCACTGTTTTCATTGCCCACTCTAGATATTGGTTCTAAGTGAAGAAAGAAGGACATTAATATCTTTTCAAACACCATTTGATACTTACACGCGTACCATTTGGTATCACATCCGCATAGGAAATGTAAACACGCGCTGTAATAAAACATCGGCCAACTGCGTAAATATCGGAATAGCGTACAAACCTGTAGTCAACAGAACCAATGAATTTGAAGGCATTCTACGCAAATGAAAATAATGCAACATGCATATAAATATATTTCTTTCATATAATACAGTGATGTAAAATGACCTTTAAATCATACTTACCTATTTCTTCTTTTACAAAGAGGAGGACAAAGTGGGATGCCCATGGTTTGTGGTGGAATGATTCTCATGGTTGGCGCACCGCAGAGGCGCTTTAAGAGTCTGTCCGATCGGAGCCTGCACATGAGCCCCCTCCTCTCCGGTGGTGAAGTAGACTCTGGCAATGTGCCGGAGTCTACTGCACATGCGCAGGTCTCTGGGAACATGGCACCCGCGCAGCGTTCCTGGGACATCTCTACTGCGCATGCGTGTATCACCGGAAAGTGGTCGTGGTGGCCATTTTCCCAGCGATTTCTGCAGCTCAGCCGATGGAGAGGTAAGTAAATTTTAAATGGGTGCAGGCTGTGCGGTGTGTGGGCTCCCCTGCACCCAGGGGCCCGTGTGCACCGCCCACCTTGCACCCATTATAAATAATCCCCTGGCGCAGCGAGTGGCCAGGCGATTCACCTCAATCTACGTCATCAAGCCCCTGGACTGCAGGCTTCATTTGGGATTTATTTCTGCCCTCTAAGGAACTTCTAATTCAAGGGAGTTCTTCTGGACATTCTGGGACAGTAGGCAAATATGCATTAACGGTTTACTACATATCGTGAAAAATAAATTAGCATGAAACCATGTATTAAAGTGCCATTGTGGAAATTTTTTACAAAAGTAGTCATGATACATTTGCCCAGTGGTCTCCAACCCGTAGCCTGCGAGCTACCGGTAGCTCGCGGGCTTAATTTTTGGTAGCTCACCTAGCTGCAGTACTGCCGAGTCAACTAGGAAGAAGTGACCTCTGATGTGTGCTCCTCCGTGGCGTCGACACCATGGTTGGAGCCACTGGGAAGCACATCAGGTGATTGCTGAAGCCTCTACAGCAATCAGCTTATGTGCTTCCCCATGGTTCCACCCATGGCGTCTACGCCACGGTGGATCGAGTGACTCCCGTCCAGCCCTGCTGGAATATCACACAGCAGCCCTGCCTATATCTTTTGCTCCTCTCCTGCACGTACCTCCTTCGAGCTGGTAAGTAACAGTGAAAATGTGCCTGTTCTTAATCTTTATGTACAAATTACAACGATATCTCTGTAATAATTAAATGCATTGTTGTTTTTTTTTATTTTCATTAAATGACCTTCAGTTGTTTGGTTATTAGCCAGATTTTTTTTCTCTACAATTTTAGTAGCTCTTCAGGAGGTTTCATTTTTCTCAAGTAGCTCACACCTTAATTAATGTTGGATACCACTGCATTTGCCCCCTGTATTATAAATTATAATCTCCCTTAATGTTCGTCATGAGTAGATCAGGCTGTTGTTCATAAATCTTATTTTATGCTTCATATGGTACAGTTGACCATTAGGGGTAGTGCATAACTATTATTTATGGTGATGGCAGAAAAAAAAGAGAAATGATTTTATATGTACTGGTGGATTGATTAGCTTATGACACAATTAACTGTAGCGTGCATATGTATCCAAGTGGATTGTAAACTCAACCATTGCACAGACTGGGGACAGAGAGTGATTAAATATTCTCTGTAAAGTGCAGCATAATATGTAGGTGCTCTGTAATCCCGGGGCTATCCCTGCCACCCCTGAGCGGTACAACTACTCCAAAATACCCAGAGATAATGTCTTTACTACTTGGATCTTTAAGACCTGGGGGCGTCCACTAATCTTGGAGCATATATCACTCTACGGGAAAGGTGACTTGCTATATATGAAGACCTAAGGATCTCATTATCTCCATGGTTATTACCCTAACATTCTCTCATTGATCCAAATTCCAGTTAAACCTCAAAATTGTTATTGTTCCTCTCTATCAGACTCTTTTAACCCTCCACTAATCTTATATTCGGAGGAAAGTTTAACAGGTATTCTAATATATTGTTTCCCTGACTTTATACAGTTTCTACTGTACCTCTGAAATATCTACTTCTACATAGTTATTATTTCCTGTTCCATGTTTTCTATTCCATTAGATTTTTCTATTTCAGTGACCTTTTCCAAACTTTTTAGAATTTAACATACATTCTTATTAGAAATGTGCGGTTCGGTTTTCCTGAAATAGGAACACACCCGAACTTAGAGATTCCGAGTTAATTCGATTCCTAGTTTGGAATCACTTTGGGGTTCCAAGTCGAACTGAGCCCCAGTTCGGTTTATGTAGTCAGTTGGAACTGGGGTTTTGGATTGCATGTAAACAGGTCCAAATTACATGATTTAGCAATTTGAATAGATTTTTAAGGAATCCAAAACTGAATCCGAACCAAAAGCAGAACAAAAACACGATAATGAGAACCAAAACCAAAACAGGGGGTCTGCTCACATCTCTACTTCTTATCTCTTTTATTGAGTGCTCTTTTGTAGTAAAAAAAATAAAATAATACAATTCATTAGGTCAAATGAACAATCTGAAAGGAATAAATTCAACTTCATCACAACCATACATTATGGAGGACATTTATGATCCAAGTGTATTTATTTACAAGATCCAGAGGTGCTGGCCTACACCAGCTATTTCCAGTGACAGCTTCCCCATTCCAGGTATTTGATACCCAATTTAGAAGGATCTCTAAGGTTCCTCTGTGATATTTCATCGGTAAATTGCTACCATAATCCGCTACTGTAAACAAAAATATAATACAGCCGCCATATTAAATAATTATGTAATATCAACTGGAGGTGTCAATATATAATTAGTCAATAAGAAGCAATTAGCTAGCATTGCTGATAGTTATCATCATAGAGGTATATCATTCCACAAACCCCTCAGCACCCGCAAGGGACCTGCCTTCTGCATATTCGCCCAAGTCTACTTGAGTTGCATTTATATGAACAAACCTATACCATTCCGCTGCTCCAGGCATATGGAGATGCAAGTCAGTAATACAGTAATACACAAAATTTAATATACCGAATTATGCATAGACTGTTTTGTGTGCATGAGAAATACAGAACTGTGGCCCTGATTCAGAGCCACTCGCAAAAAGCAAGCGCTCGATCTGAATCAGGGCGGCCACTTTTTTTTTAAAAAAATGGCCTCCTGGCCGCTTGCTAAGCTGTGAGTGACCACCCACAGCTTTTGCGAGCAGCCAAGTGATGGTCGCGATGAGACCCTTGTGGTAGGGTCTCATCTGCCGCAAGCTCCAGTGAGCTTCCGGCTCTAATAGAGCTGGAAGCTCACTACTGACATCACTAGTAATGTCAGTAGGGCTGCCCTCAAATGGCAGGCGTTCCTTTGGGAATGCCTCCATTTGGCCAGCCACCCCCCCTCCCCGCCTACAAAATGGGGCGAGCTGTCGATCAACATCTACTGCCGCCCCGTTTGTAACGAGCCCCGGAGCGAGTGAATTTCCTGGGCTTGAGCACGTGCATTCGCACGCCGTGCATGCGCAGTGCCCCACCATCAACCCGCTTGCGAGCGCATAGCACTTGCGAGCGGGTCTGAATCAGTCCCTGTGTATCTTACACAAAATGACTCAGAAATGTGGTAGTCTATTGTAAATTAGTAATTTAATCATTATGCCACAGATGTGGAACCAATGGATAAAATGCACATACACTTCCTGGGCCCGGGTAATTATTAGTACCTGCCCCCAATCCTCTCTGGATACCCTGGATACATCCCACCCTATGCCTGACGGTGAAAACTGTTAAACTCCATGGGCTGGTCCTGAGCTAGTTGGTTATTGCGATTATCAGCAGACTTTGTATACACAGCAAGAAGCAACTGCAGACTGCACATATGCTGTACAATGCTTACGCACCTTCACAGAGGATAGGAAAACGGATTGTTCGCTCCTTTTGTGGCCGAATTGCTATGCGTATGAGATGGGCGTTTCTGGGCATAAATTGGGCGACTTAGAGATGTCTCATGGGAGTGTTGTGGGCACATAGCCAGACTTCTGTGCCCATATGAGGCATGCATGTGGAATTGGGGTGCCTTTTCCAGGTGGATCTTTGCACTCTGCATGGGGTGGGTGTAAGTACCGATATTAATGATGACTGTTACGGCTGTGGCCAGGAAAAAAACAGTAGAGTGAGTGATATATACCCATGAACATGGACGATGTTGGCATAGACTGGTGGATACTTGCATTAGCATTATTAGCAGAGTAATATGCAAAGTGCGCTGGCATTGAAATGTAATGAGAAGCTGGAATGCACTGGGGACAGTAGATCTCCAGATGAGTTGGTGCAACAGAGTATAGTAAATCAGGCCGAAGTGTGAGTGATGTTGATTAGATGTGTAACACAGTAGTTGGTGCTGGTGGCGGTTAGACCACAAATAGTACAGCTTAACCAGTTCTTAGATATTTTACATCAAGTAGACCATCAGGTAGCATGTGACACAGGGAATACCACAGATGTAACAGGGGTAGGTACAATATACTGTTTGTGGCAGCCTGGAGCTCAGGATATTGGGCATTATTGTACACTGGGTGCGATGGTGAAACTGACACTGGCTGATAGTAGCACTGGTGCTCTAGTGTACAACGGTGGTGGTATAGTGTCCTTGCGGGCATACAGTGGGGCACTGCAGTCTCTTAGGTAATGAGTCCCAGATATCTCCTCATGGTCGCTGGGGATGCGCATGTCAGTGATCAGACTTAAACCGAAGCTTAGCAGAGCTCCGATGGGTCCTAGCAACTGCCACCTCTCTCCTACCCGTATAGTGCTTGTAGCAGGCAGCACAGGAGCGCACTCCCTCCAACAAGCATAAGCTAGTATATGTGGCTGCCCCACACTTCCACACTTGTGGACACTTTTTTTGTTTGATTCAGAATCGGGTCCCTGCAGTATAACTGAAGACTACAATTTTGGAGAAAACATCTAAAGTTCTTGAAATGTGATTTAATAACATATTTTAGAGCAGCAAAAAAAGTTTTCATTATTAGAGGACAACGGCTGCTTTTGTCTCAGTATCCTGTGATTGGCTAGAGCATTGGTAGTAGCTATCTTTCCTATGACTGCACACAACAAAGCTAGGCGTAGGTGGATGTATTTATACAGTATGTCCTAGTGACGTCATGTAAATGCCCAATTAATCATTATACTGCAATATACAGATATGCCTCCCACCTTTACATTGCAGGCAAAGTACAGTATATCTGTAGGAAGAACCCTGCTCAGCTGTAAAACATATAGGGCTAAATGTACTAAGCCTTGAAGAGAGATAAAGTGGAGAGAGATAAAGTACCAACCAATCAGCTCCTAACTGCCATGTTACAGACTGTGTTTGAAAAATGACAGTTAGGAGCTGATTGATTGGTACTATATATCTTTCTAAGGCTTAGTACATCTCCCCCCAAAAAATAAATAGTTGCCTTAATGTAAGGTAAAGTAAATTAAGAGATACTGACTGACTTCTCTATTATGTGTGGTTTTGTTTTGGTGCTTTGCCAGTCCATGATGTTCTACTTAATTCCTCCCCTTTGTGCTAATTATATGGTTAATGTCCTCTCATTTGCTCATCTCCACTGGTTACTCAGCTATTACTCTCCAGGCATCAGGAATACTGTTGTCCTGTTCATTTAGAAAAGAACTATCTGCTCAAGGAATTTTATGTTCCCATGACGTTTGCTGACATACAAATAAGATGCTCTTTTCGTGTAATTAAAAGCTGAAACTAAAAACAGAACGGCTATAGGACAAATGTTTCCTGCATGCATAACAAGGATAGTTTTATATAATAGTTTCTATAGTTTACATCGAACTACAGTATATTCTATGTAGAAATAAAGTTTATTCTTATTTTTTTATCTTTGCAAATATTGTAGTGATCAGATATTTTTTCTACACTGTGCACATCATAAATAGATGCAGTATGCCAAGTTTTACATGATCGTGCCACATATACTTACAGTATGTAATAAATTATGAGCCTCTATATGCCTAGCAGAAATCATTATGGGGTTTTTCTAAAACGTAGGTCTTAATCCTTGTGGTTATCAAACACAGCACATTCTCATTGAGTTCTAGGGGTAAATTTACTAAGGTGAGAGTTTTTAGAAGTAGAGATGTTGCCCATAGCAACCAATCAGATTCTAACTATTATCTTCTAGAAGGTGCTAGTTAAATGTTAAGTAGAATCTGATTGGTTGCTATAGGCATCATCTCCACTAAAAACTCTCACCTTAGTAAATTTACCCCTAGTGTAAAAAGCAGACAACAATCCTGATCGCTGCAAAGCAAATAACAATCCTGGTGCCTTGAATACAGAGGGGGTTGCAATCTTCTAACCTTGGTGACTAGTATACAAATCAGACCTCTGATACTCGTGGCTAGTATACAAAGCAGACCTCTGATCCTGGTGGCTAGTATGCAAAGCAGACCTCTGTTCCTGGTGGCTAAAATACAAAGCAGACCTCTGTTCCTGGTAGCTAGAATACAAAGCAGACCTCTGTTCCTTGTGCCTAGAAAACAAAGCAGACCTCTGTTCCTGGTGGCTAGAATGCAAAGCAGACCTCTGTTCCTGCTGGCTAGTATACAAAGCAGACCCATACTTGCCTACCCTCTCGATTTGGTCGGGAGCCTCCCGAAAATCGGGTGCCGCTCCCGACCTCCCGGGAAGGCAGGCAATTCTCCCGGCTGCCGCTCACCCCTCCTATCCCCCCCGCTATAACTCCTGTAACCCCCGCACCGGGGGGGGGGCGGTGACGCGATTCGCGTCATTTTGGCCCCACCCCTGCTTCACAATGCCTATTTTATTGGCATTGTGTAGCGGGGGCGGGGCCAAACTGACGCGATCACGTGACTCCGCCCCCGCCATGCCCACAAGTGATGTCACCCGACCGACCACTCCCCCTTGTCTCGGCCACGCCCACCCCGTCCTGCTGATCTGGCTGCTCCCTCCCTGAAGGAGCAGCCAGAAAGTCGGCAGGTATGAGCAGACCTCTGATTCTGGTGGCTAGTATGCAAAGCAGACCTATGATTCTGGAGGCTAGTATGCAAAGCAGACCTATGATTCTGGAGGCTAGTATACAAAGCAGACCTCTCATTCTGGTGGCTAGTATACAAAGCAGACCTCTGATCTTGGTGACTAGTATGCAAATAAAACCTCTGATCCTGGTGGCTAGTATGCAAAGCAGACCTCTAATCCTGGTGGCTAGTATGCATGGCAGACCTCTGATCTTGGTGACTAGTATGCAAATAAAACCTCTGATCCTGGAGGCTAGTATGCAAAGCAGACCTCTAATCCTGGTGGCTAGTATGCATGGCAGACCTCTGTTCCAAGTGGCTAGTATACATGGCAGACCTCTCTTCCTGGTAGCTAGTATTCAAAGCAGACGTCTGATCCTGGTAGCTAGTATACAAAGCAGACGTCTGATCCTGGTGGCTAATATACAAAGCAGACCTTTGTTCCTGGTGGCTAGTATACAAAGCAGACCTCATCCTGGTGCCTAAAATACAAAGCAGACCTCTGATCCTGGTGGCTAATATACAAAGCAGACCTCTGTTCCTGGTGGCTAGTATACAAAGCAGACCTCAGTTCCTGGTGGCTAGTATACAAAAAAGATCTCTAATCCTGGTGGCTAGTATACAAAGCAGACCTTTGATGCTGGTGTCTAGTATACAAAGCAGACCTCTGATGCTGGTGGCTAGTAAGACTACTGATGCTGGTAGCTAGTATACAAAGCAGACCTCTGATCCTGGAGGCTAGTATACAAAGCAGAATTCTGATACTGGTGACTACTGTATAATCTTATATAGTAACTTAAATATACAGGAAGATTCAAAATACGACTAGTGAGAGAATGAAAGTGTAGAATAAAGATGTGCACCGACCCCCGCGTTTTGGTTTTGGATCCGGATTCATCTACGTGTTTTGGATCTGTATTTTTTTTTTTTTAAAACAAAACAGCTAATATTATGTCATTTGGACCTGTTAGCATGCAATCCAAAACCCATGTTCGGTTTTTAAATCCGAGTTCCGAACCGCGGGAAGATCCGAACCGTGACTCGGTTTGACTCAGTACCCCAAAGTGATTCTGAACTCGTACTCCGTTCGACTTGGAACCAATAAATTCGGTTGTTGTCGGTTCTCTGAGAACCAGACCCGCACATCTCTAGTGTAGAATAATCACTATTGCACAATTTATGACTTCCTTGTAACCAGACAGTCTTGGATAAACCTATGATGACAATTCATTCAGTAACCAGGAACTATGGGCCTGATTCAGAGCTGTTCGCTATTTGCGGTCGTTCGTTTAAAAACAAGGGGTGGCTATTCAAATGAACCGTACGCACATTGCAGTCTGTTCACACCTCTAAGTCTGAACGAGCGAGCAAAACATACGCTCGTTTATTTGTTAAAAACGCCCCCTGGCCGCTCGCACCATACGTCATGTCCGCTATTTATTAGATTAATCGAGTACATCGACCAGTGTATGAACTGCTCGCTATTCTTGTGGTTGGTGTTTGCTACCACAAATTTGCGAGCAGTTCTGGCTCTAAAATAACCCTGTGACGTGGTCACTGACGCTGCTGTTTTAAATATACACACCCATAAAACGCCCATTTTGACCTTTAAGCGCGCCTGCGTTCGGATCTCCACTCCCCATTTACAAGCACCTTCCCCTGTTACCACCCACATACGCCTCATTCTGTCACTCAAAATAGCAGGCACTCGCTATATAGCGTACAAACGATTTTCGGCCGCACTGACTGGTTCGCGCATGCGTACTAAAAACCGTACGCATGCGCAGATGTGCAAACATCGCTCGGAACGAGCGTACTGCCGCTAACGAGCGGCTCTGAATGAGGGCCTATGTCTGTTTCACAGCTGTTATACCTCAACATGTAACCTTGTATTATGGAATGCATACTGAACTGCTTGCAGATTATTACATTTGTCTTAATCATAACATTTATTACTGAACAGCAACATTAATAATCAAATAAGGTTATGCATCAAAATAAGATCTGGAGAATTTAGGAGGAAATCTTCAAATTTATCTATAGCAAATAATTGAATATAAATGTTGGTTGATAAATATATAGTATCTGTCTCTGAATTGCATCCCAGCAATTTTCCTCTGATGTAATAACTGTTCTAATGATGCCCGTCTGGTCATTGTTTCCTCCAAGATGAGCAATCTGGAAATTATAATAGTGTTAAAAACTGAACATGTCAGATAAAATCCCTTGTGCAGAGTTTCACTGAACAGCATGCTCAGTGTGATGTTGAGAAGCTGCAGCACAAAATATTGTCAGGGCACTTGTCATGGAGCTGCTTTGGGTGAGCTGAGTAATGTGGAAATTCTAAGACATACATTGGTTTATTACCAATTAACCAGTAAACACACCTTAACTTAACTTAAAACTAAACTTAAACTAGTAAATAAAGACATGGGCACAATAACAGCTTGGCTAAAAGGTCACAGCTTTTATTTAGGAATTAATGACCCTGAATGAGGTGGCTAGGAGATGCTTCTGTAATCTGCTTGGAAGTGAATCGCCGGATGGATTTGGGTGAGCCCTCTTCTAGGCTCCTCCTACCATGGCAGAGAGACAGGAGACTCCCCAGAACCCAGCACAGTAATCACACGCTTTGAAAGCGATGTTAAGTTTTATTGTGCTGGAGCCAGGGCAGTAGTTAGGGTAGTGTGGCCGGTGCCATCGCACAGGGCACTACAGGTCAGGGGGCGCTGTTTGGGCCTGTCAAATTTCTGTTTATTTATTATAATTCTTGCTTGTAGCTTCCTCTTATTTCATCCCCAGCATCTCCTGGCCTCTCCTATCTCTTCCCTGGACCTTCCCCATGAAGCCATGGCCCTTTTTTGGGTGCATTATGTCCCTTTGAAAAATTAAGGGGGGCGCCAATGCTCTTTCTGGTACAGGGCACCAAAAAGTCTAGTTAAGGCTCTGGCTGGAGCACTATGTCACACTAGTATGGTATTGGGTAAAGGTTAGAGCATGCAAAGGTACACAATATCAATACAAATACAGTGGCTTAAGTGAACTTAGAATACTTGTTTCTCAGTAACCAATGTGAACGTCTAGAGGCTACTTTAGGGTTGGCTAACTATCACAAACCTCTAAACCTCTATTTTCTTGCCCAATAGAAGAATAGCAGAATACAATAAATACTAGAGATGTGCACTGACCCTCTTGTTTTGGTTTTGGATCTCCCCTGGTTTTGGATCTGGATTGGTTTTGCCAAAACCTCACCTCCGTGTTTTGTTTTGTTTTTCGGTTTTGGGTTTGGATCTGGATTTTTTCTTAAAAAATTATAAAAACAGCTAAAATCACATAAAATTGGCCTTTTTTGTTCCTACAGTATTATTAACCTCAATAACATTTATTTCCACTCGTTTCCAGTCAATTTTGACCACCTCACAGCTCACAATATTGATTTTTTCATCTAGTTTAGGCCCAAAATTTGCACCAAAATAGCTGGCTGACTGCAGCAGTGGGTGGCACAAACACATGGCAGTTCAACTTCAAACATGACACATCAGGAAACACTTTTAATATTCAAGAGAGGCCTGAGGGAGTTGGAATATGTATGTAGTTGAAGGCAGGGCAGGGACAGGGTGGGTTGATTGGTAGTAAATTTAATTTCGATTTTTGATTCCGAAGAAGATTTATGAAGGAGAAGGGGAGGGGAGGAGGCATTTACAAAAAAAATGTGATACATTCACATCAGTTCTTGCCACAAAAGAATCATTGAGCATGGCTGCTGCTGGCAGTTGATTTTCTCATCCCAGAAGGGGACCAGGAAGAGTGCTTTAAAAAAAATAAAAAAAACAATTGACTTAAATAATCCTTTGCAAACCATCTATAAAGGCATTTCCCAACCCGTACAGGGACATAAAAAAAAACCATAGTTAGTTAGTGGCCTCAAACTGCCACTTAACCAGCACAGATATGTGAAAAGCATACGATCTATGATTGAAGGCAGGGGTAGCCAACCCTGGTCCTCGAGAGCTACCAACAGTGCATGTTTTCCAGGTCTCACAGAAACACAACTATAATAATTAACTCCACCTGTGGATCTTTCTAAATGTTTTGGTGAGTAATGAATAAACCTGTGCCTTACGCTGTGTCTTGCTTGAGAATCCTGCACCTGCTTCTGTGGCTAGGAGTGGATTTTCATCCCAGAAGGGGACTATGAAGAGTGCTTCCAAAAAGCAATTGACTTAAATAATCCTTTGCAAACCTTCTGTAAAGGCATTTTCCAACCTGTACAGAGACATAAAAAAAACAGAGTTAGTTAGTGGCCTTCAAACTGCCGTTGTTACCACTGTCCACTTAACCATATAAGATATGTGAACAAGTGGAACAGAGCATTAAATGCAACATTTCAGATTTAAGGTTAAAGTCTTATGTTGTGTCTTTCTTGGGAATTCTTTCTTGAGCACCATGCCTGCTTGCTGGGAGTGGATTTTTTTCATCCCAGAAGGGGACCAGGAACAGGAAGTGTGCTTTCCAAAAATAGATAAACAATTACCTGAAATAATCCTTTGCAAACATTCTGTTCTGTAAAGGAATTTCCCAACCTGTACAAGGACATTAAAAAAACCAGAGTTAGTTAGTGGCCTAAAAATTGCCGCTGTTCCCACTGTCCACTTAACCATATTACTTAGATATGTGAACAAGCGGAACAGAGCATTAAATGCAACATTTCAGTTTAAGGTTTAAGTTTTACGTTGTGTCTGGAGATCATTTAGAAAGCAGAAAAAGAGCTCCACCACAAGTGGCAGATGGCTAAACTCACACACAAAGGTTTAATAGAAATAGATACAACACCAGATCAGATGTTTACCCTGGAGGATCTGTCTGATTCATCATGGTGCCCCCAAGACCAAGATTGTGCAAATTCTGCCAAAAGAGAGACTGACACCACGGCTAGTAAACATAAGAGTCACCTTCTGGATGTGAATTGTCTCATTTGCATGAGGAAAACCCAACCCTCAGATGAGATGGATCTCAGCCAGTGGACAACATTGAAATCACCATTAAAAAGTCACAATGAAAGACTACAGTGTGGAGAATCTTTCTTCATAGTCAGGAGAGGCCTCAGCGAACATGAAAAAAGATGCTCTAGGTGCTGAACTGGATTTCTCCATCATGTTCTGCAGTGTGGAAAAGTTTAATTCACATGTTTTCTATAAAGCAGTTCAAAGTTACAGCCTTCAAAGTGTTTGGCTATGACACCCACCTTTGCCAGGAATTACCAAAGATTATCACAAGCAAAGGATTCCTCTGTCCGGAATATGTCTGGCATTCAGGCCAGATCGTATCTGGCCTGAATGCACTAAGATATCCAGTGATTCTGTGTTCTGTAGCTGACTTTATACCTACCTGAATCGCAAACTGAAATACGGAATAGTGAGCACAGACAACATGGAGGCCTTTGTTGTTCCACTGCCTGCATGCCAACCAATACCTCCCAGACTCCACCCACTGGGGGGACCAGGTCTTAATACTGACCATCCCCATCTGTTGCTAGGCCTTCTTCTTCCAAACCATCCATCCTGGACTTCCTGTCCAAAAAGGGTGAACAGGGTACAGAAAGAGGAGCTAGATGTCCCCGATGACATTTTATTTAATCTATAATAGATAGATGATGTAGAGAGAGAAGAGCTTGATGTTGTAACAGGGTTTCCCACCTATGTGGCTTCCCTCCAGAGAGCAGAGCTCTGTTCCTCAGGAAGTGCCTATGGCTGAGCTGATGATAGGTAGTCTCTGTCTGTTGGTAAACACTCTGCAGGAGATGGCAACCCAGAATAACAACAACTATAATAATGTGTCCACTGATAACCAGCCTGATCCCTTAACAGCAACATACCCCATATGGCCAACTCATAACATGACACCCAGTTTGCAGCCTCCTCTTCCTTATGACACTAATCCAGTCACCATGGTTGATCAATCAGCCATGTGTGGTCCACCCAATTTTTGGCCTTCTACATTCTAACATCATAATAACACACTCTGGGCTCTATTTATTAACATTATTTTTACTAAAATAAAGTGAAAAAGGGTGTTTTCACACCCTTTTCACATTATTTTAGTTTCACCTGTAGTTATTACAGGGCAATTGGAGTAGAATTCTTAAAATTCTACTCCAACCCCCAGTATCACTTATTTTTAGTAAAGCAGATCGCATTTCCCATAATTGTAATGGGAAATGTGATCCGACCATAGTCACTAAAAATAAATTGTAAAAAAATACCGGGGACAGCCCTGTGATAATAACGCCACCTGGAGGTGGCGTTATCCAGGGTCTCCCCCGGTTACCGGACACCTGCCCTGCTCTAACACGGAGAGCAGAGGCGGGAGCCGGTACCAGTAATCAGCTGTGTGGTCTAAACAGACCGCAAGCTGATTGCTGTAAAAAAAAGAAGAAAAAAATTAAACATTTTTTTTTTACTTACCTGAATCCAGGGACCGGTGATCGGGCCTCTGGTGATGGCTCCTCTCCGGTCAGCTGGTCTCCCATAGTACACTGGGGCCCGGTCATCAGGTGATCGGGCCCCAGTGCAGTATGGCAGATCACCTGATCGGGAAGCCCGGAGAAGATCACCGGAGGCCAGGAGGATGCAGGTAAGTGTAATGAAGGGGGGGGTCGCGGGGGACTGGGGGGTTCCATGATCGCGGGGGGCAGGGCTTAGCACCGGGGGGTGGGGCTTACCGTCGGTGGGGGGTAGTAGCGGTGGTCGGTCGGCGCATGCGCGGGCTCTTAGTCGCGGTATTTTTTCCAAAAATACCGCGACTAGAGTGCGGATGGGATCTGCAGGGACAGAGCTTTATCGCAAGCTCTGTCCCTGCAAGGGATTTATAGTAAATCCCTGTGATATTGCCTGAATTCGCAATGCGAATTCACTCGGTAATATCACACTACAATCCGCATTCAATATGCGGATTGTAGTAAATAGAGCCCTATAACACACTAGAATTATAATATTTGTTTTTGTTTATGTTTTGAATAGAACAGTTCTAGAATTTAAGATGTCCACTCTATATATGTTTGTAAATATAGGCTTTAAGTTTTTAGAGCATATAACTTTATAAACTGTTAGGATTACACTGTTATGTTTAAGATTAAAAAAAAAACTTTTTGTAAACCAACAATTTAAAAAAAAAAAGTTTTCATTGCAATATTCATGTTTGGTTTTTTTTAAATAGATTTTTTATTACTGGTTTTGTTTACAAAATGCAATAAAAATATTTATCAAAATGAAAAAAATAAAATAAAAAAAAATGTTTTTACTTTTTCACTGATGGTGTGGCTAACACGCACACAGAAAAAAAATGTTTTATTCACACTGGGGGCAAGCAGCCCCTCGACAGACAGCAGCACAGCACCCCTGCGCAGCTACGCCGATGACAGTAACAGCCAGGTGTGGCTGACACGCACACAAAAATATTTGTTTATTTATTTTTGGGCAGCAGCCCCATGACAGACAGGAGCACAGCACCCCTGTGCAGCTACGCCGATGACAGTGACAGCCAGGTGTGGCTGGCATGCACACAAATTTTTTTTTATTTTTTTTTGGGCAGCAGCCCCTCGACAGACAGCAGCACAGCACCCCTGCGCACCTACGCCAATGACAGGTGTGGCTAACATGCCACACATAAAAAATTGTTTCTTTTTTTCAACACTGGGGTGAACCCCTGAAAAGAGGCAGCAGCCCCTTAACAGGCAGCAGCACAGCACCCCTGCACTGATGACAAGTGTGGCTAACACTAATTTTTTTCATTTTTTTACTCTGGGGGTGAGTGAAGAGCACCCCTGAAGGACAGAGCACCCCCTGGACAACACAGCACTACAGCCAGCCAGCCCTTATGGACGGGACAAGTACAACAGCCAGCCCCTATGGACAGGACAACGACAGCCAGCCAGCCCCTATGGACAGGACAATGACAGCCAGCCAGCCCCTATGGACACGACAACAGCCAGCCAGCCCTTATGGACAACAGTAGCCAGCCCCTATGCACAGCGTCAGCATGCAATTAACAATAACACAACAGCACAGCACAGCTCCCCGCTCCCTCCCTCTTCACTCTCCACTGCCGGAATTAAAAATGACAGCGAATCGCGGGACCTTTATAGAATCCAAAACCCGCGAGAATCCGACAGCGGGATGATGACATTTTGCATCGTTTTCAGATCCGAGTCAGGCGGGATAACCCGAGCCGACTCGTATCTGCCTCGGATCCCAGTAATTCGGGTGGGTCTTAAGGAACTAAACCCGCTCATCTCTGATAAATACAATATATAGGAAGGTTCAAAAAGCCCTCCCGATATCACAATATATATAAAGTCCAGCAACTCTTACAGTAACTTCTTTCTTTCTTTAGATTTTTCTCTATGTTTCTCTCTGTTGATTATCCATATAAAACAAGAAACAAAAAAGACAAGCATGTGTAGAAGAATTTTTTTTGTCTTTTTTGTTTCTTGTTTTATATGGATAATCAACGGAGAGAAACATAGAGAAAAATCTAGAAAGAAAGAAGTTACTGAAAGGTTAGGGTTAGGCACCTCCCCGGAAGGGCTAGGTTTAGGGTGCGGGGAGCGGGGTGTTTAGGTTTAGGCACCCCTTGGAGGAGGTTAGGGTTAGGCACTAGGGGGGGAGGTTAGGGTTAGGTACCACTAAGGGAGTGTTAGGGTTAGGGGGGGGGGGGGCAAGGGTAGGGATAGGCTTAATACCCTGTCTGGATCTCCATCTGCCGGCCTGCAGGCGTTGGTATTTCATCTGCCGGGTTTAGGTCCGCCGGCGTAACATACCGATTCCCTAAGAACAAGTACTGTAGTACACTGATAGTAGCAGTATGATGCAGTCTCACTCACTGCACTGGGTATAATATAGCTGGGATGCAATCGGAAAGCCGGCTGACATTATACCTAGAGCCGGCTTCCCGACTGTCATATCCTGGTGAGGGTGAAATGCCCGGCGTCTAGATATAGACGCCGCTCATTTCACCGATGCCGGGAGACTGATGCCCGGCATCCCGATCGAAGGGACACTGGGCGCCGCGAGCGGACAGCCGCGCGGGGGGGGAGGGTTAGGTTTAGGGCTCCCGGGGGGGACTTAGGGTTAGGCACCCCCCCGGGAGGTTAGGGTTAGGCTAGGGGGAGGGAAGGTTAGGGTTAGGCACCCCCGGGGGGAGGTTATGCAGCCCCAGGGGGACTTAGGTTTAGGCAGCGGGGAAGGGGGGGGGGTTAGGTTTAGGCACTTAGAGGGGGGATTAGGGTTAGGCACTTGGGGGGGAGGTTAGGGTTAGGCACCCCTAAGGGAGGGTAAGGGTTAGGGGGGTAGGTTAGTTAATACTTACCTAGGGAGGATCGGGATTTCCAGCGCTGTCGGGCTGCCGCTGCCGGGATCTGTTCCAGTGTCGGGATGCCGCTGCCGGGAATCGAACCATGCGGCCGGCGGTATTTCATACCAATTCCATATAGCTTGCTGCTATAGCTGAGTAACTGTAACTCTTGCAGCAGCCGGTACACTGACACACTGGTATAATCCTGTACTGCACTTGTGTGCACTTGGACTGTCCTTGTTACAGAAACAATTGAAGCAGCTCTTCAGCTTACTTGTCTATGTGCTCACTCTGTCTGTACAGGCTTGTCTCTTATGGCACAGGGTATGCTGGCTATGAATCATACTTGCCAACCCTCACTGATTGTCAGGGAGACTTCCTGAAATAGTAGCAATCTCCCTGACTCCCTGAAGAGTCTAGCAATCTCCCTGATTGGACCTTACCCCCATTATGAAGCTGTTATATAAAAAAAAACCAGACATATATACATTCAAATGGTATCATTAGTATAATTTCCCTGCATTGGTTATTGGGACTCATTTACATTTGGAAGTCAGTATTATGACACGCCTCTCAGATGTAGCAGTACACGCCCACTTTACCACCACACTCATAGGTGTTGCTTTCACAATCTCCCCAAAATGCTTTTTCAAAAGTAGGCAAGTATGCTATGAATGCTGTAGATTTATGTCAGTTATGGTAATGGTTACTCACTGTGTCCCTCTGCAGCAATAGCCAGCTCTCTGGTGCTGACAGCTCCAACTTTCAGACTATACAGGAGGGTCTGTCAGCTCTCAGCATGGGCCAATCTGTCTCTGGGGATCCTCAAAGGCAGTGCAGCTCCGTTCACTACTGTGGCTCTCCTCAGACATCATGTGTGCCCACCAATGCAGGACTCACTGGGTTTCTCAAGCTCTGCCCCCAACAGCCTCTCTCTAGTTTCCCTCCTAAGTCTGGCAGAACTATCTTCAAGGGAACAGCAGGGTTCTAACTCCTGGCTGTTACCCCCAAACCCAACAGTTTTCCCCAGCATGGAAGGGGTTATCACAGGACGACTAAATCGTCCCCCCCCATAGATGCACTTATGGTGCGAAGGTCTCCCTCATGAACAGTCTGAATGCTTCCACACAGGTAGATCCCAGGACCATCCGCACTTTGGCCCTGATTCAGAGCCAGGCGCTCTGACAGAGCGCTCGCTCTGAATCAGGGCCGTCCCACCCACAGCTATAGCGAGCGGCCAAAATGATGGTCGCGATGGTCGAGACCCTTGCGGTACGGTCTCGCTGCCGCAAACCCTGGAGTGCTTTTGGCTCTATCAGAGCCAAAAGCACTCCCACTGACATCACTAGTGATGTCAGTGGGGCCGGCCCCAGACGGTAGATGTTCCCATGGGATCGCTCCCCCTGATCTTACTGCAGGATCAGTGGATCAGATGAAGGGATGTGCGATCCCATGCAGTGCTATGCGGGTGGGGGAGAGGGGAGCCAGCATATCAGGTGGTCGGCAACCCGACTGCACCGTGCATGGGGACCTCCCGATATGTCGGATCCCCCATCACGTCATATGGTGCATATCATAACGTGTATGGCCCGCATAAAAGGTTGACATGTCAAAAGGTCGACAGTGACAAATGGTTGAAACTTTCTTTTGTATTTTAAGCCTAATCCTAACTCTCCCGCTAGTGCCTATTCCTAATGCTCCCTAAAGTGCTTAAACCTAACCCACCCCTAGTGCCTAACCCTAACCGTCCCCCCTGGCAGCCAAATCCTAACCTCCTGCCAAGTACAGTACCTACCCCTAACCCTCATTGCTAACCCTAACCTTAAAAATTAAAAAAAACCATGAAAAAACACATGGACCATATGTGTCGATCATTTGTTCTTGTTGACCTTTTGCAACTGTTACATTGTTGATCTACGTTCCGGATACCAGCTTGCGAGCACTGCATCCTTACCAGTTTTCTCTCTGTTAGTACCCAGTCTTATTTTATTATCCTGTTTGTTCCCAATTGAAAAGTACTACAGAGTATACTGACGATATATAAATGTCAGTAAATACATGTAATTATTGCTACATCTGTATCTCATAGCTGATCTCATCCCACTGTAGTCTTGTTGTTTTATAGCCTGGCAGTTTTCATCAAAAGAGAGCATATATGTGTGTTATACGTATGCGTGGGGTACTGTAAGGGCCTATTTGCCTGCTACCCAAAATGTCCTAGAGACTCCTGAATCTCACAGGGAGTAGAGCCACCTCCCTGACCCCATCAGATGTTCCGGGGAAGTGGACGAGTTCAGCCATGATGACATCATTTACTGCACATGGCTTGCCTCCACTGAGTGATGAGATGAAACGCGTTGTCAATTCCCCTGCACTTGCCTCCTTTAGCTGTAGAGAGTGATGCACATAAAACCAAGAAGCCCTGGGCTTTCACTGCTCATAAGTACATATCTGTGGTAATTACCATTCAGGACAGGTATTTGGTCCAACATTACACCAATCATTCCCAGCCCATTATCTTTAATCCTAATTCCCAACAGAGACTTCTTAAAACAAAACTATTATCTGACTGCACATATTGTATTTTATTAGACTAATCACCGGCTCATCCAATTAAATGTAGTCACGAGATCCAAATAATATGACTGTTAGTGAGGCCTGTGCTGATCTAAAGGAAACCACATTTTCTCATTTCCTGGCATTCTGTCTTGTATACAGGTTCATCCTGAGGGGTTTGAGCACTTGTTCACAGGACAAACTGTTCTGTATCCCATCAGATTCCAAACGTCTTTCTTCTAGCGCAGCTAAGAGAATGGAAACGGTTACATCAATGTATTCTCATGCAATAGTTTAAACACGTCTCCCTTTTGTTTTAAACTGATAACTTATCTGTCAACCCAACCGTATCCCTAATTAGTTGTAAAATCCGTACTGTATGTATCGCTCCTATACATTAGCAATCATAGAGCATTTGTTTCCTGCTTTATGCGCATTTGCTTTGAATCACTTCCGAATGCTCCTGCTGTGTTGCAATCACATTTGAAACCAGTTCCATGAATATCCCAGTATGAAATGTATTGAAAAGAGCTTAAAGACGGGAAGCAGTGAAGCAGAGGAGGTAATGTTTTCTTGTAGCAGAGCGTGCCGGATTTATGGGATTCATCTGCTTTATATAAACATGGTTAGATCTCTAAGCACTTATGCTGCTAAATAAGTTACTCTGTGTGCTGTAAAATGTGTATTTCGAAATGGGTTCATTTTAGTGAAAACTTCAAAACAAAACACCCCTATTACTGGTGTGTTTACATTAGAGAAGTGGCGGACCCCCTTATTTTGGTTTAGGATCTAGATTCATCTTCGCATTTTGGTTTTGCAAAACCACCCTCAGCTGTTTTGGTTTTGAATAACAATTGAGAAAAGTGAATTAAAAAACAATAAAAATCGATAAAAATCAATAAAGCAGCTAAAATGTCAGAATCCAAAACCAGAGCATGTTTTTTAAGTCCGAGTTGTGAACCAGCAACAGATCCAAACTGGGACTCGGTTCAAATGGGTCACAAAAGTGAATCCAAACCTTGACCTAGTTCTACTGGGAACCCCTAAATTCGGGTGTGTTCGGATTTCAGAAATCCGGACCCGCACATGTCTAGTTTACAGGTACATAGGGGCATAATTATTAATTATAATTATAGACCCGATAATTATGATTTATTATCGGCACTTATCGCGGCAATAACAAATTAAGGTTCGCCCAAATGTATGAAGTAACATATGCAGTGACAGGGGCTCGGAAAGGAGCTTGTCCCTGTGCAGTGCTAATGTGATTGCTTCACGTCTCCTTCGGGTGCTGGCACCACTACTACGCATACTTGGTCTGCTAACCACACATGTGCGCGCAGCCATTCCTGGGGAGGGATCCTACAGATCCCTCTCCTGGTAAATTGTGTGTTATATATAGGAATGAGCGGGTTCGGATTTCTGAAATCCGAACCCCCCCGAGCCGAGACCGATCCGAGTCAGGCTCGACTTTTCCCGCCTGACTCGGATCTGAAATCGAGGCAAAACATCATCATCCCGCCTTCCGGGTCTCGCAGGTTTTGGATTCTATATAAGGTACCCGCGTCGGCGCCATTTTCTCACTCGGCTGTGGACAGTGAAGAGGATGGTGGGAGTTAGGGCTGGCTGGGCTGTGTAGTGTAGTGTAGTGCAGTGTAGTGTTGTGCTGTGCTGCGCTGTGATGCTGTTGTCCATAGGGGCTGTGTCCACTTCTCCAAAGTCCATAGGGGCTGGCTGTGTTTTGCTGTGCTGCTGTTGTCCATAGGGGCTGTGTCCACTCCTCCAAAGTCCATAGGGGCTGGCTGTGTTGTGCTGTGCTGCTGTTGTCCATAGGGCCTGTGGGTCTGATTCAGAGCCGGACGCTATTTGCGCTCGCTCGTTCTGAAAAAGGGGGTGGCTATTCAAATTAACCATTCGCTCTTTGCGGTCTGTTGACGCCTCTATGTTTGAACGAGCGAACAAAACTTGCGGTCGTAATTTTGAAAAAAACGCCCCCTGGCCGCTCGCATCATACGTCATGTGCGCTATTTATTAGATTAATCGAGTACATCGAACGGCATATGAACTGCTCGCTATTCTTGTGGTTGGTTTTTCCTACCGCAATCTTGCAAGCAGTTCTGACTATAAAACAACCAAGTGACGTGGTCAATGATGCTGCTGTATTAATTATGCACACCCTTAAAACGCCCATTTTGACCTTTAAGCACGCCTGCGTTCTAATCTCCACTCCCCGTTTTCAAGCACTTTCCCCTGTGACCACCCACATACGCCTCCTCCTGTCACTCAAAATAGCAGGCATTCGCTATTTAGCGAGCACACGATTTTCGGCCGCACTGACTGGTTCGCGAATGCGTATTACAATCCGTACGCATGCGCAGATGTGCGAACATCGCTCGGAACGAACAAGCGGCCGCTTATGAGCGGCTCTGAATGAAGCCCTGTGTCCACTCCTCCAAAGTCCATAGGGGCTGGCTGGACTGTGTTGTGCAGTCAGTTGTCTATAGGGGCTGTGTCCACTCCAAAGTCCTGTGCAGTGTCCCAGTCCTAAAGGGGTGCTGTAGTGTTGTCCAGGGGGTGCTCTGTCCATCAGGGGTGCTCCCCCCAAGTGCAAAAAAAATAAATATTTTTTCTGTGTTTGTGAATTGTGTGTGCAGTAGCCGCACGTGCATCAACAAAGTAGCGCCAAGCGTGCACCTGTGTCATAAGTAAAGGACCGGCTGGCTTGTCCATTAAAGGTCGCTGTAACCCCAAAAGTGCGCTCCACAAAAAATAAAAAATTATCCTTTTTTTTTCTGTCTTTGTGAATTGTGTGGGCTGTAGCTGCACCTGCATCCTCAAAGCAGCAGCGCCAAGCGTGCGTCTGTCTGTTAAAGGGTGGTGTAACCCCAAAGTGCACTCCAACAAAAATAAAACATTTTCTTCTGTGTTTGTGAATTGTCTGCACTGTACGTGCATCCTCAAAGCAGCAGCGACAAGCGTGCGTCTGTCTGTTAAAGGGTGGTGTAACCCTCAAAGTGCGCTCCACAAAAAATAAAAAATTCTTCTTTTTTTTTCTGACTTTGTGAATTGTGTGGGCTATAGCGGCACCTGCATCCTCAAAGCAGCAGCAACAAGCGTGCGTCTGTCTGTTAAAGGGTGGTGTAACCCCCAAAGTGGGCTCCAACCAAAATAAAATAATCTTTTTTTCTGTGTTTGTGTGTGAAATGTATGCGCAGTAGCCGCACCTGCATCCTCAAAGCAGCAGCGCCAAGCGTGCGTCTGTCTGTTAAAGGGTGGTGTAACCCCCAAAGAGCGCTCCAACAAAAATAAAAAATTTTCTTCTGTGTTTGTGAATTGTCTGCACTGTACGTGCATCCTCAAAGTAGCAGCGCCAAGCGTGCATCTGTCTGTTAAAGGGTGGTGTAACCCCCAAAGTGCACTCCAACAAAAATAAAACATTTTCTTCTGTGTTTGTGAATTGTCTGCACTGTACATGCATCCTCAAAGCAGCAGCGACAAGCGTGCATCTGTCTGTTAAAGGGTGGTGTAACCCTCAAAGTGCGCTCCACAAAAAATAAAAAATTCTTCTTTTTTTTTCTGTCTTTGTGAATTGTGTGCACTGTAGCTGCACGTGCATCAACAAAGGAGCAGCGCCAAGCGTGTGCCTGTGTCCCATAAGTAAAGAGCCAGCTGGCTCATTTCTTAAAGGGTGGTGTAACCCACAAAGTGCTCTAGTCTCCAACAAAAAAAAAAATATTTTCTGTGTTTGTGTGCGCCTTAGCCGCACGTTTATATCAATATAACATAAATGGAGGACCAAACTTTCTCCGATAAAAATAAAATAGGGAAAGATCAAGAACCACTTCCTCCTAGTGCTGAAGCTGCTGCCACTAGTCATGACATAGACGATAACATGCCATCAACGTTGTCTGCCAAGGCCGATGCCCAATGTCATAGTAGAGGGCACATACAATCCCAAATGACAAAGTTCAGGAAAATGACCTTAAAAAAAATATTTTAATCATCTGAGGAGAAACGTAAACTTGCCAATATGCCATTTACGATACGGAGTGGCAAGGAACGGCTAAGGTCTTTCCCTATGTTCATGACTAGTGGTTCACCTTCACATGACGATGGAAGCCCTCCTCCCGCTAAAAAAATCAAACGAGTTAAGCTGGCAAAAGCACAGCGAAGAACTGTGCGCTCTAAGAAGATATCACAAATCCCCATGGAGAGTCCAAGGACCTTATTCAGAGGCGGGCCGCCTCGATGTTTTGCCAGTGCGCATGCATGAAACCCGCTGCGACCGACAGCGCCGTTCGTAGCGGGTCTCTTTCCAAAGGGGGCGAGCTGTCGATGTTGATTGACAGCTCGCCCCGTTTGGAAGGCGGGCCGGGGGGGTGGCAGCCAAAATGGAGGCGTTCCCATGGGAACGCCTGCCATTTGGGGGAGGCCCCACTGACATCACTAGTGATGTCAGTGGAGAGCTTCCGGCTCTGACAGAGTCAGAAGCTCTCCGGGGCTTACGACAAGTGAGACCCTACCCTAGGGTCTTGTCGTAAGCCCCGATGGTCGCGATGGTCTCTGACCATCGCGACCATCACCCGAGCGGACGTTAGAGCTGTGGGTGTTAACCCACAGCCTAATGACCGCAACAGAGGTGGGCGGTCAGGATGCAAGTGGCCGCCCAGTTTCTGAGCGACCGCTTGCATCCTCCGACCGCCTCTGAATGAGGCCCCAAGTGTGGTGGCGGTTGCGATGTCTGACCTTCCCAGCACTGGATGGGAAGAGGTGGCTCATTCCACCATTTGCACGACCCCTGCAAGTGCTGAAAGGAGCACCCACAGTCCACTTGCTGATATGCAAATTGAAGATGTCACTGTTGAAGTACAACAGGATGAGGATACTGGTGTAGCTGGCGCTGAGGAGGAAGTTGCCGAGGAGGATTCTGATGGTGATGTGGTTTGTTTAAATCAGGCTCCGGGGGAGACAGTTGTTGTCCGTGGGATGAAAAAGCCCATCACGGTCATGCCTGGGCAGAAGACCAAACATTCCACCTCTTTGGTCTAGCAATATTTCTATCCAAATCCGGACAACAACTGTCTTGCCATATGAACCATATGTAAAGGTGAAATAAGTAGGGGTAGGGACGTTAACCACCTAGGAACATCCTCCCTTATACGGCACCTGCAGCGCGTTCATAAAAAGTTACTGTCAAGTTCAGAAACTTTGGCTAAGACCGCAAGCAGTCCAGGGACACCTAAATCCCGTTGTCCTGTTGTATCCAAGTGCCTGCAAACCACACCGTCAACTCCCTCCTCGTCAATTTCCTCTTTAGTCAGGATCAGAAGTAGTCCTGCAGGCCATGTCACTGGCATGACTGACTCTCCTATCCGGGATTCCTCCGGAGGATCCTGCATTGCTACGTCTACTGCTGCTGCTGCTGCTGGGAGTCGTTCATCATCCCAGAGAGGAAGTAGGAACACCACTACTTTTACTAAACAATTGACCCTCCAACAGTCCTTAGCGAGGAGGATGAAGTACGACAGCAGTCATCCTGAAGCAAAACGTATAACTGAGGACTTGACTGCTATGTTGCCACTTCACTAGGCAGGCGATACCGAGACTGTACAGAAACATCAGAAAAAGTGTCCTCAGTGTCCCGAAAAAATTTGGTTGTACCCAATGTCCACTTAACCACAGACATGTGGACAAGTGGAACAGGGCAAACTAAGGACTATATGACTGTGACAGCCCACTGGGTATCACCTTACGCAGCAACAACAGCAGCGTCACCAGTAGCAGCATCTCAGAAACGCCAGCTCGTTCCAAGGCAGGCTACACCATACTTGCCTACTTCTGAAAACTAGTTTCAGGGAGATTATAGGCTGTAGTAAAATCCGCAGCATGGACGCAACAGAGGAGGCGTGGCCAGCTCCGGCCAAAGGGCGTATCTAGCTTCACTTAAGGGGGTATCTATTCCCACTAAGGGGGGTGTCTTGCAGAGGCAGGTGAAAACATATGTAAAATGCATAAACTAAAATAAAGCATTGGAATAATAAAAAAGCATACACTTTTCTAAAATATGGCTGAATGTTTATTGTTGTAAATTATTTCATAGCTACAGTAGCACTATTCCAAGACAATGGAGTATGGATAAAGAAGGGACATTAAAGTTAGACAAAATAAATGCAGATTTGAGAGCAAAGGGTAGTGAGAGTCCTGCTGTGAGAGAGCTCACAATCTAATGGGAAACAGAACTATGGTGACAGTAACAGGGGTGCACCAGTGTAAGTATAGGTGGGAGTATGATATCTATTGTAAAAGGGTGGGCTTTCACTTTACTGAATGTGAGGGGGTTCAGTGTGAAGCTGTCTGGACTAAGTGGACTGCCTTATCTTGCAAGGTTATGATCTCATTAGACAGCTTTCTTGAATGACAGGCAGTCTGCCCTCCCAGTGGGGACCTGCAGTGTGCAGACTGCCTGTCTTTCCAGAGAACTGTCCACAAAGATCACAACCCTGCAAGATAAGGAAATCCCAACCTTAACTCTCAATCCTTCCATCGGGAAACCATCTGCGCAGAGCAAAGCAACAGTAAACAAAGCTGCTTAGTTTATAAACAAAAGTTCCGGAGTCTCTGCTACTTACTTTTACTGTATTTCTAGGGGATCGGTTTACAGCCATCAGGGGAAAGACGCTGCTGCATCCAGTCACTGCCATGTGACTCCGGGTGGGAAGGCACTGCAGGGAGTCTGTGTGTCTGATTATGTGCTAGGCAGCCACCGCTGCTCACAACCCTGCGGTGGCCAGCCTCTAGCACTGTACATAGCAAAGTCACGTTGCTACATCCTCCTCACTCAAGCCCCATCTCTGCCCCATCCAGACTCGCGCATGCGCAGTCGGATATTCAACTGCACAGTCGGGAAACCGGGAGGTTTTCTTTACTTTCTAGGGTAGCGGGAGCTCCCATCTTAAAACGGGAGGCTCCTGCGGAAATCGGGAGGGTAGGCAAGTCTGGGCTACGCTGTGTATCACCGGTTTCAGTAAGAGGCACACTGCCGACAACCTCTTAGAGATACTGAGGGAAATCATCGCCCAGTGGCTTACCCCACTTAGACTCTCCTGGGGATTTGTGATATCTGACAACGCCACCAATATTGTGCGGGCATTACATCTGGGCAAATTCCAGCACGTCCCATGTTTTGCTCACACAATAAACTTGGTGGTGCAGAATTTTTCTGAAAAGCGACAGGGGCGTGCAGGAGACGCTTTGGGTGGCTCGAAAAATTTCTGCCCACTTTCGCCATTCATCGACTGCGTGCCGAAGACTGGAGCGCCAGCAAACACTCTTGAACCTGCCCCGCCATCACCTGAAGCAAGAGGTTGTGACGCGGTGGAACTCAACCCTCTATATGCTTCAGAGGATGGAGGAGCAGCAAAAGGCCATTCAAGCCTATACATCCACCTGTGACATAAGCAAAGGAGGCGGTATGCACCTGACTCAAGCGCAGTGGAGAATGATTTCCGTGTTGTGCAAGGTTCTCCAGCCCTTCGAACTTGCCACACGTGAAGTCAGTTCAGACACTGCCAGCTTGAGTCAGGTCATTCCCCTCATCAGGCTTTTGCAGAAGCAGCTGGAGAAAGTGAAGGAGGAGCTAAGACGGAGCGATTCCGCTCGGCATGTGGGACTTGTGGATGAAGCCCTTCATTCGCTTTGCCAGGATTCCAGGGTGGTCAATCTGTTGAAATCAGACCACTACATTTTGGCCACCGTGCTCGATCCTAGGTTTAAAGCCTATGTGGTGTCTCTCTTTCCGGCCGACACAAGCCTGCAGAGGTGCAAAGACCTGCTGGTGAAAACACTGTCAGCTGAAGCGGAACGTGACACATTAACAGCTCCTTCTTCATTTTCTCCCGCAACTGGGGCTGCCAGAAAACAACTTAGTATCCTAAGCAACCCGCTGGTGGTAATGCAGGGCAGGCAGGACCAAGTTTGGACATCTGGTCCAGACTGAAGGACCTGGCAACAATTTCTGACATGTCTACTGTCACTGCAAATGATACTGTCACCATTGACAGAATGGTGGAGGATTACATCGGTGACAGCATCCAAGTAGGCATGTCAGACAGTCCGTATCTGTACTGGCAGGAAAAAGAGGCAATTTGGAGGCCCCTGTACAAACTGGCTCTATTTTACCTGAGTTGCCCACCCTCCAGTGTGTACTCCGAAAGAGTGTTTAGTGCAGCCGGGAACCTTGTCAGCGAAAGGCGTAGGAGGTTGCTTCCACAAAATGTGGAGAAGATGATGTTCATAAAAATGAATTATCAAGTCTTCCAGGGAGACCAACCTCCAGAATGTACAGAGGGACCTGTGGTGGTGGATTCCAGCGGGGACAAATTAATACTCTGTGAGGATGAGGATGTACACAACACTGAAGAGGGTGAGGAATCGGTGGATGAGGAGGATGAGGATGACATCTTGCCTCCGTAGAGCCAGTTTGTGCAGGGACAGATTAATTGCCAGCTTGTTTTGTGGGGGCCCAAACGAACCAATCAGTTCAGCCACAGTCGTGTGGCAGACCCTGGCACTGAAATGATTGGTTTGCTAAAGTGTGCATGTCCTGTTTATACAACATAAGGGTGGGTGGCTGGACAGGCAATCGGGAAGCCGACTGCCTAAATACCGGCAGCCGGCTTCCCGACTGTCTTATCCCGGCAAGGGTGAAATGCCGGGCGTCTAGATGTAGACGCCCGCATTTCCCCGAGGCCGGGAGACCGGCGCCCGGCATCACGATCATAGTGATGCCGGGTGCCGCGAGCGGACAGCCGCGGGGGGGGGGGAGGGTTAGGGTTAGGCATCCCCGGGGGGGACTTAGGGTTAGGCACCCCTGGGGGACTTAGGTTTAGGCAGCGGGGAAGGGGGTGGTTAGGGTTAGGCACTTAAAGGGGGGATTAGGGTTAGGCACTTGGGGGGGAATTTAGGGTTAGGCACCCCTAAGGAGGGTTAGGGTTAGGGGGGTTAGGTTAGGTTAGTGGATACTTACCTATCCGCGATCTGGATTTCCAGCGCTGTCGGGCTTCCGCTGCGTCGCACTCTGCTCCTGTCGGGCTGCCGCTGACGGGAATCAAACCAGGCGGGCGGCGGTATTTCATACCAATCCCGGTGGGAGGGCCCAAGGACAATTCCATCTTGCACCTCTATTTTTCTTTGCATTATGTACTGTTTGGGGCCTAGTTTTTCAAACTGCCATCCTGTCTGCCACTGCAGTGTCACTCCTAGATGGGCCACGTGTTTGTGCCGCCCACTCGTGTCGCTTAGCATAGTCATCCAGCTACCTCGGTGCAACCTTTTGGACATAAAAACACTATTGTGAGGTGTTCAGAATAGACTGGAAATGAGTGGAAATTAAGGTTATTGAGGTTAATAATAGCATAGGAGCAGAAAAACCCACAAATTCTGTGATTTTTGCTGTTTTTATGCTTTTTTTCAAAAAAATACAGATCCAAAACACAAAACCCAGAACCCAAAACACGGAAGGGTGGTTTTGGCAAAACCAATCCAGATCCAAAACACGAAGAAAGATCCAGATCCAAAACCAAAATACAAAACACGAAAAGTGGCTGGTGCACACCCCTAGTTATATATCTCATAGACTACAACAGTTAACGCCATCTGACTGGTAAATTTAGCAATAAAGCAGTGACCATCGTAACCTATGGGGGCCACTTTTGCAGTTGAAAAACGGAAGATTGCCGCAGATATCTCTGACACATTTATTTGGGGAAAACTTAATATTTGCGGGTACCCCCCCAAGTCTGTAGGTGGCTGTCCTGCACTTGCGCTGGTGAAACAGGTCACAGTGTCCTGGCTGCTGCAGTCTGATTAACAGGCTGTGGCCATTTGTCGTTTGAGAGTGGGGAATGGATGGCAACAGGGACCATACCCCAAATGAAGGCAAGTAGCCTCCGTTACTTTGGAGTGTCGAAGTCATGGTCTAAATCTTCCCACACAGATTTCCTGGCCCCGGCAAAGGTGTTCCATTGCTCATTCTGAGTAAGCCTAGACTTATTCAGATGGGCGATGACCATGGCTGTTTGATCATGGTCTGACAAAAGGCATTTTTTTCCTTCAGTTGCCTCCTGTAGCATTAGTATATTTTAGCATTGCTGCCGCATTCAAAGACGCAGCAGCGATGCTATTAGTGTACAACTCTGGATAAGGCCCAACATGTTTATTACTTACTTATTAACAGCGCTTTACAGAGTATATTTCAGTCACTGACATCATTCCCTGCCCCAGTGGAGCTTACACTCCATATTCCCTATCACATGGACACACACAAACATACTGGAGGAAACCCATGCAAGTATGGAGAGAACATACAAATGCCACACAGAAGTCAGGAGCACAGCACTGCGAGGCAATAATGCTAACTACTATGCCAACCGTGCTGCCCAGGAGATTATGCTTAGAGGAGCTGTCCACTCAGCGATATATTACTAATAAGACATCCGACCCCCAGATATCACTACGCAATGGCTTGATGCCTTTTGGGAGATACTTGCCCTGTGATGGTGCCTAGTGACTGATTCTCCTGTTGCCAATGTCAAGAAACAATAAATCTATCCTGATACAAAGCAGCTTGTAATGTGGCAATGGCAGTGATGTTATCTATCTATCTATCTATCTATCTATCTATCTATCTATCTATCTATCTATCTATCTATCTATCTATCTATCTAGCTATCTATGTAGCTATCTATGTAGCTATCTATCTATCTATCTATCTATCTATCTATCTATCTATCTATCTATCTATCTATCTATCTATCTATGGGCCTGATTCAGAGACTGACTAGCGGCTGTGCAATTCTGTCCATTTAAAATACAAAAGCAGAAGGAGGTGTTAGACACCTCCTTGCTGCATCTGCGTGATCCCAGCGCTGCGACCGTGGTCGCAGCCTGGGGTCACCATCGGAAAAATCAGTCGCGATTGTTGTCCCTTCGTCCAGGCTGCGGGAAGCTTTAGCTTGCGAGGCCATGAAGTCTGCATGCACCCACGCAGACCCCGGCCTAGTCCCTCCTGGAAAACGGGACGACACGCCCCCATTTCGAGGAACGCTGCCCAGGAACGCCCCCGCTCCGCCTCTCAAACTCCGCAGCCTGTCAATCAGGCTGCTGCTGGGAGGCTCTGCAAGTGAACTCGCAGACGGAGGGCTGCACAAGCACAGTACACCTTCTGTGCATGCACAGTCCTCCCACCATCGGAGATGTGCGATACCCATTGGGTTAGCGTACATGAATCAGGATCTATCTATCTATCTATCTATCTATCTATCTATCTATCTATCTATCTATCTATCTATCTATCTATCTTTATTTATTTTCACTTATTCCAGCCACTGACTACATACAAGCAATGAACAGACATTACATCCTGGGATCTACAACTAGATGTGTTTGTGGAACCGCCCCACTGAGAAACTGACTTTATTTGATATAAGGTAAATGAAACAAGTGCTGTCAAATTCCTCCCAAAACATTTTTACTTTGCACTTTGTTCTAGCCTTTGTTCTAGCCATCCTTTGTTCTAGCCTTCAGAAACAAAGGAAAGATTCTCCTGGACGGCTAAAGGCTGGAGGCGATCCCAGATGCTGAGATGCCCCTTCTCATGTGTTCATGTATATGTAAGCAAACTGAGAGAGACTTAGACATATACCTATTTTTGGCTCCTGATTTTATTTTGGTAAGTAAATTATCTCTCCCCACAAAAATGCAGGAAGTGGCCGGGAAATCCAATAGCTCTTGAACAACTTGACTATAGCTGAACCTCAGAGAAAAAAGGGATTTGTTTTTTTGCAAACTTCAGTCTGAAGGGGAGATTGACTGACTACACAGAGAGAAGCATTCCTGTCCCTGCTTCCATAATTAGGATAAAACCAGGATTTACATTTGCTGGAGTCACTCACACTTAAACCTTATTCTTCCCTGCTCTGTCAAAGTGACAGCATGGGGGGATACCCAGGACACTCTTAATTAAGGAAAGAGGAACTTCAGTGGATTCTACAAAGCTCCAGAGATGGATGTATATTATACCAAAGAAGAAATGCATATGGATGTATGACATAACAAGGGCACTGTAATTTTAAGGTAAGTTGCAGAATACTTTAAGCTAGTGAGTGGGGGGTTAATGGGTGGTCTCTGGGATATTTGAAGCTAATGAAATCTGAGGAATGTTGCACATTACATTCCCCAGCTTCTAGCTTTTTGGAAGAGGTCACTGGGTTGTATAGACTGAGTTCTCTGAACTGATGATCAGTCATTAATTGGATATAGAATCACAGAGGACCTGACTCCGGCAAGTCTTCCCTAGGTACTGGCAATAAAACCTCTCTTCCAAGATTTGTTCCAGCTAAGGAAAATATTCTAAAGCCAGTCACCAGACAATTGCAGACACATGCTTAAAAGGGTAAAAGGCTTTTATGTATGTATGTGTGTATATATATCCTGGATGTAACTTTAGAGCAGAATTCCTGAAAAGTCCAAGTGGCTGGGATGGTATTTTCCTTTGAAGATTATTATGTAACATGTCAGTAAGCGGTTATTGGTGGTTAAGAGTTTATCTTTACTTCTAATGTTTTTTTTTTCATTTTTGTTTTTGTTTCTTTTTGCAGGTAACCATGGTGGCTTGGTGGTCCAGTGCATGGCTAAGCTGTCTGTTCATCTTGCTTATATGTTATGAAATCCCTGCGGAGCGATGCACTGGGGGTCCACCCTGCACTAGCAGCAGCTCCATAGAAAATGATCAGCAAAAGCCGTGTATGGGTGCCAGGTGCAAAACCTCACGCACCCATAGACACGCAGCCAGCAGTGATGGCTTTTTCCAGTCTGGGAGTACTAGCCATCAGCCCTCCGCTTCAGCAAGAGGCGACTTTTCTGGTAGCACGGACACCTGGGGTGGAACACAACACCACAGCGGCAACGTTAGTAGGGATTGTAAAGGTATTGAGTGTAGGCTGCCCCTGCGGATCCGCTTGAAGTCTCGGAGCAGAGTTTCTTGCACTGGGGAAGGGTGCGCACCTGCAGAAGGGCAGACGCTGGTGCATTTGTCAGACAGGGCAGCTCACTTTATTGGAGAGGCACCAGATCAACAATACTCAAACTCGGAACTCGGAGGAGCTCCATTGGGAGTTCAGCTCACCTGCGACATCAAACCAGGTACAGTAAGTGTGCAATGTGCAGAGCAGGTGAAGAAATCATGGAGAATAGTTACTAACTTATTTAGAAGAGTTGCTGAGATAATATATATCACCCCTATAACCCAGCACTATGATCTCTGTTCTAATTATTAACAAATAGCTGTATTAGTGTCATGAATACTGTAAAGCACCAGCTTATGTATATTTTGTATTTATTATAGATTTTCTTTCTCGTGGTCCCTATACATTAGTATTTTTTTTAGCGTTAAATACTTTATTCTGATCAGCATTATTTGTTATGCATTGCATTATTATATTGTTTAGTTATTATGTGTTGCATTAGTGTACATGTGTACAAATTAGAGATGCGTGCTGACCCCCGTGTTTAGGTTTTTATTTTGGATTCATCTTCATGTTTTTGTTTTGCAAAACTACCCTCAAGCGTTCTGGTTTTAGTTTTAGTTTTGGATCTGGATTTTTTATTTTTTTTTTAATTATAAAATGTTCTTAAAAACAGCTAAAATCATGTAATTCTTGCAATCCAAAACCTGAAATTCGGATTTAATATTCGAATTCTGAACTGCGGGAAGATTAGAACCGCGACTCGGATCTGTCCAGGTTCACAAAATTCGGGTAAATTCATATTTTTGGAGAACCGAACCACACATCTCTAGTACAAATGACTGGTAATTAAGGCTAATTCACATAATAGGCATAGGAAAGACCTCAGGGGACTTAGAACCTCTTTGAACACACAGCTATTATCATGTCTATGCTAAATTAAATTAACTTTAAAGAATATTAAGTATTTGTGGGTCTGGTGGCAGAATACTGTTACAACAATAGCGTCTATATATGGAATCACTCTGCAGGTGGGAGTGATTCCATATATAAAAGGAGTAGAGCAGTAACAATCACAAATGTACAGATATGACCAGCTATATCCTTGCCGCTGGTGTGGCAAATCGCACCACGCATAATGTGAGACCTGCGTCTGCGAGCAAATACGTGCGCTGTGTACGCAGACACACCTCCATAGGAATGCATGGTGCGATCGTAGTGCACTCCATAGCGTACCGTAACGTATGCAGGCACGGGGAATCGCATGGCGCATGTTTGTGGCATGATCAGCCACAATGTAACTGGGCATATCTGTACACACTAGATACCATTATGCCCCCTTATTACAGTTATAATTATGTATAAAGTTCATGTAGCATAAACGCAGAGGGTCTGATTCACACAGTGGCACTCTAGTCCGTTTTACGGATGGATCTCATGATTTTTAGTAACTGCGCATGCATCGGAGCTGGATGCACGCATCTATGAACTATTCGGAGGTGTACTCTTCTCAGTTACATCTAACTTGCAGGTGAATGGGCATACAGTAACTGGTCACGTAGGCTAAGCTGAGTGACTGCATGTAGGCAGCGTTGCAGACTGTACAGAGTTCTGTGTATGCAGAGATCTGCATGGTTCCAGACTTTTCTCTTTCCAATGGTATAAAGCTGGGGAAAATGCCCTGTGATAGTAATTACAGCACAAGCAGATAGATAGGGGCGGTGCGGCCATCTTGGAATACAGATGAAAAAACGCTTTTCTTTCTGAGCAGGGAATGCGGCTGCATCGGCGGCCGACTTGTTCGTGACTCTGTATAAGCACCAATTATTTTATATTAAACTCCTACCAGCATTGTACAATAACTATATGGTTTGTATGTGGGAGTCCTGCATTGTCACTTGATGCTTTTACAGAAAACCTTGAATAATATTTCTTGCATTGGGACAATTCCAAATACCTGAAAATCTCCCCTAAACATACTGTAATAGTGCAGTAAATGTGATCGTTTTGAAAGTTTGATCAATTTAACTTTCTTAGTCATTTAAAATAATAAAGAAATGTTAAATATTGGAAACAAAAATAAGTTACACAGATGTATTCATTTGAACCTAGTAAAACTATTTCACTTGCCCAGGACAGCATGTTCCAAGGGTCTGACAATGAAGCAACTGTGGCTTGTAGGAGCCTCTCCTGAGTCAAAATTTATTTTATTAATAGTAAAATATTTGATACTATAACTACACAATATAATAATGCACAGAGATAATTGGGGAGTGGTCCTGGTAAATTACAGTTGTTGCCATGTTTTCCTTGCGTCAGACATGAAGGGTCCTCATGCTTGGGGCCAACTGCTGGATGACTTGAGACATTCCACGGCAAGTCCAAACTTGAACATATGTGTTTGAGATCTCAGCAAATTCAGGACATCTTCCACTGCTGAGCTGATTCATTTTATGGTCTTTAAAAAGAAAATGAATGGCAGCTCCCACTGGAGGAAATAATTAACAGTGTTAACCATATTAATATATTCAAAAAGATACAGGAGGTTAGAGAGGGAGGTAGCGGGGGATTGTGCCAAATGCCAGCAGACGGATGAATGGGTGATTGTTTAAAGAGAACTAAAACTGCTGCATAGACAATGGAATATTATAGGTACTTGGGGTGCAAAATGTAAATCTAAGACTTCCTTATACCGTGTGATATGAAATATATTATTATAATGACATTTTATTTATATATGTATTCTTGAGTAGCAGATAGCACTAATTTATTTAAGTGCTGTGCAGAATAAAGCTACGTACATAAAACATATAATTATTGACTAAAATTCTGGGGTTTGCAACAACAATTTAAAGGGAAAAGGAAGGATTATATACCAGTAATATGGGTAGGTGTAATAGAAATTATGGGTTCATCTGATGCACAGTTGAACAAACTCCTGTTTGCGGAGTGTACAGGGCAGGATTATGAGCCACATGGGTCTGGGACTGGAAACATACAAGGGCCTATTGTGAGAAGCGGAGGAGGTGTGACTGGTGCTATGTGGGTGTGGCCAGTGTCATGTGGGTGTGAGTATACTCCCCACAGCCTCAGCCCCAATGTCTCCCTATATATGCAAAAATGCAAAGTTTGCATCATTTTGAGAGGAAAATAGAAGTACAATTGTAATACCTAGGATTTATGGTCGAGTGTGTGGCCGACCTATATTTTAGAGATGTGCGGGTTCGGTTTTATTCGGTTCTTATCGCCAAATTATCGGATTTATCTTATTGGATATCTTATTGGCTATCCAAAACACGTGACAGCCGCATAGCCAATATAATGCTGTTTTTGAGATCTGAACATATCAGAGTAAAACCGAACCGCACATCTCTCTGACAAGTCACAGCCTGGCGAGTGCTGTGCTATACAGCCATGCGTGTGCCGTGCGTACGCATCGTTACAACGATGAGTGTGGTGACTTATAAAGAGTAACTACGCTGTAATGTGGCATTCTAAAGAGCGGATGTGTCAGCAGAAATGCTGGCTGCAGTGTGTAGCGTTGGCTTGAAGTATAAATATCCTTATTTTTAGAAGTGTCGAACTGCACACTGATAATGATGATGTGTATCAAACCAAGTGTACAGATAGGGGTCTTCTCTTTAGAGCTCTGCATATAGTATGGGCAAATCAGTGGCGTATCTATAATGGGTGCAATGTGTGCGGGGCACACGGGCCCCTGGGTCCAGGGGGGCCCCACACTGCACCCATTTTCTTTTTAAACTTACCTGTCCGAGGTCCCGCGTCGGGTGTCACTGCTGCTCAGAACACCGGTAAAATGGCCACCGCAGACAATTTTTCTGGTGTTCTGCGCATGCGCAGTAGATTCCGGGCACACTCTAGTGCCCAGAGTCTACTAAGCTCCGGTGGCTGGCCAGCTGCGTCAGTCGGCTGCCAGCCACCAGGGAGAGAGGAGGGGGCCCCGCACGAGGAGTGCACACGGGCCCCCTCCTCCCTTAAAACACCCCTGGGGCAAATATAATCATTTAATGCCTGGTATGTAATAAGGAAGCAATTATGGGCAACTTGCATTCAAATCTGCATCAGTCTCTATGTGGGTATCCCCTGGAATTAGAGAAATTCTTTAGTGGGATTTCTTCTTGTAGGGACCACCGTCCTGTCAGTCCTTGGGGACATCTAGTTGTATTCAACTGTAAGGGTCAAGGACACAGACACCTGTGATTCAGATGCACTTAAAGTATTTGAATACAAAGTCCTTAGGAAGCATTTAGTCCAATATCATTAAAGGCAGGCAGCACGTTTCAGTTGTCAGGACAAGTCATGTTTGGGAATGTGTTTTCCGAATAATCGCTGTTAAACAAGCTTTCAGCTCTTATACCAAGTAGGAAATGGGCTAAATATTTACTGAATTGTTACTAATATTTATGTGTCCCACTGGGCTCTGAAATTGTTAGTTTCCTGATTATTTCTGATGTGCCTAGAAATAAATCTCCTACTGGCATTTCCTTTTCTTTAAAGTGCCTACTTTAATTGAGAAAGAAAACACTTCAAATTGAAGAATTTATCTTCCTTCTGTTTACTCTATCGATCCCCTCTCTCACAGCTGTTTCTTTATGAGACTGCATTAGTATTTCATTACCTGCGCGCTCTGTGTTCTTCTGTTCTGCATTATCTTGAATTATGTGTCCAGGGAACTCAGCAAGTGGAAGTAAAATTTGCTGAAAGGTAGCATTATGTTCCAAAGTATCAAATTGCTTTCCCAGGGGTATGTTCCATGTGATGTAGTGAGTGATTGCTGTTTAATTATTAACTACTTTACATTGACTTCTCTAGGCAGGATTAGACACAGAGGAATATCTATCTATCTATCTATCTATCTATCTATCTATCTATCTATCTATCTATCTATCTATCTATCTATCTATCTATCTATCTATCTATCTATCTATCTATCTATCTATTGAGGTCTATTATTAAGTCAGGGTGATAACATAGAGTTTCTGTCGCTGCTTTATTGATACTGGCTGGCAGTGGTAAGAATAAAGGAAATGCAAAAATGTATATTTTTTTATAATGACTATGGGCCTGATTCAGACCCACTCGCGAGCGGCTGTCCGCTCGCAAGTGGGTCGATGTTCTGCACTGAGCATGCGCACGATGGAGGGAGCTCCGTCGTGCGCATGCACCAGACGTGACGAGCGAAGGAAAGTCCTTCGCTCGTTGTGTCTGATCAAAGGGGGCGTGCTGTCGATGTTGATTGACAGCACGCCCCCTTTGGTGGGCGTGCCGGGGGCGTGCCTCCCTGACGGGGAGCTTGCGGTTGAAAACCTCAACCGCAGGCTCCGGCTCGCAGTTTCGATGGTCGCGATGGTCACGACCATCGCGGCCATCAAACTGCACGCTCGTATAGGCTGTGGGTGGTGACCCACAGCTATACGAGCGTCCAGGAGGACGCTCCATTTTTATGGAGGGCGGCCCTCATTCAGAGCGTGCGCTCTGCTCAGAGCGTATGGCTCTGAATGAGGGCCTATGGCCCTCATTCAGAGCCACTCGCTAGCGGCAGTTCGCTCGTTCCGAGCGATGTTCGCACATCTGCGCATGCGTACGGTTTTTAGTACGCATGCGCGAACCAGTGCGGCCGAAATTCGTTGGTACGCAATATAGCGAGGGCCTGCTATTTTGAGTGACAGAATGAGGCGTATGTGGGTGGTAACAGGGGAAGGTGCTTGAAAACGGGGAGTGGAGATCCGAACGCAGGCGTGCTTAAAGGTCAAAACGGGCGTTTTAAGGGAGTGCATAATTAATACAGCAGCGTCATTGACCACGTCACTTGGTTCTTTTTAACTCAGAACTGCTCGCAAAATAGCGGTTGAAAACACCAACCACAAGAATAGCGAGCAGTTCATACGCTGTACGATGTACTCGATTAATCTAATAAATAGCGGACATGACGTATGGTGCGTGCGGCCAGGGGGCGTTTTTATCAAATAAACGAGCGTATGTTTTGCTCGCTCGTTCAGACTTAGAGGTGGGAACAGACTGCAATTTGCGAACGGATCATTTGAATAGCCACCCCTTGTTTTTGAACGAACGACCACAAATAGCGAACGGCTCTGAATCAGGCCCTATATTTGCTGTAGCTTTTAATAACTAGGAAATAACAATTTTCTACACTTAATAGATATATCCCATATTGTCTTTTGTTTGGACATTTTAGACATGTAATTTGTTTTCATTCTGTGACACTGTAAAACACAATGTGCTAGTTGTAGTTGTACGTAGAATTGTAGGTCTCTCACACAGCCTTAATTTTATTTAGCCGTTTTACACTATGATTATTCAAATTCAAAACACGATTCCCTGATCCCAAGTTATTTTCCCCAATATAATGAATCTTTGATGCACCAATATGCGTCCATGCATTGCTGACATTTTCTAGCGACTCACCGATCATTTTCACCAAAGATCGGATCTGCAATTTGTAAAATTGCCTCATTTTACTACACATGGGGCGCGATTCAATTCAGCGCGATGTAAATAGCGCCGGGAGATAGCGAAGGAAAGTCCTTCGCTCGTTGTGTCTGATCAAAGGGGGCTTGCTGTCGATGTTGATTGACAGCACGCCCCCTTTGGTGGGCGTGCCGGGGGCGTGCCTCCCTGACGGGGAGCTTGCGGTTGAAAACCTCAACCGCAGGCTCCGGCTCGCAGTTTCGATGGTCGCGATGGTCACGACCATCGCAGCCATCAAACTGCACGCTCGTATAGGCTGTGGGTGGTGACCCACAGCTATACGAGCGTCCAGGAGGACGCTCCATTTTTATGGAGGGCGGCCCTCATTCAGAGCGTGCGCTCTGCTCAGAGCGTATGGCTCTGAATGAGGGCCTATGGCCCTCATTCAGAGCCACTCGCTAGCGGCAGTACACTCGTTCCGAGCGATGTTCGCACATCTGCGCATGCGTACGGTTTTTAGTACGCATGCGCGAACCAGTCAGTGCGGCCGAAATTCGTTGGTACGCAATATAGCGAGGGCCTGCTATTTTAAGTGACAGAATGAGGCGTATGTGGGTGGTAACAGGGGAAGGTGCTTGAAAACGGGGAGTGGAGATCCGAACGCAGGCGTGCTTAAAGGTCAAAACGGGCGTTTTAAAGGAGTGCATAATTAATACAGCAGCGTCATTGACCACGTCACTTGGTTCTTTTTAACTCAGAACTGCTCGCAAAATAGCGGTTGAAAACACCAACCACAAGAATAGCGAGCAGTTCATACGCTGTACGATGTACTCGATTAATCTAATAAATAGCGGACATGACGTATGGTGCATGCGGCCAGGGGGCGTTTTTATCAAATAAACGAGCGTATGTTTTGCTCGCTCGTTCAGACTTAGAGGTGGGAACAGACTGCAATTTGCGAACGGGTCATTTGAATAGCCACCCCTTGTTTTTGAACGAACGACCACAAATAGCGAACGGCTCTGAATCAGGCCCTATATTTGCTGTAGCTTTTAATAACTAGGAAATAACAATTTTCTACACTTAATAGATATATCCCATATTGTCTTTTGTTTGGACATTTTAGACATGTAATTTGTTTTCATTCTGTGACACTGTAAAACACAATGTGCTAGTTGTAGTTGTACGTAGAATTGTAGGTCTCTCACACAGCCTTAATTTTATTTAGCCGTTTTACACTATGATTATTCAAATTCAAAACACGATTCCCTGATGCCAAGTTATTTTCCCCAATATAATGAATCTTTGATGCACCAATATGCGTCCATGCATTGCTGACATTTTCTAGCGACTCACCGATCATTTTCACCAAAGATCGGATCTGCAATTTGTAAAATTGCCTCATTTTACTACACATGGGGCGCGATTCAATTCAGCGCGATGTAAATAGCGCCGGGAGATAGCTCCCGTAGCTATTCAATTCATCGCGCTGTTAGGTCGGGGAAGGCTCGTTATCGCGCCTTAAACAGGGTGTTTAGGCGCGATAACGGGCATTCCCCGACCTAACTTCCCGGTGCGAGGCTGTTTTCCCGGTGCTAAGGGCAGAAAACAGCCTCGCGCCGGGACTTTTGTCAGATTTCTTCTCTCATCCCCGGAGGGATGAGAGAAGAAATCATTAGTCGGACTTGTCAGCGCGGTGTATTGAATAGCTCCGGGAGCTCACTCCCGGAGCTATTTACATCGCGCTGAATAGAATCGAGCCCATGGATTGTTGTATCGGCTGATCGTTACTATACTTTGCCAATCTAGAGCCATGATTGGCCTACAAAATCCAACATGTTGGAAATCGTAATTTGCTGATTACGACCAAAATATGATCAGTGAACCCCATACATTGCCATTTTTTTGTTTTGCAAAATCATCGGCCAAACGTTGAATTGGCCCAATTGAAGGTTGATGAATGGGCCCATTTAAGGTCATCAAGTACTGGAGATTAAATCTACATAAAAAGATACTCTCATTGACAACCATATATTGCACAGATATATCCCCATTTATATCCATTTTTATCCATATATTGCACACATATTCTACTTCCATCCATATACAAATTACCTTTAGAGGAAAGGAATTGAAATACCGGCAGCTGTTCAAATCCCGACAGCGGATGCCCGATGGATGAAGATCTCGACTGGGGCAGGTAAGTTCGGGATTAACATAGGCGTTGGTATTTCGATGATTATGTTAAATCCATTGCCGGGATTCCGCTGTTGGGATTGAGACCGGCGGCTCTCATAACTACATCCCCTTATAGATACTCCCATTTCCATATATGGTATTATACAGATATAATCCCAGTTCTACCATATATTGCACATAGATACACCCATTGTCATCCATAAATAGCACAGATATACAGTAATCCCATTGCCAGCCATATATTGCACATAATGTAGATACTCCCATTGCCAGCCATATATTGTACATAGATACTCACATTGCCAGCCATATATTGTACATAGATACTCCCATTGCCAGCCATATATTGCACATAATGTAGATACTCCCATTGCCAGCCATATATTGCACATAGATACTCCCATTGCCAGCCTTATATTGTACATAGATTCTCCCATCGCCAGCCATATATTGCACATAATGTAGATACTCCCATTGCCAGCCATATATTGTACATAGATACTCCCATTGCCAGCCATATATTGTACATAGATACTCCCATTGCCAGCCATATATTGTACATAGATACTCCCATTGCCAGCCATATATTGTACATAGATACTCCCATTGCCAGCCATATATTGTACATAGATACTCCCATTGCCAGCCATATATTGTACATAGATACTCCTATTGCCAGCCATATATTGCCCATAATGTAAATACTCCCATTGCCAGCCATAAATTGCACATAATGTAGATACTCCCATTGCCAGCCATATATTGCACATAGATACTCCCATTGCCAGCCATATATTGCACATGCAGTAGGTACTACTATTGCCAGCCATATTTTGCACATACTGTAGGCAGTGGCATCACTATGGCTGGTGATACCCAGTACGGCACATAGGGACTTCTTGCAGATAAAACAGGGCATGGCCAGCAAGGCCACACCCCCTGATGTGTAACTTTTGAGGCGTGACCGCGTGTCATTCTCCCGTTCTCACCACACTTGTGGCTTTTCCAAGCATGAGCCCATTATCCATCAGCGCTGCTCAGTGACACCATCTCAGGAGTCGACACCAAAATAACATAGCAGATCTGTTATTTTAGTGTCAGCCTCTCGTATGGTGTCACCCGGTGCAGCCCGCCCTCCCCTAGTGATGCCACTGACTGTAGGTACTCCTTTTGCCAGTCATATGTTGTACATAGATAGTCACATTGCAAACCATATATCGCACATACTGGTTTATATTCTCCCTCTATGCCCACGTGGATAGTAACACCGGTAGCTGACCGGCCCTGCCGTAGCGGTCACACGGTTGTGACGTCAAAGATCCATTCTCCAACTTGGATCTAGCAACAACCATCCCGGTAAGTGATATACAGGCGTCAGTGACGCTAACTCAGCCTTACGCCCTGTGCAGCAGTACTGCTTCCATATCACTAGCTACCGCAATGGCTGCCACCTGATGAATATTGCTGCAGTCTGCAAAATGACTGCCTGTACTGTGTGTAATGGATTTAAAGATAGACAGGAAGGTGAAAATTCTAAAACAGTAAAGAAGAAATAAATGAGAGAAAATAGTTTGTGGATGAATACTGTATAATAATCATACCACTGCCAATATTCCAGCAGCTAAAATCACATTTGTATCATTTTTGCTGGGTTCCCTGGTATTTGCAGTCTGGTGTTTTAATTTATAGCACTTACCCAAGTATCTAGGCCTGATCTGCCACTGATATAAGTTTTGACGCGTCTGTTGACTGCATGTTGTGTCTTTAAAACATATGTTCATAATAGCCTAAGGGACCACGGGCACACAGATGTTTCCCATCCTTTTAACTTTCAATTAGATGGTCACTTGATGCTAGGATTACATTTTAGGAATCTCATAGCTAAACTATGTATGCTGTGGAGTATAAATTAGTGTATCTTGAAACTAGAATTGTCCACTGAGATACATTTTCTAATTGATTTACTGCAGACTAATAATAGTAGGCAATATGTGATGTCAGAGCAGCGGTTACACAACCACATAGGAGAGTGTTACTAAATGGAGCCTGCAAGGTCATTTATGAGGGAGTGGCTATTCAAATTTATAGGTGGGGCCACACCCACAAAACAGAATAATGTAAAAATTGGACTGTTCAGGCATCCGTGCCATGTAGAGACATCATTCATATACATGATGTCTTCACTAAACCCGTATAGCTGAGGACTAACTTCTGGACTGACACCAGTGCCAAAGAGTCAACGATGTCAGGAAAAAAATGAAGGGTCTAATGCAGGGATGGGGAACCTCAGGCCCAGGGGCCGTATAAGGCCCGTGGAATCATTTGGACTGGCACTCTGAGCTTTTTTCTGCTAGCCTCATCTGGCTAGCAGGGTGCCTAGAATGGCACCAGAATCTTACAGCTCCTGCTCTGGGCATTGCTGTAATCACAAGCGATTGTGGCTCCGCCCCCAGGTCACGTCACACGGAAGGGGCATGGCCTACACCAGGCCCGCGAATAATGTTATACTGTATATATCAAAATGGCCCTCGGCTGAAAAAAGGTTCCCCACCCCTGGTCTAATGACAGTGCTGAGATTTAAGCGATTTAACCCACCTGGTTTTTGCCTTAAAAAAATCCCCCAAAACATGAAAACCTTTAAATCTTATGGCTAAATCACAGATATCTGGGAACTTTCCAAATCTTACAATCTATTATATTTATCCTTAAATGGCTAAGAAACCTACAAGTCCCCAAAGCAGAACTGCACATACCATATATAAAATCTAATATGCCAGTGATATTACCCAACAAGATTAATATAACATCTATAATTCCCATAAAACGTAATATAACAGTGATACATTATAAAAACCAAGGTTTCATCTGCGGGAGTCCCACTAAAGAATCTCCTTAAGGAGGCTCAGTCATCTGGTATGAATTAGTGTTGTTTGTATGCGGTGTAGGATATAGCACTTAATGCTGAGGTTCTTTTATAAATGTACTTGTTGGAAGCATTAACCACATATTTATTACACCACAAGATGGCATAAAGAGCTCGGATGATGCTATTAAAATCTTTGAATCTACAAAGTACTGCGTGCCACGTATTTGGTAGCCTTATAGCCTAGGGATACATTTTCTTTGAAGTTTATTTAGATAAACTACACTTTATTTAATTTAGCCTAGGAGGTCTATAAATTGAATATATGTCATGAGATCATTATTGTAATGTACACATTATATTGTTGTTATTTTAAAGTCCAACTCATTCTGATATATACTGTATATGGGATGCAGTCAGGAAGCCAGCGGTCGAAATCCCGGCAGGGTACTAATGACATGCGTTGAAATCCCGACGTCTGTCATTATACCTATGCCAGGTGCCCGACTCCCGGCATACCGAACGAAAGTAAGCTGTGTGGCGGGAGCGGGGGGGCGGTTTTGGGGGGTAGGGTTAGGTTAGGGGCTCCCGGGGGGGACTTAGAGGAAAAAATCCCACCGAGAGGGATAGGGTTAGGCTAGGTGAAGGGGGGGTTAGGGTTAGGCACTCCCGGGGGAAGTTAGGGTTAGGCACCCCTCCAGGGGACTTAGGTTTAAGCTGCGGGGACGGGGGAGTTAGGTTTAGGCACTTAGGAGGGGTTAGGGTTAGGCACTAGGAGGAGAGGTTAGGGTTAGGCACCTCTAAGGGAGGGTTAGGAGGGGGGTAGGGTTAGTGATACTTACCTAAATCCCCTGTCAGGATTTTCGGTCTGCCAGTGTCGGTATTTGAACCGCCAGCCATATGGCTGGTGGTCATTCATACTGTTCCATATATATATTTAATCTTTATATATTCACTGTAAGATATATGTTTTTGTACATATCTCTTTGCCCTGACAGATATTATTTATTATTATTATTATTATTATTATTATTCCTATTGTCTTGATTATCTTGGGATCTGTGTCAGCATGGGCAACATCTGCCCTCCGCCATTTTATTAATTGTTTTAAATTTTTGGGGGAGATGTAGCTAATCTTCGATAGAGATAAAGTAGAGTTGTTGTCCTTAGCAACCATTTAGCCTCTAATGCTGGATACACACTAGTGGATACAGTATATTGGCCATCGATCGGCCAGTATATCGTGTGCTCGTCGGCCAGTGTGCACCAGCGATATATCTGTGAACGACGTTGTTCACAGACATATGGCGTCAGCTGTGCTGCACAGACAATGGCAGATACTGTATATCTGTCCATCGTGCTGTGTATACGGGAGGTGAGCTGACCACCCGTACACTTGCAGCGGAAGCCACGGGGGCGACCCCCGGCCAGTGCGATCCGCGGCCAGATGACAGATGATGCAGGGTTGCCTACCCTCCCGATTCGGGCGGGAGCCTCCCGATAAACTTGTGCAGCTCCCGCCTCCCCGGAAAGGCAGGCAAGCCTCCCGCATGCCGCCGATCCCCTGTCTCCCCCCCCCGTCAGTACCTGATAAACCCCCTTCAGCGGGGGGCCGCTGACGCGATTCGCGTCATTTTGGCCCCGCCCCCTGCTTCACAATGCCTGTATTTTGGCATTGTGTAGCGGGGGCGGGGCCAAAATGACGCGATCACGTGGCCCCGCCCCTGTCACACCCGGAAACGACCTTCAGCCCGCCCGGCCACGCCCCCTTTTGCCGGCCACGCCCCCTGTTCTGCCGATCTGGCTGCTCCCTCCCGGAAGGAGCAGCCAGATAGTCGGCAAGTATGAGATGATGGTTGTTCAGTGTGTATGAACAACCATCATCTGCAGATATATCAGTTACAGTAGGTGTGTACCCAGCTTAACTTCCATTTTATAGACTGTGCTTGATAAATGATAGATACTGTAGAAGCTGTTGGTTGCTATGGGACATGTCCCCACTTTATATCTTTTGAAGGATTGATACATCTCCCCCATGATGGTCTAACGATAATTCTCATTAAAATATATTATACCAGCAGTAATGTCCTGCAAACAATGATATACTAGTTATAATGTAAAGCTAAGATCTAACCTGTCACAGGTACCGCCCAGAAAGATCTAATATATATGAGTATATATTATATTATTTGGGCTCATTTTATTTTACTTTGAAAAACATCTGCTTCTTGTATTCTACCTTTGTCCTTGCTGCCTGCTGCCCATGGGACGTCTTCCCTCCCATTCTCATTCAGCAGAAATTCCATCTCAAATATTTCCTCTTGGATCTTAAGCAAACATCCCCATAACACAGAGTAGGCTTGTCCTGTTTATTACTACAGTAGCACAGTTGAATCTTAAATTAAGCAACGTGAATAGGCGGCTGCAAGTTTATATAATAGAGCATTATTGCTATAGATTTCAGTACTGGGGGATCAATATGCAATCATCCAATCAGATGTGGCTAGATAGTACTTCAAGTTCTGACACCATCATCATTGGGTATGGTTGCACCAGCTCTGCAGGACCCTGAAGAGATAAACCTTTTGACAAGTTTACCTGTGTATCAGTCCAGGTTTACTTGAGTGAGTCAAGTGAGCATGCACTAAACTTGACCTACACTTGACAGCCATGCCACCTCTCCAGTATTAAAGAATAGTATTAGATGTGCCAAAATGTGGAATACAGACTAATGGGATTTTTAAAGTTGAAACAAGAGACGTACAACCAATTCTTCATGATCCCTTATATTATGCTCTCTGAATATCCATGACAGTCAGGAATTTTCAGGGCACTCTCCTAGACTCAGAAAACAGTGGGCCAGTCTCCTGCATGCTACCCAAATGAGGTAGGCACCCAGGGGGTTTGATGATGCCATGGATTGCACCACTGAACTACAATGACACGATTGTAGCCCCATGCCTCCCTGTACAATTGGCATCATTGCCCCCAGGACACACTCAGGAGAGGTTTTTTAAGACTCAGTATGTATACCCAATATGTTTAATTATAATATGCATACCAAACTATTTTGTATAAGAAGCTGATTACAATTGTGTGGGCTACAGAGTAAAATTAATTATAACTAATGTGCACATTACAGTATTTCTAACATGCAGCTGACTAGGGCTCCTCATTGTATGACATCTTTATCTCCTGTATCTATTGCGTACACAGGTAAAAGACATCTCTACCTATATAGAGGGTGAATGGCGATATACTATATTAATGTAAAAGGTTGATTACATTTCTTATATCTTAAAAGGCATTGTACAGTTAGACACAACACGCTGGGATGATTGATTAAGGAAACTGTGCTGAATAACATGTATGAAGTTTGGAGGGTGATTATTTCCTTTGTGAAGCTCAGTTGGCAGCTGTCTAGCGTCATATTTTGTTTCACCATCTTCTAGAGTAACACAAGTTGAATTTTGAGAAGGGGGAACATAATTGACTTGTGTCCATTTTTATCAATCAAAATAATAGGGAAGTAAGTGACTGTGCACCTGGGCTGTGCACCTGGTCAAGCCATGCTGCAATGTAAGGGGTGCAAATATTTTTTTGCCCCCATGGAAAAATACTGTCTGCTTTTGCATGTAGCCCACAAATGCTGGGCAACTTTATTCTGACCCTAAAATTTAGATTTGTTTGGACTACTCCCTTTCATCATAATCTCTGCATATTATAAATCCGCCCCTCTAGCACCTTTTTTTTTTGCCTAGTTCCCATTTTTGAATCATCCCCTATGTGTAGTTTAGATACCATATTATAAGCATGGAATCGGTACAACATAGCGCTGGACCTAAGCCTGGCGGATGAAATACCAAGGCCGGAAGTCCAGCAGATGAAGATCCCGACTGCGCTTGGTACGTATCCTAACCCTCCCCTCTCCCCCCCCTAAACCTCCCTTAGGGGTGCCTAAACCTAAACTCCCCCCAGGGGTGCCTAAACCTAACCCCGCTCCCTAAACCTAACCCTCCCGGGGGTGCCTAACCCTAACCTCCCCCTGGGGGTGCCTGACCCTAACCCCCCCTTCCCCTAGCCTAACCCTCTCGAGGGTGCCTAATCTTAAGTCCCCCCAGGAGTCCCTAAACCTAACCCCACCTCGTGCAGCTAACAGGTTGCGACACCCGGCTTACCTACGTTTGGTATACCGGACGTCAGGATTTCGACGTTGGGCTGATGACAGGTGTCGGTATTTAGGCGCCTATCTTTAGTGCCATCCCAGGATTTCACAGTCGGGAAGCCGGCGGTCAGCATCTTGACTGCCGGCTTCCTGACTTCATACCTATAAGCATACTTGCCTAATTTAATTAACTCCTCTCAAGGAGAAGCCCGGAGAGGAGATGCAGCTGACAACTTCGGAGACGGGCAGGGCTCACCACATCATTAGGCCAGTGATGTGCGGTCAGGTGAGGCAGGTTAGCAGAGCATTTCCTGTCATACATAGGCATACTCTAGAGTTTAGACTATAATGATTATAAGAAAAATGTAAAGAAAATATAAATATCTTCTTTGTGTTATTATAATCATTTTTATAGTCAAAACTCTGGAGTAAAAAGTGTATGGCAGGTGAGGCACTGCCTCCCCTGTCTACCTTTTCTGGACATCTCTGATCAAAAGACACCTCACCGCACGTCACTGCATTAGGCCCCGCCCTGTTACATAAAAATGCTGCTGTTCGCTGGTCTGCGAGGAAGTGTGTGGCTAAATGATTTCATTCACTGAATTTTATCCTCACTTCTCATGAGGAATGACATTGCTGTGCATCCATTCAAAGCAGAGCAATTTGTGAAAGTAGAGGTATATCCATTTAGGATACATAAGTATTCATTTCAAGTTACAGTATAAAAATAGATGTCGACATAATTATTATTATGTATTTTAGGGGAAAATGAAGTCCCATCAGAAGATGCCCTGATTCTTCAGCTACAACTGGCCAAAGGACAAGAGAGGTTTGTTGAGTCACTGAAAATCCAACAAAAGACAATAACGGAACTGCAGCAGAAACTTTCAGAACAGCAGAGCCTATTGGTTAGCCAACAGCGAGAAATTATAGAGCAACAGAGGAGGATGTATGAACAGATGGACATCATTAAAGGCCAGTACAGCATCCTCTTTGACACCGTCAAACATATGTCCTTCCAGAGCCTGCAGGAGGACATCCAGCAGTATTTTGAAGCACATCTTCAAGGATTGCAGAGCCAGGTCCGAAACCACCTCCAGAAAACCTATTCTGTACATAGGATGGATGTGGATGCCAAAGTGATGGATGTGGGAAGGCCACCACCTGACTGTGGCCTTTGTGAGAGTGATGAGTTTTGCAATTTCCAAAAGACGCCTCCACAGTGCGAAAAATGCACTCTGTGTCCTGCTGGGTTCTTCCAACTGTCAGAATGTTCTGAAAACATTGACCGGATTTGCCAGGTGACGAGTGTTTTTGTTTTTGTTGATGTGCTATGAATTTTAATGGTGATTTATCTCATCAGCCTTAAAGCTATTGCGTCTTTTACGACACCACATTTCATATTTGGACCTCTTTCTTTGCCACTTCCCTATTTGCCATATTTTTTCTTACCTCCATTTACCTTGCTTCTTGCTCTCATATACCCATGTCAGATTTACTCACAAAATGTAATTTATGAGAACGCAATGCAAATGCTGTATTGAGACAGTGTACAAAGTGAAATGCATGAACTTACAAGGCCGAGATGGTAACCCCTGTCAGGGTACAAAATAGATTGTTGCCCAGTCTTACAGAAATCACCATGGCAGTTTGCTGTCAGCAAGAGCTAAAATTGCTCATCTGGTGTAAATCACTATCATAACAAGATAAAGTAATTTATCACTTCTATATTATAAATGTATGTACATATGGGGCATGTTTTTTTATCACAATTTGTTTTTTGCCTAAATTCGCACTGTGAAATGTAATATTTTCCTGAAAATTTACCATTATGGTTTTGCCGAGAGACGGGCTATGATAAGAGCACGTTCCGGCGAAGAGCTAGAAGCAGAGTGATAGCTTATGCCTCATGCTATCATCGTCTTTCTGGTTTGGCTCAGAGCTTCGCATTCCTAGCTTGGTATATTCATCTGCAGAAACCTATGGGGGCTGCTTTGTGGGCAGAAATGGACGGTCCGCGGCAGATATTGGAAATACCTGCTGTGTTCTCTCCATGCTATATACCAAGGATCCTTAATGTTTGCAGGTACCCCCAAAAATGGGTGTTTTAGGGGGATATCCCGCAAACATTAATTGATAAATAGGCCCATATATCTAATAAAAGTTTTAGTTTAATTCATCTTTAAGTAATTTTCCCTGTTATGTAACAAACAAAAATATAATCTAATGTCTCTCTATAAGATATATCCTATGATATATTGTACAGACGTGGATCAGAACGATATATCATGCAGATCGTATAGTGTGTAGACTTAATCGTGCATGAACGGTGGTCATTCATCACATCGTCACATCTGTAGATGCGAAGATGTGGTAATCGACACCATTCAGCTACATAGTGTCGATTACCACATCTTCTGGCTATATATATCGTGCGGTCATACACTGAATCGTGCAGTGTATACAGCTGCCGCGATATATCGTTCCATTGCGTCATTCCGCCGGCTGGGTACACATCGTATAGTGTGTACCCAGATTACTCTTTACTCATAAGTCCAGTACATAATGTATAATTAATTTATCCTAAAGTGTATGTTTGAAAATGAGCACTTTTTTTTAAATAACATTTTACTATGTGGTAAGCTGAATTACTCTATTGCGTGTATTTGCTACAATATTTGCTGCAATAATGGTGATGAGAGGTACTGTACATACAGAAATATTGTAGCATTACCTCATTTCATACTGTTATAGCAGTTGCTAGTACTGTAGTGTTGTGGTTATTAAGTTTGCCATACACGCAAAAAGTTCCTGGTCCCTAACCAGGCGGAAACACCAGCTGCTATCACAATACATACACACAACACACTGTACAGTATATACACATTTATTTGTTAAAAGTCTGACTATGAAATACTGTATATGTTTATATTTTCAATGCACTTTTTCCAGGACAGAGATGAATGTATGAATTCACCAAATATCTGTGGCGAGAGGATAAAGTGCTTAAATACTCCAGGTACTTTAATATTAAACATTCTGGAGGGATAGTTTTGTAGTGCGCATGTTGAATACTATGAATGTATCTGGTTGGCTGATTTATTTATTATTGTCTGTGTATTATTTATTGCTCGTATACCTTTTACCATGGATTGCTGCTTTACTGTTCATTATTGATGTGCCTGTACATATGTAATTTCGTCTGTCAAATTCGTTTGAAGATGACAATAATTCATATTCGTATTCTAAAAACTCTGATGCTGTAATAGAAAATATATTATTAAGAAACATTGTATAGAGATGACAGACTGCTAATTTTAACCTGAAGACCTTTGAATTACCTTTATCTTAATTATCTAAAGGCCAAGTAACCACTTTTTACAAGAGGACATAACAGTCGTCCTGTTGGGCGATGCTTTCATGCATTGTGCAGTACAGTAATGTTAGGGCTATTTCACACTTGCCGGTATTGGCCGGCCGGCCAATAAACAGGCAGAAGCTGGACGGTTTTTTTCAGTGCCTTTCACATGGAACGGCTTTGAGCCATTTATAATGTGTTATTTTTTCCTTCTTCTACTGGGAATGCGCAGCAGCAGCAGTACAAGCCGGCCGGTGTGTGTGTAAGGAAACATGGTTAGGGGGGGAAGGAGGGAGGGTAAGTATACTTACCCGATCCTTGTCGGGATACCAACCATCGGGATGCCACTGTCGGTATTCTGACAGAAGGCTTCCGGATAGCCGGCATTACATACCAATTCCATTCATTTCATGTATTATTATTTCATGTGACATCTGACCAGGGTTTTTACTATATAAGCAAACCAGACAGCTATTTGTTATCAAACTACAACAGGGCCTGTATTTTATGATGGTCACAGATGTACATGCCTAGAGTAGCTGGGGTACACTTGCTCACTTACTATTTTGTTTTGTATTTTACTTATTAGATTTGTTATATAGGGTCATATTTATTAATTATTGGGTTTTAGACGACATAATAATAATTTCTCATCGTGACAATAAGAAATTAAGAATCGCCAGGATGTATTAATAAACATATTCGGGTACAGGGTCTTTGATAGGATCCGGGCAGCTGCACAAGATCTATCAGTAAATTTTGCTTTTTGTAGCACAAAGGCTCTGAAGATGGCTACTCAGTAAATTCAGCATTTTAGCAGCCCCCATAGAAACCTATGAACGAAAATGGGGGATCACAACAGATATCTCCGTTAATGTAATCTAATTTCTCTCTTTTTCTCTATGGGCGGGATGTACTAAGCACCGAATCCGCGCTGCAGTACATCCTGCTTCTCTCATCGGGTACATACTGCGGTTGATTATCGCGGTATGTACTTAGAATATCGCAAAGGACAGCTCTCCCGATAAGATGCCCCTGGATACAGGGACTTCCAGGTTTAACACTCAGAAGTCCCTCTGCCGTTCTTCTGTGCGGGCTGCAGGGGGAGATGGGAGGCTCATAGGCTTCTATTGTGTAACGCCATCTGAAGATGGCATTACCTACCGGGACAAAGTATTCCGGTGCTTTGAACATATGGAAAATGCGGTAAAACCCCCGAAAACTTTAGTACATCCCACCCAATCTCTTTATCTACTAGTTTAGCACTGTATGTCCATCTACAATCTCTGCTGCAGTCCCCCATACATATAATACATCTCAGTGGTACTTAATATTTGTGGGTATGCCCTGAAAACATGTGCTACATAATCTAAACATTTAATCATTAATACAACTAGGATTGAATCATTTCCAAGTGTATATCTTAAACATATGTTAATACATTGAAAACTAGAAGTATAAAGTTAAAGATGTTTGGTGGGGCATAAGTTGAAAAAGAAAAAGTGGCCTAGTTGTCACAAAATGTAAATCTGGGCCTCCCTAATGATAACATTTGTACTATTTTCTCCCCAGGTGGCTTCAGATGTCTCGGAGTTGCTGAAAAGGATGCGGCTTTGGGAATATGTGGTGACCAGTACTTCTTTAATAAAGAGCTTCAGGAATGCCAGGCCTGCTCAGAGTGTGAAGAAGGAGTTGTTGCATTTGCATGTACGGCTGATAGTGACACTGTTTGCACAGCAATCAGTGAAAGTAAATTATGTGACTCATGGTCTGCTGGTCTGTCCATGCCCTCTCCTAAAATGCCTGACTCCCAGATATATCCAGGGCTCAGCTTGAAGATCAGGGAGAAGATGCAATGTGAAATTTTGACACCAGAAGATAACCAGATTGTATTCAAACAACATGGCTTATTATGGGCTGACCTTAACTTTGCAGTAAAACATAATTGCAGGAACTTTCTTCAACTTTCTTTAAAGCTTAACAACAGTGAAGAAGGGTATGAGCTAAGCGGTTCCAGAATTGAACAGCCAGAAGGGAAATATTTTCAGAGCACAAGTATAAGTTGTGCAGTAGAAGTTGAGCCAAGCCAAACTTTGTCTGTGGTTCTAAAAAGCCCCAATCAGTTCTGCAACCAGAGCAGAGACTTTCATGTCTATGATCTTAACACACCACTTAGTTTGTTTTGGCTCTCTCATGACACAGGTGCGGTGGCCATGAGTGCTCAAATGTCTACGGCAATGCATTACCAAACGAACTACCGCCCAACCTTCAAGATCATTTCTGTTTCTGATCCGTACATGATCAGCTTGTCTCATGATGGAAGAAGTATCAAGTTAACTGATTCTGGTGTTGTAAAATTTGTTTTCCAACAAGCCCTATATTCGATGGGTCCAACATGTGTACGTGAAGGCTTTACTCTGATTGCTTACATTAATAGGAATGGATCAAATTCTGAGTTAATGCAGGTTTTTAAGTCAGGTGTTAACTACAGAGACACATCCATCTCAGCATCTGGTGCTACCAAAGTCAGCTCTGGAGATGTAATAAGTTTTGAGGTTCTATCTCCAGCACAGTGCAATGTTCGATACTTTGGCGAAAATTCGGGCATTAGTATGTTAAGTCTTATCTGGATACCAACTGCCATTTCTACTGCTATCACAGCTTCTGTATCTAAAACTGGATTACCTACAGGTGCAGTCAGAAATAAACTCTTGAACTTCAGCCAGGATTTTCCACAGAATAAAGTAATAAAGATCATCACTACCGGTCAGTTTGCTCATAAATATTTAATTTTTGCAGAAAATGGCGGTGTCAGTGTTTCCTTCAACCTGAAATTAATTCACTCATGTAATGTTGTTAAGGTGTCATTAAATACACGGATAAGTGATGAGGTGCAGCCATTGATAGTCGCTCAACAAATTGGTGGTCAGATGCCAGAAGGAAGTCAATGGATCAGTGTATCCCTTCGCTCATCTTTCAATGTGCAAAATGGCACAATGTTGTCGATTTCACTTGATTGTGTACGTGGAAGAATCAACCAAATTGCTTATGACAAAGGGACTAATTTATCTATCTTATGGGTTTCATCATAGTCTTCCTAAGCTGTAAGTTAATTCAGGTTTACTCTACTCAAAATATTTAATCGTTTTCTGATAAGCAAATGGTTTAAGGTAATGTTGACATTGGTGCTTTCAGCAATAAACCCCTTGACAACTGACCACCAAAACTGAGAGTCTTGTCGAAACATAACATGAATTGTTCCGTTTAAGAACACACTATGAAGGATTGTAGTTTATCATGCTGTCATCTTCCCTGCTCGGAGCACCAATTTGTCTTGGTTTTCAGCAGACAGATCATTTTATTTCTTCCTCCACTGGAAAGCTGTAACCTGGAATTCTTATTTGCCTGAGACTCAATATATTGTGCATTGTTTTAACAGAGAAAGAAGAAACAAAGTTCTCAATATTTTTGCAATACTTGACCAAAAGGAGAAGTCATAAGTTAAACTTTCTGGACTGTGCAAACTTTGTGTCACAATGGTCTCTCAGTTTTCCATTGATAGGATCCGTACCTAGGCAATACAGGAATTACACAATATTAGTAGGCAAAAACATATTAAATGGTGCAAATGCAAAACCAAAGCACATACTGTAGCTTTAAGTAACCTTTGCAAGAAGAGGTAAATTAGGGTGAATCAGGCCTATTTTGCTGGCCAAACATGATTGCTCCCTTTATGTGATTATTTTTGTTAATGCTTACATATTTATGTTTTGTAAAGGAAAAAATGCTTGTTTGTTATATTTTTTAAATATTCACTTTGTGACTGAGAATGGAAATGTAAGAGATACAAGGGAGGAAAATACCTACATTATATGGAGGTGAGATTACTTATGATGAGAGTTTTTGGACTGCAAATCAATTATATAAAATAGGTTTCTCCCTTAGAAATCATTTTCAAGTTACCACAATCCAATGTAAAAAAACAACTAAAAATATTTAAAATATGCAAGTTATGCTGGAAATAATGCAAACACGCAAATATATAATAAATGCATGTGTTAACATGACACTTTTTTGTTACCTATGGAATTAGATTTCTAAATTTATTTTTTCAAATTACTTATATCATACATTTTAAACTTTTTATAAAATTTGTATTTTGAAAATAATGAATAAATGTGAGATTGTGAATTAAGTGTGAACTTATTTACGCAATGTAATATTTGTTTAATTTATATTTTAAAATTTTAGTGTAAGATCATTTTCTAATTATTTTGCTTATAAGAGGGCACCATAGCTGCTGTTGACAACATTTAATGCAGAAGATATACCTGTCTTGAATCAATATTAGTAAAGAGTTCCTTCTATTACATGTATCTCTATCGGATACCTGCTATCTATTAAAGGACAAATTAGAAATTTTTTAAACATTTTGAAAATATTAAATCAATTATTTCTAAAAAAAAAAATTACCCCACGGGCCTAGTGTCCGACAACCTGGTGGTCTAGGTAGAAATTGTAGCCTACCTGTCCTCAGCTGCAGTCTTTTGCCGGTGGCCCATCCTGGCCAGCGGCACTGCCGCCGGAGCTCTTCTGTCATGAGCCCGGCATCTTCTAGCCTCTTCCAGAGCTGCCAGAGCTCTTCGCGTGATGTCTGCCTCATCCACCCTGCGCCGAACTTACTTCTCTGACCAGTGGCGCCTTACACGCCGAGCCGTAATTGGCTCCAAATTCAAATGGCTGCCGGTCCGCGATCTGTACCCTGCTTTCAGCCAGTGCCAAATCACATTGGGCCTGCAAGGTAAGCGGGAAATACCAGCGATATCTTCTGCATTACCAAGGTAATGAATCAGTCAGATACTTAATCTCTTCAAAAGCTGGTGACAAATAATCTTTTCATCTAACTTAAGAAATGATTAATAGACCTCTAAACGGGAACACATGTTACATACTTGCTTCATAGAAAGTAATATTAGAATCAAAATATGATTTTAAATAAGTTGTGTGAAGTTTGTTATAGAACTTTGCAATCTATATTGTTTTGCTTCAGTGTCATTTTTTATGCAGTAATTTCTGAACATAAAATTTTTTTCCCCAGCAACTAATTAATCTAATTATTTATAACAGTGGAAATAATGACAAGTTGGCTGCCAAATATTCTAAATAAAAATGTCATCAGTGCCAGTTGGGGCATTGCCTGTATTGGGGTGTTGCGCATTGGGGCAGATGTATGAAGCTCCGGGAAGTGATAAAGTGCAGAGTGATAACAGATCAACCAATCAACTCCCAACTGTCATGTTACAGGCTGTGTTTGAAAAATGACAGTTGGGAGCTGATTGGTTGGTCGTTTATCACTCTGCACTTTATCACTTCCCAGAGCTTCATACATCTGCCCCTGTATACTGCATACTTCTGCCTCCCTCCATAACTCCCTTTCACTCCTCCCAGACTGTTCATTAAGCAGGCAAAGTGTGCTTAAAGAGGAGTGGGGAACACTTGATACATAAGGTAGTAGGATAACAATGGCAAGCAGGGAAACTATGGGGCATATTTATCACAATCTGCATCTCAGTGATAAATTTGCCCAATATCGCATTGTGATATATGAATACAGCACAAGGATGTATTAAATATTGCATGCAGGGACAGCGCTTGCAATAAAGCTGTCCCTGCGAATCCGCTTCACACACATTTTACTGTATTTTTCTGCTAAAAATACAGTGAGAAGGTGACTGTGCATGCGCTGCCATCTCACCAACCTCCCCCAGCGACCACAATCGTGTTACCCCTCCCCCCAGGTGACACCCCCTTGTCTGCCCGGTGAATGATGCTCCGTTGAGGTCCTCTGGGGCTCCTGCCACCTGGTCTCTGGGCTTCTGCACTGTGACCCTGGTCATCTACTCTATGCAGCAGATGATTAGGGTCACAGTGCATGAGCCAGGGACCAGCTGACCGGCGCCCCAGAGGACCTCACCGGAGCACCGATCACCGGTCCCTGGATGCACTTAAGTGTTAAACTGATCACAGGGGCCGGCTCCCAGCTGTGCTCTGCCGGTCAGAGCAGAGTAGGAGTCGGGTAAACAGTGGAAAGCCTGTATAACGCCTTCTGAAGATGACGTTATTATCATAGGTCTTTACTGGTATTTTTTACAAGTATGGAAAATGTGATCTGCTTACTAAAAATATACGAATTGAAGGGCTTGGGGTACTTTTTTACGCAAACTGCTCCAAAAGCCCTTTAATAAATATATGTGATGCTAAAATAATGTGAATGGGAAAACAGCGACAGGAGGAGACAGGAGGATTCCTGCATGGCCGGACAGGACCACAGGGTGACAGGTGAAATCCCTGATGCCTGAGGGCCCGCTAGGCTCCCTTATGGGTCTGGTTCCAGAACATGCACTTGAATAATACATTGTTACATTACTAGAGGGTAATTTACTTAGCAGAGCAGTACCATAGACTGGTGGCTAATCTAGGTCTCTACCCCTACATTCCCCCAGTGGGTCCTTTGTGCCCTAGTCCAACATTGGATGTCTCAAAGGCAGATTGGAGCAAAAGGTGCCATAGCAAAGGTTGCTGACATAGGTTCAGGCCTGTCCTATGGGAGGAGAGTGCCTGGAATTAACCTTCCAATAGTCACCATATAATAATAACCAAAGACAAAACAACACTTTTTAAATTGTTCAAGATTTACAGGGAACAGAACATTATAATATATTAATGATATATTAGCTACAGTTTATCTAGATGAGAAATCGGACTGATAGAGTGTTGATGTTAAATATTTATACATATATATATAAATGGTGGTGACTGAGCCTATGAATGAGTCATGTAGGGAGGAAGGTTTACGTTAATACACAAGGTAGAAACAGTAGTGTAAGATAAATGAGAGGAAAGTACAGTAGAGTGAAGGGAGGATCCAGGACACCAAGGGGAATATTGGTTAGGGCGAGTTAGATAGGTTTAGGGGTAGTAATTCTAGGAAGTACTGTAGGGGTTTCTTATTCTTACAAATATAATGCAATGAGTAAATGTGTACAGGTTTATCAAACTGAAACACTTAACTATATGATAATAACCTCAAAGGAGTAATTAAGAAGTGGACTTCATAGGAAGAATATCTTAGTTAATTTTTGGTAACCTTGTACAACCATATAACTGTCTATCCAATTAAAGATATGTTTGGGCAGTTTCCTATGATTTCAGAAGTGGCAAATGAACACACACACACACACACACACACACACACACACACACACACACACACACACACACACACACACACACACACACACACACACACACACACACACACACACACTCTCTCTCTCTCTCTCTCTCTCTCTCTCTCTCTCTCTCATCTATGCCACCACATACCACTCGGACATGTCTCCAGATGCTACACAAACTACCCCACCTCATTCAAATGACAACACACTTCCCTCTCTGACCATCCCACCTGCTTCCACATACCACAAAACATTCCACTACGACCACTCCACATGCTATAACACATGCCAGTCTGACCTCCCATATAGGGGTATAACTAGAACTTTGTGGGTCCCATAGAAAAAATTTTGAAGGGCCCTCAATGCTTCTAGAGATACAACTAGCGCACCACCTCTTAGTGCTTCCAGATGTTGACAGTGAAAATGTAGACAATGCAATTTTATCTTACCCCTGACCCTAGCCTTCACTTACATTGCACCCTAACCCCCATTCTAATTGCACCATAACCCTAATTGAAGCCTAACCCTGACCACAGAATAACCCTGACCACAACCTAACCCTGACCAAAACCTAAGCCTGACTGCTGAAAAAAAGGAAAAACAGGTGCGCTGGTCTGTGTATTGGGAATTATAACTGTCTGTACAGCTGCTCACAAGGTCGGGTCTGCAGCCCACCAAAGAGGTATACAATAAAGAGAAATAGAGCTCTAGAAAAGATAGTTATTTAATATATTGGAGGACTTTAATACATTTATTAAAAACACTCAGCACACAAAAATAATATAACAATGTAACACAAATTGCCACAACAGCAGTATATTTGTTAACAGCAGTGTTCGAATGGTGATGTATAAGTGATATTCAGGACATCCAAGTAGATTCTGGGTCCAAAGTCCCTCCAAGGACAACTGATGTTTCTTGTAATGTCTTTAGTAATGGTAAACCCGTTCTCTGAGTAGCTATAGTTGCTGCATAGCTACATAAATAAATGCCGCTGAGTCTTCCTGCAGTTGAATAGTGCAGTGCAGGATAGATGTCACATGTGGCACTCCGGCAGGTCTGCAGTGGCACACAGTGTATGGCATCTGCCCAATTCCCAGTAACCCTAACCACTGCCCAATCCTAGCCCTACCCTATCTACAGCCTAATCCTAACTGCAGCCTAACCCTAACCACAACCTAATCATAACCCTACCCTAACTGCAGCTTAACCCTAACTGCAGCCTAACCCTAACCGCAGCCTAGTCCTAGCCCTACCCTAACTGCAGCCTAACCCTAACCGCAGCCTATTCCTAACCCTACCCTAACTACAGCCTAACCCTAACCACAGCCTAATCCTAACCACAGCCTAATTCTAACCGCAGCCTATTCCTAACCCTACCCTCAGGGCCGGATTAAGGTCTGTGGGGGCCCCTAGGCCTCTATATACCACCGTTTCTTGTCACCCTAGGAACATATATTTTTTTTACTTTTTATTCACCTTAATGTCCCCAGTAGTAAGGCCCTCTTGCAATGTCAATTGTAGTAGTGCCCCTTATGCAATGTCCCCCTTATAAGTGCCCCAAGTAATGGTCCCCCCCATGCAGTGCCCACTGTAGTATTCCACTCTATGCAGTGCCCCCTGTAGTAATGCCCCTTATGCAGTGCTCCTTATATAATGCCCCCAGTAGTGATCCTCCTATACAGTGCCACAGGACTGCCCCTTCTATAGTACCCCCAGACCCACTAGTGATCCTCCCCTATGTAGTACCCCTTATATAGTGCCCCCAGTAGTAGTCCCCCCATGCATTGCCCCCAGTAGTAGTCCCATCCTATAAAGTGCCCCCAGTAGTAGTCCCCTCCTATACAGTGCCCCAGTAGCAATCCCCCCTATGCAGTGCCCCCAGTAGTAGTCCCCCCCTATGCATTGCCCCCAGTAGTCCCCTCCTAAAAAGTTCCCCCAGTAGTAGTCCCCTCCTATACAGTGCCCCCAGTAGCAATCCCCCCTATGCAGTGCCCCCAGTAGTAATCCCCCTATGCAGTGCCCCCAGTAGTAGTTCCCTCCTATACAGTGCCCCCAGTAGTAGTCCCCCCTATGCAGTGCCCCCAGTAGTAGTCCCCCCCTATACAGTGCCCCCAGTAGAAGTCCCCCCTCATGCAGTGCCCTAGTAATAGTCCCCCCTTATGCATTGACCCTAGTAGTGCCCCCCAGTGCCCCCATGAAGCGCCCCCCCTATACAGTGACGCCTGTAATAGTCCCCCCTATGCAGTGCCCCCAGTAATAGTCCCCCCTATGCATTAACCCTAGTAGCACCACCCAGGGCCCCCATAAAGCGCCCACCCCCCGATGCAGGGCCCCTTACACACACACACAAAAAAAGACACAACTTACCTGATGAATCGCCGCTCCTGATGCGACTGGTGGCTCTTCTCCTGCACTATGGGAGAGACGTCAGTGTCATGACGTCTCTCCCATCATCAGACGCTGCGGGGGCAGCCAGAAGGCGGAGCTCATGAGTGAGCTCCAGCCAGCTCCCGCCATTGATGCAGCAGCCAATGAGAGTCTGTCTGAGTAGTGTGGCCGCGCTCACTGCGCGATGGGGAAACTAGCAGCGGGTGCAGATAGCGCACCGCTGCTAGTGGGGGCCCCTCTGTGTGTGGGGGCCCAGGGACGACCGCCCCTGTTGCCCCCCCTTAATCCAGCCCTGCCTAACCTAACTACAGCCTAACCCTAACTGCAGCCTAACCCTAACCGCAGCCTAATTCTAACCCTACCCTAACTACAGCCTAACCCTAACTGCAGCCTAATCCTAACCGCAGCCTAATCCTGGCCCTACCCAAACTGCAGCCTAACCCTAACTGCAACCTAACCCTAACCACAACCTAATCATAACCCTACCCTAACTGCAGTCTAACCCTAACTGCAACCTAACCCTAACCGCAGCCTAATCGTAACCCTACTCTAACTACAGCCTAACCCTAACCACCGCCTAATCCTAACCACAGCCTATTCCTACCCACAGCCTAATCCTAACCCTACCCAAACTGCAGCCTAACCCTAACCACAGCCTAATCCTAACCCTACCCTAACTGCAGCCTAACCCTAACTGCAGCCTAACCCTAACTGCAACCTAACCCTAACCGCAGCCTAATCGTAACCCTACTCTAACTGTATCTTAACCTTAACTGTAGCCTAACCCTACCCGTAACCTAATCCTAAACCTAACCCTACCCAAACTGCAGCCTAACTCTAACTGCAGCCTAATCCTAACCCTACCCTAACTGCAGCCTTAACCTAATTGCAGCCTAATCCTAACCCAACTCTAACTACAGCCTAACCCTAACCACAGCCTAATCCTAACCCTACCCTAACTACAGCCTAACCCTAACCACAGCCTAATCCTAACCACAGCCTATTCCTAACCACAGCCTAATCCTAACCGTACCCAAACTGCAGCCTAACCCTAACCACAGGCTAATCCTAACCCTACCCTAACTGCAGCCTAACCCTAACTGCAGCCTAATCCTAACCCTACCCTAACTGCAGCCTAATCATAACCGCAGCCTAATCCTGACCCTACCCTAACTGCAGCCTACTCCTAACCGCAGCCCAATCCTGACCCTACCCTAACTGCAGCCTAACCCTAACTGCAACCTAACCCTAACCACAACCTAATCATAACCCTACCCTAGCTGTATCTTAACCCTAACTACAGCCTAGCCCTAACTGCAGCCTAACCCTAACCACAGCCTAATCCTAACCCTACTCTAACTACAGCCTAAACCTAACCACAGTCTAATCCTAACCACAGCCTATTCCTAACCACAGCCTAATCCTAACCCTACCCAAACTGCAGCCTAACCCTAACCACAGTCTAATCCTAACCCTACCCTAACTGCAGCCTAACCCTAACTACAGCCTAATCCTAACCCTACCCTAACTGCAGCCTAATCATAACCGCAGCCTAATCCTAACCCTACCCTATCTGCAGCCTAATCCTAACCCTACCCTAACTGCAGCCTAACCCTAACTGCAGCCTAATCCTAACCCTACCCTTACTGTAGCCAAACCCTAACTCTATCCCAACTGCAGCCTAACCCTAACTTCAGCCTAACCCTAACTCCACCCCAACTGCAGCCTAACCCTAACCACAGCCTAATCCTAACTTCATAGGAAGAGTATTTTAAGGATACAGTTCTATCTGGGTGGGTGCCGGGAACTCTTGAATGGAGGAGCTGACAGTCTACTCTAGCAGTTTCAGAAGGACAGAAGGCCAGTGCCTGTCAGAAAGAAAAGTGAGTGATGAGCTACTGTGGGTGAGGCCACATGCGACATTCAACCCCACAGTCTGGTCGGCCTCCTGGGTGACTGTAACGGTCAATCCGTCCCTGAGGCAAAGATACAAAACATAAACCGGTCACTGTACAAATATTAAAACAGACGCTGTATGCAGCTTGCATCAATAACTGTCACTAACGGCACTTCTAATAGTAGTAATAATAATAATACAAAATAAATATATTCTACACATTTGTTGATAACCTTTAAATGACACATATGGGTTGGGCATGGGATCTCGGCTATCGGGAAGCTGGCTGTCAAAATACAGATAGCGGCATCCTGACAGTCACAATCCCGACAGTAAATGGTAGTTCTCTAACACTAACCCTTACCCATAACCCTCCCTCCCTGCTGCGTGAACCTAACATCCCCCCTAGTGCCTAAACCTAACCTCCCCGTCCCCACACCCTAAAGCTAACCCTCCCCCCTCAGTGCCTAACCCTATCCTTCCCCCTAGTGCCTAACCCTAACCCTCCCCCTAGTGCCTAGCCCCTAACCCTAAACCTAACCCAACAACTAACACCCAATACTTACCTTCGGGATGCCTGAAGTCAATATTCACGCGCCGATATTTAGACCGTCGGCATCCCGTCATGTGGGATACTGCCTACATTCCCGCGCAGACATACTAATACAGTTACCATTATTTGCATAGCAGTTGTATTTTCTGGCTAAAAGTATTACAAATAATTACACTGCACATACATAATACTTGTACATTTTAGCTAATATGTAAGGTAGAACTGTAACCAATAAAGATAAAATCCTACTCTGGTATCACAAAATAATTAATTTCTAAGTTTTATAAATAAATATATTTCACAGTTCAGCAATGTACAGTATGTGACCAGCCAGCACTGACAGCAATCGCTCATATACTTGGGAACATATAATATAAAGCTCCTGGCTGACAAGCTGTCTGTCTGATTACTTTCTGCACGTGTAACTTTAGCCTTTAGTAATGCCTCCATCCCTTCTAAATTAATTTCTTAGCTCCATTAATGTTTGCTTCTCTCCTGTTCATCCAATATTTTTTCCTCAAAGGCAAACATGGCGATAAAGTATATTTATTGAAAATGTCAGCTTAGGTTTTATATGTCCGTGTTTTTCAGTACTGAGGTAAAAGCTTTTAATGTATGACCTTTGGCAAATAAATACTGTACATAAATGGTATGCTACCGTAGGTGTCTGAATCCGATAACGTGATTTAATACATGCAGTATTTTTATTTTCTCATATAAACTATAATTACAATATTTTCAAATTTAGTGTGATCAAGATGGATTATTTTTCGTGGTCCCCTTTGGTCACTCTGCGGGCAGGGGAAATCTCATTAGATAGAAGGGGACACTTCACCTGTTGGTGGAGATAGAGGTGCATACTGTATTGGGCTTAGAATCCTGGCATAGGCAGTTTAAGGAAAGCAAGGAGAGAAGTGAGGGAGAAGTGAGGGAGAAGTGAGGGAGAAGTGAGGGATGCATCAAACCCAAAATGCGGTCAAAACTACTTAACTGCAGTTTTCAGAGGTTTGACTGCGTTCCCCATATGCACCAATCTCCAGAAAGCTGAATTTTCTGGAGCTTGTACCCGGTAGGCAAGGCCAATTGCTGTGCATGAAGAGAAGGACTTTCGGGCCATAAGCCCAGAAGTCCTCACACGGCAAAGGACAGCTCTTATCCTGTCTTTTGGATTATAATTGTAATTGTATTACTAAACGCTGCAATGCATGCAATCAGTGGCGGGATGTGTCGCATCCAAAATGCATTGTTAGCTGCATCCCGCCCTGAGTGATGTCATATTTGGCGCCGAGCACATAAAAATAATGGCATGCTATCGTCCTACTCCTCTCTTTAGCAAAACAAGGTGATGTGATGTACAAATGTGACTTTATTCCGATAGACAATAACGATTTTTGCAGAAATTACTTTTAATTAAGCAATTTGAGTGGGCTTACTGTGCCTCTTCTAGGGCATAGGAAGTCCCCTTCACCATCAGTAACCACCTGTTACTAACTTCTCCCTCTGCATAGTAGTGGTGGTGGGGGGTAACTTGCTGTCTAAACTGACACCTGGATCAACTACTCTCGGGGTTCTACCACCAGCACCTGGAACCGCTATAGTTAAAAGAACATTTTCCTAGTCCCAGCGCTGGACATTAACTTAGACACTGTTCAGGCACCACAGCGGCTAGTTAAAACAGGTATATAAAACTGGATGGGTCAGGTCTCCAGCCACAACTTCAGATGGTACTTTTTATAGCCCTGGAAAGTTAACATAGTAAAAAAACTCAGAAGCGGGCAGTTTTGGATGGTTTGTGAGCTATGATCCAGAAGAAGGTTTCTGTGTGATTGCTATCATGGCTGTTCCCAGTGAAGTGGAGATGTAGCCCATAGCAACCAATCAGATTTTAGCCATTATCTTCTAGAAGGTGCTAGTTAAATTTTAAGTAGAATCTGATCTCCACTCAGGGGCGTCTTAAGAGAGGAGGTGGCCTGTGTGCACTCCCCGTGCAGGACCCCCTCCTCTCTTCCCGGTGGCCGGCAGCTGACTGATGCGGCTGGCCAGCCACCGGAGCATTAGTAGACTCCGGCACTAAAGTGTGCCTGGAGTCTACTTTGCATGCGCAGAACGCCAGGAAAATGGCCACGGTGGCCATCTTCTGGCGTTCTGTGCATGCACAGTAAACTCTGGTCAATAGAGTGTACCCGGAGTCTACTACGTATGCGCAGAACACCTGAAAAGTGGCCACGGCAGCCATTTCCTGGTGTTCTGAGCAGCGCTGATACCCGCTGCGGGACCACGGACAGGTAATTTTAAAATAATATGGATGCAGGGTGTGCAGTGCGGGGACCCCTGGACCCGGGGGCCCGTGTACCCCGCACACACTGCACCCATTATAGATACGCCACTGTCTCCACTTCTAAAAGCGCTCACTTTAGTAAATATACCGCTAAGTCTCTAGCGTAGGATTTGCCAGTATTAGCTGATGTTCAGGGCAGATGAGGGGACTCACTTAAGATGTATTTTTTTAAACTTGAACCAGAAGTGAGCTGCATTATGGAGTGACAGAATGGGATACTGTAAGGATACAGCATGAAAGGATGCCAACAGCAAAGGTCATAGAGCTGTTCACCTTTAAATAAAAGACAAAGGGTGGAATTCAATTGATTCCAGCCCCAATCGCGCCCGACGGAGCTATTCAATTCTTGCTCCTGTCGGGCGCGATCAGCTGCCAGCGCTACATTTCAGCTCGCAGCCCCAGGGGGATGAGAGCTGAAAAGTGCCAAAAAGTGACCTGTTTGGGCACCCAAACATCACTTTTCGCGGTCGCGCCCAGCACTTTGGTCGGGTTTAGCTGCTTTACGCGGGTAAAACTGACCTCTATGGCCTCGATCAGCGCGAAAAATGGCAGCAATTGCATAGCAGCCTCCTGTCAATAGGATCTCCTGTCAATAGGTAAAAACGATCAAGAGAGTAATAGAGGTTGGAGAAGCTAGTCTAGGGTGCAATATCACCGAATGAAGTGTTCAGAAGCGGGGGGCAAGACCTCCAACAAGAAGTCCAGAGGGAGATAAGGTTTTGGTTGCCAGCAAATGCATAGTGGGTTCCTACTTCCTGGCAAATAGCACACTCTGTCAGTGTCAGGAGATGGGGAGAGGCAGGTGCTTTGCACATTGTCGTACTGTATGTATTTGTGTTACAGACCAGGAAGTGCAATGAAGTGTCTGAGACTGCAATTCCAATCTTTACTTGTGAATTAAACCATGGCAGCATGTTGTGAGACAGTGAGAAAATGGGGCAGGAATATCAGCTTATGGTCCCTGAGGCAGGGTCAGTGCACAGGTGAGCGTCTGCAGCCCACAGCAAGATCAGAGAAATTAATTGCCTGCAATTTTTTGTTATTGGCTGGTGGCATCCCTGATAGAGGGGCTGGGTTGGTACAGAGCAGAGGGCAGAGAAGCAGGCAGAGAGAAGGCAGGGTGATACAGCGTTGGCGGTAGGACAGAGAGGGGGTGGGGTGGAGCAACAGATAAATGGGTCCAGCACAGTGAGGGGGCAGGAAGGGTCAGACTGTGGTAACCAGCATATGCTGGGTCCCTTTACTAGTATATAAATAATGTAATATAAAATAATGCTTCGCTTTTGTATATCCCCTAAGTGGTGCCAGCAGTTTCTATCTGTATGGTACATAAAAAGGATAGAAGAAAATCACATCGCATTATAAATTACACTTTATCCCATACTAGGAAGGAAAATTACATATAAGTGTTGCTTTTCCAGGAAGATAAAGTGATGTGGTTGAAATTTTGGGGTGTGTCCCATACAGGGCCAGATTAAGGCTTGTGGGGGCCCCGGGGCAACCTAGTTGTGGGGCCCCCTTCATTAAAATTGCCACAACCCCTGTAGACACTACCATGCCCTTTACCTTGGCTCTGCACTCTCAAATGACCATCAAGGTTGCAGCATACTACAACATGTCCACGACACTGCTGGGAACCAACTTCAGGCAGCATTGCGGACATGATCTAGTATACTGCCAGGGGCAAATGCAGGATTATAAGTGGTGGGTGAGAGAGGGAGAGAGAGGGAAAGAGGGAGGGAGAGTGAGAGGAAAAGAGAGAGAGGCAGGAAGAGAGAGAGAGGGAAAGAGCAGGAAAGAGGGAAAGAGCGGGAGAGGGAGAAAGAGGAAAGTAGAGAGAGGGAGGGAAAGAAAGAGGGGTGGTGGAGAGAGGGAGAGAGGAACGGGGGGATACAGAGAGAGGGAGGGAGACAAAGATAGGGAGAGAGACAGAGGGAAAGAGAGGTAGGAGGAAGAGGGAGAGAGGGAAAGTGAGAGAGGGAAAGAGAGAGATAGAGAGGGAGGGAGGGGAGAGATAGGGAAAGAGTGAGAGAGAGGGAAAGAATGAGAGAGAGAGGAAAAGAGGGAGGAAGAGAGAGGGAATGAGATGGAGAGATAGGAGGAGAGAGAGGGGGCAGCAGAGTGAAGGAGGGAGACTGAAAGAGGGAGGGAGGCAAAAAGAGAGAGACAGAGAGATGGAGGGAAAGAGAGAGAGGGGTGAGAGGGAGGGAGAGGGGGAGGGAGATAAAGAAAAAGAGAGAGAAAGAGACAGAGAGAAAGAGAGAGGGGGAGACAGAAAGAGGGAGACAGAGGGAGAGAGCACGCAAGCCCACACTATTTGGCTGTTTAAGTATCATATTTATGATGGGGACGGGCATGTCACAGCATTAGGCCCAGCCCCCTACTCATACACCTGCGAATCACTGCATTTTCAGTGAGAGGGTGGGGCTACAATCATTAGTCAAGGCCAGGCCACCCACTGTCAAGTCAAAACAAGTCCATCAGTGTTGTGACTGTGATTCTGCCGGGAGCCGGCCAGGGAGGGTCCAGAGTGGCCTGGTTCGGGGCAATGTTTGCTGCTGTGTGGGAGCTCCCAATGTGTGGGGGTCTCTTGGCAACTGCCCCGTCTATAACACGGCCTTGGTCCCTTAGGTAATAGGCGTACTTCAGAACCACTTAAATGTGCTTATTGGGGTGTTTTTTTTTTATATTCTCCCATAGAATCTGGTTCAGATGGTGATGCTTTCACATTATTGTAGTATAACTTAAATGTATCAAAGAGCTTTTAGAGCAGCAATGGGTGGGTGGCGCATGCACGGTCATGCTGTCATGGTATTTTTTGCGAAAAATACCCTAGAAAGTGTGCAAAGAAAATTTGCAGGGACAGAGCTTTCTCGCAAGCTCTGTCCCTGCATGCAATATTTGATATATCCTTGTGATGTACTCAAATATCGCATTGCGATATTGGACATATTTATCCCATCCCATCCGCATCTGAGATGCAGATTGTAATAAATAAGCCCCCATAGTGTATTACCATAAATCATTATTTATTTATATAGACACAAACATAATATATGTTAATATAAAATCCAAAATTAGAGAGATTAAAACTGTACTAGAAGGTGGCTCAAATATGCAATGTAAATGTGGTAAAGAAGACTTTGGATCCTTCTCTACCAGAGATATAGAGTCACGGTCTGTCGATTGAAGAGCCTCCCAGGAATGAAAGATATCAGATGTCCACTGGTCAATGCATTTCGAGCTTGCTTAGCTCTTTGTCAAGCCTACAAAAGTTCAATGAGTTCCATTGACTTATATTGATAGAGAGACTTTACCTAGCTATTAGAGATGCTTGACGTGGTTGTGCATCTTTGCCAAAGTGGTTCATCAAAACGGTAAAAAAAATTTCTTGCACTAATCTACATTAATTACATTTATTTTTTTTAATAAAAAATGTTATCTATATTTTTTTAACTGATTAAAAAAATCAAGCTAAATTTGGGAAAATTCAACAAGTTTGACAGGGTTACACATGTGAATGTTGGGTTATCCATGTGTGCACCAGGTCAAACAGTTTTAAGCTTAAAATAATATATTTTAATGGTTTTAAGTTGAGGAAAGCCCATGCAAGGGCCCCATGCTGCCAGAGGGGTATGGTCAGCCACTGACCAGCAGTGTCTAAAACTCCATTAACTTGTTTGTTAACTGGGTTTTTAGCCTGATAAATAAGATCCATAATCTATTAAAAAAGTACTTTTCAATTGCTCAGCATTAACTCAGTGCTTATCTGTTATCCTTGAGTTCAGTTATGTGATGTTGGAAATGGAAGTACATCCTTTCATCAACAACATTCCTGATTGACTGTCACCAGGACTCCTTTGACTTCCACAGAAGAGAAGATTAAAGGTAAGGGGTGAAGAATGGAGTAGAGGAAAAGTAAAGAGGAGGCAGGGAAGGAGAGAGACTGGTGCACACCAAGGAAGGAGAGAGACTGGTGTGCACGGGGAAAGGAGCGAGATTGGTGCACACCTGGGAAGGAGAGAGACTGGTGCACACATGGGAAGGAGAGAAACTGGTGCACACGGGGAATGGAGAGAGACTGGTGCACACAGGGGAAGGAGAGAGACTGGTGCACACAGGGAAGGAGAGAGACTGGTGCACACAGGGGAAGGAGAGAGACTGGTGCACACAGGGAAGGAGAGAGACTGGTGCACACAGGGAAGGAGAGAGACTGGTGCACACGGTGAATGGAGAGAGACTGGTGCACACAGGGGAAGGAGAGAGACTGGTGCACACAGGGAAGGAGAGAGACTGGTGCACACAGGGGAAGGAGAGAGACTGGTGCACACAGGGAAGGAGAGAGACTGGTGCACACAGGGGAAGGAGAGAGACTGGTGCACACTGGGAAGGAGAGAGACTGGTGCACACATGGGAAGGAGAGAGGCTGGTGCACACAGGGGAAGGAGAGAGACTGCTGCACATAGGAAAAGGAGAGACTGGTGCACACAGGGGAAGGAGAGAGACTGATGCACACATGGGCAGAAGAGAGACTGGTGCACACAGGGAAGGAGAGAGACTGGTGCACACAGGGAAGGAGATAGACTGGTGCACACAGGGGAAGGAGAGAGACCGGTGCACACAGGGAAGGAGAGAGACTGGTGCACACAGGGGAAGGAGACAGACTGGTGCACACAGGGAAAGGAGAGAGACTGGTGCACACAGGGAAAGGAGAGAGACTGGTGCACACATGGGAAGGAGAGAGACTGATGCACACAGGGAAGGAGAGAGACTGGTGCACACAGGGCAAGGAAAGAGACTGGTGCACACAGGGGAAGGAGAGAGACTGATGCACACATGGGAAGGAGAGAGACTGGTGCACACAGGGAAGGAGAGAGACTGGTGCACACAGGGAAGGAGAGAGACTGGTGCATACATGGGAAGGAGAGAGACTGATGCACACATGGGAAGGAGAGAGACTGATGCACACATGGGAAGGAGAGAGACTGATGCAGATAGTTTTTATTTTGAACTTCATTTGAACTTAAAAAAGGGGGCACAGTTCTCCAGGCCAACACTAATTATTATTCACCAGTTTTCCTGATCAAAGGTGCAGAATATGACATATGTCTTGCTCTGTATGCACTGTGCTCTCTCCTGGGCTTTCTTCCTCCAGAGCACAAAGCAAGAGAGTTGTAGGGTATGGTAGGAAGGAAGTCGACCAGGTAGTGAGCCTCTACACATATGTACTATACTTTCCTGCTCTCTTGCTGTGGACCGTAGTTCATATATATAGTATACAGTTAAGGATGTATAAAAATGCTAAACCCTTAAATTGATATTTGGTACTGTTGATTGGTGTGCATCTGGCCTCTCTGCTTCGGGCTGTCTCTATCACTTTGTCATGTTGCTTATTTTGTTTAATAGAGAGCAATTAAAGCAAGAAGCAGGCTCCCCATGATTTATTGAAGGGCAAATCATATTGCGGCAAAACAAATGCAACCTGTTGAGTGAAAAGAATGGGTAATCACATCTGATTCTCATTTATTCGCACATATTTATCCAAAGTATCAGACTCTCCAGAGAGAACTAGATTCAAAGCAGGTATTTTCTGTGAAGCATAGCTAATGTTTTGAGTCAAGCATCACACAACAGGCCATTCAAACCATGTGTTAAGTCGAAATAATAAAAAATAAAATTAGAAAGATAAACCACACTATAATAGTAGGAAACTAGGGGTGTGCACCGGCCACTTTTCGTGTTTTGTGTTTTGGTTTTGGATCTGGATCTTTCTTCGTGTTTTGGATCTGGATTGGTTTTGCCAAAACCACCCTTGCGTGTTTTGGGTTCTGGGTTTTGTGTTTTGGATCTGTATTTTTTTGAAAAAAAGCATAAAAACAGCTAAAATCACAGAATTTGTAGGTTTTTCTGCTCCTATGCTATTATTAACCTCAATAACCTTAATTTCCACTCATTTCCAGTCTATTCTGAATACCTCACACCTCACAATAGTGTTTTTATGTCCAAAAGGTTGCACCGAGGTAGCTGGATGACTATGCTAAGCGACACAAGTGGGCGGCACAAACACGTGACCCATCTAGGCGTGAAACTGCAGTGGCAGACAGGATGGCATTGAAAAACTAGGCCCCAAACTGTACATAATGCAAAGAAAAAAAAGAGGTGCAAGATGGAATTGTCCTTGGGCCCTCCCACCCACCCTTATGTTGTATAAACAGGACATGCACACTTTAACAAACCAATCATTTCAGCGCCAGGGTCTGCCACACAACTGTGGCTGAAATGATTGGTTCGTTTGGGCCCCCACAAAACAAGCTGGCAATTTATCTGTCCCTGCACAAACTGGCTCTACGGAGGCAAGATGTCATCCTCATCCTCCTCATCCACCGATTCCTCACCCTCTTCAGTGTGTACATCCTCATCCTCACAGAGTATTAATTCGTCCCTGCTGGAACCACAGGTCCCTCTGTACGTTCTGGAGGCTGGTCTCCCTGGAAGAGTTGATAATTCATTTTATGAACATCATCTTCTCCACATTTTGTGGAAGCAACCTCCTACGCCTTTCGCTGACAAGGTTCCCGGCTGCACTAAACACTCTTTCGGAGTACACACTGGAGGGGGGGCAACTCAGGTAAAATAGAGCCAGTTTGTACAGGGACCTCCAAATTGCTTCTTTTTCCTGCCAGTACAGGTACGGACTGTCTGACATGCCTACTTGGATGCTGTCACCGATGTAATCCTTTAACAGACAGACGCACGCTTGTCGCTGCTGCTTTAAGGATGCAGGTGCGGCTACAGCCCACACATTTCACAAAGACCAAAAAAAAAAGAACAATATTTTAATTGTTTGTGTAGCACACTTTGAGGGTGTCACCACCCTTTAACAGACAGACGCACGCTTGTCGCTGCTGCTTTGAGGATGCAAGTGTGGCTACATCGCACACAAGTCACAAACACATTAAAAAAATAGTTTTTTATTTTTTGGAACACTTTGAGAGTTACACCACCCTTTAACAGACAGACGCACGCTTGTCGCTGCTGCTTTAAGGATGCAGGTGCGGCTACAGCCCACACATTTCACAAAGACCGAAAAAAAAGAACAATATTTTAATTGTTTGTGTAGAACACTTTGAGGGTGTCACCACCCTTTAACAGACAGACGCACGCTTGTCGCTGCTGCTTTAAAGATGCAGGTGCGGCTACAGCCCACACAATTCACATAGACAGAAAAAAGAAGAAGAATATTTTTATTGTTTGTGTAGCACACTTTGAGGGTGTCACCACCCTTTAACAGACAGACGCACGCTTGTCGCTGCTGCTTTAAGGATGCAGGTGTGGCTACATCGCACACAAGTCACAAACACATTAAAAAAATAGTTTTTTATTTTTTGGAGCACTTTGAGAGTTACACCACCCTTTAATAGACAGACGCATGCTTGTCGCTGCTGCTTTAAGGATGCAGGTGCGGCTACAGCCCACACATTTCACAAAGACCGAAAAAAAAGAACAATATTTTAATTGTTTGTGTAGAACACTTTGAGGGTGTCACCACCCTTTAACAGACAGATGCACGCTTGTCGCTGCTGCTTTAAGGATGCAGGTGCGGCTACAGCCCACACATTTCACAAAGACCAAAAAAAAAAGAACAATATTTTAATTGTTTGTGTAGCACACTTTGAGGGTGTCACCACCCTTTAACAGACAGACGCACGCTTGTCGCTGCTGCTTTGAGGATGCAAGTGTGGCTACATCGCACACAAGTCAAAAACACATTAAAAAAATAGTTTTTTATTTTTTGGAACACTTTGAGAGTTACACCACCCTTTAACAGACAGACGCACGCTTGTCGCTGCTGCTTTAAGGATGCAGGTGCGGCTACAGCCCACACATTTCACAAAGACCGAAAAAAAAAGAACAATATTTTAATTGTTTGTGTAGAACACTTTGAGGTGTCACCACCCTTTAACAGACAGACGCACGCTTGTCGCTGCTGCTTTAAGGATGCAGGTGCGGCTACAGCCCACACAATTCACATAGACAGAAAAAAGAAGAAGAATATTTTTATTGTTTGTGTAGCACACTTTGAGGGTGTCACCACCCTTTAACAGACAGACGCACGCTTGTCGCTGCTGCTTTAAGGATGCAGGTGCGGCTACAGCCCACACAATTCACAAAGACAGAAAAAAGAACAATATTTTAATTGTTTGTGTAGCACACTTTGAGGGTGTCACCACCCTTTAACAGACAGATGCACGCTTGTCGCTGCTGCTTTAAGGATGCAGGTGCGGCTACAGCCCACACAATTCACAAAGACAGAAAAAAAAGAACAATATTTTAATTGTTTGTGTAGCACACTTTGAGGGTGTCACCACCCTTTAACAGACAGACGCACGCTTGTCGCTGCTGCTTTGAGGATGCAGGTGGAATCTAGACGGGATTTGGAAGCGAGGACACACTACCTCCATCAATTGTCTAAATCCCACTGCACTAATGTCGGATACCGGACGCACGTCTAACACCAACATAGCAGTCAAGGCCTCAGTTATACGTTTTGCTTCAGGATGACTGCTGTCGTACTTCATCCTCATCGCTAGGGACTGTTGGAGGGTCAATTGTTTAGTAAAAGTAGTGATGTTCCTACTTCCTCTCTGGGATGATGAACAACTCCCAGCAGCAGCAACAGCACTAGGAGGAAGTGGTTCTTGATCTTTCCCTATTTTATTTTTATCGGAGAAAGTTTGGTCCTCCATTTATGTTATATTGATATATATACGTGCGTCTAAAGCGCACACAAACACAGAAAATATTTTTTTATTTTTGCTGGAGAGTAGTGCATTTTGTGGGTTACACCACCCTTTAAGAAATGAGCCAGCCGGCTCTTTACTTATGGGACACAGGCGCACGCTTGGCGCTGCTCCTTTGTTGATGCACGTGCAGCCACAGTGCACACAATTCACAAACACAGAAAATAATTTTTTTTTTGGTTTGGACTGGAGTGTACTTTCGGGGGTTACAGCACCCTTAACGGTCAAGCCAGCTGGCCCTTTACTTATGACATAGGCGCATGCTTGGCACTACTTTGTTGATGCACGTGCGGCTACTGCGCACACAATTCACAAACACAGAAAATAATTTTTTTTTTGGTTTGGACTGGAGTGTACTCTCGGGGGTTACAGCACCCTTAACGGTCAAGCCAGCCGGCCCTTTACTTATGACACAGGCGCACGCTTGGCACTAATTTGTTGATGCACGTGCGGCTACTGCGCACACAATTCACAAACACAGAAAATAATTTTTTTTTTGGTTTGGACTGGAGTGTACTTTGGGGGTTACAGCACCCTTAACGGTCAAGCCAGCCGGCCCTTTACTTATGACACAGGCGCACGCTTGGCACTACTTTGTTGATGCACGTGCGGCTACTGCGCACACAATTCACAAACACAGAAAATAATTTTTTTTTTGGTTTGGACTGGAGTGTTCTTTCGGGGGTTACAGCACCCTTAACGGTCAAGCCAGCCGGCCCTTTACTTATGACACAGGCACACGCTTGGCACTACTTTGTTGATGCACGTGCGGCTACTGCGCACACAATTCACAAACACAGAAAATAAATTTTTTTTTGGTTTGGACTGGAGTGTACTTTTGGGGGTTACAGCACCCTTAACGGTCAAGCCAGCCGGCCCTTTACTTATGACACAGGCGCACGCTTGGCACTACTTTGTTGATGCACGTGCGGCTACTGCGCACACAATTCACAAACACAGAAAATAATTTTTTTTTTGGTTTGGACTGGAGTGTACTTTCGGGGGTTACAGCACCCTTAACAGTCAAGCCAGCTGGCCCTTTACTTATGACACAGGCGCACGCTTGGCACTACTTTGTTGATGCACGTGCGGCTACTGCGCACACAATTCACAAACACAGAAAATAATTTTTTTTTTGGTTTGGACTGGAGTTTACTTTCGGGGGTTACAGCACCCTTAACGGTCAAGCCAGCCGGCCCTTTACTTATGACACAGGCGCACGCTTGGCACTACTTTGTTGATGCACGTGCGGCTACTGCGCACACAATTCACAAACACAGAAAATAATTTTTTTTTTGGTTTGGACTGGGGTGTACTTTCGGGGGTTACAGCACCCTTAACGGTCAAGCCAGCCGGCCCTTTACTTATGACACAGGCGCACGCTTGGCACTACTTTGTTGATGCACGTGCGGCTACTGCGCACACAATTCACAAACACAGAAAATAATTTTTTTTTTGGTTTGGACTGGAGTGTACTTTCGGGGGTTACAGCACCCTTAACTGTCAAGCCAGCCGGCCCTTTACTTATGACACAGGCGCACGCTTGGCACTACTTTGTTGATGCACGTGCGGCTACTGCGCACACAATTCACAAACACAGAAAATTATTTTTTTTTGGTTTGGACTGGAGTGTACTTTCAGGGGTTACAGCACCCTTAACGGTCAAGCCAGCCGGCCCTTTACTTATGACACAGGCGCACGCTTGGCACTACTTTGTTGATGCACGTGCGGCTACTGCGCACACAATTCACAAACACAGAAAATAATTTTTTTTTTGGTTTGGACTGGAGTGTACTTTCGGGGGTTACAGCACCCTTAACGGTCAAGCCAGCCGGCCCTTTACTTATGACACAGGCGCACGCTTGGCACTACTTTGTTGATGCACGTGCGGCTACTGCGCACACAATTCACAAACACAGAAAATAATTTTTTTTTGGTTTGGACTGGAGTGTAATTTCGGGGGTTACAGCACCCTTTAACGGTCAAGCCAGCCGGCCCTTTACTTATGACACAGGCGCACGCTTGGCACTACTTTGTTGATGCACGTGCGGCTACTGCGCACACAATTCACAAACACAGAAAATAATTTTTTTTTTGGTTTGGACTGGAGTGTATTTTCGGGGGTTACAGCACCCTTAACGGTCAAGCCAGCCGGCCCTTTACTTATGACACAGGCGCACGCTTGGCACTACTTTGTTGATGCACGTGCTGCTACTGCGCACACAATTCACAAACACAGAAAATATTTTTTTTTTTGGTTTGGACTGGAGTGTACTTTCGGGGGTTACAGCACCCTTAACGGTCAAGCCAGCCGGCCCTTTACTTATGACACAGGCGCACGCTTGGCACTACTTTGTTGATGCACGTGCGGCTACTGCGCACACAATTCACAAACACAGAAAATAATTTTTTTTTTGGTTTGGACTGGAGTGTACTTTCGGGGGTTACAGCACCCTTAACGGTCAAGCCAGCCGGCCCTTTACTTATGACACAGGCGCACGCTTGGCACTACTTTGTTGATGCACGTGCGGCTACTGCGCACACAATTCACAAACACAGAAAATAATTTTTTTTTTGGTTTGGACTGGAGTGTACTTTCGGGGGTTACAGCACCCTTAACGGTCAAGCCAGCCGGCCCTTTACTTATGACACAGGCGCACGCTTGGCACTACTTTGTTGATGCACGTGCGGCTACTGCGCACACAATTCACAAACAGAGAAAATAATTTTTTTTTGGTTTGGACTGGAGTGTACTTTCGGGGGTTACAGCACCCTTTAACGGTCAAGCCAGCCGGCCCTTTACTTATGACACAGGCGCACGCTTGGCACTACTTTGTTGATGCACGTGCGGCTACTGCGCACACAATTCACAAACACAGAAAATAATTTTTTTTTTGGTTTGGACTGGGGTGTACTTTCGGGGGTTACAGCACCCTTAACGGTCAAGCCAGCCGGCCCTTTACTTATGACACAGGTGCACGCTTGGCACTACTTTGTTGATGCACGTGCGGCTACTGCGCACACAATTCACAAACACAGAAAATAATTTTTTTTTTGGTTTGGACTGGAGTGTACTTTCGGGGGTTACAGCACCCTTAACTGTCAAGCCAGCCGGCCCTTTACTTATGACACAGGCGCACGCTTGGCACTACTTTGTTGATGCACGTGCGGCTACTGCGCACACAATTCACAAACACAGAAAATTATTTTTTTTTGGTTTGGACTGGAGTGTACTTTCAGGGGTTACAGCACCCTTAACGGTCAAGCCAGCCGGCCCTTTACTTATGACACAGGCGCACGCTTGGCACTACTTTGTTGATGCACGTGCGGCTACTGCGCACACAATTCACAAACACAGAAAATAATTTTTTTTTTGGTTTGGACTGGAGTGTACTTTCGGGGGTTACAGCACCCTTAACGGTCAAGCCAGCCGGCCCTTTACTTATGACACAGGCGCACGCTTGGCACTACTTTGTTGATGCACGTGCGGCTATTGCGCACACAATTCACAAACACAGAAAATAATTTTTTTTTGGTTTGGACTGGAGTGTACTTTCGGGGGTTACAGCACCCTTTAACGGTCAAGCCAGCCGGCCCTTTACTTATGACACAGGCGCACGCTTGGCACTACTTTGTTGATGCACGTGCGGCTACTGCGCACACAATTCACAAACACAGAAAATAATTTTTTTTTTGGTTTGGACTGGAGTGTACTTTCGGGGGTTACAGCACCCTTAACGGTCAAGCCAGCCGGCCCTTTACTTATGACACAGGCGCACGCTTGGCACTACTTTGTTGATGCACGTGCTGCTACTGCGCACACAATTCACAAACACAGAAAATATTTTTTTTTTTGGTTTGGACTGGAGTGTACTTTCGGGGGTTACAGCACCCTTAACGGTCAAGCCAGCCGGCCCTTTACTTATGACACAGGCGCACGCTTGGCACTACTTTGTTGATGCACGTGCGGCTACTGCGCACACAATTCACAAACACAGAAAATAATTTTTTTTTTGGTTTGGACTGGAGTGTACTTTCGGGGGTTACAGCACCCTTAACGGTCAAGCCAGCCGGCCCTTTACTTATGACACAGGCGCACGCTTGGCACTACTTTGTTGATGCACGTGCGGCTACTGCGCACACAATTCACAAACACAGAAAATAATTTTTTTTTTGGTTTGGACTGGAGTGTACTTTCGGGGGTTACAGCACCCTTAACGGTCAAGCCAGCCGGCCCTTTACTTATGACACAGGCGCACACTTGGCACTACTTTGTTGATGCACGTGCGGCTACTGCGCACACAATTCACAAACAGAGAAAATAATTTTTTTTTGGTTTGGACTGGAGTGTACTTTCGGGGGTTACAGCACCCTTTAACGGTCAAGCCAGCCGGCCCTTTACTTATGACACAGGCGCACGCTTGGCACTACTTTGTTGATGCACGTGCGGCTACTGCGCACACAATTCACAAACACAGAAAATAATTTTTTTTTGGTTTGGACTGGAGTGTACTTTCGGGGGTTACAGCACCCTTTAACGGTCAAGCCAGCCGGCCCTTTACTTATGACACAGGCGCACGCTTGGCACTACTTTGTTGATGCACGTGCGGCTACTGCGCACACAATTCACAAACACAGAAAATATATTATTTTTTTAGCACTTGGGGGGAGCACCCCTGATGGACAGAGCACCCCCTGGACAACACTACCGCACTCCTTTAGGACTGGGACACTGCACAGGACTTTGGAGTGGACACAGCCCCTATGGAGAACTGACTGCACAACACAGTCCAGCCAGCCCCTATGGACTTTGAAGTAGTGGACACAGCCCCTATTAACAACAGCAGCACAGCACAACACAGCCAGCCCCTATGGACTTTGAAGTAGTGGACAACAGCAGCACTACACTACACTACACTACACTACACAGCCCTAACTCCCACCCTCCCTCTTCACTGTCCACAGCCGAGTGAGAAAATGGCGCCGACGCGGGTACCTTATATAGGATCCAAAACCCGCGAGACTCGGAAGGCGGGATGATGACATTTTGCCTCGATTTCAGATCCGAGTCAGGCGGGAAAAGTCGAGCCTGACTCGGATCAGACTCGGATCGGGGGGGCTCGGGGGGGTTCGGATTTCAGAAATCCGAACCCGCTCACCCCTATATGAAACATACATATATTTATATTTTCTGATGAATGTTTCAAACTGCAAGGTGCATGGCATGTTAAAATGCAGGTACAGCATATTTATTCACTAAGATAAGTCAACATTTAATATGCAACAAGCAAGACTTATGGTTATATATATATTCATAAGTCAGTGTTAACTAAGAATCTGTATCCACACTTATTGCAGCGATACGGATTCTAGGTGCGCCACAATGTACTGGACCATGCCAAAAACCCCGCTGCTCTGCAAGGGTTTCCTTACTTTCACTGGAAGCCTAACGCTGCCCTGGAAAGGTAAGAGCAAATGGTGCATCTCGTTTTGGACACAGTGAGCAGGGCCGGCTCTTGGGGTGTTCGACCAGTGCGGTCGAACAGGGATGCCACCCGATAGAGGGCGAACCCCTCCCTAACATCCCGATTTCAGCGGGACAGCACTGTCCCGCTGTTCCATCCGTTGGCCGAAGTGGCCCGCGGGTGGTCTGGTCAGGAGGTTGGTGTGCGGTGGTGCCGGACCCTGGAGGCTGAATGGATGCTGTGCGCATGCGCTTGGCATCCATTCAGTGCTGGGAGAGGGCTGGGGGAAGCCCAGCTAGTGATGAGTGCTGGGCTCCCTGCAGCCTGACGTTGCACGCCCCCAAATAATGCCACTTAAGGGGGTGTGGACTATGCTAATTAGGCCACGCCCTCATTTTAGCGCCATACACCCAGCCGGCACAGGGTGCAATTAGCCCTGGAGTTGGCCCTGCCAGTGAGGCCTCTCCAGCTAAAACACCAGAGAAAAAGGTTATCACTGCTTCATAAATAGACCTCTTAGGCAAAGCTGGATGAAGACTTCGAGTGTCTAAAAATTAGGTTCACAGGGCCCGATTCAGACCTGCTCGCTAGATGCGTTCACTCACTCGATGTGTATGCAAGTTTAGCTAACTAACAGCAAGGCAGGCGATCGCACGGCAAGGCATAAGCACACCCACTATGTCTTGCCGTGCGATCACCCTATGATTGCAGATTCCCACCAGCCTGTCTTAAGATGCTCACTTATAAATGTCATCTCCAGGAAGTGTATGCAACCATTGGTAACATCAAGCACCATCGGAAGCTAATGCAGCTTTTGTGGTTGACCATACCCTACCCCAAGCACTGCGAGCACTTCAGTATAAAATCCAGCCAGGTGACGTGTACTATGACACTCCGTCTTAATTACGCACGCCTCTGGAACGGTGTTAAGATGCACAGACACGCCTGCGTTCCCACCTCCACTCCCCCGTTTTCATCGTCCAACCCCTGTCACCACCCACAAATGGCTTTACCTGTCGCTCATTCTAGAGGGGCGTCTTTACACATGGGGCGATCACTTTGCGATCGCATGGACTAGTTTGCGCACGCACAGTGCGATAAATACACATGCGTACATTGCGAAACATCGGCAGCTATGAGCGAACGCATCCTAGCGAATGGGTCTGAATCAGGCCCACAGTGTCATCATGCACAAGAGAGAGAGCTTTAAGTTGGTAAAATAAAAGAGCCAATCAGACAAATTGTATAATCAAATAAATATTTATTTATTTAACATGTACAGTAGCCAGACACAACAGTCCAAATATATAATTTTAATATGTACAGTATATACACTACATAGACAAAACCCTGTATAAGTGTGTTTGGCTATTTCAGTCATGCCCATTGTTAACAGGTGCATAAAATCAAGCATACAACCAATCAATCTCCATATTCAAACTTTAGTTGTTACTGAAGAGCACAATGACTTTCAATATGGTAAGGAGCTAGGACACCATCTTACCATAAAAGCAAGGTTTATCAAAAAGTATTTTGCCAAGTTTGGTGGAGAGGAACTTGATCTGCCTGCACAGAGTCCTAATGTCAAGCCTATCCAATACCTTTGAGATGCATTGGATAACTGACTGCGAGCCAGGCCTCATCACCAGGGGCGCCGAGAGGGGGGTGGAGCGGGTACAGATTACCCGGGCCCCGGCTTCCTGCCGGGTCCGGCGCCGCCCCCTCTCGCTCACAGCAGCCCAGCACACAACGTGTGCTGAGCTGCAGTTGGAGACTGCTCGTGGCTGCTGAGCAGCAGCCACAGCAGTCTCCTATGCCTGTGCGGGGGAGCGATCACACTGATCGCGCCCCCCTGGCTTTGCGCCGGGCTGAGGGGGCTCAGAGCACCCCCTCCCTGGCGCGCAGCAAATCTGCAAATCTTTTTTATTTTTTATTTTTTTCGGCAGGGGGGCGTGGCCACACCTCCCGAGATTAGGCCACGCCCCCTATTACTGGGGCCCGCCTTGGCTCTTGGCGGCCCTGCTCATCACCCAACACTAATGCCTGACCTCGCTAATGCTCTTGCGCAAGAATGGATGTAAATTCCCACAGCCAAGTTTCAGAATCTTGTGGAAATCCTTTCGGGGGACATGGAGGCTGTATTAGAAGTAAAGGGTGGACCAACTCAATATTAATGTCCATTGTTTTGGAATAAGATGGTCAACACATGGGTGTTGAAGAACAATATTATTTCTCTCTTTTACACAATTACCCCCGCACCCACTGCCACCAGGGGTGCGGCCAAGAGCCCTGGGTTTTCAGTCCAGAGGTGTTTGATCCTCAGAGGGGGGAACCTATTTTATTTTTGGGGTTCCCAATTTCCATGGATTGCCAGCCATGGGCTGACCAGTTTGGGTCTGGATTACATTATGGCAGGCGGACACTACGCTGTTTGACTCCCTGCTATAGTGTAAGCCCCCCGGCTGGTTCATCCCTGGGCTACTTACTGTAAATATGGGGGATCTCCACCTCATTTTCTCCCCAAATTTCCAGCACCAGAATGGATTCAGAGGTCCGGGGCTGGTTATGCTTTTGGTAAGCGGCACGACAATTATTTTCAGATTTTTCAACACTTTCTTTACACTGTACACACAGAAGCACTGCACAGATCACACAGATCTGTGCAATGCTCAGCAGTCTATTGAGAAAGGGCCAATATGACTGAACCCGCAGAAGATACAATCCGATCAGTATCACCATCAAAATAAAATCGACAGGCAAACACAATTCTTAGTAAATCCGTGTGTTTGAGAGTGAAAAACACACGTGAGCTTGAGCGATGCCCAGCGTGTTTTTTCACAGCCAAACACAATTCTTAGTAAATTTACCACTTACTCTAATGACTTATTTAAGACAAAAATGAGGCTCAAATGAAAAAAGGTGTAACAATGAATTAAATTCCTAAAAGTGATAACTGGCAGGTCTTTAAGGTGATTTTTTAACTTCTGTTTCCTCCCCAGTTCATCCTCCAACTATTCATCCCTTCCCCTTAGTATTTACAGGCATGGCCCTCTTACCTCATATTCTTCCCTATGCCTCTGGCACACTACATGTCATTACTGCTCCAGTGCCTTTTAGTGACTCTGCTCGCCCATATGTTGGGTACAAGATCATTGAGATTCAAGTACACATTCCATCACTCACCACTATATGCTTCTACTAGCCTGAACAAGTTGCCTTATGATATTAATATTAACTAGGGAATCCCAGTGGTAACTGCCTTAGCTGTCACAGTTTCCCGACTTCCCAGCAGGTCACACGTTCCAGGTCACCAAGCAGGTGCACAGGGAGAAATCAGTAACTGACAGTTTCCCGACTTCCCAGCAGGTCACATGTTCCAGGTCATCCAACAGGTGCACAGGGAGAGTTCACTAACTGCCACATTTTCCAGAGCACAATGGTGATGCATTGTAAATGGTGGGCGGACGTTTTGCCACATACTGTAACTGTACTGTACTGTAAAAAAAGCAACCAATTACAACGGCAATATTTTTATGCTAATTCTACGGACCAAGACCTTTAATTTGATATATGTTGAGGAATTCAATTGTTTACGCGGTCTGGATCTCCCATCTAAAGTGACAGGAGATCGCGGGCCGCTATTCAATTTCTGCCGTTTTTCGCGCTGATCGTGCCCAAAGTGGTCGGGTTTAGCTGCGTAAAGCAGCTACCCCTGACCAAAGTGCTGGGCGCGACCACGAAAAGTGATGTTTGGGTGCCCAAACAGGTCACTTTTCGCACATTTCAGCTCGCACCCCCCTGGGGCTACGAGCTGAAATGGAGCTCTGACAGCTGATCGTGCCCGACAGGAGCAACAGTTGAATAGCTCCATCGTGCGCGAAGGGGGCTCAACACAATTGAACTCCGCCCATGGTGTTCCCTGCTCAGAGAGATATGTCATCATAAAAGTCATCCTTCTGCTATCAATATATAGATATGTCATTTTCTTATGATGGGTCAGGGGTAGGCAACCTATGGCACTCCAGCTGCTGTGAAACTTCACTTTCCAGCATGCTCTGACATGGTTCTGCTGCTAAAATTGTGGCAGGTCATGCTGGGATGTATAGTTCCACAGCAGTTTGAGTGCCACAGGTTACCTACTCCTGTGATAGATGACAGTCTATCAGACAATAATAAATGTGTTTACTCTTAAAAGTTTTTCACTGCCCTTTTTTTTGCTAGTGGAGTGAATTAGCCTTTACATATGTTCCACATATGCTTTGGACAAAACAACAATCTGCAATCTATAGCCATAGAGTAGAGTTTATTTCTGGTTCTGTTAGCCTGCCTGGCCGTCTGTAATCTAGTCATCTCCCCAGGCTGGATTAGATGGCTGAGAGCAGTAATCTGCAGCTGGTTTTAGATCCAGTTAAGGCTGAGTTGTTGTGCTGAGTTGTACATTTCCTTTCTTCTACATAGAGCCATAGCTAATTAGTTTAAGGTCACGGTCACCCTGCTTAAAAATATTTAAAAAAAATTCCTTTATCCAGATTAGCCAGTCATTTCCTTTCTGGTGTGAAGGTCTGTGGTAATGAGCCCAAATTTGAAGCATCTAAAATGTTCCTAAATGTTACTGAACCTTGGAGAGCCCCATCCGTAGTGACTGATAACGTACAGTACTTGTGTGGACCATAGTAACTTCTAGGTAGAGTCAATATAGGTTACTAACAGAAGGCATGTGCATTTATTTAGGATGTTACACAAAGTGCAATAATAAAGAGAAGAACATATTAGTTAACTAATAAAAGTGTATGATGGACCATGGAGACACTGTGACAATCTGCACTATTGTCCTCCATTACATAGGAACACTTATTCCCCTTCCTGATAGTTTTCCTTTTGCATGTTCTACCAGATCCAGTTAAGTCCCACTAGCTTCTATTATCTCATCATTGTCCTTCCCCTCTCGACTTTATGCTCTCATGACCATTAATGGTCCATAGATATCATCTTGTGGTTGCATATTATCTGTGTCTCACAGGGTGGGCCTGCAAGGACATGAAAGGAAACAACACATATGAGCTCAGATTCGGAGCAGGTGTCCATGTGTACATACGAGCTTCTCCAATACCACTTCAATAGCAGATTCCTGGGATAGAAGGTAAGGTAATACAAGTGGCAAAAATATTTCATTTAAAAATCTATGGTGAATCAATTGGAGTAACAACCTGCACTGTACAGATGTGCTTTCATACTCCTGGAGATGGGTTGGGTACAATATCCCGGCGATGACCATCCCGGCAGTCACAATACCGGCGGCGGAATCCCAAAGGTCAAAATCCCAACACATGTTGATAAGTATTCTAACCCAAACCCTTACCGTAACCCACCCCTCCCACAACCTAATCCTAACCGTTCCCTTTGGTAGCCTAACCCTAACCATCCCCTTTGGCAGCCTAACACTAACCGTCCCCTTTGGCAGCCTAACCCTAACCGTCCCCTCCCGCAGCCAGACCCTAACTGTCCCCTACTGCAGCCTAATGCCAACCCTCCCCCTAGTGCCTAACCTAAGCCTTACCCTAAACCTAACCCTAACACTCACCATTGGGTTCTGACCATCGGAATTCCGGAGTCGGTATTGTGACTTTCGGGATAGTCACTGCCAGGATCCCAACTACATTCCCGGGAGACTCCCATCGTGACTGAGATGCTCCAAGAGGATTAGTGTACCATACTTTTCTTTAAATTTAGCATTTATACAAATGACAGATGGAGCAAAACACCAATCATTGGCCCTGATTCAGAGCCGGACGCAAGTGGCTGCTCGTTCGCTCCGAGCGATGTTTGCCCAACTGCGCATGCGTACGGATCGAAATACGCATGCACGAACCACTCAGTGCGGCCGAAAATCGTGTGCTCGCAAAATAGCGAATGCCTGCTATTTTGAGTGACAGAATGAGGCGTATGTGGGTGGTAACAGGGGAAGGTGCTTGAAAACGGGGAGTGGAGATCCAATCGCAGGCGTGCTTAAAGGTCAAAACGGGCGTTTTATGGGTGTGCATATTTAAAACAGCAGCGTCATTGACCACGTCACTGGGTTATTTTATAGCCAGAACTGCTCGCAAAATTGTGGTAGCAAAAACCAACCACAAGAATAGGGAGCAACTCTTACCCTGTTCGATGTACTCGATTAATCTAATAAATAGCGGACATGACGTAGGATGCGAGCGGCCAGGGGGCGTATTTTTCAAAAAACGAACGCAAGTTTTGTTCGCTCGTTCAGACCTAGAGGCGTGAACAGACTGCAAACAGCGAATGGTTCATTTGAATAGCCACCCCTTGTTTTAGAACGAACGACCGCAAATAGCGAGTGGCTCTGAATGAGGGCCATTGTGTACTAGAGATGCCGGGCTGTGACTTTAACTGCACAGGAATTAGTTTTACATACGTACAAAGTCGCAGAAGAAGTTCAATGCTACACGGCGTGAGAAAAGCCGCTGCAACGGAGCCAAATTCAGACTTAGGACCTCATTCAGAGTCTCTCGCAAGATGCTATCGCTCGCTGGCAAAAAGGGGCCGGATATTGCAATGAAGTGTTCGCACTGCGTCTCGTAAGGACGCCCACTATGTTTTAGCAAGCTACGGCAAAGTACGCTCGCAAGTGTATAAAGATGCCCCCTTGCCACTTGCAACAGACGTCATCTCCGGGAAATGAAGGATTAATCGGGACCATCGAGAGCCATCGGAGCTGCTCGCAGCCCTTGGGGTTGCCTTAGCCTGCCGCAAGCACTGCGATCAGTGCTGGCTGAAATACATTCAGGTAACGTGTACCATGATGCTACTTTGTAAATTATGCACGCCTTTTAAATGGCGTTTTGGTGGCCTGACACGCCTGCGTTCGCACATCCACTCCCCTGTACGCAAACACCTTCCCCTATTACCACCCACAAACGGTACTATCTGTCACTCAAAGCAGTGACCTGAAAGTGGCTTGCGAGCTACCAAAATCAGATCGCAATGTATGACTTGCGCACGTGCACTGCGAATTATACGCATGCGCAGATGTGCGAATATCGCTCTCAGCGAGCGAGCATGCCCTAACGGTAGACTCTGAATGAGGTCCTTAGTCGCACACAGATATACAAATGTCGAAAATCAAATTGATCAGCGCGAGCCAGCAACCTAGTTTTGTTGCTCAGAGTTCTTTTATTTCTGTGTATGAGTTGCCTGGGACCTGGCACAGGGAGAGGGGCTGTTTGCTGTGACTTGAACAACAGTGTATGTATGCAGCTCCCAAAAAATATAAACACTCAGAAGTACTGTACCTTAAATATTAATACATTTAATTGTGATTAGATTACATCATAATACAAGTCAATGCTGTTCATATTAGGGGGGAGCGGGTTCGGATTTCTGAAATCCGAACCCCCCCGAGCCCCCCCGATCCGAGTCCGATCCGAGTCAGGCTCGACTTTTCCCGCCTGACTCGGATCTGAAATCGAGGCAAAACGTCATCATCCCGCCTTCCGAGTCTCGCGGGTTTTGGATCCTATATCAGGTACCCGCGTCGGCGCCATTTTCTCACTCGGCTGTGGGCAGTGAAGAGGGAGGGTGGGAGTTAGGGCTGGCTGGACTGTGTAGTGGAGTGTAGTGTAGTGCTGCTGTTGTCCACTACTTCAAAGTCCATAGGGGCTGGCTGTGTTGTGCTGTGCTGCTGTTGTTAATAGGGGCTGTGTCCACTACTTCAAAGTCCATAGGGGCTGGCTGGACTGTGTTGTGCAGTCAGTTCTCCATAGGGGCTGTGTCCACTCCAAAGTCCTGTGCAGTGTCCCAGTCCTAAAGGGGTGCTGTAGTGTTGTCCAGGGGGTGCTCTGTCCATCAGGGGTGCTCCCCCCAAGTGCTAAAAAAATAATATATTTTCTGTGTTTGTGAATTGTGTGCGCAGTAGCCGCACGTGCATCAACAAAGTAGTGCCAAGCGTGCGCCTGTGTCATAAGTAAAGGGCCGGCTGGCTTGACCGTTAAAGGGTGCTGTAACCCCCAAAGTACACTCCAGTCCAAACCAAAAAAAAAATTATTTTCTGTGTTTGTGAATTGTGTGTGCAGTAGCCGCACGTGCATCAACAAAGTAGTGCCAAGCGTGCGCCTGTGTCATAAGTAAAGGGCCGGCTGGCTTGACCGTTAAAGGGTGCTGTAACCCCCAAAGTACACTCCAGTCCAAACCAAAAAAAAAATTATTTTCTGTGTTTGTGAATTGTGTGCGCAGTAGCCGCACGTGCATCAACAAAGTAGTGCCAAGCGTGCGCCTGTGTCATAAGTAAAGGGCCGGCAGGCTTGACCGTTAAAGGGTGCTGTAACCCCCAAAGTACACTCCAGTCCAAACCCAAAAAAAAATTATTTTCTGTGTTTGTGAATTGTGTGCGCAGTAGCCGCACGTGTATCAACAAAGTAGTGCCAAGCGTGTGCCTGTGTCATAAGTAAAGGGCCAGCTGGCTTGACCGTTAAAGGGTGCTGTAACCCCCAAAATACACACCAAATCAAAAAAAAAATATTTTCTGTGTTTGTGAATTGTGTGCGCAGTAGCCGCACGTGCATCAACAAAGTAGTGCCAAGCGTGCGCCTGTGTCATAAGTAAAGGGCCGGCTGGCTTGACCGTTAAAGGGTGCTGTAACCCCCAAAGTACACTCCAGTCCAAACCAAAAAAATATATATTTTCTGTGTTTGTGAATTGTGTGCGCAGTAGCCGCACGTGCATCAACAAAGTAGTGCCAAGCGTGCGCCTGTGTCATAAGTAAAGGGCCGGCTGGCTTGACCGTTAAAGGGTGCTGCAACCCCCAAAGTACACTCCAGTCCAAACCAAAAAAATATATATTTTCTGTGTTTGTGAATTGTGTGCGCAGTAGCCGCACGTGCATCAACAAAGTAGTGCCAAGCGTGCGCCTGTGTCATAAGTAAAGGGCCGGCTGGCTTGACCGTTAAAGGGTGCTGTAACCCCCAAAGTACACTCCAGTCCAAACCAAAAAAATATATATTTTCTGTGTTTGTGAATTGTGTGCGCAGTAGCCGCACGTGCATCAACAAAGTAGTGCCAAGAGTGCGCCTGTGTCATAAGTAAAGGGCCGGCTGGCTTGACCGTTAAAGGGTGCTGTAACCCCCAAAGTACACTCCAGTCCAAACCAAAAAAATATATATTTTCTGTGTTTGTGAATTGTGTGCGCAGTAGCCGCACGTGCATCAACAAAGTAGTGCCAAGCGTGCGCCTGTGTCATAAGTAAAGGGCCGGCAGGCTTGACCGTTAAAGGGTGCTGTAACCCCCAAAGTACACTCCAGTCCAAACCAAAAAAAAAAAATATTTTCTGTGTTTGTGAATTGTGTGCGCAGTAGCCGCACGTGTATCAACAAAGTAGTGCCAAGCGTGTGCCTGTGTCATAAGTAAAGGGCCAGCTGGCTTGACCGTTAAAGGGTGCTGTAACCCCCAAAATACACACCAAATCAAAAAAAAAATATTTTCTGTGTTTGTGAATTGTGTGTGCAGTAGCCGCACGTGCATCAACAAAGTAGTGCCAAGCGTGCGCCTGTGTCATAAGTAAAGGGCCGGCTGGCTTGACCGTTAAAGGGTGCTGTAACCCCCAAAGTACACTCCAGTCCAAACCAAAAAAATATATATTTTCTGTGTTTGTGAATTGTGTGCGCAGTAGCCGCACGTGCATCAACAAAGTAGTGCCAAGCGTGCGCCTGTGTCATAAGTAAAGGGCCGGCTGGCTTGACCGTTAAAGGGTGCTGCAACCCCCAAAGTACACTCCAGTCCAAACCAAAAAAAAATATATTTTCTGTGTTTGTGAATTGTGTGCGCAGTAGCCGCACGTGCATCAACAAAGTAGTGCCAAGCGTGCGCCTGTGTCATAAGTAAAGGGCCGGCTGGCTTGACCGTTAAAGGGTGCTGTAACCCCCAAAGTACACTCCAGTCCAAACCAAAAAAAAAATTATTTTCTGTGTTTGTGAATTGTGTGCGCAGTAGCCGCAAGTGCATCAACAAAGGAGCAGCGCCAAGCGTGCGCCTGTGTCCCATAAGTAAAGAGCCGGCTGGCTCATTTCTTAAAGGCTGGTGTAACCCACAAAGGGCCTGATTCAGACCCACTTGTGAGCGGCTGTCCGCTCGCAAGTGGGTCGATGGTCTGCACTGAGCATGCGCACGACGGAGGGAGCTCCGTCGTGCGCATGCGCCAGACACGACGAGCGAAGGACTTTCCTTCGCTCGTTGTGTCCGATCAAAGGGGGCGTGCTGTCAATGTTGATTGACAGCACGCCCCCTTTGGTGGGCGTGCCGGGGGCGTGCCTCCCTGACGGGGGCGTTCTCACGGGAACGCCTCCCGTCAGAAGCCGGCCCACTGACATCACTAGTGATGTCAGTGGGAGTGATTTTGGCTCTGATAGAGCCAAAATCACTCCGGAGTTTGCGGTTGAAAACCTCAACCGCAGGCTCTGGCTCGCAATTTCGATGGTCGCGATGGTCACGACCATCGCGGCCATCAAAATGCACGCTCGTATAGCCTGTGGGTGGTGACCCACAGCTATACGAGCGTCCAGGAGGACGCTCCATGAAAATGGAGCCCGGCCCTCATTCAGAGCGTGCGCTCTGCTCAGAGCGTACGGCTCTGAATGAGGGCCAAAGTGCACTACTCTCCAGCAAAAATAAAAAATGTTTTTCTGTGTTTAGCCGCACGTATATATCAAATCGATATAACATAAATGGAGGACCAAACTTTCTCCGATAAAAATAAAATAGAGAAAGATCAAGAACCACTTCCTCCTAGTGCTGAAGCTGCTGCCACTAGTCATGACATAGACGATAACATGCCATCAACGTCGTCTGCCAAGGCCGATGCCCAATGTCATAATAGAGGGTACATACAATCCCAAATGACAAAGTTCAGAAAAATGACCTTGAAAAAAACATTTAAATCATCTGAAGAGAAATGTAAACTTGCCAATATGCCATTTACGACACGGAGTGGCAAGGAACGGCTAAGGTCGATCCCTAGTATGTTCATGACTAGTGGTTCAGCTTCACATGACGATGGAAGCCCTCCTCCCACTAAAAAAATAAAAAGAGTTAAGCTGGCAAAAGCACAGCGAAGAACTGTGCTTTCTAAGAAGATATCACAAATCCCCAAGGAGAGTCCAAGTGTGGTGGTGGTTGCGATGCCTGACCTTCCCAGCACTGGACGGGAAGAGGTGGCTCTTTCCACCATTTGCACGCCCCCTGCAAGTGCTGAAAGGAGCACCCACAGTCCACTTGCTGATATGCAAATTGAAGATGTCACTGTTGAAGTACAACAGGATGAGGATACTGGTGTAGCTGGCGCTGAGGAGGAAGTTGGCGAGGAGGATTCTGATGGTGATGTGGTTTGTTTAAATCAGGCTCCGGGGGAGACAGTTGTTGTCCGTGGGATGAAAAAGCCCATCACGGTCATGCCTGGGCAGAAGACCAAACATTCCACCTCTTTGGTCTGCCAATATTTCTATCCAAATCCGGACAACAACTGTCTTGCCATATGTACCTTATGTAAAGGTGGAATAAGTAGGGGTAGGGACGTTAACCACCTAGGAACATCCTCCCTTATACGGCACCTGCAGCGCGTTCATAATAAGTTACTGTCAAGTTCAGAAACTTTGGCTAAGACCGTAAGCAGTCCAGGGACACCTAAATCCCGTTGTCCTGTTGTATCCAAGCGCCTGCAAACCACACCGTCAACTCCCTCCTCGTCAATTTCCTCCTTAGTCAGGATCGGAAGTAGTCCTGCAGGCCATGTCACTGGCATGACTGACTCTCCTATCCGGGATTCCGCCAGAGGATCCTGCATTGCTACGCCTCCTGCTGCCGCTGCTGCTGTTGCTGCTGCTGGGAGTCGTTCATCATCCCAGAGAGGAAGTAGGAACACCACTACTTTTACTAAACAATTGACCCTCCAACAGTCCTTAGCGAGGAGGATGAAGTACGACAGCAGTCATCCTGAAGCAAAACGTATAACAGGCCTTGACTGCTATGTTGGTGTTAGACGTGCGTCCGGTATCCGCCATTAGTGCAGTGGGATTTAGACAATTGCTGGAGGTAGTGTGTCCCCGGTTCCAAATCCCGTCTAGATTCCACTTCACTAGGCAGGCGATACCGAGACTGTACAGAAACGTCAGAAAAAGTGTCCTCAGTGTCCTGAAAAATGCCGTTGTACCCAATGTCCACTTAACCACGGACATGTGGACAAGTGGAACAGGGCAGACTAAGGACTATATGACTGTGACAGCCCACTTGGTAGATGTATCACCTTACGCAGCAACAGCAGCAGCGTCACCAGTCGCAGCATCTCAGAAACGCCAGCTCGTTCCAAGGCAGGCTACGCTGTGTATCACCGGTTTCAGTAAGAGGCACACCGCCGACGACCTCTTAGAGAAACTGAGGGAAATCATCGCCCAGTGGCTTACCCCACTTAGACTCTCCTGGGGATTTGTGATATCTGACAACGCCACCAATATTGTGCGGGCATTACATCTGGGCAAATTCCAGCACGTCCCATGTTTTGCTCACACAATAAACTTGGTGGTGCAGAATTTTCTGAAAAGCGACAGGGGCGTGCAGGAGACGCTTTGGGTGGCCCGAAAAATTTCAGGCCACTTTCGCCATTCAGCGACTGCGTGCCGAAGACTGGAGCGCAAAGCAAACACTCTTGAACCTGCCCCGCCATCACCTGAAGCAAGAGGTTGTGATGCGGTGGAACTCAACCCTCTATATGCTTCAGAGGATGGAGGAGCAGCAAAAGGCCATTCAAGCCTATACATCCACCTATGACATAGGCAAAGGAGGGGGTATGCACCTGACTCAAGCGCAGTGGAGAATGATTTCCGTGTTGTGCAAGGTTCTCCAGCCCTTCGAACTTGCCACACGTGAAGTCAGTTCAGACACTGCCAGCTTGAGTCAGGTCATTCCCCTCATCAGGCTTTTGCAGAAGCAGCTGGAGAAAGTGAAGGAGGAGCTAAGACGGAGTGATTCCGCTCGGCATGTGGGACTTGTGGATGAAGCCCTTCATTCGCTTTGCCAGGATTCCAGGGTGGTCAATCTGTTGAATTCAGACCACTACATTTTGGCCACCGTGCTCGATCCTAGGTTTAAAGCCTATGTGGTGTCTCTCTTTCCGGCTGACACAAGCCTGCAGAGGTGCAAAGACCTGCTGGTGAACACACTGTCAGCTGAAGCGGAACGTGACACGTCAACAGCTCCTTCTTCATTTTCTCCCGCAACTGGGGCTGCCAGGAAAAAACTTAGGTATCCTAAGCAACCCGCTGGCGGTGATGCAGGGCAGGCAGGACCAAGTTTGGACATCTGGTCCGGACTGAAGGACCTGGCAACAATTTCTGACATGTCTACTGTCACTGCATATGATACTGTCACCATTGACAGAATGGTGGAGGATTACATCGGTGACAGCATCCAAGTAGGCATGTCAGACAGTCCATACCTGTACTGGCAGGAAAAAGAGGCAATTTGGAGGCCCCTGTACAAACTGGCTCTATTTTACCTGAGTTGCCCCCCCTCCAGTGTGTACTCCGAAAGAGTGTTTAGTGCAGCCGGGAACCTTGTCAGCGAAAGGCGTAGGAGGTTGCTTCCACAGAATGTGGAGAAGATGATGTTCATCAAAATGAATTATCAGCTCTTCCAGGGAGACCAGCCTCCAGAACGTACAGAGGGACCTGTGGTGGTGGATTCAAGTGGGGACGAGTTAATACTTTGTGAGGATGAGGATGTACACACTGAAGAGGGTGAGGAATTGGTGGATGAGGAGGATGAGGATGACATCTTGCCTCCGTAGAGCCAGTTTGTGCAGGGACACATTAATTGCCAGCTTGTTTTGTGGGGGCCCAAACGAAGCAATAATTTCAGCCACAGTTGTGTGGCAGACCCTGGCGCTGAAATGATTGGTTTGTTAAAGTGTGCATGTCCTGTTTATACAACATAAGGGTGGGTGGGAGGGCCCAAGGACAATTCCATCTTGCACCTCCTTTTTTTCTTTGCATTATGTACAGTTTGGGGCCTAGTTTTTCAAACTGCCATCCTGTCTGCCACTGCAGTATCACGCCTAAATGGGTCACGTGTTTGTGCCGCCCACTCGTGTCGCTTAGCATAGTCATCCAGCTACCTCGGTGCAACCTTTTGGACATAAAAACACTATTGTGAGGTGTGAGGTGTTCAGAATAGACTGGAAATAAGTGGAAATTAAGGTTATTGAGGTTAATAATAGCATAGGAGTAGAAAAACCTACAAATTCTGTGATTTTAGCTGTTTTTATGCTTTTTTTAAAAAAAATACAGATCCAAAACACAAAACCCAGAACCCAAAACACGGAAGGGTGGTTTTGGCAAAACCAATCCAGATCCAAAACACGAAGAAAGATCCAGATCCAAAACCAAAACACAAAACACGAAAACTGGCCGGTGCACACCCCTAGTTCATATACAATATAATAAAATAATATAAAACACATATAAAATCTCGAATAGTTCAGAATCAATGAAATGCACCAATTATATCAGTTCTTTCTGAGGTGCAACTAGAACTCTTCCTTAATAATAGTAATATAGTAATGGCAGTTCGGGTACTCTGACAGTTCTAGGTTTAACTGAATAGGCCTATAAATAGTTATGTGCAATAAATGCTTAGTATCATTCTCATGTCTGAATTTACTGTATGTCTATAAAGCTAACAGACAAGAAAGTTGTCACTGTCATAATGTGTAAAGTGCAAAAGTGTAGATAGGACCTTGTTTATGGAACTCCTGCGGCTATATGCAGCCTCTCCTCTGTATCTGATTTCATCCAGAAAATCCAGCAGTTGATCCTTAAATTAGCATCAATATGAACAAGACCAGCAGAAGTGACAATAAACAATAGTAAGTGAAGCTTGTACCAGGGGTGTAGCTAACCTATCTCTTACCTGGGGCAAATATTCACCATGGCACCTCCATACCTGTGAATAGTAGTCACTATTTATTTATACTACCACCATATACTACAGACAGCATTAGTGACCACCATATACTACAAACAACATTAGTGACCAACATATACTACAGACAGCATTAGTGACCAACATATACTACAGACAGTATTAGTTACTGCCATATGCTACACAGATCATTAGTGACTGCCATTGACTACATACAGCCTTAATGATCAACATATACTACAGACAACATTAGTGACCACCATATACTACAGACAGCATTAGTGACCACCATATACTACAGACAGCATTACTAACCACTATACACTACAGACAGCGTTAGTGACCAACATATACTACAGACAATATTAGTGACCACCATATGTTGCAGTCAGCATATAGACCCCCAAATATTACAGACAGTATTAGTAACTGCAATATGCTACACAGAGCATTAGTAACTACAGACAGCATTAGAGACCACCATATAATTCAGACAGCATTAGTACCCGGCATATACTACAGACAGCATTAGTGACTTCCATATAATAGCCAGCATTAGTGACCGGCATATACTACTGACAGCATTAATAGCCCTCAAATGCTAAAGACAGTATTAGTGACTCCCATATAATACAGACAGCATAAAACTGCTAGTTACAGTACAACCCTCAAGCTGGGTCCACCGTCCTATCTGATGATTGGCAAGTGCATACACACTTACCAATCATCGGCCCAATGTGTCGGGATTGACGTCACAACTGGGTGGGCAGTAATATGTGCCCGCCCTGTTCAGCTGTCAATCACCGGCAGCCTCTGCAGCAAGTGTATGGGAGATCAGCTGACTGCCCGTATAGACAGCACGATGCACTAATATATCTGCAGATATATTGGGCATCGGCTGTGCTGTACATCTGACGTGATGTGTCTGTGAACGACGTCTTTCACAGACAAATTGCTGGGACACACCCACAGATGCGCCGACGATATATCGGCTGTTCAATTGAATGGCCAATATGCCGGTAAGTGTGAACCCAGCATCAGTCCCATAAAAAACCATTAATACTAACCCCTTACCCCCTTATTCTTTGTATTACCAACCAAAAACTATATCTGTTGGAGATTCCTTCTGTTGAATCTGTTTCTTTCCTGTAGCAGTTACACAGCAGTGCCCAAAAAGCAGGAAACAGCTACCTGTCAGCTCGGAGGCTGCTGCTGTCTGTGAGAAGGAGGTGGGTCCAGTCAGAGACGGACATGGGAGACAGGGCCATGCAGCCTATTGCTGCTGGGAGGGGACACCTGTGTGCTGTCCCTGCTCCCTGGACTCTCTAGCATCGCAGCTGATCCCCTGCTGGCACCTTTTTCTTGTTGGATGAGGTGTGTTCTGGTGCTGCCTCAATCCATAGTCAAGCAAACAAGGCTGATCTGGTGGTCTCTAGGACTAGAACGCAGCCAGCAAGCCCAACCTCTGACATGTGCTAAAGCGCCATTACAACCAGACGCCCGGCACACTACAATGCCCAGCAATACCTCAAAGTGCTCCAGGCTACCTCTACTCTTTTGCAACTGTATCACAAGTGCAAAGAGAAAGAAGTTCCTAGTGTTCACAAAAAACAATAGTTTGTAACAAAATAACAAGCTTCCCCTTTAAAAAGATTTTTACTATAAATAAGCAACAAATATCATATATCAAACATGAAATAACATATCTAAAAGTCAGACAGATAGCTTGAACTGCACCAAAATAAGCATTTATAGTAAGGGTTAATCACACAGTCATTATGGAGCACATTCCACTATGCTCAGATATGGCTCTCTATGGTTAATGTCTCCGTTTCACATTATTTAAGTTTACTAAAGGGCAATTGTAGTAGAATTCGTAAAATTCTACTCCAAGCCCTAATTATCACATATTTTAGTAAGCAGATTGCATTTCCTATAATTGTAATGTAGTGGCGTCCGGTCGGCGCATGCACGGCACCTTGTCATTGTATTTTCTCTGAAAAATATAGTGATAAGGCTGCAGAGGAGATTTGCAGGGACAGAGCTTTATCGCAAGTGTGGTTCTCAGTGTAGCTATGGTAGGGGAACCTCACTGCTGTCTCTCCGCAAATTGCAACAGCAAATCTGTAAATGCTGGGGGCCCTTCCATGTGGAAGATTCGGGAGTAGACAAGTCTGGAGAATTGGAGGGACTGTGGAATATATCAAAAATATCTGATTCTGTCGATCTTTGTTACTCCTGGGATTGCTTAGATTTTGTGGGGATCCACCAAAAATAGCTGTTTTGGGAGGATTTCCTGCAAAAAAAATTAATTAATATACCCCATAATCACTTATATATTAGAAGTTCCCAACACCTGCAGAATGAAGTCTTTTTACTGGCAGGAGTCGGAGCAGAACTGTGGAGATTTATAAATGGGCACCCGCCATGTACTTACCATTTGGGTGGAGAATGGGAGGTACATTGCTGCAATAAGAATTTTAACTTAAGGTCTTTAAAATATTCATACACTATGTGCTGTATATACGTTTCAGTGGTAAATTACAGTTACATGGAATAATGAATCACTAATGAAAGCAGATAGGACAAGCAGTACAAATGTGTTACATCACATCTGCCAGCAATATGCTGAATTTTTATGGTTATTTATAACTATTGAGATCACAAGTAAATATAATTTTCCTCGGATCTAATGGTCTTTATACATAATTCAAAACAATGCTGAAGTTTCAGTCTGTTGTCATATGTTTAGCAGACTGTTTATGTGAGACAAATCTGTAACGCAGGCTGATCCAACTACAACAAACGTCACTTTTACACCAAATGTTGCAAGCATTTTATTGTCCTTGACGTGGCACAAATGAAACCTAATACAAGGAGGATTTGAAATTTATATATATATATTTATATATATATATATATTTATATATATATATGTATATATATATATATATATATATGTATATATATATATATATATATATATATATGGAAAAGTAGGTGGGTATAGCGCCAAGAATTTGTAGATTGGTGAGTGAACAAAATTTAGTGTGAGCAGTGTACAGAGTATAGCAACTAAGCCTAGAAGTATTTGGGCGTCAGCTCTAGGTTAATAGTTAAACACTCATGTAAGTGTTGAAGAAATAGTGAAAAAGGTGAATTAACTCTAAAGCGACAAGTTTTAAAATATCACTGCAATATATATTCAATATTACATCTAGTTGATAAATATTAAGCAAATATAGTGTGCAACATGATTTCAATGAATGGAAATAAATTTAGGAGCCAAGCGTTTGCCCCTAATGAATAAATAAATATCAGGAGGACCAAAAGTGCTAGTGCAGAACTAAATGAATATATTGAAAATCTATAAAAAATAATAATTTAATAAATCACAATAAAAACACTCAAAAATACTAAATAATAATGCAACACCTTAAGGATTAGCATATTTCCTTAGGGTACATTGATAGCACTTATACAAATGTATAGCAAAAACAGGCAGTATGAAGACTATTATAAATAAATATTAATAAAAAGGAATAAGTTAATAATTATAGCAGCTTATCTGAAGTAATATTCCAAAGTTCATGAGACATGCAGCAAACACTTCCAACGCATTTCGTACTATGACTTCATCAAGGGGATGGTGTGTATGTGTGATAGTCCAATATTTATAGCCCACTGGATCTCGAGATAGATGCTCTGTGCTGTACTCGGGCCTCATTCCTGGCTTCCTATCATCTCTTTCTATATCCAACATCGGGCTGTAGTACCGCACCTCTCTTCGGTGACAGGAAGTGATGCGGACTCCTGACCCTTATCAAACATCCAGTGGGGTATAAATATTGGACTATCACACATACACACCATCCCCTTGATGAAGTCATAGTACAAAACGCGTTGGAAGTGTTTGCTGCATGTCTCATGAACTTTCGAATATTACTTCAGATAAGCTGCTATAATTATGAACTTATTCCTTTTTATTAATATTTATTGATAATAAATTTCATACTGCCTATTGGTGCTATACATTTGTATAAGTGTTATCAATGTACCCTAAGGAAATATGCTAATCCTTAAGGTGTTGCATTATTTTATAGTATTTTTGAGTGTTTTTATTGTGATTTATTAAATTGTTATTTTTTATAGATTTTCAATATATTCATTTATTTCTGCACTAGCACTTTTGGTCCACCTGATATTTATTTATTCATTAGGGGCAAACACTTGGCTCCTAAATTTATTTCCATTCATTGAAATCATGTTGCACACCATATTTGCTTAATATTTATCAACTAGATGTAATATTGATTATATATTGCAGTGATATTTTATGTGTTTAGCAAACTTGTCGCTTTAGGGTTAATTCACCCATATATATATATATATATATATATATATATACTCCAGTAAGAACAAACAGGCGTCACTCCCAGACTGATGTACAAAACTAGTGTATTCACAGATCGACGTTTCGGGGCCTTTCCCCCCTGATGAAGGGGAGAAAGGCCCCGAAACGTCGATCTGTGAATACACTCGTTTTGTACATCAGTCTGGGAGTGACGCCTGTTTGTTCTTACTGGAGTATGTATGGATCTCTGCTACCATAGAGGAAGGCACCCCAGCCAGTTATAGTTGGTGTCAGCTGCCAGCAGAGTGCCAGTTCCTATATATGTGCAATATATATATATATATTAGGGGTGAGCGGGTTCAGATTTCTGAAATCCGAACCCCCCCGAGCCCCCCCTATCCAAGGCCGATCCGAGTCAGGCTCGACTTTTCCCGCCTGACTCGGATCTGAAATCGAGGCAAAACGTCATCATCCCGCCTTCCGGGTCTCGCGGGTTTTGGATCCTATATAAGGTACCCACGTCGGCGCCATTTTCTCACTCGTCTGTGGACAGTGAAGAGGGAGGGTGGGAGTTAGGGCTGGCTGGGCTGTGTAGTGTAGTGTAGTGCAGAGTAGTGTTGTGCTGTGCTGCGCTGTGCTGCTGTTGTCCACTACTTCAAAGTCCATAGGGGCTGGCTGTGTTGTGGTGTGCTGCTGTTGTTAATAGGGGCTGTGTCCACTACTTCAAAGTCCATAGGGGCTGGCTGGACTGTGTTGTGCAGTCAGTTCTCCATAGGGGCTGTGTCCACTCCAAAGTCCTGTGCAGTGTCCCAGTCCTAAAGGGGTGCTGTAGTGTTGTCCAGGGGGTGCTCTGTCCATCAGGGGTGCTCCCCCCAAGTGCTAAAAAATAATATTTTTTGTGTGTTTGTGAATTGTGTGCGCAGTAGCCGCACGTGCATCAACAAAGTAGTGCCAAGCGTGCGCCTGTGTCATAAGTAAAGGGCCGGCTGGCTTGACCGTTAAAGGGTGCTGTAACCCCCAAAGTACACTCCAGTCCAAACCAAAAAAAAAATTATTTTCTGTGTTTGTGAATTGTGTGCGCAGTAGCCGCACGTGCATCAACAAAGTAGTGCCAAGCGTGCGCCTGTGTCATAAGTAAAGGGCCGGCTGGCTTGACTGTTTAAGGGTGCTGTAACCCCCAAAGTACACTCCAGTCCAAACCAAAAAAAAAATTATTTTCTGTGTTTGTGAATTGTGTGCGCAGTAGCCGCACGTGCATCAACAAAGTAGTGCCAAGCGTGCGCCTGTGTCATAAGTAAAGGGCCGGCTGGCTTGACCGTTAAAGGGTGCTGTAACCCCAAAGTACACTCCAGTCCAAACAAACAAAATTTTTTTTTCTGTGTTTGTGAATTGTGTGCGCAGTAGCCGCGCGTGCATCAACAAAGTAGTGCCAAGCGTGCGCCTGTGTCATAAGTAAAGGGCCGGCTGGCTTGACCGTTAAAGGGTGCTGTAACCCCCAAAGTACACTCCAGTCCAAACCAAAAAAAAAATTATTTTCTGTGTTTGTGAATTGTGTGCGCAGTAGCCGCACGTGCATCAACAAAGTAGTGCCAAGCGTGCACCTGTGTCATAAGTAAAGGGCCAGCTGGCTTGACCGTTAAAGGGTGCTGTAACCCCCAAAGTACACTCCAAACCAAATAACAAAATATTTTTTCTGTGTTTGTGAATTGTGTGCGCAGTAGCCGCATGTGCATCAACAAAGTAGTGCCAAGCGTGCGCCTGTGTCATAAGTAAAGGGCCGGCTGGCTTGACCGTTAAAGGGTGCTGTAACCCCCAAAGTACACTCCAAACCAAAAAAATATAGATTTTCTGTGTTTGTGAATTGTGTGCGCAGTAGCCGCACGTGCATCAACAAAGTAGTGCCAAGCGTGCGCCTGTGTCATAAGTAAAGGGCCGGCTGCCTTGACTGTTAAAGGGTGCTGTAACCCCCAAAGTACACTCCAGTCCAAACCAAAAAAAAAATGATTTTCTGTGTTTGTGAATTGTATGCACAGTAGCCGCACGTGCATCAACAAAGTAGTGCCAAGCGTGCGCCTGTGTCATAAGTAAAGGGCCGGCTGGCTTGACCGTTAAAGGGTGCTGCAACCCCCAAAGTACACTCCAAACCAAAAAAATATATATTTTCTGTGTTTGTGAATTGTGTGCGCAGTAGCCGCACGTGCATCAACAAAGTAGTGCCAAGCGTGCGCCTGTGTCATAAGTAAAGGGCCGGCTGGCTTGACCGTTAAAGGGTGCTGTAACCCCCAAAGTACACTCCAAACCAAAAAATATATATTTTCTGTGTTTGTGAATTGTGTGCGCAGTAGCCGCACGTGCATCAACAAAGTAGTGCCAAGCGTGCGCCTGTGTCATAAGTAAAGGGCCGGCTGGCTTGACCGTTAAAGGGTGCTGTAACCCCCAAAGTACACTCCAGTCCAAACCAAAAAAAAAATTATATTTTCTGTGTTTGTGAATTGTGTGCGCAGTAGCCGCACGTGCATCAACAAAGTAGTGCCAAGCGTGCGCCTGTGTCATAAGTAAAGGGCCGGCTGGCTGGACCGTTAAAGGGTGCTGTACCCCCAAAGTACACTCCAAACCAAATAACAAAATATTTTTTCTGTGTTTGTGAATTGTGTGCGCAGTAGCCGCACGTGCATCAACAAAGTAGTGCCAAGCGTGCGCCTGTGTCATAAGTAAAGGGCCGGCTGACTTGACAGTTAAAGGGTGCTGTAACCCCCAAAGTACACTCCAAACCAAAAAATATATATTTTCTGTGTTTGTGAATTGTGTACGCAGTAGCCGCAAGTGCATCAACAAAGGAGCAGCGCCAAGCGTGCGCCTGTGTCCCATAAGTAAAGAGCCGGCTGGCTCATTTCTTAAAGGCTGGTGTAACCCACAAAGTGCACTACTCTCCAGCAAAAATAAAAAAATATTTTCTGTGTTTAGCCGCACGTATATATCAAATCGATATAACATAAATGGAGGACCAAACTTTCTCCGATAAAAATAAAATAGAGAAAGATCAAGAACCACTTCCTCCTAGTGCTGAAGCTGCTGCCACTAGTCATGACATAGACGATAACATGCCATCAACGTCGTCTGCCAAGGCCGATGCCCAATGTCATAATAGAGGGCACATACAATCCCAAATGACAAAGTTCAGGAAAATGACCTTGAAAAAAACATTTAAATCAGCTGAAGAGAAACGTAAACTTGCCAATATGCAATTTACGACACGGAGTGGCAAGGAACGGCTAAGGTCGATCCCTAGTATGTTCATGACTAGTGGTTCAGCTTCACATGACGATGGAAGCCCTCCTCCCACTAAAAAAATCAAAAGAGTTAAGCTGGCAAAAGCACAGTGAAGAACTGTGCTTTCTAAGAAGATATCACAAATCCCCAAGGAGAGTCCAAGTGTGGTGGTGGTTGCGATGCCTGACCTTCCCAGCACTGGACGGGAAGAGGTGGCTCTTTCCACCATTTGCACACCCCCTGCAAGTGCTGAAAGGAGCACCCACAGTCCACTTGCTGATATGCAAATTGAAGATGTCACTGTTGAAGTACAACAGGATGAGGATACTGGTGTAGCTGGCGCTGAGGAGGAAGTTGGCGAGGAGGATTCTGATGGTGATGTGGTTTGTTTAAATCAGGCTCCGGGGGAGACAGTTGTTGTCCGTGGGATGAAAAAGCCCATCACGGTCATGCCTGGGCAGAAGACCAAACATTCCACCTCTTTGGTCTGCCAATATTTCTATCCAAATCCGGACAACAACTGTCTTGCCATATGTACCATATGTAAAGGTGAAATAAGTAGGGGTAGGGACGTCAACCACCTAGGAACATCCTCCCTTATACGGCACCTGCAGCGCGTTCATAAAAAGTTACTGTCAAGTTCAGAAACTTTGGCTAAGACCGTAAGCAGTCCAGGGACACCTAAATCCCGTTGTCCTGTTGTATCCAAGCGCCTGCAAACCACACCGTCAACTCCCTCCTCGTCAATTTCCTCCTTAGTCAGGATCGGAAGTAGTCCTGCAGGCCATGTCACTGGCATGACTGACTCTCCTATCCAGGATTCCTCCGGAATATCCTGCATTGCTACGCCTCCTGCTGCCACTGCTGCTGTTGCTGCTGCTGGGAGTCGTTCATCATCCCAGAGAGGAAGTAGGAACACCACTACTTTTACTAAACAATTGACCCTCCAACAGTCCTTAGCGAGGAGGATGAAGTACGACAGCAGTCATCCTGAAGCAAAACGTATAACTGAGGCCTTGACTGCTATGTTGGTGTGAGACGTGAGTCCGGTATCCGCCATTAGTGCAGTGGGATTTAGACAATTGCTGGAGGTAGTGTGTCCCGGGTTCCAAATCCCATCTCGATTCCACTTCACTAGGCAGGCGATACCGAGACTGTACAGAAACGTCAGAAAAAGTGTCCTCAGTGTCCTGAAAAATGCCGTTGTACACAATGTCCACTTAACCACGGACATGTGGACAAGTGGAACAGGGCAGACTAAGGACTATATGACTGTGACAGCCCACTTGGTAGATGTATCACCTTACGCAGCAACAGCAGCAGCGTCACCAGTCGCAGCATCTCAGAAACGCCAGCTCGTTCCAAGGCAGGCTACGCTGTGTATCACCGGTTTTAGTAAGAGGCACACCGCCGACAACCTCTTAGAGAAACTGAGGTAAATCATCGCCCAGTGGCTTACCCCACTTAGACTCTCCTGGGGATTTGTGATATCTGACAACGCCACCAATATTGTGCGGGCATTACATCTGGGCAAATTCCAGCACGTCCCATGTTTTGCTCACACAATAAACTTGGTGGTGCAGAATTTTCTGAAAAGCGACAGGGGCGTGCAGGAGACGCTTTGGGTGGCCCGAAAAATTTCTGGCCACTTTCGTCATTCAGCGACTGCGTGCCGAAGACTGGAGCGCCAGCAAACACTCTTGAACCTGCCCCGCCATCACCTGAAGCAAGAGGTTGTGACGCGATGGAACTCAACCCTCTATATGCTTCAGAGGATGGAGGAGCAGCAAAAGGCCATACAAGCCTATACATCCACCTATGACATAGGCAAAGGAGGGGGTATGCACCTGACTCAAGCGCAATGGAGAATGATTTCCGTGTTGTGCAAGGTTCTCCAGCCCTTCGAACTTGCCACACGTGAAGTCAGTTCAGACACTGCCAGCTTGAGTCAGGTCATTCCCCTCATCAGGCTTTTGCAGAAGCAGCTGGAGAAAGTGAAGGAGGAGCTAAGACGGAGCGATTCCGCTCGGCATGTGGGACTTGTGGATGAAGCCCTTCATTCGCTTTGCCAGGATTCCAGGATGGTCAATCTGTTGAATTCAGACCACTACATTTTGGCCACCGTGCTCGATCCTAGGTTTAAAGCCTATGTGGTGTCTCTCTTTCCGGCTGACACAAGCCTGCAGAGGTGCAAAGACCTGCTGGTGAACACACTGTCAGCTGAAGCGGAACATGACACGTCAACAGCTCCTTCTTCATTTTCTCCCGCAACTGGGGCTGCCAGGAAAAAACTTAGGTATCCTAAGCAACCCGCTGGCGGTGATGCAGGGCAGGCAGGACCAAGTTTGGACATCTGGTCCGGACTGAAGGACCTGGCAACAATTTCTGACATGTCTACTGTCACTGCATATGATACTGTCACCATTGACAGAATGGTGGAGGATTACATCGGTGACAGCATCCAAGTAGGCATGTCAGACAGTCCATACCTGTACTGGCAGGAAAAAGAGGCAATTTGGAGACCCCTGTACAAACTGGCTCTATTTTACCTGAGTTGCCCCCCCTCCAGTGTGGACTCCGAAAGAGTGTTTAGTGCAGCCGGGAACCTTGTCAGCGAAAGGCGTAGGAGGTTGCTTCCACAGAATGTGGAGAAGATGATGTTCATCAAAATGAATTATCAGCTCTTCCAGGGAGACCAGCCTCCAGAACGTACAGAGGGACCTGTGGTGGTGGATTCAAGTGGGGACGAGTTAATACTTTGTGAGGATGAGGATGTACACACTGAAGAGGGTGAGGAATCGGTGGATGAGGAGGATGAGGATGACATCTTGCCTCCGTAGAGCCAGTTTGTGCAGGGACACATTAATTGCCAGCTTGTTTTGTGGGGGCCCAAACAAACCAATCATTTCAGCCACAGTTGTGTGGCAGACCCTGGCGCTGAAATGATTGGTTTGTTAAAGTGTGCATGTCCTGTTTATACAACATAAGGGTGGGTGGGAGGGCCCAAGGACAATTCCATCTTGCACCTCTTTTTTTTCTTTGCATTATGTACAGTTTGGGGCCTCTAGTTTTTCAAACTGCCATCCTGTCTGCCACTGCAGTATCACGCCGAGATGGGTCACGTGTTTGTGCCGCCCACTCCTGTCGCTTAGCATAGTCATCCAGCTACCTCGGTGCAACCTTTTGGACATAAAAACACTATTGTGAGGTGTGAGGTGTTCAGAATAGACTGGAAATGAGTGGAAATTAAGGTTATTGAGGTTAATAATAGCATAGGAGCAGAAAAACCTACAAATTCTGTGATTTTAGCTGTTTTTATGCTTTTTTAAAAAAAAATACAGATCCAAAACACAAAACCCAGAACCCAAAACACGGAAGGGTGGTTTTGGCAAAACCAATCCAGATCCAAAACACGAAGAAAGATCCAGATCCAAAACCAAAACACAAAACACGAAAAGTGGCCGGTGCACACCCCTAATATATATATATATATATATATATATATATATATATATATATATATATATATATATACTGTATATAATAATCAAAAGCTGAGAAATATTTATGCTAACATTACTATCTACAGAAAATTTCTGTGCATTACATAGGTACAGTATAATGGCTTTCTATAGTAGCGGGATGGTCACACGTGGCACATAGAGGTAAGATTTTCTCCAGAGCTGTGTGTCTTCCAGCTATAGTGTAAGCTCCCCGACTGGCTCAACCGATGCTGATTCCTGGAAAAACAGGGGGAACCCATGTTGATTTTCCACCAGATTTTCCAGTACCAGATTAGGCTCAGAGCTCCGGTGCTAGTTATGCTTTTTAGGGGCGATGACACCATTTTTTTTAAACATTAACCCTTTTTCTTGAATTCACATTTCCCTCCAGACCAGAGCAGGTAGACCACTGCACGGAAAACAACTGCTTCCCCTCATATCAGTATGTAGTTGGCATCTCGACAGTCAGAATGCTGGCGGTCAGAATGCCAGCACCGGAATCCCGCCTGCAGTCAGAATCTTGGAACCAGCTTCCCGACCTCTGACATCCCAATGGTAAGTATTAGGGTTAGGTTTAGGGGTGAGGCACTAGGGGGAAGGTTGCAGTTAGGCTGTGTGGGGGAGGAGGGTTAGGGTTAGGCTGTGGGGGGGAGGGTTAGGGGGAAGGCGAGGGTACTTACCAAGAGGCGTCGGCTTTGTCACCTATTCGGGATTCTGGTGTCAGGATTCTCAGCGCTGGTATTCTGTGTGCCAGGACCCCGTACCCAACCCCTCATATCAGTCATACTATCCCAACATCAGTTGTAAGATGGCAGGACTGGCGGAAACATGCTCAAACATTGAGGTGCGTAATGTGATCAGATTTCTGCATCTAAAGGGCACATCAGCAGCTGAAATTAATTGCCAACTTGTCAAGGTGTACGGTGATAATGTCATGTGATTGAAACAGGGTTCGGTTTGTTGCATTGGCTTTGATAACTGCAGCACAAGGGGTTAAAGTGGGCCTGAACTGGGTGGAACTACGTTCCGTCACTTCTATTTGGATACGAACCAGTTCAGCCTCCTCCGACCCACCTTAGCCTGGCATGGCAGGGAGGCTCCATTTGCCAGGTGCCTGCTGAGATGTTGTTACCAGCAGGCGCCCGGCTACCTCCCAGCAGCACGGATGGAGGCTGGAGCTCACTCTTGGGTGCACTACTACTGAGGGCATTACACAAGGGGCACTACTACTGGGGGAATTACTACAGGGGGCATTACTATTGGGGGCACTACTATAGGGGGCATTACTACTGGGGGAATTACTACAAGGGGCACCACTCCTGGGGGCACTGCATAAGGGGCACTACCACTACTGTGGGATCTGCATAAAGCGCACCACTACTGGGAGCACTGAATAAGGGACAGCACTACTGGGGGCACTGCATAAGGGGCACCACTACTGGGGGCACTGCATCAGGGGCCCCACTACAATGGGTATTGCATTTGCATAAAGGGCACTACTGCTGTGGACATTATGTGTAAGGGGCACTACTGCTGTGGGCATTGTATGAGGGGCACTACTACTGTGGGAATTGTGTATAAGGTACACAAATGTGGGCATTGTGTAAAAGGGGCACTGCTGTGTGTCATACATGAATAAGGGACACTACTATGTGGTGTAATGTGAATCAGGGGTGAATCAAGATTGTGCTACTGTGTGGTGCAATTTGAATTGGTAATACTATTGTGTGACCACACCCCTTTCTTTTGAGACCACACCCTTTTTGTCCCATTTTTTTCGAAAAGCTCTGGGGGGGGGGTCAGTTCCACCACTTCTCTAGGACCACTTTAAGCACTGTGCAGTAACAACATTCAAGATGAGCAGCAATCCGGCTGGCCAAGCACCTCCACTACAGATGACAATTTGTGCCACATCAAAGGTATGATTCAGGAAGACAGATGTATTCACCAAGTGATTTTCATTTCTTTGGACCATTGAAGAAGCATCTGGGTGGAAGATGAAGTTCAACAAGTTGTCCTCGCTTCAGTCACTTGAAACTGATTTTTTCTATGCCGGTATAGATGCCTTGGTTTACCGTTGGAACAAATGCTTAGACTAGCATGGGGAAAAATAATCTGTACCAAGACCATACTACTGATTATACATATATGTACGAGTTGAGTAAATTTACGCAGTGAGAGGTCTTGTTACCTTATTTATTGAACCACCTTCAAAGTTTGATATACTTTTTACTAGTGTCTGACTTGAAACAGTGTTTCTTGGATCCCAGATGACATAATAGGGGGTTAAGGTCTCAGTAGGGCCTCCTGTTGGTATATGCTGGTAAGTACTTTGACCCAGATATGCTGGACAGAGCTTTGACCTGGAGAGCCTGGTCTGGGCCTTCCACTAGATGAATTTGGATAAAAACTTCACAGAGTGGTGGTATTTGGTCTGGGATGCCTAATGTAGTGGTTGGGGTCCCGGGCAGACCTTACGGCAGAGTGTGCCGGGCATAACATTGACCCAGGGAGCATGTACTGGGCCTTCCACTGAATGCATCTGGGTGACATCACATAATTTGGATGAAAACTTCACGGAGTTGTAACATTGGATCCCAGAAGACATACTAGTGGGTTGAGGTCCCGGTCGGATCTCCCGTTGGTGTACGCTGGGCAGAACTTTGACTCAGGGAGCCTATTCTAGGCCTGGATGGATTTGGACGTCATCACATAATTTAATCAAAAACTTCCCAGAGTGGTAACATTGGATCCCAGAAGACCTCCCGTTGGTGTATGCTGGGCAGAACTTTGATCCTGGGGATGCTAGGCAGAACTTTGACCCTGGGAGCCTATTCTGGCTTGAAGGATTTGGATGAAAACTTCACAGAGGGATGGCAACTGGTCTGGGTTGCCTAATGGAGTAGTTAGGGTCTTGTCCGGACCTCACAGCAGAGTGTGCCAGGAAGAACTTTGACCCAGGGAGCCTGTTATGGGCCTTCCACTGGATGGATTTGGATGACATCACATAATTTGGATAAAAACTTCACACAGTTGTAACATTGGATCCCAGAAGACATACTAGGGGTTTAAGGTCCCAGTCGGACCTCCTGTTGGTGTACGCTGGGCAGAACTTTCACTCACCTGGGGAGCTTGTTCTGGGCCTTCCACTAGATGGATTTGGATGAAGGGTGGCAATTAGTCTGGGATGCCTATTGGAGTGGTTGGGGTCCCGGTCGGACCTCACGGCGTAGTGTACCAGGCAGAACTTTGACACAGAGAGCCTGTTCTGGACCTTGCACTTGATAAATTTGGATGACATCACATAATAAAATGTAACAACTTGAAGATTTTAACGCAGGCAACACCAGGTACTTCAGCTAGTTGGAAATAAACAGCAAACAATTAAGCAATTCTTAATCTTTTGGCTGAAGTTGTAGAAACAGGCTGAATTCGTAATACATATTTTTTTCATAAATCACAATATAGGAAAGCTGATTAGAACATTTTAGCACTAGATGAACTTTCACAACAGGAATTAAGCTTTAGCTTTCTTATGGAACCCACGCTTACAAATTCTACATAATTTATTCCAAGAGGAAAAGTTCTGCAAACTGACTGCATAGTGAGATTAATCAAAAAGGATTCAGTAAACCTTACCTGTACTTTCTAGCCTGACTTTGAAGAGAGATTAAATGTTAGCCTAGTGGGGGCTGAAAACTAATTTGTGAGATAAAGAAGTTAATGGCATTATGATTAAAATGGGCCTCTTACTTACACTCTGGCAACCATGTACGAAGCTTAAGGCACAGGGTGTGTCTCATCCAGCATTGAAGCCACTAGTTTCTATTGAGTGATAGGCTGAATACTGACACATAGTACAACATGACTGCCAGTATTTTGTGTAGGTGACAAGCCTACATTAAGGTCATATGGAAACATTAAACAAACCAGACAAGGATACTGTTGAATGGCTCTTAACTAAATCTTCTTAAAACACTTTGGGTTCTTTATAATCACATTGTGCAGGGAGCAATTAAGGGCTGTGACCAGCAACAGCAAATAATATGTCAGCTTTTATACAGTCTAGACTAGTCCAATAAATGAGAGTAAATATCTGATTTCTTGCTGTGGGTTATAGCATAAGTACTTTAAAGTGAAACACATGTTCAATAATATAAGCTTAAAAGACTGTACGTCAGGATTGTCCAAATGGTGATACTCCAAGGTTTTCTTTGTGACCCCCAGTTTTATGGAAAGCACATTAGATTTTGTGCGAATATGTAGCCCTTTTCTTGAAATACTTGAACAGTGCTGCTGCTGTTTGGATTAACTTGCATGTACTATTCCAGTCTAACATTAAGGCCTGTATTGAATTAGTTTCACACCCGCGATACTTTATCGCCTACATTGCGTGTTTTGGCCATGGAAACATATCATGCGCGCCCCCAATTTTCGCCTTATTGAATTCCATAGGACGCAAAATGCGTCCCCGCGAAACTCAGAAAAGATGAAAAGTGCTGTAAAAAATGGGGAAATCAGCCTGACACCCCCCTAAACATGCATTAACATTGGGGATCAATGTAGATGTTCCCGAATAGCCCTACTGAAGCTATTTGGGGTACTTAAGTGCTGTCAATTGCTTCTAAATAGCTTATTTGCACAAGTGGTGAAGAATTCCATTACACAGTATTTTTTCGAGAAAATAAGTAGTCCTGTCAAATTTGGGGTACTTGAAAATGGGTGCAAGCATGGTTTAAATTCGCTCAAATGAAGTTTTAAGTGAGGCAAAAAACGCACCTTCAGCATGCACCTGCAAACAAAAAAACACCTCACTCATACTTGCAGACCCCCCAAAAGTCTATCTTGCAACTTTTTATGTGTGGACCCCCATTTTGTACTTTTCAGCCCCAATTTACAAAGTAATTTTTTGGGATGATCCTCACTTTTTTTTACGTAGTTATCCTTTGGGGGGCTGTTCCAAGGGTGCACAGTGGTTTCCAAACCTTTGCACCCCAAAACCCCAATGCTGAACTATTTTCCGCCTGCTATTCAGAGGCGAAACGTTTTTACCTATTACATTGCATTGACTTTCCGTGTACGCGAAAAGTCTTTGCAATTGAATAGGGCGAAAAGTTTCTGCCTGGCGAAATTATGTCATCCACGATATTTTTTTGCGGATTCCGACTTTTCGCCGCTAACTGAATACGGGTCTAAATGTGGTGTTTCTTGTCTTATGTAATATTTTACCTTCAGACTTCCATTTTGCTATGGTCCAGCAGCATTAAAGTCAGGACCATTTTGTGGACTGCTCAGTCACATGGCTTTGAATCTTTGAGCTCAATCCAATTAGTCGCGAAGGGGGTGAGTCGCCGTTACTATGACATAGAGATGCCAGCATCGGCACTGCAATTCTCCCCCCACACGGGCCGATCTCACCATGGATTCGCACATTTTTATATGCAGCCCTGTGAGTCTGTGAACAAAAATCTGCGAGTCTGGCGGTACCCTAAGTGCGGCATACAGCAGCACTTACTCGCGCCATGTGCTGCACTTACTCGGCTAATTGGGTTGAGCCTGCTCAGCTTTGGGCCTGAATTTAGGGCTGGGAATAGAGTAAGAAACACAAGTAACTGTGCACCTGGACAAACCATGTTGCAATGCAAGGGGTGCAAATACATACTTTTTTTTTATGCATGTAGGGTAAATACTAAAGATGTGCGCGGACCCCATGTTTTTGGTTTTGAATCTGGATTCATCTTCGTGTTTTGGTTTTGGAAAACTACCCTAAAGTGTTTTGGATTTAGATTTGGATAAAAATTTATAAAAATCAATAAAACAGCTAAAATGTCCGAATCCAAGTTCCAAACTGGCAATAGATCGGAATCGGGACTCGGTTCAAACTGGGACACAAACGTGAATCTGAACTTTGACCCGGTTCTACACGGAACCCCTAAATTTGGGAGTTTTCAGATTTCAGAAATTGGGGCCCACACATCTCTAGTAAATACTGGCTGCTTTTGCATGTAGCCCACAAATGCTGGACAGCTTTATTTTTACACTGCACTTTAGATCATACTTGCCGACATTCAGCTCCCTTCTTCCGGGAGGGAGCTGAATGTCTGCTTACAGCGGTGGGTGTGGTTAGTCAATGATGATGTATTGGGGGCAGGACAGGGGGCGTGACCGTGCGATTGTGTCATCGTGGCCCCGCTCCTTCTACACAATGCTGAAATTAATGGGGGTTTCTATTTACTCTGGGGGGGGGGGGTCGGGAGTTTTGATGGCTGCCGGGAGGCTTGCCTGCCTTTCCGGAGGGCTGGGAGCGGCACCCGATATTTGGGAGGTCCCTAGCCAAATCAGGAGGGTAGGCTAGCCTACTTTGGATTTCAGTTGGAAACACCCATCTCAAATCTAAGTCTTTCTGCATAATTGATTATACCTCTGCCCCCCTCTCCCCCCTCTGCAGTGCCGCATGGTTTTACCAAGATGCACAGTTACTTGCTCTTTCTTACTCTATTCCCAACTATGATTCCTTTGTTTGCATGTAGTGGGCATGGTTTAATATAGACAATTAAATGCATGAAAATGTACTACAGTATTTAAAACAGTTATCTCCAAATACAACACAGCGGGATGTAGTCAGGAAGCCGACGGTCTAAATACCGACTGCTGGCTTCCCGACTGTCAAATCCTGGCAAGGTACTAATGACAGGCGGCCGGCAGTAAAACATACTACACCCCAACACAGCATATCTAAGCAGTATTCAAGGCAAAACCCATTCTAGTGACTACATATCAACAATGTCCAGCTTGTCCAGATAAACATCTGGTTGACCCCAGACCTTTGTTGACTGGGATTGATGGCTATCTGCTGGGATTGCACTTGTGTGTATGTACGTAACAAATGAAATTAGTATGGTTAAGACTGAGCAATGTTATTGGAGTTGTGGAATGAAAGAGTTGCTGGGACTTCCTGGGAAACTCTATCTAAACCTCAAACATCCTTCCCATCATAAATATGGAGAATAACGCAGATCCCATTGTCCAAACTTAAAAAAAAAGGGCGATTTCTGGAAAACTGATTCTGTATAAGAATTCCGACTAACTTTGAGCCCTTTAAATGTTAATGAGGAGCACACATAACAGGAATGCAAACATGGAAAATACATTGTTAAGGTTCCGTAAAGTGGAAAAGTATCCGTTCTATAAGTTAACTAAACATTCCTTACATAAATGTGGATGGATGAGTTTACATTCCAAATAATTTGGAACACAATATTGAGAACAAATATTAAGCTCTTTCCTGCAAGCTGGTCATGTACAGTGGTACCGTTACATAATACCCTCGTGCTGTTCCGTGTGTACCGACTTTGCTCAGGGCAGCAGATCTGTTTATACTTCCTGTGTATCCCGGCTTGTTTCATTCAGGAACATGGACATTAAACAAAAACATTACCACATGTTGCCGCTGTGGATAGGAGTAATTGTACATATCCAATGTTATGTCTATTTGTATCTATAGCAGAAAATGGCTTTATCCAAAACAATGTATAATAAATTGTGTTCAGTGAAAAATGAAATAAACAGGTCACAGGTCCGCAGTATAATGCAGGTTTACAGTGCTCGGCCTAAAAATGTACATCAAATAACTTATACGTTGTTTTGTAAATAATTAATTATAACATTAATCTCCGAAGGATCCCTCTCCAGCAACGGCCGCCCACACACGCATGGTCAGCAGACCCGGCATATGCAGTAGCATTAGCGATCACTTCACTTTTAACACATCACTTGGACTCTGGATGTGAGTTTTAATAAATCAGAGTGGTACATCATTTCTTACAGCTGCGATAAGTGGTGATAAGGAATTACTAAGGAATTATAAGTATCAGGTCTTAAACCCCATAAATAATAAATATGCCACTCGGAAAATTTGTGGGGACATATCAGTTAGAGGACTCAAACCAGTTCCTGACCTAGGACCCCATGAGGTCCGTGGCTGCCTGCACCAAATTTTTGCCATTGTCTCCAGAAATGTGGTGCCATACAGCCATAAATATGCACATGAGCTGAAAACTCTGAGCCTTTCTGAGTCTGTGCTAATGCGCCAGTTCCATTTTTTTTTCCATCAGGGGGCAGAGAGATCTGCACATGGGTCCTCTCCTGATTTAAAATGCCCGTTATTCTGTTTTATCACATAAAGCACCTTTTTATCACACACATGATGCACTTGTTTGCATGGTAAGCCCATGGACCTATCCATCAAAATTGTGGCACTTGTGGCAGATGCAGATTTTTAATGCTGCTGAAGGGTAGATGTGGTCCGATAAGGATGTTACTAGATAAGTGATAGCACTACTTATTGCACAAACGTACAAACATAACATATAACTGTAAGTTTGTAGGCTGAACTTTTTTTATATGAGATTCAAGGGATGAAGATGATGCTACTGCAAAGAACGTTTTTGATGGCCATTAGCTGGTTAGTAGGTGGATGCAAAGCCCCCTCCCACCCCCCCATCAAAAAAAGGATCAACTTTGAATATGTCTTTAGGAGATTACAGTAATCGGTAGCAGTGGCGTAACTAGGGTATTTGGAGCCCAGGGCAAATTTGAAAAGGGAGCCCCCCCTCCCCCCCTCATCACCCCGATATGTGGAAAAAAATGGGCATGGTCACTTAAAAATGGGGCGTGTCAACATGACACACCCCTTTATTTTCACGCTGAACATTCCTATCCATATGCACCTTAACCCCAGTAGTACCCCTTATACAGTACCCCCTGTATGCAGTTGTGGTCCCTCTTATGCAGGCCCATAGTAGTGCCCCTTATACAGTATCCCCAGTAGTGGTCCCCCTTTTACAGCCCCCAATTAGTTCCCCTTACTCAGTGCCCCCAGTAGTGGTCCCCCCAAATTCAGTGCCCTATGTAGTGTTCCCCCTTATGCAGTGCCCCCAGTAGCAGTCCCCACATTGCAGTGCGCACAGTAGTGGTATCCCCTTATGCAGTGCCCTTTATATAGTGCCCCCAGTAGTAGCCCCCCCTATGCAGTGCCCTTTATATAGTGCTCCCAGCAGTAGTCCCCCCCATGTAGTTTTCCCAGTAGTGGTCCCTATTATGCAGGCACCCAGTAGTGATCCCCCCTATCTAGTGCCCCCTGTAGTGGTCCCCCCAGTGCAGTGCCCCTAGCAGTAAGCCCCTTATATAGTACCCCCAGCAGTAGTACCCCCCCTCCCATGCAGTGCCCCCAGTAGTGGTCCGCCTGATGCAGGCCCCCAGTAGTGACCCCCCCTATCTAGTGGTCCCTGTAGTGGTCCTTCCTGTTATTGCCCCCAGTAGTGGTCCCCCCGGTGCAGTGCCCCTAGTAGTAGGCCCCTTTTATAATGCTCCCAGTAGTAGTTCCCTCCCCTCCCATGCAGTGCCCCCAGTAGTGGTCCCCCTGATGCAGGCCCCCAATAGTGATCCCCCCTATCCAGTGCCTCCTGTAGTGGTCCTTCCTATTATTGCCCCATTGTGGTCCCCCCAGTGCAGTGCCCCTAGTAGTAGGCCCCTTTAATAATAATGCCCCCAGTTGTAGTCCCCCCCCAAATAGTGGTCCCCAGTTGAGGTTCCCCCTCCCAATTAAGTGCCCCCAGTAATAGGCCCCCCCAGTAGAGGTCCTCCCAATAATGGTGCCCCCAGTAATAGCCCACCCCCCCAGTAGAGGTCCTCCCAATAACGGTGCCCCCAATAATAGCCCTCTCCCAGTAGAGGTCCTCCCAATAATGGTGCCCCAAGTAGTAACCACCCCTCCTCATTGTGCCCCCACCCCCAGTAGAGGTCCCCACAGTAGTAGCCACCCCCCTCCCCCGTTGTGCCCCCAGTAGTGCAGGCAGGTTTTAAAAAAATATATATAAAAATATACTTACCTGAATCCACGCTGCTGCTGCTCCGGTCCACGACACCGCTCCTGCCGCCGCCCACCAGTCCTCCCGGGCTGGCGCGCTCAGCATTATGGTAGAGACGTCATGATGTCATGACGTCTGTCCCATTACCCACTGCAAGAGCTGGACGGAAGCCCGGCTCTTGCAGTGGGTGCTGCAGCAGTCAATGAGAGTCTAGCTGACTCTCATTGGCTGCTGTTTAACACAAGCATCCCTGCCAGCGCTGGCGGCGATGCGTGTGTTATGCACAGCCTGAGTCCGCCTCCTAGCGCTATTGGGCAAGCGCTCAGGGGGAGGGAACGGGCTCAGGTGTGCAGCACAGGACCGGCGCTGGAAGCCATAGCCGGTCCTGTGTAAATGTGTAGCGGTGATTGCACTCACTGCGGTTGGCGCTACACTGGTGGCTAACTAGGGTGGGCTGGACCGCGCCGCCGGTCCCACGGCGCCCAGGGCACGCACCCTGCCCGACCCCCCCTAGTTACGCCACTGATCGGTAGTGGTACTTCGCTTTCAGTGGCATTACATTTTGTGCCATTTAGGTGCTTTCCAAATTAAATCATAGGTACAAGTGACAGAGAAAATCAGGACTGTCTTTGTAATAAGTAATTTTTGTGTTTTTGAATATTTTTTTAACTCCATATTTGCCAACTTTCGAAAACAAGTTTCACACGAGTTTATTGTTGGTAGTAGAATGTGCTGCTCGGGGGCGTGTCTTGCTCCTCCCAAAGGGTGTGTCTGGCCACACCTATGGGTGTATCTCGGTGAAAAAGGTAGTACTAAGAGCAGCATGACGCCAGAGCAGGCTTCTTCAGGAATAAATAACCCCAGAAACATACAGTATCATATGGAGATCTGCATTGCATATACCTCCAACCAGGCCATAGTAAATGTATGTGTAGTACATGTACGTGAATGTGAGATGTGCCGCTCCTACACATCACAGATGTGTGTGAGAGCGAGAGGGAAGTCTGTGAATGGCATGAGCGCAGGACCCTACAAATGGAAGAAGCAGAGCACAAGGAATGTGCTGAGCAGTAAAGTGAAATATAACAACTACTGCACAAACTATTGGCAAAGAATGGGACCAGATCCCCTGGTTGTGTAATAATCATCAAATTATATGTATCAGCGTTACACACACACTAAGTATATCAGATACATAGATACTGAATCATTCCCACCTAGGTACTGAGCTGTGCAATTTGCCTGACACATAATGCGCCTGTTCCATTTCTTTTAGTGTGGCAATAGGAATTACAGAGCTGCCAGCATAGCCTCCTGATGTAACCTCTGGCATGGGCAGGGTATAGGGTTATGGAGGGGCAGGATGCCATAATGTAACATGGGCACCAGCTGTATTAGCAGAGCTTACAGAATTGTCTCCTGCAGGGTGAGGGTACACCTGGCTTTGGGGGAGAGGGTATAGGGGGGAGGGCAGAAGGGTGCTGTCAGCTAATATCAGTATATTAGGATGTAATAGTGTAACATGGGCAGGATAATAATCACAGCTGCCAGTAATGCCTCTGGCGATTTGTGTATGTGTGTGTGTACGTGCGTACGTGCGTGTGTGTGTGTGTGTGTACGTGCGTACGTACCTGTGTGTGTGGAGGGCAGGATTGGGGTGCAGGAGGGTGCTGGCAACTGATCTCATTGGAGTGTAATAGTGTAACATATGGTCTCCAGCAGCATCATGGGACCCCTCCTCCCAGGAGCCAGAAGGGAACCTGTTACTGCTGCAAAACTACTGGTACCCTCTCTCCCCCCATCCCTCTCCCTCCCGGTTATCTCGCTGATCGCAGCTCCCATCACAGGGCACACCCTGAGTACTACTCACATGTTATGGGGTTTGGGGGGAAGAAGAAGCTGATGCAGGCAAGAATCAAATGCAGGTACTCACTCACAGGCTCTGCTGGGCAAGGCGGCCACTGCTACCCACAACCCCGCGGTGCATGGACGGCCTATACTGGCATCAGGCGTCCATGCGCCGCCCCCATCACACAGACTCGTGAATGTGCAGTCTGATTTCTTACAGAGCAGTAGGGAATCCAGGGGATTTAATTAACTTTCCGTGTCAGAGGGAGACTCTACACTAAAACTGGAGTATCCAGCAGGATACGGGAGGGTTGGCATATATGTCTTTAGCTGGGTAAACACCATATGATGGTGCAACTCAGCGACAATGTAAAACACACCTTGCGCGCCATACACACTACATGATCAGGTGTACGATGGCATGATTTTTCATTACGTGCATGTAACTATATTTCATTATTCATTGCATAGTCCCATCTGAAGTGCAGGACAGCAGATGGGAGGATACGATGAACGACGATTGGGAACAACGGATCGGACGTACACAATATACTTATGATCCGCGATGGAACGATATATAATGCGATGGATCATATAGTGTGTACCCAGCTTAACTCTCATAAAACTATGGAGTACTGTAGTAACCTACTAAGTGTAGCAAGTGTAAAAGAGACTGTAATAACAGTACAATTATATCTGTGTAAAATCAGGTTGTACAGAGGTTCTTTTTGTATGTGCAGCATTCATTTTTCATGCACCCCGTAAAGTGGGAAACGGTACTGTCAAGACAGTGATCAGGCTTTATAGCGGGGGCGGGGCCACAATGACACTATGTGCCACCTCGCCCCCTGCACTTCCCACTTTCCTGGCCACCACGCCCCCTATCTGCCTACCTGGCTGCCCCCTCACAGGGGAGGGGGCAGCAAAGTAGACAAGTATGCCTTGCACCCTAGGCCGCAGCACCAGTCGTACACCCCTCATTACAGATCTAGTTTCATATCACGCTATTTGTACATATAGGCCCTCATTCAGAGGCGCTCGCAAGAAGCGAGCCCTCGTTTTGAATGAGGGCGGCCGCTTCTATTTTTAAGTGCGGCCTCCTGATCGCTAGCTAAGCTGTGGGCTACCATCCACAGCTTTAGCGACCGACCAAGTTGATGGTCATGATGGTCAAGAGTCGAGACCATCGCGACCATCGGGGCTTGCGACGAGACCCTAACGTCGGGTCTTGGCAGCCGCAAGCCCCAGGGAGCTTCCTGCTCTGATCGAGCAGGAAGCTCCCCACTGACATCACTGCTGTCCATTCCGTCAGGAACGCCTCCGTTTGTGTAGCCACCCCCCGCCCCGCCTACAAAACAGGGCGAGCTGTCGACCAACATTTTGCAGTGAGCTCCGGAGCGAGAGAATTTCTCTCTCGCACCAGGGCTTGCGCACGCATAGTGCGGCCGCTGCGCGTGCGCAGGGCCTTAACATCGACCAAGTTGCGAGCGCTCATCGCTTGCGACCGGGTCTGAATGAGGCACATAGCGACCGACCAAGTGGATGGTCATGATGGTCAAGAGTCAAGACCATCGCGACCATCGGGGCTTGCGACGAGACCCTAACGTCGGGTCTTGCCAGCCGCAAGCCCCAGGGAGCTTCCTGCTCTGATCGAGCAGGAAGCTCCCCACTGACATCACTGCTGTCCATTCCGTCAGGAACGCCTCCGTTTGTGTAGCCACCCCCCCGCCCCACCAACAAAACAGGGCGAGCTGTCGACCAACATTTTGCAGTGAGCTCCGGAGCGAGAGAATTTCTCTCTCGCACCAGGGCTTGCGCACGCATAGTGCGGCCGCTGTGCGTGCGCAAGGCCTTAACATCGACCAAGTTGCGAGCGCTCATCGCTTGCGACCGGGTCTGAATGAGGCACATATTCTGTATTCCCTCTTTTCCCTCACTTTCCACAGCTCCATAAGATAGAACATAAGAAGGCAATATATGCATCTTTTAATATCTTTAAAAAAAGTTGTGATTCTGAATAACTGGAACATATGTAAGCAAACATTAGAATTTAAGCAAATATTAGGACTCATGCAGTTAAATAAGTTCATATTGTGTCTTAAATGTATATTTTAATAGTCAGACATTTTTGCCTACTTTCCTTTATGAAATGATTATAATTTCTTAAAAAAAGAGACTGATGTAAATTGCAAACTGTCAATTTCAACCACAGAAAACTACAATGCTGTTTATGAATTTAGTACAAGTGTCAAATAAATACAACTGCAATACTCAAAATATACGAATTTTTCACCGTGTTTTCGATTATTTTTATTTTGTCGCCATCTTGTGGCTAAAATAGAATCCCTCTGTTTAAAATGTATGTCTTGTCAGTTAGTTTCCTACAAAAACACATTTCATGTAACTAATGTATACAGTTGATGTTCTACAGGTGTGTTTTAAATAGTTTATTTTGTTTGCTTTTAAAAATGAATTTAAAAAAATTACATAAAATGTACAAAAGCATACAACCTCATTCCCAAAGAAAATAACAAATGCCACTGAACCCAGAAAAGTTAATGCCAATCTAATGATCAAATAAAACTGGACAGACATCTGCAATTAATAAATATAAATATGAAGGCCATATTGTGGGATAGAGAAATAAGTCGGTACATTGGCATGAAAGTGAATACTAATATTATTGCGATATCAGCTCCTAACACATCCATAAATGTGTATGAAAGTGCCCTGTATACATAATGATGTAATAACTACTTGGTAAAAATTCAACTGCACAATGTCTCACAAATTAAAAATAGATACTAAGTAATTATTAACTAGATAACAATCTGATCTGCTCTGATCATTTTCTCTTTAATATTACAGTATGCAGAATTTCTCTCCTAAAATAGTCTATAGTGGTAAAACTGAGAAATACTTGTTTGAATAGCTCACATTTACAGGATTTGGACAAAATCTGATACTGTTATCCTTTCCCGCATTGATTACTGTAACCTCCCCCTTTTCTAGACTACCCCTCTTTTTCCTTCATCCTGTACACTGCTGCCACACTCGCTGCTCCACCTCTGCTGTGCTCTCTATCAGTCTCTCCACTGGCTCCCTATATAAAACTGAATCAAATTCAAACTCCTCTCACTCACTAACAAAGCCATTCAACCACTCTCCCACCCTCATACATTCCCAACGGGATGTAGTCAGCATCCCGCTATATGGGATGCCCATGGTCTAATTACTGGCACCGATTGTTATATTGTATCCTTGGTGATGCTACTGTTTTGTTCTTTATCTTTCATTTGAGTCTGTATATTAGATTTATTTTTAAAAAAATTATAATACACAATCTGACTCATTGCAGTAATTGACTTTATATTAATATTTCTAATTATTAGGGCTTCCTTCTAGTTCCTTATTTTAGTTGCATTGATTCTACAAAAACATCAGTCATGACATTAAAACCACTGACAGGTGAAGTGAATAACATTGATTATCTCATTACAATGGCAGTTGTCAAAGGGTGTCAAGGGTGGGATATATTAATCAGCAAGGGAACACTCGGTTCTTGAAGTTGATGTGTTGAAAATGTGCGAGTGTAAGGATCTGAGCAACTTTGACAAGAGCCAATTTGTGATGGCTAGAAGGCTGAGACAGAGCATCTCCAAAACAGCAGGTCTTGTAGTGTGTTCCTTATATGCAGTGGTTAGTACCTACCAATAGTGGTCAAAGGAAGGACAACCCTTAACTGTCAACAGGATCATGGGTGCCGAAGGCTCATTGATGCACGTGGGGAGTGAAATCTAGCCTGTCTTGTCCTATCCCACAGGAGAGCTACAGTAACATAAATTGCTGAGAATGCTGGCTATGATAGAAAGGTGTCAGAATACACAGGGCATCGCAGCTTGCTGCGTATGAGACCCCGTATAGCTGCAGATGATTAAAGTGTCCATATGACCCCTGTCCACTGCCAAAAGCACCTACAATGGGCACATGAACTAGATCACGGAGTAATCAAAAAAGGTGGCCTGGTCTGTTGAATCACATTTTCTTGTATATCATATGGATGACCGGGTGCATGTGCATCATTTACCTGGGGAAGAGATGGCACCAAGATGCACTATGGGAAGAAGGCTGGCGGTGGACAATGTTCTGCTGGGAAACCTTGGGTCCTGGCTTTCATGTGGATGTTACTTTGACACGTACCACCTACCTACACATTGTTGCAGACCAGTTACTGTACAGCCCTTCATGTCAATGGTATTCCTGATGGCAGTGACCTCTTTCATCAGGATAATGCAGGAATATCTTGATAAACATGACAAAGAGTTTGTTTAGCCTCCAACTTCCCCAGTTCTCAATCCAATCAAGCATCTGTGGGATGTACTGGGAAAACAAATCTGAGCCATGGAGGCCCCACCTGGGAACTTACTTAACTTAAAGATCTGCTGCTAACGTCTTGGTGCCAGATACCACAGGACACCTTCAGAGGTCCATTCCTCGACGGGTCAGAGCTTTTCTGGTGGCATGTAGGGGACCTACACGATATTAGGCAGGTGATTCTAATGTTATGGCTGATGGGTGCATAGCAGTATGCAGCGTTTATTAGAGGCTATCTGCTATTTTTGATTTAACACTTTTGCATTAGTGCCATTGGGTTCTTACTGTTTGTTAGGACATATTTGAAGCTGGAGTGTTTGATTGTTTGGACCCCTGTGAAAAAAAATGTTGGTTAGTGTTTGCTAGACTGTAGAATAGATAAATAAGTATTTTCACAAGGTACTAATAAGCTTTAGGCAAATACTTCCTCTACTTTGAAAATGTTATCGATCTCAACATCATCCTCATCACTGATGTCGTCAGGGCTGCCATCAGAAATTGTGGGGCCTGGGACTGTCAAAATAGGCAGCCTCCCCCTTATTCCTACATAAAACATTTCTGTCAAATCTCTTCAGCCCTGCAGGTCTCCCTAACCCCAGCCAGTCCCCTTCTGTCTCTCCAGCCCTGCAAAGCCTCGTGTGCACTCTCCAGCCCTAGCCAGCATCCATGAAGACATACAAGTCACTTACAGTACCTCTGTTATTACTGGCTCATTCTTCTGTCCTGACTGCTTCATCCTCACACGCTACGGCTCCTCTTTCAGCGGAGTGACTTCATGACGTCATGCGCACTGGTTCACAAAAATAATAAAACTTTATTGCACCGCATGGCCTGGCGGTTGGAAGAGGAGTGGGACGACAGAGTGGTAGGATGGCGTGAGGCAAAGTGGGTGGGTGGGCAGTGGTAGGAGGCAAAGTGGCCAGGGGTGCGGGCATAGGAGGCAGAGTGGACGGGCCCCCCTGTCATTCACTTTTATTGTGCGGGGTAGTTAGTAGCAGGCAGAGCACCGGTTGGAGCCTACCTCTCCTGTCACTTTTCATTCAGGGGGGAAGTATTAGCAGGCGCCATGCTGTAGGAAAAGGCCCCCCCTCTCTGTCCAAGTGTCTGGGCCCGGGGTTCCAGTCCCGGAACTCCCCCTCTGATGGCGGCCCTGGATGTTGTCAATGTCCTCACTCAATGATAGTCCATACCCACTGTAATCCAGCATTAGATATTCCGGCCATATTCAGAGTCCGTTTGAAGCACTATTTGAGAAATGTTGCACTTATTTTGCTTTGTGCATGCATGTTTTTTTACATTCTGCATCTATTTTCAGTCTCGAAATGTGACTTACTACTACTAGTGGTCCGAGACTGGCCTGGAATGGGTCTGCAGTTACCATAAGTGAGCATTCATTGATCGCAGAGTAGGCATGCAGTTACAGCCAAAGTACTGTAAGGACATGGTGTGGGCAATGTGTGACGAACATGGGAGCTGAAAAGTCTCAAACACAGCCTTCTGGAGGGGTCTGAGTTGCGTGCAGTGGCGGCTCCAGGGGTGGGGCTGCAGCACAGTTCAAAATTCAAATAGGGGAGTCACACTAACTGACAGTGAGTCCCAGCCAGTAATGTTTGGGTTTGTTTGAAATGGCAGTTGGTGTGGCTCCCCTATTTGAAATTTGAACTGTGCTGCAGCCCCACCCCTGGAGCCGCCACTGGTTGCGTGTGCACTGATCCTGGTTTAAGTGTAAAGTTGATAATGATGACTGTGGGCATTTGGTTGCAGATGGAGAAAACACACCCATATATTTAAACCCTTAGATCAGATGTAGCAGTGCTTTTAAGTGATATTACACTGCAGAGCACAGTCTTTTTACGCAAATAAGTGAATTCTCCATACTCAGGTGGGGAGGGGGAGGCCGTCACGTGGATTATTAAGTGTAACGAAAAGAATGTCTCCTTTGTGTAATATCCAGAAGCAGCTGTGATTCCAATGGTATCACCAATTACCCAATATAGAACATATAATAAACACAAAGGTCACGCGCTCCTTATTAAAATACAGTCAGCTTGATATAATGTCTATTCCATATGATGGAAAGTACCACAGAGGTGAAGTTCCAATGTAATAGGCGTATGGTCCAATCTTAGCTCAGCACATGACCTCCAAAATAATCATTTACCACAGCTTTAATATGGAACCTCCACTTTGGCCACCCTCAAAGTCACTCCTGACTGGTCACAGTATAGCCTCCATCCACCAGCGATGTGTTTTGCCCATTTGACCTTTTTCATTATTAAGTCTTGTCATTAAATGAATAAAAAAAATCCTATTTGTGTCTAAGTCTTTTGCATTTTTCTTGCTCCAGTCCAGTTGGGTAATTATTTTCCACGTTATCCAGTCGCTACCTGTAATGTGTTTCCATTGTGCCCTGAGATTTGCTCAGCATCAGCGAGCGGTCTCCCTGCTGCCACTGCAGCCTAGCACACAGCAGCATGTGCTGTGCTGCTGACAGATAAGAGGGAGGGGGGACGATGTTGGTAATTAGTACCCGCTCCCCCTCTCGGCACCCCTACACATCTCAGCCAGTTGCGACAAGGGGAAGGGACCGCAGGCAAGGAAGGGCAGGGAGCCGCAGCCAAGTGGAGGGAGCCGCAGCTAGAGATTTGCAGATCTAATTGAGCCTGAATAGGTCGCAGAGATGCTACTTTTTTCACATGCATTTTCTGAGCCTATCTCAGACAGACTGAATAAGACCCAAAATATGTAGTTGATTTTGATAAACATCTGGTTTTTCAACATTTTTGTGATGTAGCTTCTAATGACGATGTTCACATTGTTCCCAGCTGCGCTAAACACGCATCAGAGTACACTTTGAAGGGTGGGCAGCTTAAGTACTCCTTAACTTGCTTGCACATGGGGCTTTAATTTGAAAGGGATTGTCCGAGAGACTAATGTACACATTAGCATTAAAATAATCTTCCACCATTCTACTAATACAATCAAATTGAGATGTGATAAAGGTGTCAACATATTTGGAGATTTCTTATAAGCATGTCAGAGTCAGGTGTAATAACACACAATATCGCGCTATGAAACCCCAGTGGCAGAGACATGTCATTGCAGACACTAGTGAGCAAAAGATGAAATATTGCTCACCTACTGTATCAGAGGGCTGTGTAGTGGATCTCATAGTCAGGCAGTCGGGATCTGATGCGCAAGCAAACAAAGTCAATCCGCAGAATTTAAAATAGGCAAAGTTCAGTAATCAATCAAAAATTGGTATATAGCTGATCAGACACACCACAGGGTGTTCTATTATATGTTCGAGGAGTAGCAGAACCACTACTAGTAAAAGTAGCTGTGATCTGAGCCTTCCTGGCCACTAGGGGTGGTGTAGGGGATGTGAGCTATTTTCCTTTAAAAAAAAAATCACAAAGTTTTAACTCAAGAACTGATTTTTTCTTTGAGATTGTAAAACATTGTCCTTCCACATTTCTTTCGTCCTTCCACATTTCTTTCCAGTACTGTTATTGGGATGCTCCTGTTCTATAGACTGATCCATAATTAATTAACGAAGTAAAGCAGCTACCTGAAGCTGTAACTACTTGTAGCTGCCAACACACTTGTTGATGGCCCACTTTTTTCTTATTTTTTTTTGAGGGGGGTGGGGGGTACTTCAGAGACCTGATACTGCCTCTTACACATTATCCTTCACATTTAACTACTTGGATTTTAAATTCAGACAATACTCTTTTTTTAGAAGATTCTGCTCGAACAGTATTGCTATCTTTGGGTTTGGCATATTTTGATGATATTCATAATGTTGACATGAGCATATTGATATGGTTATCATGTCAACATACAACACGTTGACATGTTCATTATGACGACATTCACCATGTCGTCATTCAGCATATTGTCACTGCCAAAATGTCGACATGGTGATATTGTCAACAAGCAGTTTTTATCGAAAACATGTCAACAAGCAGTTTTTATCGAAAACATAACGCCAACCCTAACTCTAATGCTAACCCTAACCCTAATGCTAACCCTAATGCCAACCCTAACCCTAATGCTAACCCTAACCCTAATGCTAACCCTAATGCTAACCCTAAGGCCACCCCTAATGCTAATCCTAACCCTAATGCTAACCCTAATGCCAACCCTAACCCTAAGGCTAACCCTAACGCGAACCCTAACACCACCCCTAATGCTAACCCTAACGCCAACCCTAACCCTAATGCTAACCCTAATGCCAGCCCTAATCCTAATGCTAACCCTAATGCTAACCCTAATGCCAACCCTAACCCTAATGCTAACCCAAATGCTAACCCTAAGGCCACCCCTAATGCTAATCCTAACCCTAATGCTAACCCTAATGCCAACCCTAACCCTAAGGCTAACCCTAACGCAAACCCTAACACCACCCCTAATGCTAACCCTAATGCTAACCCTAACCCTAATGCTAACCCTAATGCCAACCCTAACCCTAAGGCTAACCCTAACGCAAACCCTAACACCACCCCTAATGCTAACCCTAACCCTAACGCCGACCCTAACCCTAATGCTAACCCTAATGCCAGCCCTAATCCTAATGCTAACCCTAACGCTAACCCTAACCCTTATGCTAACCATAATGGTAGCCCTAGCCCTTGCCCCAACATCAAACCTACCTCTAACCCTAACAATAATGGTAACCCATTAGGTTTACCATTAGCTCTAACCCTTGCCCTAATGTCAACCATAATGGTAACCCTAACCCTTGCCCTAAAGCTAACCCTAATACTAACCCTAGCCTTAATGGTAACCCTAACACTAACCAAAACTCCAGAGCCGTAACTAGACTTTTTGGTGCCCTGTGCCAGAAAGAGCATTGGCACCTCCCCCCATTTTTCAAATAGAGACATAAGATGCGTGCCCCAAAACAGAGTTATGGCCTCATAGGGAGGGGCCATGACACATCTGATATGTCCTGTATGATGATAAAGTGATAAAGGGGTACCGTATTCGTTGTAGGGGCGGCCATGAGATGCCGGGGATAAAAAAAGAGGAAGGTACAAGTAATAATGATTATAAACAGAAAATTGATAGGCCCAAACTGTGGTGCCCTGTCACGACTCACATATTGTACCACCCTAGTTACAACATTAACTCTTATGTGAACCCTAACACTAACGCTAACCACAACCCTTCTGTAACTCTAATGATAACCGTAACCTGAACAGAATCGTAGACATTTTCACTATGTTGGCGCACTGTGCAAACGTTGACATATTGCTTTAGATGTCGATATCGTAAAATTCAATATTCTGGTGTTGACATTATAAATGTCGACAATCTAACTGCATACCTGGTCTTCTAATGGAATTTGCCTCTTTTCAGAACCGAATTTAGGGATCTATGTACTAAGCCAGTGATTCCCAACCTCGGTCCTCAGGGCACACCAACAGTCCTGGTATTAGTGATATCCATGCTTAAGCACAGATGGTTCAATCAAAGTAACTGAGGTACTAATTAAGTCACCTGTGCTCAAGTATGGCTATCCTTAAAACCTGGACTGTTAGTGTGCCTTGAGGACCCCCTGTACTAAGCCTTGGAGAGAGATAAAGTGGACAGAGATAAAGTACCAACCAATCAGCTTCTAACTGTCACTTTACAGGCTGTGTTTGAAAAATGACAGGAGCTGATTGGTTGGTACTCTATCTCTGTCCACTTTATCACTTTCCAAGGCTTAGTACAGAGACCCCTAAGTGAGAAAACCCGAGATGTGACTCCGTTTTCCCTGTTCTTCTGTTCTGTCGGACTTCACCAAATCCCAAGCGCTCATCTCTAATACTAATATCTAGCATTTGTTTTGGCTTTGTGTTAGTTTGCACACCTCTTATATTTAATAATGACTGATAACACTACTAATATGACTGTTAGTAATTTTTATTATTGTTCTAGAACCAGACATGGTTATATATATATTTTCTTTATAAAAGTGGCTTTAGACTAAATTGTCAAACATGGCAAAGGTATTGCAACTCAAAAAAAAGGACCGATGTTACATTATTCTTCTTCTTCTTCTTATTGTTATTATTATCATTATCCTTTATTTATATGGGGCCACAAGGGTTCCGCAGCGCCTTACAAAGTACATAAACAAATAAGCACACAAGAAAAAAAGTTAACAACATTAGATACTGTACAATGCAGGACAAGGACATGGTTTATAAACATAGCTGCACAACACCAAATACGTGATGTCAGCAACCAAGTGTTAGATGCTGTTGTGGGGAGTTAGCAGTAAATTATAGTATAAGTAAGGCAAGGAGAAGCACGTAAGGGAAGAGGGTCCTGCTTGTGAAAGCTTACATTCTAAAGGTGTTGTGCAGACAAACAGGGGTGATACAGATGGGGTGAATAGTGAGGAAGGAGCATGGAGCAGTGGGTTAGGGTGAGAGCTGAAAGCTTTGAGGAAGAAGTAGGTCTTGAGAGCACATTTGAAGATTAGGAGCCAGGAAGCAAAGTTATCAATGAATTTGGAGCTAGGGCCAGTGGAGACGATAAATGACTCGAAGGTGAACAAGTTGAAAGAGGCGAAAAGCATGAACCTCGAATGCAAAGAATGAAAGAAGAAGACGGTAAAAGTTGGCTAGGTGATTCAGGGAGTTGGTGATGAAGCGGTCATGGATGGAAACCAGTTTATTATAGATAGATCTGACAATCCAGAGGACACAGGAGAGATCGACAGAGTTAAGAGGAGAGATGAGAATGAGATTACTAGGGTTGCTGCAGCATGGAGGCGAGATTGATTTAGAGCAGGGGGATTAGGAGAGTTTGGGGATAGAGAGGGCTTCTGAGGAAGGGTGACAGCAGGTGGTGGGCAAGGTGGAGGTTTTATTGTGGTATGAGTGAAAAAGAGGAGAGGTGACTTGGAGAGAATGTTGTAATGCAACATACAATGTTTTTTTTTTTATATATATAATTTTGCTTTATTAGGATTTTCATAACATAGCAGCAAAAACAGAGGTTGACAAAATTGAACAAGAAAAAGATACGTCAGTGTTATATATAACCGAAAAGGCTCTAAAATAAGTAATAGCAATTTGAAGGAGAGTAAAATAGAACACAATCAAGTACAAAATAGACCCTTGGCATAGAGCAAACTAAAACATAAAAAACGAGGTCACAAGTGTAGACAAACTAATGGCCTGATAGTCCAATCAAATGGCAGGGGTTATTGAGGAGAAGTATAAGAGATAAAAATAAATGTTGAGAGTAGTGGGGAAGAGAGAGGAGATACATAAGAAAGTAAGAAAGGAAATATGGATGGAAAGAGAGAGAGGAGAATTGGGTAAGTGAGGCGGGTGGGGAAGGGGACGACGACAAGAAAAATGTTGGCGCAAGTCCTGGAAGAGTTGTGTTATGAAATGAGTACCATGGAGACAAGACTGCATGAAACTTGTCCACTGTGTTGAAGGCTGGTTATATAGTCAATTTTGGACACAATCTAAATCCCATTTATAATCTCGTGATGAGTCGGAGGATCAGGCCATTTCCAAGTACGGGCCAGCTGTTACTTAGCGGCACAAGAGATATGTAAAATTAATTTGTTGGTGTGATTAACTGTCTGGCAGACTGGGGTACACAAGAGCAAGATAACAGGGGTAAAAGGAGAATCCGGCACCGTTACAGCGGTAATAAGCGAATGGACCCTCCTCCAAAATGATACAATTTTTGGATATGTCCACCAAATGTGGAAGAAAGTACCAATGTGTCCACCTTGCCGTCAACACAGGTCAGAGACACTGGGGTCCATCTGGTGGAGGCGCTCTGGGACGAGGTCACATGTGTTTTTTATTTACTTTCTATTGCCATTGAAAAGACAAACATGCTTTTAAATGAATGACACAATTTTTTTTATGGGTTATCACAGGGGTTGTATCAAGACACAGGAATGGGGAGGATAGGAGCACAGAACAATACAGTGACTACCTTGAATGACAGTAACTTTTTATAGTTCTTGCAGGTCTCCATAATGTCTTATGGTACATCGTGGCAAGTGGAGACAAAAGTGATAATACCACCAAATCCTGCTGGCATACTCACAAAATGACGCTGACCACCCTGGTGGTGTCTTGTGCAATAGTTAGCCTCACAATTTTGTGGACAGAAAATGAATATGTGTTATTCAGTATTTAAATGGGTTGGGTACGGGATGCCAACGCTCAGGAACCTGGCAATCAGAATCCCACAGCTGGCATCCTCACAGGGTTAGCATACCGACACCTGTCTGTAAGCATTCTAACCCTACACCTAAACCTAACTCTCCCTCCCCGCTGCCTAAACCTAACCCTCCTCGGCAGCCTAAACCCTACCACACCCCCCTCCCGCAGCCTATACCTAACCTCCCCCCTAGTGCCTAACCCTAACGCTTTCCCTAGTGCCTAATCCAAACACCTAACCCTCCCCCTAACCCCACTACTTACCATCGAGATGCAGGCGTCGGGACTCTGACTGATGTCGGAATCCCGGCACCAGCATTCTGAGCGCTGGACTTCCAATTTAAACAGTCGTAATTGAATTCCTAGGCAAAAGCACTACAAAGATCTTTAGTCCCTGGTACAACTGGAAAAAAAATAGTGCGAAAACAATATAGTAATAATAATAAATAACAACAACAATAATAACAACAATAAAATAACAATAGAATATGACGGCTTTTATCACATCTGTACATCTTTATTAGATTTAAAATAGACAACATTGGTAAAATACAACACTTTGATAAAAACACGTTTATTTGGTAGACAGAAGTAGCTATTGCCTCCTTAAAGAGAAAACAGAATCTTCTTTATTACACAACAATTTCAGGAATTAACAAAGACCCGTAAGTACACGCTTTAGACACTGGAAAAGAACGCATTACTGTAGGACAATCACAATCACCAGTTGATGAGCTTCCATACAGTATTTATGTGCAGTTACTAAATAAAAGGGCATATTTGGTCTATTTTTGTCACTTAATGGCAGTGCTTCTTATCACAAATACTTATTAAAAATATTCAGCTAATCCTGCGGGTAAAGGGTACGTTTTATGAACATATTGTGCTATCGACAGCGATTTCTCATAAGAAAAGTACATTGGTCCAAAATATTTGTAATAAGCCAGTTTCACAATAACAACATAGAATAATACAAGTGTACTAAAAATAAAACTAATCTCAATAATATATTGTACAAAGCTTATACATCAACACAGGTTGAACTGCCACACTTTACACAACCTCAATCTGAGGTGACGAGACAGTAATATTAAATAGAAGAAAGGCAACACAGTTACAGACAAATTTGTTTCTTTTTCTTAATTCACATCTCGTGACATAAGACCAACACCAACGCATGTGTGCAGGAAACAGTACCCACACGTTGCACTTTGCTTTTTACATTAAATAGATTTCGCAAAGTGACGTAAATTTTATACAGTTTCAGAAATAAAGTTGAACTAGGGTTATCTAAAAAACAAGAAATAAATTGCCAGTACAGTATTTGCCATTGTTCAGCTGACTCTGGCATGACAAAAGTTGAGGCATTTAAAGGGATTATTTGGCCGAAACTTTGCATATTAAAAAGATTACTAAACTGAAAGATATTTTAGAGTTGTAATTTGTGTCATATAAACGGATAGATAGGCTTACTTAGGTGTAGTCCGTTTGTGCCAATCGGCCCTTTGTGCCAATAAATTTAATTATTATAAACGGATAGATAGGCTTACTTAGGCCTAGCCCGTTTGTGCCAATCGGCCCTTTGTGCCAATAAATGTAATTATTATAAACGGATAGATAGGCTTACTTAGGTCTAGCCCGTTTGTGCCAATCGGCCCTTTGTGCCAATAAATTTAATTATTATAAACGGATAGATAGGCTTACTTAGGCCTAGCCCGTTTGTGCCAATCGGCCCTTTGTGCCAATAAATGTAATTATTATAAACGGATAGATAGGCTTACTTAGGTCTAGCCCGTTTGTGCCAATCGGCCCTTTGTGCCAATAAATTTAATTATTATTAAAGGATTGAGAACAGATGTATCATAAGTCATACTTGCCTATTTTTCAGCTCTCTCCCTCGGGAGAAGCCCATAGGAGAGATGCTGCTGACTGGAGGTGAAGGCTGGGCCCGACACTGTGCAACATTAGGCTCTACCCCTAAACGGATAATGCCGCGATTCGTGGATCGATTGTGAGGGGTCGGGACCAATATGATGTGATTTACATAGAAAACTTCATGTTGGCCCCGCACCCTCTCCGTTTGCCTGCAATTCATGCCATTTTCCTCCCCATGTTGCCCACTTTGTAAGGAAGTGGGCAGGATGCTGGAGGGCCGCCAACTCTTGCAGGGGCTGGGTGTCTCCTGCAACTTCCACATGAGTAGGCAAATCTATTATTATGCATACCTCCCAACATCTAAGACCGGGCAGGAGGGACAGTTGCGCGCAGCGCAGTCACGCACCCGAAAATAGGGGGCGTGGCCTAGCAGCTTTGCGGGAAATGCAACCCCCATTTTCGTCATGCTGAGGGCTTGCCCAATGGTCAGGGAGCTGGTGGACAGGCCCCCAGGCTCTTCAAGACCCAGCACTGTGTATATGAATAAAGCGCAGGCACGCGTCATCCACTCACCGCTGCTCAGCTATGCAGAGCCACGGTGTTAGCGGGTCCTCCCCAACTTCCCCCCGTCCATGGGTGGGACAGCGGGACAGTGCCTCTAAAACGGGACTGTCCCGCTGAAATCGGGACAGTTGGGAGGTGTGTATGATGTTATATACAAATCTGGCTTGATATAGTTTTGCAGTTGTTTACATCATAGTGGACTCAAGGATTGTGATAATATATAGCTGCCATTTTTCTTAATGAGAACCAATCAAAGTATTTGTTTGTTAAGGGGACAGAGCACCATAAGTTACCTATTATTATTATTATTATTATTATTATTATTATTATTATTATTATTATTATTCTCTTTATGGTGCATATGACTAGGGTCTGAGCAACCTTATTGTAATTAGAGCTAGATTAAGGCTACATGGGGCCTAGGCGACACACAGGTTTGGGCCCTCTTTCCAATTCCATTTGCCAATAAATAAATAAATAAATAAATAAATAAACAAACAAATAAAAATGGGTTAATGTAATCTTGTACTCTCAGTATCCACAAAGATGTAGCCTATGGACAAGATGCATGAAACATACTAAAGATGACAGGTATGTATAGAAATTGCCCATATCAACCAATCATCTTCTAGCTACCGTGGGTGCAGGGGATGCGGTTGTCACTGGGTCTGGAAAGCCTCTGGGGCCTGCCTCTTCCCCCTTGCACCCAGTCACTCCACTGAACAGTAAACAGCTGCTGCTTGCCCTGCTGTGAGGGTGGATTCAAATGCTGGAAATCCAGTGGTTGAGCAGTTTGCCTCCACCTTCTCTCTGTAGGCTTTGGATATATGTGATTGTGATGGAAACATAGAATTTGACGGCAGATAAAAACCAGTGAGCCCATCTAGTCTATCAATATGTAATTCTGCGTGCCCCTGCAGTCAGTGTAAAGAGTAGTCAACCATACAAAAATTGCAGAGGTGGCCCCATAACAGCCACATGGATGATGCTGTCCCTGATTAAATGAGACCAAAGTAAAGCTGGTAAATGTGCTGGTGCTGCATGGGGTAAGATGTCAGTGAGTGCTGTGAGGGAACAATGAGCTGTGAGTGAGAGAGCGATTGCAATGAGGAGGGCAGCGAGCTGTGAGGGGGAAGTGAGCTGTAAGGGGGCAGAGAATGCTTTGAGGGAGTCAGTGATCTGTGTGGGGTCAGTTAGTGCTGCAAGGGGGCACTGAGCTGTAAGGGGGCAGAGACTAGTGCGAGAGGGGCAGTGAGCTATGAGGAGCGGAGTGAGTGTTGCAAGGGGGCAGTGAGCTGTGAGAGTCAGAGAGTGTTGTGAAGGAGACAGAGAGTGCTGCAATTGGGGCATGAGCTGTGATAGGGGTAGTAAGTGCTGCAAAGGGGATAGTGAACTGTGAAAGACAGAGAGTGCTGCGAGGGGGCAGTGAGCTGTGATGGAGGTAGTGAGCTGTGAGGGGCAAAGAGTGAAGGGCAGAAAAAGCTATCAGGAAGGCAGTGAGTTATGAGGGGCAGGGAGAGCTGCGAGGGGGGAAGTGAGCTGTGAGGTAGGCAGTGCGCTGTGAGGGCCAGAGAGTGCTGTGATGCAGCAGTGAGCTTTGAGGGAGACAGTGAGCTGTGGTGGACAGAGAGTGAAGGGCAGAGAGAGTTGTGTAGGAAACAGTGAGCTGTGAGGAAGGTAGTGAGCTCTGAAGGGCAAAGAGTGCTGTGATGGGGCAGTGAGCTGTGAGGGAGGCAGTGAGCTGTGAGGGACAGAGAATGCTGTGATGGGGCAGTGAGCTGTGAGGGAGGCAGTGAGCAGTGAGGGGCAGAAAGTGCTGCGAGGGGGGCAGCGAACTGTGAGGGAGGCAGTGACTGTGAAGGGCAGAGGGAGCTGTGAGGGAGGCAGCGAGCTGTGAGGGACAGAGAGTGCTGTAATGGAGCAGTAAGCTGTGAGGGAGGCAGTGAGCAGTGAGGGGCAGAAAGTGCTGCAAGGGGGGCAGCGAACTGTGAGGGAGGCAGTGAGCTGTGAAGGGCAGAGGGAGCTGTGAGGGAGGCAGCGAGCTGTGAAGGGCGGAGCTGTGAGGAAAGCAGTAGGATGTGAAGGGCGGAGAGAGCTATTAGGAGGCAGTGAGTTGTGAGGGAGGCAATGAGTTGTGAGAGGCAGAAAGTGAACTGTGAGGAAGGCTATGAACTGTGAAGGGCAGAGAAATCTGCGAGTGGGGCAGTGAGCTGTGAGGAAGGCAATGAGCTGTGAAGGGTGGAGAGAGCTGAGAGGAGGCAGTAAGCTGTGAAGGGCAGAGAAAGCTGTAAGTGGGGCAGTGAGCTGTGAGGGAGGCAGTGAGCTGTGAAGGGCAGAGAGAGCTGTGGGGGAGGCAGTGAGCTGTGAGGGAGGTAATGAGCTGTGAAGGGTGGAGAGAGCTGAGAGGAGGCAGTGAGCTGTGAAGGGCAGAGAGAGCTGTGAAGGGCAGAGAGAGCTGTGAGGGAGGCAGTGAGCTGTGAAGGGCAGAGAGAGCTGTGGGGGAGGCAGTGAGCTGTGATGGAGGCAATGAGCTGTGAAGGGTGGAGAGAGCTGAGAGGAGGCAGTGAGCTGTGAAGGGCAGAGAGAGCTGAGAGGAGGCAGTGAGCTGTGAAGGGCAGAGAGAGCTGTTAGGAGGCAGTGAGTTGTGAGGAAGGCTGTGATCTGTGAAGGGCAGATAGTGCTGCGATGAGGGCAGTGAGCTGTAAGGGTGGCACTGAGATGTGAACTGGCCAGTGAGTGCTGCGAGGGGGTCAGTGTGTAGAAAATAAATATGGAAATCAATTCCAAAATATGGATGTGTCAAACCAACAATTTCCTTATTAATGGTAGATAAAAAAGTGACTAGGAATTCTAAGGGCTAGATTGTCAATACATTACAATAGTTTAATATTTTGCTAAAAGTAAACTATTGATCACATCAAATGCATGCTGAAGGTGTAATAAAGCCAGAAACAACCATATAGAATTCCACTATTGCATGTAATAAGAAATATGTGGATTTTCAATTGTTGTTTTATTGATAGGCACCCAGTTGGCCAATCTAATTCTCAGATGTACCCATATGGCTGTAAAATCATTCTAATGGTTGCTTATAAGTACACCATATTTTTTAAATAATTTCCATATTTGTTACTAGCGCTGTATTCTTTTCTACTATTGTAGCTCACTCTAACTGCGTTCTAGGGACTCCTCACCCCCCACCCCACCATGCACGCTTTCCAGCTGCTTATTACCTTTCAGGCCTATAGAGGTAGTGTTACACTGCGATATTTAGGGATCTATCAGTAAGATACTGTAGCTACTGTATGTAGGGGACATTGAGACAGCTATGCAGGAGGGGGATGTAGTCACTATCCCTTGTGTCAGGATGCCGGTGCTCAGAATGTTGGCACTGGAATCCCGACACCAGTCAAAAACCTGGTGCTGGCATCCTGATTGCTGGCATCCTGATGGTAAGTAGTGAGGTTAGTGTTAGACACTAGGGTAAGTGTTAGGCACTAGGGGGTGAGGGTTAGGTTTAGGCTGCGGGAGGGAGGAATAGGGGTAGGGTCAGGATACCTACTGACAGGTGTCGTATCTGATTCCTAACCCTGTCGGGATATCAGCGTCAGAGGAGATAATCAGGGGTATGGAGGAGTGGGACAATAAGTACAGTCAGAGATATGAAGGAAGGCAGCAGTTAGACAGTTATTGAGGGACAATGAAAGAGATATGCAAGAGTTTCAAGTAGGTCTGGCTTGAAGCTTGAATTAAAAGTTATAGGTGCGAGTACACCTCCTGGGCAGCACTAGGCATCCTCACTCTGGTGGAGCGCTGCAGAGAGAACTGTCTCTCTAGAAGCTATGGGGAGCCCTTCAAAATTGTGCTATGGGGCCCGTGAAGTTCTAGTTACACCCCTGCTTCTACTGTAGCTATCATTTAATATAATGTACTTGATAAATGATAGTAAGAAGCTGAGAGATTGTCCTCATCTCTTACTCATCTGTGTATTGCCAGGTTTGAAGTGGATAGGACAACACATAGCCTATCACACATCCGAGTGGAAAACAGTGTTAATAAGTGAATGTAATGATCTTGTGAGAAGCAGTGTCCTGTACACTGCCATCATCAGGGCTGGATTAAAGTTTGTGGGGGCCTCAAGTCACCTAACTCGTGGGGTCCCTACCAATAAAACTGTCAATATGATATGCTGGAGATTTTTTAAAAAGTATAATGTGTAAATACACCAAGCACCTCAACTGGAACACACTGTAGTGCCCCCAGTTCATGTGATCCAGTACGTAAACCCCAGTTCACATATGTTAGAGTGCCTCCTATGCTGGTAATGTAGTTATGTGTGGGGCTTCTCAATGTGTGGGGGCCAATCGGGCACTGGTCATCATTTTGTCAGTCAGAACAGGGGCCGTGCCATGTTATTAAGAAAAGAATGGAGACAAGTCGGAAACCACAGAGTTAGTGGAAAGCGTATGCTCAGTAATGGAAAGCGTATGCTCAGTAATAGGGATGGTAGACTCCTGTCTCAATGATGTATATGAAACGAAGATCATAAGTCCAATTTGTGTGCTCTGTTTAAAATATATGACTAGTGTTTTATTAGTGAAAGTATGAGGTATGAGGCATGTTTACTTCCAAAGTTCCAATATATCATCAAACAACATTTTGTAAATCCGTAGCAGTATAATCATGAAATATCTTTTTGGCAGAGAAAATTTTTTGATCCAACACTCATCCCATATAAATCATTGAGATTTTTAATTATTTATTTGTATTTATTATTTATTGCTTGAGGTGCTACCAAGAACTCTGAATAGTATACATCATATAAGTTGAAAGAAAAAAGCAGTGTTTTCAGTTATAGTGCACTTTCGGATCAACATTCAAATAAATCTGTCAACCAATCATTAAAATCGTTAATCTTTATTAATTACTTCTTTTAAAAAAAATAATGATGTGTTCCATGAAAAATGGCGAAATAGTAATTAAAATTACAGATCATGCCGATTAATATTATTCTCAATATATGGTACTTAAGCAAGTCCCATATAGTGAGAATAATATTAATCGGCAGTGAAAAGATTATCTATACAACGAGCAGTAAAAGGGGAAATTTCTTTTAAACACATATCTTTCTAGTCATCTTTTCACATCTTTACTATATTGTCATTTTAATTAATATTTCGCCTTTTTCATGGAACATATCATTATTCTTTCAACTATATATGATTACTTCCAATATAGTTAAAGATAGGAGGACAGGGTACAGGTTACAGATGAGTCATCTTCATGACAATTGCAGTAAATCGAATTTCAACTGCAGTACTTTTACATGCTGAATGTCAATCCAATATCCGAGGACAGATCTTATCCTTGGTCAGAGACCACTGAATCTTGACATTTTTAATTTTAAATAGTATATTTCCATGGGAAGAGGGGCGTATTAAGAGAGGAGGGGGCCCATGTGTCATCTCCGTCCGGGACTGCCTCCTCTCTCCCCAATGGCTGGCAGCACACTGAGCACAGCAGTTGATTCTGGGCACTAGTCTGTGCCCAGACTCTATAGCGCATGGATTTCCCTATTGTGCATACGCAAAATGTTGGGAAATGCCGGGAAAATAGCTGCAGCAGTCATTTTCCAGGTAATCTGTACAGAGCTGCTACCACCGAAGCTAGACTCCGGAGAGGTAAGTATTAAAAGTATGGGTGCAGGGTGTGCCTCCCTGGACCCAGGGGCCCGTGTGCACAGCACACCCTGCACCCAATATACATACGCCCCTGCATGGGGAACAAGACCAGTAAGTGAAGATTAAAAATGATAACATTTTGAATTCAATAAGCAAAAGCAATTCAAATCTTCAAGTAGGTTTTACATAAGCTGCTTTGAATATGGACATCTTTCTATAAGAGAGAAGAGGTACAAAAGCAAATGGGATCTTACTAGAGACCTATAAATGTTCCCTTAATTGTAAAATAATTGAGTAATTGGTCTATAGCAGGGACACTCGACCGGTAGATTGCGGTGAACATCCAGCAGCTGCCAATTTGAATCAGGCTGATTCTTATTGATTAGCTGCCCCAAAGCTGCGGATTTCATCGGTTGTCACGTTTTTCTTATTCTTGATCTTTATTGGCTGAGGCCAGGACCTTAAGGCGTGTTACTCTGAGATGGCGCAGCTGCAGACCCAGCCCCGCCATGCTCACCCGCCGCTGCAATCCCTATTGCCAGGCGCCCACTGTGATGCAAGTTACGCAAGTGATGCGCTCCTGGCCAGGGGCTCCCGAGTCCCAGGATAGCCAAGTTCCAGCTGCCCACCCTCAACTGCTCCCCGTATGTGAGATGCTGGAGGAGACCAGGGGCAACGAGAGTCTGGGGCACTTACAAACTGACAGAAGATGAGCTTTTAAGAGACAAACTATATGTGAATCTGATGCCTATGGTGTATGTACAGTACTTTAAGTTGTTAATGGGTACATTACATTAATACAGTATTTTCTCTATAGAGTCTTTAAAGTAAAGTTTACGTTTGAGTTGATTAATTTTTTCTATCTTTTGGTAACAATATAAGTAAGCTTGATTGTAATTTTCTTTCAAGATCAAATCGATATTATTTTGATCCGTTGTCGCGGGGCCCCTAAAAGGCACGGTGCCCATAGGCAGGTGCCTACTCAGCCTATTTGGTAATCCCACACTGCCCATGCCCCTTGCCACAAGCCATGCTCCCTTTTTCGAGTACACGCCTACAGAGCGCAAGTGCAAGTGTCCCTACTGGGTAGATCATATATATATATATATATATATATATATACTGTATATATACGATAGATAGATAGATATGGGTCTATGTGGAACATCTAATTCAACACAGAGAGCTTGCAATCATCAGGCTTTGGTGGTTCTAAGATGAGCAATAGAAATAGTCAAATTAACAGGAGCAATCATCTGAAATTAGCTGCACTCACAGGCCTGGACTCTCTTTTGTTGATAATAATAACATACGGTAATAAGCAAATTGATTTAGTAGGAACATGCTTTAAAATTACAGCTGATTATGGCTCCATTAGACTCGATTCATCTTAACATAAACTGCACGGAACATGTAAAAGTGCATACGTCTAAGCGGATAACAATGTATACTTTTATCGACGCAGACTGGAGATATTTTAGCCATTTTAAATACTAAGACTCTACTTTTTATTATATACCAGCAATAAAGAACAATGTGAGACAATGTACAGAAAGCAACATGTTATCTCTCTATCATAATGTACAGAAAGCAACATGTTATCTCTCTATCATAATGTACAGAAAGCAACATGTTATCTCTCTATTATTTATAGTCATGATTCAAATTTTTTTAAATTTTTGTAATATTATGATTCTAATGCCACAAGCTGTATCACTGTAAAACATATACTGTATAAGGAATTATATAACATCATATAAAATACTGATATTGTCATTGTAACAACACCATACGTCAAGTATTGGTCACGGTACATACTGATTGTGCGTCTTATGAGGCTAAGAGGGGTATTTACATGGAAAGTGCATGTTATCACGTGTTCACCCAGGACCATCACTCTTTATTACTCCTGACATTTTTGTTCCTAAAATGATGAAAAAGTTTGATCACCACTTTAATTTGGCTGTTGAGCAAGGGTGTAAGCTGGTGGAATAATGAGGAGCAACAATGTCTGTGAATGCTCACACATTCAGTTGTGTATCTAGGGGTCCGGGCCCAGCTGTATCGTGACATCATTACGTCATTATGTCGCCCATGCTGCACTTTTGGTCCACAACAAAATGGTGGCTCCATGACGGAGCCCATAGCCAGTATCTTGGGTAACCCAGAGCCAATAGCTTGGACCAAAAACCAAGGATGGAATAATTTGCGGAGAGCCTTCCCTGGCGTCGGGAGGCCGAGGGGTTAAAATTTGTGAGTGGCTGAGCTGGGCGGTGTTCCCTTCACATGGCCAGCTGTATGTACCCCTACAACATGACACACAGTCCTAGTTTTCAGCTGGGGATGAGAAACTAACCATGTAGCCGAGGAAAAAAAAAGAATACTTAGAGCATACTTAGGGTGCCTGGGGATTATTATGCTCTATTCTGTGTATAGATGATAGTGCATATTATCCAAAGCAGTTGAAATATAACTTATAGTGTATTCTTGGGTATAAAGTAGATAAACATCTACTGAATACTATATTCTCATCTTTTCATTTGCTCACTGTACATTTTGCTTTTTGAAAGGTGAATTGATGAAAGATGGCTGTACCATAAAGATTATTGATGTTCAAGAAGAAATGACTGACTGTTAGGTTTCTCCTAGCTAGTCCTAAACCTGATTCCCCTCTGACTTTAGTACACCAAACTCAGTTATTGCTTCCGCCAACCTAAATTACAGATAACATATGACCATTCATATTCAAAATATGGTTCAGATTTAAACTACATCTAGCCATCAATTGAATGACTTGTACAGTAAATGATTCGCTCTTCAACCTACTTCTAAAACATGGGTTCAGTGCATCATTGATTATATATTATTATTATTATTTTTTTAAAAGCCTCTTATTAATTTATACTCAGAAATAATCCCTATGTTCATTGAATATTTGTCTCTTTTTATAACCCATACAAAATAAAATCTGTACTTTATAAAATAGGATATTTTGTAATATATATAGATAGATTATTTTGGAAAATTATGTCTTTAAATATATCAAATGTAAATTAGAAATCCCATTCTAACACTATGAAAGGCAATGCATATACTGTATTTTAAATCTTCTCGTAACATTGCCCTAGGAAGTATACTTTGAAGTGCCCTGATCTCTTTAATACACTAGGTACATTCACATAAAGTACTGTAGCAATCATTTTGTTTAACACGTATAATGTTTCTTAGATGTCTGAATGGAAGCAAGTTGATCGTCTAAAAGCAAGACTAAATGGCTATACGCAAGTTATACGGCACAATATAGAATTACTGTTTAACGTACTACATATACTGTATATTCACACAGCTCTGACAATTCTATTGTGTTACCTATGACTTTCAAACAGAATAATGATCACTTTATAAATCCTGCCCGAGGCGTTCAATTTCTTCGATCAGGAAATCAATGTCTTGATGAGCTGCTGCTGGGTTAGAGATCACCATGCGGAAAAAGTTTACTTTGTCTCCGTGGGGCTGGTAACTGACCATGGTGGTTCCATATTCCATCATCCTGGCTTTGATCACAGGAGCAACCTGAATAAATGCAAAGGAAAGTATAACAGTACAGATGGGGATTACGCATGGACAAAGGCTTTTTAGAACAGATGCCATATTAGAGGGCCGGCAAGCAAGTGTTAGGAGGAGATGTCCTGCCTTTTTCCACCACTCTCCTGTCCTTCATCTATGTCTTCAAGCTGAGAACAAGCTATACAGGGCCAGCCATAAGACTTATGGGCCCCTTCACAAGTCTTTCATCTTGAGCCCAACTCTCCTTGAGAGATGAGTTTTAAAAATGCTATATCTCAACACTCAACACCTAACTGATGAAACTAAATTTGGGACAATTATCTTATAATGTTTTAGGGTGGGTAAAGAAAACAAATAAAACAAGACATAACTTTTTAACATGAACGGGCACCCTGACATGATGGAGGCCTTCAATATGGGTTCCGTCTGTCCATCACCACCCTATGGGGAGCCCTGCATATGCATGGTGCTCAAAAGAGACATTGTGGGAAGGGGGCTATCAGAGCCCATGAGTGGTGTTTTAGTTGTAATTCCTCACACCTTATAAAGAGGACAATTGGTGGTGTTGCCCACATCAGATTCTAGCTGTCATGTATAGTACATTCTATAAAATGATAGCTAGGGGTACATTTACTAAAGTGCGGGTTAACTGAAATAGAGATGTCGCCCATAGTAACCAATAAGATTCTAATTATTATTTATCTATCACCTTCTAGAAGATAATAGCTAGAATATGATTGGTTGCTATTGGCAACATCTCCACTTCTATAAACATGCACTTTAGTAAATTTACCCCCAAAAATCTGAAACCTTAATAGTATATTAAGGTAAATATAGCTAAGCTCTAAGCTAATTAAACATAACTACACACTTAGGTAGACGCGAAGGGTGCGAGTTGCACCGCCGGCAATGGCACCGCATCTCGCACCCCTCGTGGCCCACTACGAGCCCGAATTCACATAATTTAGCTCAGAGCCCTATGGGGGGGCTGCGAGCACTTTTATACAAATTCAGGCTGCTGTCAAATGTGGCGCACGTGCGACTACATCACTTGTAATTGGATTGACCCCTTAGATACAATTCTAGGTGCTGTGTAAACTTCACATCAAAATGTCCAAACTCTTCAACTTTATATTACTTTAATTTCAATTTAATTTGTAGTAACTAAATTACTTTATTTGGCAAAAAAAAAAGAATTGGGTTAAGGTCATCGCCTAAGCAAACTCTTGGGGGTAAATTTACTGTGATTCAAGATTGGTCGAGATGACAATCTCGGGTGAGTTTAGCCAAGTTTTTCATCTCACAAATTTACTAAAGACAAACTTGTGTGAGTTTGGGAGAGAGTTTTCACGGGTGAGATTGCAAACTCGAATCAACTCACCATCAGCCAAACTCTGAAGTACTTTTCATGAAAAAGATGCAACTTGGGAATTCACCAAGAATCGAGATTACAATCTTGGGTGAGAATGTAGCAAACTCGCAGAGAAATTAAAGTTTCAAATAGGCCACCTCCTGAGCTGCGAGTTTTGCAGAAACATACACAGATCAGTGTGATTTGTGTATGTTTCTGCATGTGTACCTAGTTTAAAGTGTTTTTACTTTAAAAAAATTAAGTAGGATCCCCCCCAAAAGAATAACCAGCCCCGGACTTGTCAGGCAGTCCTGGTTCCAAAAATTATGGGGAACAAAACGAGTAGGGTTCCCCCGTAATTGAGGAACCAGCACCTGGCTGCAGGGCCAGTCCTGGTTTTATATATAGCGGGGAAAAAATTGTGCAGGGGTCCCCCTATATTTAAAACCAGCACCGGACCCAAACCAACCGGGATGTAATGCCACAGCCAGGAGACTCTATTACTGGGTCTCCATGGCCAAAGCATTCTCACCCCAAGCCTGTCAGGCCAAGCCGGGGATCTCAGGGGAGGTGGGGACCCCCCAAGAAAGGGTCCCCCCTCTCCCGAAACCCCAGGCTTGGTCTGAAGCCCGGGGCTATTGCCCGCACCCTTGGGCTGTAGGTACGGAGGTAATAAAGTGTTTAATAGTAGTAAACTATTGTATTTTACAGTGGAACTACAGGTGTTAGCATACCTGCCCATTGGCACTTGGGGAACTACAAGTGCCAACAGGCGGCCGACACCCATACATTCACTGTAAAATAAATAGTTAAATAAAGACACAACACACACTACCACACTTTACCACAGCTACTGTGCAGCTACATTACACAGAGATAGGTCAGAGCAATTAATGGTGGTGGTGCTTAGACCTGTGACAGTAATAATCATGTTGTGGTCTCCTACATAGAAATGCTGTTTCTTGCCATGCACTGACCTCCAACACCCAAACAGAGCTCTTAGTAAGACAGGAGGAACCCTATCCGCAATTAGCTAAACATCAGGCGGGGAGAAAATGACTTGCTCAAGAGGTTTGGTTTGTAGCAGAGGCTCCATATTACAGATTGTGTTAGCGTAAAAACAATCTGGGGTAGCTCTCCATGTACACAGACCATCCCAGGGGGCAAATAGAAAGCAGCATGAAATTGAAGCTATAGATGGTACTAGTAAATTATAGAAAAGTGGCACATTGGCACCAATTACAGATCATGCCATGTGTCTCTAGCCGTACCAAACTCATGTAGAAAATGAATACCAATCGGCAGTTACATATGTCTTCCTGTTTGTCTAAAACAGGTATGCTGCATCTGTAGTTTCTTTTTTTAACCTTTGTAGTTACTGTATATGACTTTTTTACCTAAGGGTAATTATATCATTGTCCTATCTGTCTGTTCAAATATGCAATTAAAAAGGAAATAAACTCTATATATTACCTTTATAAGTCTTTCCATTCTTTCTTCATTATCTTCCATCTGTCTTAAGCTGGGTGGTATATACCAGAAGCAAACGTTTGTATGCTGGGGCTATTAAATAGGGAACCTTCTGCATTAGACATTGTTACTGTACATTTCCATACAACAAATAGTTAGATGAGATACAGCTAAATGTATTACTTATCTACCAGTATTCATATTTTATAAAATAATTAAAGAAACATTAGAAGCAAATATTTTAAAAATAATCTTAGAAGTTAGTACAGTACAGATCCTTCATCTGTAGTCAATAACGCTACGCAAATCATCCAGCAATGGTGATCACATTTTGGGTAGTGGCCAGTTACAGTACACGTTAATAGGAATATCCAGAAAACATTGCCGGATGTTGACTGTATTCTCGACAAGAACGCAGCCAATAACGGACCAGAGAACCAAGCATTGTGTATCTGGGCCTAATAGCAATTTGATATAAATTGCAGATCATTTAATTCTTTTTTATAGCGCATATTATTTTGCTGTACACACAGGTGTTAGACACAGTCTATTCAGTCTATTGACTATGGGGCTGATTCAGAGATGGACGCTGGACCGTTCCGTTGCAGCTATCCGATTTTTAAAACTGCTGTGGCCCCAGACGCAGTTCGGGGGGAGGGGGGGGAGCCACAGCCTGATTGACAGGCCGCTGCCATTTAGGGGATGAGCCGGGGACCATTGCACAGAACAGCGGCGTGTCGCTTCCGTTTTGTGGGAGTGCCGAGACCACTGACTGCGTCTTCCGATGCATATATTGGCCTCGGCGGCAGAAATGTCCAGCCATTCTTAGTAACCTTAGGGTTATTCAGATTGCAGATGCCTGCCCAATGGTTGTCATGTCTTCAGACGCAGCAGCTGATCACAGGAGCCTGCAGTGGGCATCTTTTTACACAACACCTCCTGCGTCTTTTTCATATTTTCACACAGCCACTGTGTACAAAGACATAGAGCAAGGGCGGAACTAGGTATATTTGGAAGCTACTATGTAACACCCAATGGTGAAAAATGTATATAACACATGTAACTTTGACAAGAAAGATGGGCCCACCACAGCTCCGGTCCCCATAGCAGCTGCACCCCTTGCACCTTTGGTAGGTATGCCCATGCAAAGAGGTGGTGCCAGTAGCGTCTGATTCAGGCCCATATATTTGTGTAGAACAAATCAAAAGGACATTGATGACCTTGTTTTTTAGTTCTTTAAATGTTAAAACATTACTTTATACATTAACAACTAATGCTACTGCAGTCATTTTAATTCTTGTTTGAGAATATCTTATATCTTGTGTTGTAATTGTATGTGCCCTTTATATAATAAATGATTTCTTATAAAGGTACTGTTACATCTTATGCTGGGCATACACTCTACAATTATCTGTCAGATATCTGTCAAATCTGTCTGGTGGGAAGGAAAATCTGGTCCGTTTTCTAGTGTTTGGGAGCAAATTTCTATTGTCATTTGCTCCCATACGATACCAGGTTTTCATTCCAACCAGCCATATTGGACAGATATCTGACGGATAATTGTATAATGTATGCCCAGCATTACTGTTGTAAAACGACCGATTTGCCGAAATAATGCTAAGACAGAATAACTTAAAGCATTTTGTTGAGTCCTGAACAATTAATTTATTAAATGCCAATTCAGCATTAGAACATATCAGTAACAAACAGAAACATGACTACAACACATTAGACATATAGGGCAAAATTTACTAAGCGGTGGGTTCTAAACCCCAGCAGTTTGGTGGCGGTTTGGCTGTAGTTTTGCTATCCGCAGATTTATTAAGGCCAAAACCGCCGTCAAAACTGCTGTCAAAACACATTTTAGAATAGAATACAACAGGGCTAGGGATAAAATTTGTAGCCAGCGTTTTGGTGTCATTTAGAACCCACCTTCAAACCTCTGGGGTTTAGAATCTGCCGGTTATTACATTTTGCCAACAATCTTCATCACTGCTGCTTGTAAATACAACACCAAAGATCAGCCAGTAATGTACAGGGTAATATACAATTTTATCTTCCAGATTTCTTGTCCAGCACTCCCCATTTTCCATGCTGTGCAATACTTCTTTCACTTTTTGCAATGTTAACATGTACCTGTCTAATATGTAACAACCCCAAGCTAAAGATTTCAATCCAAACTAACAATGTTAGAGTTAAATATTAAATCGCAACATACCTTTCCATCAATCACCATTTCATATCCTTCTCGGTTCTTTATCTTATTATAAAGATATTCTGCAAGATCTAGGCATTTGTCGATTTGGACTTCAAACCCTGCAGTTCCCTAAAAAGAAATTGGAGGAAAATCATCACAATTTACAAAATCATATGACCGATATATATATGATAACTAAATAAATGTCTTCTTAGAGGCTGGTGCTACCACAAGCATGGCTCTAGGCATGTTCCACCTGAGCGCCAACACAAGGGCGCCACCCACAGTGGGTTCTCTGATTTACTGCCGCCATTTTCCCTCTCTGATTGGTCCTTTAACTAAAGTGCTATCTGAATCCCCGCTAGCCTGCTCCTGTCTCCGCTGCCCACCCTGCTTCCTTGCTTGAGGACACACCCATGTGCCTATATTGTCAGCCAACCAGGATCGGGCAACGCTGGGTGGGCCAGGCATGACCATTAAAGACATAGCATCTGTTCTCATACACCGTCTGTGCCTGTGCAGTGAGTCTAATCCATCTGAGCTGTGGTCTGGGCAGGGTGTCAGACAGTGTCAGTGAGGTGACAGTGTGTCACAGTGCCGGCAGCGGCAGATGTTGTCTCTGGCTACTGCTAGTGATGGATGCGGTGCAGCCCGTGGGACCTGCGGACCAGTGGCGTAACTAGGGTATTTTGAGTCCAGGGCATATTTGAAAAGGGATCCCCCCCCGATGTGCGCGCGGCGAAGGCTAGCGCGGCAAAAAATGGGCATGGTCACTTAAAAATGGGGCGTGTCAACATGACACACCCCTTTATTTTCACGCTGAATATTCCTATCCATATGCACGTTAACCCTATTAGTACCCCTTATACAGTACCCCCAGTATGCAGTTGTGGTCCCTCTTATGCAGGTCCATATTAGTGCCCCTTATACAGTATCCCCAGTAGTGGTCCCCCTTATACAGCCCCCAATTAGTTCCCCTTACTCAGTACCCCCAGTAGTGCCCCCCCAAATGCAGTGCCCCCTGTAGTGGCCCTTCCTATTATTGCCCCTAGTGGTCCCCCCAGTGCAGTGCCTCTAGTAGTAGGCCCCTTTTATAATGCCCCCAGTGGTAGTCCCCCCCTCAAGCAGTAGTCCCCAGTAGAGGTTCCCCCTGCCGACTAAGTGCCCCCAGTAGTAGCCCCCCCCCCAGTAGAGGTCCTCCCAATAATGATGCCCCCAGTAGTAGCCACCCCTCACCCATTGTGCCCCCACCCCCAGTAGAGGTCCCCCCAGTAGTAGCCACCCCCCTCCCCCGTTGTGCCCCCCAGTAGTGCAGGCAGGTTTAAAAAAAATAAATATAAAAATATACTTACCTGAATCCACGCTGCTGCTGCTCCGGTCCGCGACACCACTCCCGCCGCCGCCCACCAGTCCTCACGGGCTGGCACGCTCAGCATTATGGAAGAGACGTCATGATGTCATGACGTCTGTCCCATTACCCACTGCAGGAGCCGGACGGACGCCCGGCTCTTGCAGTGGGTGCTGCAGCAGTCAATGAGAGTCTATCTGACTCTCATTGGCTGCTGTTTAACACACGCATCGCCGCCAGCGATGGTGGTGTGTTGGTGAGAGGGGCCTGCAGAGTGAGCCTGGGGGGTGTGCAGAGAGTGAGAAGCACCACCAGTGAAGTGTGAAGGCGCAGCCTCAGCTAGCCACTCAGCAGACAGCATTGCGAGTCCTAGAATGGGGTAGGGATGAACAGTGGCAGAGGCGGTAAGGACCACAGTGATAGCTTTAGGTGCTGAGAGGGGAGGGGGGCTAGCTGAGGAGCACTGTCTGTGACTGACTGCAGTGGGCATTTACTGAGCTGAGTCTGAGGGCTGGTGAGGAGCACTGTGTGTGTCTGCAGTGAGTAGGTGGAGTATGTGTGATAGTGTGTAAAGTCAAATATAAATGTGACCCATCCAGTTAACGTCTATAGTTCAGATTAAAATATGCTCCTTGAGTGGAAAGGAATACATATAATTGAATTTAGAGGACAATGTGTGTTTTATTTTTTTTCCTGTGGGGGCACTAATTGCATCATTGTTTTTTTTCCTATGGGGGCATTTACAATTCATTACATCAAGGAGTTTTATTTTGTTGTTGTTGTTGTTTTTACCCTGTGGGAGCCAATGTGTAGTTTTTTTGTCCTGGTAAGGTTAATGTGTGTTTTTTTTTATCCTGCAGGAGCCTATGTGTGTTTTTTTTGTCCTGTTGGGGCCAATGTGTGTGGTTTTTATCCTGTGGGGGGTTATGTGTGTTTTTTTTGTCCTGTTGGGGCCAATGTGTGGTTTTTTTTACACTGTGGGGGCCAATGTGTGTCTAATAATTGTATACATTTTTGCCTCATTTATTTTCTAACAGTGTTGTTGCTTTTTGTGGCTGGTTATTACAGAACCAAAGCAGACAGGAATGTTGCCCGCTAGATGTACATGGCAAAAACTGCAGCAGCATCCCATTCTTTTGTAGGCAGTTCAGCCAAGTCTGTCAGGTATGTGCCACTCTGATTTCTGTCATTAAAACATAAGAAATATTTTATTTTTGTTCAGTTAACAAAGGTATTACTTGGTGGGGGGGGGGGGGGGGGCACTCCAACATTTCTCACACAGGGTGCTAGTAGACCTGGAGCTGGCCCTGACCACTAGGTCAACCTAATATAAATGGGTGCCATAGATGCCCTGGTGCCTACATGAGGTTGATCTGGCTTATCCATGTGCTTATTTTCTTATGTTAGTGGTCTTGCACATTGCGCATAGTCTCCTGATATCTTAACAATATGTTATCAAGATAAAGAACCTGCGGTATGCCCTGGCTCTGTTGAAGCTAAGAGTTTAGAATGAGTAATACCAACTGCAGGTAAACATGATGTATTGCTTTGATAAACACTTTTGCTGGGTATATACTTGTCGATATATTGTTTGTTCAATCGACATACGATATATCACCAGTGTACATGACAATGTCGTTCACAGACATATCAGGTAGGCCCTGCAGCCCTGTCAATGCTGATTTATCTGAAAGATATATCGTGCATCTGGTGTATGTACGGGCGACCCACCGACCACCCGTACACTGGCTGCAGAAATCGCACCCCATTCCACTGTTCATGACGCATGTGAGGGAGCCATTGTTAGATTCTTGGGTATCCAACAGGTAAAAAGCAATTGGAGGTGTAAAGATGTAGAGACTAAATTAGCTCAAAGCAAAATGAGATGGATCTTTACTCTAAATACTCTCCATCCAAACGATTTTGAGCTAAAATGGTTCTTAGAATAAATTGATTTAATTGAATTAATCTTTATTTATTCTTTATTTATTGTTCTTAGTGATCTCATTAGTATTTATACCATTTTTTACTAATTTATATATTTTTTGTATTTTTGCATGTATCTTATGGAAATTATGGAGAGTTCCCCACTTCCGGTAATAGGGATGGACATGGCTGGAATACAAAGTACAGCCTAGTTAATAGGTAATGGAAGATAGGGGAACATGCTGAAAGACCATTCCACAGCTTAAATTACCAGTGTCATCAAGTTTTCAGAGCTCCGGAAGGCAAAGCGGAATTCTTCAACAAAATGGCCACCATTTGTAACGCAACCGCAAATGAGTGAATGGAATGCATGTGTCTCTCCCACGTTGAACACAACCGGAAGTTGACGAATGGAACGCACGCGTCACTTCCGGCGAACAGAACCCTGATGGAACCCTTGAAATTGGAGGGGGTTTATTGCCTTAATTGCCCTACGGATGGGGTATAAATAGCCTTGAGCTGTACAGTCATGCCATCCAAGCCTGAGGAAGGAGCATAGATCCAAAACGCGTTGTTTGGACGGCATGATTTCATTTAGAAAGGACAACATTTGAAGCCTGCATCCTCACCATTTTATCCAAGCCCATTGTGGTTGTGCCGAGGTATTTCTCTCAGGACCTAAGTTGCTTCTTAAGCCCATCGTAATTAGATCAGAGGTTGACAGACTTTGGAGTTCTTGGAACATTTGTTCTCTATTATCTATGCATCTTTCTATTATTGTTTTTGGGAAGTATTTTTGATGGTTTTATATGTGATTTATATGTGAATACATTTTTAGAAATTAAAAACCTTTTCTGCATTCACATCCCTTTGGGATCGTGGCGCCCACCCAGACATATAAATTTTTCTTTATTTCAGTATTTCAGTAAGGGGTGTGGTGTCCCCTTAATTATATGTCTTGGGAAGCCTGATTCCTAATATTGCACACCAAGTTGGATACTATACCTATACTAATTTGAAATCGCAGACAGTGACATCACAACTGGACAGGCAAATTTCAATGCCCTCCCAAATCTGATGTTAGGCCAGACATATCGTGCGTCCCTTCTGAATTGCACCCTGGTTGGAGGCACCAGTCCATCGTAATGCCCCTGCCTGGTATCCTCTGAACTTTTGCATAGATAACTAGGAGCAAAAACCAAGGGACGAAAAACACAATTTTGATTTTTAGGGAAAATAATTCCCCAAAATAGCAATTGAATAAATTGTCAGGTTCAGTTGCCCCCATAATGTTGACTATTGATTATGACTAGAAAGACCATTCCGTGCAAAAAAGGTATCCATTTAATTTTTTCATCATAACCTTCACAGATTAGCCAGCCTTAAGGTGCATAAACACGCAGCAATTTTTTGGATGACTGAACGATATCATTATCGTTCAGTCGTCCAAAAAACTGTTCAGTTTCTGCCCCAAAATGATGAACGATAATGACCAATGCGCGCTCCCAAATTGTAGTTGGTCGTTATCGTTCAACGTCTGAACCTCCCGTCCGACCTGATGATATTGTCAGGTTGAACATGTTAGGTTAATGAGGGAGGGAGCCCGGCACTGAACGATATCCTTCATGATATCGTTCAGTGTTTGTGGTCAGTGTCGTTAACGTCACTGAGCACACCCCTGCCCGGGACATGCGGGACGATGTCGCTCATGGAGCGAATCGTCCCGTGTGTATGCAGCATTACAGTGAGGAACCCTTTCCTACAGTATGCTCATAATGAAAACATCTTTTTCCTTGGTACAAACCATTTATTAGAACATTTATGGAAATTGGATAATTGAATTGATTACCCCCCTTGATGTTCTCTACTGTTTATAGGAAGACAGCTAATCCATGTTTTAATGAATTTGCCATCACCACCCTTTGTGGTCAAGAATTCCAAGCAGGCCTTACAGCAAAGAACTCTTTTTGTACATTCATGTTAGACCATCTTTCTTCTTCTTTTTCTTTCATCTTGCGCCGCATGGCGTATTGAGGCTTTGTGTGTGAATACTGGAGCCAGGACAGTATACAATACTTATATCAGTGCTACACAACTATTAACTTCATCTCAAGGCTGCTGCAAATGCTCTTGGACAGTGATGATAGCTACGTTCATAAGTGGATGGATAGTGGCAGCCGCAGAGGAGTGGCCAAATCTAAATGCAGACAAAGTCCCGGATTTATATGCAAGCACGAATTGGAGTCTTTTGTAGGTAATATTATTTCCCTTTTAATCCTGCAGACAGATACACCATCATTCAGCAGCTTTGAAAAGATACCACCGCTTAGTAAATACATTTTGGATATATGGCACAACATATTGGTATTCCGATCATCTTAAGTAGCCATGAAAGCGTGTATTCAACTCTCCATTACCTTTGCTCGCCACATCAACCACAGCTTAAAAATATCCACATGGCGCCCACATTGCAAAGCCTTGTCCCCGGTATCATAGGAGAGGTCATAATGTTTATCTTGCTGGAAGAGGTAGGATGCATGCATCTGGTTGCAGTTTTGCATTAATCCCTGGAGAATAAAGTCAGTTATTTTTTAATAACACAGTAGACTTAGAAGTAGAAATAATACAGATGTATCGGGCAACACAATATATTAACGGCCTCACATGCGGCTCTATTCTCCTTAATAGGCTGCATATTACATGAACAGAAACATGTCAGGTTACTAATGCAGGCTATAACTATAGGTTACAAATGCAGGCTATAACTTTATGTTACTCCCCCTACCAGATTTTCAGTAAAAGGTGTCACGAGAAGCATCATTAGGCCTGGGGTCCAACATCATTATTTCCCAACTCATTAACTCTTGGCCCATTGGAAAATATTTTTTTTATACCATTTTCAACTTATTTAATTGACTTGATATGCTATATACTATGATACTAGCGTATATTTAATAAACGAAAATGTTCTGAGACGCCCGCCTGTGGCTTAACAAATCCAATCATCTGCGTAAACTGTCGCAGCATCTGTGTACAAAGACGCAGCATTGGTCACAGATCATTTGATTGTTGAAGTCCTGAGTGAGCCTATGGTCCCGCAGAATGGGCGTGAGAATTGAGATGCTGGAGCCATATTCCTTGCTTACAGGCTCGCAGTTGCAGGGTGAGAAACGCTCACGAAACACGTTCCTTGTTGTCACTGCACAGTTACGTCCTCCAAACTCTCCCTGACTGTCTATCACTCTGCGAATAAATAGTCTCTGCGAGCAACTAAGGTAATGTACTTTGATGACTGCGCAGTGTGATTCAGACGCATGCACAGATGGGCAATAATAGCTGAACTGCAAAAAATCGGCATAGCCTACATCTCTGAATCAGGCCCAGTGCCCCTTTATGTAGCCCAGCCATACAGGACACAGCACATGCAGTATACATTATCACTTAGGAATCTGAATTGGAGGAATACTCAATCATCATGGCATCATATAAGCCTAAGACAAAATGTGGCTGTGGGATCGGAATGGGTATGAAATCCCAACAGTCGGAATGCCTGCTGTCAATTTACCGATGGTGGCATCCCGATGCTCAGGATCCCGACAAGGGTCCAAGAAGTATAGTAACCCTCCCCCCTTCTCCCCCTAACCCTCTGTTCCTACACCCTAACACTAGCCCTTACCCCACCCCATCCTAACCCTAGCTCTCCCCATTAGTGCCTAAACCTAATCCTCCCCCCTTAGTGCCTAAACCTAACCCCCCCACTAGTACCTAACCCTAACCTCCCCCTCCCCTAGCCAAACCCTAACCCCCCCAGGGGCATTTCTAGAGAAGAGGGGGCCAGTGTGCCGTCTCCATCACGATCCCCCTCTTCTCCATCCGGCGGCCAGCTGCACTCTGAGTAGTGTGTGGCAAGTGCCGCACTTATAGACTCTGGGCACTAGAGTGTGCCCAGAGTCTATAGCACATGCGCAGGTCACCAGGAAAATGGCCACGGTGGCCGTTTTCCCTGTACTGCGCATACAACAGGAAAATGGCCATGGCGGACATTTTCCAGCCATTTTTTACAGGCGCAGACACCAGAGCCGACATGGGACTCCAGAGAGGTAAGTTTTATTGGTGCAGGGTGTGCGGTGCGGGCCCCCCTGGACCCAGGGGTCCATGTGCACCGTACACCCTGCACCTCCCCCTTGTGAAGGCTAAACTTAACCCTTGCCCCCCGCGGCTAAGACCTAACATGCCCGCTATACTTACATTCGGCATTCCGGCTGTCGGAATTCCGGCGTTGACATGTCACCTACTGTTGGTATTCCGGCGCCGGGATTTTGTCAGCCAGGATGCTGCATGTAGGTATATTAACTACATCTCGTGTGATCAGCGTGAGTGCATTAGTATTAGATGGAAAGTAAGCTATTTATGACCTGAGATGTTATAATGTTACCATTATACAAATGACCTATTTTCCTCATATGTAAACGCCATACATTAAAATGTGGGCAATGCAGAAAAATAATGTTACATGGTAAATTTTGAACACTGGAAATTCTAAGGAGAGAAGATAGCCATAGTAATTGCAGCCTTTTTGTATATATAGGTGGCACTTACTACTATGTTAGTACTGTTAGATGTGTCCTCTAAAATCTCAAATAATTGCAGCATTTAGAGGTGTAGAGACTCACATAATCCCCATCGCTAATAAACCCATTACAGTATATTATATTTTCTGCAGTCTCTCATCTTTTTCTCAACCATTCTGAAGCCACAAAGTAAGGAGAATCTATACATCACTTACTGCTCACTGCAATGTATATCGACAGAAAATATGTTCCATATTCTATGGGAACGAAAATCATTTCAAAGTAGACATATTCTTTAATACAGTACATGTCAATAAAATGCTGCTCAGCGGAGCTACTGATTATTATGTTTAAAACAGTAAATAATGAGGTTTAGAAAATAAATCAGGATTCATACATTAGGTTTTTCCCATTAGCAAAAACTGTGACTGCCTGCTGAAAGCACATCACTAATCTTTGGGGACAATAATGAAATAGCAAGCAAGACAGCTGTAGATATAGAACCTCATTCAGAGTCGGTCGTTGCGGCCGCACGGTCGTAGAGGAAAAGGGCCGGATATGCAAATTAAGCGATCACAAGTTGCGGTCCTAAGATGAGATCGTTAGCTGAACGACCGAGGGTAAGAAGCGGCCGTAAGACTAAATCACGCCCCCTTCTCGTTCACAAAACACGTCATCTCCTGGGATATAAGGATTAATCGCGAGCATCTGGAACCATCGGAGCTGGTCGTAGAGCTTAAGGTTGACTATACCCTCTCTTAAGCACTACGATCAAGTCAGTGTAAAAACCTCCCATGTCACATGTGCCATGACACTACTTTGTTAATTATGCACTCCCATTAAACGCTGTTCGCATAATTAGGCACGCCTGCGTTCGGATCTCCACTCCCCCATTTTCAAGCACCTTCCCCTGTTACCAACCACAAACGGTTCAATCTGTCACTCAAACTAATGACCTGGCTGTGTTCAAGGAGAGAGAAATTTCTGATCATAACAGCTAGTTTGCGCACGCGCATTGCGAACTTTACGCATGTGCAGTTTAGCGAACATCGGTGGCGTACGACCGTGCGGCCACAACGACTGACTCTGAATGAGGTCCATAGTCTTTTATATTCTATATATTAGTTTATAGGTTCTGTCAGGGGCACTGAGAATGCTAGGGACAGATGCGAAGTAACCAGGCCCAGGCCTATTTGGGGATCCAGACCAGCTAGGAGATGTAACCACGATTCGAAGATGATGTGGTCTCTTCCCTACTGATGGTGCACTGCTTCTGCATCTCAATTATCATGGCCATTCTGCGGGACCACTTCTCAGGACTGTAGCAATCGAATGATCTGTGACCAGTGGTGGCTCCAGAGGTGGGGCTGCAGCGCTGTCCAAAATATCATATAGGGAAGCCATGCCAACTGCCAGTGAGTCTTGGCTGGTTATGTTTGGCAGCGTTTGGTGTGACTCCCCTATTTGAATTTTGAACTGTGCTGCAGCCCCACCACTTCTGGAGCCACCACTGTCTGCAACCAATGCTGCGTCTATGTACGCAGATTCAGTGCCATTTTAAGCAGATGTTTGAATTTGCAAAGACGCAGGTGGTCGTCTTAATACACCTACTGGTGGCTGTAACATTTGCATCGCATCTGCATACACAGATGGAGCAGCGGCGTTAGCGTACAACTCTAAGGCCCGATGTTTTTACAAACTCCTGTTAGTGTTTTTTATGAGTGTTTCTTGATATTAACCTGTAACAGGACATAATTAGAAGATGTAACCTAACCTTGTTACAATGCTATAAGAATATAACTTATTAAACTTCTAAAAGGCAAACTTACCTCTTCTCTAACCAAAAGAGCGGAGCACTGGAGCGGAACACCCATCATTTTATGTGGGTTCCAGGTCACAGAATTGGCTCTATAAATAAATCAAGGTGAATCAATGTGAGAAGTTTATATATCTCATAACATTGTTATAGAATCTACTCAAAACACATCATACTATGGAATCGCCACCCACAATTAAAAATAGTTTTTTGTTCTCCAAGTTATTTTCGGCAGTATGCAGGAAATATGAAATGATAAATTGACAGAAACTGTTACTTAAATACGTTGATTTGCCATAAGCTATCGCACTTTCTAGTAAATACTCTAGTAAATAACCCCTTCTTCTAAAATGTGTCATCATTTCCTCCATTTGAATACAGAAATCGTCAGTATCAGCACAATTCCGTCTTAATCTTAATACCTGATTTTTTGGGATATTCTCTATCCAAGGTTTGTAATGTCCACTTTTGTAGTGCAAATAATTATTTGCACCTATGGGTTTAACGTAATTTGAAGGAACCAAAACACCATCTCGTATTGAGAGCGCGATATCCAAGTAATTAATAGAGTCAAAACTAAAATTGTGAGTAAAAGTGAGATTGTACTTATTATTATTCAGATAATTAACAAAATCTTGTGTGCGTGTTTGTCCCCCTTTCCAAATAATAAATAAATCGTCAATAAAACGGCCATAGAGGACCAGGTCATCTCCATATGGACCATTCCAAATGAACTCATCTTCGAAACGGCCCATATAGAGATTCGCAAAACTCGGCGCAAACCTGGTCCCCATGGCCGTTCCAAGTGCTTGTAGATAATAAGTGTTTTCAAATAAAAAATAATTGTGAGTATAAATAATATAGAATTTAATACAAAGTCACGTCGTTTTCCTGAGAAACTTTCATCAGTTTCTAGATAGTATCTAACAACTTCCAATCCATTTTGATGAGGAATGTTTGTATATAAATAGCGTGGCCACGCTTATAGTAATTACCGTTGGTTACTTAGAGATCAAGCAAAATTCTATATATTATATTTTATATATTGGAGTTGGGACGCCAGCACCCTTTTATTATTAATATCTTTTATTCTAATTCATGTGTTCACTTATTGAGATTTCTATCTAGTTGACACCATTTTCATCAGATTTGCCACTCAAACAGTTATTGGCACATCATCATACAGTGTCATCTAGAGAAACCATTATTTATTGGCTTGTGATCATGTTTGTTTATATATGTGTATTCATTGGATATTAAATAGAGATTTTTATTCATCCAGTCTCCTATCCATTTCTACAGAGAGCACAAATGCGATCGATTTTCTGTGTAGACATATAGTATCATTATCCACCTTGCGCAGTAGCTACACAGTTTTGTTGCTTTCAGGTTAATACAATTTATTTGGTCCTAACTAGATCAAAGATTGCTACTAGCTAGCAGGTGGATGATTAATATTAATATTTTTGGCATTTATTTTGGAGCGCCGGGTACTGTAGTTTGTTAACTACATATATACTAAGGGTGGAGGGTTAGGTTTAGGGTGCGGGGAGGGGGAGGTTAGGTTTAGACACTAAGCGGGAAGGTTAGGTTTAGGCACCGAGGAAGGAGGGTTAGGAGTAAGGAGAGGGAAAGGGTTAGGATACCTACTGACAGGTGTCGGTATCCTAACCCTGTTGGGATGCCAGCATCAGGATTTTGACCACCAGGATCCCGAGCGCCGGCAGTCCGTACCCAACCCGCCTGAGAGTCTGCGCAAAGTGCATGGCTGCATGGCCTCATTTCAGGATTACTTTATAAGAAGTACGTTATGCTGCATCATTAATTTAGTCAAATAAAATGTAAAATTTAAATTGAAAAGGTAGTTTTAGAGTAGGAAATTTACAATCAGGTCAGGGTTTGTGGACAGGTGAGGAGTCTGTTTCTCTAGCACTTTTTCCTAATGTATGCAGACCAGCATAAAAACGTAAAGAATAAACACTAGTTGAATACATATATCAATCTTATTGACATGGCCTATGTGACGAGGTAGAGGTTTGCTAGATAGCTACATCTTGATGAAGTGTGTGGAGGAAAACAAACACCTTTTGAGGGCAGTAACAGATGTAACACCAAGCCTACCTGATTACAATCTAATTTTAATCAAGTTACATGTACATGTATTGTTTATTTCCCACCAACATTGTTCAACGTCTTATACCACAGCATCATGGGGCTGATTCTGAGTCTGACTGATTTATGTTCTCAACCTTGGAATTTGACTAATTTCTGTTCTCAGATTTGGAGTCTGCCTGATTTCTGTTCTCAGATTCAGAGTCTGACTGATTTCTGTTCTCAGATTCAGAGTCTGACTGATTTCAGTTCTCAGATTCAGAGTCTGACTGATTTCAGTTCTCAGATTCAGAGTCTGATTGATTTCTGTTCTCAGATTCAGAGTCTGGCTGATTTCTGTTCTCAGCCTTGGAATTTGACTGATTTCTGTTTTAAGCCTTGAAATTTGACTAATTTATGTTTTCAGATTTGGAGTCTGCCTGATTTCTGTTCTCAGATTCAGAGTCTGACTGATTTCAGTTCTCATTCAGAGTCTGATTGATTTCTGTTCTCAGATTTGGAGTCTTACTGATTTCTGTCATCAGATACAGAGTGTGCCTGGTCTAACTGATTTCTGCTTTCAGCTTCTGAGTCTGACTGATTTCTGTTCTCAGCCTTGGAATTTGACTAATTTCTGTTCTCAGATTTGGAGTCTGCCTGATTTCTGTTCTCAGATTCAGAGTCTGACTGATTTCTGTTCTCAGATTCAGAGTCTGACTGATTTCTGTTCTCAGATTCAGAGTCTGACTGATTTCAGTTCTCAGATTCAGAGTCTGATTGATTTCTGTTCTCAGATTCAGAGTCTGGCTGATTTCTGTTCTCAGCCTTGGAATTTGACTGATTTCTGTTTTAAGCCTTGAAATTTGACTAATTTCTGTTTTCAGATTTGGAGTCTGCCTGATTTCTGTTCTCAGATTCAGAGTCTGACTGATTTCAGTTCTCATTCAGAGTCTGATTGATTTCTGTTCTCAGATTTGGAGTCTTACTGATTTCTGTCATCAGATACAGAGTGTGCCTGGTCTAACTGATTTCTGCTATCAGATTCTGAGTCTGACTGATTTCTGTTCTCAGCCTTGGAATTTGACTGATTTCTGTTCTCAGCCTTGGAAATTGACTAATTTCTATTCTCGGATTTGGAGTCTGTCTGATTTCTGTTATCAGATACAAAGTCTGCCTGGTCTAACTGATTTCTGCTATCAGATTTGGAGTCTGACTGATTTCTGCTCTCAGATTTGGAGTCTGACTGATTTCTGTTCTTGGCTTAGGAGTCTGACTGATTTCTGTTCTCGGATTCAGAGTCTGAGTGATTTCTGTTCACAGATTTGGAGTCTTACTGATTTCTGTTCTCAGATACAGAGTCTGACTGATTTATATTCTTGGATTCAGAGTCTGACTGATTTCTGTTCTTGGATTCAGAGTCTGACTGATTTCCATTCTCAGATTCGGAGTCTGACTGAGTTCTGTTCTCAGATTTGTAGCCTGATTTCTGTTATTAGATTCGGAGTCTGCCGGATTTCCATTCTCGCATTCAGAGTCTAACTGATTTCTGTAATCGGATTCGGAGTCTGACTGATTTCTGCTCTCAGATTTGGAGACTGAATTATTTCTGTTCTTAAATTCAGAGTCTGAGTTATTTCTGTTCTCAGATTAGGAGTCTGATTTATTACTGTTCTCAGATTTAGATCCTGACTGATTGCTGTTCTCAGATTTGGCATCTGACTGATTTCTGTTTCAGATTTGGAGTCTGATTTCTATTCTCAGATTGCGAACACTGAGTTTTTGCATACAGCAAATGTGCAGATTCAAATTTATGCATTTTTGCATATGTACATTCAATTCTGAGTCATACAGAACTAGGCCAGATCTGTTTTTCTGTGAAATTAGGCATTTCTGGGCAGGAACTAGGTGGCAACAATGTGAGTGCACTGAACCACCATGATTTTTGAGAGTATCATAGGAACGTCATGGGCACGTACTTAAATTTCTTTGCTATTCTGAGTCGTGTATATGGGTAAACAAAACTTTTTCTAGGATAGTCCACAAGCGCTGTCCCAACAAAAGAGGCATTGTAATTCCACCAATACCTCTTTTGTTGGGACAGCACTTGTGGACTATCCTAGAAAAAGTTTTGTTGAGTTGTAATATAGGAGTGGTGTGCCTAAGGATAGGACTGAGCTGCAGTCTGAGGCACGAGTTACAACTTCCCCCTTTTTTGATACAGTGTATATGGGTAAGCCTGTTTTTGACAGATCTCTTGCACTGAGAATGGGGCTGGTGCAAGTGCCGATGATGATTGTTGGGACGGTCTGCATAATATCAATGAGAGACCCGGGTTTCTGCTTACAAATGCACAAACCCCCGCATTAGCCCATTGGGTTCTTGCATTAACACAATATAGTAAATAAGGTTTCGACTGCTGTCTGCAGCTATAGCCACTTTGATTGCGACTCAGAATTAGCCTTTATATGTAGAAAAAGATTATTTAGTAACAGATTTAAAGGATATCTCCATCTTTAAATAAAATCTGTAGCAAAGATAATATTTTCCAGACCAGAATTATTGTGTCGGCAACCCAGAGCAACCTATTAAATAATATTATTCCATAGGTAAAATATGTATATTTGGACCTCATACTGTATATTTAATGGAAGCCACTTGTTGGAAAGTGGAATCATCCTTTAAGATCTGCGAATAACTAGGAAGCCACCACGCAATCATACAGTGTTTCATTTTCTGTAAAATTACTGTAATTACCTGCATAATACCCAGAAATTATATTCGTTTCCAACACAAATATACCAGTCAAGCTATAACACATGTGATAATACATGTCTTAATAACACAGAGGAGCTTCTTTGCATTAAGAAAACAACTGTCACCCCAATTTCACATGCTTGGCAATTTTGACTCAAATGACTAAAGCTACTTTTTCAGCACTGATATATGTCAGAGATCAGACTGTACAAATACAGTACTTCAAAAGCTTTAATCCCTGGGTGGTAGAGCAATTATCATTTGCAACTGGGTCATATTAACCATAATGATGAATAATTTGTGTCTTCAGTGTGGATATGATCTTGGATTACTCATCACAAAGATTCCTGCTTCATATCAGTCTGTGTTATGTAAAACGTAATAGAGTTGCTTCAGTATTGGAAAAGCATTTGATCTGCTATATACATTTACTCTAACAGGCAGCTTTTAAATAGTTTTATAGTGTGATTTATTAAATATTTATTTTTATGTAAACAATAAACCAAATGTATTTTTTTAAGTTCTTGTCTATTCTGAATTCAGATGCAGCAAGTGTTAAATTAACATTTTATTTGGCATGACTTTCTGCGTGGAATCAGGTTGACACATTCAGGCAAAACATTGAATTGTGTCAAGTGTGTTTTCCAAGGTATGATATTGACATCTACTGTAATACATTTATCTGCCACTAGATGTCACAATGACAGAATTGTAGTGCGCATGTCAGATGAATGAAAAGTCTGCAAAGCATGCTTTGCGAATCAATTACTATTTCCTTATCCTAGCTTACATAGGGGAATTGGAAGCATCTTTGGTCTAAATAAACTGTTGGTATGGACTGGTTGCAGGTGTACTTTAGGGTCCAGTATTCAACCCAGGCAACACAGAGTAGCCCAGCTAGTATTTAATACATGGATAAATACGAATTTTGGAGTTATTTATTCAATTTACGTTTCTTTAAATTTGTGTGTGTGTGTATTTTTTTTAATTTAACTTTGTTTTATAGATATAATGGTCAGAGGTCTTAGGTCCCCTTGTACATCATACTGGAGTATTCTTGTTAAACACGGGGGGGTAGCCCGTAGATGAGCCTCATCATTTTTTTTTAACATGGAGCAGAAAACCTCTACTAGTGGGGGGGGGGGGGGGTCTGTTTTATGCTGCTCCTTTCCCATACAGGCTACTGCTGTGCATTGCTAAATCTGGGGCTGCTTTCTCAATAGCAGTGGAGCTTGTGGTCTCTCTGTTATAAACCTGTGTGATTTACAATTCTTAAGAAAACAAAATGTAGTAAAAAATGTTTTCTTTCTCTAAATAAGTATATTCTATTACTTCCAGTGTTTATGCCCATTCTCTAGGTCTATATATTAAGGTGATAAAATAGAACAGGTTTTATTTAGAAATGATGTCCTCCACAGCACAATGTGAAATTATACAGTGTGCTGTCTAATTCCAATTTTCCAAATCACTGCAGCATTGCCGTAGGAATGCCACAAGAGCAGCTGATAGCATGTGACAGGTATAACGTCACTCCTGACCAAGGGGGAGGTTATGTCATGTACAGTAAGTATCTAACTCTCACCATTTCTATCTATTGGCCTACAGTCTCCACTCTTGTAAATCACTACTTAATTGGATAAGTTACTGAGGGCCTGGTTTAGACCCGGTCGCAAGCGCTGAGCGTTCGCAACCGGGTCGATGGTGGCCCAGAGCGCATGCGCACGACCCATCCTGGGTTGTGAAGAGGGATCCTTTTAAAACCCTCCATCCCTGTCTGGCTCCTTCCGATGGCAGCCAGGTCTTTCGTGCGCCTGCGTGAACTCAGGGTCACGGAGGCGCAATAGTTACACTGTTCCAAAAGGTGCAGTGAAAAGTTCTGGGGAGACAGCTGATTTTCGGATAAAATGTTAATTATCGGGGACAAAATGTTAATTATCAGGGACAAAATGTTAATTATCAGGGACCACGTCGGTGCTATCAGCGCTGTAAAAATCATCCGGGAAAATGGCTGCCGCATTTTCCTGGCGCTTTGCGTATGTGAAGTAGAGACATCACCGGGAAAATGGCTGCTGCACCATTTTCCCAGTGATCTGCGCATGTGCAGTACACTCTGGGCACAGACTAGTGTTAAGAGTCTACTGCTCCGATGCTGCGCTCAGTGCGCTGCTGGCCGCCAGAGAGAGAGGCGGGGTCCCTAGACGGAGACTGCACATGTGCCCCCTCCTCTCCTAAAATGCCCTTGGATGCAAATGATCTAAAATAGAATTATTCCTACTAGTACAATATTGCCCAAGGAACAAGTCTGTCTAAGAAATGTACCAGGCAGAAAGACCTTATAATCATCTGCTTAGCAATTTCTGATTGCATATGACAGCTTCCCCAGTACATATAAATGCGTTTGATTAAATATTACACTTGAAACTATAGACTACATCCCCACACTCTGAGCTCATTTGCCTTGCTCGTCTCCCTTCTGTAGCCTCAATTCTGCTACTGGATTATTTTATGATATTAAGCAGCATTATGATATTTCCTGTACTATTGTTTATAGAGTCAAAATGTTCCAAATGGATACCAATAGTACAGGAAAGAGATCAGTGTGTCACACCAGGTATTGTTGCTCAGATAGAATGATCTACTAATTTTCTGTCTCACGGATTCTAAATGTATTCAGTGGTTCATACTTTTATTAAATTGTATTGTTTCAATTAGTTGTTGCTTAGTAACACTGTTCCCTGACCCCTGCTAAGCTCACTACAGTAGTCATATTCAGGGCGTGATTTACACTGTCTAAGCCCTACTCTTAGAATACAGGGGGAGATGTATCAAGCCTTGGAAACAGTTAAAATGGAGAAAGATAAAATACCAACCATTCAGCACCTAATTGTTATTTTTCAAATACAGCCTTTAAACTGACAGTTAGGCGCTGATTGGTTGGTACTTTATCTCCAATGATTAATGTACATCTCCAATGTTGAGGGGTCTGCACCTGTGCAGGACCTGTTCTGTGCATGTGCAGAACAGGTGCTGTGATCTTGCTCACAGACCCCCCAATGATAGACATGCTGAGGTGTTTGGAGGTGTGTCTCTTCACCGTATCCGGAAACAGGGGCGTGTCATCCTGTTTTCCAGGAGGCACAAAGCCAGGGTCTGCGTGGGTGAACACAGATTCCTGGCCTCTTTAGTGAGCAGCACCCAGTGAGGCTGCGGGAAGCTTCAGCTCCCGCAGCCTGATCTAAACAGTAGCCTGATTCCAGCCTGCGACGTCGGTCGCAGTACTGGGATCGCAAATGCAGCTAGGATGTGTCTGACACCTCCTTCTAGATTTGCGTCTGAAATGGACGGAATTGCACAGCCGCTTATGTGCAGCTTTGCAAATCTGTACATCTCTGAATCAGGCCCGCAGTGTCTGATGTGCATTTTGCTTTTTAAAGTAAGGGAGCAAAGTCACTATACCCAGGAAATATGAAGGCAAGATTGGCCAATATCGTTGTCAATGATTACATTTGTTGATAAGGTGAGTTCCTGGAGTGGCAGCTTATTCCACCACTGTTAAGGGGGATTGGGGACCATTCAATACGTTAATTATCGGGGGCCGGACGACCTCGATAATTAAAGTATCCAACTCGCTGCAAGCAGCAGTGATGGATACAAGATTTCTGGGGCAAGTCACCATTGGTAAAATGGTATTAATATAATGCATGTGTGTGTATTAATATAGTGTATGCACGTGTGGCGGTATTAATACTTTTTCCTTCCAAAAATCCTGCTGGAGGTAGGAAAGTACTACTGGATTTTGGTACTAGCAGATAGCATTTATATTTTGTTCTATTCGTTATTGCATTATTTTATTATTGATTTTTTCACAGCACTTATTTTCCCTCACAAGGTATGGTGGAGAATATTTATTACAATCAGCATTTTAACCATATTTAAAAGAATAGTGGTGAATTTGACAGAAAAGTTATTTGGTGACAGACCTTCCTTTACACTTTGGGGGAGATGTATCAAGCAGTGCAGAATGGGGAGAAGTGGATCAGTGGAGAAGTTGTCCATAGCAACCAATCAGCTTCGAAGTGGCATTTTTCAAGTACAGTCTATAAAATGATAGATAGGTAGGTAGGCAGTCTGATTGGTTGCTATGGGCAACTTTTCCACTGGCCAAATTCTCCACTCTTATACTGTTTGATATACCTCCCCCTTTGTGCTATTAAAACATGTAAGTGAATATGAATTTTAGAACTGAAAATATTTTTATGCTATTTTTGTGAAAGGGGTTCATAACATCATTTGCCCATTTAGACTATGGATACACTGTGGGTTCTGTGGTTTGTTGACTGTACAATAAGCTTTGGGGATTTGTATAGCCATGTTATACATGTGACCCTTGCTCACTCTCCTAATAATATATGTAATTTATAGAATGTGTCTCTACTATCCACTATTACAGCATTCACCCACTATTCTTTTCACAATGACAGTATTTCTGCTTCCCAATCCAGAGCTATGGCGGGGGTGACTAGGGGAAATGTCGCTCTGCAGCCTTTTCAAAAGCCCAGTGACATGAATGAGTTGGAAGTTGCCACAAGAAATAAGTCTGTCCTTGCTGTACCCGCGTCAGTGGCTCATATTGCACTTTTGTTGCTGCCGTCAGCTAATGTATGAAAATGTGCCATACATCGACAAAGAAATGGTTCACACCTGTCAACGCCGTTTAACTTCCATCTGTGCTTCCGCGACATCAGCAGTCCTCCGCCCCACGCTGCCTGCAAGAGGGAAAAAGCACATTTGCCAAGGTAAAAATCATCCTTCTAAATAAAGGCTACGTTAGACACGCTCACTGCTATGGAAATACAAGCGCCTTTTATCCCAAGTTTACAACAGAGGCATATACAGCAGTTATATCCTGCCAATGTATACAGTCCATTGCAGCTAGCAGCTGTTTTTTTGCTGAACCTGTTTTAATGTTCTTTAAAACCTGCAGCATAATTTTAACAAGACTGACATTTGGTAAAAGAGCTCGGACGTGGAGACCATGGGTGGGACATATCAAACCTCAAAGAGAGTCAAAGTAGAGATGTTGTCCTTAGCAACCAATTGTCGTTTTATACTGTAGACCAGGGATGGGGAACCTCCTGCTGGGGATGCCTTATAAGGCCCTTGGAACCATTTGGTCTGGCCTTCTGAGCTTTTTTCTTCTAGCCTCATCTGGCTAGCAGGGTGCCTAGAATGACACACTGCAGCCAGAATCTATGCAGCAGTGCTGCCTGCAGCGTCCTTAGGAAGCTTCAGGCGGTCACACCTCTGCCCTTACAGCTCCCTGGAGCATCCTCAGGATGCTTCAGGCATTGCTGTAATCACCGGCGATTCTGGCCCCGCCCCGTGTGACATCACACAGAGTGGGCGTGGCCTGCACCGGGCCCACGAATAATGTTGTATATATTAAAATGGCCCTCGGCAGAAAAAAGTTTCCCCACCCCTGCTGTAGACTATGCTAGATAATCTACAGGCTGCAGTGTGCCTACAAGGAGCGTCCCATGGATGACCCGGGCAGCTCTGCAGTAACACTACGGGCTGAGGGTGCTATTCCAGGCACCCTGCAAGCCACATTCAGGTGCTGTGAGGCAGCGCTTACGCAGCTCCATGGGATATGCACCATCTACGCACAGGTCTAACGCCCCTAGTTATAGCCCTGGTGACATGGACATGCCCCTGTCCCGATTCACAGACCAGAAATCCTGAAGGTGCCTGATTAGGCCTAGATAACCACCTCAGACTAAACAAATATCCACTGTATGAAATATGAACTTAATAGTTGTTATCTAGTTAAAAACAATTGATATCAAATACTTTTAAATTAATTAAGTTGAATGAAAGAGTAGAGGCTGATACTCACATCAACATGCATCCAGATTTTATACTTTCTGCAGATATCAGAAATGGCGACGAGAGGGTCAAACGCACCGTAAACCGTAGTTCCTGCTGTAGCGCTAACAAAAAATGGAACAAATCCCTGGAAAGGATAGAAAAGGATCCAGATATAGCATTGGGTTTATAATAGACAGTACTGTATATACTGTAGTAACTACTTAATAAAATAAAAAATATATAATAATAATAATAATAATAATATTAATAATAATAATAAAGGGAGCAATAGTTAATTGCTGGGCTATATAGCAAAATTACCTTCTAGTTCTTGCACAAAAACCCTAAGTAGCACAATAAAATGAAACACAATGGCATTAATGAATTTTTTATTATTATTATTTTTTATTAGTACTGGGAAATGACAACTTTATCATAAATCAGAAGATAAATTTGCCCAAGCTCAAATTTTGCTTAAAGCCCTTTGGATTCTGCAGTAAATACTAGGGGTGTGCACCGGCCACTTTTCGTGTTTTGTGTTTTGGTTTTGGATCTGGATCTTTCTTCGTGTTTTGGATCTGGATTGGTTTTGCCAAAACCACCCTTCCGTGTTTTGGGTTCTGGGTTTTGTGTTTTGGATCTGTATTTTTTTTTTAAAAAGCATAAAAACAGCTAAAATCACAGAATTTGTTGGTTTCTCTGCTCCTATGCTATTATTAACCTCAATAACCTTAATTTCCACTCATTTCCAGTCTATTCTGAACACCTCACACCTCACAATAGTGTTTTCATGTCCAAAAGGTTGCACCGAGGTAGCTGGATGACTATGCTAAGCGACACGAGTGGGCGGCACAAACACGTGACCCATCTAGGAGTGACACTGCAGTGGCAGACAGGATGGCAGTTAGAAAAACTAGGCCCCAAACTGTACATAATGCAAAGAAAAAAAAGAAGTGCAAGATGGAATTGTCCTTGGGCCCTCCCACCCACCCTTATGTTGTATAAACAGGACATGCACACTTTAACAAATCAATCATTTCAGCGCCAGGGTCTGCCACACAACTGTGGCTGAAATGATTGGTTCGTTTGGGCCCCCACAAAACAAGCTGGCAATTAATGTGTCCCTGCACAAACTGGCTCTACGGAGGCAAGATGTCATCCTCATCCTCCTCATCCACCGATTCCTCACCCTCTTCAGTGTGTACATCCTCATCCTCACAAAGTATTAACTCGTCCCCACTTGAATCCACCACCACAGGTCCCTCTGTACCTTCTGGAGGCTGGTCTCCCTGGAAGAGCTGATAATTCATTTTGATGAACATCATCTTCTCCACATTCTGTGGAAGCAACCTCCTACGCCTTTCGCTGACAAGGTTCCCGGCTGCACTAAACACTCTTTCGGAGTACACACTGGAGGGGGGGCAACTCAGGTAAAATAGAGCCAGCTTGTACAGGGGCCTCCAAATTGCCTCTTTTTCCTGCCAGTACAGGTATGGACTGTCTGACATGCCTACTTGGATGCTGTCACCGATGTAATCCTCCACCATTCTGTCAATGGTGACAGTATCATATGCAGTGACAGTAGACATGTCAGAAATTGTTGCCAGGTCCTTCAGTCCGGACCAGATGTCCAAACTTGGTCCTGCCTGCCCTGCATCACCGCCAGCGGGTTGCTTAGGATACCTAAGTTTTTTCCTGGCAGCCCCAGTTGCGGGAGAAAATGAAGAAGGAGCCGTTGACGTGTCACGTTCCGCTTCAGCTGACAGTGTGTTCACCAGCAGGTCTTTGCACCTCTGCAGGCTTGTGTCGGCCGGAAAGAGAGACACCACATAGGCTTTAAACCTAGGATCAAGCACGGTGGCCAAAATGTAGTGGTCTGATTTCAACAGATTGACCACCCTGGAATCCTGGCAAAGCGAATGAAGGGCTTCATCCACAAGTCCCACATGCCGAGCGGAATCGCTCCGTCTTAGCTCCTCCTTCACTTTCTCCAGCTGCTTCTGCAAAAGCCTGATGAGGGGAATGACCTGACTCAAGCTGGCTGTGTCTGAACTGACTTCACGTGTGGCAAGTTCGAAGGGCTGGAGAACCTTGCACAACACGGAAATCATTCTCCACTGCGCTTGAGTCAGGTGCATACCCCCTCCTTTGCCTATGTCATAGGTGGATGTATAGGCTTGTATGGCCTTTTGCTGCTCCTCCATCCTCTGAAGCATATAGAGGGTTGAGTTCCACCGCGTCACAACCTCTTGCTTCAGGTGATGGCGGGGCAGGTTCAAGAGTGTTTGCTGGCGCTCCAGTCTTCGGCACGCAGTCGCTGAATGGCGAAAGTGGCCAGAAATTTTTCGGGCCACCCAAAGCGTCTCCTGCACGCCCCTGTCGCTTTTCAGAAAATTCTGCACCACCAAGTTTATTGTGTGAGCAAAACATGGGACGTGCTGGAATTTGCCCAGATGTAATGCCCGCACAATATTGGTGGCGTTGTCAGATATCACAAATCCCCAGGAGAGTCTAAGTGGGGTAAGCCACTGGGCGATGATTTCCCTCAGTTTCTCTAAGAGGTTGTCGGCGGTGTGCCTCTTACTGAAACCGGTGATACACAGCGTAGCCTGCCTTGTAACGAGCTGGCATTTCTGAGATGCTGCTACTGGTGACGCTGCTGCTGTTGCTGCGTAAGGTGATACATCTACCCAGTGGGCTGTCACAGTCATATAGTCCTTAGTCTGCCCTGTTCCACTTGTCCACATGTCCGTGGTTAAGTGGACATTGTGTACAACGGCATTTTTCAGGACACTGAGGACACTTTTTCTGACGTTTCTGTACAGTCTCGGTATCGCCTGCCTAGTGAAGTGGAATCTAGACGGGATTTGGAACCGGGGACACACTACCTCCATCAATTGTCTAAATCCCACTGCACTAATGGCGGATACCGGACGCACGTCTAACACCAACATAGCAGTCAAGGCCTCAGTTATACGTTTTGCTTCAGGATGACTGCTGTTGTACTTCATCCTCCTCGCTAAGGACTGTTGGAGGGTCAATTGTTTAGTAAAAGTAGTGGTGTTCCTACTTCCTCTCTGGGATGATGAACGACTCCCAGCAGCAGCAACAGCAGCAGCGGCAGCAGTAGGCGTAGCAATGCAGGATCCTCCGGAGGAATCCCGGATAGGAGAGTCAGTCATGCCAGTGATATGGCCTGCAGGACTACTTCCGATCCTGACTAAGGAGGAAATTGACGAGGAGGGAGTTGACGGTGTGGTTTGCAGGCGCTTGGATACAACAGGACAACGGGATTTAGGTATCCCTGGACTGCTTACGGTCTGAGCCAAAGTTTCTGAACTTGACAGTAACTTTTTATGAACGCGCTGCAGGTGCCGTATAAGGGAGGATGTTCCTAGGTGGTTGACGTCCCTACCCCTACTTATTTCACCTTTACATATGGTACATATGGCAAGACAGTTGTTGTCTGGATTTGGATAGAAATATTGCCAGACCAAAGAGGTGGAATGTTTGGTCTTCTGCCCAGGCATGACCGTGATGGGCTTTTTCATCCCACGGACAACAACTGTCTCCCCCGGAGCCTGATTTAAACAAACCACATCACCATCAGAATCCTCCTCGCCAACTTCCTCCTCAGCGCCAGCTACACCAGTATCCTCATCCTGTTGTACTTCAACAGTGACATCTTCAATTTGCATATCAGCAAGTGGACTGTGGGTGCTCCTTTCAGCACTTGCAAGGGGCGTGCAAATGGTGAAAAGAGCCACCTCTTCCCGTCCAGTGCTGGGAAGGTCAGGCATCGCAACCACCACCACACTTGGACTCTCCTTGGGGATTTGTGATATCTTCTTAGAAAGCACAGTTCTTCGCTGTGCTTTTGCCAGCTTAACTCTTTTGATTTTTTTAGTGGGAGGAGTGCTTCCATCGTCATGTGAAGCTGAACCACTAGTCATGAACATACTAGGGATCGACCTTAGCCGTTCCTTGCCACTCCGTGTCGTAAATGGCATATTGGCAAGTTTACGTTTCTCTTCAGCTGATTTAAATGTCTTTTTCAAGGTCATTTTCCTGAACTTTGCCATTTGGGATTGTATGTGCCCTCTACTATGACATTGGGCATCGGCCTTGGCAGACGACGTTGATGGCATGTTATCGTCTATGTCATGACTAGTGGCAGCAGCTTCAGCACTAGGAGGAAGTGGTTCTTGATCTTTCTCTATTTTATTTTTATCGGAGAAAGTTTGGTCCTCCATTTATGTTATATCGATTTGATATATACGTGCGGCTAAACACAGAAAATAATTTTTTTTTGGGTTTGGACTGGAGTGTACTTCGTGGGTTACAGCACCCTTTAACGGTCAAGCCAGCCGGCCCTTTACTTATGACACAGGCGCACTCTTGGCACTACTTTGTTGATGCACGTGCGGCTACTGCGCACACAATTCACAAACACAGAAAATAATTTTTTTTTGGTTTGGACTGGAGTGTACTTTCGGGGGTTACAGCACCCTTTAACGGTCAAGCCAGCCGGCCCTTTACTTATGACACAGGCGCACGCTTGGCACTACTTTGTTGATGCACGTGCGGCTACTGCGCACACAATTCACAAACACAGAAAATAATTTTTTTTTTGGTTTGGACTGGAGTGTACTTTGGGGGTTACAGCACCCTTTAACGGTCAAGCCAGCCGGCCCTTTACTTATGACACAGGCGCACGTTTGGCACTACTTTGTTGATGCACGTGCGGCTACTGCGCACACAATTCACAAACACAGAAAATAATTTTTTTTTGGTTTGGACTGGAGTGTACTTTCGGGGGTTACAGCACCCTTTAACGGTCAAGCCAGCCGGCCCTTTACTTATGACACAGGCGCACGCTTGGCACTACTTTGTTGATGCACGTGCGGCTACTGCGCACACAATTCACAAACACAGAAAATAATTTTTTTTTGGTTTGGACTGGAGTGTACTTTCGGGGGTTACAGCACCCTTTAACGGTCAAGCCAGCCGGCCCTTTACTTATGACACAGGCGCACGCTTGGCACTACTTTGTTGATGCACGTGCGGCTACTGCGCACACAATTCACAAACACAGAAAATAATTTTTTTTTGGTTTGGACTGGAGTGTACTTTCGGGGGTTACAGCACCCTTTAATGGTCAAGCCAGCCGGCCCTTTACTTATGACACAGGCGCACGCTTGGCACTACTTTGTTGATGCACGTGCGGCTACTGCGCACACAATTCACAAACACAGAAAATATTTTTTTTTTTGGTTTGGACTGGAGTGTACTTTGGGGGTTACAGCACCCTTTAACGGTCAAGCCAGCCGGCCCTTTACTTATGACACAGGCGCACGCTTGGCACTACTTTGTTGATGCACGTGCGGCTACTGCGCACACAATTCACAAACACAGAAAATAATTTTTTTTTGGTTTGGACTGGAGTGTACTTTCGGGGGTTACAGCACCCTTTAACGGTCAAGCCAGCCGGCCCTTTACTTATGACACAGGCGCACGCTTGGCACTACTTTGTTGATGCACGTGCGGCTACTGCGCACACAATTCACAAACACAGAAAATAATTTTTTTTTGGTTTGGACTGGAGTGTACTTTCGGGGGTTACAGCACCCTTTAACGGTCAAGCCAGCCGGCCCTTTACTTATGACACAGGCGCACTCTTGGCACTACTTTGTTGATGCACGTGCGGCTACTGCGCACACAATTCACAAACACAGAAAATAATTTTTTTTTAGGTTTGGACTGGAGTGTACTTTCGGGGGTTACAGCACCCTTAACGGTCAAGCCAGCCGGCCCTTTACTTATGACACAGGCGCACGCTTGGCACTACTTTGTTGATGCACGTGCGGCTACTGCGCACACAATTCACAAACACAGAAAATAATTTTTTTTTGGTTTGGACTGGAGTGTACTTTCGGGGGTTACAGCACCCTTTAACGGTCAAGCCAGCCGGCCCTTTACTTATGACACAGGCGCACGCTTGGCACTACTTTGTTGATGCACGTGCGGCTACTGCGCACACAATTCACAAACACAGAAAATAATTTTTTTTTGGTTTGGACTGGAGTGTACTTTCGGGGGTTACAGCACCCTTTAACGGTCAAGCCAGCCGGCCCTTTACTTATGACACAGGCGCACGCTTGGCACTACTTTGTTGATGCACGTGCGGCTACTGCGCACACAATTCACAAACACAGAAAATAATTTTTTTTTTGGTTTGGACTGGAGTGTACTTTCGGGGGTTACAGCACCCTTAACGGTCAAGCCAGCCGGCCCTTTACTTATGACACAGGCGCACGCTTGGCACTACTTTGTTGATGCACGTGCGGCTACTGCGCACACAATTCACAAACACAGAAAATAATTTTTTTTTTGGTTTGGACTGGAGTGTACTTTCGGGGGTTACAGCACCCTTAACGGTCAAGCCAGCCGGCCCTTTACTTATGACACAGGCGCACGCTTGGCACTACTTTGTTGATGCACGTGCGGCTACTGCGCACACAATTCACAAACACAGAAAATATATTATTTTTTTAGCACTTGGGGGGAGCACCCCTGATGGACAGAGCACCCCCTGGACAACACTACAGCACTCCTTTAGGACTGGGACACTGCACAGGACTTTGGAGTGGACACAGCCCCTATGGAGAACTGACTGCACAACACAGTCCAGCCAGCCCCTATGGACTTTGAAGTAGTGGACACAGCCCCTATTAACAACAGCAGCACAGCACAACACAGCCAGCCCCTATGGACTTTGAAGTAGTGGACAACAGCAGCACTACACTACACTACACTACACAGCCCTAACTCCCACCCTCCCTCTTCACTGTCCACAGCCGAGTGAGAAAATGGCGCCGACGTGTGTACCTTATATAGGATCCAAAACCCGCGAGACTCGGAAGGCGGGAAGATGACGTTTTGCCTCGATTTCAGATCCGAGTCAGGCGGGAAAAGTCGAGCCTGACTCGGATCGGACTCGGATCGGGGGGGCTCGGGGGGGTTCGGATTTCAGAAATCCGAACCCGCTCACCCCTAGTAAATACCAAATCAAATTCTGGATTCAAGTACTGTACATCAATATAATTATTGTATTATAGTTCATTTGGCACAGCGGAGAAAAAAAAGTGAGGATACACCGATAGCAGAACATAATGGACCTGATTTAGAGGTGGCTTTTAGCGGTTGTCCTTCTGCGTCTTTATACAAAGTCCTTCCCTGGTGTACATCTGTGTCTATGAATGCGCAATGGCTGAGAAGCTCATTGTCGGCGTCTGTAGATACTGTAATACCGCCTGGTGAGTCTTTAGACACCACCATCGATCGCACCATTGAAACTTGCACCAGCCCTATGGCAGGTGCAGATTTTCCTTCTGGGTACGACCTTCAAAGTGAGCGATTGAGCATCTGTGTGCTAGCATCATACCTGTGGCACTCCCATAACACGTCCATAAGACGGACGTCTGTTTAGCCACATCCCAGTCACTGTCCTGTACTTTACCAAGAAATGTCTGTTACCGTGTGCATCTCAATCTCAACAGCGCCTTGTGGCGCCATACAACTTTTTGGTGATTTTCAATGTAGCTAAACAATTGGTGAAATACAATGGCGAGGATGCTCTTGCTAAAGGCTTTGCCTTTCCTATAGAGCATAGGGCAAAAAGCGAGCGCTCGCTCTGAATCAGCGCGGATGCTTTTTTTTTTTTTCATCCAGCCCCTGGCCGCTCGCTAAGCTGTGGGTGACCACCCACAGCTTTTGCGAGCGGCCAGGTGATGGTCGCGATTAACGCGACCATCGGGCTTGCGACGAGACCATTGTGGTAGGGTCTCATCTGCCGCAAGCCCCAGTGAGCTTCCTGCTCAAATAGAGCAGGAAGCTCACTACTGACATGACGAGTGATGTCAGTATGGCCGCCCACAAACGGCAGGCGTTCCTTCAGGAACACCTCCGTTTGACCAGCCACCCCCCCCTCCCCGCCTACAAAACGGGGCGAGCTGTCGATCAACATCAACATCGATAACCGCCCCATTTGTAGCGAGCCCCGAAGCGAGTGAATTTCTCACTCGCTCCAGGGATTGCGCACACACATTGTGTACGCCGTGCGTGTGCAGTGCCCCACCGTCGACCTGCTTGCGAGCGCATATCGCTTGCGAGTTGGTCTGAATGAGGCCCATAGACTCTTCATTGCAAATCAGCCATCTGTTACTCTACATTTAAAAGCAGTTAACTCCCTAATAAATCTTCTGAGCAGTCCACCTCCGTGTTTCTCTATAAACATTACTTCATTGGAACATTTACGAGCAAGGAATGGTGCCTACTTTCTGTTTGGCTTCAATGATTCTCCTTTCAAGATCTGTTGATATCATTTTCCCCCTGTAATAAGAGGCGCAAAAGTAAATATTACCAGTGCGTGCTTTAGCCTGTACCAAATAATAAGTTATAACACAATATAATAACAGCGGATAACATGGCTCCGAATAATTGATGTCACATTGCTTGAAATGTGCGTGTTCAAACTTCAAAGCATTTTCCAACCTTTGTACAACAATAACACTGATGACTTAGACAGAGAATAACAGATACCATACAGCAACTTCATGTACGTCTTCAGCTATTAGCCGCAGATAAAAATGATTTATTCTGTAACTTCCACATTTGGAGTATGTTACAGATAAAGTATTTATCTTGATAAAGAAAGTAGTGGTCTTAGGGCTGGATTCAATTAGCCGCAAAAAGCAGAGTCTTGGCAAAAAGCGTTCGCGGGTGTGCAGTTTTCTGTGAAAAGTTTGCATCGTGCAATCCTATTGCCGGAGTGTTCAGATGTGCGTTAATCTCCATAGACCAAAACTATCAAAAAGTTTTCACCATCTCAGAGTAGGTGAAAAAAATTTGCAAAATCCCTATTTTTGGCTAAAAATGTGGGGACTTGGGGCCTGATTCAGAGTTGGGAATAGAGAGAGAGATAGCACTTAACTGTGTACCTGGACAAACCATGTTGCAATGCAAGGGGTGTAAATACGTAATATTTTTTTTGCATGTAGGGTAAATACTGGCTGCTTTTACATGTAGCCCACAAATACTGCACAGCTTTATTATTACTCTACAATTTAGATGTCAGTTTGGACACCTCCCTCCCAAATCTAAATCTCTCTGCACATTTTTAATCTGCCCCACCTGCAGTGCAGCATGGTTTCACCAAGATGATCAGTTGAGAGAGATCTCTCTCGCTATTCCCAACTCTGAATCAGGCCCTTGGTTCAGAACCCTTTGGACACCTCCCACCCCCTAAATGACTAATTAGACAAAAATATTTTTTTAAAATGTAAAAAGTGATGGAAAATCGGTTTAAAGTACTTGGTCAGGTATTTTGGGGGGGGCTGTATAGATGGGACAGGTGTTTTCAGGAGTGCAGGTGGCTGCAGCAGGTATTTTTTAAAACATTTTAAATTGCACTTTATAGACACAAAAATATACTAGCACCCATTTTAATGTAGCCCCAATTTAACAACAGCAATTATTTTTTCCCAAAAAATATTGCTTTTTATAATTTTCCACACTTATGCAAATATGCATTTAATAGCCATTTAACTCAATTTAAGAACCCAAAATAATTTTATTATGGCTAGTAATACACTTCTATATTGATTTCCAGTGTCAGTTAGGCTTTATATGGGGTACAGATTGATTTCCCCAATATTCTGTACTTTTTGCTGGTTTCGCCATGCGCAATTTTCGCACGTATGCGTTTTTGCATCTTTTGTAATAGGATAGGGCGAAAAACGGGAGTTCGCATTGCTAAAATACACAAAAATATATCGCTCCAAAACTGACGAATAGTGCAAAAATTTTGTTACGTTTCCGTTTAATCGCGGCTAATTATTCTGGCCCATAGTCATAAACATAGGCGCACAGCAGAGACAGCCATTTTATGGACAGAACCAATTTTTCACCTATCAGTTAACTAGAAATTACGGACATCAATGAGGCACAGGTTAGGTGGACACAGAAGGATTTTCCTGTACTGCCTCTAATCTATAGATTGCTTTTCCTCACTCTATCAGACCCTCCCCCAGGGGGAGATGTGTCAAAGCTTGGAGAGAGATAAAGTACCAGCCAATCAGCTCCTATCTGCCATATTTAACACCCAGTCTGTGAAATGACAGCTAGAAGCTGATTGGTTGTTACTTTATCCCTCTCCACTTTATCTTAAGGTTTGATATATATTTCCCCAAGTTCCTTTGCTTCAAACTCTCCCTCAGAACTCACCTATTACCCTCTGCTTGATATGTTCTTTCTCTCCTACATCCTTAACTCCTTAGAATCTCTCCAGTAGCCCCACTCCATCCCAGTCCATTTGTGTACAGGACCCTCCCTCCTCTTTTTTCATCACTTCCCTAATATCTGTACCACCAACAACTTGAAAGATCTCTTTCAGTGAAGTCATCCTGCCACATCTCTGAACAGGCAAAGTTGACGATATCGTCCAGATTGGCCTGCATGTACGAACGATCATAGATATCGTTATCGTTCATGCGGGAACGTGCATCGTTGGTCGTTCACTGCATAAAAATGAATTATATGAACGATATATCGTTGAACGATATGGTTATCGTTCATATCGTTCATAGATATCGTTTCGTGTGTATGCACCTGTAGTCTCGAGCTCAACCAATGAGTATTGTAACTATTCTTAACATGTAATTATATATATATATATATATATTTATATATATTATTTTGTTTCTTTGTTTATCCTGTTTTGTATCCTTACTTGATGCAGCAGAAATTTGAGGCACCTTTTGAATAAATAATATTAAATATAATAATGAAAAGGGAGTAGAGAGTTGAAAGTGCCTCCACTACCTACACAGTAGAACAGCCTTTTCTGCAAATGAACCAATAAATATGAAAATGGGGCCATTTGACTAGGAACCAGTTTGTGACTGGGACCGGCATGAGAAGTTCCGAGCTCTTGTACTTAAGGGGACGGGGGGCATGACCGAGCATGTGGGGTGGGGCCACATCACATTGTGAATATTGTGACCCATCTGTAGATGCTGTGCCTCTGAAGTTGGCGTGGCCACACTATCTTGGGGACATGCATCTCTTTGGCATGCCTGAGCCCCTAAACATGCAATGAATGCAGCCATATTTGGGGCTGATCCAATGTCTGAATACACATCTCATCTGAGGGAATCAAAGATGTTATAAGTTCAGTGTAATTCAACAGACTGAATCCTCATGAATGTTGTTGCAGTTGCTTTTCTGCATAGATATAATGGGCGCACTGTTCTGCAATGCTGCGCTTACTCTGGGTCTGATTCAGTAAGGATCGCTATTCTGCTTACACGCACGCAATGCAGTTGCTAATATCAGTGGTAATATGCAAATATTTGCATTCGCATTGCGATCGCAGCCTAACATAAGGACGCCCACTTCCCCTTACTCACATCCGTATACTTGGGCAACATAGCAAAACATCAAGCAACATCGGAGCCATACGCACAGTTAAGGCAGGTCAGGCCTCACTCAGGAATTGCTAACTTCTGCACACGCTATGAGGCTGCGTATGGTATCGCTGTGGCTAATTTATGCAAGCCCCTGCAACGGCGTCCCAACGTACTGACATGCCTGCATTCACCCGACCTCCCCCCCTACACCACCCACAAACGGCACTTCCTGTCAGTCACCCTGCCATGGGTCTGCGTAGCCTCTGCGATCACAGTCCCGATCCCAATAGCTAGTTTGCGCTCTGCGATGCATACACATGCGTTTGACATGCACAATATTGCATTGTGTCTGGCTTATACACTTTATTACAGTGTTGCCCTTTCTTCTTTACAGACTTTTAAAGGAATCGACTTGGTGGACCAATGTTTGGAAATTTCAATTGACTTTGTAACTAAGGGCGGTATTCAATTAGTTTCGCACCCGCGATAAAGTTTCGCATGCCAGTCTTTTCGCCTACATCGCGTATTTTAGCTGCAGAAACTTATAGTGCGCGTACCCGCTATTTGCCCTATTCAACTCCTGGAATTTTTTTATGTAGTTGTCCATTGAGGGGGGGGGGGCTTTAAGAAAGGGTGCTGAGAGGTTTCCCCAACTTTGCACCTCAAAATAAAAATGTTGCACTTTTTATCTCCTGCTATTCAGAGGCAAATCTTTTTCGCCTATTACATAGCATTGACTTTCCGCTTACACGAAAAGCGGATGGAGTTGAATACAGAGAAAAGTTTCCGACAGGCGAAAAGTCGCAATCGGCAATACTTTTTAGCGGATCTCAGCTTTTCAATTCTAATTGAATACCGCCCCAAGAGCCACACTCACAATGTACAAACACGACTGCTTTCTGAAGGGGAATTGGTGTCATAGAATTTTTTGCAGTGCGTTGCTACAAATCAAATACATATGGGGGTCTATGTACTAAGTAGTGATAAGAGACAGAGTAAAAAGTGATAAGTCTGTGATAAGTGGCAGCCAATCAGCTCCCAACTGTCATCTCACAGGCTGAGTTTGAAAAATGACAGTTGGGAGCTGACTGGCTGGCACTTATCACAGACTTATCACTTTTCACTCTGTCTCTTATCACTACTTAGTACATAGACCCCTTATTGACTGTTTATTCAGTTCCATGTCTCATGTTCCGGTGACCTAAATAGGTGAATGTCTCAAGCTCTAATCTTCCATGGTAAATTACATTTTGAGGTTCTTGCCTACCTTTCATCACACTTGATAAGGATCACACTGTCAGTGCCAATCCCCAAGGCTGCAGCTCCTTTCTTTACTGAAAAGTGACTCTGGAAAAGAATGATGATCAAATCAGTGTATTTTGTAGTATTTAATAGTTTTCTGCCTCAAAGCATTTGCTTGGTAAGCTGATCCAATGGATTGTCACAAGAGAATCTCACTTTTTTAACCTTTTAAAGCATATTGCCAATAACACAGGGCAATATTTCAGGGTTCAAACTTTCCCAAAATCTTACTGACTGTCAATTAAAATTCACCTTTCCAACGGTCAGTAAGAAAAGGGAAGAATGATGTAAAAAAATCAGATCCCTAGAGGTAACTATTATACTGTAGTATAAATTGAAATTCACACATTAGTTATTTCATTACTAACATGCAGTAACAACAACACACAGTAGAGAGCAATCCCATTACCTAGGAGACTGCAAGCCAGTTACTCAGATTACCATGCAGTAACATCCGCAAACACAGTAGAGAGCATTTTTATTACCTAGGAGACTGCAAGCCAATCACACAGATTTACGAGACTGCTTGTTTCTGTGCAGGATTCTTTCTATTCACCATTTCATAGTGATGCAAGATAACATAAAAAGTTTTGTCCCCTGAATAGCAATAAATATGTAAGATTTCAAGACAATAGTACGTTGTGTAAATGTAATTACTGTAAGTATGTATAATAAACAGTTATATAATTTAATTCAGTAATACAACAGTTTAAGTAACTCTTTACTCTTTTTCAGTCTTTAGTACAGGGCCCTTTTTTCCTCTCAATCCTTTTACATTTTAGATTTATTGTTAGCTTATATCTTAGACAGTATTGTATATCTTTTCTTAATGTGGATTTTCTCATTTTCAGATAACTTGAATTTATTGGCTAGTAGTAGAATAGATTACAAAACAATTCTATAATAATATAATAAGCAAGATAATAATAATAATAATAATAATAATAATAATAATAATAATAATAATAATATTAATAATAATAATAATACTAATAATAATAACATTTATACCTACAGTCATAATACAAATGTATGACAGCACAGAAGGCCAGTGAAGTAATGTAAAGGTTAGCAGAATACATGTAAAAGCTAATAAAATAATGTAATCCAACAGTTTAAAGCCCTTAAAGTAAATATTTATATTTTAACACAATGCATCTTTTAATTTATTAAAACTTTGATTTTTTTTTTAACCCTAATGGTTCAATAAGTAATTTACCAGACTTAAAATTACTATAACTTGGAGACCTTTCTGCTATCTTTGTTAAGACTTCGATGCCGCTGAAATAATGATTATATGCTAATAAGATACTGGATAATTTTCCCGTATTTAGATAGTGTATACTCTGATGCCTGCAGAACCTCATGCATAATGTGGACAAGGCTGAATGCCTTATGTAAATTCAGTACAGCAGTGGCAATTGAGGTCAGCACACTGCTAAAACGCTTTAGCTCGGCAATTTCACAAAACAAGAACTCAGTGATTACAAGTACTATTCACAGAGCTTGTTGAGTCACTACTCTTCTCTCAATGTTCTTTTCTAAAGTGTCAACCAGTCTCTGATTACTGCTAGAGAGGGCAGGAAAGTCTAATAAGTACGTTTTCCTATGGTATTCCAGAAACTGACGGGACCACAACAGAGAAAATCACATCCATTAGGTGCATTGGTATTCTGTACACAAACTGGGATGAGCAATAATGGTAAGGTATAGTCCCTACTCTCTCCCTCTAGCTCAATTTATTTCGATCACCTATTTTTTCTACATTTTATTTTTTTAAACTGTCTTAACAGGTTTTCCTAGATGGAGTCATGTTTTAGTGTAAAGTAAACATTTACTGTACAATATTTTAAGAAATTATATTTTTCAGTGTTTTTTTTTTTTAAGTGATAATGTGAATTCAGTAGTACTGTAGATTACCACCCACGTGTGGTGCCACTGACCTGATCTATGTATTATGTGAAACTGAGCATTGCAGTGTGTCTCGCAACGGGGATTTAAGGTACGTAGCCACCTTTTATCATAGTGACCCTCCAAGTGCAACATAGCAGCTGACTATCATGGGGCGATGATTGCCTAATCCTGACTGACGCTGGGACCTGCATGCCGATGTGGAGTATGGGAGGATGGTATTAATATTCTGCAGTGACTCCCTTATCAGTATTCTTCTGCTCCCCAATATATAGGCAGTAAATCCTTTAGCAGCACAGCAACAAATCGGCTGCTTACTCGGGCAGTGGTGGGAGCAAGAGTGAGGATTTTTCCATTCATTTTTGTCCTAACAATGGACTATAGACACCTTTTGTTTGATTGGCTGTTGTTACATATACTATCTGTGATGAGAGGTTTAGGTATGTAAGTGCTACTTATTACAGTAGCCACTCTAAACCTTGCTATCACCAGCAGTAGAAACCTGTTTTTCTAGCAGGCAGAGAAACCCAACTTAGCCTTCAGTAATTTACAAAAATACTGTATACCCTTTTTAGAGTGAACATTGTTTGACAATAAGTGCAGAGTGGAGATTAAAAATAATATTGGGCAAGTGTGGATTATAGATGAAATTGTTTTTAATTGATTATGGTACTTATTAAGGAATATTATCTAGCGAGAATATTTCATATCGCCTTTTGAAGGTATTTAGATTTTTGCCAGTGTTATTGTTCTGTGTTTTTTAATGTTATATGTACCTGTCATATGTGTGGTAATATGTCACTGCAATTTTTATGAGTTATTTAGCAACTAATAAATTTGTTTATTTTCTTTATTAGCATTTCATTGATTTTTGCGTTTCTATTGATGGCTTCATTGTCAGCATTTTTTATATTATTATATTACCTCTCCAGCTCCATCCACCTCCCACCGGGCACTATGCTTATCATCCCACTGTTATTTTAATATTAATATTAGTACTGTATGTACTAATATTACTCCTATACCACATATGTCCCATCATATGTACTAATATTACTCCTATACCACATATGTCCCATCCTATGTACTAATATTACTCTTATCCCACATATGTCCCATCCTATGTACTAATATTACTCTTATGCCTCATGTGGCATAATATAAATGTAGGCCCTACTGTGTGGCATATTATGAATTGGGGGTCAGGATGGACATGTGGCAGAATCTTTTGATTATTAAATGGGCATGTGTGGTGGTTTGATGGCATGTGGGGAGGTTGAGGAGCTTTGAAGGGGCACGTGTTGTGGTTTATACCAGTTTTCATATTTTTTAGTAACGGAAGATGGTCTGGCTCCTAAACATTTTAGTTGGCTCCTGGATTTTATAAACATTTGTCGAACCCTGCGCTACAGTATATCACTTTGTCTTATTGAATGGAGCTAATTTCATATATTATATATTATTGCATATTGTTAAAGGTTAATTTAATTGATATTTATTTGTGATTATGTTTCATAAACGTAATAGAGAAAATGAGTCCCTTGTTGCTAACAGCTCTATTTGATCAGGAACAGATGGTAACATACCATTACAAAGGTGTTCAATCAATGGATCATTCTTGGACATCATTCTAAATCTTTAGCCACAACTGCAGCGATATTGGGACAATCTGCTGATATCGCCAGAAGTGACAAAGCCGGTGTGGCCAGCATTGCATCTAGTCATACTGAATGATATAACAGTTGTATGATTTAATGGGAGAGAAGACCACCCTCCCTCCAACATCTTGCACATATTTTAAAATCTTTAATATTCTAGAATATTAAAAATAATATGAATCTGATAACTAAGCTGATGATGTTGTAAAGATCTGTCCAGAGGTAGTCTCAAAGTAACGTACTTGATGCGTTTTGTTGTGGAATAACCCAAAACATCATCAGAGGAAGATGTGGGTTATTCCACAATGAAGCGCATCAGGTATGCTACTTTGGGACTACCACTGGACGAATCATTATAGCACCCTGAGCTTACGGATATCACAGTAGTTACGAATTTGATGCTTTCAATTATTATTTGCCCGGGACCTAATACTAATAATGTAAGCTCTGACTAAAAATTAATTAAGTGGATAAAAAAACATCATTAAGTACCATTATGCAAGCAAGAAAATAAACAACATATATTGCTGATAATGAAGCACAAACTTTTCAACATGATTTTAACTTCCTCAATAGAGAACACAATATAATAAAGTTAAAATAATGAAAAGGGACATACGTGCTCTGATGTGAAGGCAATCAGTCTTGGGATTGATGCCATTCCTTTCTCTTTTACTTCTGGGAACATCTTGAAACGTGCAATCAACATAGCATACAAGTTAGATATGGCACCACCTGGAGTCCACAGTAATACAATGTTACTTTAGAATCAATTATTTATACATTGTTCATTCAACAAGTTGAAGTTCAGGTACATACAGGTAAGAGGAGGTTTGCTTCTACCTTCCTTATACAGGGCCACATTCTATTGTACGACATACATTTACAGTAGCTCACAATTATCTATCTTGGATTTCATATAATACAAAGAAAATAATTGAAAAAAATTAGAATTTGACGTTGCTTTGTGTTTTTCTCTGGATTGAATATTTGTGTTTTGGTTTAAAAAGCACATTATGCGTTTATGCAATTCTGTTTGCACTTACGGTGGGTAATGTAGTCAATAGGTTACAATGGCAAATGCCACATGAAGATGTCATTAGCTGCCAGGGCCAAGCATTCCGGGGCTTGGAGAATTCACCAGTTACTGTAAGCAGCCCTCATAGAAACCTATGGGGGTTGCTTTAGCAGACAGAAATGGAGGGACAATGGCAGGTATTGTAGATTTCTGCAGCAAAAAGTCAAATTAGAAAACATGCTTCTTAAGCTGGGCCACACTGAGTGATATGTATTATGTGTACTCAGCCGATATGTTGAGACGGTGGGCCGACATATCGGATCCTGAGTACACATCAGAATGATGTAAAGAACGATGGAACGATCACTCGTAACATCCTTCATTACATTGCATGATGCCGCATGCAATATCATCAGGTTTGACGTGCAGCACATCAAACCTAACGACATCACATGAGACCGCGGGCATGCACACTGCACGATATGCACGATTTGTCGTTCCGATTTGGACAAGGCGGCCAAATCGGAGCGACATCACTCCAGTGTGTACCCACCTTTAATGTCTATAAACAGTTTCCATATTGCAACAGAATTTTAGATGCTAGAATCTGCATGCATCTCAGCTGCGCTATGTAACGGATTACTATGCTGTGCTGTCAGTCTTTTCAATCTGTGAGTGGGAATATGTTATAAATAGTGATTCCATTCCTGATACTCCTTAGAGGAACTTACCGTGCATAGGTCAGTGTTAACTAAGTAAAAAAAAAAAAAGTACAAATAAAATGAATATGTGGGGCGGGATGTAAGTTTGGAGTTTGAGTCTTTAGCTATTTCTAAACTCGCACATTCTCGCACATTTGTTTTGATCGTGTTTCCCATACAACTCGTGCGATGTAATGGGGAGGGATTTTTTCACCAAATTGCGATTTCGCGTGCGTGTTCTCGCGAGAATACAGATCCGGAAGTATTCGGTTTTTTGGACCAACCAGAATGCGAGTTTCATTTACTGTTCTGTCGAGTTTAAAAAAAGTCACTCATTGGCTCTCCAAAGTCTCCTGATGCCTACCTCACACACCCTATATAAACCCCTATCCTCCATTTTGTCCTTTGAAAGGAATTGAGGAGTTTTGTGAAGGAGTGGTGAGAGAGAGTATAAAAAAAGGCCTACAATTGTATTGTTATTGTGCTACAGCATGGCATCCAGAAAAGTAAGGAGGGTGGCCAGGATGGTGGAGGAGGAGGAGGTTGTACTGCAACCTGATAAAGGTGAGGAGGTGAGCATTGAGGAGGTGACCAGTGAGGAGGTGGAGGAGCAGGAGAGTGTGGAGCAGGAAGCGCAGGAGCTGGAATCTGAGGCTGAGGGTAGTGTTGAGGATGATGAGGCTGAAGCACCCCCAGCCCCTGGGAAAACACGTACTGGGCGTAATATATGCTTCAGTTATGATGGTCCGTGCAATAGTACCTGTTTTTCCAAACCTATTTGGGGCACAGTCACACCGGTCGTCTGCAGCGCGGCGAAAGTAGATGTGGCATAACATCACTGATGCAGTGAATGCAGTGAGTGAATACCGGCGTGACCTTAAAAATATCAAAAAGCGCTATAATGATATTAAAAGGAACACAAAAGAGAAATTGGCTGAGGAGCAAAGTCAGCGACGCATGACAGGAGGAGGACGAGCAGTGAGAGTTCATTTCACTCCATATGAACAGGAGCTGAGGCCGGTTTTTGCTCCTGAAGTTTTTCCAGGTCCACATATTGTAGACACTGACCGGCCAGCAACACCTAGGCGCCGTGGTGAGTATGCAAACAAATGTTACTACTTTTCACTGTCTTTTTTTAAAAGTATTATAGATCCCATTATTTTATTTTTATTTTAAATGGTGTTGTGTGTATGCACCTGTAGGCACTCCCATAATTAGGCCATATTCAACTTGGGCCCGTATTCAATCTGATTCGCTCCCGTAATACTTTTCCGCCTACTTCGCCTGTTTTGTAGGCGGAAAAGGTTCGCGGGTGCGAATCAAATTGAATACGGCTCATAGTGATCCCCCATGTCAGTGCATCTTTTTTGGGGGATGTCAGGCTGTTTTACACCAATCTGACAGGATTTTTCGCCTGTTTCAGTTTTGGCGGGTGCCCTTTTTGCGTACTTCCAATTCAATACGGGCCATTGTTTCAAATTGGTTTGTTTTTGTCTAATCTAATTTTTTATTTATTTTATTAAAACACAGTTGCTGCACCAAGCAGGTCAAGAACTCCTAAAAGACCTCGCATGGAAAGGTCAATGGAGCAGGCTGGTGAGTTAAGCCAACGTTTGAAAAACCCACTTACACAGTTTTGAATTTATAAAAAATTTCACATTACTTAACTAACCTTAGCATTGTGACATTAAAGTCTACAACAATAGAAATATCGAAATTATGTTCTACACATATTATATATTTTAAAGTATTAATTAAAAGGTAATGATAGAGATGTGTACACATAATAGCCTCCATGTTAAACAGGCCTTAAAATTTTTATGTTTTTTTTTATATTATAGACATTTTAATTGTAACAATGTGTTTTATTTGCACATCAATGGAAAAAGAATACACAAGCAGCTTCTGCTGATTCCAATGATATGTGGCATACCTATAGCTTTGGACAGACAGCGGGTGTATCTGCATGCCAAATGCTACGCTACAGTGTCATAAGCGATGCCACTGTAACGTAGCATTTATCATGCAGATACACTCGTTGTGTCACTTTATTGCAGTCACTACTGAATGTACCTGTTTTTATTTTATATATGTGAAACTCAAACTCCAAAATGAATCCTAACACACTTTTAAACATTTTAGTTCTACTAGACTTTATTTTAATTTTTCAGGACCATCAGGAGTTTCTGTGCCTCCACCGTGGACCACACCACCAGCGTCTAGGGTCCCAGGAAGTCATTTTGGCTTGGTGGCCTACACATCTGAGGAGGAGGAGGAGGCTGAGGCAACAATTCCTCTTAGTCCTGTGGAGGCAACAAGTCAAAATCCACCTGCACAGCACCTACAGCCACCAACACAGCAAACAGCACAGCCACCCACCCCCAGTGCAGATGAGCTGGCTCAGTCCCTGCACACCTTCCGTCAACAGCAGATGCAGTACATGGAGATGCAAAAAATTCAAATGGACAGCATCACACAGCAGCTCAGGAAGCTAAATAGGACCTCTGCAGTAGCCCAGGGGACCCACACCTGTATGGCCAGTGACTTCAGTAGGCATCTGGTGGAGCTAACACAGGCTGCCAGAGACCAAAATGCTGCCATATCGGAGCAAACACGGGCCTTTGTGGCATTACAAAGGGAGCTGGTGGCACAAAGGGCCCTTAAGGAAGTGCCATCAGCATCTACACCCAGCTCACAAGCCACCAGTCCCCAAACGGCCTCACCAATGAGTCCCCCGAGGCGAAGTGCCCGTACACGGGGGTGCAACTACAGGTTCAGGGAGGGGTAGAGGCTCATCTGCCTCACAGTAATTTTGGTTGTTTTTATAATTTGTGTTTTTTTTTCCTGATACCTTACTAGTTTAGTAAAGTAAGTTGAATCAAATTTGTGTCTGTCTATCTTTATAAAACTAAACTTAGATTGTTTCGTTTATTTTGAACTATATTTAAATGGAACAGATTTTTGTATTTAATTAGCCGCAAAAAGTTGGTTTCCGGGAAAAAAAAAAACACAGATTGTGACTTTTCGCCGGGGAGAAAACTTATCCCCAAGACTTTTCGCCGAGGGCGAAAAGTCTATGCAAAAAAACAGGGATCATTTTTCAGCACAGAATTGGGTTTGAAAAAAAGTCAAGAATTTTGGCTCCTAATTGAATATTTCTTTTAAAAGAATTATGAGTATTTACATCCTTAAAAAGGTGATTTTACACTTATATGCATATTTATATATGTTTATGGATTGAAAGATTCCTTTGTAACCATTCTGAAAAAGATTTTAATTTTTAACATACAACTCTCCATTGTCACTTTGGTCTATTTTTTGGCGAGATTATGGTAATGTTTTATGTGCGAGTTTCGACCTCGCACCCTATTACATTGCACGAGTTGTATGTACAACCTGGGGAATCATCTGGATGCGAGTTTGAAAAATGTGTATTTGGAAAAATGCGAGTTTGCAGGATCGCGCACGCTATTACATTGGTCAAGATTACAAAATGTGCGAGCTTTCCGGGAAACTCGCAAAATGTAAAAACTCGAACTCTATTACATCCCGCCCCACATTTGACAATGTATCCAAACTAAACAGAATAACAGGATAAATTACATTTTTCGAAGTATAAATTGTGTTTTTTGTTTCCTTCACAATATTCTATGCATGGTTATTGTAACAGATATATTAAAACTCCTCTGCATATTGCTGGTAGGGACATAGAAATGCCTATCCTGATTAATGGAGCCTGATTGCCCTGCCATGTTGTGTTACCTGAAGGCACATTAATTTAGATAATTATAATTGGTGCTCAGTGGCTAAAAGCCTTAGAAACACAGATGAGTGGGTATTGTGACTGATAGGGGGCGTCCTCAGGACATCATCTGCCTGTATCCGAGAGCAAAATATGACATACTTTATTACAAAAAATAATTTTCTATTATTGGCAACAACAGATTACAGTAGCCACAAACCAATATCTATACATAAACATTTTGCATTTGTTCTGTTCAAGTAAAGCAAATTTATACATCTCAAACTGATAAATGATTATAACGGGTCTAAACATTATGGAACACAAACTTCAAGCAGCGATCTGCGGTACTCCAAATAGTGTGGCAAAAAACGACAAGTGGTATAGGGGCGAGATTTATCAAATCTTGGAGAGAGATAAAATGGAGAGATATAGGACCTCATTCAGACACGGTCGTTAGTTGCAAGCGGTCGCACTGAATCAGGGCGGCCCTTGCATCCTGAACGACCACCTCCTTGTCGATCGCTAAGCTGTGGGTTACCACCCACAGCTTAACGACTGACCAGGTTGATGGTCGCGATGGTGAACACCATTGTGACCATCGGGGCTTACGATGAGACCCTAAGGTTGGGTCTAGGCACTCGTAAGCCCCAGGGAGCTTCCTGCTCTGAAAGAGCAGGAAAAGAGCAGAAAACTCCCCACGGACATCACTGATGATGTTAGTGCGGCCGCCCACAAAACGGGGTGAGCTATCAATCAACATCGACAGCCGCCCCTTTTATAGAGAGCTCCGGAGTGACAACGTTTCTCTGTTGCTCCGGGGCTTGCGTACGCGCAGTGCGGCCGCTGCGCGTGCGCAGGGCTAACTATCAACCCGTTGCGAGCACATCGGTGCTTGCGACCGGGTCTGAATGAGACCCATAGTGTCAAGCAATCAGCTCCTGTTTTTTTGAAATACAGCCTGTAAAACGACAACAGCTGATTGGTTGGTACTTTATATGTCTCCAAGCTTTGATACATCTCCCCCATAATTTTAATAGTTTCTAGCATTTATCATTTTTATACCCTTTGGGTTTAGTTGCAGACTGAACCTCTTCATTAAAACCAATATACTGTATTATGAATAAAAAGCAAAAGAGAAGGAGAACCATGAAATACTGTAACCAATAACAATGGCAGGTTTGACCTCAGAATTGAATGTGTCATTAATACTAAGTACAAAGCTTGATGTGTTTTTGTGACTAATATTAGTGCTGCTTTAGATTGTGAGGACAAAATCCCAGAAAAGCTGCCGCATTGTAATATACCCTGTTGTCTTTTTTATAGTGAAAAAAGTTGCAATACTAGTTTACTTAGAATTTTTCTAAGCATTCAAAATGCATCTTAATTACAGTTTTTCTTACAACTGACATGTAGGGGTCTATTTCAGGGCGGTAACTAGGGTAGTGTGACCAGTGCCATGGCACAGGGCACCACAGGGCAGGGGGCGCTGTTTGGGCCTGTACATTTTCTGTTTATTATCATTTCCACTTGTAGCTTCCTCTTCTTTTACCCCCAGCATCTCCTGGCCTCCCTATCTCTTCCCTGTCCCTTCCCCATGAGGCCATGGCCCTTTTTCGGGTGCACTATCTTATGTCCCTATTTAAAAAATGGGAAAGGGGGGGTGCCAATGCTCCTTCTGGCACAGGGCACCAAAAAGTCTAGTTACAGCTCTGGTCTATTTACTAAGCGCTTTCGATGGAGATAAAGTCTACAGAGATAAGGTGCCAGCCAACCGGCTCCTAATTGTCATTTTTCAAACACAGCCTGTGACATGGCAGTTGGGAGCTGATTGGCTGGTACATTCTCTCCATCGACTTACCTCCATCCAAGGCTTAGTAAATAGACCTCATAGAAATATGTTGGGTTGAAGCTGCGCTACCAACTAAAGCATACATTTTTCTATTCCAGTGATAGAAAATGTAGCCATTTAATCAAGGCCGGAACTTGTTCTGTAATACAGCAAGAAACGAGGGGTATGTGAGTGGGAGGTCCAATCAAAGGCTTAAATGTCTTGATTGGTGCTTGGGATTGGTCCTCCTGCTCGCAGTTTCCTTTGCAGCATCAAACAGACCTGGAGCTCCAAGTGACTGGTGCAGTGTTCGTGGGGATGCGTTTTACATAATTAAGGCCCAGTTTTACCCATTTCACTAAGTAAGTGGGCAGAAGTGGGAGGGTTCCTGAAAGTTATGAGAGACCCAGACATTTCCGAGAGAGTAGTTAAGTGTGTGTGAAATGGGTCTGCTACAGGCTATCCTAGCTCTAGCTTTGTAATAATAAAATAAAATAATTCAATCTATTAGGCTACCTACTCACTTGCAATAAAACCATATAAACAGGCATGAGGAGAGAGCTTGTTGGATCGAATGGCCCCATACTCACTTCAGTATGTGTGTGCAGCCAGACAACTACTGTATTCGCATGCAATCACACAAATCCAAAAATACAAATCAGACTTCTGTTTATTGGTGCTTTGCATCAAAGTTTTGGTGGAGACAGGGCATGGTTAAGACAATACATCAGAGGTACCCAAACTCAGTCCTCAAAGTACCCCAATAGTCCAGGTTTTAAAGATATTCATGGTTAAGAAGAGATGGTTAAATCAAAAGACTGAGGTGTTAATTAAGTCACCTGTGCCCAAGCATGGTTATCCTTAAAACCTGGACCGTTTGAGGACTGAGGGCCTGATTCAGAGTTGGGAATAGAGTGAGATATCGCTCTCAACTGATCATCTTGGTGAAACCATGCTGCACTTCAGGTGGGGCAGATTTAAAATGTGCAGAGATTTAGATTTGGGAGGAGTGTTTCCAAACTGACATCTAAATTGTAGAGTAATAATAAAGCTGTGCAGTATTCGTGGGCTACATGCAAAAGCAGCCAGTATTTACCCTACATGTAAAAACATTTATGTATTTACACTAGGGGTGAGCGGGTTCGGATTTCTGAAATCCGAACCCCCCGAGCCCCCCCGATCCGAGGCAGATCCGAGTCAGGCTCGACTGTTCCCGCCTGACTCGGATCTGAAATCGAGGCAAAACGTCATCATCCTGCCTTCCGAGTCTCGCGGGTTTTGGAACCTATATAAGGTACCCGGTTCGGCGCCATTTTCTCACTCTGCTGTGGACAGTGAAGAGGGAGGGTGGGAGTTAGGGCTGGCTGGGCTGTGTAGTGTAGTGCAGAGTAGTGTTATGCTGTGCTGCTGTTGTTAATAGGGGCTGTGTCCACTACTTCAAAGTCCATAGGGGCTGGCTGGACTGTGTTGTGCAGTCAGTTCTCCATAGGGGCTGTGTCCACTCCAAAGTCCTGTCCAGTGTCCCAGTCCTAAAGGGGAGCTGTAGTGTTGTCCAGGGGGTGCTCTGTCCATCAGGGGTACTCCCCCCAAGTGCTAAAAAAATAATATTTTTTGTGTGTTTGTGAATTGTGTGCGCAGTAGCCGCACGTGCATCAACAAAGTAGTGCCAAGCGTGCGCCTGTGTCATAAGTAAAGGGCCGACTGGCTTGACCGTTAAAGGGTGCTGTAACCCCCAAAGTACACTCCAGTCCAAACCAAAAAAAATAATATTTTCTGTGTTTGTGAATTGTGTGCGCAGTAGCCGCACGTGCATCAACAAAGTAGTGCCAAGCGTGCGCCTGTGTCATAAGTAAAGGGCCGGCTGGCTTGACCGTTAAAGGGTGCTGTAACCCCCAAAGTACACTCCAGTCAAAACCAAAAAAATATATATTTTCTGTGTTTGTGAATTGTGTGCGCAGTAGCCGCACGTGCATCAACAAAGTAGTGCCAAGCGTGCGCCTGTGTCATAAGTAAAGGGCCGGCTTGCTTGACCGTTAAAGGGTGCTGTAACCCCCAAAGTACACTCCAGTTCAAACCAAAAAAATAATATTTTTTGTGTGTTTGTGAATTGTGTGCGCAGTAGCCGCACGTGCATCAACAAAGTAGTGCCAAGCGTGCGCCTGTGTCATAAGTAAAGGGCCGGCTGGCTTGACCGTTAAAGGGTGCTGTAACCCCCAAAGTACACTCCAGTCCAAACCAAAAAAAAAAATATTTTCTATGTTTGTGAATTGTGTGCGCAGTAGCCGCACGTGCATCAACAAAGTAGTGCCAAGCGTGCGCCTGAGTCATAAGTAAAGGGCCGGCTGGCTTGACCGTTAAAGGGTGATGTAACCCCCAAAGTACACTCCAGTCCAAACCAAAAAAAAAAATATTTTCTATGTTTGTGAATTGTGTGCGCAGTAGCTGCACGTGCATCAACAAAGTAGTGCCAAGCGTGCGCCTGTGTCATAAGTAAAGGGCCGGCTGGCTTGACCATTAAAGGGTGCTGTAACCCCCAAAGTACACTCCAGTCCAAACCAAAAAAATATATATTTTCTGTGTTAGTGAATTGTGTGCGCAGTAGCCGCACGTGCATCAAAAAAGTAGTGCCAAGCGTGCGCCTGTGTCATAAGTAAAGGGCCGGCTGGCTTGACCATTAAAGGGTGCTGTAACCCCCAAAGTACACTCCAGTCCAAACCAAAAAAATATATATTTCCTGTGTTTGTGAATTGTGTGCGCAGTAGCCGCACGTGCATCAACAAAGGAGCAGCGCCAAGCGTGCGCCTGTGTCCCATAAGTAAAGAGCCGGCTGGCTCATTTCTTAAAGGCTGGTGTAACCCACAAAGTGCACTACTCTCCAGCAAAAATAAAAAAATATTTTCTGTGTTTAGCCGCACGTATATATCAAATCGATATAACATAAATGGAGGACCAAACTTTCTCCGATAAAAATAAAATAGAGAAAGATCAAGAACCACTTCCTCCTAGTGCTGAAGCTGCTGCCACTAGTCATGACATAGACGATAACATGCCATCAACGTCGTCTGCCAAGGCCGATGCCCAATGTCATAATAGAGGGCACATACAATCCCAAATGACAAAGTTCAGGAAAATGACCTTGAAAAAAACATTTAAATCAGCTGAAGAGAAACGTAAACTTGCCAATATGCCATTTACGACACGGAGTGGCAAGGAACGGCTAAGGTCGATCCCTAGTATGTTCATGACTAGTGGTTCAGCTTCACATGACGATGGAAGCCCTCCTCCCACTAAAAAAATCAAAAGAGTTAAGCTGGCAAAAGCACAGCGAAGAACTGTGCTTTCTAAGAAGATATCACAAATCCCCAAGGAGAGTCCAAGTGTGGTGGTGGTTGCGATGCCTGACCTTCCCAGCACTGGACGGGAAGAGGTGGCTCTTTCCACCATTTGCACGCCCCCTGCAAGTGCTGAAAGGAGCACCCACAGTCCACTTGCTGATATGCAAATTGAAGATGTCACTGTTGAAGTACAACAGGATGAGGATACTGGTGTAGCTGGCGCTGAGGAGGAAGTTGGCGAGGAGGATTTTGATGGTGATGTGGTTTGTTTAAATCAGGCTCCGGGGGAGACAGTTGTTGTCCGTGGGATGAAAAAGCCCATCACGGTCATGCCTGGACAGAAGACCAAACATTCCACCTCTTTGGTCTGGCAATATTTCTATCCAAATCCGGACAACAACTGTCTTGCCATATGTACCTTATGTAAAGGTGGAATAAGTAGGGGTAGGGACGTTAACCACCTAGGAACATCCTCCCTTATACGGCACCTGCAGCGCGTTCTTAATAAGTTACTGTCAAGTTCAGAAACTTTGGCTAAGACCGTAAGCAGTCCAGGGACGCCTAAATCCCGTTGTCCTGTTGTATCCAAGCGCCTGCAAACCACACCGTCAACTCCCTCCTCGTCAATTTCCTCCTTAGTCAGGATCGGAAGTAGTCCTGCAGGCCATGTCACTGGCATGACTGACTCTCCTATCTGGGATTCCTCTGGAGGATCCTGCATTGCTACGCCTCCTGCTGCCGTTGCTGCTGCTGGGAGTCGTTCATCATCCCAGAGAGGAAGTAGGAACACCACTACTTTTACTAAACAATTGACCCTCCAACAGTCCTTAGCGAGGAGGATGAAGTACGACAGCAGTCATCCTGAAGCAAAACGTATAACTGAGGCCTTGACTGCTATGTTGGTGTTAGACGTGCGTCCGGTATCCGCCATTAGTGCAGTGGGATTTAGACAATTGCTGGAGGTAGTGTGTCCCCGGTTCCAAATCCCGTCTAGATTCCACTTCACTAGGCAGGCGATACAGAGACTGTACAGAAACGTCAGAAAAAGTGTCCTCAGTGTCCTGAAAAATGCCGTTGTACCCAATGTCCACTTAACCACGGACATGTGGACAAGTGGAACAGGGCAGACTAAGGACTATATGACTGTGACAGCCCACTGGGTAGATGTATCACCTTACGCAGCAACAGCAGCAGCGTCACCAGTCGCAGCATCTCAGAAACGCCAGCTCGTTCCAAGGCAGGCTACGCTGTGTATCACCGGTTTCAGTAAGAGGCACACCGCCGACAACCTCTTAGAGAAACTGAGGGAAATCATCGCCCAGTGGCTTACCCCACTTAGACTCTCCTGGGGATTTGTGATATCTGACAATGCCACCAATATTGTGCGGGCATTACATCTGGGCAAATTCCAGCACGTCCCATGTTTTGCTCACACAATAAACTTGGTGGTGCAGAATTTTCTGAAAAGTGACAGGGGCATGCAGGAGACGCTTTGGGTGGCCCGAAAAATTTCAGGCCACTTTCGCCATTCAGCGACTGCGTGCCGAAGACTGGAGCGCCAGCAAACACTCTTGAACCTGCCCCGCCATCACCTGAAGCAAGAGGTTGTGACGCGGTGGAACTCAACCCTCTATATGCTTCAGAGGATGGAGGAGCAGCAAAAGGCCATTCAAGCCTATACATCCACCTATGACATAGGCAAAGGAGGGGGTATGCACCTGACTCAAGCGCAGTGGAGAATGATTTCCGTGTTGTGCAAGGTTCTCCAGCCCTTCGAACTTGCCACACGTGAAGTCAGTTCAGACACTGCCAGCTTGAGTCAGGTCATTCCCCTCATCAGGCTTTTGCAGAAGCAGCTGGAGAAAGTGAAGGAGGAGCTAAGACGGAGCGATTCCGCTCGGCATGTGGGACTTGTGGATGAAGCCCTTCATTCGCTTTGCCAGGATTCCAGGGTGGTCAATCTGTTGAAATCAGACCACTACATTTTGGCCACCGTGCTCGATCCTAGGTTTAAAGCCTATGTGGTGTCTCTCTTTCCGGCCGACACCAGCCTGCAGAGGTGCAAAGACCTGCTGGTGAACACACTGTCAGCTGAAGCGGAATGTGACACGTCAACAGCTCCTTCTTCATTTTCTCCCGCAACTGGGGCTGCCAGTAAAAAACTTAGGTGTCCTAAGCAACCCGCTGGCGGTGATGCAGGGCAGGCAGGACCAAGTTTGGACATCTGGTCCCGACTGAAGGACCTGGCAACAATTTCTGACATGTCTACTGTCACTCATAATGATACTGTCACCATTGACAGAATGGTGGAGGATTACATCGGTGACAGCATCCAAGTAGGCATGTCAGACAGTCCATACCTGTACTGGCAGGAATAAGTGGCAATTTGGAGGCCCCTGTACAAACTGGCTCTATTTTACCTGAGTTGCCCCCCATCCAGTGTGTACTCCGAAAGAGTGTTTAGTGCAGCCGGGAACCTTGTCAGTGAAAGGCGTAAGAGGTTGCTTCCACAGAATGTGGAGAAGATGATGTTCATCAAAATGAATTATCAGCTCTTCCAGGGAGACCAGCCTCCAGAACGTACAGAGGGACCTGTGGTGGTGGATTCAAGTGGGGACGAGTTAATACTTTGTGAGGATGAGGATGTACACACTGAAGAGGGTGAGGAATCGGTGGATGAGGAGGATGAGGATGACATCTTGCCTCCGTAGAGCCAGTTTGTGCAGGGACACATTAATTGCCAGCTTGTTTTCTGGGGGCCCAAACGAACCAATCATTTCAGCCACAGTTGTGTGGCAGACCCTGGCGCTGAAATGATTGGTTTGTTAAAGTGTGCATGTCCTGTTTATACAACATAAGGGTGGGTGGGAGGGCCCAAGGACAATTCCATCTTGCACCTCTTTTTTTTCTTTGCATTATGTACAGTTTGGGGCCTAGTTTTTCAAACTGCCATCCTGTCTGCCACTGCAGTATCACGCCTAGATGGGTCAGGTGTTTGTGCCGCCCACTCGTGTCGCATAGCATAGTCATCCAGCTACCTCGGTGCAACCTTTTGGACATAAAAACACTATTGTGAGGTGTGAGGTGTTCAGAATAGACGGAAATGAGTGGAAATTAAGGTTATTGAGGTTAATAATAGCATAGGAGCAGAAAAACCTACAAATTCTGTGATTTTAGCTGTTTTTATGCTTTTTTTAAAAAAAATACAGATCCAAAACACAAAACCCAGAACCCAAAACACGGAAGGGTGGTTTTGGTAAAACCAATCCAGATCCAAAACACGAAGAAAGATCCAGATCCAAAACCAAAACACGAAAAGTGGCCGGTGCACACCCCTAATTTACACCCCTTGCATTGCAATATGGTTTGTTCAGGTTCACAGTTGAGAGAGATATCTCACTCTATTCCCAACTCTGAATCAGGCCCTGAGTTTGGGAACCTCTGCAATACATAAAATGGCTTGCAAAAGTATTCAACCCCCTACAAAAGTTAACAGTTTTGTCTGTATTAAAATAAATTTTCAAACTGACAATTCATCATTTGTCTGCAGTTTATTTATTTTTTAAATAAAAACTGAAAAATGTTCCTTGCATAAGTATTCAGCCCAACAGGATAGTACTTGGCAGAACTAGTTTCTGCTGCAATAATAGCTTCAAGTCTGCTGTTGTAAGTTTTCTCTAAAGGTGCGTATCCACTAGACCAGGGAGGGGGATCCCCCGGCCACGCGGGCCGCATATGGCCCGCAAGATCATTTCATCAGGCCCGGCCGGCTGTGGCTCTCTCCCCTTCAGTGGCAGCAGTGACAGTGCAGCCAGCGTCCCCCTCAGTGGCAGGCATAGGAACTTGTGGGGTGATCCGAGTGCAGAACACACTCCCTCTGCACCCAATGGCTTGTTTAGCAGCGTGAGTGCCGTTGATCGCTGTCCAATGAGCGCGGGAGCAGCAGAAGTGGCACCCTGCCAAGCCTATCACATGGCGGCAAGTGGGCGGCTCCTGTTTAGCCCCGGTGCCATGGTACGGAGCTCAGTCCCGGCGGATCTCTGAAGATGGTGGCAGCTGCAGCGGTGGGAAGAAGGCCAACTTATTACTAGACTGAGCAGTGGCAAATGCAGGATTTGCAAAGAGGGTTTCCAAATACTAGCTTACACAATCAATGACAAAATAAAATCTAAAAGACTGCAGACACACACACACACAGACACAGACTACAGACATACACACACACACACTGACACAGACTACAGACATACACACACACACACACACACTGACACAGACTACAGACACACACACTGACACAGACACACACACTGACACAGAATACAGACACACACACTGACACAGACACACACTGACACAGACTACAGACCCACACACTGACACAGACACACACACTGACACAGACTACAGACACACACACTGACACAGACACACACTGACACAGACTAGCAACACTGACACAGACACACACACTGACACAGACACACACACTGACACAGACTAGACACACACTGACACAGACTACAGACACACACTGACACAGACATACACACTGACACAGACTACAGACACACACACTCATACCTCCCAACATGACCCTCTCCAGGAGGGACACAATGCTCTGGTCCTGGACTTCCCTGGTAATTTATGATTGGTGGAGGCTCCAGGGGTGGGGCTGCAGCACAGTCCAAAATTCAAATAGGGGAGTCACACCAACTGCCAGTGAGTCCCAGCCAGTGATGTTTGGCAGCGTGTGAAATGACAGTTGGTGTGACTCCCATATTTGACTTTTGAACTGCGCTGCAGCCCCGCCTCTTACCAGAGAAGTCCAGGACTAGAGCCTTGTGTCCCTCCTGGAGAGGGTCATGTTGGGAGGTATGCACACTGACACAGACACACACACTGACACACACACACACACACACACACTGACAAAGACTACACTGACACACACCTCTCAATTAAAAACACATAAATACAGCTCTGGTATCATTGCACCCCACATGTTATACACAGACCTGCAGTGCAGCTCGAGTCCAGGAGAGACTGCCGGCAGTACGATCAGATCTCTGTCACCCGGCAGCAGCTCCCTCTCAGCCTCTCACAATGCTGGTGCTGACATGTGAACTGCCTAGGCGGGACTGTGTGCTGCCGCTGCAGCTCCCCCTACAGCCAGCACAGTATGACAGCAGGCACAGGTGCCTGAGCTTCTCTTTTAAAACAAAAAAAAAAAGTTCAGCTGCGCAGCGATGGAGCAGCTGGCAGGGGGGGTTTCTAGGTACTCAGAAACCCCCCCTGCGTGCACGGGTGCTGAGGGTGACCGTGCCCCAAAGAGGAGGAAGACGGACAGTAACGGTGATAACACTGCAGCGGTAAGAGCGTAGCCCTGTGCCTGAGGTGGAGGAGGGCGGTAGCGGTGCTGTGTGGGCTGTATAGCAGCGTAGAGGAGCCTCCATGGTGTGTGTGACCGGCTGGAGCCTACCAGTCACTAACACTGCATGCCAGTATGCACAATGCGCAAGATGGGGATGCATTGAGACGCTAGTATGGGTTGTCTCACCTATGTGGTCCCATTTTATGGCTGCTCTTAGCCTGGTCCCATTCACTATCTACCCCCCCACCCTTCCATTGTAGTAAGGTACATTTGGGGGATGGTGATTTAGGGGGGAGCACCTGTCATCCTGTGTGTGTGTGTGTCTGAAGCTGGGTACACACTGTGTCAACACAGTTGATTCGCCGGCACAGCGGTCAGTATGGCCCCCGACTGATGTTATAAATATCCAAATGGCCCTTGGCAGAAAAAAGGTTCCCTACCCCTGCACTAGACGATTAAAATGAGCGATTGAATGATTATGACATCATTATCGCTCAATAATCGTTCATAAATCGTGCAGTAAAATGTCAATAATGACCAGCGATGTGCGCTCCCGCTGGTCGTTTTCTACATCTATCATCACCTGAACATGCAGGCCAACCTGCCGATATCATCAGGTTAAGCATGTTCGGGGATGAGGGAGGGTGCCTGCACTGAACGACATATCGTTTAGTGTCGTCACATTATCCACTGCACAGTCTAATGAACGATTGTATGATTACAATGTTGTAATCGTGCAGTTGTTCCACTCTCATGTAGCGGATACGCACCTTAAGTTTGCAAACTCCCAGTGAGTTTTGCCCATTCTTCCTTGTAGATTTGATCCAGGTAATTCATGTTGGTTGGAGGACGATGGGGACTGCAATATTCAAATAGTGCCACTAATTGGGGGACAGTTTTCTCTAGATAATGACTGTGTGGTCCGATGCAGCTTCACGTTGAGCACGTTGTCTGGTTTTGGAACGATAATCAGCCTCGGTTGCTGTGTACACACTCTGAGATTATCAGACAGATGTAACTGGGTGCTGGTAACTACTCTCTATTGTCAGTCATTTTATACTGTGAGCAGAAAATTTCTGCTTTTGTGTTGCTAACAGTGATTTCATTCTTCTTTCAATTAACTGAAACAGCTGTTACATTTCACTATATATGTAAAGTGGACAGAACTCTGCTTTCCTAAGTAGAAATATAATTTTTGGTTTCCATGACACTTTTATATGCATCGTTGCCACAATTATTTTAGTACTCTGCTACACATTGCTGGTAGGGAAATAGAAGTGCCCACAATGACAAACGGAGCCTGATTGCATTCCCATGTTTCGTTACCTGAAGGCACACACATATTTAGTTTATTGTAATTGGTGATCAGTGGCTAAAGCTGTTAGAACACAGATGAGCTTTCATCAAGACATCATCTCTCTATCTGAGAGTAATATGTGACAGTGTAATGCACAAAGAGTATTCACAGGGAAATAATTGGTAATGGAAACATAGGGAAAATAAACTAGTGTAGCACAGAACTACCAGAAATGTTATGGTGAGATGGTCCAAAGCTTTTACATCAACACAATAAAGTCCTTTGCAAAACAAAAGACATTTGCATGCTCCATTATAAAAGGTAAAAGTAGCTCACAAAGGCAATGCGGAATTAACTGAGATGTGTCTTTATATATATATATATATATATATATATAAATCTTGTGACACAGTCGGGATAGGGGTCCCCCTCCTGGGGTAGATGGACTCCCTCTTTACACACACCGCAGCCGGAGACACAGGACACAATTCTGGGGTTCTCGTACAAGCTAGTCGGAGCCAGTCATTATTGTGCCAGGTACACAAATAAAACAAAACATAAACAAAATCCTAACCCGTCTGGGTTCTAACTAGACAGTAAGTTCCCTCTCTATCAGAACACTAAACAAAATCACCGTACACAGTACCTTCTGGTTTAAAGCCAAGAGTGTCTAAGAGCAAGGTAACCTGCGGCCTGCTTTCCCAGGTATGAGACACTCAGCTACAACTGAACACAGCTTAAAACAGCCAGTTCCAGGTGTAAGCCCTAATGAGCCTGCTACCAGGCTGAAAGGCCCAAAATCTGGAGTGGCCTGTGGATGGAGCCCTCCCTCTCCTCACATCCACACCCCCAGGATCCAAACCGGCTTTTCCAAAAGCCGATACTCTGATTTGTTTACAAAACAGACTTCTCCTGGATTTTTTTAGAACACATAGGCCAAAAACCTAGGACAAACGTACCTGCCATTGACCACTTTACCAGTGCTTCTATCACATATCCCCCCCTTTGTTTTGACCTGTGGGGCAGAACAACTGCAGCCCCAAAACAATGGACACGTGACAAAGCAGCTGCATTTACCAGCTGACTTCCTGGCCTGTGTTCTACCATAAATTGAAAGGTTTGTAATGCCAAGAACCATCTCGTTATTCTCGCATTACTGTCCCGGTTTTCTGACATCCACTTCAAAGGGGCATGGTCATTGATCAATCTGAACTTCCTTCCCACCAAGTAGTACCTGAGAGTCTCTAATGCCCACTTTATGGCCAATGCTTCTTTCTCGACCGTAGCATAGTTTCTTTCATGTACATTTAATTTCTGGCTTAAGAAGAAAATTGGGTGTTCTTCACCATCTTTGTTTTGGGACAAGACCACTCCGATGCCTACATCTGACACATCGGTTTGTACAACAAACTCTCTGTCAAAATCAGGGGTCAAAATCAGGGGTCATCAGAACTGGTTGGGTAAATAACGCTATTTTTAACTCCTGGAAAGCCTTCTCTGCTTCAGGACCCCATTCCACCATGACTTTCTGTTTGCCTTTGGTAAGGTCAGTCAGTGGGACTGCAATGGTGGAAAAATTGGGTATAAACCTCCTATAATACCCAGTGATCCCTAAGAAGGCTCTCACCTGCTTCTTATTCAGGGGTCGTGGCCAGTTTTGTATTGCCTCAATCTTATTGAGCTGTGGATTTATCAAACCTCTGCCAATGGTGTACCCAAGATACTTTACTTCTTCCATCCCCAGACAATACTTTTTTGGATTGGCTGTCAAATCTGCCTTATAGATGGAGTCCAACACTGCTTGTACTCTAGGGCAAGTGAGACTGCCAATCAGGACTATGAATGACCACATCATCCAGATAAGGCTCAGCATACTGTCTATGGGGCCTTAGAATTATATCCATAATTCTTTGAAAGGTAGCAGGTGCCCCATGTAGCCCAAAGGGCAACATCTTGTATTTAAACAACCCTTCTGGTGCAGAAAAAGCTGTCTTTTCTTTGGCGTTCTCAGTTAACGGCACTTGCCAATACCCTTTGGTTAAGTCAAGAGTAGTTAAATATCTGGCTGTCCCCAGCCTTTCAATTAGTTTGTCTACCCTAGGCATAGGGTAGGCATCGAACTTGGCACACTGTTCAATTTCCGGAAGTCATTGCAGAATCGCACACTCCCATCGGGTTTTGGAATGAGCACAATGGGACTTGACCACTCACTATGCTATTCTTCAATTACACCCAACTCTAACATTTTTTTAATTTCCTTCGACACTGATTCTCTTTGGGCTTCTGGTAACCTATAGCGCTTTAGGTTAACCTTAACCCCTGGGTCAGTGATTATGTCATGTTTAATGACCGTGGTTTTCCCTGGTAGGTCAGAAAACAGCACCCTATTTCTGATCAGAAATTTCTTAACTTCCTGCTGTTGACTGGCTGACAGGGTTTTTGCCACTGTAACTTCGGGTACCATGGGCCCAGAGTTTACTGGAGGGGCTCGGATGGCTGACAGTGCTGCTCTATCCTTCCAGGGTTTTATAAGATTTACATGGCATATCTGTTCTGGCTTTCTTTTCCCCTGCTAGTAAACTTTATAATTGACCTGCCACACTTTTTCTAAGATTTCAAAGGGTCCTTGCCATTTATGAAACCAGAAAAATACCCCAAAGCGCTAGTAATATGTAAGACAAAATGTATATCATGAAAAATGTATATAATAAATACAATATATATATATATGAATACATTTTAAATGCAGTAGCAGAAAAGCACAGTGTATGGCTAAAAATAAAAATAATTTATAAAAAATAATTTATCATATCAGACAGACATTAATACCATATATCAGTTTGACCGGTCAAAATAAAACCAAAAAATATATACATACTTTACTATTGAATAGTTTAAAAATAATTTTCATTTATTTTTTATTTTTAAACTATTCCATTGTAATGTATATATATATATTTTTTTGTTTTATTTTCTTAGATCTGACCATGGGCCAGATCTAACATTGTTCTTCTGTTCTTCTGTTACCTTGCTCTGAGTGTCTCAGAGCAAGGTAACCTGCGGCCTGCTCTCCCAGGTATGAGACACTCAGCTACAACTGAACACAGCTTAAATCAGCCAGTTCCAGGTGTAAGCCCTAATGAGCCTGCTTCCAGGCTGAAAGGCCCAAAACCTGGAGTGGCCTGTGGATGGAGCCCTCCCTCTCTCACATCCACACCCCCAGGACCCAGACTGGCTTTTCCAAAGCCGATACTCTGGGCTGTTTACAAAACAGACTTCTCCTGTTTTTTTTTTAGACCATATAGACCAAAAACCTAGGACAAATGTACCTGCCATTGACCACTTTACCAGTGCTTCTATCACAATATATATATATATATATATATATATATATATATTACAGGGCTATTTTTTAGACTGAACACACTGGGACGCTGTTCCTGTAGCTATTTTGAAAACTTACATCATCAGGGAGCATTGGGTGGATTTGGCACCGGGCCACAAGCTGATTGCGGCTTGTGGACTGGCAGCCATTGGGGAGTGAGACACAGTGGCAGCATTTTGAATTGTGCTCTGGCCGCGAGTCCATCACAGCTCGCCGACCAGCAGACAATCAGGAGCGGCCTTCCTGAATGGCTGCTGGTTCATGAGCTGCGAATGGCTTGCGACCTGCGCCAAATTGAATTTGGTGTCTGGTGCAGTAATATTATTTCTGTTGTGTTTTACGTTAAGTCATCATGACGTCATACCACCACATACCAAAGAGACAGAGGACTTGATGAGCCACGGCGCGAAGAGGAGAAGAGAAAGACCCAGGATAAGGTAAGTCACTGTGGCTGAAGCTGGAGGGATGCGGGGACTGGCAGGAGAGTCAATGTGGGGCTGTCTGGAGAGACACTGTGGGGCAGGCTGGAGAGACACTGTGGGACTGGCTTTTTCAATTTCTTTTTATGCTAGACTGACTTTTTCAATATATTTTATGTGGATCTGACTTTTTCAGTGTATTTTATGTGTATCCAGCATTTTTAATGTATTTTATGTGGATCCAGGCCAAATGTTACCAATCAGGTTTAAAGCTCACAGCAACTTTGCTTTTAATGGTGACACAGTCACCTAGTACACCTGTTGCAAAGCACCTAGGAAAACAGTTTACCCAAGTAAGATTAAACAGGTTAAAATGGGTGTATGAGAAAATGTGGTCACAAAAAGATTAATTAAAAAAATAATCAAATAAACAAATAGCACTAATCCACTGCACTCACCATTCCTAGATTTGGGGTGCAACATGATATTTGACCACATTGATTAAATAGCAATCACAGGAGCTCTGCAATCACCATAATAACTAACAATAATAAGGTGTGCTAGGTGACTGTCTCACCTTTAAAAGCAAAGTTGCTGTGAGCTTTAAACCTGGTAGCATACCTTGAGTTCAACACCTTTGTGATAGCTATTTCCATGTTATAATTCTGAGCAATAGAGTATGGACTTGCAGTAAAATGGGGTCCCTCGACGGTGGCTGCAAGCTTAAATGCATTGATCAAATCATGAACCAAAACTCCACTGTTTATTATTATTGAAAGTTATTATGGTGAGTGCAGAGTCCCTGTGATATTATATATATATATAATCAATTAAGACAGGAAATAAGAAATCAATAATGTCCGAAACTGGATATCCTGTTTGCTTTAGATATGTCCAGAAATAGGTGGTGATAGATAATAAACACTGAGCTGCTTGGAAGTGCTATTTCAGTGCCTCTCACCTTAATGCTTCCAAGCAGCTCAGTGTTGTAGCATTATCATCACCTATTTCTGGATATATCTAAAGCAAACAGGATATCCGGTTTCGGACATTTTTGATTTCTTATTTCCTGTCTTAATTGATCAGTTGAGAGTGCTATATAAACCTGATTTTCATATGAGAGGTTATTCATCACCCCTGAGGAAGTCCAGGAGATGGGACATAACCCCATCTAGACGAAACGCAATGGGTACTACTAAATGTTCATCTCAGATAAGCCTTTTTTTATTTCTTTAATGTACGGGTATTTTATATACATTTAATTGTGCCCTTATGTACAAACTCTATTGCACTATATGTATTTTTGTTTTTATCCTATGCATGTTGTTGGAGTTCCATTACAAACTTATGAATAATCCTATGGTGGATGAATTTGTGTATACTTGTGGAAACAACATTGAGATAAGCTTATTCATTTATCATTATGGAACGGGTCCACTTATCAGTTTTTTTTTAGAACATATTGGTGACATTTGCACTTTATTGCACTAGGAGGCACCTTTGTCATTGTATTATATATATATAATATGTATATATATCTATATATGGAAATTGTGGAGAAAATACATTATTGTATATATAGCAATTGCTGAATACCAAATATAGCTTTACTGCATACCAGAAATATGCGAAGTGATGCTGATCTGTGTGCCCTCTGGTGGAACTATAGTTGTTCTTATGGTCCTCTCTGTTAGACCATGGACGTAGACAGTATTAATAGTGATAAATATATAAAAGAGAAAAAGGGAGCAGCAATAGTTTAATACTAATGGGATATATAGTAAGGGGTAGGGTTAGTGAATTATGTAATTGAGGGTTGTTATGTGGTCAATAATAAGTCCTGCGTACCAGAAGAAAAAACATTAAAGTTTATCTGTTCTTTTGATGTTTGATATAGCTGTGTCCTTCACTCCCGATACCGGTTAGAAATTAGAATGGATCTTTTTCAGTATTAAGCATTTAATAAAAAGTACAGTCACATAGGGGGGGAATTAAATTAGCCGTTGGGTAACCCCGAGTGTTAAACCATAAATGTGCACTTTTGCTTGCAGCTTCAGGAGCTGCGGGAAAAAGTCAGTGAGAAAAGGCACCCTCTGCAGTTTAATGCACTGTGAAAACTTATTGATTCCATAGCTTCCAAGATCAAGGCCTGGTGACATGTGCACCATACCCCCACAAGGGTATACCCCCTCTACCCTCTTGGGGAATTCTGCATACAGGTACTTCTTTCTCCTCACTAATCAGTACTCTCATCAGTGGCTCCCATTGTAATTGGCCTGCATTGCTCTAGGTAACAGGACCCAATCACAGGGAGAGCCTTGACAGCAGATGCTATACTGAACTAATTTCCACTGTGCCTGTGGTATTCCAATTCTCATCCCAAATTCACTGCCTGCTGGCAAACTGGGGACAGCAGATTACAGCATTTAACTGCACAGGTTCTTATTTTTCATTCTTATGTGACTTAGGGGTCTATTTACTAAGCTGTGTTAGGAGATAAAGTGAACGGTGATAAGATACCAGCCAGTTAGCTCCTAACTGCCATGTCACAGGCTGTGTTTGAAAAATGGCAGTTAGAAGCTGATTGGGCATTGGGCATTATGAAATGTGGCTGGGGAGGACATGATGTGGCTGCAGGGGGCATTATGAGATGTGGCTGGGGAGGATGTGGCTGCAGAGGGCATTATAAAGTGTGGCCGGGGTGGTGGGTGATGTGGCTGCAGGAGGCATTGTGAGATGTGGCTGGGGAGGACATGATGTGGCTGCAGGTGGGTAATGTGGCTGCAGGGGGCATTGTGAGATGTGGCTGGGGAGGACATGATGTGGGTGATGTGGCTGCAGAGGGCATTATGAAATGTGGCTAGGGAGGATATGATGTGGGTGATGTGGCTGCAGAGGGCATTGTGAGATGTGGCTGGGGAGGACATGATGTGGGTTATGTGGCTGCAGAGGGCATTATGAGATGTGGCTGGGGAGGATATGATGTAGGTTATGTGGCAGCAGAGGGCATTATAAGATGTGGCTGGTGAGGACATGATGTGGCGGTGATGCATAATCTCTGTATTGTGTGGTGTCACAATTATGGGCTCTGTACGCAAGGATGCTCTCTTTATTGCATTTCCACTCTTAGTATTTTGTGACGTGCTCTCCATAGATGTTGTAAATTGAATATAGCTGTGGTATATATTTAATATATTATATATTGGCTATATATAATAACGCCACTTTAGACAAACCACAGTTTTTTTCAAGATGCATATTTCTGTTGCTGGCACATTAATAGAATAGGCTGGACCTCTTTCTTTTGTTTGCCCCCCAAGCAATATACCAGCCCTCCCACACCCCCTTTCAATGGAGACAAGCCAGCCCAAAGACAAGACCTGCAGCTGGTGTGAGTAGCCATGTGCTGCAAAAAAAAGCAAGGAAGACTGGAAGAGTGAAGACAAAAGAAGATATTATTATAAGGTAAGAAAAATACGGATAGTGGGGGCAGTGATGGAGAGGAGCATACTAATTCATTAGCATAATATTTAGCCTTTTTTATTTTTGGGCACAGTTATGAGCAGGAGAATATAAGGGGCACAGATAGTTATGAGGAGGAAATTAATATAAGGGACACAGTTACAGTATTAGTAGGGCTGCAGCCACATGGTGCATACATGCCTGGCGGCTAGGAGACATGCACAGGATGCTCCCCGGCAACTCCGTTTGTGTTACACATCCCCAGTCTTTCTCCCGGCCATGCTGCTAAGCTTCTGATTGGTGGAAGGCTCTGGCCATCCACCAATCACAGTGATGGGATGTCTCCGCACACTGATTGGTGGATGGCTGGAGTATCCACCAATCCGAGTGCAGGAGTCTGCAAGGACAAACAAAGAGGGACAAAGAAGGCAGCAGGTAGGGTGAGTCACGCACAGTCTGAGGTCTAATTTTTACTTTTTTCTTAAACAAGGAGGAGGGAGAACAAGGATGGTTTCAGAACTGGGGCTTGCTTTAAATTAGAGAGGTGGGCTGCAGATTTTATGGGGGTAGTTTACTACAAAATTTTATTTATTACATATTTATTTTACACACACACACACACATATATATTTTTTTATTACAGTTTTTGTTTTTAGAAAAGCCGGGACCACTTGTTTGTATTTGCCCCCCAGCCTGACAGTTGCCAGCCCTACATGGTTATAGATTGTAAGCTTGCGAGCAGGATCCTCTTACCCTTATGTATGTCTTTTATGTATGTATGGCTTTTACAACCCAGTATAATGTTAATGTTGATTCAAATTGTAAAGCGCGACGGAATTTGCTGCGCTATATACAGGGCCGGATTAACAATGGGGCGGGTGGAGCTACAGCTCCAGGCCCACCCATAAAAACAGGCCCACACCGCCAAGGAGGATCCGCTGAAGACAGGAACTATTTTTTTTCCTGTCAGAACAAGCGGCCGTCCGAGGTTCTCCCCTTTCAAACTGCACCCCCAACCACTACCTCCAGTTCACACCCCCCTCCCAATCCCACCCACCCGGGAGAATCTTCTCAGAGTCCTGGCCGCCTGAGCGGCGCAGTGGAAGGCTTCACTTCACAAGCCCTCCCTGCGCCGCGTAGCGTACCTCAGCCCCTCCTCTACACTATGTGATGTCAAGCTGCGTGACATCACATAGATGCGACCGCGCGGCCCGCGCCGGGCTCTCATGGTGGACTAAGGAGGAGACACACCTGACACCGACAGCTCCGACCTTCCTGTCAGTACCAGTGCCAGTGGGGAGAAGACAATGGAAAGGTAAAGGAAGGTAAGTGAACTACGTAAAGGGGGGAGCGTGTGCAGAGAGGGGGAAGGGGAGGAACACCATAATGTACACTGAGAGGGGGGCATAGTAATGGACACAGAGGGGAGAGGACATAATGATGCACACATATGGAGAGACATAACAATAGACACAGAGGGGAAGCATAATAATGGACATACAGGGGGGGTAATAATGGACACAGAGACAGGGCATAATAAAGAACACAGGGGGGACATAAAAATGTACATAGAGGGGTGGGTAATGTATACAGAGAGGGGGCATAATAAAGAACACAGGGGGGGCATAATAATGGACAGAGGGGGGTATTAATGGACACAGAGGGGGGCCTAATAAAGGACACGGGGTAATATAATAATGGACACAGGGGGGACATAATGGACACAGGGGGGGTACAGAATAATGGACACAGAGGGGAGTACATAATAATGGACAAAGGTGGGAAGACATAATAATGGACATAAGGGGGGGACATAATAATAGATAGAGAGGGGAGGACATAATAATGGATACAGGGGGGGCATACTAATGGATATAGTGGATGGGGAGAGAACATAATAACGGACACAGAGGAGGCTTTGGGAAAATAATGATGGACACAGGAGGAGGAGGAAGGGGGATACAACACAGAACATACAGATGAGGGGGGTAGTGCAATACAGAACAAACAGATGAGAGGCAATGGCGTATCTATAATGGGTGCAGTGTGTGCGGGGCACACAGGCCCCCGGTTCCAGGGGGCCCCGCACCGCACACACTACACCCATATTTTTTTTAAACTTACCTGTCCCAAGGTCCCATGTCGGGTGTCATTGCTGTTCAGAACACAGGAAAAATGGCCGCCGTGACCATTTTCCAGTGTTCTGCGCATGCGCAGTAGACTAGAGTGTGCCCGGAGTCTAGTGCGCATGCATAGAACGCCGGAAAATGGTCGCAGCGGCCATTTTTCCGGCATTCTGCGCATGCGCAGTCGACTCCGGGGACACTCTAGTGCCCGGAGTCTACTAATGCTCCGGTGGCTGGCCAGCCGATTTAGTCGGCTGCCAGCCACTAGAGAGAGAGGAGGGGGCCTCGCATGAGGAGTGCACACGAGCCCCCTCCTCTCTTAAAACGCCCCTGATGAGGGGGTAGCACAAGACAGAACATACAGGTGAGATGGGAAGCTTAGTGCAACACATATAGTTATGGGGGAGGGGATAAACAATACAGGACATACAGACCAAGAGGGGTACAATCAGACATATCAAATGACGGAGGATAACACAAAGAAATAATGTAAGATGGAAAGAATAATATAAATAAAATGGATATTATGACTGCAATAGTAATATTAGAATAAAGGCTGTCTATCTGAATATATAAACCTTAGAAGGTAAATGGGCTTCGTCAGAATAGATAATTGTCAGTTACTTATTATTACTTTACCCCATTTACCTTCTCTATGAGAATTTTTGAGGTTAATATATTTAGATAGCATTTACACTAACATTATTATTACAAGCATAATATATATTCCATTTACCTGTGTATTTATTTATATACTGTATTTGTGCCATTTTTTCTTTTGGATTTTGTGAACCCCCTTTTAAAAATGGGCTACCCCTGTGTCCCAGGCCAGTGACAGAAAGACAGCAACAGAGAAGCTTCTGCGTAATGCAGCTAGCGGGAGGAGGAGTGAATAACAACGGGCCCAACTGAGAGGTAGGAACATTTAATTTAAGAAATTAAAATGTTATAAATATAATTTGGTGTTTTTCATTTTATGTCAGATTTTAAAAATGGTATGTGGTCACGGAATGATGTGAGTGAGGGGTATTTGTGTCTGTTATGTGGTCAGGGCATGATGTGAGTGAGGGGTATTTTTGTGTCTGATATGAGGTCAGGGTATGATGTGAGTGAGGGGTATTTTTGTGTCTGATATGAGGTCAGGGTATGATATGAGTGAGGGGTATTTGTGTGTCTGTTATATGGTCAGGGTATGGTGTGAGTGAGGGGTATTTGTGTCTGATATGAGGTCAGGGAATGATGTGAGTGAGGGGTATTTGTGTCTGTTATGTGGTCAGGGCATGATGTGAGTGAGGGGTATTTGTGTGTTTGTTATGTGGTCAGGGTATGATGTGAGTGAGGGGTATTTGTGTCTGTTATGTGATATGGGTATGATGTGAGTGAGGGGTATTTGTGTCTATTATGTGGTCAGTGAATGATGTGAGTGAGGGGTATTTGTGTCTGTTATGTGGTCAGGGAATAATGTGAGTGAGGGGTATTTGTGTGTCTGATATGAGGTCAGGGCATGATGTGAGTGAGGGGTATTTGTGTGTCTCTTATATGGTCAGGGTATGGTGTGAGTGAGGGGTATTCGTGTCTTCTGTGGTCAGGGCATGATGTGAGTGAGGGTTATTTGTGTCTGTTATGTGGTCAGGGCATGATGGTGAGTGAGGGGTATTTGTGTCTGTTATGTGGTCAGGGCATGATGTGAGTGAGGGGTATTTGTGTCTCTGTTATGTGGTCAGGGCATGATGTGAGTGAGGGGTATTTGTGTCTGTTATGTGGTCAGGGTATTATGTGAGTGAGGGGTATTTGTGTGCCTGTTATGTGGTCAGGGCATGATGTGAGTGAGGGGTATTTGTGTCTGTTATGTGGTCAGGGCATGATGGTGAGTGAGGGGTATTTGTGTCTGTTATGTGGTCAGGGCATGATGTGAGTGAGGGGTATTTGTGTCTGTTATGTGGTCAGGGTATTATGTGAGTGAGGGGTATTTGTGTGCCTGTTATGTGGTCAGGGCATGATGTGAGTGAGGGGTATTTGTGTCTGTTATGTGGTCAGGGAATGATGTGAGTGAGGGGTATTTGTGTCTGTTATGTGGTCAGGGCATTATGTGAGTGAGGGGTATTTGTGTCTGTTATGTGGTCAGGGCATGATGTGAGTGAGGGGTACTTGTGTGATTGTTATGTGGTCAGGGTATGATGTGAGTGAGGGGTATTTGTGTCTGTTATGTGGTCAGGGTATAATGTGAGTGAGGGGTATTTGTGTCTCTGTTATGTGGTCAGGGCATGATGTGAGTGGGGTATTTGTGTCTGTTATGTGGTCAGGGTATGATGTGAGTGAGGGGTATTTGTGTGTCTGATATGAGGTCAGGGCATGATGTGAGTGAGGGGTATTTGTGTGTCTGTTATGTGGTTAGGGCATGATGAGAGTGAGGGGTATTTGTGTCTGTTATGTGGTCAGGGTATGATGTGAGTGAGGGGTATTTGTGTGTCTGATATGAGGTCAGGGCATGATGTGAGTGAGGGGTATTTGTGTGTCTGTTATGTGGTCAGGGCATGATGAGAGTGTGGGGTATTTGTGTCTGTTATGTGGTCAGGGCATGATGTGAGTGAGGGGTATTTGTGTGTCTGATATGAGGTCAGGGAATGATGTGAGTGAGGTGTATTTGTGTGTCTCTTATATGGTCAGGGTATGGTGTGAGTGAGGGGTATTTGTGTCTTCTGTGGTCAGGGCATGATGTGAGTGAGGGTTATTTGTGTCTGTTATGTGGTCAGGGCATGATGGTGAGTGAGGGGTATTTGTGTCTGTTATGTGGTCAGGGCATGATGTGAGTGAGGGGTATTTATGTCTCTGTTATGTGGTCAGGGCATGATGTGAGTGAGGGGTATTTGTGTCTGTTATGTGGTCAGGGTATTATGTGAGTGAGGGGTATTTGTGTGCCTGTTATGTGGTCAGGGCATGATGTGAGTGAGGGGTATTTGTGTCTGTTATGTGGTCAGGGCATGATGGTGAGTGAGGGGTATTTGTGTCTGTTATGTGGTCAGGGCATGATGTGAGTGAGGGGTATTTGTGTACCTGTTATGTGGTCAGGGCATGATGTGAGTGAGGGGTATTTGTGTGCCTGTTATGTGGTCAGGGCATGATGTGAGTGAGGGGTATTTGTGTCTGTTATGTGGTCAGGGCATGATGTGAGTGAGGGGTATTTGTGTCTGTTATGTGGTCAGGGCATTATGTGAGTGAGGGGTATTTGTGTATGTTATGTGGTCAGGGCATGATGGTGAGTGAGGGGTATTTGTGTCTGTTATGTGGTCAGGGCATGATGTGAGTGAGGGGTATTTGTGTCTGTTATGTGGTCAGGGCATTATGTGAGTGAGGGGTATTTGTGCCTGTTATGTGGTCAGGGCATGATGTGAGTGAGGGGTATTTGTGCCTGTTATGTGGTCAGGGCATGATGTGAGTGAGGGGTATTTGTGTCTGTTATGTGGTCAGGGTATTATGTGAGTGAGGGGTATATGTGTCTGTTATGTGGTCTGGGTATAATGTGAGTGAGGGGTATATGTGTGTTATGTGGCCAGGGTATTATGAGAGTGAGGGGTATTTGTGTGTCTGTTATGTGGTCAGGGCATGATGTGAGTGAGGGGTATTTGTGTCTGTTATGTGGTCAGGGTATTATGTGAGTGAGGGGTATTTGTGTCTGTTATGTGGTCAGGGCATGATGTGAGTGAGGGGTATTTATGTGTCTGTTATGTGGTCAGGGCATGATGGTGATTGAGGGGTATTTGTGTCTGTTATGTGGTCAGGGCATGATGTGAGTGAGGGGTTTTTGTGTCTGTTATGTGGTCAGGGTATTATGTGAGTGAGGGGTATATGTGTCTGTTATGTGGTCAGGGTATTATGTGAGTTAGGGGTATTTGTGTGTCTGTTATGTGGTCAGGGAATGATGTGAGTGAGGGGTATTTGTGTGTCTGTTATGTGGTCAGGGTATTATGTGTGTGAGGGGTATATGTGTCTGTTATGTGGTCAGGGTATTATGTGAGTGAGGGGTATATGTGTGTTATGTGGTCAATGTATTATGTGAGTGAGGGGTATATGTGTCTGTTATGTGGTCAGGGTATTATGTGAGTGAGGGGTATTCGTGTGTCTGTTATGTGGTCAGGGTATGATGTGAGTGAGGAGTATTTGTGTGTCTGTTATGTGGTCAGGGAATGATGTGAGTGAGGGGTATTTGTGTCTGTTATGTGGTCCGGGTATTATGTGAGTGAGGGGTATTTGTGTCTGTTATGTGGTCAGGGAATGATGTGAGTGAGGGGTATTTGTGTCTGTTATGTGGTCAGGGTATAATGTGAGTGAGGGGTATATGTGTGTTATGTGGTCAATGTATTATGTGAGTGAGGGATATATGTGTATGTTATGTGGTCAGGGTATTATGTGAGTGAGGGGTATTTGTGTGTCTGTTATGTGGTCAGGGTATTATGTGAGTGAGGGGTATTTGTGTGTCTGTTATGTGGTCAGGGTATTATGTGTGTGAGGGGTATATGTGTCTGTTATGTGGTCAGGGTATTATGTGAGTGAGGGGTATATGTGTGTTATGTGGTCAATGTATTATGTGAGTGAGGGGTATATGTGTCTGTTATGTGGTCAGGGTATTATGTGAGTGAGGGGTATTTGTGTGTCTGTTATGTGGTCAGGGTATGATGTGAGTGAGGAGTATTTGTGTGTCTGTTATGTGGTCAGGGAATGATGTGAGTGAGGGGTATTTGTGTCTGTTATGTGGTCAGGGCATGATGTGAGTGAGGGGTATTTGTGTCTGTTATGTGGTCAGGGAATGATGTGAGTGAGGGGTATTTGTGTCTGTTATGTGGTCAGGGCATTATGTGAGTTAGGGGTATTTGTGTGTCTGTTATGTGGTCAGGGCATGATGTGAGTGAGGGGTACTTGTGTGTTTGTTATGTGGTCAGGGTATGATGTGAGTGAGGGGTATTTGTGTCTGTTATGTGGTCAGGGTATAATGTGAGTGAGGGGTATTTGTGTCTCTGTTATGTGGTCAGGGCATGATGTGAGTGAGGGGTATTTGTGTCTGTTATGTGGTCAGGGTATGATGTGAGTGAGGGGTATTTGTGTGTCTGATATGAGGTCAGGGCATGATGTGAGTGAGGGGTATTTGTGTGTCTGTTATGTGGTCAGGGCATGATGAGAGTGAGGGGTATTTGTGTCTGTTATGTGGTCAGGGTATGATGTGAGTGAGGGGTATTTGTGTCTCTGTTATGTGGTCAGGGCATGATGTGAGTGAGGGGTATTTGTGTCTGTTATGTGGTCAGGGTATGATGTGAGTGAGGGGTATTTGTGTGTCTGATATGAGGTCAGGGCATGATGTGAGTGAGGGGTATTTGTGTCTCTGTTATGTGGTCAGGGCATGATGTGAGTGAGGGGTATTTGTGTCTGTTATGTGGTCAGGGTATGATGTGAGTGAGGGGTATTTCTGTGTCTGATATGAGGTCAGGGCATGATGTGAGTGAGGGGTATTTGTGTGTCTGTTATGTGGTCAGGGCATGATGAGAGTGAGGGGTATTTGTGTCTGTTATGTGGTCAGGGCATGATGTGAGTGAGGGGTATTTGTGTGTCTGATATGAGGTCAGGGAATGATGTGAGTGAGGTGTATTTGTGTGTCTCTTATATGGTCAGGGTATGGTGTGAGTGAGGGGTATTTGTGTCTTCTGTGGTCAGGGCATGATGTGAGTGAGGGTTATTTGTGTCTGTTATGTGGTCAGGGCATGATGGTGAGTGAGGGGTATTTGTGTCTGTTATGTGGTCAGGGCATGATGTGAGTGAGGGGTATTTATGTCTCTGTTATGTGGTCAGGGCATGATGTGAGTGAGGGGTATTTGTGTCTGTTATGTGGTCAGGGTATTATGTGAGTGAGGGGTATTTGTGTGCCTGTTATGTGGTCAGGGCATGATGTGAGTGAGGGGTATTTGTGTCTGTTATGTGGTCAGGGCATGATGGTGAGTGAGGGGTATTTGTGTCTGTTATGTGGTCAGGGCATGATGTGAGTGAGGGGTATTTGTGTACCTGTTATGTGGTCAGGGCATGATGTGAGTGAGGGGTATTTGTGTGCCTGTTATGTGGTCAGGGCATGATGTGAGTGAGGGGTATTTGTGTCTGTTATGTGGTCAGGGCATGATGTGAGTGAGGGGTATTTGTGTCTGTTATGTGGTCAGGGCATTATGTGAGTGAGGGGTATTTGTGTATGTTATGTGGTCAGGGCATGATGGTGAGTGAGGGGTATTTGTGTCTGTTATGTGGTCAGGGCATGATGTGAGTGAGGGGTATTTGAGTCTCTGTTATGTGGTCAGGGCATGATGTGAGTGAGGGGTATTTGTGTCTGTTATGTGGTCAGGGCATTATGTGAGTGAGGGGTATTTGTGCCTGTTATGTGGTCAGGGCATGATGTGAGTGAGGGGTATTTGTGCCTGTTATGTGGTCAGGGCATGATGTGAGTGAGGGGTATTTGTGTCTGTTATGTGGTCAGGGTATTATGTGAGTGAGGGGTATATGTGTCTGTTATGTGGTCTGGGTATAATGTGAGTGAAGGGTATATGTGTGTTATGTGGCCAGGGTATTATGAGAGTGAGGGGTATTTGTGTGTCTGTTATGTGGTCAGGGCATGATGTGAGTGAGGGGTATTTGTGTCTGTTATGTGGTCAGGGTATTATGTGAGTGAGGGGTATTTGTGTCTGTTATGTGGTCAGGGCATGATGTGAGTGAGGGGTATTTATGTGTCTGTTATGTGGTCAGGGCATGATGGTGATTGAGGGGTATTTGTGTCTGTTATGTGGTAAGGGCATGATGTGAGTGAGGGGTTTTTGTGTCTGTTATGTGGTCAGGGCATGATGTGAGTGAGGGGTATTTATGTGTCTGTTATGTGGTCAGGGCATGATGGTGATTGAGGGGTATTTGTGTCTGTTATGTGGTCAGGGCATGATGTGAGTGAGGGGTTTTTGTGTCTGTTATGTGGTCAGGGTATTATGTGTGTGAGGGGTATATGTGTCTGTTATGTGGTCAGGGTATTATGTGAGTGAGGGGTATATGTGTGTTATGTGGTCAATGTATTATGTGAGTGAGGGGTATATGTGCCTGTTATGTGGTCAGGGTATTATGTGAGTGAGGGGTATTCGTGTGTCTGTTATGTGGTCAGGGTATGATGTGAGTGAGGAGTATTTGTGTGTCTGTTATGTGGTCAGGGAATGATGTGAGTGAGGGGTATTTGTGTCTGTTATGTGGTCCGGGTATTATGTGAGTGAGGGGTATTTGTGTCTGTTATGTGGTCAGGGAATGATGTGAGTGAGGGGTATTTGTGTCTGTTATGTGGTCAGGGTATAATGTGAGTGAGGGGTATATGTGTGTTATGTGGTCAATGTATTATGTGAGTGAGGGGTATATGTGTATGTTATGTGGTCAGGGTATTATGTGAGTGAGGGGTATTTGTGTGTCTGTTATGTGGTCAGGGTATTATGTGAGTGAGGGGTATTTGTGTGTCTGTTATGTGGTCAGGGTATTATGTGTGTGAGGGGTATATGTGTCTGTTATGTGGTCAGGGTATTATGTGAGTGAGGGGTATATGTGTGTTATGTGGTCAATGTATTATGTGAGTGAGGGGTATATGTGTCTGTTATGTGGTCAGGGTATTATGTGAGTGAGGGGTATTTGTGTGTCTGTTATGTGGTCAGGGTATGATGTGAGTGAGGAGTATTTGTGTGTCTGTTATGTGGTCAGGGAATGATGTGAGTGAGGGGTATTTGTGTCTGTTATGTGGTCAGGGTATTATGTGAGTGAGGGGTATTTGTGTCTGTTATGTGGTCAGGGAATGATGTGAGTGAGGGGTATTTGTGTCTGTTATGTGGTCAGGGTATAATGTGAGTGAGGGGTATATGTGTGTTATGTGGTCAATGTATTATGTGAGTGAGGGGTATATGTGTCTGTTATGTGGTCAGGGTATTATATGAGTGAGGGGTATTTGTGTGTCTGTTATGTGGTCAGGGTATGATGTGAGTGAGGAGCATTTGTGTGTCTGTTATGTGGTCAGGGAATGATGTGAGTGAGGGGTATTTGTGTCTGTTATGTGGTCAGGGTATTATGTGAGTGAGGGGTATTTGTGTCTGTTATGTGGTCAGGGAATGATGTGAGTGAGGGGTATTTGTGTCTGTTATGTGGTCAGGGTATAATGTGAGTGAGGGGTATATGTGTGTTATGTGGTCAATGTATTATGTGAGTGAGGGGTATATGTGTATGTTATGTGGTCAGGGTATTATGTGAGTGAGGGGTATTTGTGTGTCTGTTATGTGGTCAGGGTATTATGTGAGTGAGGGGTATTTGTGTGTCTGTTATGTGGTCAGGGTATTATGTGTGTGAGGGGTATATGTGTCTGTTATGTGGTCAGGGTATTATGTGAGTGAGGGGTATATGTGTGTTATGTGGTCAATGTATTATGTGAGTGAGGGGTATATGTGTCTGTTATGTGGTCAGGGTATTATGTGAGTGAGGGGTATTTGTGTGTCTGTTATGTGGTCAGGGTATGATGTGAGTGAGGAGTATTTGTGTGTCTGTTATGTGGTCAGGGAATGATGTGAGTGAGGGGTATTTGTGTCTGTTATGTGGTCAGGGTATTATGTGAGTGAGGGGTATTTGTGTCTGTTATGTGGTCAGGGAATGATGTGAGTGAGGGGTATTTGTGTCTGTTATGTGGTCAGGGTATAATGTGAGTGAGGGGTATATGTGTGTTATGTGGTCAATGTATTATGTGAGTGAGGGGTATATGTGTCTGTTATGTGGTCAGGGTATTATATGAGTGAGGGGTATTTGTGTGTCTGTTATGTGGTCAGGGTATGATGTGAGTGAGGAGCATTTGTGTGTCTGTTATGTGGTCAGGGAATGATGTGAGTGAGGGGTATTTGTGTCTGTTATGTGGTCAGGGTATTATGTGAGTGAGGGGTATTTGTGTCTGTTATGTGGTCAGGGAATGATTTGAGTGAGGGGTATTTGTGTCTGTTATGTGGTCAGGGTATGATGTGAGTGAGGAATATTTGTGTGTCTGTTATGTGGTCAGGGAATGATGTGAGTGAGGGGTATTTGTGTCTGTTATGTGGTCAGGGTATTATGTGAGTGAGGGGTATTTGTGTCTGTTATGTGGTCAGGGAATGATGTGAGTGAGGGGTATTTGTGTCTGTTATGTGGTCAGGGAATGATGTGAGTGAGGGGTATTTGTGTCTGTTATGTGGTCAGGGTATGATGTGAGTGAGGAGTATTTGTGTGTCTGTTATGTGGTCAGGGAATGATGTGAGTGAGGGGTATTTGTGTCTGTTATGTGGTCAGGGTATTATGTGAGTGAGGGGTATTTGTGTCTGTTATGTGGTCAGGGAATGATGTGAGTGAGGGGTATTTGTGTCTGTTATGTGGTCAGGGTATAATGTGAGTGAGGGGTATATGTGTGTTATGTGGTCAATGTATTATGTGAGTGAGGGGTATATGTGTCTGTTATGTGGTCAGGGTATTATATGAGTGAGGGGTATTTGTGTGTCTGTTATGTGGTCAGGGTATGATGTGAGTGAGGAGTATTTGTGTGTCTGTTATGTGGTCAGGGAATGATGTGAGTGAGGGGTATTTGTGTCTGTTATGTGGTCAGGGTATTATGTGAGTGAGGGTATTTGTGTCTGTTATGTGGTCAGGGAATGATGTGAGTGAGGGGTATTTGTGTCTGTTATGTGGTCAGGGAATGATGTGAGTGAGGGGTATTTGTGTCTGTTATGTGGTCAGGGTATTATGTGAGTGAGGGGTATTTGTGTCTGTTATGTGGTCAGGGAATGATGTGAGTGAGGGGTATTTGTGTCTGTTATGTGGTCAGGGAATGATGTGAGTGAGGGGTATTTGTGTCTGTTATGTGGTCAGGGTATTATGTGAGTGAGGGGTATTTGTGTCTGTTATGTGGTCAGGGTATGATGGAGAGTGAGGGGTATATCAGTCAGCATTAGGGCCAGGGAGTGGTGGTGAGACGGATTACAGATGGTGAAATATGGTGTCGATGAGCGTTTGTGAATGATGTGTACTTAAGTGTTCGAGGGATGGTCTCTATGAGTGGTAGTGGTTAAAAGGTAGTATAGTACAGACAGCAATACTTACACCTGTGCCTGCACAAAGGTGATGCGATAGGTGACTACTATTGGCCTACTAAAATACATGTGTGTGTGTGGGGGGGAGGGGGGCACAAATATATATGCGAAGAGGGGAGGGTCATTGTGGTGGTGGTAGGTTGGTGCTAGCTATGCCCATCATGGTGCTAACCACCCCCCCCTGTACAGACCACTCCCCAACACACACGTCTCGCCCCCCACATCATTAGTCACACCCCTGCGGCAGTATACAATAGGCCCTTCATAAATTTCAGCTCCAGGCCCATTTGGACCTTAATCTGGCACTGGCTATATAAGAAACTGTTAATAAATAAATAATAAATAATAAATGGTTCCCCAGATAGTGAGTACTACGATATTGCATCTGTGCACATGAAGTAAGTATATTTAAAGTTAGTGGTGTCTATTTTAAACACATCTATTTATTTGTTATATTTCTTATACTTGACATTTTGCCCACATCACCTCTCTTATGATAGGTGATCACACTCTTCACTTACTCTAAATACACGCGTACACTGTATTATATCTGTACATGACACTTTTTATGTTGCTTTCTTTGTTTGCTCTTGTTACTGTATGTCATTTTACTTTATGTGGACATGAGGAACAATTATTAATCTCTCATGTAATCATTCTCACTATGTATTTATGGGTTGGGTATGGGATCCTCGTGATCAGAATATCGACACTGGCACCCTGACATTCAGAATCCCGACGCAAGTAGGTAAGTGTTCTACCCCTAATCCTCAACCTTACCATAACCCACCTTTCCCACAGCCTAACCCTAACCCTCCCCTCCCGCAGCCTAACCTTTACCCCCCGGAACCTAACCCTAACGCTCGCCCCCCATAGCCTATACCTAACCATCCCCTTAGTGCCTAACCCTTACCTCTAAACCTAAAACTTTATGGTTTCAACTGTATCAACTGTGCCTCTGAGTAAATCAAAGTTCATTCAGTACATCCATTGTATTTATTAACAAGCTTGTGAAATAATACCCCTGTTTTGTAGAACATTTACAAATTAGGTAGGAATAAATTACATACATGGGGCCTGATTCAGCAAGGATCACAATTGCAAAGCTGCACGCAGGCTATAGATACAGTATATGATATATGCAAGCAGGCAGCTTTGCGATTGCAATCCTTGCTATTATGCGAATGCAGCAGGAGGTGTATTACACTGCGACAGATGTCGCAGTGTGGGAGCACCATCGGTGGTCGATGGTCGCGATGGTGGCTGCAGAGGGCATTATGGCCCTGATTCAGACCCACTCGCAAGCGGCTGTCTGCTCGCAAGTGGGTCGATGGTGTGCACTGCGCATGCGCACGACGGCGGGAGCTCCATCGTGCGCATGCGCCAGACGCGACGAGCGAAGGACTTTCCTTCGCTCGTTGTGTCTGATCAAAGGGGGCGTGCTGTCGATGTTGATTGACAGCACGCCCCCTTTGGTGGGCGTGCCGGGGGCGTGCCTCCCAGACGGGCCTACCGTCAGAAGCCGGCCCACTGACATCACTAGTGATGTCAGTGGGAGTGATTTTGGCCAAAACCACTCCGGGCCTTGCGGTTGAGAAACTCAACCGCAGGCTCCGGCTCGCAGTGGCGATGGTCGCGATGGTCAAGACCATTGCGGCCATCAACCTGCACGCTCGTATAGGCTGTGGGTGGTGACCCACAGCTATACGAGCGTCCAGGAGGACGCTCCATAATTATGGAGGACGGCCCTCATTTAGAGCGTGTGCTCTGCTCAGAGCGTCCGGCTCTGAATGAGGGCCTATGAGCGTTACTCATGCTGGCCAGCTAGCAAGCCCAGGACACTGCGTTAATCAATGCAGATCCTGGGCTGGCCACTCCCGGAAAACGGAGCAGACATAACCTCGTTTCAGGGAATGCCGACTGCCCCCGCCCCGCCCCTTAAATGCAGAGGCTGTCAAGAGTCTGCATGTGACTATGCAGGACCCATTCTGCACACTCGCAGAATGGGTCCTGCGAATGCGCAGATTCCCGACTTGCGTGCACTGCTGAATCAGGCCCATTATGAAGAATTTCTCATGGTCCTTTTGTGGCAGGGCTGCAAAGTAGTGGAAATGTTGTTTTTGGGATTAAGTTCATTGTCATGGCAAAGAGGGACTTTGCAATTAATTGCAATTCATCTGATCAGTCTTCATGACATTCTGGAGTATATGCAAATTTCCATCATAAAAACTGAAGCAGCAGACTTTGTGAAAACCAATACTTGTGTCATTCTCAAAACTTTTGGCCATGGCTGTACACACTTGCCATTAGATTGGGCGAAATATTGTCTAATATGTACCCAGCTTGAGATGCAAAATTGAGGAAAAAGTACACAATCTATGGTAAGAAGGCAAAAGACAGGTCCAATATGAGTGACACGTGCCATGCTCCGTTATTATTTTATTATTATTACCAGTTGTTTATATAGCGCACACATATTCCGGAGCGCTTTACAGAGAATAGTTGGCCATTATGCTGAATCTCTGACTTTACACTATCTCCTTTGCAACTAAAAAACTAATCCTAAATGCCTAGACTACTTTAGGCAAACTCAGATACAAAACTGAGTAATAAGTAGAAAAATTGAGGAAAAAATTAGAAAAAAGTAGCAAATTGTAATAAAAGTGTACAGCACCAGAATCGCACCAGGAGTCTTCAGCCTAAAGGCGTAAAAATGATAGGTGTATGAGGATACATCTGTAATTAGGGTACACAATAATTACCAGCATCAAGACACATCTCTACATAGCCACTGGGCATAAGAATATACATTTGTAAACCTTATGTACACCTTGGGATGATTCAATTAAGCGTAAGGTGAATAGCGCCAGGAAGTTGGTCCCGGAGCTATACAATTCACCTCACTGTTTAGACCAATTATTACATCTTAAGTTGGAGAATGTCGGCTCTCGCAACTTAACCTGGGTGTTTAATCGCAAGAACCGGCATTCTTCAACTAAAGTGCCGCGCTAAGCTGGCAGCAAGCCTTGCAGCCGCACTTTGGTCGGATTTCTCCTCAAACTCTCAGGAAGATGCAAGAAGAAATCCTTTAGTCGACCCAACAGCACTCTTAATTGAATCGCTCCCTTTGGGCTATGTGCAAGTCAGCATACACATGTAAGTCAGCATACACATGTAAGTCAGCAAATTTTTTACACAAATTTTCATGCAAATTGTATTTAATGCAAATTTATGTTGCTGCAAATCTTATATTCATAGTGTAAAATGCATCAAACACTGAATATGATCTATAGTGTTTAGTTATACTACTTACTAGTATCATTTGAAAACTATTTATAACAGTACATAATGTCAACTTTATTTATAAAAGTGGTGATAACATAAGAGTTGGAACTATAGTATTCACATTGTGTAATTATAGTAAATGAAAATCAGTGATGTGGATACACCAGATAATATTTAGTTTTTTGGCAAATATCAACAAAACTATGGGCCTGATTCAGCAAGGATTGCAACTGCGAATGCAATAGCGATTACGCACGCAGTCTCACTGTGATGATATGCTAAACCTCTACGCTATTCCGCGTATGTGTGCACTATTCCATCGCAGCACACATAAGGACGCCCACCTTACCTTACACACATCTGTAATACTTAGCAAGACTGCGAAACCATCAGTAACATCGAGTACTGTACCATCGCAGCCTCACGCACAATTGCACAAGCTCTGACCTTACTCAGGAATTGCTAACTTCATCGCACGACATGAGTCCTCAGGCTGCGTATGGCATCACAGTGAATAATGTATGCACGCCCATGAAACAGCGTTCAAACGCCCTGGCACACCTACATTTCACCGACCACTCCCCCATCACCACCCCCAAACGATACTTCATGTCAATCACTCTGCGATGGGTCTGCGTAGTGACTGCGATCGCAGTGGAGTATTCGTGTACGCACACTGTGATGCATACACATGCGCAGAATGCATCAATTGGCCAATTGGGTGCGTAATCGCAGTTGCGATCGGAAGTGAATCAGGCCCTATTTTATTTATACTTGTATATTGTATTTAAAGTCAGCAAGATCCTTAATTATTATTATTATCATTATTATTATTTCCAGTTTCTTATATAGCGCAGCATATTCCGTTGCGATTTACAATTGGAAACAACATTAACAGAGCATAACTGGGTAGTAACAGACACACATAAAGGTAAGAGGGCCCTGCTCGCAAGCTTACAATCTATAATGGTATTATTCATGTTATTATTGGTGAATTTTATAAACAAAGTTATCTTTACACATTCCAATGTTAAATTTAGATATTCACTTTTTTATGTTTATATAATACAAAAAGAGTGATATAAAACTAAATTAATTACCCTTCTACAAGGTCGATAGGGATCATATCTGTCATCATACATGACAGAAGCATTTTCTCTTATCTTAATGTATTGGCTAGCTAAGAGATAATAGGTTTCCTTTAAAGTATTAAAAAAAAGAAATTACAAGAAAGGCTAAATACAAGAAAGGCTAAATTATTGATTTAGTGTTTTGAATCTGGGGATCCTGAGAACAATAACGCTAGAAAAGATAAATTAAGCGATAATAAATCTTCAACTAAAGGCAGGTCCCTCAATCCCGATAGTTATCAAACATTCTAATCTCTCCGCTACATAAAGAGTTCTCTAAAATACAATTAATTAGCATTTCTTTTGATTATTCCTTGTATTCCATATAGCCAATGTCCTTTTTACCCTGCATTGTGCTGGAAATTCTACAGATTCTATTTTCTGTGGTTTAGAAATAGTAGCATTTAGAACTGCAAGGCAAATGTCTCATCCGATTATCTTTCCTACAAAGCACAATATATGCTCATGGTAATGTGCAGTTTGCTTTGAGGACTGTATAAATCTGTCTAAATCAAATTCATAGACTGTCGAGACTTATGTTGGAAGCAAAACCTCATTACGTTTGGTAGTCAGCAAAACAGCACAGTAAATAAATGCAGATTAAAAGAAATAACCTGACATAGTATCTTTAGGCTTTTAAATGATAATTTACCTGGTGAAAATATTCCATCACCGCTTCCTCCAGGCCAACCAATCATCTCCCTCATTTTCTTTAAGGTGACATATTCCAACAATACAAATACAGGAGCAATTTCATAGGTAAACCTAAAAGAAACAATAACATAAAAAGTATAGCAATATCAAAACACAATAATTTCATAAAAGTAAACATCACTTTGCTTACAGTGTAGAAAAAAAATAAAACCGATTGCTACAAATATATGCATATACTTTCCCTACCAGTGGCTATGATTGTTATTTAACTACCTAATATATCAGTATTTTTTTGTTGCTGTTGATTTAGAAATGAAAGATAACTGTAATAATAATACATAAATATACTTTGCATGCGATCTGTCCGAATCCTGAAAGCTGACATATTTAAAGCTGTGTAGGAAAGTATAGTCTTTGCAGTTTACATTACTCTATAATAGGGGAGCCCAGTAAGGAAAGTGCATAAGATAAAAAATGTTCAGGTCTGATTGAAGGGCTTGTTGTCTCCTAGGTAACATATATGTACAGAGGCATATAACTGCTAGAAGGTTTAAATCATGGTGCTAATCTCAGTCATTGGCTATAAAAATTGGAATGTGTCCTTACTGTTTTTAAAGAAAGTGAAGACAATATTCAGTTAGTCACAATATGAAAATTATAAATATATTTTAGAATTTACTATAAGTTCTAACATTCAGCACAAGCAACACAATTGCATCTTCGGATGGCTTTACCAGAACATTCGCTTTTAAAAAAATGAGAGATGTGCGCGGACTCCGTGTTTCGGTTTTGGCAGACCACCCTGAGAGCTACACAGTCTATCTGAGATAGGGATAGGCAACCCAAGGCAGCCATTGAAAGTGGCAGTGACGTGTAACCATAACAAGGAATCTAATCAGTGGTTTAATAGCAGCAAGCAATGAAGCTGTGCTGTATATACCACTTCAGGGTGTCCACAGCTGAATTACCATAAATCATGATCAACTTTCCATTGGAAACCAGCATTTGGTGGTGGCAATCTTCATTAATCCGAAATAGAAAATAAATATAATTTCCATTAAATCGTGGACTTCAATGGTTGCTAACCATCTGTTTTGGATGTCCATTCCTGATCTGAGAAAATTCAGAGGAGTGCAGCACAGAGAACAACTGCTACTTACTGTTAATAGGATGGCCTATATGAGTTTTTAATCTCAAAATCAAACTTTAGAGTTGTGCTCCCTGATAGTCGGAAAGGAAGTAGCTCTGTAAGTAAAGTGTGGTCCTAGATTTTGACTTAGATTTGTATCCCTGGCTGCACAGAACCAAGCTGACACATGCACCCCAGAGCTGTCTCCAACCACTCATTCCACATCAACCAATCACATGTAAGGGCTATGATCAATACTGCCTTGACGGGCAGACATGCCTGTCCCTGATGACCAGTCGACCAGCTGACCACACGGTTGGCCATAAATCATAAGTGATAAAATTGTATTTCTATTTACTATTCACAAAATAATGCAATTTTTCTACAGTACTTTTACATACAGATATGTCCTTATACATCTTTGCTGCGGTCGCGCTAAAATGCCTCTCTCAGCGTGCCAGGTCCCGTGAGTGACTGCTAGTGCGCCTATGAATAGCAGTCGAAAAAAAGTGCAGAATTGGGGTTTTGGGGTGCAAACTTTGGAAACCCCCCCTGCACCCTTGGGACAGCTTCCCTAAGATAAACTGCATCAAAAAAGTAAAAAAAATACTTTAAATCATCCCAAAAAAGTACTTTCATTTTGGGGCGAAAAAGTCCAAATTTGGGGGGCAAACGTAAAAACTAGTGAAATAGACTTCAGGGGGGTCCCCAAGTATGCCCCAGATGTTTTTAAGTTTGCATGTGGTTGCGGCAGGTGGGTTTTTTTATGTTTTTTAAAAGTTCACTTTAGAAACTTTAAAATATGCTAGCCCCCATTTTCATGTACCCCAAATTTGCTGGGACTGCTAAATGCTAAACACTGCTAAATGCTATTCTTCACCACTTATGCAAATACGCTAAATAGTAACTATTGAGAACATTCAAGTACCCCAAATACCTTCAGCAGGGCTATTCGGGGGTATCTATAGTGATCCCCAATGTCAGTGCATCTTTTGGGGGGTGTCAGGCCGATTTCCCCAAATCATGTTACAGTTTCGCCGGCTCCCGTTTCTGCCGATTTCTAATTGAATACGGGGAAAAGCAGTGACGCGTGCGATACTTTTCCGCATTGAAAACCAACGAAGTGGTCGAAAAGGACTTTTGGCATGGAATTGAATTTGGCCCTATGCTGATTAATTTGATATGTGACACTTGGATGTTTGTGTATGACTGAGTCTCTGGATCTGGATACAAAGTGCTACAATGTAGCAACAGCACATTATTTTTCATTCCAGGCTCCGTTGTGCTTCATATGTAGACTCAGGTGCACACGTGTCACATATCACATTAATCAGCTCAGGCCCATTTGCCCCTTTATCCAACAATTAGTATGGAATAGGATCGGTACACAAATTAGATTTAATTTTGTGGAGTGAGATTATTGTAATGAGACAAAGGGGAGGAAATGGGGCATTTCCATAAGCATTCTGCATTATCATTTCCAACTGCATAAATAAGTTGAATCATCTACAGTGCACAGGGCCTGATTCAGAGCCGGACGCTATTTGCAGACGGTTGTTCTAAAAAAGGGGCTAGATATTTAAATTGAGAGCTCACTCTTTGAGGTGTGTTGACGCCTCTATGTCTGAGCGAGCGTTCCAAAAATGCGCTCGCTATTTTGTAAAGACGCCCCTTTGCCGTTTGCACCACTTTGCTGTTCGCATCACACGTCATCTCCGGTATTTATTAGATTAATTGGGAACATCGAAAGGCATCTGAACTGCTCGCAGTGGTTTTCGTAGGAATTTCTTACTGCTATCACTGCGAACAGTTTAGGCTAAAAGACAACCAAGTGACGTGGTCGATGACGCTCCTTTACTAATTATGCACTCCCATTAAACGCCCTTTTGACCATTAGGCACGCCTGTGTTCGAATCTCCACTCCCCCGTTTTCAAGAACCTTCCCCTGTTACCACCCACAAACGGTACATTCTGTCAATCAAATTAGCAGCCCCTCGCTGTTTGAAGAGCGCACAATTTCCGACCGCAGTGACTGGTTTGCGCATACGCATTACGACCCATACGCATGCGCAGTTGTGCGAACATCACTCAGAGCGAACGAGCGGCCGCTTACGAGCGGCTCTGAATCAGGCCCACTGTACTTTCATTTCATACTTCTATGTTGCATTTATAGATGCACTCAGGGCTTTTTGTGCTCGCTCCAGGTCTTACGCACGCGCAGTGCGCAAGCCGCGCATGCGCACTGGGCCACCATCGACCCGCTTGCGAGCGCATAGCGCTTGCGAGCGGGTCTGAATCAGGCCCCCAGTGCAATGTAATATAACCAATTAATTTTGCAGTAAGCTTCAGTGTACTTTTAAATGGCATCCAATATGTTGTACCTCCATGGTTTATAGATAATTTCTACTGTATTTTCTGTTTTTTGTAGGGATGTGCAGGCTCGGATAGGTTCGAGTTTGCACGCCGAGTTCGGATTTTTCCCTCCAAAAAAACGGAACTCAGAAAGAGGCAAAACGTCATCTTACATGGACAAACATCATCATTCCTGGACAAAGTCCAAGAATGATGATGTTTGTCCATGAAAGATGATTTTTTGAACGATTATCGTTAAACGATATCGTTTAATGATAATCGTTGGAAAAAATTGTTCACTTTCTGAGTCAAACGATGAACGATTATCGTTCATGCGCGTTCATGTTTGTAGTTTGTAGTTCAGTCAGACTTGTCAACTGAACGATTTTCATTAAGGGAATATGGAAAAATCGTTTGTAGTTAAAAAAAAAATCGTTCATTACACTTTAAAAAATGTGACAGAAAATCGTTCATAAAATCGTTGGTAACAAAATCGTTGTGTGTGTATGCAGCTTAGGGGACAGGAGGAGTGTTGGAAATACACTCACAGGATCACCATAAGGAAAGCTATTACTGAGCCATAAGTAGAATAAGAAGTCATTGATACTGAATTAGAATCCAGAATTTCATATTACAAATATATCACCTGTCTGTATTAAAGAAGACAGTAATGTTATTGGTGTCTTATGGTCACTTAGGTAGGGTATTACTCATTTTTCCTTTAAGGAATCTGTCTTTCCTCTCAGCCAACTATTACATACAGAAGACTATGGGCCATATTCAGTTAGCGTCGAAAACCCGTTCTTGGCAAAACTTTTCGCCGATGACATCATTTTCGCATTTCTCACTTATCCCCGTATTGTAGCGTTTTTTCGCCTGTGTGAAAACGCAATGCAATTTATTAGGCAAAAAAGTTTTGCCTATGATTACCCGGCGGAAAAAAGTGCATAAATTTCGTTTTTGGGGTGCGGAAACAACTCGGCACCCTTTGTACACCCCCCTTGACGCTGACTGCATAAAAAAAAACACAAAGGACATCCCAAAAAGCACTTTGAAAAAGTGGGTGAAAAAGTTTAAAGTGAGGAACAAATTCAAAAACCAGCAAAATAGCCTTTGGGGGGGTCTGCAAGTATGGGTGAGGTGTTTTGTTGATTGCAGGTGTTTGCTGAAGGTGCGTTTTTTTGCGCATTTTAATGCTTGACTTTAGCGATTTTTAAATATGCTTGCATCCGTTTAATGAATATTTTTTAAAATATATTTAAAAAAATATATATACCTTGAGAGTGTTATGCGGTGCCCCCATCTTTACCCCATGGACAATGGGTCTTCAATTTAGCCTCCTCACATGTGTCACTATATATGTAAATGTCTTTTTTTAAATATATATATTATATCTCAGACCGCCGCATCACTCCCACGGAGCCTGAGGAGGAAATACGTTCTGCATGTGTGCAGAACTGATTTCCTCCATTACGCAAGGGGGATCTGGAGATGCAGCACTAATGCATGAGATGCGACGTGGTCAGGTAATGCACTCCTGGCTGCGGTCGCATCTTATGCATAAGCAGTGTTAGACTGGGGCCTGAAGGGCCCACTGGGGGAATGCAATGGTAGAAGCACATACTTAGGGGTGTGGTTAGCCTCCAGAAGAGGTGTAGCCAGTCTCCACAGCCACTTGGCTAACCATTAGAGAGTGCATGATCTGGGCCCCTTTAAAAACATATAAAGTAACTACTGCTAGTGCATGAAAGATAATATACCAGATTAACATCAATGCATTGTAGAAAGTACACCATGGTCCTGTGCAGTATAATGTAACATATGTATAATGTATAATTAAAGTGCACAGTCTGGAACCTGATCCCTAGAGGAGGGGGTGGGCAGTGGGGCCTACCAGTGGTTTCCCCTGTATCTCTGTGGGCCAGTCCGACCTTGTGCGTTAGTGCCAGGCAAGTGGTTAAAATCTGTGGTACAGGCGAAAATCAAAATATAAAATAACTTAGCTCAGGCCACACAGATCAGAAATTATGTGTTAAGCCATGAGGTATAATGCAGCAGACAACGAAGGTTACTGTATTTACTCACAAAGTGCAAAAGTGTGACCAATGGCATCCTTCTATAAATTGAGTAGGTTTATTTAATGATATTTTGTCGGAATAGGTATGAGATGCCAGCGCCTGCGATCCCGGCTGTTAGAATCCCGACGCCAGCATCCCAAAAGGGTTAACATACCAACACTTGTTGGTCGGTATGCTAACCCTCCCCTTCTCCCTGCCCTAACCCTAACCTCCCCCCTTAGTACCTAACCCTAACCTCCCCCCTTAGTACCTAACCATAACCTCCCCCCATAGTGCTTAAGCCTAACCCTCCCCCCTAGTGCCTAACCCTAACCTCCCCCCTTAGTACCTAACCCTAACCTCCCCCCTTAGTACCTAACCATAACCTCCCCCCATAGTGCCTAAGCCTAACCCTCCCCCCTAGTGCCTAACCCTAACCTCCCCCCTTAGTACCTAACCCTAACCCTCCCTCTAGTGCCTAACCCTAAACCCCCTAAAAACCCCAATACTTACCTTTGGTATCCCGGCGGTCGGGATGCTGGCGCCGGGCTTCAGACTGGCATTGGGGTTTCGCCGCAGGTAATTGGAGCGTCGGCATATAGACCGCATAGTGCATACCATTTTGTCAATGTGTTGTATTTCTGGCTGGAAACACCATAATATTGTATTGCCATAAACTCCTATACAGTAGTTACACATTATTACAGTCTCCTGACCATACAACTGTCTCACAGTAGAAGAAAAAGACAGATGTACAATATATATTCTAGGAAGTGAAGCATTTTTTTTGTTAGTATCCAAACCTTCAAGGTTGATAAATTGTCCACTACGCAGCCATAATTCTTATTCCCCATACTGACAAGAGTTGGAGCTATATGTTTTGTTTCTTTGATTCAACAATAAATTTGTGAACATTTTATTGTACAGTACTTTGGTGTAATTGGTGGTGGTCATTTTAGTAATTAACTCTTTAGGATGAGCGTATTAACTGAAACCGGATTGATTATGATCAAATTAAAAAAATATTTAAAATACATATCTGAACCAATAAAATAAAAAAGGCAATTGGCTAGATGCAATTGTTTTTTGTTAAATTTTATAGTATTTTGTTTTATTTAAATCTTGCTTTTTCTCTACCCTTGCCTCGCCATTAAATTATTTACAGACTTAAGTAAAGGCTTGAGACCTAAAATTCCCAAATTACAATTTTATTAACTATCCAGCATTGTTTCTAATATATATATATATATATATATTTTTTTTTTTAAATATTTTAAAGCGGCAGAGAACTGTTAGGAAACATTCATGTTAATGTCTTGCAGGTAAAGTCAGCACCAGACAATGGGATGTTGCAGTCATTGTACACAAATTCAATACCCTTATTTTCTCCCTTATGTCAAATGGTATATAATGGTAAGTGTGGTAGGATGAGAGACTGCCTCATATGAGGAAGGGGTTACCCTCTGGGTTTCAGGAAATAGTTCCACCTCTTCCTCATGTGGTGCAGAGTTTGGGCCTATTCAAGGCCTCAAGCTAGGGATGGCTGATGGTTTTTAAACAACAATGGTCAATGGTTTTTAACTATCCAGAGGAAATCATCAATGGTTGAATCAGTGATAGCTCCTTATCACATGTGCAGAATGGGGCTGCAATCCGTCAATGGACCTCCACAGTAGATGTTCACCATCAGTGAACACCTAGTGATGGTAAAACTATTTACCATCGATGAACATCTATTGATGGTAAAACTATTTACCATTGGTGCCAGACCATCGATGGTTAATAACCATCAATAGTGGATGCCCATCCCTACCTCAAGCTCAGTCCCTAGTTGGATATTGTTTATGAAGCTTGTTATGACCCACACCTTTGTACTGAAGAGCCTTTATATTTACTGGAACTTGAATATACATCACCCCTCCTGTCCCTATGTACTCTGCCTTGCTGTGTTTTATCATGCTGTGCTCTCACAATAAAGGTCCTGCTGGACGTGAATGCAGACTCTTGTCTGGTGAATTACAGGAAGGAAGAGCATTCTCATGTATTGATCAACTATAACAGTACTGTATGCTTTTAACGCTTTATCATTTTATCATGAAGGCTATTTTATTCTATTCTTTTTCAGGCCATTAACATATTGGAGATGTTAACAGAACAATTTTCTTACTTATTAAGCTGCGAACGCTTGCTAGGGGCGATTATCACACATCTGCACATGTGTATGCGTCAAAGTAAGCAAGCGTGAACCAGTCACAGACTGGACGCTACTTTGAGTGACAGATAGCGCCATTTGTGGGTGGTGACATGGGAAGGTGCTTGTGAACGGGGGAGTGGATGTGCGAATGCAGGCGTGTCTGAGCATCAAAACGGAGTTTAATGGGTGTGCATAATTAGCAAAGTAGCGCCATTGTACACGTCACTTGGTTGTATTTAAGCCTGAACTGATCACAGTGCTTGCGGTGGGGTAGGGGCTACCTCAAGTGCTGCAAGCAGCTCCGATGTCTCTCAATGTTCCAGATTAATCACACACTTCCTGGAGATGACATGGGCTAAGAGAGAAAAGTGGGCGGCTTTATACTCTTGCGTATGCTCACTGCCATCGCCCTCTAAGATATAGAGGGCATCCTTAAGCCAGACAGTGCGATCGTGGGATTTGCATACCCGGCCCCTTTTGGCAGCGAGTGAGCGCAGCTTAACGGCCGGTTCTGAATCAAGCTCTTTGTTTCCAGATCTATGAAGATGATACATAATTCACTAGGGAATCTCTGCAGTAACCACTTTAGTTATGGAGGATATTATGGATATTAGTTACAGAGGATATTATGGAGATAATGAGTCCCCAATATGGGGGTATTTGTCATAAAGAGTTCTGCTAAATATGGTGGAATAACCACATTGGACAACAAAACCTTTCCATTGTGACAGCAGTCTGAAAAATGGCCAGTAATCTCCTCTACCAAGAAGTATAGGGAACCGCAGGTCACAAATTGCATCTCCATAGGATCCAAAGACTAGTCTTGTGGCGAATATGTGATTTCCAGTGCAAGTGGCATATTGTTATACGTTGTTTAAGATCTTTGAACTGTGCACTCCCTAGACAGTCAACTGAAAGCAAATGTGTATATTTTTTAATAACAGCAGGAAATACATTGCTATTCTTGATTCTGCCATTCTTCTACACAGTGTTGCTGATACTCTGCTTTATCTGTATGCTGCTGATGCTCTTCTACCTGTGTGTTATCATGAAATCCTGACATTCTGCTACCCATGTGCAATCACGAGTTCCTGGCACTGCTGTACATGTGCAGTTGTGAGTTCTGACATACCAATATCAAAGTGTAAGCTTGAGGTCATAACATTATGTTACATGGACACTATTTTAAGATACTGATATTCTGCACTATACTACCAAAGTACAATTTTGAGTCACTGCAATCCTGAGTTCCTAATTCTCTTTTACCCATGTGAAATAACAACAATAATAATTATTAATTATTATTATTATTATTATTAGATTTTATTTGTAAGATGCCATAGATGGTCTACAGCACCATACTCAATACCACATGTGGTATTGTGTACTGTGCATCTGATGTTGCTGTCCTGATGACGGTCCATGTGAAAACTGAAATGTCAACTTCTGTTATGGTGATGTTAAAGAATTCAATAAAGATGTGATTTTAATGTTTTCATCTACCCGTTGAGTGCCCTTCTTTCTATTTTTGTGTATATGGATACCTACGTGGACTTCTTAAGGAGCACCACCGTGATTGTCTCTACAAAATAAGCATTGAACGTGGACATATTACTTCATCAGAAACAATAAAAGTAGACCAGCACACCTGCCATGTAGCAAAAAAACAATACATTTATTATAAATGGGAAAAAATGCCATCTAGCTACATTCAATTATGTTCAATAAAGCTTATACTTATCAGCATTATAATGATAAATTCAGGCATATTGATTACTCCGAGGCCCGACAGCTGTTTCGGTGTTGCCACCTTTCTCATATAATTTATATACACATACAGTATATATAGATAGATATATTGTGTAGAAGACCTTTATGAAGGAAATATCTGTGATTAATTTGCCAATGTACATTTAGTTTGCATGCTTCCTTGTCTCATCACCAGACACACTGGCTGCCATTGACATCAGGCTGCAGACTCACACACTATGTTCAGACACCATAACACATGATCACCATATTGTGCTGCATTAATATATATGGCAACTTGATAAAAGGCCAATGCCCATCTGCTCTATACAGCAATGTGTTAATAAATAGGGAAAAATATACAGTTAATATTTTAACATGACTTTTCCTTGACATAATGAACACAGAGTGTGCGCTTTGTACAATACAATATGGTATTGTGTATTGTTTCCATATTGTAGTTACTATATTAATACTTACATGTTGGTGTTTGCTGTTGAGGTCAACCAATCTGCTGCTAATCCAACCATGTCAAGTCCGGTTGAGAGTTGATTGAAATATCTTGGATGTCCTAAGAGATAGCAAAGAATGATCTATTTCAGAAAATTTGGGTATAACAGGCTGTATTCCCTTATTTGAGGGAAATGTTTGTATGAAGTATATTTCCCAGTAACATTTCTCATCAAATAATGGCAAAATATCACAACTAATGAAAAATATCTTATGCCTAATTTGTAATAGTAGAAAATTGTAAATATGAGTTTCACAATAGCCATATGGGGTTGTGTACCAGCGGTCAGGATGCTGAAGTATGATATGCTTTACCCTAACCCTCCCTGTAACCCTAACCCACCCCTCTCGCAGCCTAACCCTCCCGTCCCACAGCCTAACCCTAACCTTCCCATCCTGCAACCTAACCCTAACCTTCCCGTCCTGCAGCCTAACCCTAACCTTCCCGTCCTGCAGCCTAACCCTAACCCTTCCATCCTGCAGCCTAACCCTAACCTTCCCGTCCTGCAGCCTAACCCTAACCCTTCCATCCTGCAGCCTAACCCTAACCCTTCCATCCTGCAGCCTAACCCTAATCATTCCGCTCCTGCAGCCTAAACCTAACTCTCCCGTCCTGCAGCCTAACCCTAACCCTTCTGTCCTGCAGCCTAACCCTAATCCTTCCGCTCCTGCAGCCTAACCCTAATCCTTCCGCTCCTGCAGCCTAAACCTAACTCTCCCGTCCTGCAGCCTAACCCTAACCCTTCTGCTCCTGCAGCCTAAACCTAACTCCCCCGTCCTGCAGCCTAACCCTAATCATTCCCCTCCTGCAGCCTAAACCTAATCATTCCGCTCCTGCAGCCTAAACCTAACTCTCCCGTCCTGCAGCCTAACCCTAATCCTTCCGCTCCTGCAGCCTAACCCTAATCATTCCGCTCCTGCAGCCTAAACCTAACTCTCCCGTCCTGCAGCCTAACCCTAACCCTTCCATCCTGCAGCCTAACCCTAATCCTTCCGCTCCTGCAGCCTAACCGTAATCATTCCGCTCCTGCAGCCTAACCCTAATCATTCCGCTCCTGCAGCCTAACCCTAATCATTCCGCTCCTGCAGCCTAAACCTAACTCTCCCGTCCTGCAGCCTAACCCTAATCCTTCTGCTCCTGCAGCCTAAACCTAAACCTCCGCTCCTGCAGCCTAACCCTAATCCTTCTGCTCCTGCAGCCTATAATTAACCCTTCTGCTTCTGTAGCCTAAACTTAACCCTCGCCCTATGCTATGTGTGTCTCTGGGGTATAAGAAAAAAGGGTGAAGATATTGGTAGTGGAGTGCCTTCCCCTGGCCGTTCTGTTGGCACTATACAAATATTGTGGGGATTATGACTGCCCTGTATATGTTAATTTCTTTGATCTGGAATGATTAGAGCCCAAACACTACTTTTACAAGGACATGTGCTAAAGCCACTGCTTTGTCTGATGGGCATTACGCATCATCTTCTATGATGATCCTTCATCAATGTTACTCAATTTATTGATAGTTGAGGCTTATTTTAGTATTCATTTAATTTAAGTAATTGAGGTAGGGTTGCATTAATTTGAAATATGTAACCCTTATTTTGAGGAAGAAGGAATGTACTATATCAATTTTGGAGAAAGCAAAGTTATTTAGAGAACATTTAAACTGATTTGTAGCAATGGTAAATTTCTGATATGTAAGAAGACCAGTCTATTTAAATAATATTTAGGATTTTATTGTAAACTGATGCCAGTTTGTCAACCGTGAAAAAATAAGGGGGGTTTGTAGGTTTCCAGTAAAATTATGTTTCTTTTATTTAATAGTCCTTACTGGAATTCATTGTGAAATATTAAACAGAACACCAGATTCCCATTTTATTTCACATTGTATTGTGCCTGTGCGCTAGCACCCTGACAATTGTGTGCAGCTCACAAGCCAGCCCTTGTCTGGATGTTACTCTCTGTATCTGAAAGGTGAGTGCTTGTAACTGTAATTTAATGGTGTGTTAGGCATATATGCTAGTGTAGAACTTGCTGAGATTTGTGGGTAGATTTACTAAAATTTCTAAAATGAAAAGTGGTGGTGTTACTCATAGCAACCAATCAGATTCTAGCTATCGTCTCTATATTGCATTCAGTGGCGGCTCCTACCCTCTTTGGTAAGGGGGGCTGCCCGTGCTGCAGTCTGGAGACAGTCAGGCGTCTGCGCAGTGGTTCTGACAGTCCTAGGGGGAGAAAACAACTCCCCCTGGGACTGCCTGTCTTGTGTGTGATTGGAAGGTAGCGCTTCCAATGGGAAGCCACTGCCAGTGAAGCCAGTGCACGGATTCATTGGGTCACTAGGGGTGGTGGATTGTACAGTGGGTAAAATCTGCCACTGATTTCCACTGCTATTTAGAAGCTTTAGTTAATCTATCCCTCGGGATCCTTTATTAAGGACTGAAAGCCAAAATGTTTCGATCTAAAATTATGAACAAAATTCCCATGCTTTTATTTGCTAGATCCACACAGATTTGCAGTATAATATTGTTAGCGCCCACAGCAAAAGTCTTTCTGTTTTGTATACATTAATACTGCCATGCAGCTGGTACCATGTACAACCAGGGGAGAACTGAGCATGGGAACATTTATTTACATTTTTTTATGTCAAAATAATAACTGAACTGATTCTCTAGCCTTTCTCCATTCAAATAAAACATTTTTCTTCTAACATACTCATCAACAAAATTATACCAAGTACCAACATACATCTCTTCCCTGCTGATCTCAACTTTATCTCCCAACTAGACCTTCCAGCGCTGCAGAAGATCTGCACCTCTCATCCACTTTCATTACATTCTACCAATCACAGGACTATTTTTGAAGAAATTCCTTCTTTCATCAAAACTTTCCCCTGGCCTGCAAAACTTTATGCCTTTTCATATTTATGAACTACCATTCTTAGGCCCTCTGGGCTATTATATACTATACCCGATAATAACACTTCTATTGAGTTTACCAAAAACTAGTATATAACAATGGGGTGATTCAGTAGTGGATGCAACTGCATGCATTAATGATCTGAGCTGCGTCCACGGATGCAGCATTAGATCATTTACGTGATCCCTGGCCGGCTCAGTGACTATGGGGTCACACAGATCGGCCATTGCAGATGAGGAAAAGAGACCAGAAAATCTCCGTCAGCTGACAGAGATCCTGCCTCTGACCTCCCCCCCAACGGTGGCCACAAGCCTCCGTTTTGGGAAACGGAGACCGGCGCCACCCCACCCGTCCCCAAATGACAGAAGACTGTCAACCACTGACAGTCTGCTGCCGCTCTGCATGCAATCACGCAGGACCCGTACTGCACATGCGCAGTATGGGTCTGGCGACTGCGTTGATTCTCGATTATCGGGAGTCTGCATTCAACAGTGCACCTGTGTGCCCGGGATGTAGCTTGGAAGCCGACGGTCTAAATCCCGACCGCCGGCTTCCAGACGTTCTAATCCCGGCATGGTACTAATGACAGGCGTCTAAATCTAGATGCCTGTCATTAGCCAGACGCCGGAAGACCGACGCCCGGCATCCCTATTGCAGTTATGCCGGGCGCCGGGCGTGGACAGCCGCGGGGGAGGGAGGGTTAGGTTTAGGGCTCCCGGGGGGGATTTAGGGTTAGGCACCCCCCCGGGAGATTAGGGTTAGGCTAGGGGAAGGGAGAGTTAGAATTAGGCACCCCCGGGGGGAGGTTAGGGTTAGGCACCCCCCCGGGGGACTTAGGTTTAGGTGGTGGGGACGGGGGGTTAGGTTTAGGCACTTAGAGGGGGGATTAGGGTTAGGCACTTGGTGGGGAGGTTAGGGTTAGGCACCCCTAAGGGAGAGTTAGGGGGGGGAATTAGGTTAGCGATACTTACCTTAGGGACGATCGGGATTTACACCCTTGCCAGGCTGCCGCTGTCGGAATTTGAACTGCCGGACATGCGTCCGGCGGTAATACCTACTACACCCGCGTGCCCCGCTGAATGAGGTCCAATAATAACAAATAATCCTCCAAACCCAAAACAATATTTGCTGAATCACAGTCTCGTGCAGGGCCCTCTTAACCATTTTGTCTATCTGTGAACAACCAATCTTGTTTCATCACTGTGTTTATTTACAATTGTAAAGCACTAAATATATAAATAAATTATCATTTATGCACCATTTTTAAAGGAAGCCCATTACTACTGTAAGTTACAGTAGGTTATTAAAAATGTTTGTATTACACAAATTCGCACATGCAATGGGCCTGAACAAATAGTAAAATAAAAACAAAAGTAAAGTGATTACAGTCCTCCTCTATTTAGGTCTTTGACAACTTTTTAAAGTTGCTCTGTAAAAACTGTGTAAAGTCTTGCTATATGGTAGAAAGAGTAAAAGATTATAAACATCACTTTAATGTTCTGCTTAGGACCACCTACTATAATTCATTATTTCCAACACTTACTCTTTTCTCTTAAAATACTTGTCAGTCGCACCTCATGGATGTGTTAAATGAGTCATGGATAAAGGAGGTAAGTAATTATCTTTATTACACACGACACTGTTATACATTTGAATGGTTTCATCATGTTAGTTGAGCTGCTTCAAAATCAGATCCTTCTGCGGGTAAAAGGAGACTGTGGTTCATGCATAACCCAAGAATCGAGCTCTCTCCCCCTCTAAGGGCTCATATAAATATATAAACTTACAAAAATAAATCACATTTTCCCATATGTGACAGATAAGTGTTCCCATATCTATGGGAAATTATGCATAAAAATAGACAAATTACGTCATAATTGTGCAGCTTTAGTGAGAGCGATTTTCTAACAGGGTAGGGATTTAGAGTTTTACAGTATTAGCATTACTGCTGCAGTACAGAGTCTGCGCCTGCGCCAATCTTCTATCAACGGAGTAGTATGTAAGCCATCGGGTTTGCGTACTATTCTGAATCAGGCCCATGGCGTAAATGGAAAAGATGTGCAGATACCCATAGTAGCCAATCAGATGTTTGCTTTTATTACCTGGTATTTGATTGACTAATGCTTACAGCTAATAGGTTGATATTATGGAACATTCTAAATTTGTAAGAAAATGACCAACAATACATAAATACTGTAAAATACAAAACAAAGTTTCGCTGAAGAATTGGCCTAGAGATGTACATTCTGTACATTCTGACCTAGATAGTTAAAGACCTGTCCATGATAGTTGCTGCTCAGGAAGAGGCCATCAGGACCACTCCTCCATCTCCAGTCATTGTATATAACCTATGGTAAACTTACTTTACCAGAAAACTTGCAGTAACTGTATGTCAGGTTAAAACCAATACATCCAGGTACTGAGGAACAACAAGTAGCAATTATCATATCACTCCTGCATTGTCACGATTCTCAAAATGAGGCATCTACTCTTGATCCACAGAAGTTAATCCCAAGATAGTTAGACCAAGGAGAGAAAAAAGAAACCTATGATTGGCACACAAATAAACTAAAATTTAACTTTTATTTATTAATATTAAAACAGTCTGTAGTCATGAATAGTGAAATATAAAATTAGTGATAGAGTGCAGAAAATGAAAATTACGTGTGTAAAAACAAAACGTCCCGCTATGTGTTGGCTCTTGTTCTAGAATCAATTAGCCCACATCATGTATGTTATCTAATGAAAAAAGAAATGGTAAGTTTGTATATTATCTTAATTAATTACTGAATATATAAATTAGATAATATACAACTTACTATTTTTTTTTATTGGATAAAATACATGATGATCTGAGAAACAATGAACTGTAGGGCTTTGGGAATATTATAGAGAGAAGAGTAATCTTTCCAAGAATTGCCCAAAGACAGAGGAAGCTAATGCACATAGACAAGTCCAGGAAAACTCATAGTTGATCAGGTATTTTCTCTATAATATGATCAAATATCGTTTTCCTCCAGTAACGACCTGTGAGCTCATCTAAATATTATTCTGTATAAGGATTATGATGCTGCTGGTAACTTTCTTGTTTTTTTTTTTATGAGAGATTAGTGGCCTGATAATGAGGTGAATACAGTCACATCATTATGCTAACAGGATATGGCCTTGTCCAACTGTGCTAATTCTAATTGTAATAGATCACTCTACAGCTACACTATATAATCCTTAATTTTTATTAGAAAATTCAAAAAGTTGTATAGAGGTAAAAGAGCGCAATTCCTCCCTCACACCCGTAATAACACATTACCCTCACTCACCTCTGTAGTAACACATGGCCCTCCCTCACCTCTGTAGTAACACATTATCCCCGCTGACCCTTGGGAATACAATCCCCTCCCTTGCCCCTGCAGTAACACATCTCTTTCCTTCACCCCGAAGTAACACATTTGACATTTCTCTCCCTCACCTGTGTAGTAACACATTCCCCTCTCTCACTTCTGTTGTAACACATACCCTTCCCTCACCTCTATAGTAACACATTTCCCTCTCACTACTGTTGTAACACATATTCCCCCCTCACCTTTGTAGTAACACATTTTCCTCTCTCACCTCTGTAGTAATACTTTCATTCCCTCACCTGTACTAACACATTACCCTACCTCACCTGTAGCCCAAGAGATAGATTGGGGAATCTGTGAATTTTTTTTTTACCCCTATGCAGTGCAGTCTGCCTCATAAGCCATGTCAGGATCATACGGTGGGGATGTAGCACAGTCCAGTATTCAAATAGGGGAGACACACCAACTGCCAATTATGTTTGGCAGCATTTGGGGTGGCAGTTGGTATATCTTCCCTATTTGAATATTGAACTGTAGTGTAGCTATAATGAGTCAGTCAATTAGGACATGGCACATGGGGAGGAAACATTTTACCCCTTTTGACCCTTTAGGAGTCAAATTTTGAAAAATCCCTGCCTAGTAGGTGCTTACATCATGGAACGAATATACTCCCTTCAATTCATATTTCTAGGTAGGTCCAGGGGTTTGGCTGGGCATTAGTGAGTCAGAGTATACTGTATATATAGGGGGGGCATAGCCTGATTGCTGAGTGAGGCGGACGTGACTCCATGCGGCTCCCAACTGATACCTGCCTGGACCCAGAGTTTGTGGACTCTGAACATACCCCTTGGCCAGCCCTGTGTAACCGACCACCTAGAGGCTGGCTGGTAGTTTTTCCGGGCTCCGGGAGCACCTTTATGCCCATAGACACATTGCAGCCTACAATAATTTCAGAAGCTGCAGCCTCGATTTCCAGTGCCACGAATGCTTGGAGACATCGCGACTGCCGTCGGATGCCGACAGACACCGCAGTGAGACTCCAGCTTCATGTAGCCACTTGGTGCCTGGCCTGGGCATAAGGAGAGCACTGTATAACCTCTGGGGATTCTAGAGAGCGCCAATAACGGAGCCGCAAATCGCGGGAGGCGCCATTTTGGGACCTCAGCCTAACATCACTCTCCCAGATAAGGTGCTGCTAACAGCCGCGACGAGACGCATTACTTATAGCTGGGCAAGTACAAATAATCCTCCTCATCCCACTCAATCTCATTACTACTATTGTCATTGCTACCCCAGCCCCTGCAGTGGCGACCCAGTAAAAGAGAAGACACACTGAGATGATTCTCCTGGCTTAATCACTTCCTATAACTCCCTCCGAATGCTTCTCCCCTCTCCCATTATATATATGTGCTCTATATAACCAGTTACCAGTGATATGTGCAATAACCCCACAAGGATTCCACTTCTTTACTTACAATCCGATATCAAAGTATTGTACTTCATGTAATAGGATAATACTCTGTGACTTTTGCATTGAGGAAAACAAATCCCAGAGTATATAAATGCCTGCCAAACAACAGAAAACCTCTGCATGGGTGCCTCAGATTAGCTTCTTTAAACATATTCCATCAGCAGAATCCCCCAAAAGCCATACGTCATGAGATGCTGGACATAAAAGGATGTCTCTTCCAGTTCCTACTCAGACTATCCCTAATCCACCTCTTTCTCCAGATGATGATTCAAATGATGATGCCCCGCTAACATTAGGCTCCATGAAATACCTCATGGCATCACTTAAGGCTGAACTCTCGTCTGAATTCAGACTCGCTATTCAGACATGCCAACAATCAGTGGATGGTTTAGGCCAACGTATGGATAGACTGGAGAATAAACTCGAAGAAGTAGTCAAATCACATAACCATCTCATTAACCTCCACGTTGCTCTACAAACAGAATTCGTAGGCCTACAAAGCAAAGTGGGTGACCTTGAACATCGTTCGAGGCATAATAATATAAAAATCAGAGGTATACCAGAATCGTTCTCTCAACCAGATCTCACTCAATATGTTACGGACCTATTTACAAAACTTTTAATGACTACTGTCATTATTGACTTCTTATTGGATAGAATACTTCGTATCCTGAAGGCGAAAGCTGCTCCAACAGATGCTCCGCGAGATACATTGATGCAGTTGCATTATTATCATATTAAAGAATCTATCCTACGTGTGGCAAGATCATCTGAAATATCCTCCCGAATTCTGGGAGATCTTCAGATTTTCGAAGACCTCTCCGCTTCTACATTGGCCTTTTACAGGTCATTCCTTCCGGTGACCCGGGCACTCCAGAAGGCCAACATTTCCTATCGTTGGGGATTCTCGACAAAGCTTATAATAAGAAGAAATGGCTTGATGTCTGTGGTTTCCAATCCAGCGGATGGGGTTCAGGTCCTGGTTTCATGGAACATTGAAGAAATCTCTTCAATACCTGGGAGCCCTCATATAGTTCAGGAGTTGTCTACAGTGGGTAACTCCTCCTCGTAAGACTGCCAGCTAAGTCTAGACACTAATGCCATCTTACGGTCAAGATAATTGTCAATAACTGTCACTAGTTAATTTCTACTTCTAAGGTTATTTCATTGTTTGAAATTTATATCTAAGGTCAGAGATTTTATAGCTGACACAAATTGATAGTTGTTCTTTATGTTCCTCTTCTATACATAAGGTAGTCAGATATCAGGTTATGATTACACGTATCACTATATACTTTCTTAATAAATTCCATTATTATTTGGGACTTTATCAATTTAATTTTATTACAGTTATAGGTGTTAATTTGTCCCTTAGCTTTCCCTCTTCCCTACGAGGGGCGGATCACCTGGCCTTGTGTGAGATAACACCAAACTAAGACAGAATTTATTAGTAGATCCCTTCACATCTCTCATATATTGAATAGTTTGATGATTGCAAGGGGTTTGGAATCTGGGCTCCATCCCAGGAAGAGGATTAATCTTTTCAAATATGTTAATTTTGGAGTGACTTTATAGACTACTGGTTTAACCCTTTTCTTTTTGTTTTTTATTTCGCTGTTATATTTTTGAAGTATTGGAAGGAGGTTGATATTTTACAATGTCTCCCCGCCCCCTATTGCGCTACCTCTGGAGGTGGCCCCAGTTAGCCCATTTAGGGACTATTTCCATTATAATTTACTGTTTATGTATTTTTTTTATTTCTGTGTATTGTTTTAATTTTTTTTCTCCTACGCACAAGATTATTGAATATTTTGAACATGTCTCATTGTGTACACCCATTATCTTTTCCTTTGATTTTTAATGGTTAATGTAATTTCCCTGAATTTTAAGGGTTTGAATTCACCCAACAAATGGAAATTGGCACTACGCTATTTTGCAAGAAAAAAGCACACATTGTGGCTTTACAGGAAACACACTTCCTCCACTCTAACCCCCCAATTTACAAATGACACATTCCCACACTGCTATACATCAAGCGGCCCAAATAAGAAGGCAGGTATGGGCATACTTTTATCCGCCTCATGTAAATTCACCCTGGATAAACAGGTGAAGGATCAAGAAGGTAGGTATCTAATTCTAATAGGTAAACTAGATGAGATCCCAGTGACGCTAGCCACAGTATATGCCCCCAACATGAAACAAATTAAGTTTATTAGACGATTTTGCAATGTTTTCTGATCACACTGTAAAGGTCTGCCGATGATATTGGGAGATTTCAATATGGTATTAGACCCCCATTTGGATAAATCTTTATCTACAACTACCTCTCGGATTTGTTATTCTCATAATTATTCTTTAGCCTTCAGACGCATCCACTCAGATTTCAAATTATACGGAGGGCCAAAAACCCTTCTACAAGAGATTATACCTTTTTCTCCCAAGTTCATCAGTCATATTCCCGAATTGATTTGGCGTTTGCAGATAAGAGGTCCCTTCAATACATCAAATGAGCCACTATCTTACCATTACTATGGTCGGACCACTCCGCTCTCAGTTTACAGTGGAATGTATCTGCAGTGCGAATTCCCCCTAGCCCATGGCGATTACCCAAATATATTTTGAATGATCCAGAAGCAAAAAGCTCAATTGCGCAATCTCTATCCTTATATATTGACACAAATCAAGTAGAGGACACAACCATTTTCACAACGTGGTGCACTCTTAAAGAGGTAGTCTGCGGGTCCGCAATTCAGATGGCTGCCAGACTTCGGAGGAGGGCTGGGCAACGTCAAAAGGATCTGGAAACTCAAATTGCAGATTTGGAGGCTAAACACAAAGATTCCCCCTCCAATGACAAAATATATAGAGAATTACTAAAGGCGAGGGAAGAATGGAAGATATTAACTTTGAAGGAGGTACATAAATCCCTTTTTAAATTTTTATGTATAGGGGGATAGGGCAGGAAGGATGTTGGCTAGGAAGCTTAGGGGAAAGATAGTCAAGAACAGAGTCAGACAAATAATTAATTCCAAGTTTGTCAAAATATCAGACCCCAAGGGAATTGTGGATGCATTTACCAAGTTCTATTCTCACTTGTACAATTTATCAAAAGATACCATGACCCATCAACCAAAAATGGAAGATATTAATACATTCCTAAATAATATTAATTTACCCTCTTTAGACCCGGAGACCTTGCAGACCCTCAGTGATCCATGGTCATCTGAGGAAATATTGGCAGTAATTAATGCCCTTCCTTCTGATAAAGCCCCAGGCCCGGATGGGTTTATCAATAAATTCTATAAATGTTTCCAAGACTCCCTAACTCCTCTATTGGTCCAAGTGTCTAACGAAGCATCATCATCCAGTGCATTGGCGATTGAGCCATTAGTGGAGATTATACATGCTAACACTCTTATTAGAGGCCCCAAATTATTTTGGAACAACTCACAAAGTCAGTCTATTTGCAGACGATGTTTTATTATCTCTGGTCGACCCGGCCTCCTCTCTTCCCCATTTACATTCTGTTTTGGAATATTCCAGAGTATCTTTTCACAAATTAAATTCTTCCAAGACAGAAGCACTTCCCATTAATTTCCCACACCAGCTACTACGCTCTTTGGAAGACTCATATTCATATTCATGGCAGGTAGACAGTCTAAAATACCTAGGTATTAATATAACTCCCAAGATCACATCAATGATCTCTGCTAATTATCTACCTTTATTAAGTAAAATTTCTCTTATGCTATCAGATTGGATGTTTCAGGAGGTCTCCTGGATGGGGCGAATAGCAGCCATAAAAATGGTAATCTTACCTAAAATTTTATATCTATTTCGAACCATCCCAATATTGGTCCCCAAGTATATATTAAACAAATTCTACACCGTTTTTTGTAAATATGTTTGGAAAAATAAAAAACATAGATTAGCTAAACGCACATTGTCACTTCCTAAATCTGAAGGAGGACTTTCCTTCCCAGAACTACATTACTATCAACTGGTTTGCATCCTCGCCCAATTAAATGAATGGACAGCAATAGAGAATCCCAAAAATTGGGTATTACTTGAACGGGGTCAAATATCACCTTTCTCATTAATTGATTTACTGTGGCTACCTGCTACAATTAAATACCATTCATTTACAGGGTTGATGGCGGTACAGACTTTCCATAGGGCCTGGCAGGAGTTTATATCATTGTCAGAGGACATATCCCTTCCATTGTCCGAATTATCATTAAAAAGTATAGCACTTCTGATTCCTAATTTATCCTTCCAATCCTGGGCTGTTCATGGAATTTCTCAAATAAAGGATGTTTGGACAGGAGGCTCCCTGGCTTCATATTCTCAAATAGAGTCACAATTTCATTTATCCCACAAGGATTTTTATAAATACCTTCAGTTAAGACATTGGATAAGCTGTAACACACAAAATTCCCAAGATATTCGATCACTCCCCAATTATATAAGAGACAGATTATTTAAACTGGGTAGTAGAGGCAATATCACATGGTGGTATTCATCACTAATACAACCTCAAACCTTGATACGATTCCCTTCACTTGTTAAATGGGAAAGGGATCTCTTTTGCTCAGCCTCAGATATCCCATGGCATACGATTTACTCAAGTTGTTTCCGACTATCTAGATGTATATCTCATAGTGAGCAGTATTACAAACTCCTACACAGATCATATCTTACCCCAGCGCTTCTGCATGTTATACTGTACAACCTACTACCTCCAACTTATGTTGGCGAGAGTGTGGACATGTCGGAACGCTTTTGCACATCTTCTGGTCTTGTCCCAAGATTATAAGCTTATGGAGGTCGGTCTTTACGTTAATATCACAAATCTCCCACTCACATATTACATTTTGCCCAATCCTAGCTTTATTCCATTTAACTGAAGGAAATAAAATATTTAGTGAATTCTATATAATTTGACATATTCTTATATCCACTAAACTTCTCCTAGCACACCATTGGCGCTCCCCAATTGTCCCAACCATCGATGTAGTTGAGAAAAGTGTCCAAACCCATTATGAAATGGAAGTAGCAGGAGTAACATATTCCACGCCAGCCTCCAATTTACATATTAAATGGTTTAGATGGAATGAATACTGGGTAACAAAACCCAATTATTCAATTTGTGCACGAGGTGATACTCCCGATTCCAGTCTAAAATGGATTAAGATTATATATAGATTTTGGTCAGTGTATTGTTTATTTTTGCTGCAAGGCCTCAATACTATTGTATTCACTATAACAATGTTTTTATGGTGTACCATTTGAAGTTGATGTATATTCTGCTCTATGAGACACTAATTTGATGTATGTAACAACTTGTGCCTTTTCCCCCTTAAACTCTTTTTTTTCCCTTCCCCATTTTTATTCCTGTATAACTCCCCTTTTATCATCCTAATTCTGTATAAACATGTATACACATTCAATAAAAATGTAATCTTGAAAAAAAGAAGAGTATATATATATATATATATATATATACATACCCCTTTGGTGCGGCACTCCAGGCAGAAAAATAACACACTCTCAAAGCGGCATGTATATGTATCAACATTTAATATGGCATTTTTTATATCATGATCAAAGAACATATCGGCATCCCGATAGCTGGTATCCCTAACCCTCCCTTCTTGTAGCCTAACTCTAACTCTCCCCACCCCGCACCCTAGTCCTAACACTCCCCATTAATGCCTAAACCTAAGTTTCCCCCCTTCATGCCTAAACCTAACTCTCCCCCTTAGTGCCTAACCCTAACCCCCCTAGTGGTGCTTAACCTTACCTTTCACTCTAGGGGTGCCTAACCCTAACCCCCCCCAAAACCTAACGCTAACCTCGCTATGCTACCTAAACCTAACCATCCCCCCCACCGCTAACACTAAGGGCGCCCTTCGTTCGGGCTCGCGTCCTTCTGTGTTCCAGCGTCGGGATTAAGATAGGTGTCTGTATTTTGACGCCTATCTTAAGTCCCGTGTCGGACTTTCAGAGCCGGGATTGAGGCCGGTCTCATAATTACATTCCTATATATATATATATATATATATATATATATATATATATATATATATATATATATATTTAAACAAAAAAACAACTAAATTTCATGCTTAGAAGATAAGCAGCACTACAGGAGGTACCTGGCTCTAGTTATTCTTGTAATGACTATGTTTTGCCATTTCTAAATGTTTAAATGTTATAATACTTGATTGCTTATATATTGCTATTTATTATGGCCTTATAGTGCCATTAACTATGTTATGCTATTTCAGATAGTTTAACTGCTACAATACATAATTGTTTAAAGTATACCATTTATTATGGCCGAATACCGCTACTAACTATGGCCAAATAATGTTATATGACTATAAAAAAAGTTTATGTTTTCTATTAAGGGTCCTTTGTGGATTTTGAATATTTTTTAGGAGCTTTGGACAGGTACCACTGACTCACTAAATGTTGTAAATCTATTAGGTATGTATAGTTTTACTGCTGTCTCTGATAAACCCCATGCTCCCTTTTTTGTTTTACAGTATTTGACTAAAATCATTTTAATTCTTTTTCCAGAGCTTAACTCTGATCCTTATTATAAACCCATTAGGAGTAGATATTTGATTATCAGACTTGGTCATATTTGGGTATGTACCATTTATTTATTTTCAGAAGGGCTTGTAATTCGTATATTTAATTTATATATAAATTTTATTTTTGTTTTTATGCCCGATTGGGTCATGATTAATCAGTTGAAGTACAGAGATAACCACCAACTTTCGATTATTACCTGTAAATAATACCCGTATGGGTAATCAATAGGGGTGAGCGGGTTCGGATTTCTGAAATCCGAACCCCCCCGAGCCCCCCCGATCCGAGTCCGATCCGAGTCAGGCTCGACTTTTCCCGCCTGACTCGGATCTGAAATCGAGGCAAAACGTCATCTTCCCGCCTTCCGAGTCTCGCGGGTTTTGGATCCTATATAAGGTACACACGTCGGCGCCATTTTCTCACTCGGCTGTGGACAGTGAAGAGGGAGGGTGGGAGTTAGGGCTGTGTAGTGTAGTGTAGTGCTGCTGTTGTCCACTACTTCAAAGTCCATAGGGGCTGGCTGTGTTGTGCTGTGCTGCTGTTGTTAATAGGGGCTGTGTCCACTACTTCAAAGTCCATAGGGGCTGGCTGGACTGTGTTGTGCAGTCAGTTCTCCATAGGGGCTGTGTCCACTCCAAAGTCCTGTGCAGTGTCCCAGTCCTAAAGGAGTGCTGTAGTGTTGTCCAGGGGGTGCTCTGTCCATCAGGGGTGCTCCCCCCAAGTGCTAAAAAAATAATATATTTTCTGTGTTTGTGAATTGTGTGCGCAGTAGCCGCACGTGCATCAACAAAGTAGTGCCAAGCGTGCGCCTGTGTCATAAGTAAAGGGCCGGCTGGCTTGACCGTTAAGGGTGCTGTAACCCCCGAAAGTACACTCCAGTCCAAACCAAAAAAAAAATTATTTTCTGTGTTTGTGAATTGTGTGCGCAGTAGCCGCACGTGCATCAACAAAGTAGTGCCAAGCGTGCGCCTGTGTCATAAGTAAAGGGCCGGCTGGCTTGACCGTTAAAGGGTGCTGTAACCCCCGAAAGTACACTCCAGTCCAAACCAAAAAAAAATTATTTTCTGTGTTTGTGAATTGTGTGCGCAGTAGCCGCACGTGCATCAACAAAGTAGTGCCAAGCGTGCGCCTGTGTCATAAGTAAAGGGCCGGCTGGCTTGACCGTTAAGGGTGCTGTAACCCCCGAAAGTACACTCCAGTCCAAACCAAAAAAAAAATTATTTTCTGTGTTTGTGAATTGTGTGCGCAGTAGCCGCACGTGCATCAACAAAGTAGTGCCAAGCGTGCGCCTGTGTCATAAGTAAAGGGCCGGCTGGCTTGACCGCTAAGGGTGCTGTAACCCCCGAAAGTACACTCCAGTCCAAACCTAAAAAAAAATTATTTTCTGTGTTTGTGAATTGTGTGCGCAGTAGCCGCACGTGCATCAACAAAGTAGTGCCAAGCGTGCGCCTGTGTCATAAGTAAAGGGCCGGCTGGCTTGACCGTTAAAGGGTGCTGTAACCCCCGAAAGTACACTCCAGTCCAAACCAAAAAAAAATTATTTTCTGTGTTTGTGAATTGTGTGCGCAGTAGCCGCACGTGCATCAACAAAGTAGTGCCAAGCGTGCGCCTGTGTCATAAGTAAAGGGCCGGCTGGCTTGACCGTTAAAGGGTGCTGTAACCCCCGAAAGTACACTCCAGTCCAAACCAAAAAAAAATTATTTTCTGTGTTTGTGAATTGTGTGCGCAGTAGCCGCACGTGCATCAACAAAGTAGTGCCAAGCGTGCGCCTGTGTCATAAGTAAAGGGCCGGCTGGCTTGACCGTTAAAGGGTGCTGTAACCCCCAAAGTACACTCCAGTCCAAACCAAAAAAAAATTATTTTCTGTGTTTGTGAATTGTGTGCGCAGTAGCCGCACGTGCATCAACAAAGTAGTGCCAAGAGTGCGCCTGTGTCATAAGTAAAGGGCCGGCTGGCTTGACCGTTAAAGGGTGCTGTAACCCACAAAGTACACTCCAGTCCAAACCAAAAAAAAAATTATTTTCTGTGTTTAGCCGCACGTATATATCAAATCGATATAACATAAATGGAGGACCAAACTTTCTCCGATAAAAATAAAATAGAGAAAGATCAAGAACCACTTCCTCCTAGTGCTGAAGCTGCTGCCACTAGTCATGACATAGACGATAACATGCCATCAACGTCGTCTGCCAAGGCCGATGCCCAATGTCATAGTAGAGGGCACATACAATCCCAAATGGCAAAGTTCAGGAAAATGACCTTGAAAAAGACATTTAAATCAGCTGAAGAGAAACGTAAACTTGCCAATATGCCATTTACGACACGGAGTGGCAAGGAACGGCTAAGGTCGATCCCTAGTATGTTCATGACTAGTGGTTCAGCTTCACATGACGATGGAAGCACTCCTCCCACTAAAAAAATCAAAAGAGTTAAGCTGGCAAAAGCACAGCGAAGAACTGTGCTTTCTAAGAAGATATCACAAATCCCCAAGGAGAGTCCAAGTGTGGTGGTGGTTGCGATGCCTGACCTTCCCAGCACTGGACGGGAAGAGGTGGCTCTTTCCACCATTTGCACGCCCCCTGCAAGTGCTGAAAGGAGCACCCACAGTCCACTTGCTGATATGCAAATTGAAGATGTCACTGTTGAAGTACAACAGGATGAGGATACTGGTGTAGCTGGCGCTGAGGAGGAAGTTGGCGAGGAGGATTCTGATGGTGATGTGGTTTGTTTAAATCAGGCTCCGGGGGAGACAGTTGTTGTCCGTGGGATGAAAAAGCCCATCACGGTCATGCCTGGGCAGAAGACCAAACATTCCACCTCTTTGGTCTGGCAATATTTCTATCCAAATCCGGACAACAACTGTCTTGCCATATGTACCATATGTAAAGGTGAAATAAGTAGGGGTAGGGACGTCAACCACCTAGGAACATCCTCCCTTATACGGCACCTGCAGCGCGTTCATAAAAAGTTACTGTCAAGTTCAGAAACTTTGGCTCAGACCGTAAGCAGTCCAGGGACACCTAAATCCCGTTGTCCTGTTGTATCCAAGCGCCTGCAAATCACACCGTCAACTCCCTCCTCGTCAATTTCCTCCTTAGTCAGGATCGGAAGTAGTCCTGCAGGCCATATCACTGGCATGACTGACTCTCCTATCCGGGATTCCTCCGGAGGATCCTGCATTGCTACGCCTACTGCTGCCGCTGCTGCTGTTGCTGCTGCTGCTGGGAGTCGTTCATCATCCCAGAGAGGAAGTAGGAACACCACTACTTTTACTAAACAATTGACCCTCCAACAGTCCTTAGCGAGGAGGATGAAGTACGACAGCAGTCATCCTGAAGCAAAACGTATAACTGAGGCCTTGACTGCTATGTTGGTGTTAGACGTGCGTCCGGTATCCGCCATTAGTGCAGTGGGATTTAGACAATTGATGGAGGTAGTGTGTCCCCGGTTCCAAATCCCGTCTAGATTCCACTTCACTAGGCAGGCGATACCGAGACTGTACAGAAACGTCAGAAAAAGTGTCCTCAGTGTCCTGAAAAATGCCGTTGTACACAATGTCCACTTAACCACGGACATGTGGACAAGTGGAACAGGGCAGACTAAGGACTATATGACTGTGACAGCCCACTGGGTAGATGTATCACCTTACGCAGCAACAGCAGCAGCGTCACCAGTAGCAGCATCTCAGAAACGCCAGCTCGTTACAAGGCAGGCTACGCTGTGTATCACCGGTTTCAGTAAGAGGCACACCGCCGACAACCTCTTAGAGAAACTGAGGGAAATCATCGCCCAGTGGCTTACCCCACTTAGACTCTCCTGGGGATTTGTGATATCTGACAACGCCACCAATATTGTGCGGGCATTACATCTGGGCAAATTCCAGCACGTCCCATGTTTTGCTCACACAATAAACTTGGTGGTGCAGAATTTTCTGAAAAGCGACAGGGGCGTGCAGGAGACGCTTTGGGTGGCCCGAAAAATTTCTGGCCACTTTCGCCATTCAGCGACTGCGTGCCGAAGACTGGAGCGCCAGCAAACACTCTTGAACCTGCCCCGCCATCACCTGAAGCAAGAGGTTGTGACGCGGTGGAACTCAACCCTCTATATGCTTCAGAGGATGGAGGAGCAGCAAAAGACCATACAAGCCTATACATCCACCTATGACATAGGCAAAGGAGGGGGTATGCACCTGACTCAAGCGCAGTGGAGAATGATTTCCGTGTTGTGCAAGGTTCTTCAGCCCTTCGAACTTGCCACACGTGAAGTCAGTTCAGACACTGCCAGCTTGAGTCAGGTCATTCCCCTCATCAGGCTTTTGCAGAAGCAGCTGGAGAAAGTGAAGGAGGAGCTAAGACGGAGCGATTCCGCTCGGCATGTGGGACTTGTGGATGAAGCCCTTCATTCGCTTTGCCAGGATTCCAGGGTGGTCAATCTGTTGAAATCAGACCACTACATTTTGGCCACCGTGCTCGATCCTAGGTTTAAAGCCTATGTGGTGTCTCTCTTTCCGGCTGACACAAGCCTGCAGAGGTGCAAAGACCTGCTGGTGAACACACTGTCAGCTGAAGCGGAACGTGACACGTCAATGGCTCCTTCTTCATTTTCTCCCGCAACTGGGGCTGCCAGGAAAAAACTTAGGTATCCTAAGCAACCCGTTGGCGGTGATGCAGGGCAGGCAGGACCAAGTTTGGACATCTGGTCCGGACTGAAGGACCTGGCAACAATTTCTGACATGTCTACTGTCACTGCATATGATACTGTCACCATTGACAGAATGGTGGAGGATTACATCGGTGACAGCATCCAAGTAGGCATGTCAGACAGTCCATACCTGTACTGGCAGGAAAAAGAGGCAATTTGGAGGCCCCTGTACAAACTGGCTCTATTTTACCTGAGTTGCCCCCCCTCCAGTGTGTACTCCGAAAGAGTGTTTAGTGCAGCCAGGAACCTTGTCAGCGAAAGGCGTAGGAGGTTGCTTCCACAGAATGTGGAGAAGATGATGTTCATCAAAATGAATTATCAGCTCTTCCAGGGAGACCAGCCTCCAGAAGGTACAGAGGGACCTGTGGTGGTGGATTCAAGTGGGGACGAGTTAATACTTTGTGAGGATGAGGATGTACACACTGAAGAGGGTGAGGAATCGGTGGATGAGGAGGATGAGGATGACATCTTGCCTCCGTAGAGCCAGTTTGTGCAGGGACACATTAATTGCCAGCTTGTTTTGTGGGGGCCCAAACGAACCAATCATTTCAGCCACAGTTGTGTGGCAGACCCTGGCGCTGAAATGATTGATTTGTTAAAGTGTGCATGTCCTGTTTATACAACATAAGGGTGGGTGGGAGGGCCCAAGGACAATTCCATCTTGCACCTCTTTTTTTCTTTGCATTATGTACAGTTTGGGGCCTAGTTTTTCTAACTGCCATCCTGTCTGCCACTGCAGTGTCACTCCTAGATGGGTCACGTGTTTGTGCCGCCCACTCGTGTCGCTTAGCATAGTCATCCAGCTACCTCGGTGCAACCTTTTGGACATAAAAACACTATTGTGAGGTGTGAGGTGTTCAGAATAGACTGGAAATGAGTGGAAATTAAGGTTATTGAGGTTAATAATAGCATAGGAGCAGAAAAACCTACAAATTCTGTGATTTTAGCTGTTTTTATGCTTTTTTTCAAAAAAATACAGATCCAAAACACAAAACCCAGAACCCAAAACACGGAAGGGTGGTTTTGGCAAAACCAATCCAGATCCAAAACACGAAGAAAGATCCAGATCCAAAACCAAAACACAAAACACGAAAAGTGGCCGGTGCACACCCCTAGTAATCAATAAATAATTTTTGGTATGTACCATTCATATGGCCAATAACTATGTGTATATACTCATTTTATTTATTTACCAAGTTACTCAAAGTCCATCTTTTTCACCCATTAAAAGATACAGTACCTACCCCTGATGAAGTGAAAAGACGAAACACGTAGGGTTTACTAGTTACGGTTCCATTGACCAGTTGTGTGAAGATTCCCTCCCTATTGAGTTCACACCTGTTTAAAGGTGAGGATGGGTCTCAAAAAAACATCACCTCTACAAAGGCCTTGGCTCACTGATTTATTGGATTTATGTTATGTTTCTTACTTTATGTGAACCAGAACTTTAAATGTTGAACCTATGATTTTATCAAAAATAAACATTTGGTATCTTTCTTAATTGTCCTTTTTGGCCTTTTGTTAGGTGATTTTCTGGTGGAGGGTATACCTCACAGGATCCCTCATGGTCTAATGTCAAACAGTTCAAAAGGAGAACACATTATTTAAACGTTTAGAAGACAGACTTTCACATTCAAGCAACCTGCTAAATCAAACTGTCTGAAAATGATTGCACATTGCGCACTTAGGATTTTTTATGTGTATATATATATATATATATATATATATATATATACACATATATATATATTAGAGGTGTGCACAGACCCCTGTATTTTGGTTTTAGTTTTGGATCTGGATTCATCTTTGTATTTTTGTTTTGCAAAACCACCCTCGCATGTTTTGGTTTTGGATCTGTATTTTTCTTATATATAAAACAGCTAAATTCATGTAATTTGGGTCTGTTTTTGTTCCTACAGTACCATTAACATTACTTTCCAGTCAATTTTGACCACCTCACAGTTCACAATTTTGTTCACCTGTATTGGCCAATGGCTGGCTGGCTAAACAAAGTGACAGAACAGGGGCACAAACACACTGCAGTTTAAAACACTATAGCACATCTATGAAAATTTGCCACACAGAAGTGGCAGACTCGATGTCAGTTTAATAAACTATATGACCCCATAGAAACAAAAAATTTTTTCATTAATCAAGAACTATATCTGAGGCCTGAGGGCAATATAGGGAGATGGAGGTAGAGTATGTATGTAGTAGAGGGCAGGTAAAGGAAGGAAGGATTGATTATTTAGTTGATTTAATTTAATTGTTTGATCGCTGAAGAAAATTTATGAGGGGGGGGGATGTAAAATGGCCAGCAGGTAGCAGGTCAGCCTTCTATTTGTATTTCATTTATTCTGTAACCCTTGTTGGGAATCCTTGGCTATTAAAATTATATTAAGATTACTTTCTTTTTAAAAATGTGTAGTAATGTATTAGAGCAATAATCAATAAAAATGTTTGTCTATGCAAAAAAAGATCATCACCAGTGTCTCCGCAAAATACAGCCCATTATGAATAGAAAAGTGGTGCAAGATGGAATTCTCTTTGGGAACTTCCATGCACCCTTATGATGGATATTAAAAAGGACATACACAGCGTAATAAACCAAGAACTTCATCTACAGAGGCTGTCACTTTTGTATATGGTGCCCTTCATCACACAGTTTAATAAGGATGAGGGCAGAATACGACAGACCCTAAAGAAACACTGGGGAATTCTGAAAATGGACCCAGTTTTATCAGGAATTTTACCTGACTAACCCATTATTATTTTAAAAAAAGCCAAAACCTCAAAGACCTCTTGGCCCCTAGTATGCTCCAACAAACTAAACCTGTGAGAAATGATCTAAACAAATGTCTTGGTGCATACAAATGTGGGCATTGTAACATGTGTAGGTAATTGCACCTGAACAGAAGACAATTCTCTAACTCCGATAATTCCAAAGTATACAATATGAAACAATTTATTAATTGTAACACTTGTTCCATTATTTATGTACTTGAGTGCCCGTGTGGCCTCAAGTATGTTGGCAAAACTAAGAGAAACCTTAAGTTTAGAATCCAGGAACATGTCAGGAATATTAAGAACAAAGTCGAAAGTCATTCTGTGTCCAGACATTTCAAGTTACATCATAATGCCAACCCCGAAAATTTACTGTTCAAAGGAACATTACATCCATCTCTGAATGATAACCGGAAATCAAATGAAAAAAAAACCTTTACATTTGAAACTGATGTTGCAAAAAAAAAAAAAACATAATTCACACATGCCAGCCACCATTTTCAAGGTACATCTGATTGGTTGGCCCAACCTTTAAAACAATGACAGAAGGCCTAATTCAGAAATGCATGCAACCTGATGTTTACATGCATCTCCAATGTTTTTTAGATCTGCGCATGTGGGAGAAGTTGCTCTGCTCATGTGTAGATCCGGAGCTGCAATGTCACTCGCAGTGCCCCAACACTACAGAATGATTGACATGCTGCTGCGTTTTAGGGTGGTGACAGGTGATAGGCAGCGTTCCAGAAAACGTGGTTGTGCTGGGCATACATTTTCCCAGCCATTCTGAGTAACCTGAGGGTTACTCAGATGTCCGAAGTTCATACAGATGATCCGATGCTATGTCCTTGGATCCGGCAGCAGAACAAAGAAGACACTTCCTGCAGCATTAGCATATTATCACACAGCCGCTAAGGTCAAAGACATGATATACATCCATCTCTGAATCAGACCCAGTACCCCAACATGTAATAACCTACTGTATATTTATAATTGAGTGCAAAACTAATAAGAAACCTTATATTGGCATTTTATCCTCTGAAAGGTCGGACAGGTGTAAAATGACCCTTCAGGTAATGTGAACCTTAAGTTGTTTGTCCTTAGCTAGTGCTTTTGCTTTGGGGCAAGACATAAAGCTACGTTGCCACACAGTGTCACGCACCGCAGCTCTTGCCGGGCTGTGACTAGGCGCGGCCGGTGTTCTCCCCATTCAAGTCTATGGCGTACGTGTGCATATGCACACACAGACCATAGACAAAGGCACACTAGTTGCGCCATCCATGCCGCGATGCGCTCGCATCGCAGCAACGATGATGCTGGCTACATCTGTAAATTCCTTAGTCCTGATTCTGAGCCACATCTAATGTGGTTATAATTCCCGATGGTTGTTCAATTCAATGTGACTCCAGCAGCCGTTATCACTATCACAAGCAGTTGCACCAGCCCCATCCTTGGTGCATGAGATTTGATGCACAGCTTAGTATAGGATGCCACTTTGTGTAAACAACACTATCACAGGAAATTTATATATATATATATATATATATATATATATATATACTACTGCCCCATTGCCACCCAGTAACACCCGTCAAGCTGCAAGTGAGAAGCGAGTGAGATGTTTATGACTCAGAATCGCTGGTAAGTACAGCACAGAATTGGGCCTGTTATTTTTACTTCTGAACTTCATGTCTTGGGCTGTCACCCTGCATCAGCATTTGATGGTGCTATAAGCAATTTGGGGTATATTTTCTAAACAGTGAAAACCCCTATTTCAGCAGAAAAAGAGGTTATTACTGTTCAAAGCAATTTACCAATGGGTTACCACTGAGAAATCATAGATTTATCATGTATTACCATTATAATAGGTGATAACCGCATCCCTGTAAGATGTTACTAGGATCATAGTCTTAGGGCGATGTCCCATGCAATGTCCTATTGCTATGTACTTTGCACAGTAATCTGTTCATTGGCCAAGTGCAGCCTTATTGGTTCACACGTGCCCAATATAGAGATGGGTGGAAATCAGGGGCCTCTTAAGTGAGGAGATGGCCTGTGTGCACTCCCCGTCTGGTGCCCCCTCCTCTCTCCCCGGTGGCCGGCAGCTGACTGACGTGGCTGGCCAGCCACCGCAGCATCTGTAGACTCTGGGCACTAGTGTGCCCAGAGTCTACTACGCATGCGCAGTTCAGCGATTCCCTCACTGCACATGTGCAAAACGCCAGAAAAATGGCCGCAGCAGCCATTTTCCGGCGTTTTGAGCACCGCTGGGACACCCGATGTGGGACCTCAGAGAGGTAAGTTTTAGTTAGTATGGGTGCAGGGTGTGCACTGCAAGCCTCCCGCACACCATGCACCCATTATAGATACTTCCCTAGGTGAAAATAATTACTGCGCATGCGCAAGCTCACCGTCCTGAGCACTCGCAGAATACTTCTACAAAATGTTTGTTAACCCAGAGAAAAGTTACACAGCCAGATGTACTAAGCTCTGAAAAGTGATAAACTGGAGAGTGATAAACTACCAGCCAATCAGCTCCCAACTGTCATTTTTCAAACACAGCCTGTAACATGACAGTTGGGAGCTGAGTGGCTGGTCGTTTATCACTCTCCAGTTTATCACTTTTCAGAGCTTAGTACATCTCCACCATAACTTGATGAATATACCCCATAACATCTTTCTCAATGTTAAGCATTTGTTTCATCAATCATGACTGTAGTATGCTTCTTAGTCCAAATATCAGGCATGCTAACCATCTAATAATTATAAAAGCTGTAGCTAAATGAAAGAAAAATAAGATAACAGCATGTCAGAAATTCTAATGTTGATGATTTGGATATTACTTCGGGGGTAATAACTCGTCGTGACGTACACAATAGAATGTTATAAATAGCCAATTGTTATTCTAAATAAACATAGTTAATAATCTGCATTAATGTCATGCAAATGATGGATGAGGGAGAATTTCCAGCTCTATTTAATCCGGAAAGACTCTCTTTTCTGCGACTTGACTTCCAGTTAGGGAACAAACCCGGCAATTAAAACTGAATATAAATGGCTCATTATGAATCAGTCCCAAAGTGATATCTTATCAGTTGCTTATGTTCCAGCACTAAAAAGAGGCTGGGGTGGTGCTGCGTTTCTATAAACATTTCCTAAAATCCTGTCTGTAAGCTCAAACAACAGTCTGAGGCCATAGCTGTTTTGCAGATGACTCTCGGAAGGAAGATGAAATCTATAACATCAATGCAGTTCATCATTTGCCAAGCTGACACTACTATGTTATCATGTCCTTGCACATGTGATGAGAACTAAGCTTTCAGAGAAGATGCAATTTTCTCTGCCATTTAACATAATTAGCCAGGGTGGGCTATGCCCGTTCACGTAAGAGAGACTACGAATAATGTTTTTACAAATAGTCAGAATGCATGGCATCTCAAACCTTTACCGTAACTACAAAGAGCAATTTCAAAATACAGTGAGTTACAATGATGAATATGGAGTATTCATGATGATTATTATAAGTGTACACTGAGAATTCAGTTAGAAATCTGTAGTGTTGGTTATTTTTTTAAAATAAAGAGGTTATTTATATGCATGACCCAATATATCCAGACAGAGCCAGAGAACAAAGGATTACAGCAGTACCTGGCACCGCGAGTAGCACGGGCTATACAAATATCACCTTCATAGGCTATATGTAATGTAAGGTTTATTATTGAAACTGAAAGCATCAACTGTGTAATCTATAGGCTGTATAGAACATTACACTGTCCTGAATAGCCTTTGACAGAAATACATTGATATATTTTTCAGGACATCTCATACCAAGAGAACAATACACAGCTCAGACAGGAATTATTTTAACCCTAAACTGAAGAGGTCTGTGGTTTCTGATAGAATTGAAATCCTGCTTGTTTCTGCCACTGCGTTTTCCCTGGTAAGTCTACGGGGATGGATTTTTATACTAGACAAATAAATATACTTTAAAGTAGATGAGCAAAAATTCAACAGCAGGAGGTCATATAGGACAAGTTGGCAATGCAAAAATATTATTATTTAACCTGATTGTGGCTGTTTATGTAACATCTTGTTCTTACCCCAACAAACAATACATTTGACCATTTCTTCTAAAAACTTTTATCATCTTTGTGGCCTGTAAGTTAATGTGCATGTAATTGTTGAAACGCCACAACTTTGCCTGCTTGTACATTTGGAGCCCCCTTCCCAGTGAATTAATTTTTTTCCCCTGATTTCTTCCTATGTACTGTTTTCTCAAAGCTTATTAAAGCGTTGGTATACCCCACTTGTGTTGAATGTGAGTTGCTGTTCGTGACGTTGGCATGGTGAAATTTGAAAAAAAGGGAAACGTTTAATGCTATAGAGCGTAGAAGATGTCGTAAGATTGGATGTGAGCTGTGACCTTTCTCCAAATCACAACCAAATACATAAGGTCCACCCTGTCTTTGAATGCTCCATCCTCTTAAACCTCTCCTTGCCATTTGGTAGCAAAACCATCAGGGATTAGTTAAAGAAAGTTATTTAGTATAAGATGACATCAAGACTGTCTTCAAATGTCAAGATCACATCAAGACATGACTTCAAGTATCATGCATGTGCTTTCTAATATTAACATTGGCTTGTGTGTCTTAAACTATGGCCTTGGGTTATGTAATTCTCCCATTGATTATCGCTACATCAAAGGTGATGGTAAATCATGTCTTTTTTGTTTTGAAAATTCTTGGTTATCCCCACCCTGTGTTCATAATTTCAATATCTTGCACACATCTCAAAATAGGATCTTAGGGTCTGATTCAGAGCCGCTCGTAAGCGGCGCTCATTCGCTCCGAGCGGTGTTCGCACAACTACGCATGCGTATGGGTTGTAATACGCATGCGCGAACCAGTCACTGCGGTCGGAAATTGTGTGCTGGCAAAATAGCGAATGCCTGCTAATTTGAGTGACAGAATGAGGCGTTTGTGGGTGGTAACAGGGGAAGGTGCTTGAAAACGGGGAGTGGAGATCCGAACGCAGGCGTGGCAAACGGTCAAAACGGGCGTTTTAAGGGTGTGCATAATTAACAAAGCAGCGTCATCGACCATGTCACTTGGTTGTCTTTTAGCCTGAACAGCTCGCATGATTGCGGTAGGAAAATGCTACCACAAGCACTGCGAGCAGTTCATACGCCTTTCGATGTACTCGATTAATCTAATAAATAGCGGAGATGACGTAGGATGCGAGCGGCCAGGGGGCATTTTTAAAAAAATAGCGAGTGCATGTTTCGTTCGCTCGTTCAGACATAGAGGCGTCAACAGACCGCAAAGAGCGAGTGCTCTATTTAAATATCCGGCCCCTTTTTCTGAACGAGCGAGCGCAAATAGCGTCCGGCTCTGAATGAGGTCCTTAGAGCATTACACTCAAAGATGTAGACATAATTGCAAATATCTGTCCTAATCTGTCCGTCATCCAGGGCAAACAATGTCTGTTTCACTAAAGATGCTATCCTGCCTTCTTAGTCCATGCTCAATGACGTTATACCCAGCACATCACTGATATAAACAGTCACGTGACAGTATGACAGGGACAAATTATGTAGATATGGATTATGTTTCTTGAGGAGTAGAGATGGGATAATCTCTAGAAAATGTCAGATTATTTTTTTTATTTTATCTTATTATTATTGTGTCAATGACAAATAATACATTAAGAAGATTGTTTTACATACTTAGAGCCACTCATTCCATAAACTATGATAGAATGCAGAAGGAACCATGCACATTGAAATTATGGGCAGTGCAATGCCTAATTTATGTATTTACTAAGAAAACAGTTATTGGTAAATAATATCAACAGTCAGTTTGTAGCATTGGTTATATACAATGTGACAGGGATTAAGCAATAATATGAATCTTGTGCTGTGTTGCAGGCCCTCATTGCACACTGCCCGGAATGATATCATCAAACTTTCTCAGATGGGATTTGAATGGTTTTGTGATCCCTATGTTCGCACAACTCCTGAACTAATGTTTATCTGGTTATTTCACCGTCATCATGTAAACTGTTAGATGGGCTAATAAAAGGACAAAGAACCTGACTTGACTATTGTTGCATATGTGTGTGCAGTCCTTGTAGATTAGGCCAACATGACCAAAATTTACACTACGCAGCATTTCTTTATGTGCACAAGTGTATGTATTTGTCCCTATAGTGCATTTCAAAGGGCACACACATATCACAGCTTTTACAGACAGCTCTGTCATATTATTCTACATCTACATTTGTGGTTTAGCAGACAGACCAGAAAATATATGTAGTAGGATGTAAACATCACTGCAGAGTCCAAGTTACTACTCCATTAGGATTTCCCTTTCATTGATTTTAACTTTAATGTGTTCCTCCGACATGCACAGATCTGCTGGCAGAAGTGGACTCTCTGGTAATTTACACACTTGGGGTATAAAGCCTAATAGCCCGCCTTATTAAGATGACCCAATAAGGAAAATTAGACTCCATTGCAGGAGGTCCCCAGGTCAATTCTCCCATAAGAGCCATAGTAGGATGCTGCTGATTAAGAAGTAAGCGAGTTGCCGAATCATAAAGCGAGCTGCAAGTCAGGGACAAGCTGCAGAAAAGTGTAGTGGAGAATAAGCTGGACAGTTGCCAAATGCATCATTATGGATGAAACACAGGACCTAATTCAGACTTCATGCAATTCTGAATATGGGTGCACCTTTTAGCAGACTACACAAGCACCGTGAACTGCATACACAACTTAGAGTGATTACAAGTGATTCATAGTCATTTGGCTATCGGCTGCATCTTGCATGTGGCTGAATAGGTATTACTGGATGGAAACAGAGCATTGCAGGGAGAATAAGTGTCCTGTGGGTGTGTCAAAAACATGTTGAGGGCATGTGGAATTCCTGTCTATTCAGAGATGAGCATGTGCAGAGATTAGTCTGACTTAAGATGGTCTCCTGCACCAAGCAAATGGCTGATGCAAATGCCAACTGCTCTCACAAGTGGAAGGCTGGGGACAGTAAACTGTCATAAATAAGTGGCCAATCCATGCATGGATGTTTGCATGGGTATCCATTTGTTGGAAGGGGATGCAATTGTGAGCTGTTTACGTGCAACTCTGTATCAGACTCACAATCTCCTGGACCTCTGAATAAAGACCTTCTCTAAGGAGTGTTCAGCCTCCCACAAAGCAGAAGATGCTGCTGCAAATACACCCTCTTCATGACTTTATTGTAGCTTAGTACGGTGGTTCTCAAACTTGGTCCTCGGGACCCCAAACAGTTCACATTTAGCAGATGCACAGGTGTATTCATTACTCACTGACACATTTTAAAAGATCCACAGGTCACTCTTAATTCTATAAGGAGACCTGGAAAACACGCACTGTTTGGGGTCCTGAGGACCAAGGTACTCATTCAGAGCTGCTTGCTGTTGGCGGGCGCTCGCTTCGAATGTGGGTGGAATTTATTTATTTCTTCTCCGGCCGCTCGCTAAGCTGTGGGAGACCACCCACAGCTTGTGCGAGCGGCCAGGAGACCATCGCGACCATTGGACTTGGGACAAGACCCTGGGGTAGGGTCTAGCTGCCACAAGCTCGAGTGGACTTCCTGCTCTAATAGAGCAGGAAGTCCACTATTGACATCACCAGTGATGTCAGTAACCCCTCCCAACAAACGCCAGGTGTTCCTAAGGGAACGCCTGCATTTGCCCGGCCACCCCCCCTACCCGCCCACAAAATAGGGCGAGCTGTCAATCAACATCGACAGCTGCCCCGTCTTGTAGTGAGCCCCATAGCGACTGAACTTCAGTCACTCAGCGGGGCTCGTGCATGCGCATACCGGACGTGGCGCATGCGCAGGGCATTAACATCAAGCCACTTGCGAGCGCACAGTGCTTGCGAGCGGCTCTGAATCGGGCCCCAAGTTTGAGTACCTGTAGCTTAGTAAAATAACCCTGCAACATGAAATCTCATTGTTTGTAAATTGGTTGAAAAGCCAGTTGTGAGTCATTCATGCTTGGCAAGGGACGCCCCTGTCCTGCCCACCTCCTCCCAGTGCTCTTGTGCATAATAGGCTTGTGATGTCAAGACAGCATTTTATAGTGGGAATGCTCTTTTGCATGACCTCTAATGACTAGGGCCCTCATTCAGAGCCGTACGCTCTGAGCAGAGCGCACGCTCTGAATGAGGGCCGGGCTCCATTTTCATGGAGCGTCCTCCTGGACGCTCGTATAGCTGTGGGTCACCACCCACAGGCTATACGAGCGTGCATTGTGATGGTCGCGATGGTCGAAACCATCGCGACCATCGAATTTGCGAGCCGGAGCCTGCGGTTGAGGTTTTCAACCGCAAGCTCCGGAGTGATTTTGGCTCTATCAGAGCCAAAATCACTCCCACTGACATCACTAGTGATGTCAGTGGGTCGGCTTCTGACGGGAGGCGTTCCCGTGGGAATGCCCCCGTCAGGGAGGCACGCCCCCGGCACGCCCACCAAAGGGGGCGTGCTGTCAATCAACATTGACAGCACACCCCCTTTGATCGGACACAATGAGCGAAGGACTTTCCTTCGCTCGTCGCATCTGGCGCATGCGCACGACGGAGCTCCCTCCGTCGTGCGCATGCTCAGTCCATAACATCGACCCACTTGCGAGCGGACAGCCGCTCGCGAGTGGGTCTGAATCAGGCCCTAGATTCTGGTATGTCTATTAGCAATGTGTTTATTATACTTGCTGCCTCTTATCCACACCTTGGGGAGGAACTGATGACTAAGTAATATATTATTTCTGCTATAGAGACACATTTGTTGCTTGTCCAATGAATCTGTTGCTATATATGTTGGTATCCCATGAGTCCCCTTTTTTCTGCCCACAATCTTTTACTCATTACATATATTTTTAAAGAATTTAAACTCATGAAAATTCCTCAACCATATGGACATATGCAAAAGGCTCCATTATTTGGGACCTAAAAGGAAATATGGGAAGTATTTTGTGGTCTGAGCAAATTTTGGTGGTATGGGTATCCCAATACTTCTATAGTGGAGGTTTTATATGTGTAGCTTTCATTGCAGTGTGTAGTATAAATGGTTTCTATATTCATTTTTTTTAAAATTTTGCAGATTTCAATGTCACCATTCTTTACATTTCTTTTCTTTGTAATTTGCAGTTTGTAAATCCATCCATGGACACCAGGATTAATGTCTGGCTTGGTTTCAGGTTGCCAAATTGAAAAAGATTCATCCATTTTGCCTGTGAAGCTGAATGACAAAATTACTTCCAACACAGTTGGGATATAACTGCATGTACAGGCTTATAGGCTGCCCTTATTTAGTAACATGCCTGGGAATTATCCAGTCTATTTAGATTGAATTATTACTGTGTATCGCAGTGCTTGTTGTATCCATTGTGGCCAGAATATCGGAATGTAAACTGGTATCACCCATATAAAGGTATTCTTTACATTAGGATATTTTGATATTCAATGAAGCTATGTACCATGATGTGCAACCTAATAAACCTCAGGCCCATATGAACGTCTAACCTTCATAGGGGCCACACATTAAACTTTTTCTCAGTATTAAGTGAAATTTAATCTAAGAAAGATACACCTACAAATGTGTCCACATATACCTAGCTTTAAATCAGACTTTGCGACTAAGTCACACAATTCCCCCCCTTAACGCTAACCCTCCCTTAGTGGTGCCTAACCCTAACCTCCCCCCAGTGGTGCCTAACCCTAACCCCCCCCGGTGATGCCTAACCCTAACCCCCCTTCCCGCTCCCTAAACCTAAACCTCACGGGGGGGTGCCTAAACCTAACCTCTCTCCAGTGGTGCCTAACCCTATCCCCTCTTCCCCTACCCTAACCCTCCCTGGGGGGGAGCCTAACCCTAAGTCCCCCTGGGGGTGCCTAAAACTAACCCTCATCCCCCCCACGGCTAGCAGCTAGCAGTCCTTGCTTACCTTCATTTGGGATGCCGTGCGACGGGATTTTGGCATCTTGCTAAAGATAAGCGTCGGTATTTAGACGCCTATCTTTAGTATAGAGTCAGGCTTCCAGCATCGGGATTCCGACGTCCGACATTCCGGACACCGGTAAATGAACTGCATCCCATACTAATCCTGAATGCCCAGGACAATATTGGATAAGTGACTTTGGATGCAGCTACAATGTGACAAAGACACTAACTTAAGAAAAGAGAAACAAAGTCTTGGAATCGCTTCTCATGGCAGAGCACCTAAGTTGCACCATGCGTCTCATGCCATGTGGTGATAAAATGATAGTGTATGAGGACATATCTGTACCTTCACTTTTTTGACTGTTAACTGGGAGTAAATATGGTGGATATATTTATAGAATATGAAGTTACTGTAATGGCCATATTCCATACAGTATGCCATTTTCATGCACTTATTTATTTATTACCAGTTATTTATATAGTGCACCCATATTCTGCAGCGCTTCATAGAGAATATTTGGCAGTTCACATCAGTCCCTGCCCCCAGTGAAGCTTACAATCTATATTCCCTATCACGTGCACACACACACACATACACATTATGGTTCATTTTGTTGGGAGCCAATTCATCTACCAGTATATTTTTGGAGTGTGGGAGGAAACAGGAGTACAGCACCGGGAGGAAATCCACGCAAGCACAGGGAGAATATACAAACTCCACACAGTTAGGGACATAGTGGGAATCGAACCCATGACCTCAGTGCTGTGATGCAGTAATGCTAACCATTCCTGAATCCTCCACACTTTTACATTACTTCTCCCAGTTTTTATTCCCTATCCCAAACGCGGCCCTCAAGGCACCCCAACAGTTCAGGCTTTAGATATATCCATGGTTGAGCACAGGTGGTTAAATCAAATTGACTGAGGTTCTAAGTAAGTCACCCGTGGTCAAGTATGGATATTCTTAAAACCTGGACTGTTAGGGTGCCTTGAGGACTGAGGACCTCATTCAGAGGCACTCGCAAAATGCGAGCGCTCGCTCTGAATGAAGGCGGCCGCATCTATTTTCTGGCCCTGCCTCCTGGCCACTCGCTAGGCTGTGGGTGACCACCCACAGCTTTAGCGAGCGGCCAGGTTGATGGTCGCGATGGTCAAGACCATCGCGAACATCGGGGCTTGCGACAAAACCCTTGTGGTAGGGTCTTGTCTTCCGCAAGCCCCAGTGAGCTTTCGGCTCTATTAGAGCCGGAAGCTCACCACTGACATCACGAGTGATGTCAGTAGGGCCGCCCCCTAATGGCAGGCATTCCATCGGGAACGCCTCCGTTTGCCAAGCCACTCCCCCGCCCCACCTACAAAACGGTGCGAGCTGTCGATCACCATCGACAGCCGCGTCTTTTGTAGTAAGCCCTGGAGTGAGAGAATTCCTCTACATAGACCCCCTTGCGAGCGCATCGGCGCTTGCGAGCGGGTCTGAATGAGACCCTGAGTCTGGGAACCTCTGCCCTATACAATATACAAAGTCATTGTTAACTTTCTCTATTTTGATTTAGTTAACTGCAACTTACTAATAGTGTAATTAATTAACTTATATAAATGACCCATTTAGTGCAGGTCTACCAACCCTTAATTATAACAAAACATCAATTTATGACTTCAGCTTTGTATCATTAACATAATTTCTAATAAGCAACTCATTTTACATTTTTTTTTAGATAGTAATAGTTATTTCTTATTAGGTTATTTTAAGAGTTCCTGGAATCAGAACTACTCAGAAAATAATGACTGGGTCACACAAATAAGAGACAACTGCTGCAGTTCCTGTTCTGACCACATGTGGCAATGCAGAGATTTACAATTCCTACCTATTCTGTCTGTTAACTATGTACTATAGCTTACTACTATGGCAGAATGTTTTTGGTATATTATGCTGGAAATTAGATACATGTGTGTATATTATAGTTATGCTGAAACTGTAAAATAAACACATATCCAGGATTTCTGTCTGATGAAAGGTAAGGATGGAATTTCTGCTAACAATTATTGTATTTGATCCATTAAAATGTTTACTTAAAAATAGTAGTTTATAATAACTTAGATGATTTATAATAGTTACACATTCCATTATGTAACACAGGTTCTTCAAACAAACATTTAGGGGTAGATTTACTAGAGTACAGGTTTTTAAAGTTGGGTCAGTTGCCCATAGCATTCAATCAGATTCTACTTATCATGTAGCTAGCACCTTCTAGAAGATAATAGCTAGAATCTGATTGGTTGCTATGGGCAACATCTCCACTTCTAAAAACCTGCACTTTAGTAAATATACCCCTTATACTACACTTTACTATATGAACATTTGTTATAGTAACCCCTAAATATAATGAATTCAAAAACCTAAATATTTTGTATATTTTGGCCATATGAAATAATCTTGATATAAAGTCACACTAAGTCAGTTTTCCCCTTTAATGTTAATTCTAATTATTTATTTGTAATATCACTGAATAGGTTATATTTTAAAAACTGAAAGAATATTTACCTAATATTAATTATTTGGAAGCCATTTTGCTCTGTTTTGAAACATCTATATATGCAGAGCTGTTATTTTCACTGTATTCCATCACACATCATAATGGTAGAAAGGCTGCACAGCACGTATTTCTGAACCAGCATCAAATCATAGTGTACAAATGCCACTATTATTATTACAACTTGAATCATTAATGAATGTACTGCTAATAATGATGACAGACATTATAATTTTTGGCCTTTAGGGGAAGCAAAAACACCAAAAGATGAACTGGTAACAAGCAATGTCTGTAACAAAAAGGTGAATAAATAGGTCACGGATGACATCTCCTAACCCAGAAAATTAGCCATAGAGACAATCAAATAGTCTATCAAATAAGAAATACTTCATACTGCCATTTCTTAATCTGAGCATTTGATAAAACACACAAACCCGTTAAATATTTAGGAAAAAAATGCAAAATTGTATACATGCCTAATGAGAACCAAATAGGCAAAAAGATACATAAGTAATAATAACAACACAAACAATACCACAAAATAAAAGGCCTCACAAGAATCACAGAGAAGAAAAATGTTAAAAGATTAAACCAGTATATAATCAATTTATCATCTGTGCTGCATTCTGCTTTCCCAGGTACAGTAATACTAGCATAGGAAATATAACACTTTGTGAACACAATGTATATAAATACAGCATATAACCATTCATATTTATACAATAATGTGTATACATACAATTTAGGTAAAAAAACCCCCAGCAAACAATTATATTTGTGAAGATGATAGCAAATTATGATTTGAAAAAAAAAAAACAACAACTTCATTTTGTAGTATTTACAGTAGAGTCTGACTGACACAAATGCAAATACGTAAAATGGGCCTATGCATTAGATAACGGAGTTTCAAGCAAGGAAACATGACAGAAAAAAATTCTGTATTTCCAAACAGTTTATAAACACTGAGCTCAGTCTATCACTAAATCTATTGGAGATTGGGCAATTATGAACACTCTTCAATTCAAATGGTTTTACAAATGAGTGCAACACCCTGAAACAATGGGGCATTTTCGTTTAGAAAATATTGTGTACTCGAAGAGATCAGTACTGTGATATAACATTTTTTAGAAAATAGTTTGCTAAATTTTGATTTACAAAAACAACATACCATGAATTTTTAAGCGGTCATAGAAAAAAAATTATTGTTTATTCCCTAGCTTAAAAAATTCTTAAATAAGCATCTAGAAATAACACCAGAACAGTAAATGTCATATTTAGGTATGAAATTAAACAGACACAATACCTGTCTTAATAGCATATTTTAAGGTGGTTTTGCAGTTAAGTAGGATCCCTTCCAAGTTCTGTGGTTGCTCAGACAATTCCCAGTTATATTCCTGAAGAAGCTCATTTGGGTAGTGAAAATCAATCACTTTGGTGGACCTGTCAAAGGTTTTGACCACATATTGCAATAAATTGTCTATAACTTCTTGTAAGAAACACAGTGTTTCCGTCTCTCCATTTTTTGCAGGTAGAAGATCTGAAATGTGTTAAAGAAAATCTATTTAGGTCAATTCCTTTGTTTCTGCCTTATACACAATATAATTATTAAACATTTGTGCAGAAAATTCACAAAAGCAAATGTAATGTGCAAATTGTAAATAATGTAGACTGTGAAAAATATTAAAATATTTCTTATATATAGAATAAGATTTTATATTATTATTATTATTATTATTATTATTATTATTATTATTATATTTATATTATGTTTTGAGTGCTTGATTATTTGTAGGTTATAATAAAAAATCATGTTTTAAATATATAGTTTAAATTGGATTTTTTAAGACTAACTACATAAATGTAAATTATATACAGCAAGTCTATTATCTATTATTTTTTTCTGCAGTAGTATTAAAATACATTGTTTGAAAGAAAATTCCACGGTTAGTATATTTAGCTTTAAGTGTTTTCTCCAGAGCAATCTCCTAATCAGTGAGTATCAATTAAATGCTTATCTCCAGAACCAGGCACCTCCAGAAGCATTTCTTGTAGGGGTTGAAAAGACCATGTCTAAATTTCACATTATGTGCTTCAATAATGCAGAACAGAATAACATGGTTTATTTGTATAGCTGTGGATTTCCTTGAACCAATTTTTTAAAAGAAAATTAAAATAACATATATATATTTTGCACACACACATATATATATATATATATATATGTATATATATATATATTTTTTTCTGTATGTATACATATATATATATATATATAATAAGTATTATGTAGTTACAAAACAAGAAATGGAAATGTAGCAGTATTTTGGGGACTTTAATATATATTTCCATGCTTTTATATGCGCTTGATGTTTTTTTAACCACAAAAAGGAAAATAGATTTTACTAGCCAGATACATACCTGTTGAATACAATAAGGAGAAGTTTATTTCACCCTTCTCACAGTTGCATACATTCTTGTCACAGTTGCAGGCTATTTCTTTGTTGCCAGAGCATATTTCATCTTTGGTGGCAGGGTCTGCTGATTTATCCCCCTCTCCATAAAGTAATGCTAAACAGTAAGACAAAATTGGATAATTGTTGTTTTAAATATGAAAATACACATGGAAAAAATACAGATATATTAATGTGATAAATCAATGATTGAATTTAATGAATTAAATTATTTTTGTCACTTACAGCATAATTTTGAGCTGATCCCTCCTGTAAATTTCTGCGCAACTTGACACCAAGCTTTTGCTGGAACAAAAAATAATAATAATAATAATAATAAAATATATATATATATATATATTTAATCATATATCACATATGAGTGAATAAGCATGTTCAAATCTCTGTCTGTAACTCTCTGTATCTCTTTCTTTCTGTCTTCTGTTAATTACTCTTAATGAAAGAAACACTTGTTTTAAATCATATTTGTAACCAATGGTCTCTATTTCTGAACTACTAATATATTGCATACTGTAGCATACAGTACAATAAGTAAAACACAGCCTAGAGCACTGAGCACTGATCTTTGGTCACGATGCTTATTTATAATTCCAGGTGTAATGTTAATGACTGGTTACCTGCTGAGAAAGACGATGCACCCCTTACCTGTGCCTGGATTGTCAGATTCATTGTTCCCGTCTTCTGCCCCAAAGGACCAAAAGCCAGAGCCGGGAGATGCCATCCCGAATTTTGGAATCACAAGCAAAAGTCGGGAACCAGCTGATGTGAATTCTGCTGCTGAAAAGCTTTGACAAGAGCATAGAAATTTACAGCCAATGTAAAGCACGGAGCCGTGTGGAGAAAATAACTGTGAGGGGCAATGATGTGTGCAGAGGTCTGGATGTCCAGCAGAGAGCTGGGTGTTCAATAGAGCACTGAAAAGAGACAGGCAAAGTGAGCTGCAGGTTTGCACGGAGCAGCCGGCATCCAGCTGTCTGCGTGTAGCTGTCTGTGGTGCTGAAAGTCTCTATGAGTGTAGCTGTCTGTGGTCCTGAAAGTCTCTCTCCGTGTAGCTGTCTATTTCTGAAAGTCTCTCTGCTTGTAGCTGTCTATTGATTTGAAAGTCTTGCTGTATGTATGCTGACAGTGTCTCTATGTAGCTGTCTAGTGCATGTTGCTAAAAAGTCTATCTGTATGTACCTATCCATGGGGCTGAAAGTCTCGCTGTATGTATCTGTCTATGGTGCTGACCTGACACTGACTACGGACTCTGCGTAGCTGTTTATGGTGCTGAGAATGAGTCCGTGTAGCTGTCCATGGTGCTGATACTGACTGTCACTTTCTATGGTGCTGAAAGTCTCTGCGTGTAACTGTGTATGGATCTGAGACTGACTGAAAACACTGGACTCCTGTGTAAGTGACTAAGACCTCAGTACTATACGCATAGTCAGACTCCTGTGAGAAACCAACCACAACATTCCCTCCCTAAGCTCTTTCAGCCACCTATTGGTTAACAACAGTCTTTTGTAACAGTATTTTGTAGGACAAATTACATGGGAAGACCTCAATAGCTCTAAAATGACACTGCAGGACGTCACCAAAACGTGAAAAAGAATCCGGTGTGTAAAGATTGACGTTTGTGTACATTATTACTTATATGAAGAGTGCATTGAATGAAAACACTTAATGCAACAATGACAGGGATCTTTCTTGATGTATAATTTTCAGAAACAATGTGGTGTTTTAAGCTTGTTAAAGGTTCTTGTCTTCAATTCAAAGTTCCTGATGCTTATTAAGAATCAACATACCACCAGTATCTAAACTCTATGAGATAGTATTGATTAGGTCTATTTGAACAAGTGGAAAATAACCTGGCAGATGTATATAGAGAGAAGTAGTAATCAAGAACAAAATGAAAATTTTGCTTTCACACCTGCACTTTTTATGCTTTTAATGCTATTTCACCGTGTTAAAGAAAATATTGCATAAATGGAATAGTATGCATTTATATTGATGCTAATTTATTGTATAAGCTGTAAGAATAATCATTGCAGCTTATAAAAACAATCTCGTCACAAAAGCAACTTTCATTATGTCATGTTGTTTTCTACAATTCTCCTTAAACATTTCAGTCATGGTTTATGACATTTTATAATAATATATAGTAAAAGCATTATATTTGTTATATAGTTCCTTCTTATTACAAGCCCCAGATATAGTCTGAACATTTTGTAAATATTGTATGAATTTGTAAGTATGCAGAATTTTCTGTAGAATCCTAGTTCTTTTTTCTGGTCTAGAAATATAGTTTTTTTTTAAAGAAAATAATAATAACACCTCTCACCCATTATCTTGAGCCCAGAAGCTGAAATGCCAAAGATGGGCTTAGTCATCATTAGAATTGTCACATAGGGATCCTTTGTGCAAATTCCAGCTAGGTGACCAATGAAGCGTGAGATTCAAGGCTGAAACAGATTTATGCCCCCACATCTAGATGGGACCCTGCAGGCACCACTGCCATTTCCCAGCCCTATTGGCTCCACACGACTGAATAAGAGATACAGGCATATCAGTCTTATGTAGAATAAGTGAGAATTGTTCAAAAGGCATAGATATATCTTCACTGGAAAGAGTAAGCTCTTAGTGCAGAAAACTTTACATGATGTTCAATTATGATCAGAAGAAGAATTTATTATAGCAAACAATCAAGATAAATATGCCTAATTGGTAAACATTTATTTTGAATGGTTACGCACAGATAAATGCAAATTCTTCTGTACTTTGACATAGCATGATATATTTGAAAATGAATGTGATACAGTATACTCAAATGATTTACTTGCTTGATCATGGTTTTGACTTTGTTTATTTGGAGCTTAAAGGAATATTAAACCACAATTATATATAGGTGCATATATATATATATATATATATATATATAAACAAACACACACATGGTATATATATATATATATATTATATATATATATATATATATATATACATGTGTGTTCAGTGCATTGTTTAGTGCTAACCTGACATTCTCCAAGAGCTCTCCATTGGTCAGGATACTGTACTGTACATTTCTGCAAACCAAGTCCACCTAGCTGTCAGCCACTTGTGGAGCATGCTGTAATATAATGAAAGTGCTGTAAAAGAAAACTTCATATTAGTTAGTGCAAGTGCCCCATGCATTCTGGCAAAGAAAATTAGTTTGTGGAATAAGATGACACTATTTTATGGATGAGCAGAAGTTTGTACTGTCCAAGGGAAGGAGTTGGGTGGAGTGTTAATGTTAATTTAAATCAATCTAAATGTAATAATATTAACTGAGGGAAAATTAAGGAACTGAATAATACTATTTTCAGGAGAAAAATCGAAGAGATTAACTCACTGAAAGTAGTGAATCTAACCTGCTAGAAGGCTGATCTTTTGATGGGACATTTAATCTCTTGTACTGTGCACCGGAAGAAGTTTTTCTGCCTCTCAGTTCACCAAGGTGTATGTCTAGTTAGTCTCCTGATGGCAGAGTGCCTGTATAAAACTAAATGTGTGTTAGACAGAGTACCTAGGTGCACAATTAAATCAAATTTGCCTTGAACATAGAGTTAAATTTGCACTAGATTTGTGTGTTTCTTTAGGAGAACTGCATGTCCCTAATATGGTAACCTGCTGAAGAAGAGTAAAATAGAGTGTTGTGGACTTAGGGCCTGATTCACTACGGATTGCAATACTGCTTACTCACACAGTTCAACTGCGATATCAAGTTAATCCACTGCGATAGCGATGCAAAGTCAGCACTACATAAGGACGCCCACTTTACCATACGCACATCCGTAATACTTAGCAGAATAGTGAACACATTGGTACAATCAAGTACCATGCACGCCATTGAAACGGTGTTCGAACGCACTGGCACACCTGCATTCAACCGACAACCCCCCCACCATCACCAACAAACCGCACTTCATGTCAATCACCCTGCGATGGGCCTGCATAGCCTCTGCGTTCACAGTCCAGATCACAATAGCTAGTTCACGCACGCACACCGCGTTGCGTACGCATGTGCAAAATGCAACAATCGCCTGATTGCATGCATATTAGCAACTACAATCCTTGCTGAATCAGGCCCTTAGCTAAGTATAGTCAATCTAGTTGTTTGTTATAAAAATATTTAAGCTTTTATAATATATTAATTTCAAAAAGTGACTTGACAGTATCTGTACTATATCTGGCTTCTACAATTTTAAATGGGCTCTAATGGGTACTAAGCTCTGAAAAGTGATAAATTAGAGACTGATAAAGTACCAACCAACCAGCTCCTGTAATTTTTCAAACACAGGGCCTGATTCAGAGCCGGACGCTATTTGCGCTCGCTCGTTCAGAAAAAGGGGCCGGATATTTAAATTGAGCGCTCGCTCTTTGCGGTCTGTTGACGCCTCTATGTCTGAGCGAGCGAATGAAACATGCGCTCGCTAATTTTTAAAGACACCCCCTGGCCGCTCGCATCATATGTCATCTCCGCTATTTATTAGATTAATCGAGTACATCGAAAGGCGTCTGAACTGCTCGCAGTGCTTGTGGTTGGATTTTCCTACCGCAATCATGCGAACAGTTCAGGCTAAGAAACAACCAAGTGACGTGGTCAATGACGCTGCTTTGTTAATTTTGCACTCCCATTAAACGCCCGTTTTGACCGTTTGGCACGCCTGCGTTCGGATCTCCTCTCCCCGTTTTCAAGCACCTTCCCCTGTTACCACCCACAAATGCCTCATCCTGTCACTCAAATTAGCAGGCACTTGCAATTTTGCGAACATACGATTTCTGACCGCACTGACTGGTTGGCGCATGCGCATTACAACCCATACGCATGCGCAGATTTGGCGAACATCGCTCGGAGCGAACGAGCGGCCACTTACGAGCAGCTCTGAATCAGGCCCACAGCCTGACATGAAGGTTAGGAGCTGAGTGGCTGGTAGTTTATCTCTTTTCAATTTATCACTTTCTAGAGCTTAGTAGATCTCCCCCTTTAAGTCTTCAAAGTAGATGATTTGCATCATTTAGAACCTTTAATGATCTTTTTTTAATGAAATAACAAAGCAAATCACCTTTCCAAAATTGTATAACATTCTTTTATTAAATGTTTGATATTTATATTTGCTTCTATCATTTGCTCTTTTAACTTGTTTTCTTTTTTTCTGGGTATTTCTGTAGAAAAATATTACCAATAAATTATTGATTTGTACTGACTCTGTGAACCCACATGCTTGTAAAGACCCTGTAAACTAGCAATAGCTGTATAAAATTGTTTTAATTTATTTACTTTTCTGTAAGACCTACAGATTACATCAAGCCGAGGGGCTCATAATAATTGATATTCTTTAAATTAATGCTATTAAAGACAAAAAAACAACAATTTGAATGTATTATATTTAACTCTTACAACATACAATTATGAATAAGCTGTAATTGGTGAGAATTTTGAAACTTTATGTCAACATCAACCAAACACCTTATGAGTGATTGTAATAACAGTACCATTTTATTAATCATTAGCTGGGACCCCCGGCATTGCCCGAGTTGAAGACTGGACCTTGAAGTACACCTTCAGCCTTAATTTGTTTACATTGTCCTTCCCTATTACCTCATTCCATTAATCCTGAAAAAGACCCCACTGTTTGTTAACATGCATGCAAACAGTGACGTAACTACCATAGCTCCAAAGGGTATGGTTACTGTGGTGTTTGAGCTGCCTCTGCGGCCCACCGCTCCCCCTGCATCCAGTCATGCACTCAAGGTGGGCTGGTCCAGTCAGGGCCTCCGAAGTGGGCCAGTGTGGCAGCAGTGTTGATTTGTTGCTGGCCTGCCAGCTGGTTACAGCTGATGTTCTGGCAGGCAGACATGGAGAGACAGTGCCACTGGTTGCAAAGCAATCAGAGATTGGAGACCGACAGCCAATCAGCAGTGGCAGCTCCCGATTGGCTCTGCAAGCTTGACTGTCTTGCAACCGGCGCCAGATTCAAATTGCACTGGTGCTGTCTGTCTATGTTTGCCAGTGCGCCACCCATAATTGGCTGGCAGTCTGGTACCAAATCCACACCTGCTGGCTGCTGATGGCACAAAGGGAGAGGCAAGAGGCTGCTGGAGAGACACATGGAGGTGAGTTGCTGGGGGGCATAACATGTAAAGGACATTACTGTGCAGCATAATGTTATAAGGGGCATTACTGTGTGGCAGAATGTGTGAGGGGCACTACTATTGTGTGAAATAATGTGTTATATGGGGCACTACTACTATGTGGCATAATCTGTAAAGGGCATTACTGTGTGGTATAATGTGTAAGGGGCATTTCTGTGTAGTTTAATGAGAATTACTTTGTGGTATAATGTATAAGGGGCACTACTACTACATGGCATGATGTGTATAAGGCAGTGGTTCCCAAACTTTTTAGAATCACAGCACCCTAGAGTATCAGCATTGTTTTCACAGCAACCCTAAGCGAAAAGTTTGTTATTGAGAAATAAAAAAAAAATGTAGTAAAGTGAAGTAAATTGTGCTTACCTGTCATCCTTAGGTTCAGTTATGTGGTGGTGGACAGGTTTGTGCTTTTGTTTTTCCATATATTTACATTACATTGACCATAAAGAATTTGATTTGGTGCTGGACCATCATTGTGAGGCATCCCTGTAAGTGTTCCAAGGCACCCCAGGGTGCCACGCCACACAGTTTGGGAACCACTGGTATAAGGGCATAACCTTAAGGTGTGGCGTAACCTGAATAGGGTCTATGTGGCATAACATGAATGGACTCTGTGTGGGGGCAAATGTATGTGTTTTTTTACCTCTGGTGGAACCCCTTTAAGATCTTGCTATGTGACCCCCAAAGTTCTTGTTACACCCTTGCATACACACACAGAGGGCTGACTAATACTTATATGGTCACTTTAAAAAGGACTAACTCTGGATTTAATATGAACTTGCATGAGTAATAAAGTTGACACTTGTTCAGACTGTGAGGTTAAAAGGATACTTTTGTAGCTTTCAGACAGGTTTTAAGCAGACTGCCAATTTCCACTTGAGATAGCCCTGAAACCTGTGTAATTTAAGAGTGTCCCCTTTTGTAGGGATTGTGTGACAGTGTGTGGCCCAATAATATGACCGGAGATGCGCATGTGGTCGGATGAGAACTGGAGACACTTTCTGTACAATTAAGGGGGATATTCATGGGAGCTTGGAGAGATATAAAGTGACTTATATAACATATTGGTTCTCTCATCAGCAGACCAGGTCTATCCCGCAGTGTTCAGTTTTGTGTTCTATAGCCTACTACAGCTGCATCATCAATTGGTTTCTTAATTGCCATACATCATGAGATATATGATCTGGTACAAGATGCCGGCATTCGAAATCCCTGCAGTCAGAATCTCGACACCGCCATAATGACTAGGTTACCATCCTGATGGCTCGAGGTAAATATTCCTAACCTAACCCCTAACTCTAGCATGACCTAACCATCCCTCTCCGGTGCCTAAACATAACCTCCTCCCTAGTGTCCAAACTTAACCCTCCTCCATTAGTGCCTAATCCTAACCCTCCCCCCAACCCCACTACTTACCTTCAGGATTTTGATGGATTATTACCAGCATTCCTATAAATAAATTGAAACAGTGAATAGTTCACTTGTACAGATTTTGTGCATCAACAATATTTGTACAGATTCTGTAAACCAGTAGTTTCTACAGTCCCTGTAATTCACAAATATTAGTACAACACCAAGACCATTACAGTAAAAATGAAGTCATACCAAGAAGCTCATAAATAATATTCTTAAAAGCGCTATAAAAATAACAGCTTGCATGCGCTATATTAATGCTTTAGAACATACGTTTATAGGAACACTGTAATTGGTGTAGTTTTGAAACTATATTTCAACAGCAGCCAAACTTGCTAGGTGTGATTGTAATTATACCACTTAATTAGTCATAACTTTACTGCAAAATTTTCCTCACCTAGGGAAAATAATATAAAATAATGACTTAGTCACTGCCGAAAATAATGACTTAATGACTGCCTGTGAGAAAATAGTATATTTGTTTGTGTCATAAATACCACTGCTTTAAATGGTCTCATGGAAGAAACATTTATCTCTGTATGTTTCAGCAATATGACAGAAGGTGCTTCAGAGATTTATAACAATGGGAGGTACAGACAGTAGGGGGGCTTGTGTTTGCTTATGAACAGGAATTAAGGCACTTTTTACTCCAAACCCTTGAAGGTAAATTCGCCATTTCTGGAACCATTCCAAGACCTGTCTGGCATTTTGTGGCATGGAAATATATGAAATATTAATAAAAAATATTGCTGATGAGTACACATAAAGAGATACACCCAGTTTGCAATTATGTTCAGATGCCCTGAGGCTTTCAAACATTGCTCTACTGATATCAAGAGACCAACTGTGTGCCAATAATACTCACATTTGACTGTTACACTGTCAAACCCAATTTAAATTTGTAACAGTTTAATCCATAAAATCAAATTCCAATATATTGGCTTTTTTATCAACAGACCAGGTCTATCCTGCCGTGTGCACTTTTTGTGTTTCCCAAACTCGATCCTCATGGCGCCCCAACAGTCCAGGTTTTAAGGATATCCATGATTAAATACAGGTGGTTACACCAAATTGAGGTACTATTTAAGCTGCCTGTGCTCAAGCTTTGATATTTTCAAAACCCTTTGAGCGCCGAGTTTGGAAACCTCTGCCTTTACCTTCTATTCATGTTTTTTAATATCAGCTGCCATGCCCCAAACCCAACAATTGATGATAAAATACTGTATGTGTTCTGACATGCCTCTATTATCATTACTATTGTATACGACTATCAACTACAGAAACTGATGGTAGCCCTTTTGTTACTCTGCTCACAATGGTCAGTAAATGATTGGAAATGTGTGATGCATCAGCCTACTTCGTCAATGGCTTGCACAGCTGGTGGCTAAATCTAACATGTATGGTGGCCTACAGTATCTTCTTTTTAGCTGTCACTCTGTTGAGCAAGAAAATACCAGAATATTTGTTGTTCTTCATACACATATGCTGGTACATCCATCAACAATTCCATTCTTTATTCAGAATCAATTACTGGAGAACTCCAACAAAAAAGTTTAGTATTGAGTGGGGTTCACTATGGTAAAATTATATCTTCCATTTTACTGATGTGCAAGGTCCCCCACTGACTGATAGTTCTGCTATTCCGTATGCTAGCCCACTTGATCCAACATTAAATTTGAATGTGTAAATAAAGTTCTTGCTTAACGTGGTTTTCACTTCTTGGTGGCTTTTATTTATTGATGTGTCATTGTGGTCCTGAAGCCTTTACAGAATATTTTGATTTATCTTACTGGCTTCTTTCTGTGCTTTTGGCATTTACTTATACACTGATGCAAAGGTGGACATGTTGGCTGGGGCGGGGAGGGTGTGTGTCTGTATCAGGGACTATGGGCCTGATTCAGACACGCTCGCAAGCGTGGAGCGCTCGCAAGCAGGTCGATGTTGGCCCAGTGTGCATGCGCACGATGGAGCCGGCTCCGTCGTGTGCATGCGTGAGACCCGGATAGCGACGGGCAATCTGTCGCTCCGGGTCTCGTACCAAAGGGGGCGTGCTGTCGATGTTGAGTGACAGCACGCCCCCTTGGTGGGTATGCCGGGGGCGTGGCTGCCCAGACGGAGGTGTTCCCATGGGAATGCCTACCGTCTGGGGCCGGCCCCACTGACATCACAAGTGATGTCAGTGGGAGCGCTTTCGGCTCTGTTTGAGCCAAAAGCACTCTAGGGCTTGCGTCAACGAGCCCCTACCACAAGGGTCTCGTCGCAAGCCCGAGGGTTGCAATGGTCTTGACCATCGCGACCATCTTCCTGGTCGCTCGCTATAGCTGTGGGTGGTCACCCACAGATATACAAGCGGCCAGGAGGCCACTCTAAAAATCAAGAAGGACGGCCCTGATTCAGAGCGCGCGCTCTGTCAGAGTGTCCGGCTCTGAATCAGGGCCTGTGTCCAAAGATTCAGGGCCTGATTCAGACCTACTCGCTAGATGCGGCCGCTCGCTCCTAGCATATGAAAATTCAGCTAAGTGATGTCAAGGCAGGCGATCACACGGCAAGGCATAAGCACGCCCACTATGTCTTGGCGAGCGATCACTTTGTGTTTATAGACACCCACTAGTGAATATCATCTCCGGGAAGTATATACAACTATCGGTACATCAGGTTCCATTGGATCTGACCGCAGCGCTTGCGGTTGACTGTACCCTACCGCAAGCACTGTGAGCACTTCAGTGTATAATTTAACCAGGGGCCGTGTACTATGACACAGCCTAATAATTATGCACGCCTCTGAAATGGCGTTGAAACACTCTGGCACGCCTAAGTTCGCAACTCCACTCCCCCGTTACTACTGCCCTGCTCCTGTTACCACCCACAAACGGCCTCTCCTGTCACTCATTTCACTGGGCTGTCTTTGCTGGGTAAGAGAGCGCTTCCCGATCGCTCGGACTACTTCGCGCACGCGCACTGCAATGCATACACATGCGCAGTTGCATAACATCAGCCGTGTATGAGCAAGTGGCCGCTTGCGAGAGGGTCTGAATCAGGGCCTCAGTTATACTGACACTGGTGGCCATAGGCCCATGGACATTCTTCACCTGCAATGTCCGATGGTGCGGCTAATGGATCCGCCGATAGTGCATCTCTGTATGCACATCTGCAAATTCGCACCACGGCTGGTGGTCATCTCAATTTGATGCCCATTGGCCATGGCATTACCATTCAGTCGCTGTAGTGGCTGAGACACAAATCGCAGCTGCTACACTACTGCATGGTTAGTACATTGTTTGGCCATGGTTTGAACTTGGATAGATTCTACTAACTGTCCATATTAATCAGAGGGCCCAGCCACTTACCATAACATTGCCTCTGCCAGCCAGAAGAGTCATGATGATGCAAGAAGAATCCATGCTACCACACTGTTGTCTCCATATCCTCACCGTACCATCTGCATGGTGTCATTGAAAGGACATTTTTCAGACCACATGACACATTTCCAATCATTTACTGACCAATACCTGTGCTCTTGAGCAAACTGGAGATGTTTCGCATTGTTTGCAGCAGAAACCAATGGTGTACGTGCAGGCCTTCTGCTTCTGTAGCCCATAAAATCTAATGTGCAATGTACTGTTCATTGAGAGACCATCTGAACTGGTCCCTCATTCAGATTTGCACTGTTGCCCATCTGTGGGACTAAACAAGTCTGCCCACTCTCTGTTTCGCTTGAGCATCCAGTAGCTTTTTATGACCACAGACCTTGTGCTCAGGCCCAGTTTTTAGCCTGCTGGTCTACTCTATGTACAATGTAACAACTGCTGCACTTGAACAATTCACAAGTACAACCATTTAGCTAATGCTCGCACTGCTGCTCAAGTGCCAACTATCATTCCATGTTCAAAGTGTGCCCATTACTACAGTAGAGCTGTACTTTTTTAGTTTCTGAATACTGTACCTTTGCCTTTCTGTTCAGATTCAGACATCCTACATCAGCATTATCTGCAGAACAGCCACTTTGCATAAAACTACCTGGTGGTCATGCTAATAAGGCCACTCACTGTCAACTATATTGTAGTATTGCTGCAATACACAATTCTAATTATTATCTTTTCTTTATAGAGCACCACCAGGGTTCCGTAACACCATACTGTACATGGAGAAAAACGGATAACGAGATATATATGCATGGACTAATACAGACAGCATATAAACTGCGGTTTAAAAGTATATCCCAATATAATTGACACTTTCATCTCTATACAGACAGACTGTGTGGGAGATTTATCAAAGTTTGGAGAGAGATAAAGTGGAGTGAGATAAAGTACCAACCAGCTTCTGTCAGTATACAGGCTATTTTGAAAAATGAGATAGGAGCTGCTTGGTTGGAACTTTATCTCTCTCCATGTTATCTCCAAGCTTTGATAAATCACCCCCTCTATCATAACATTTGTGTCACCCGACTTTCCAATTGGCTAGATCCATATCATGAGCATATTGTCTTAGCTATACATTTTGAGTAAGGTATATGCACTAAAGGACACTCTATCTGTAAATATTTGAACACCTAATAATGCACTTATTTTAGTATAAATAGCAATGTGTAAGGTGAAGTAACAATATGTGGCTGTTGTCTGGAGTATCAACATGGATTCAATGTACATTTGAACCTCTCATGTTAATCATGAAAGGGTTTGAGGTGAAGCATCAGTCATATGCTTCCTGAGACAGAGACACTATCATTTACAAAAGCTCAGCCATCTCTTTGTCATTTATTTTCATCAAAAAATTTTAATTTAAAATTTCTACATTGTAATCAAGTAGTTACATTTATATTTAATCTTTAGTTGAATGTATATAGCAATTAGCTCCTTCAGTAGGAAATATAGGGCCTCATTTACTAACGAGTTTTATCACCAAAACGAGTGCTAAATTTCACTGTATGATAATGATGCTCCAGCCAATCAGCTCCCAACTGTCATCTGTTAGAAAAATGACAGTTGGGAGCTGATTTGCTGGAGCACCATTATCATACACAGTGAAATTTAGCACTCGTTTTGGTGATAAAACTCGTTAGTATATGGGAGCCATAGTTTTTCATTTTAGAAGGAGCCTAATACTTGAAGTCATAAACATCTTACATGGTAAAGGTGTTTGTGAAAGTTTAAACTGGTGGATTGATTTGTGTACCAAACAATATTATGCTTCATACTTCTTTGTAATACACACAAAGACGAGCAATGACAATAATTTCTTCTTTAGTTAAGCTGGGTACATACTATACAATGTGTGACCCAGCGATGGTGTGATGCAATGTAACGATACCTCGCATGCGCCATACTCACTGCACTATCCAGTGTACGTCGGCGCAATGTGTCGTTACATACTGCATGTAACAGCACCACGTCGTTCATTGCATCATCCTATCTGCTATGCCGCACAGCAGATAAGACGATGTGATGAAAGATCTTCGTGAACAACGGATCGGGCATACACACTATATACGATGTGTACGATATATTGTTCCGATCTGTGTCGGAACGATATATCGTATTCAGTGTACCGAACTATGGACATGAATTGTGATTTATTTTAAAATATTTCTGTATTCACAACATCTGGCATAACGGTAGTTCTACAACATAGAAAAAAGGGGTAGAGCAGATGTACCATACAACCATTATTAATTATACATAATATATAAGGTTTTTGGCATAAATTTGGCCAAAGATATGAGTTTACCCACCAACGTCAAGGTAACCTTCATCCGGTAAGTCCCTAACATTATGGGGGTTCATGTCTGAGGCGTTGGTCACCCCCAAACCATTCCAACCAAACCACCCCAGGGCACCACACAAATAAAAATATCAGTGAAGTGTTGAAGTGTTAGGTAAGTGAAAGTGGCTGCTTAGTGTTGGAAGTGTTAGAAAACTAAAAATAAATATGTGACATAAATAAAAACAATCATACAGGGGTATTCAATTTGGAGTGAAAAGTCCGTGCTGGACTTTTCGCTTCACATCGCTGATTTTCCTGGGATAAAGTATTGGGCGCGCGCCCGTATCCCCGTATTCAATTAAAAAGCTACGAAAACGGGAGCCGATGAAATAGGATCGGCGAAAAAATACGGGATTTACCTGGAATAAATTGTAGGACCCCCCCTAAAGTTGTCAAAACTTGGGCGATCACTATGGGTACCCCCATTTTAGCCTGCAAATGAAAGTCGGGGTTTTAAATAGCCGCGGCAGGTGTTTTTTTTCCGACATTGAAGAAGTGATCTAGAAGAGCACTTAGGTTATATTTTTCATTTTTTTAAATGGTCCCATCAAATTTGGGGTACATGAAAATGGGTACTAGCATATTTTTATGTCCCTAAAGTAATTTTTTAAAAATTCTGCAAAAATGCACCTGCCGCTAATAGCCTATTCTAGAAAACACCTGCCGCATACTTGCAGAATAGCCCTGAACCTATTTCCCTATTTTAAAACACCTTTTTCCACTTTTTTTTCACCCCAATTTTTAAATAACATATAAGTTTATTTTTAAATGACATTCCCAGGGTTGCAGGCTATTTTTCTAAGCCTGCACCCCTAAACCCCAATTCTGCACTTTTTTTTGCCACCTATTCAGTGGTGAAAAGTTATCTCCATTTTTTTTCAATTCAAAGACTTTTCGAACCTGTGAAAAGTCTTTGAAATTGAATACGGGGATAGTTGAAATCAGCGAAAATGACGTCATCAGCGATAATTTATCGCCGTTTCCGAAATTTTCGCTCCAAATTGAATACCCCTGATAGTGTGATATAAAGTGTTAAAAATAAGTGTTAAGTGGTGATGCCCCAAAGAAGTCCAGCCAGAGCAGTTCAAGGGGCCCCACGCCCTATGCCCCAAAGTGCACCCCACAACTGACTTGCTATATAGTTCTAAAATCATAAAGGTCTTGCCTGTGGCTTTGCTATGCAGACCGTGCAGTCAGCAAATGCTGGGACCCTATTTAAAAACATCAGAGGCAGGTGGGCGGGGTGCTAGTCCAGATTGAAGGAGTCTCGACCTTCATTGGGTGTACATTACATACATATAATACATAGTATATTTTAGGGGAAGGGAGCTTGGACTGCACACCCTACAGAAGCTCTTTGTAATGGGATGTGCTACCTAGTTGAGACTTAGTACTTCAACATAGAAAAAAGGGGGAGAGCAGATGCACCATACAACCATTATTAATTTAATTATACATCATATACAAGGTTTTTGGCATACATTTGGGCCATTAGAAAGAGCTAGGGTGTGCAGTCCCGGCCCCTTCCTCTAAAATAACTGTGGTTCTATAAGATATATTCAGTGGCTACAGTATGGATTCAGTGGATTATAGACAAAACCTTCAGACCAAATGATTGATTACTGTAGATACATTAGCTAAACACATGACATTATTCCTTTCACTAACATGAAGCAGTGCAAGCTAGATATGAGGACACTTCTCGTGTTCCTGTGAAATGCAGTGCTTTGCTTGTACAGTGCCTCCCCCTCCCTCCACTGTATTTAAATGAAAGTGTTGATTTTTAGACAGTTACGTCTCTAGCAGCGAGGGAGCTATGCAACAAAGCAGCCCCAAGGAGGTAATTATAGGAATTAATTCATAATGGATTCTCTGCAGATGGTAAGGAGTTCAGAGTGAGGCTGTGTCAAACCGTTCAGCAGATATCACTCCATTATTTTCTAGCCAAACCCAACACTTTCCCAGAATGCTAATGTACTCAATTTAACCCAGTGTCTTCCCCTCCTATTTCAGTGCTTCAAATGATGTAGTAGGCTACATACATGTTACCTGTTAGCATCCCCAGCACAAAGGAATTCCCTTTAAAAACATAATTAATACCTGAAATATGTTTAAATGGTTCGTTCTGCCCCCAAATGGTTAATGGCTTGCTTTTTTTTAGTACTATTTTATGCTTACAAGTTGCCTGTTGCATTTAATACGTTTGTTTGCTTTTTGGCCATGGGTGCTTTTCTATTAACTTGACAACATTTGCATACAGCGCACGTGCAGAAGCAGCTTTTTTTGCATATGCCCGTCTTATTTTGAGTCGGATGCAACTGGGCAGGATCTGTGTGTCAGTGAAGTAGGGCATTCTGGGGCGGCAACTGGGCAGTGACAAGGTGATCGAATTGGTGCCACCCTGCCTTGTGAGAGTGTCATGGGAGTGTCATGTATCTTAAGCTCCAGTTGTGCATACAGGCAGGGCCGTAGAGAGCCACCCTGGACCAGGGTGGAAGGGGGAGTGGCCTAATCCCCCTTAAAAAAAAAACCTATTTGTGCGGCGCTGCACGCTGGGGAGAAGGGTGCTGTGAGCCCCTCAGCCCGGCGCAAAACCAGGGGGGCGCGATCAATGTGATTGCTCCCATCCACAGGCTCAGCAGCAGCGAGCAATTTTTTGTACAAAGACTCCTGTCAGGGTCCAAGCAATCAAAATATAAAATAATAAAGAAGTGTGAAAATAAATAAAGAAGGTGATTAAAACTGCTATGCACTGTTATTTTTGGGAGGTAGTTGATATGCCGGCTGTCGGTATACCAGCGTTCAGAATGCTGGTGCCAGAATCCCGACACCAGTCAGGATTCCGGCGCCGGCATCCCGACTGCCAGCCCAATGCTTGGTAGTGGCTAGGGGGAGGGTTTGGTTTTAAAGTATTTTTTTTCTATGGGGGATTAGAGTGCGCCAAACAAAACTGACTCTATTTCACTTCTTGTTGTATATGTATGAATAGTCAGTTGGTGGCACCATCAATTTAGGATTTGAAGTTAACCTATTGTTTGTCATATATTATCAAAATATATTGGTTATATCCCCACTTTCAATCTATATATTTATAACCTCCTTATTGTGGGACTTCTTGTGTGATTCTCTCTCTAACTACAACTGAACCACATTTCATTTTTATCTAATGCAACTGTTGCCCATTGGAGGGTACCTTTAGTTTTCTCTTATTGAAATACAATATCTGTGATGCGACTTTCAGTAAGTACATATCAAGCATAAAACAAAATATCAACAGCAACACAGCAAGCTTTAATAAATGTAATACAATGAATAGTAAATTTTTTTTAATATTTCACTTATATGGTAACACAAATGGAGTGTAATTATATTGTTATTCTTGTTTTAGTATTTTACACAAGGTCTCTCTTTAATTTTTTTTTTTTAAACATGTAATATAAAATTAGCTTCGATAGAATATTACATACATCACCACCTACTCTTCAGGTTGTTGCCTTGTTGTGTGACTGAGGACTTCATCTTGTTTGACAACCAGTAATTTATTTTAGAAAGTAACAGAGATGACACTTCTATCAGTTGTCAGTTTCATACAAGTGTTTGAGTTAAATCTATATTACAATGCTTCATTTTAACAGTTTAGAAGTTAAAGGCAATTTAGACATGATGCTACAGCGGTTTCAGAAAGTTTTGAGCTGCACATTGTAATAAATTTAGTTGATGGTTAAATTATAGTTTGATTGAAATTACATGTATAGTAGAATGTACTGGTGATCCAGATCTGGGGGGCCTGACAGAGGAGGGTCCCAGGCACGTGCCACCCCTTAATCTGACTCTGTCTATCTATCTATCTATCTATCTATCATCTAGATATGAGGCTGAGTTTTCCTAAAAAATTTATACAACCGAACTAAGGTGTTCCGAGTAAAATTGAGTCCCAGATCAGATCTCTTTTGGGGTTTCAAGTAAAACCAAATCCCGGTTCGGGGGTCTGCTGTAAGTCTTAATTATAAAGAAATCCAAACCAAAACACTTGAGGGTAGTTTTTCCAAAACCAAAACATGGGAGTGAGTGCACATCTGCATCTATCTATCTATCTATCTATCTATCTATCTATCTATCTATCTCTCTCTCTCTCTCTCTCTCTCTGTCTCTCTATAATTTTTGACCAGTCTTCCATCTTTTCCCTCTCTCACCCTCCCTGCAGACTGCTTACATCTTCTTTCCCAGTCATGGTCGCTTAGGACATCATCTTCTGTATGTTGTCTTGTCCATCTCTCTGTCACAGCAGTGGCAGGGAGCTAACTTGATGGACACAATTCATTCACAATGGAAGCAAAGGCACCAATAAGCAGTGACAAGTATCAGTGACCAGGTTGGCACTAAGTCAGGCAAATGGCAGGGCAGAGTCCCGATCCTCTGATGTTCAGCAGCACAAATATTCTGACCAGAGTGTCACCTCTTAGATAAGGTTTCTTTCTCATAAACATAAACACACATTTTACCCAGGGGTAAAACCTGATTACAAATGGTCACTTAATTTAAGTGTCTACTCCCATCTATATTGGGCTCTAACATGTACTAACACAACACTTTTCAAACATATACTATATATAAAAGCTGCTACAACATCATTGAAGTTAAGATATTAACATTGCATGTTACCCTTGTTATTTACCTCTATATATTCCTCATCCATTAATTCTACTCTAAGGCTCCTGCATTATTTTGAATATGATTACTAACAGGAGATATGGTAGGGATAGGAGTATAGTATTCCCCTATGATAAAACCTATATTTCAATTATCTAAAAAATTCTCAAATTGACCTTTGATTTGCCTGGGGGTATGTTTATGATTTTTTGGACTGTTTTTTGGTGGCAAATCAAGCGGTGCGGAACAATTCAAATTGACAGTGATGTTCAGAGGTCCCCTTATACCATGTTTGTGGTTTACATGAAACCACTCTTAGTAAAGTAAGAAGATCCAACCTATCACTTCTTCATTAATGGGCCATTGTTCTTGGCATCAATCTTGACCCTTTTGGGGAGGGGGGTACTAATTGGTCTCTCTGGCCTGGGCACCAGGGAAAACAAGTAAATGACAGTGTCCTCCATAGAGCTTCTATTGAAAAATAGTGTCCCTTATTAAGTTGTAAATAATAGAATCCCCTAATTCATGTCTATAAATAGTACTGCTGAATTTTATTATGTAAATAATAGTGCCCCCTTATTTATTGTTATAACTAATAGTGCCCCATTACCATATAATATATATCTTTTCAAACTTATTGGTCCCTAAATGTTCCTTAGTGTTATGGTTTCCTTAACTGTTACCTACAGTCTTCTTTTATGCTTGATCTGACATAACAATAAGAGACTACTCTAAATTGGCTCACTGTCTAGGAAGCAGTTATACCAGACCTTAACTCACTTAATAATGGAGATTTTTGTGAGCAGTCTATTTCTTTATTACCATCTGGAAATTTAAGCTGTATGGTCTAAAATTGTCCATTGTTTAGCCTCCCTCCCATCAGCCATCCCCATGGCTCCTCCCTCTTTCTTTGATTGCTTTCCTGCCACTGAAGGAAGGTACTGATGGGGCCATCGATGGTGAACCATTCAGTGTCCATCCCTACCTTCCATTTCAAGTTCTGTGCTTACACAGCCCACCCACCAGAGACAATGAGTGTTTGCAAAATCAAACCAAGCCAGCAAGCCTTAACATCCAGTGATCAGATGAGCAGACAGGGGAGGAGCTACAACCAGAAGCCAAGGCGTCCCCAAAACATATTATGGCCTGTAAACAGCCCTTGAGGAGAACCCATGTCTGACTAGGGACAGGATCACTTACCCATGTGATGTGCAGTATATTGTACTGGAAGAAGGAAGTTTTTATATGCGAGGGCTGGTGCAAAGATGCTGCGGATCAACCATATGGTTCATAACTATAATCTGGGTTCAGGCAGGTGCCTTGAGACTGGGGCATGTGTCGCCCTCTTAATCTGACACCAATGCTAAGTAGCACAGTCCATTAATGAAGGGTATGGTGGATTTTCTTACATTGTTTTGTTTAGTTATTTTTTGTTAACAGACATTGATGACAGACAAGATAGCTCAAATAGCCTGTGGTATGAGCTATCTTCTTCCAATGGGACTTCCTGCAGTTTGTTAAACCACAGCTTAGAGTATACATCACTATACATATATATTGTATTTTTTACATGTTAAATAAAATCAGCATGGCAATTTGTAGCATACTGTGTTTGAAAATATTTTCTGGTGGTTTTGCCCTTAATCAATCAGGTAGTTTGAAAAGTCAAAACAAATCCAGAAATCCATTGATTTGACAAATTCATGGGTAGATAAGTCTCACCCCTGGCCTACTCCAGATTGCTTTCTCTCATCAATAATGTGACTTAAATATTTTTTTTACTATCTAAGATATAAATTCTTTCCTTTCTTTTTCCCTTTGTGGTTCTTCTACAATACTGTATACTGTATTATCAAGTTGTTAAACTACAAATACCATTAAGCTCTGGCAGTCATTCACTGCTTGGCAAGCTAATGAAATGAGAGTTTTCATCAGTTCTTGGGTATTGAGAAACTGTAAGCACCATCAACATTGCTTGTGATTGGCTGAGATTTTAACTTTGGCTTTTGAATTGCATTTACTATTTAAATAAATGGGAAACACCATGATAGTAATCAGATTAAAGTTGTCCAAAATTGAATAAATAAATCAAATTATTATAATTTGGAGAATTTTGGGGATGATTTTATAATTTATGCCAATTTTGGACAAATTTAATGCTGACGCATTTCATTGGATGGCCATCTGCCAACATCTCTCTCTATAAATAAAATAAAGTCCCCAGTATAGGGGTTTGTCTGTTAGTTTGGTCTAATCCCTTGAACCACTGAACAGTTTTCACTATTCTATACAGCATTGGTCAAGGAAGGTTTAGGTGTATGAACCATTCATCTGTGACAAAAGGGAGCCGAGCAGTGAAAATGTTAGTGAAGCAAATCACAGAAAAGAATCTAGCACCAATCTGCTGCATAGGAGCTGGCAAGGATGCCGAAACAGCAAAAAAGCACCTGAAACTGAGGCTTGGAATGAAGCAAGTCACAGAAAAAACTGTTGTGCTATGTGAGTGACTGATTTCTGTGCTGCTGCAGGGCCAAGGGCTGCGCTCTGATTGGCTTTCTGAGACAATGAGCGCCAATCAGAGATAGCAATGTGCCCTGTTGCTTAGCAGCAGCCTACAGAGGGGAAGGAATCAGGGACTGAGCAGGGTCACATCTGAAGCAGACAGAGGGCCAAATGTAACAGGATGAGAGTTTAGAAAATGTGAGTTTAGCACTAACCTCTCACGCTATTACATTGGTCGAGTTGTATCTTCTAAATAGGAAAACATCTGGATGACAGTTTAAATCACGAGAGTTTATTGAGTCTGAAAAAATTGAGTCTGAAAAATATGCAAGTTTACATGTTCTCAGACTTTGTTACATTGGCCGAGTTTAAAAAGTGTGAGAGTTCACTTCACATTTTCTAAACTCTCACCCTATTACATTTGTCCCAGAGTATGAGAGACAGCCTCCAATGAACCCATGAAAATGCTGTGATGCAGACACAGTAGCCAGGAAGGAGCCAGGGGAGGAATAGCTATCAAGTTTATAAAAAAAACAACCATCACAACACCATCAAATGATTTCCGTTCAATGGAGGCAAACATCGGACCACCACCATCAAATGGTAAAAACACTACAATTGGAACAAAAACATTGATGGTTAGTAACCACAATTCCTTCACCATGAAGTGCTCTCCAGCATGATGTTCCCACTCCTCCACACAACGCACCGCCCATGAAAGTAAGCACTGTTTTCGGCAGGGCACCACAGCAAGGAAGCTCAGGAAATACAGGACACATTGTATAAAGAGGACATTGCTCATCGCCATGTTCGGCAGCTGGGGAGGGCTGCACAAATATGCACAGGTGCCCCGGGCCCTGGGGGCAAGCTGCTGATAATGCTTTTGGTAGCTGCAATACAAATCTCTCATACATGATCCTCCTGCCCTTCCCACAACATCTCAGTGGCTGTGCCCCAGGGGGTTGTGGTGACACTAGTGAGATGCAGGTGGCAGAAGTGAGAAGCAGAGGGCTGTGGTGAGATGCAGAGGGCTGTGGTGAGATGCAGAGGGCTGTGGTGAGATGCAGGGGGTTGTGGTGAGATGCAGGGGATTGTGGTGAAATGCAGGGGACTGTGGTGACATGGCGTAAGTTGTTATGAGATGCAGGGGGCTGTGGTGAGGTGCAGGGGGTTGTGGTGAGATGCAGGGGTTGTTATGAGATGCAGAGGGCTGTGGTGAGATGCAGGGGGCTGTGGTGAGATGCAGGGGATTGTGGTGAGATGCAGGGGACTGTGGTGACATGGCGTAAGTTGTTATGAGATGCAGGGGGCTCTGGTGAGATGCAGGGGACTGTGGTGAGATGCAGGGGGTTGTGGTGAGATGCTGGGGTTGTGGTGACATGGCGTAGGTTGTTATGAGATACAGGGGACTGTGGTGACATGGCGTAAGTTGTTATGAGATGCAGGGGGCTGTGGTGAGATGCAGGGGGTTGTGGTGAGATGCAGGGGACTGTGGTGACATGGTGTAAGTTGTTATGAGATGCAGGGGGCTGTGGCAAGATGAAATTGCTCCCGTGCAAAGCTGGGACGGGTAGCTAGTCTTCAACATAAACGTACATCATGGCATCTACCAAATTACTATGCAATTATTATCTCTGCCTTCTGCTTCCATCACCATGCTGCTATAGGCTGCTAGTGCAATAGCCCAAACTCAGGATTGTTTGGAACTGGAGCTGTAAATGATGGGAGCAGACGGTGAAGTGTACAGAGGGTCCTGCTTGTGTGGGGACATGATTTCTTACAGGACTCATACAATGCAGAGGATGAGGGTCCCAGAAAAATGATTCCTATTTTTAAAGGGACTCAAGAAAGGTGCGGGTTACATATAAAATATTTCACCAAAAAGGAATAATTATTTTGTAACTAATTCATTCTTTCATAGAGAGATAACAGTACTAATTGTAAAAAGAAAAAAAAAACTTTAAGCATTGCTATAGATGTGATATCTAAAAATCAGCAATGTATAAATTAGACACAATATTGTATAATAATTTGGTAACAGCTATTAAATAAACCTCTGTGTGTTATGTGAAACCACTAATTTCTCCTCTAAGAAGTAAGACATATACAAAGTGTTAATGTACATACGTTTTAAGCCACATGTAGTACAATTACTTCATCTATATATTTTTATTTTTTTTAAAAAAGCTCATACAGTAAATTGCCATTTAACCACTATGTAGCCATTTTGAGTATGTGAAGGTAGGTACTAGCTGTGTGGTGTCATCACTGTGAGACACGGACTGCTGATTACCAGTTGCCGACATGGAAAGGCATTTGCCATAGAGGGTAGCATGGGAAAGACGTTTACTGCATTCTGATGTCTGGAACTCGTTATACAAATGGCTATATACATTGTGTTACTGTTTCATCCAAGTATTTAAAATTATTCAGCATGATCATTATTATTCAAATATTAGCATTTATTAATATTACATTTTTGCAATAATTTGCTAATTGCACGTAATCTATTCTCATTGTCCCGTTCCCTTGAACAATCCACAAATTATGAAATTATACATGAAGATGCTAAAAGGGATAAAAGAACAGCAATCATTAGAAAAACAATAGAAGATTGCACAGTAGTGCATCCTACGTACATCCTCCTGGCAAGCAGCACTTACTGCAATTACACTTCTCATTCCTAACTAAAAGAGCTCTGAATTTTATCTATACATTTTTCTTAACCACTTGAACTCCAAAGGATACAGAGAGATGGGACATATGGTCTGATGCTTCCTCTTCCAAAGTAAGAGAGACATGCAGGACCTCAGAAGGAGCTGGGCAATGACATCACTATGTCCTGTAATAAGTTATAGTATGAGAAAACCTTCTTAATGTACCAGAGCACTGGTTCTATATATGGGGACTGGCTCTATATATGGGGACTGGCTCTTTATATGGGGACTGGCTCTTTATATGTGGATGGTAATTATGCCAATTATCAGTATGATTTGTATCTTGACAAACACAGCAGATTAAGGGAAGGTGAAGGACATGATGAATTACTAATAGAAAACAGCTGTTTGCCAGACCTGGGTTTGTCACCCATTGTAAACATATTGTTATTTGCAATGTTATAAATAATTACTGGCAAACAGAGGGCCTGATTCAGACCGGCACGCAAGCGCTATGCGCTCGCGAGTGGTTCGATGTTTGGCCACTGCGCATGCTCACGCCGGAGCTGGCTCCGATGTGCGCATGCGCGAGACCCGGCTAGCGATGGGCGCTTCATCGCTCCGGGTCTCGCACCAAAAGGGGGCGGCTGTCGATGTTGATCGACAGCTCACCCCATTTTGCAGGCAGGCAACGGAACGCCTGCCCTTTGGAGGCGGCCCCACTGACATCACAAGTGATGTCAGTGGTGAGCTTCCGGCTCTATTAAGAGCCAGAAGCTCACTAGGGCTTGCGGGAATGAGACCCTACCGCAAGGGTCTCGTCGCAAGCCCCGATGGTCGCGATGGTTGAGACCATTGCGACCATCACCTGGCCGCGCGCAATAGTTGTGGGTGGTCACCCACAGCTATGTGAGTGGCCAGGAGGCCGCACAAAACAAATAAAAAAACGCCCTGATTCAGAGCGAGCTCTCTTTTAGAGCGTCCGGCTCTGAATCAAGCCCGGAGTTTTTACTGGACATATGTATTTTAGTGTGAAATGTGTAACAGCATCTAGAAAAGAAGAGGAGTCTGTTAGGAGCGTAAGTCATTGTCAGGGGTGACAGCAGAATACGTCAGGTGAGACAGTCACATTGATATGAAGGGTTGTGACTAGAAGTTTATGAACATTTTGAAATTGACCCACACATATATGTAGTTCACTATCCCACTGCTACAGTCCCACCCATAAGAGTGTGTACATATGGCCCAGAGTCATACATGCCTACTTTTGAAAAAGCATTTCAGGGAGATTGTGAAAGCAACACCTAGTATGAGCGCGGCGGTAAAGTGGGCGTGTACTGCTACATCTGAGAGGCGTATCAAAAAGTGACTTACATCCAAATGTAAACAATCCCAAAAGTAGTTAGTAAGATCTATTTGTTAATGAAAACGCACTGATACTATTCAAATAATGCATGTAGCAATAGGGATCATTGTGCCTTATAACCAATGCAGGGAAATTATAGTAATGATTCCATTTGAATGTAAGTATATATATGTTTCTTTTTAATATAACAACTTCATAACTGAGATAAGGTGCAATCAGGGAGATTGATAGACTCTTCAGGGAGACAGGATTGCTGCTATTTCAGGGAGTCTCCCTGACAATGAGGGAGAGTTGGCAAGTATGGCCCAGAGTGTGCCCTGACTCACCCTAATGGCAGATGCCATCTCTGTGCTACTGTCATTCACATGAGATGACAATGTAAGTCACTCCATGGCCAACAATGCAAACAGTGGCGCTCTCCCGTTCTCTTCATGCTCTAATATTCTCATACTGTAGGTAAGTAAGGTGATGGAGTTGGGGTAATTAATGGCGAATATGGATATGGGGGAAAATTTGGGTGGGGCATAGTGATTAGAGGATGGATTGATGACATGAAAAGGCACGCCCCTAGGTGGTGCTAGATACGTCCCTCAGTGCAGAGTATATCAGGCTGCTCACCCTAATGACATGTGCTGCACATGGCGATGGTCACACCCACAGAGTCCCTACTCCAGCTTTCCAAAAACAACACAAAATGATAGCACTACACTAGCATTAGACAAACCTGACTCACTATTAACGTATTGATAGACAAAGTGGTCCCTGTTAAGAATCCTTTGTGCTACAGCAGTACAGATGTGTCCTGCTACATTGTTGCTGCGTACACAGCAAATCGTGGCACACATGGCGCAAGGTATGCACCAGCAAGCCAATGCACGCACTGCGTTCACACTCACACCTCCATAGTATTAAATGGTGCTATCACAGTGTGCTCCATAGCGAACCGTAGCGTATGCTGCTGCGGGTAATCGCATGGCGTGATGTGTGCGCACGTTTGTTGCATGATTGGCAAAGATGTAGTTGGAACCAGAACCAGTATTGTGGAGGTGATAGCAACAACCTTATTATATACACAAACTCCCAGTGCAGGTAAACTCTCACCATTGTAGACATTGAAAAATGAGATCCATACTGAAGAACTTCCCACCAACCGTAATATTTGAAAGTCAACCTTTATTGACAGTTTTGTGGTCCTGTGTCCTGTGTGTGTAGATGGCTGTTTGTTAAATACAGAAAGAAACTTTTCTCTACTCTCTTCCTATAACAGTCAGGACATGTTGCTTTTGACATCTGAAAACTGCCTGCACTCTATCATTACACACTGCTGTCCAGGGCAACTGCAAAGGAGAAGATAAACATAGCAAGCACAATATAGATAGAGTGGTATGAATGGACAGAACACAATCCATAAAAAATATCAAACTTACAAAAACATATGTTCAAAAATCATGGACGTCTCTGTAAATAATGCATTGTATAAACATATTTTTGCATAGTTATAGTTAAAATTAGTTAAAACTAATCTAATATGTTGCTGCTTGTCATTTCTTACAATTAAGCATCACATACCGAAACAACTCAAATAATTACAGTAATAACGAAATAGTAATAAACAAAGTTAAAAATGATGCATAAGGCGGTCACGCTGAGATGTTTTTCTAAGCAGTTTCCTATAGTCATAAGGGTTCTCCTCCATTAGATTTGTCTGCTGTGGCTCATCTGCTGTGGAAGATCTGGAGGAAAAGGGACACTCATTAGTTATCCACAAGCCACCTCTTTCTGCTTACTGCGTGTGGGTTTGGAAGCTAAAAAAATTCCGAAAGCTTCTTTGCTGATCTTGTACATTGTTGGCAATGTACAAAATCCATTACTTCCATATCGGACATGTTTTTAACTCCATGATAAATAACATACCAATTATAATATATGTATGCAGTGCTATTATAATGGCATGCGTACAGCAACTGTAATCTGTTTTTGTGATACATTAATGGCATTTATAAAAGTATGAAAGCACACCTACTGTTGTAGTAGACTAATGGTGGGTACACACCAGACGATATGTCGCCCGACCTGGCGGATCGGGACGACATATTGGCCACATCGGCAAGTGTATACCTACTATGAGCGACCATGCACGCTCCCGCGGGTCGTTCATCACATCGCCAGATCGAGTCAACCTGTCAATTTGATGAATGACCCCATGATTGTTGATGCAGCTGGTGAACAAAGTATCATGTAGTCATTCACCAGATCTTGCAGTGTCAAACGAATGCACAATATGTCGATCGTTGCATCATGGGTCGGCCTAGTACACACATTGGACCTCATTCAGAGTCAGTCGAAGCAGCCGCACGGTCGTACGCCACCGATGTTCGCTATACTGCACATGCGTAAAGTTCGCAATGCGCGTGCGCAAACTAGCCGCTACGATCAGAAATTTCTCTCTCCTTGAACACAGCCAGGTCGGTAGTTTGAGTGACAGATTGAGGCGTTTGTGGGTGGTAACAGGGGAAGGTGCTTGAAAACGAGGGAGTGGAAATCCGAACGCAGGCGTGCCTAATTATGCGAACAGCGTTTTATGGGAGTGCATAAGGTTTATGGGAGTGCATAATTAACAAAGTAGTGTCATGGCACATGTGACATGGGAGGTTTTTACACTGACATGATCGTAGAGCTTAAGAGAGGGTATGGTCAACCTTAAGCTCTACGACCAGTGCCGATGGTTCCCGATGGTCTCGATTAATCCTTATATGCCCGGAGATGACGTGCAATGCGTACGAGAAGGGGGTGTATTTTTTTGTCTTCCGACCGCTTCCTCCCCTTGGTCGGCCAACTACCGATCCGAACTTAGGGACGCAACTTGCGAGGGAATCATTTGAATATCCGGCCCCTTTTTCCGTACGACCATGCGGCCGCTTCGACCGACTCTGAATGAGGTCCATAGTGTAATGTGTACCAGGCTTAAAGGGGGAATTCAATTGCCCACTGTAAATTACCACAGGTAATAAAGGGAGGTAGCCTTGGGTTTAACGCTCAGGGCTATTCAATTAGCCTCCCGCATTCACCCGATAACCTTGTTAACCACATACATTAACACTTACTGGGCTTAAATGTACAGGATCTGTGATAAGTTCACGGACCTGTGCATTCACTTGCAGTTATCACCCAGTAATTGCACATTTCATGGGGATATAATCCACTATATAGACGGGGCTAATTGGATATGAACCGGCGATCACTTATCACCCTTTCAATTAAGATGGCTAACTGAATTCAGTCCTAAATTTTACTGAGTTTTAAATTGCTTATAATACAAAAAAAAAATCAAAGCGTAATATTTTCAAAAGAGCAATTTGTGAAGATTTAACAATACAAAAAAAACAAAGTGGCCTCAAATTGGCTATTTTTATACTGTACTTACTCTGTAGTATTTGCCTTGTAGAGCTACTGACAAAGAGTAAACAATTTTTTGTTCTTGGTAAATCAGTATGATTTTACAGTCAGTTAATAAAATGACAAAAATGTACTGAATTTCACGATACTCATTAATATATAAGAATAATCAGATTTATAAAGTCCCCAAATTTAGATTTGTTATGTGAAAAAAAATGCTATTTAATGTATGCAAATATTAGATTGTTCATTTGTGTTTGTTTTATTATTCAGAGAAATATTGTATGGTACTCTGAAGCTGGTCACACATCTAAAAATTATCTGTACAACCAGCCAACTAGTTAATTGGTTGGAATGAAAATCTGGGTAAGGTATGAAAGCAAATGACAATCACCAATTTGCTCCCAAACGCCGGAATATGGACAAAAACTTTTGTTTGAACAAATTATTTAGATCAAACATTTAACAAACTTGTCTGAACGACCATTTTCATCTGTTTTCTGGCATTTAGGAGCAAATTGCTGATCATCAGTTACTCCCATACGTTACCAGATTTTCATTCCAACCAATCAACTAGTTGGCTGGTTGGACAGATAATCTTTAGATGTGTGGCCTGCTTAAGTATGCACACACACGTTTTTCAGTTACAGTGGGCTCACTGTAGTGTGGGTGGTTACAATGAATACATACTGCACAAGCATAAATATTTGAACAGTGTCCATTTTAGGAAATTATTTTAGAGAGTCAAATGTCAGAATTACTATGAACCATCATCATTTGGCAGTTTCAAATCTCATAATTTGTCCCAATAAAATATTCATATGTAACACTTATTGCTTTAATAAAAATATTTCCCCCAAAAAATAAATACTCGAAGTATGGATGTGAAAAGTGGCATGTGATTATATTATTCACTTAATTATGTTTCACTCATCATTTTGTTTTTTAAGTTGAACTGATAAGTGAAACATGACGTTAAAAGTAACTTTATCTCTTAAATTTTCACTGACTATTGTGGTTTTTAAAAAGTAATGCAGAGGCCAATAGTGTGCACTATACATTACAAAAAAAGTGCTTATTAATCAGATTATGAACAGCACAAATATGACAATTGAATTACTATTTGTCATCTTGAGCTTCTTGAGTTAACTAATAGTATAAGACTATGGGCCTGATTCAGAGGAGCTCGCTGTTTGCGACCGCTCGCTCTGAATCAGGGCGGGGTTTTAAATTTTTTTTTGGCCTCCAAGCCGCTTGCTAAGCTGTGGGTGACCACCCACAGCTTTTACGAGTGGCCTGGTGATGGTCGCGATTATCGCGACCATTGGGCTTGCGAGGAGGACCTGTCTAATAGAGCAAGAAGTCCACTACTGACATCACGAGTGATGTCAGTAGGACCACCCACAAATGCCAGGCGTTCCTAAGGGAACGCCTGCGTTTGTGCAGCCACCCCCCCTCCCCGCCTACAAAATGGGGCGAGCTGTCAATCAACATTGACAGCCGCCCCGTCTTGTAGCGAGACCTGTTGCAATGGAGCTGCCATCACAGTATGGGTCTCGCGTGTGCACGCCGGAGGCGGCGCATGCGCAGTCAGGGAACATCGACCTGCTTGCGAGCGCTGTGTGTGAATCAGGCCCTATATTCGGACAGCCTTTTTCTCCATCTGTGGCATGAGTACAATTGAATTTACTGTCATCAATGGAGACATAGCCACGGAATGCTGTAACAAGTATTGACAGTACTTTTTTGTGGTTACTGCTTGGTACTTTGGGCCTGATTCAGCTAGGAACTCACGGATGCAGACGCAACCGGCCTCTGCTAGAATATACTAATGATTGCATATGCATAGCAATTGCAGCACAAAGATGCAGTCGCCCAGCACTACATAATGTTGCCCCCTTTACCCTTCCGCTAAAGTCCGTACTGATGCGCAAGGCTGAGAAGACATCGGGAACATTGAGTAGCATCGCTGCCGCACGCAGACTAAAGGTTGACCTGACCCTGCCGCAGAAGTTAAGAGACGTGCAGAGGGACGCCAGGCTGCATCCGACATCTCAGTGGCTAATTTATGCATGCCCCTGTAACGGGGTGTGCACGCACTGGCACGCCTGCGTTCGGCCGACCACTCCCTGTATCCATCCACAAACGGCACTTTCTGTCAATCACTTTTCCCTTGGTCTGCGTATTCACTGTGCTCGCTTTTGCGGATGCAGTTAGCGGTTCGGGCACGCGCACTGTGACCCATATGCATGCGCAGACCGCGAACATCGGCTGATTGCGTGCATCTGCAACCGTGCGTTCCTTGCTGAATCAGGTTCTCTGTTCTGTGGGTCTCCTTACAGCATCTAAGTACAATAAGAGCTGCATTCAGAAAGTTCTGAAACACAGCTGAAAGGGAGCATTGCCACATACTGAGAGCGATGCTGTCTGGGCACAGCCTAATGGAGGTCGGACAAGTAGGTTTATGGAAAGAAACTGAAAAAAGTCAAATATATTTATTTAAAGGGGGTTCTTATCTGAAAGTAGGGGTGACAATCTAGAATCCATTTGTAAATTTGCCCACATACCACAGGAAATTATTTTTACATTCACAATGTACTTTCTTATTAATCTTCAACTATTATCCTGGTAAATAGTATGTCAAAAAACATAATTGTATGTACAGTATAGATTGTCATTGTTATAAGCAGCTATTTTGTATACAGGAAACTGTGCAGTCCAGATATTCAGCCATTTTCCTTTATTATAATTTCAGCAGCACCAGACTAATAATTAGGCACATCTAGTCCATGGCTATAGGCACCTTATGGTCAACCATGATTAAGAGCCCATGGAACGCTAAGGAAGATACTGGTTTGGAAACTCCTCACCTCTCTGCTAAAAAACACACGCACGCATACAAATGAGTTAGTGCAATCCAGGCCCTCAGTGCCCACTGGGCTCTAGGCAGGAGCCTTGGTTACTTGATGGTTAATCCAGCTGATGATATGACCATCTCTCAGGCTGAAAGGATTTGCTCACTTATTCTTACTGTAGCACTAACACGTCACTATCCCACGCATTCTGCATGTTATCTCGCTCTGCTTTTGAAATTTATACTTCATGTCAAATTCCTGTTATTTCAGCTTAGTTTGGAATTCTACAATTATTGGGATGCATTCAGGAAGCCGACGGTCGAAATGCCGACTTCCGGCTCCCCGACTGTCAAATCCCGGCAGGGTACTAATGACAGGCATCAAAATCCTGATGCCTGTCATTATACCTATGCCGGGAGCCTGATGCCTGGCATACTGATCGAAGGTAAGCCGAGCGGCAGGCATGGGCAGCAGCGGGGGAGGAGGGTTAGGTTTGGGGCTCCCGGGGGAACTTAGGGTTAGGCACCTCCCCAGGAAGGTTAGGGTTAGGCTAGGGGAAGGGGGGCTTAGGGTTAGGCAGCCCCGGGGGGGAGGTTAGGGTTAGGCACCCCCCCGGGGGACTTAGGTTTAGGCTAGGGGAAAGGGGGGGTTACGTTTAGGCACTTAGAGGGGGGATTAGGGTTAGGCACAGGGGGGGAGGTTAGGGTTAGGCACCCCTAAGGGAGGGTTAGGGTTAGAGGGGGGGCTTAGGGTTAGTTATACTTACCTAACTCTCCTGTTGGGATTTCCATTGCTGCCGGTCTGCCAGATTCGGGATTTGAACCTCCGGCCTTGCAGCCGGCATTCATTCATACTGGTTCCCAATTATCTGACCTAGAGACATTCAGGTTGTGAATCCGGTTCTGGTTCATTCATAAGAACTTAATTTTCTAAAGTTATAGTAGCAACAGGTCATGGCACAAGTACAAATCTTGAAATTGCGCCCTCTGCAAAGGATGGAAAGCCACTCACATAGAAAAATATAGAAAATGAAAAATACCTGTAATTATTTGTAAGCTTTGGGGTGATGTTAATGAGGTTATCATAAAGATTAATTCAATTGAAGATATTTAATGAACAGTTGGATACAGAAACGAAAAATGAGGATTAGGATGATAATTATAAATGAATTCAACCAAATAATACAGTTTTTAAAATAATTGAACTCCAAAACGTTTTCGGTTCCCCACAGTTACCAGTTTATCAGCATCACCGCACTGCTAGTACCAAGTTACCAACCTAGGAAAAGCCCAACAACGCCAAACAACGCAATGCTATCTGCAGTCAGCATTTGTATTCATACATTCTCACTAGTACACTAACATAGTACTAATCTCTTCTAAGTGGCTAGAATGTATGATAAACAGCACTCATTTGTGTGACCAGAGTCATTTTGCTTTAACAAAAAAGCATTAATTACCTCTTAGTTGGGGTTATGATTGCAAATTCCATAGCAGAAAAACCATCATGTGTTTTGGGATTATTTATTGACACTGAATGGTTGGAATAAATTTCTTTATAATAATCTTCTGATTCCAATACTTTGCCTGGACTGTGAAAAAACAGAAAATTGCCTTTGTCTATTTTATTGAGAGTTCTAGAATAAATCTAAACACGTGAGGGTAACCAAACATGTGGATTAACAATTAGGAGTGATGTGGTGTCTATAGTGTTTTAGGGTAGAACAGCAAAAACAACATATGAAATCTGTGCTGATAAATAAAAGGAAACATAGGATTTACATTGAAAATAGACCACATCAATTTCTAATTCCAATTTCACATTTTTGCTAAATATTTAAGTCAGACAAAACTTAAAGTATGGATCTGGTATAGCCTATTATTGGACCAATTAAGGTCATTCATGAAACTACAAAATCTCAGACGTGCAATATATATTTCTATGCTTCTATTTTCCTTTGGTCCATCTTGCACATATATAGCTGCAGGCTCCCCTTTGCTCTAAGAAGTGGCCACATGCAAATGCTCTAGACAACCATCATACAGGATTACAGACTGGAAGGCAATGCCATACTGACAAACATAACAACATCACATCAAAATCCTGCCTGCTAATTTTTGTACCCATGCCTAATAGAGGTTGTCCATTGTTTCCACTCCATGCAATAAAGGTACAGTTATCACGTACCCCCTGATAACTGAAGTTGGGAGCTATTAACAGTTAATTCATCTTGTGAGTTCAACATGTTGGAATAATGAATCTGTCCAATCTAATTCAACAGTATTACTGCCCCACAACACTGAGGTCTAGGGTTTGACTCCCACTATGACCCTAACTGTGTGGAGTTTTTATATTCTCCCTGTGCTTGTGTGGGTTTCCTCCAAGTACTTTCCTCCATTCCTCCTATACTCCAGAAATATACTGATAAGTTAATTGGCTCCCAACAAAAAAATGAACCCTAGTGTGTATGTGTGTGAGCATGTGGTGGGTATATAGGGCTTCATTCAGAGGCGGCCGTATGGTCTACGACCGCATGGCCGCCTCGATGTTTGTCCAGTGCGCATCCGAAGAGGGAGCCGGTTCCTTCGTGTGCATGCGTGAGACCCGCTACGACCGACAGTGCCGGTCGTAGCGGGTCTCTTTCCAAAGGGGGCGAGCTGTCGATGTTGATTGACAGCTCGCCCCATTTGGAAGGCGGGCCGGGGGGTGGCAGCCCAAACGGAGGCGTTCCCATGGGAACACCTGCCGTTTGGGGGAGGCCCCACTGACCTCACTAGTGATGTCAGTGGAGAGCTTCCGGCTCTGACAGAGCCAGAAGCTCTCCGGGGCTTACGACAAGTGAGACCCTACCCTAGGGTCTCGTCGTAAGCCCCGATGGTCGCGATGGTCTATGACCATCGTGACCATCACCCTAGAGGTCGTTAGAGCTGTGAGTGTAAACCCACAGCCTAAAGACCGAAACAGAGGCGGCCGGTCAGGATGCAAGCGGCCGCCCAGTTTCTGAGCGACCGCTTGCATCCTCCGACCGCCTCTGAATGAGGGGCATAGAGTGCAAACTCCACTGGGGCAGAGACTGATGTGAATGGACAAATATTCTCTGTAAAGCGTTGAGGAATATTTGTGTGCTATATAAATAACTGGTAATAAATAATAATAGCGCTGAATAGATAAGCTCTTGGAAGAGATCACTCCATGGGGTGTTCAATACAGTATAGTGTCCTGATTTTGATTTGTGCAAACTGTAAAGCATCAAACTGAGAAAATTGTTATTATCTAATTAAGCCATGTGCAAAACCATACAGAATTATGCTAAAACAAGCACATTATTTCTATACTTTGAATGCCTCAATACTAGTGTATAGTACAGAGTGATCCAAAAGTCTCCATACATAGGGAAAAAATAAAACTTTTTGAACAAAATGTAATTTTATTCACAACATATTTTGGCCCTCATTCAGAGCCGCTCGCTAGCGGCAGTACGCTCGTTCCGAGCGATGTTTGCACATCTGCGCATGCGTACGGTTTTTAGTACGCATGCGCGAACCAGTCAGTGCAGCCGAAAATTGTTTGTACGCTATATAGCGAGTGCCTGCTATTTTGAGTGACAGAATGAGGCGTATGTGGGTGGTAACAGGGGAAGGTGCTTGAAAACGGGGGAGTGGATTTCGAACGCAGGCGTGCTTAAAGGTCAAAACGGGCGTTTTAAGGGAGTGCATAATTAATACAGCAGCGTCATTGACCACGTCACTTGGTTTTTTTTAACTCAGAACTGCTCGCAAAATAGCGGTTGAAAAAACCAACCACAAGAATAGCGAGCAGTTCATACGCTGTACGATGTACTCGATTAATCTAATAAATAGCGGACATGACGTATGGTGCGAGCGGCCAGGGGGCGTTTTTTTCAAATAAACAAGCGTATGTTTTGCTCGGTCGTTCAGACTTAGAGGTGTGAACAGACTGCAATTTGCGAACGGATCATTTGAATAGCCACCCCTTGTTTTTGAATGAACGACCGCAAATAGCGAACGGCTCTGAATCAGACCCTTTATTCGTAAAACACAGATACCCTTTAAGAATGCCTTCTTTGAAAGAAAAATGTATAGAACTTATTCTGATGGCCAGATCAGGAAGCATGAACAGGAAACATGGCAAGAACATCACACTCAACACTTTTGCCAATCTTATTGAGAAGTTCAAGAAGACTGGAAGTGTTACAGACCAACTGAGAGATTGGTCGCCCACGTACATCAACTGATGAGTGTAAAGTTGTGTTCATGTTCCCACTGTATGGAATTTTCTCTATGTTTAGAGACTTTTGGACCACCCTGTACAATAAGTAAGTTCAATTTCATAACACAGTTTGTGACACTTCAAACTGCTGTCTGACCTGCTTCTAGAGTCCCCCCCCCCATGCATTAAAGAGTGAAATAATGATAGTGTGTCACATTTTCCGTCTACCTATGCCTGGGTGCCACAACTTTACTCTTGTGCAATACACAGTGAACACAGTAGGATCAGTTATAGTTATTCTTCCATGGGGCAAGCAGGCCCAGATATCATTCCTTCAGTTCAATTCAAATTGTGACTGCTCTCACGTAGATTTGATGTGATGCTTTCTCAGTATATATTTTTATTTATTTTTTATTTTTTTGTCTTCTATTTCTCCCTAAATAATCTTCCTCTTTTTTATTTTTTTATTTTCTGCTTATGAGTCTTATTGTTATTGGTTTAATTTCCTTAAACCTATTTGTATTTACAAGTGACAATGTTTTTTTGTTGTTAACTGCTTTATATAATATTTTCTAAGTATAATATGTTCAAAAATATTCAGCACCTAGTTTGCTGATGCAATATAATGTATTGTTTGTCCTATATGTGGTACCCAGGGTCCTCCACTGAGTTTGCAGCCCTTAGATACACATGAGCATTGTTGCCGATCAGTTTTCTCTCAGTGTGTTTACGCTTGGTTGGTTGCCATAGTAACTTCCCCCCAGGCCGCGCATGCGCTCCACCGTGGATTCCATGGGTTGGGCGTGTGTAGCCGGGTAATGTGTACTGATCACACGCGCTGACCACGTGACCTACCAGGAATGGTGCGTCATCAGGGTGTGCGATGGTTGGACGGATACATGCGGCGCTGTGGTCGCGCCAGGAGTGGTGCTGCCGTGACGCGCGCGTGCTGGTTTCACATGTGAGTATACACCACCAGGTGTACCGGATGCTGAGGTGAGTGGCAGACATATGATGTGAGCTTGATAAGCAAAGATGTTAATTGGTGGGTGTATTTAGCGGGGGCCCTGGGAGACTGCACTTTGTATCTACTGGACGGCTGTATGGACGTTTGTTGCTATTAGTTCCTTTGTGAAACCGGTTGCCTTTGCTGACTATTGGATTGCATTGCCTTGATAATGGTCTCTATGTAGACCGAAACGTTGGTGACTTTACCTGCAACCTATTTTTCCACCTAACTGCATTAATAAATACGCTGTTGGATTTGAACATGTGGTGAGTGCCCTTATATACCTACTTGCATGTGTGGTATTGATTTTCTATGTTCATGGATAGAGATGTCCAAGAGGAGCACCCCAGCTGTGCACTATTTAACATATTGGATTGGTGGTGAGTGCAGGAATTCTTCCCTACCTTATTATATAAATAACTGGTAATAAATAATAATAGCGCTGAATAGATAAGCTCTTGGAACAGCTCACTCCATGGGGTGTTTAATACAGTATAGTGTCCTGATTTTGATTTGTGCAAACTGTAAAGCATTAAACTGAGAAAATTGTTATTATCTAATTAAGCCATGTGCAAACCCACACAGAATCATGCTAAAACAAGCACATTATTTCTATACTTTGAATGCCTCAATACTAGTGTATAGTACAGAGTGATCCAAAAGTCTCCATACATAGGGAAAAAATAAAACTTTTTTGAACAAAATGTAATTTTATTCACAACATATTTTATTCGTAAAACACAGATTCCCTTTAAGAATGCCTTCTTCGAAAGAAAAATGTATAGAACTTATTCTGATGGCCAGATCAGGAAGCATGAACAGGAAACATGGCAAGAACATCATACTCAACACTTTTGCCAAACTTATTGAGAAGTTCAAGAAGACTGAAAATGTTACAGACCAACTGAGAGATTGGTCGCCCACGTACATCAACTGATGAGTGTAAAGTTGTGTTCATGTTCCCACTGTATGGAATTTTCTCTATGTTTAGAGACTTTTGGACCACCCTGTACAATAAGTAAGTTCAATTTCATAACACAGTTTGTGACACTTCAAACTGCTGGCTGACCTGCTTTTAGAGTCCCCCCCCCCCATGCATTAAAGAGTGAAATAATGATAGCGTGTCACATTTTCCGTCTACCTACAGTATGCCTGGGTGCCACAACTTTACTCTTGTGCAATACACAGTGAACACAGTAGGATCAGTTATAGTTATTCTTCCCTGGGGCAAGCAGGCCCAGATATCATTCCTTCAGTTCAATTCAAATTGTGACTGCTCTCTTTGGTAACTTACTTCAGAATTGAACTTTATATACAATGGAGAATGGATATTAGTTTTTGATATTGACGATTCCTTTTTTTAATTATACTCATACAAAATTTTTTAATTTTATTTCTTACATATAGATTGGAACATGGATTACAAAATCTGTCCAGTCTTCTCAAGTGGCAGCTGGGGCTTGTGCTGCAATGGCTCCCACTGTGATGGAGACAGACCTAGGAGAGGATGACTGGAGACAGACCTAGGAGAGGATGACTGGAGACAGACCTAGGAGAGGATGACTGGAGACAGACCTAGGAGAGGATGACTGGAGACAGACCTAGGAGAGGATGACTGGAGACAGACCTAGGAGAGGATGACTGGCTGCTGGCAATAGGCTAAGTATGGGAGTGGGTGCGGGTGGAATGGGAGGGGGTTACCCGATGGAGGTGGAGTCAGAGCGGAGGGGTAAGCAGGTTGAGCAGCTACAGCACTGCAGGAGGGTTGAGCAGCAGCAATATGGGGGTGGTATCAGACAGAGGGGGGGTGTGTGGCACGGAAGGAGGGAAGAACATTTACAGTTCAACTACCGGCAACCCCTGAACTCAAAACTGGCATAACCATCACAGCTGCCAAGGAACTAACTCATGGGGGGATAGCAGTTACTGCCACCTAGAATCTACACTTTGGAGAACAGTTAAAATTAATATTGCACTTAATGCAGGTATTGCAATATATAAACCCCATAGTGCTGTCATATACTATATCCATAGAGAAATATTATATAAACTATATCATCAATCTTTAAGAGGGCTCAAATGTTTTCTATGGCGATAAATGAGCAATATACTGTGTGCTGACAGTGACTGGTTTATGTTTGCTGTCTATATCTTCCGTTGTCTTTCTTCATTACAAGCATGCTACACCACCACTAGCTGCACTATAATAGCACTCACTGATGACTAATTTATGACTGGTGGGTGATAATGCTGCAGCCTTACAATAGTCACACAAGCAATCCCCACCAGCAGCAACCTCTACCATATGTGTCACATGTTCCCCTCACATTTTATATTGTTTTGGGCAGAACCGTATGTACTTTCTGTTTGGTATCAATGAATGGAATATGTAGGCTAAATGCAACTTTCAAAATACAGCACTGTGTACTATGCTAGAGCTTTGTAGATAAAAGCTAATATTAATACTTGCTGTACCTATCAGTGTTACAATTCTATGATACTGTGAGGGGAATTCAATATGAAACGTAAACTTCGCTGTCGAAGTTTACGTTTCATATCGGAGCTTTTACCTGGGATGAAGTATCGGGCGCTCGCCCGCTTATCCCCGTATTCAATATGAAACTAACGAAAACGGGACCTGGCGAAGTGGGATTTGCGTAAATTTACGAAAATTTTCCTTAAAAAAATTGTAGGACCCTCTAAAGTTGTAAAAACATGGGGGATCACTATGGGTACCACCGTTTTAGCCTGTAAATGAAAGTCGGGGATTTAAATAGCCGCAGCAGGTGTTTTTTTCCCGACATTGAAGAAGTGTTGCAGAAGAGCACTTAGGTGATTTTTTTCGTTTTTTTAAGTGGTCCCATCAAATTTGGGGTACATGAAAATGGGTACTAGCATATTTTTATGTCCCTAAAGTAAGTTTTTAAAAATTCTGCATTTGTGCACCTGCTGCTAATAGCCTATTCTAGAAAACACCTGCCGCATACTTGCAGAATAGCCCCGAACCTATTTCCCTATTGTTAAACAATTTTTTCCACTTTTTTTTTATTTTTTTTTCACCCCAATTTTTAAAATAATTTTTTGGGGTGTCCCTATTTTTTTTTTTACATTTTTTGACACAGTTATATTTTAAATGTCATTCCCAGGGGTGCAGGCAATTTTTTTTAAGCCTGCACCCCTAAACCCCAATTCTGCACTTTTTTTCGCCACCTATTCAGTGGTGAAAAGTTATCCCCGTTTTTTTTCAAAGACTTTTCGAACCTGTGAACCTGTGTAAAAGGAAAACCTGCGATAATGACGTCATAGGTGCGAAAACATCGCAAAAACGATGTTTTCGCTCCCATATTGAATTCCCCTATGTATCTCTGAAAGTGGGCAGAGCTATGTTTATTGAGATAAAAAAAAAATATTGGATTATAGCAAGACTTTAACCTGTCGACTTATTAAATGGATTGGCCTCCAATAATTTACCAGTTTCTGCATGAATAAAGTGGGGTTAGCGGATTCAGTTCTACTCGGTTCCGTTCGGATTTAAAAACCGAATCTTATTGGCTATCAGCTGTCACGAGTTTTGGATAGCCAATAAGATTCGGTTTTTAAAACCGAACGGAACCGAGTAGAACCGAAACCGCTCACCCCTAGGCCGCCAACTGACCCAGATGACAATCCTGGCCAAAGAGGGCAATGCTTGATTTCATATAGTATAATAATCATATAATACCCTCACGTACAAAAACATGACATCATCATTGGATTGGAACCACACCTGATGCTGTAATTGGCTGGGTGAAGACCAACCCTTTTAAAGTAATATTTGTACACAGATCAATCATTTTAAGACAGTCTACCACAGTACACGTTACAACTACTGTAACATTATTGAGTATTTATTGATTCAACTCGAGAGGAGCTTTTAGCTTACATTTTTATGGACCAATATATATGGTCTACACAAAGCGTAACTGCTATATCATTATGTTCCTTTGACAATGTATATTCAATATATTTGAATAATTTCTGTTTTAATCATATTTTTGTTAATATTAAAAAATAATAATAAATTAACCACCAGCAACAGTAGCTCAAATAAAATGTAGAACAAAATAAATAAACTGATACTTACATGTGTCTATGAAAATCTGTATTCTTAATAAAACAATTAAGCACCAGTTAATTCCAAACTCTGTAAACATGTGTACTCTTTGACAAAACCCAACCATGCGAAAAATCTTTCCAACAAAGCTCTATATTTTTCAGCAACCTGGGATAATGTATACTGTACATGAATTTAATGCTAACATGTGTAATTATACAATGCCAGTTTATGATAATTATTTACAGGTAATTGACAAATGCGAAAAGAAGATTCCATTCAGGATTAGTAAGATATAAATAACTCACCTTTCTTTTCTTGGTTTGCGTTTTTCATCTTTGTATGGCAACTGCGAAAACAAGAAATGAGAATCTCTATGAGTAAATCATAGTGTCATCGCAGATGTTACTTTCACGTTTCAAATACTCAAAGAGATGAGACATTTGGTGCTCATTTCACTTAGCAGCAAAGGGGACGAGTAGTCCTTGCAACGGTATAGAAATATCGGCAACGGCACCGCAATTCACCCCAACTGACGGCACGGTGTCACACAGGACTCGCACATTTTGCTTGCAGTCCTATGGGGCTGCGAACAAAAATCCACAAGTCTGGTGGTAACGTAAATGCAGCTTACAGTAGCACATTACTCGCACCTAATTGGATTGAGCCCTTGGACTTATTTAATAAAGTATTATTATGCGCACAACTGTTTTGTTACTATAACAACCTACAATACGTTTGCTTATAGTTTATAAGCTATGAGTTTTGATTGGATCAGTGCTCGAAGTGGGAATTTAGAGGTGGGGTTATGGCGAATGAATCTCTTCCCCCCCCCTCCCCTTGGGCCCCTGCTTTCATATCACCCCATTGTATGTCTCACCCCCCCACTCTCCCTGCCTGCTCCCCTCTCTCACACCCTGCCCTTCTCACTAATTCCCTCTCTGTCACCCCCTACAATACTAACTGCCTGCCTCCCTCTGTCTGCCCCTCTCTCTATTCCCTCTCACATCGTCCCCTCTCTCTATTCCCTCTCACTAGTTACCTCTGTCCTGCGCTCAGTGCGCTGCTGGAACGGAGCTGAAAGGACTCAGGAGCACCAGGTCCCACATTGCTGGTACAGTTGTGCGAGCCAATGAGAAGCTGCCACTTGGCAGCTTCTCATTGGCTGGCGGCTGCGAGCCCTGTAATTGGCTGGCTGCCGCGAGCCCTGTGATTGGCTGGCGGCTGCGAGCCCCGTGATTGGCTTGCGGCCGCGAACCTTGCGATTGGCTGGCGGCCAGTGTGTGCTGACTGTAGCCGGGACCGGATACCTTGTCCCGGCTACATGCCAGCATGTCCGCTGCCGCCGATCGAGATGTGTCCCCTGCGGGACACATCTCTACACATTTCCGCCGCTGTTCCAGCGCTGGGATGCCATACTGCATCCCAGCGCTGGTGCATTCTTTTCTGCAGCTAAAATGAAGTGGGGCTGGTAAGTGGCGGTATGTCATACCGCCGTATACCACCCCACTTTGACCACTGGATTGGATGATATGGATTTCAGCTAGAGATGTGAGCCGATGCCCATATTTTGGTATTGGCTTTGGATCCAGATTCATCTTCGTATTTTGGTTTTGCAAAACTACCCTCACGTGTTTTGGTTTTGGATCTTTTGGGCTGTGACATAATTTTGACCTGTTAGCATACAATCCAAAACCTCAGTTTTAAAATCCGAGTTCCGAACTGCTGGTAGCCCCGAACCGGAATTCTGTTTGCTTTGGTACCCCAAAGTGATTCTTAACTCGGACTCGGTTTGACTCAGAACCTCTAAATTCAATTGTTATCGGTTCTCTGGGAACCGAACCCGCACATCTGTAGTTTCAGCACATATATACTCTTAGCTTTATATGCTGTTCTAGTATGATAACTTTAGTGATTACATTTATAACACTGATATTTATAAGCAAAATAATTCAGTATGATTACAAACTTAATGAATTTTGTCTGCTATGAGAGCTTAGACTCACCCAAACCTGCAAAAGGTTTGCTGAAGTGGGATTATTTTGTAAACTTAAAGGATAAGGCCACTGTTTTACTATAATGTTCTGTATAGGCTAATTAGCAATTCTTTTACATGACAGTGTGAAACCAATAGCCAATAGGAAGCATATTTTTATTGGTCTGCGAGGGGTATGCAATTGGGAAGCCGACTGCCTAAATACCGGCAGCCGGCTTCCCGACTGTCATTTCCCGGCAAGGGTGAAATGCCGGGCATCTAGATGTAGACACCCGCATTTCCCCGACGCCGGGAGGCCGGCGCCCTGCATCCCAATCGAAGTGATGCCGGGAGCCGCAAGCGGACAGCCACGGGGGGGAGGGTTAGGTTTAGGGCTCCCAGGGGGGACTTAGGGTTAGGCACCCCCCTGGGAGGGTTAGGGTTAGGCATGGGGGAGGGAGGGTTAGGGTTAGGCACCCCCGGGGGGGACTTAGGGTTAGGCACCACCCCGGGTGACTTAGGTTTAGGCAGCGGGGAAGGGGGTGGTTAGGGTTAGGCACTTAGATGGGGGATTAGGGTTAGGCACTTGGGGGGGAAGTTAGGGTTAGGCACCCCTAAGGAGGGTTAGGTTTAGGGGGGTTAGGTTAGGTTAATAGATACTCACCTATCCACGATCGGGATTTCCAGCGCTGTCGGGCTTCCGCTGCTTCGAACTCTGCTCATGTCGGGCTGCCACTGACGGGAATCCTACCCATTCCCTGCGAGGTATGCAGTCGGGAAGCCGGCGGACGTTAGCCGGCGGACGTTAGCCGGCTTCCCAACTGCTTTATCCTGGCGAAGGTTAAATGACAGGCATCTAAATCTAGACGCCTGTCATTTTCCCGATGCCGGGAGACTGGCGCCCGGCATCCCGATCAAAGTAATGCTGGGCGCCGTTGCGGACAGCCGCGGGGGTGAGGGACAGGTTTAGGATTCCTGGGGGGGACTTAGGGTTAGGCGGTGGGGAAGGGGGGTTAGGTTTAGGCACTAAGAGGGGGATTAGGTTTAGGCACTGGGGGAAGGTTAGGGTTAGGCAATCCTAAGGAGAGTTAGGGGGGTTAGGTTAGGTTAGTTGATACTTACCTGGGGACGATCGGGATTTTCAGCCAAGTCGGCCAGCCGCTGTCGGGATTTGAACCGCCAAACTTGCGTCCGGCGGCAATTCATACCGATTCCGTCTGTGAGGCTCACACCCACTCGGTGACATATTCAACTGGTTAACACTATTCAGTTACTAAATCTTGTGGGTGCTGTAGCTCTTAAACTCTACACCTCTGTAAAAACTGCTTCTGTCCATCTACCACCTTTATTTTTAATGAATACCTGTAACAGACAGAGCAATATGCAGCCTTTCCCTCAAAGACTGGCAAGAAGTTCACCCTGGTGGAAGATGTATCAAGCCTTGGAGTAGTTGCCTAAAGTAACCAATCAGCATCTAACTGTCATTTCAAAGACTATGAGGGAAATTTATGAAAGCTTGGATAGAGATAAAGTGGAGAGAGATTAAATCCCAAACAATCATCTCCTGTAATTTATTCAAACACAACCTGTGAAATGACACTTAGAAGCTGATTAGTTAGTACTATATCTCTCTCCAAGCTTTGATAAATCTCTTGCATGTGGTAGATATATAACAGTTAAAAGTTGATTGGTTGTTTTGGGCAACTTTTCCACATTATCTCTCTCCAAGACTTGATACATCTCCCACTAGGACTGCTGCCTTCTTTGCTACTCATCATCAAAGCTTCAGGCAATTCAAACAGAAACTGCTCTGTAATGGAACACACATCGCCAGAAGATCAACACACTTCCTTGGACACAAATCACATGTAGTTCATCACACATCCTTGAGCATGCAGCCACTCCTGTAGCCAGACGTCTGCTGGAGAATGGCAGACATTTTCTTAAAGCACACATTCTCATTCTTCTCCCCAGTGTTTCCTCCATGGTGGGAGGAGAATGGTGACATCACCATTGTTTTGCGTACATACAACCGAGTCCTAAAGATATTGAGATAGAGATGGCCACCAGTGGGTTAACCATCGATGGTCACCATTGATGGTAACTTTTTTGATTAACCTCAATGTTATGAAACCATTGCCGGGGAACTATCAATGGTTTTGCTCACTGATGGTAATCACTGCGCTCTTAGTATCTTACTATCAGAGTTAGGGATGGGGTTCATGGGTCACATTGGGTGGTGGAGCTGCAGTATGCTCTGTATCCTACCACTAGGAAAAAATGAAAACATTGCGGGGCTCTGAGCCATCGCTGGCGGAGAACTATTGGATCTCCACCATCCATGGCAAACCATTGGCCATTGGTGGATAACCATCGATGGTTATCCCTAGATTAATAGATTCTCAAGAGTCAGGGAGATAACAACTATATCAGAGAATCTCTCTGCATTCAGGCGGCAAGTACTGTTAATGTGTGAAAATTTGCACTGTCTTGCTGTGTTTAATTGTCTTTAAGGCCTGTTTTTGTGAATTCTGCAATTTAGGATAAAAACTGGCTATAGTCAGTGTACCTTCTCTGCTGGTCTGACAGCAGCTAATATCTGCTCACCTCACCCAGGACACAGCTCTCCCATAACCTCAGAAGAGTATATACATTTATATACAGAATCTATTTCCTGATTACTTGTATGGCATATACTTCCCCACCAAACATTTATTATATGCTGTATGTTATACTGGAAAGAAATGCAATATGTAACTCAAAAGTACATTCATTTTCAAATGCACAGAGACAGGAAATTGCTCTCCCAGTTAATATACTAACAAGCCAGAAACCAGAATGTTTTGGCTTTGAGTGGCTTGGTTTTAAGCTCTCAGACCACAGAGTGACACACAGTATTAATGTAAGTGGATGGTTTCATTAGTGTGTTTTATTGCTTAGAGAAGCATTTTATCTGGGAGATAAAATCATAAACTCCATGAGCTTGTTTGGAACTTGTATGCACAGTAAAACAGTTGAAGTTCAGTACAGACAGTAACATGTCAGGGAATATATAGCATATTCTACAAAGGCAAAAATAATTTTGTAAAATACACATTAAAAAACAAAAAAATATCACTCCAGGCCCTTACGGCAACAATCATGCCTTAAAAATAGCCGCATTATTGCACAATTTATTAATCGTCTGGATTTTTACCCAATTATTAGAATATCTTATCACCGCAATTTGGGGCAATAAGTAATTCTATACTACATATAATAATATCTTGCGGAGACAGGTGCTTTGAAAGGAGCCAGTCCCTGCGATGTGCAGGAAGTGAAATGATTTCTAATTTCGGTGTTCTATAGCACATAGGCTACAGCGACTAATGCCATCTGGAGCTTGGTAAATCCGACAGCCTAGTAGCCCCCATAGAAACCTATGGGGGCTGCTCCTGCTGCTGCAAATGGAGGGATCGCAGCAGATATTGGAGATATCTTCTGCTGTCCCTCCTTGTTACATCCTGGGGATCGTTAATATTTACAGTTACCCCAGAAAACGTGTGTCCCACAAATATTATATGATTAATAGGCCCATTAATCTTTAATTATTAAGAAAGAATATAATTTATTAATGGGAATACTTATTGATTTATGATCTGTATGAACAGTAGGCTTCTCAGACACCTGAATGTTGTAAAAAGATACAACAAGGTGTGGCTATTAGATAACACTATAATTTATGTATAATTATATTAAGTAAATCTTATCTCCGTTCTCCGTCTATGTACTCCCCTTCTGCATCCACACACTGCTGCATTCTTACTTTCCATTGGTCAAACCTGTGCTGTAGCTCATTATCTGTCAGCTGTCTCAACAGCTCCGTTGTTTTTTCTTTACCTCAGTAACTGTGCAAAACGGGTTCCCTTGAGTACAGATTTGACTTTAGGGAAAAGAAAGAAGTCACACGGTGCTAGGTCTGGTGAGTATGGAGGGAGTTCTAGCACTACAATCTGTTTTTTGGCCAAAAACTGCTTCAGAGAGAGAGCTGTGTAGGCTTTAGCGTTGTCCTGATGGAGGATGAAACAACTCTCGCCTCTCTCTTCTTATTCCTTCCTGCAAAGTAGCGAGAACATTTTTGTAGTAATGTTGATTCCTCATTCGGATGCTGAGCCGACAGCCAATTCAAACTATCTTCTCAATTTTTTTCCACATTTTCAATTGATTCTGATGAGCAAGGCCTTCCGGGACATTCATCATCTTCGACATCCTCATGACCGTCACTAAATCTTTTGTGCCACTCAAACACAGCTGCACGTGACATGCAATCTGCCCCAGAAGCCTCAGTTAGCATACAGAAAGATTTGGTGGGTGTTTGGTTCAATTTAACTACAAATTTTAAGTTAACACATTGCTCTACTTTTAAATTCAGCATTTTTACGATGCACAGGAAAGACACAACTTCTTCAAACGCTATGTGAGAGGGGGCAAACATTCAAAACTGGTTTAGGATAGTCCAAAGTCAGTGTTCCCCCACTCCCTTTATTTTTTATAATTACAGTGTTGTGTTTTAATATAAATAATATAATAATATATATAAAAGTGAACGATGCTCACATTGATCCCTGGAAGAGTACTGTTTTTAGGATTTAGCAAATGTTCTAGTAGTACTGAATTACTATTAATTTATTTTGTCTTCAATATTGATAGGCAAGATAACTAACATACTTCAGTCAAGATTTGTTGGTACGAATTGTTGTAAGAAAAAAGTTTTAGGCAAAAAGAAGGCAACAGGTGTGACCACATATGGATAGAATCATTTTTGAAATTGCCAGTAGTGTTTGGCAGTTTTAAAGCCCTAAACTGTCTGTGATTTAGAGGAAACAGTCATTATTTTAGTTAAAACCTGGCCTTCCTCTTCTTCACATTGCCCCGTACTATATGGAAAAAATTTTGGCCCCGTATACTGTATAACTAATTACAATGCCACCTACTGTATAACTAATTATAATGAGCCACTATAATAAGTTATTAATTGGAATGACTCCCATTTTTTTAAAATAAATATTTAAGACGTGTGCCATAATGATGGCTGCATCGATGTAGTTTAGTGGCACAATTATTTACCTACACTCTTCTTGCTTTGATCTGACATAATATATTGGGGGAAATAATATATAAATAAATCCAATGAAATAAGATAGAAAGCACAGGCAGTTAAAGATTGGATGCACAGATATAGTGGTCGATAGGGTGCTGGATGTAGGAGGGTATAAAGCATTAGCAATGTCAATACCTTTAGCCTTAAACTGGGGAAGGCATGAAAATTGCATAATAGAAAACCTTGTTTTCACATGAATTGGAAACACTAAAATACAGTAGTTTGAGCTTTAGGTATTAAGTAAAAGGAAATTATATTTAATGGAATTTGCTAGTATTCTTTCCATAACATGATCTCCTGCTGTTCCTCACTGCTTAGTGTTTGGCAAAATGAAATTCAATTAAACTGGCATTAACACAACAGTAACTTCATATTCCATAATAACTCCAGTTATGCTTATGGTGATGGCATTTCAAATATTTATGAATATTTTGACATATACTGTATATTGATATACATTCAACGGTAAAAAAGAATCAGTTATATTTATTTTACTTGATTTTTTACTTACTGTACAGCTGACAAGATTAAATATATGTTTTATAGTACTCCTTATAATACCATCTATATCATTACTACAAGTATTGTTGTAATAAATTCACATACTATAGTTTAATAATAGCAAAATAACTTGTTGCACTGACAATTGTGTAATGCAGTACAGTAACTATATACAAGTATAATACATACACCTTTTAAGCAACAAAAAGTATGTAAGTCCAAAGGCTCCAAATCATCAATGGTGGAAAACCTAGAGGGACCCATGGTCTGGTAAAAAGTATGGGGTTATTAAGCTATTCAGCCTCCTTGAAAATGTTGAATTGCTTGATGGCCTGTATGTGATTGGGATGGTTTAAGCAAGAAAAACAAAGCCAAGATCCAGTGAGATATAACTGGACATTCTGGGAAATAGTATACTGCCTACATTGTACATTACATAGAGTACATGATATTAATAGAGATGGAAAATACATTTACTGTGACTGTCATAACAAACATTCTAAATGCCTGATGATTAATAGAAATGTCTAGCCTAAATACACCATTTTATACGATGATGAGACTGCATATAGACATGAGTAAAACTGTGGACAAATGTATCTTTTATGTCCTTTAACTGAAACAGTGTAACATCCCAGTGTTTCACAGTATGCCCTTAGAATCCTCCCAGCAGTCAGATCCAGGATAATGGTAAGGACACTGGGCCTGATTCAGACCCGCTCGCAAGCGTTATGCGCTCGCAAGCGGGTCGATGGCCGGGCACTGCACATACGCAAGCCCTGCAGCGAGTGAGAAATCACTCGCTGCGGGACTCAAAACATGGCGGAGCGGCTGTCGACATTGATGGACAGCCCGCCCTGTTTTGTAGGCGGGGATGGGGGGTGGCTGGCCAAATGGAGGCGTTCCCGAATGAATGCCTACCATTTGAGGGCGGCCCTACTGACATCACTCGTGATGTCAGTAGTTGAGCTTCCTGCTCTATTAGAGCAGGAAGCTCACTGGGGCTTGCAGGAATGAGACCCTCGCACAAGGGTCTTGTCGCAAGCCCGATGGTCGCGATGGTCACGACCATCGCGACCATCACCTGCCCGCTCACAAAAGCTGTGTGTGGGTGGTAAAAAAAAAACAAAAAAAAAAAACGCCCTGATTCAGAGCGAGCGCTCTGAAAGAGCGTCTGGCTCTGAATCAGGGCCCATGTACCTAAGATGTCAGCACAGGGGTATACAGTAAGTGGTGCCACACACACATAGATGATGTAGTCACACAAAGTTACATTACCTAGGAGTGAAAGTGCTGATATTATGGGGGAGATGTATCAAACCTGAAGAGAAAGTGACGTTGCCCATACTGTAGCAACCAATCGGCTTCTGTCATTTTAGAGACTGTGCTAGATAAGTGATATCTAGAAGCTGCTTCGGGCAACCAATTCACTCTTTGCCTGTATAAGGTTTGATACATGTCCCCCTATGAGTTCTGTGGATAGAGCACCTTCCGTCTATGGAAGGAACCTAGTTTCATAGCCTTGGTCTCTTTTGCAATGCTACCACTTAGTAGCATCATGATGCTTCAATAATAGCTGTGTACCATACATCTCTCAGCATTTTCCTGCTTCAGTCCCCTGAACTTCCCTGCAGCAGAGCAGAAAAGAGATGCTGCAGGGCAACCAGGCGGAAGATTTCTCTTCCAGTATTACTATTAACTTTGCAACTGATTCTGCCATACCACAGGCTGCCAGGCGTCTCTCACTTACTGTGGGTGGCCTAATCTGGTTAGATGAGGAAAGGCATGTAATCAGGTCAGCGTTTGTACACACGGTAATGCAGGACTCTCAGCAATCTGAGTATTGCAGGTACAAAGGTAAGGGGATGGGTACAGGATGCTGGCGTTCGGGATCCCGGCAGTCAAAATCCCGACGCCAGTATCCCGAAAGGGTTAGCATATCGACACCTGTCGGTCGGTATGCTAACCCTCCCCCTCTCCCTACCCTAAACCTCCGTTCCTAGTGCCTAAACCTGACCTTCTACTCCCCTAATCCTAAACCCAGGCCCGCCAAGAGCCGCGGCGGGCCCGGGTAACAGGGTGCGTGGCCTAATCATGGGAGGCGTGGCCACACCCCCTTCCTAAAAAAAATAAAAGTTTTGCAGCCCGGCTCAAAGCCAGGTGGGGGGGGGGGCGCGATCAGTGTGATCGCTCCCTCCCACAGGCATAGGAGACTGCTGTGGCTGTGTGCTGAGTTGCTGTGAGGGAGGGGGGGGCAGCGCTGGACCCGGGCCTCCGCCAGGCCCCTCAGGAAGCCCGGGCCCGGGTAATCTGTTCCCTATCCCCCCTCTTGGCGCCCCTGCCTAAACCTAACGTCCCACTTCCCACTTCCCGCACTCTAAACCTAACCTCCCACTCCCCGCATCCTAAACTGAACCCTCTCCCTAGTGCCTAATCCTAACCCCTAACCCTCCCCCTAACCTCGCTACTAACCTTCAGGATTCCGGCGGTCAGGATTCCGGCAGACTGGGTTGCAGGAGCTGGAATCCCGACACCAATCAGAATCTTGGTGCTGGATTCCTGACCACGAGAATCCTGACCACATTCAGTCTGCCGGAATATTTAACGTATCCCAGTGTAAGACATGGGTTATGGGTATTATACTTATTGTACTTTGGCCCTGATTCAGACCCACTCGCGAGCGGCTGTCTGCTCGCAAGTGGGTCGATGGTCTGCACTGCGCATGCGCACGATGGAGGGAGCTCCGTCGTGCGCATGCGCGAGACGCGACGAGCGAAGGACTTTCCTTCGCTTGTAGTGTCTGATCAAAGGGGGCGTGCTGTCGATGTTGATTGACAGCACACCCCCTTTGGTGGGCGTGCCGGGGGGCGTGCCTGCCAGACGGAGGCGTTCCCAAGGGAACGCCTACCGTCAGAAGCTGGCCCCACTGACATCACTAGTGATGTCAGTGGGAGTGATTTTGGCTCTGATAGAGCCAAAATCACTCCTGGCCTGCGGTTGAGAAACTAAACCGCAGGCTTCTGCTCGCAGTGGCGATGGTCGCGATGTTCAAGACCATCGCGACCATCATCCTGCACGCTCGTATATGCTGTGGGTGGTGACCCACAACTATACGAGCGTCCAGGAGGACGCTCCATATTTATGGAGGTGGGCCCTGATTCAGAGCGAGCGAGCGCTCTGGTCAGAGCATCCGGCTCTGAATCAGGGCCTTTGCTAATATAGAGCCAACATATTGCACAATGCAGTATAATCAGTTTGACAAATATTACACTATTAAACATATTCCTCTTGTAGTTAGAGCTGATAGTCAAATTTATATGCTTCCTATTAAAATGGAGTTGGATGAACTAATAAGGGTGAAACAGTTTTTCCTTAGGAGCGAGTTCTAGTCAGTAAAAGCCTGAGCCAATCTACTAAACCCCAGTTTTTAAAGCAATGACTCAAAGTGCTGCCATGTTAAAGGAATTTCTCGCAGGCTTATTCTCCTACACTTTGTACTACAAAGTACAGTAATACACACATTGGGAGACCTTTATGGAAGTGGAGTCAAGTGAAGCCGGGTTACAATGTTCAGGTATTTCAGTGTCCTATATTCACAATTATGGGATTCGCAAATATATAACATTAACTTTTAACTTCAGTTTTAAGTGACTCCAATATCATAAACGTAAGCTACTATACAGTATGCGCTGGATGTGATTACCTGTAGTATTGCTAACAATCCATCTCATCTACTGCACTGAGTGATATTTATTCCAAGAATATGGACTGTTCTCCTGAACACTTGCAACTCTTCTCTGCATCTGGTTCCATTCTCTTTCATGTGGAACCTTTGCACCTCTCCCATTATGATTGTCATGCTGGGAGTAATTGTGTGTCAGGAAATGTAGCACTTCTATCACAGACAGTTGCATCACAGCAATCCAATCCCTCTATTGCAGCTTCTCCACGTCCTTTTAGTCCTGACACGGTGAACTGCTTCACTCCACACACTGCTTCATTACTATGCTGAGGTTACACCAGGGGACCCGTGTTATTCTCCTTCAAAAGCATCTTTTCTTTTTCTTTTTTAAAGCAAATTGCTGTATAGCCTACCATGAACACACATACTGTATACTGTATCTACATGAAATATCTTATAGAATATTTTAGCAGTAAAGAGAGTTGCGATAAAGATCAGATTGCTTTCTGGGAAGCAATTTAGATTTCCACACCAGATTTCGGGGAGATGTACTAAGGTGAGAGATTAAGTGGAGAGAGATAAAGTGCCAACCAATCAGCCAGGGGCAGTTTAATAGAGGAGGGGAACCATGTGCATACTTCTCCGTGCGGGCCGCTTCCTCTCTGTGGTGCAGTAGACACTGGCACTGTACTGCACATGCACAGGTCTCCGGTAACATGGCACCCACACCATTGTACCAGGGACACCTCTACCGCACATGCAGAGGTCTCCGGTAACATGGCACCCACACCATTGTACCAGGGTCACCTCTACTGCACATGCGCAGGCTTCCGGTAATATGGCACCTGCACCATTGTACCAGGGACACCTCTACTGCACATGCGCAGGTCTCTGGTAACATGGTGCCCGCGTCTTGGTACCGGGGACACCTCTACTGCACATGTGCATGGCTGCTGCTCCATTTTTCCAATGATTTGCACTGCTCCTGCAGCGCCGATGTAGGACTCCGAAGAGGTAAGCATTAAACATTGGTGCAGAGTGTGTGGTGTGGGCCTCCCTAAACCCAGGGTCCTGTGTGCACCACACACATTGCACTTATTATAGATGCTCCAATGCAATCAGCTCCTGTCATAATACAGTGTTTAAAAAATGACAGGAGCTGATTGGTTGGTACCTTATCTCTCTCCACTATATCTCTCCCAAAGGCTTAGTACATCTACCCCTTACTGTCAGCATGGAGTTATTTGGAGACTTAAATGAGTGATTGCCAGGATAATAACTACTGGTTGTTTAGGAAGACACCCACCAGTGGTGATGTTCAAGGTCGTTCGGGTGGCATCGTGCTCAGAAACCTCTGGGGGAGGGGGGGCTGCAGTTGCCCAATGCTGGGGAAGGCTCTTTGCAAATTACTCCAGCCTTTCCCTCTGGTCCAAACTCCTTGCTCTGTGGTCTGTCACATGATGTTGTTCAATGCTCCAGGATATTGTGAATCAGAAGTGCAGCGCGCACAATGTCGTGAAGTCACAATGTAGCTAAGTAGAAGTTTTAGTTAGTTATGTCCTTTACTTTACCAGGGGGCCACCAGACCCTTAGATACAATATTAGTACACTGTTAAATGCAGCAGACTGTTAAGCAAGCTTGTGCAAAGTGAACTATGAACACTATAAAAGCTATACATGCATAGACAGATCTATGCCCAAAGAAAAAAACAAATGAAGAGTGAAATAGTGCATAACTAAATTGAAACATATAAAACAATTCACTGATAATAATAATAATAATGCCGTAAAAAGAATGTAGCAATGTAAGGGTAATAATGCAAATAAAGAATATAAGATGTACCTAAAATAAGGATGCCTATCCATTAGCAGATGTTTTTCTGAAAGAAGAAAGACAAAAGATATCTATTGAAAATTCCGGTGGCTGTGCTGAAAGATATCTGTCATGTACATGACAGATTTTGGCAAAAGATGAATGATGAACGATATCGCATGACATCATTCAGGGAGTGGATTTTTTTCTCTACAGCGCTCTGTAACTGCTGCTAATATCTTGCAGCGATATGCGATAATTGACCAACATGTTGGAGAGATGAAAGATTCAATTTATCGGCCGCAGGAGTGCGAATCTGTCATCGTTCAGGGCCTATCCATAGCAGATAAATTGAACAACTGAACAATATATCGTTCAGTCATTCAATTTATCTGCTAATGGATAGGCCCCTATAGAGACATAGAAACATATTTGATGGCAGATAAGAACCACTTGGCCCATCTAGTCTGCCTTTTTGAACTATCTAATACATAAAAAAGTTATCATAATTATTATAACAGTAACCGTCCAGAGGAGGTATCAACTTATTCCAAATGTGCAGACATCAGCAATGCGAATAGCTGATCTAGAACAGATTATAACAGTAACACTTTAATAATCGGATATTTGTATATATTAGCTGATTATAGAGAACACTGCAATATGGCAGTATTAAAATACATTCATAGTATGCCAGCAAGACTGGCTTTAGGGAAGGTGCCAAATGTGCCACCGCACAGGGTCACATGATTAATAACTCCAGTGGCCCCATCTGTAACAGGGTGCTGCTCAATAATACATTTTCTTTTTTCCTTTTTCCCCTTTGTAAGTATGTGATCTGTTCCACAGGAGAGGAGCCGCTGCCTGACATGTCTGTCTGGTAAGGTTAGGAAACTGCTGACAAGGAGTTTCCTTATCTTACCAGATAGACAGGGGGGAAATGAAAGAGAACTTGTGGTAGTGGGAAAGAACTGGGTGAAAGGAATTGAAATAGCTTTATTCTTATAGATTATCATATCACAAAAACTAAATTAAATTAAACAAAAAAAATTAAATTTAGTATAGAAAATGCTATAAAATGCTATTAAGTGACACTTTGTAATTAACAATGATTTAATAAATACCAAATTTCTATTACAGTTAATGTAAAACTCCAATTAAATGAACATTTTAAATTTAATATGGTCCACTGATAATGTAGACAAATGTACAAAAAAATTAATTACAAACTCGCTGTTGTCCGCAGCTTTCGCTCACGATGAAATCACTTCTGCCAAGATTTGTTTTATTTGAGGTGTTTCAGTGTATTGCTTTGCATGGGGCCCTGTTGTGGGAGTTGCCCAAGTGACCAGCAGAGCTATACAGACTGGTGGTAGCAGTGCCTTCACCCACCACTCACACCAATGTCACTGTGTGCCCTGTGCACAGACTGCTATGTAGCCTATCCTATTCACCCACCACTCACACCACTGTCACTGTATGTCCTGTGCACAGACTGCTATGTAGCCTATCCTATTCACCCATCACTCACACCAATGTCACTGTGTGCCCTGTGCACAGACTGCTATGTAGCCTATCCTATTCACCCACCACTCACACCAATGTCACTGCCCTGTGCACAGACTGCTATGTAGCCTATACTATTCACCCACCACTCACACCACTGTCACTGTATGTCCTGTGCACAGACTGCTATGTAGCCTATCCTATTCACCCACCACTCACACCAATGTCACTGTGTGCCCTGTGCACAAACTATGTAGCCTATCCTATTCACCCACCACTCACACCAATGTCACTGTGTGCCCTGTGCATAGACTATGTAGCCTATCCTATTCACCCACCACTCACACCAATGTCACTATGTGCCCTGTGCACAGACTGCAATGTAGCCTATCCTATTCACCCACCACTCACACCAATGTCACTGTGTGCCCTGTGCACAGGCTGCTATGTAGCCTATCCTATTCACCCACCACTCACACCAATGTCACTGTGTGCCCTGTGCACAGACTGCTATATAGCCTATCCTATTCACCCACATCTCACACCAATATCACTGCCCTGTGCACAGACTGCTATGTAGCCTATCCTATTCACCCACCACTCACACCAATGTCACTGTGTGTCCTGTGCACAGACTGCTATGTAGCCTATCCTATTCACCCACCACTCACACCAATGTCACTGCCCTGTGCACAGACTGCTATGTAGCCTATCCTATTCACCCACCACTCACACCAATGTCACTGTGTGCCCTGTGCACAGACTGCTATGTAGCTTATCCTATTCACCCACCACTCACACCAATCTCACTGCCCTGCGCACAGACTGCTATGTAGCCTATCCTATTCACCCACCACTCACACCAATGTCACTGCCCTGTGCACAGACTGCTATGTAGCCTATCCTATTCACCGACCACTCACACCAATATCACTGTGTGCCCTGTGCACAGACTGCTATGTAGCCTATCCTATTCACCGACCACTCACACCAATATCACTGTGTGCCCTGTGCACAGACTGCTATGTAGCCGATCCTATTCACCCACCACTCACACCAATGTCACTGCCCTGTGCACAGACTGCTATGTAGCCTATCCTATTCACCCACCACTCACACCAATGTCACTGTGTGCCCTGTGCACAGACTGCTATGTAGCCTATCCTATTCACCCACCACTCACACCAATGTCACTGCCCTGTGCACAGACTGCTATGTAGCCTATCCTATTCACCCACCACTCACACCAATGTCACTGTGTGCCCTGTGCACAGACTGCTATGTAGCCTATCCTATTCACCCACCACTCACACCAATGTCACTGCCCTGTGCACAGACTGCTATGTAGCCTATTCTATTCACCCACCACTCACACCAATATCACTGCCCTGTGCACAGACTGCTATGTAGCCTATCCTATTCACCCACCACTCACACCAATGTCACTGTGTGCCCTGTGCACAGACTGCTATGTAGCCTATCCTATTCACCCAGCACTCACACCAATGTCACTGTGTGCCCTGTGCACAGACTGCTATGTAGCCTATCCTATTCACCCACCACTCACACCAATGTCACTGTGTGCCCAGTGCACAGACTGCTATGAAGCCTTTCCTATTCACCCACCACTCACACCAATGTCACTGCCCTGTGCACAGACTGCTATGTAGCCTATCCTATTCACCCACCACTCACACCAATGTCACTGCCCTGTGCACAGACTGCTATGTAGCCTATCCTATTCACCTACCACTCACACCAATGTCACTGCCCTGTGCACAGACTGCTATGTAGCCTATCCCATTCACCTACCACTCACACCAATGTCACTGTGTGCCCTGTGCACAGACTGCTATGTAGCCTATCCTATTCACCCACCACTCACACCAACGTCACTGTGTGCCCTGTGCACAGACTGCTATGTAGCCTATCCTATTCACCTACCTCTCACACCAATGTCACTGTGTGTCCTGTGCACAGACTGCTATGTAGCCTATCCTATTCACCTACCTCTCACACCAATGTCACTGTGTGTCCTGTGCACAGATTGCTATGTAGCCTATCCTATTCACCTACCATTCACACCAATGTCACTACCCTGTGCACAGACTGCTATGTAGCCTATCCTATTCACCCACCACTCACACCAATGTCACTGTGTGCCCTGTGCACAGACTGCTATGTAGCCTATCCTATTCACCTACCTCTCACACCAATGTCACTGTGTGTCCTGTGCACATACTGCTATGTAGCCTATCCTATTCATCTACCACTCACACCAATGTCACTGTGTGCCCTGTGCACATACTGCTATGTAGCCTATCCTATTCACCCACCTCTCACACCAATGTCACTGTGTGCCCTGTGCACAGACTGCTATGTAGCCTATCCTATTCAAGTGAACTGTGTGTTATACTGTAGGTCTGTGCTGCAACCCTATTTACTCTATGATCAAAATCCCACAGGAATTCATAGATACTTGTGATTAGACAATTAACAAAACAAAAACTTGTCTATTATGAAAAACATTGTGGCAGAGTTAGGAGAAAGGGTAGTTAGAGATCCATGAGAAAGTGGGGAGAGGAGACTGTGAGCAGTGGTAGAGAAGAGAGAACCTGCTGCATCTGTACTGTGCATAGGGAAGATGATGGGAGCAGCATGATGAGAACATAATGATGGGGACATGTTAACATTGGGGGATTTTCAGAAGAGTATAATGATGAGGGAGGTAATGGGAGTAGCAATATTTATACACCCACCAGCAAGATGGGGTGGTTAAAAAAACAGATATGACACAGGACCACTCAATTGCAAAGGCCAGTCCTGGAGGTAATGCTGATTAGAAGATTTACCCATTTAGTAACTTCTGTGATAATGACTCAAATGTATATTGGTTAGTAAGTCAATAAAAGCACACTTTAAACATTGTATTCTTTTTCATTACATATGAACATATACTGTAAATACTGTATATACTGTGACCTAGAACACCATTGTTAATGTTTGACCCATGAACAAGAGGAGTCGCTCTGAAACTTGTGACCCCCATTTTCCCTGAAACCTACAGATACATTTTTGATCCTCATATGGCTGAGGTGGCTGTTGTAGTGGCTATAACACAAGAACGTGTCACAATCGTGTCACAATCCATGGGTAACATGCTCTGGAATGATATTTTGTAATGTGAAAGAAACTGTTTTACAAAGCCTGTACAGATACTTAAAATAATGAGAGATTGTTTTTATTTCTTCCTATCCCACCCCCTTACTTAGTAACGCAGTATTGCCAAACTTCAGTCTTCTCTCACCTTGTTATCTTGATCCATCAATGACCACTTCAACAGTTCCATCTGCACAACTCCTGGCTGTAAGATCTGCTGTGCTTGCAGTACAGTATATTACAGATCTATGGCTCTTTATTCCCCTTACACTGCTGCCTGTTATAATTCATTATGATATGCTATATATAAGAGCAAATTCTAGAGTAAAAGAGATGCCAACACCTAGGAATTCCATAAAACACTAAGTAGAACATTTTACAGCCACACGTTTTGCAGAATGGTACAGTAGCTTACAGTGCCATACTGTACGTACAGCAGTTTCCAAGTAGTTATGGGTTAATGTTTTATAGTAACATAACTTACCGTGGAAGGATAGTTAAATATATATAAAAATAGAACTAGTAGATGAAGAAAAATATTACCCAAACATGCTGTAAACACATAGTAAGCAATAGTAACTTACATGTAGAAGATTGTAGTATGTAGAATCATGAGGGCTGTTTAATGTCTTTGGTTTCTGTCTTCTTGTGACCCTCTGTGGTTTAACATCTTCTAACTGTGAAGTTTCTAAAACAGTGTAAGCAAAAATAGATGTCAGGAAATACAGTATAGTAAAGCAAATAAAATGTTTACATGAAATTATAGCGAACACTAGAGGCAACTGAATAAAAAGAAAAGGGTATTACAGTATTGTCCACAGCCGGCAATCAGATTCTGCTACTTTTTTAATGCACATTAGAATATTAATAAACTAAGTAAGTAAACTTCACACATAGGAGGAGATGTACCAAGCCTTGGAGATAGATAAAGTGGAGAATTTGCCCAAAGTAACCAATCAGCTTCTATCTGTCATTTATCCAGCACAGTCTTTGAAATGGCAGTTAAAAGCTGATTGGTTGTTTTAGGCGGGATGTAGTGGGTATGACGGTGGACAGGATGCTGGGCATCAATATACAGACGCCAGAATCCTGCCGCCCGGCAAAATGCAGATGCCACTATCTGGATCTGGATGCAGGCGTCGGCATCTCCACCGCTGGAATCCTGAATGATGGATATGGGTAAGTATACATGGTTAGTCTTGGTAAGGAGGGGTTAGGTTTATGGACCCACGGGGGAAACCAGGGTTAGGCACCCCCCAGTGACGGTTAGGCTGCGGGGAGGGGGGGTTTGGGTTATGCACCAACGGGAGGAGGTTAGGGTTAGGCACCCCCCAGGGGAGGTTAGGGATAGGCACCACTAAGGGAGGATCAGGGTAGGGAGGGGGTTAGGTTACCTACCACCGCCATCAGGATTCTCCACCTTCGGGCTTGCACTATCGGGATTTGAACCGGCTAGTCAACCAACGGTATTTCATACCCAACACGTTTTGGGCAACTTCTTCACTATATCTTGAAAGCTTGATACATCTCCCCATAATTGATTTGGAAACACCATATTTTTCCTTTGACAAGTTTTCCTAATGTCTCCTACTGAGGTAGAGATGAGCTAATATAATAAAGTCTGCTATTTGCAGCAATAACAAATTAATGACTGTTTATCAATTAAGTCAGTGAAACCTAAACTTTACTTCCATAAATGTATTTCAGCACCCTCCACTCAAAGAAACCATTACTCAAACAACTGCCTGAGGAAACAAACCTGTGAAATGTGTTGCAACTACAAAATTAGACTTTTATTTTATAGTTTATTTTTTTGCCTGTTCCTAATGTTTTTATATATACATATATACTACTTCTTTATGATTGTATATTATGCCATTTAATTTTATTCTGTGATCTGTAAAATTGGATTAATTGTGTGTCCATTCTAGGAGTTAAAATATCTTCAGTACACTGCAGTATTATATGTATCTTTAATAAAACCACTTGGTATGATGATACCTACATGGAATGGACATTTCCTTATTTACAAATAGCTCATTATTGAGTAGGATTACCCAAAAAAGACATTATACATTTATACTGTGGTTTTAAAATACTCTAGTTAGTGTTGGAGAAATAACTTATTGCTAGAGAAATCTGGTGGGGTTGTGAGAAAGCCCCTATTTTTCTCCTTGGCTGCCAACTAAGGTAATATCTTCCATTACATTGGCGCCAGTCACTAACCTATCTATATTACACAAAATAAATGATTTAAAAAATTGATCAAAAGGTAATTTAACAAGTATTATTTATTTATTTATTATATACTTTGTATTTCTAATACATATCAATAATGTCAATATCAATACCAATATGTTAGCCTATGATGAAAGTGAATACTATGACCAGGTATGTGTTTATTGCATTTATTTTTTTATTTTTTATTCTTTAAACATGCAGTAAACATATAATTTACATGCAAAAAAATGGGACTGAAAAGGATTTTAAGAAACAAGGTGCAAGTAACAATGCATCCTACTTTAAAAGTACATTTAAAAAAATATATAAAATAAATTGTATAATTAATAAATGGATTTGAAATGTTTTTTAATATGCTTTTTTCACGGTAATGTACATTTACTTGCACATTGCTTTTATCATTGTGATTCATTTTGCTGTAACTCTCCTAACTTTTGCTGCTCCATGTCAGTGTAGCTCAGTGGTTCAAAAACTTTTTTAAATAACGGCGCCCCAGTGCATCAGAATTGTTTTCACGGCACCGCTAAGCCAAAAGTTTGTTATTGAGGAATTCGGAAAAAAATGTAGTGAAGTAGTAAAGTGAAGTAAATTGTGCTTACCTGCAGTGGCGGCTCCAGAAGTGGGGCTGCAGCGCAGTCCAAAATTCAAATAGGGGAGCTACACCAACTTCCCTTCCAAACATCGCCGGCTGGGACTCACACCTCTGGAGCTGCCACTGCTTACCTGTCATCCTTATGTTCAGTTATGTGGTGGTGCACATTTTTGTGCTTCTGTTTGTCCACATATTTACATTACACTGACCATAAAGAATTTGATTTGGTGCTGGACCACCAACCTGAGGCACCCCTGCAAGTGTCCCGAGCTGTGGCTTAAGTTCATCCCAGACGCCCGGAGGCAAGTTATAATTTGGTGCCCCCCCATCACAGCCGCTGACACTGTAATGTAGCAATTCTCATGCAGACAGCTATCGATAGACTAAGGCAGCAGCTGATGGTCTGACATGGAGCTCTCCACTAGTGTATGGTGGCTTCTCAGGTGCCGTGAAGGGCCATGACGGTACACTCCGGGTACATAGTTACAGCCCTAAATGGGATGAATATGTTGTGGACAATGAAGGAGGTGCCCCCTCCAGAGCTGGAGCCCGGCGGCAGGCGCCTCCATTGTCTCCCATAGTTCTGCCCCTGGTCCCGAGGCACCCCTGCAAGTGTACCAGGGCAAAGCTGGAACCACTGATAAACATTCATGATAAACATACCCTCTATAAAGCTGGGTATTTAGTGCACCAAGAGCTAGATTCTGGCAAGTACATAGGAGCACACTAAAGCTGGGTACACATTAGATGATGTGTACTCAGCGCAACATCACCAGCTACGGAACACACTTGCCGATGCCGGGTCCAACAGGGAGGAGGGACGTGTCATGCTGCATTCTGCAGCAAGACATCGTTATCGGCATTCCCTTCGGCCCTGCAGTAGGTGTTGCCAACGACATGTGGGAGAGCATATATCATGGGTACACATTAGACTATGTAGTATGTACCTTATATGTCGCTCCGATCTGCCAGGATCGGACGACATATCGTCTAGTGTGTACCCAGCATTAGGGCCTTATTCTGAGTAGGGGTGTGCACCGGCCACTTTTCGTGTTTTGTGTTTTGGTTTTGGATCTGGATCTTTCTTCGTGTTTAGGATCTTGATTGGTTTTGCCAAAACCACCCTTCAGTGTTTTGGGTTCTGGGTTTTGTGTTTTGGATCTGTATTTTTTAAAAAAAAAAGCATAAAAACAGCTAAAATCACAGAATTTGTGTGTTTTTCTGCTCCTATGCTATTATTACCCTCAATAACCTTAATTTCCACTCATTTCCAGTGTATTCTGAACACCTCACACCTCACAATAGTGTTTTTATATCCAAAAGGTTGCACCGAGGTAGCTGGATGACTATGCTAGAGATACGAGTGGGCGGCACAAACACGTGGTCCATCTAGGAGTGACACTGCAGTGGCAGACAGGATGGCAGTTTGAAAAACTAGGCCCCAAACAGTACATAATTCAAAGAAAAAAAAGAGGTGCAAGATGGAATTGTCCTTGGGCCCTCCCACCCACCCTTATGTTGTATAAACAGGACATGCACACTTTAACAAACCAAACATTTCAGCGCCAGGGTCTGCCACACGACTGTGGCTGAAATGATTGGTTCGTTTGGGCCCCCACAAAACAAGCTGGCAATTAATGTGTCCCTGCACAAACTGGCTCTACGGAGGCAAGATGTCCTCCTCATCCTCCTCATCCACCGATTTCTCACCCTCTTCAGTGTTGAGTACATCCTCATCCTCACAGAGTATTAATTCGTCCCCACTGGAATCCACAACCACAGGTCCCTCTGTACGTTCTGGAGGCTGGTCTCCCTGGAAAAGTTGATAATTCATTTTATGAACATCATCTTCTCCACATTTTGTGGAAGCAACCTCCTACGCCTTTCGCTGACAAGGTTCCCGGCTGCACTAAACACTCTTTCGGAGTACACACTGGAGGGGGGGCAACTCAGGTAAAATAGAGCCAGTTTGTACAGGGACCTCCAAATTGCTTCTTTTTCCTGCCAGTACAGGTACGGACTGTCTGACATGCCTACTTGGATGCTGTCACCGATGTAATCCTTTAACAGACAGACGCACGCTTGTCGCTGCTGCTTTAAGGATGCAGGTGCGGCTACAGCCCATACATTTCACAAAGACAGAAAAAAAAGAAGAATTTTTTTATTGTTTGTGGAGCGCACTTTGAGGGTTACACCACCCTTTAACAGACAGATGCACGCTTGTCGCTGCTGCTTTAAGGATGCAGGTGCGGCTACAGCCCACACATTTCACAAAGACAAAAAAAAAAAGAAGAAATTTTTTATTGTTTGTGGAGCACACTTTGAGGGTGTCACCACCCTTTAACAGACAGACGCACGCTTGTTGCTGCTGCTTTAAGGATGCAAGTGCGGCTACAGCCCACACAATTCACAAAGACAGAAAAAAAAAGAAGAATTTTTTTATTGTTTGTGGAGCGCACTTTGAGGGTTACACCACCCTTTAACAGACAGACGCATGCTTGTCGCTGCTGCTTTAAGGATGCAGGTGCGGCTACAGCCCACACATTTCACAAAGACAGAAAAAAAAAGAATATTTTTATTGTTTGTGAAGCACACTTTGCCGGTGTCACCACCCTTTAACAGACAGACGCATGCTTGTCGCTGCTGCTTTAAGGATGCAGGTGCGGCTACAGCCCACACATTTCACAAAGACAGAAAAAAAAAAGAATATTTTTATTGTTTGTGGAGCGCACTTTGAGGGTTACACCACCTTTTAACAGACAGATGCACGCTTGTCGCTGCTGCTTTAAGGATGCAGGTGCGGCTACAGCCCACACATTTCACAAAGACAAAAAAAAAAGAAGAATTTTTTTATTGTTTGTGGAGCACACTTTGCGGGTGTCACCACCCTTTAACAGACAGATGCACGCTTGTCGCTGCTGCTTTAAGGATGCAGGTGTGGCTACAGCCCACACATTTCACAAAGACAGAAAAAAAAGAAGAATATTTTTATTGTTTGTGGAGCGCACTTTGAGGGTTACACCACCCTTTAACAGACAGACGCATGCTTGTCGCTGCTGCTTTGAGGACAGTATCATATGCAGTGACAATACACTTGTCAGAAATTGTTGGCATGTCCTTCAGTCCGGACCAGATGTCCAAACCGGCCCTTGACTTATGACACAGGCGCACGCTTGGCGCTGCTACTGTGTTGATGCACGTGCGGCTACATCGCACACAAGTCACAAACACATAAAAAAAATAGTTTTTTTTTTTTGGAGCACTTTGAGGGTTACACCACCCTTTAACAGACAGACGCACGCTTGTCGCTGCTGCTTTAAGGATGCAGGTGCGGCTACAGCCCACACATTTCACAAAGAGAAAAAAAAAGAAGAATTTTTTTATTGTTTGTGGAGCGCACTTTGAGGGTTACACCACCCTTTAACAGACAGATGCACGCTTGTCACTGCTGCTTTAAGGATGCAGGTGCGGCTACAGCCCACACATTTCACAAAGAGAAAAAAAAAGAATTTTTTTATTGTTTGTGGAGTGCACTTTGAGGGTTACACCACCCTTTAACAGACAGATGCACGCTTGTTGCTGCTGCTTTGAGGATGCAGGTGGAATCTAGACGGGACTTGGAACCGGGGACACACTACCTCCATCAATTGTCTAAATCCCACTGCACTAATGGCGGATACCGGACGCACGTCTAACACCAACATAGCAGTCAAGGCCTCTGTTATACGTTTTGCTTCAGGATGACTGCTGTCGTACTTCATCCTCATCGCTAGGGACTGTTGGAGGGTCAATTGTTTAGTAAAAGTAGTGGTGTTCCTACTTCCTCTCTGGGATGATGAACAACTCCCAGCAGCAGCAACAGCACTAGGAGGAAGTGGTTCTTGATCTTTCCCTATTTTATTTTTATCGGAGAAAGTTTGGTCCTCCATTTATGTTATATTGATATATACGTGCGGCTAAGGCGCACACAAACACAGAAAATATTTTTTTATTTTTGCTGGAGAGTAGTGCACTTTGTGGGTTACACCACCCTTTCAGAAATGAGCCAGCTGGCTCTTTACTTATGGGACAGAGGCGCACGCTTGGCTCTGCTCCTTTGTTGATGCACGTGCAGCCACAGAGCACACAATTCACAGTGTACTTTGGGGGTTACAGCACCTTTAACGGTCAAGCCAGCCGGCCCTTTACTTATGACACAGGCGCACGCTTGGCACTACTTTGTTGATGCACGTGCGGCTACTGCGCACACAATTCACAAACACAGAAAATATTTTGTTATTTGGTTTGGAGTGTACTTTGGGGGTTACAGCACCCTTTAACGGTCAAGCCAGCCGGCCCTTTACTTATGACACAGGCGCACGCTTGGCACTACTTTTGTTGATGCACGTGCGGCTACTGCGCACACAATTCACAAACACAGAAAATATTTTTTTATTTTGTTTGGAGTGTACTTTGGGGGTTACAGCACCCTTTAACGGTCAAGCCAGCCGGCCCTTTACTTATGACACAGGCGCACGCTTGGCACTACTTTGTTGATGCACGTGCGGCTACTGCTCACACAATTCACAAACACAGAAAATATTTTGTTATTTGGTTTGGAGTGTACTTTGGGGGTTACAGCACCCTTTAACGGTCAAGCCAGCCGGCCCTTTACTTATGACACAGGCGCACGCTTGGCACTACTTTGTTGATGCACGTGCGGCTACTGCTCACACAATTCACAAACACAGAAAATATTTTTTTATTTGGTTTGGAGTTTACTTTGGGGGTTACAGCACCCTTTAACGGTCAAACCAGCCGGCCCTTTACTTATGACACAGGCGCACGCTTGGCACTACTTTGTTGATGCACGTGCGGCTACTGCGCACACAATTCACAAACACAGAAAATATTTTTTTATTTGGTTTGGAGTGTACTTTGGGGGTTACAGCACCCTTTAATGGTCAAGCCAGCCGGCCCTTTACTTATGACACAGGCGCACGCTTGGCACTACTTTGTTGATGCACGTGCGGCTACTGCGCACACAATTCACAAACACAGAAAATATTTTTTTATTTGGTTTGGAGTGTACTTTGGGGGTTACAGCACCCTTTAACGGTCAAGCCAGCCGGCCCTTTACTTATGACACAGGCGCACGCTTGGCACTACTTTGTTGATGCACGTGCGGCTACTTCGCACACAATTCAGAAACACAGACATTTTTTTTTTTTTTTTTTTTTAGCACTTGGGGGCAGCACCCCTGACGGACAGAGCACCCCCTGGACAACACTACAGCACCCTTTTAGGACTGGGACACTGCACAGGACTTTGGAGTGGACACAGCCCCTAGGACAACTGACTGCACAACACAGTCCAGCCAGCCCCTATGGACTTTGAAGTAGTGGACACTGCCCCTATGGACAACAGCAGCACAGCACAACACAGCCAGCCCCTATGGACTTTGAAGTAGTGGACACAGCCCCTATGGACAACAGCAGCACAGCGCAGCACAGCACAGCACAACACTACTCTGCACTACACTACACTACACTACACGGCCCAGCCAGCCCTAACTCCCACCCTCCCTCTTCACTGTCCACAGCCGAGTGAGAAAATGGCGCCGACGCGGGTACCTTATATAGGATCCAAAACCCGCGAGACCCGGAAGGCGGGATGATGACGCTTTGCCTCGATTTCAGATCCGAGTCAGGCGGGAAAAGTCGAGCTTGACTCGGATCGGCCTCGGATCGGGGGGGCTCGGGGGGGTTCAGATTTCAGGAATCCGAACCCGCTCACCCCTAATTCTGAGTTACATGTAATGTGGTATCATTTCTGGCTGCTTTCATATCATCCACCTGTATTCTGAGCTGTCCACTATGCGACCGCACTACCCCCAGGCCTCCCCTTGTGATAGCGTTGTCATTACTATGATTTGTGGGTCTGATTCAGCAGTGTGCGCAATGGCGAAGGAATCCATTGCAAAGTGAGAGCCTGTCAGCATTTGTGGGTGGTGATGGGTGGGTGGGGGGGTGGTCAGTAAAATGCATGAGTGCCTGTCCATTTGAATGCTGTTTCATGAGCGTGCATAAATTAGCTACTGCGATTGCATACGCTGCACGAGAGCTCTCCGCGTCCTGCAGTTCTGCGGCTGGTCAGACTTGTTGTAAATGCTACGTGACTACTCGATGTACGTCGATGGTACCGATGGTCACACAGAAGAGTGACATCGGACGGATATGAGAAGGCAGCAGTGAGCATCTTTATGTCGGCTGTGATTTAGCAAGCATTAGTATATTTTAGCAACTGCGATCCTTAGGCGATTGCATTTGCTGCTGAATCAGGCCCTGTATTTGCATCAGCCCCATCCTTGGTACAGAAGACACGAGTCACACATTGCCCCAATGCTGTCACCCAGTAATGCCCATTTAGCGCAGGCAGCCCATGATGCTTGCGCAGTTTACTAAAAATTGTGAGATCCATCCGCATGCGGAATTACGTGCAGCTCAGAACCTCTGACACTGCATTCCTGTTATCTTCTGCCAGTGACTGTACAGAGGAATAACAGACTGAGCAGCACCACATAACACTGTAAACAGAAGTATCTCATTAACATTGTATCCGACAATGTATAATTATATAGTATGAATATGTGAGAAAAGTTTGACAGTGCTGAATAAGTTAAGCTTCCGTGGAGATGATTCATTCCCTCACAAGACACATAAAGCTGGATGACTAATGCCATATATGATTACTGTCAGAGACTAACTCCCCCAAACTACAATTAGCAGAACATGCTGCTTCCTCAGATTGCTGAGATGACATTACAGCAAATACTTTGAATCCTCTTGGCTACTGCACTGACATCAGTAGTGGAAACATCCTGAGAGCTGCGAGACATGACTAGTTAATGGTAGAAAAGAACACCCCGCTTTATGCCTCATCTGCAGGGTCAGAGACACAGGGGCTTTCAGAGTCGCAGGCTGGGCATCTAGCATCACATTTGTGAATTTATGCTAAACTGCTGTGAATGCATTTAGCGTCTTTGCCGTAGTCACATCTGTGACTTTATGTTAATGCTAGTATCAGCCCTTACCCTGGTGTACATCTGTGCATCTGACTGTGCAAGGATTGGGACTCCCACTTTGTGTGTCTTTCTTTAGATACAATAATCCCGCTTGGTGGGTCTTTAGTTGCAACCATCAGAAGGGGATGCAGTTTATAGACCGGCGGACTAAATGCCGCTGGTCTATATTCCGACAGGAGAAGCACGACAGGGGAATTAAGATAGGTGTCGAAATACCAACCCCTATCATAATCCAGATGCCGGAATGCCGAAGGGCGACAGCACAAACGGGGTAAGTCCGGGGCGTCCTTAGCATTAGCAGCAGGGCGGAAGGTTAGGTTTAGGGAGTGTAGTGGGGTTAGGGTTAGGTTTTTTGGGGGGAGATTAGGGTTAGGCACCCCTAGGGGGGAGGGCTAGGGATAGGCACCCCCAGGGGTAGGTTAGCGTGAAGTACCTCCCGGGAGGGTTAGGCTTAGATGCACGAAGGGGGGGTTAGGTTTAGGTTTAGGCACCCCCGGGGGGGACTGAGGGTTAAGCACCACCCCAGGAGTCTTAGGGTTAGGCATTCGGTATGATTTATGCGGCCGGTAGTTCAAATCCCGGCAGCGGGAACACCGACAGAGGAGGAAATCCTGATCGCCCTAAAGATAGGTATAACTAACCAAATATGCCCCCCTAACCCTAACCCTCCTTTAGGGTGCCTAACCCTAACCTCCCCTCCCTGTGCCTAACCCTAATCCCCACTACAAGTGCCTAAGCCTAACCCCCCGGGGGGTGCCTAACCCTAACCTCCCCCCGGGGTGTCTAACACTAACCCCCCTTTCCCTAGCCTAACCCTAACCTCCTGAGGGGGTGCCTAACCCTAAGTCCCCCCCAGGAGCCCTAAACCTAACCCTCCCCCCCGTGGCTGTCCACGCTTGACGCACGGCATCCCTTCAATCGGGATGCCGGGCGCCGGTCTCCCAGTGTTGGTAAACTGACAGGCATCTAGATTTAGAAACCTGTCTTTTAACCCTCGCTGGGATTTAATAGTCTGGAAGCCGGCGGTTGGCATTGCGTCTGCCGGGTTCCCGTACGTATACGGTTTAGACACCACCATCGGTCACACCATTGAAATTTGCTCTATGGCAGGTGCAGATTTTCTGTCCTCAGTACGGCCTCCAGAGTGAACAATTGAACGCTTGTGTACGCAACCACTACAGCAATACGCCAGCGACACGCCCGATAATTTTAAAGGGGTAACAGGAATCGGTGGTAAACTAGGTTAAATTAACATTGATTGCTGTTGAAGATGGTGTTACCCATAGGGACGAAGCACCAGAATGCAAATGGAAAATGCGGTAAAACCCCTGAAAACTGCAATGAGATCCTGAGGTGGTTGTACATCTTCCAGGAGGAACTGGCATCGGCATTGACTTCTGCCAGGTGTAGCGAGATCTTGCAGTATATACAGAACAAGGAGGATCTATCCACTGCTACTCCACTTTAAAGATCGGTGGCTATATGTCAAACAGCTCACACTACAGGGAGCTTCCTGTGGACTCAGTAGATTCAGGGCACAGCATAGATGGAGGCTGATTTACAAACAAGTCCCTACCACATTGGCAGGGGACAATCAGACTAAGCAGCTGGGACCCTCATGACCAAGACGGAACTCTCTGTACCAAAGCAGTGCAAGAAAGACCAGATCTCTCACAGCGAGACCTCTTCACAGGGTCATCTCTCTCATTGTCCTCTCTAATAACAGTACTTCCCTTGCACATGTGGTTAACTATGAGATGCTTAACACTGAACAGTCGGACTGTGAGGGGGTGGAAGGCACTCCAGGTGAAATGATACTTGATGGTAGTACATTGTATATTATGTGTATATATTCTACACAGTTAAGTTACCTTTTTTACATTGTTACAGCACATTGCGTGCTGTGCAAAGGTATCTTTGTACCTTTGCTATTGTCCCTTTCCCATGTGATCTGGAACTGGTACCGCGCTGTACATTCTTTTTCATGGCAGGTCTCTCCTCATGCAACACAGAGGGGTAAATTTACTAAAGTGAGAGTTTTTAGAAGTGAGTTTTAGAGGAGATGTTGACCATAGCAACCATTCAGATTCTACTTAACATTTAACTAGCACCTTCTAGAAGATAATAGCTAGAATCTGATTGGTTGCTATGGGCAACATCTCTTCTAGAACTCACTTCTAAAATCTCTCACTTTAGTAAATTTACCCCAGAGAGCCTATATAAACCCAGCGCCCTTACAGGTAATATGGCTTCTAAACAGGGATTTTGCTGCATTTCACCATGGTTTTGACCTTAGTAAATCAGCAGGATGCAAAACCATTTTGGAAATGCAGAAAACCCAGCAGTTTTGCAAACCAGCCCTTTTGTAAATTTACCCCATAGAAATGAAAATAAAAGCATACTCAATACAGCCAGTTAATCAGAGACAAAAACAATTCAACATTAACAAAAAAAATAAATAACCATAGCATACAAAAATGGCAGCGTGGAGACATTTTAAATTGACATATAATAGTTATCATTTCCTGTCCTACAGAAGATTTACATTCAGAAAGAACAACGTATTTGGAACATAGAACATTTGGTTAGAGCCATATCACAAAAACATGAATGCATTTTAGTTTAACTATAGATGTTGATTTGAAAGATTTTAAAGGAAAGTGTTATTATTACCTTTTGGCATTGAAGCTTTTATTGACCATATAAGTGAGCACGAATAGTGACAATTTAGCTTAGTACTTATACAGCACGAGTGACAGATGGAGGAAAACCGCAAGAGTATGTATTTTTTTTACTGGGGACCCATAACTTTATAATTCATCACATATTTATACTGGTACTCTATATTAGAGATGTGCGGTTCGATTTTCCCGTAATATGAACACCCCCCCCAAACTTAGGGGTTCTGAGTTGAATCGAGTCCAAGTTCGGAATCACTTTGGGGTTCAGAGTCGAATACAGTCCTAGTTCAGAATCACTTTGCCAAAACTAAAACACAATGATGAATTAAACTAGAGAGGAGCGGTTCGGTTTCCTTGGAATCCGAACACACCCGAACTTCTGGAATCCGGGGCGATCCGAGCTGCAACTGAAATCTCCTTGTCTGCCTTGGATCCCTACCTGTGCCAAAACTTCAAGATCCTGCTGTCAGATCTTGCGGTTTTGACTCAGGCACCAATTTCATAAGTCCAAATTGAAATCAATGGGTTGACCACTGATTGGTTGAGGAAGCCATCTGTCACAGCTCTCAGCCAATCAGAGCTTCCCCATAGACTTCAATGGGGCAAACGGATGCAAGATGGTGGCCCCCACCACACTGAGGACACCACCGGCACCCCCCATAGTGCCAACACCTCCACACGCCAGCGCTGCTGACATGACCAGCAACACCACACAGTGCCAACACAGCCGCACTTCAGCACTTAGAACACTGCCGGCACTCCTGCACTGCTGACACTTCTGGCATCCCTGCACTGAGCACACTGCTGGCACTCCTGCACTGCCGACACCACCAGCACTCCCACACTGAGGACACCACCGGCACTCCTGCACTGTCGACATCGCTGGCACTTCCACACTGCTGGCACCCCTGCATTGAGAACCATGGCCGGATTATAGGCAGGGTGGCAGGGGTGGTCACACTTAGGATGCCCCCACACAGTCACCACAATTACTACATTAACGAAGCGCAAAACAGCATTTTGCTGCCTGTGCTCTGGTTCTCCTCAGCGGCTCAGCTGTTCCTTATACAGCTGCCGCTGCAGAACTCTCTATCCTGAGTCTGACTGAGAGACACACATCATCATCTCACGAGACTGTATGTGTCTCAGACTTCAGTCTGAAGCTGAGCTGTTGAGGGACTATGAGATCAGGTGCTGCTGAGCTAAGACTCAGGACCTGATTCTGACCCACTCGTAGGCTGCATTCGCTCGTAGATAGCCGATTTTTGCATTGTGCACATCCATACGCATCGCAGTGTGCGTAGCACTGCAAGAGATTGGGAAGCGTTCACTTGCTGCGCATAGACTGCCCAGCTGAGTGAGTGACAGGAGAAGCCGTTTGTGGGTGGTGACAGGCTGGCCATAAAAAACGGGGAAGTGGAGGTGAGAATGCAGGCATGACTGAGCATCTCAACGCCGTTTATTAGGCATACATAATTAAGAGGCAGCATCATAGTACACGTCACCTGGCTGGTTTTTACACTGAAGTGATCGCAGTGCTTGCTGTTAGTGTAATGTTAATGTTCTGTATTTGGCACCACCTAGTGGTGCTATGTAGACTTTTATAAGGTGCAGCTACTTGTGATGTGGGTGTGGTTTTGATGTTGTGTGCTGGTTATGAACAACATGGCTACTTGAAACTAACATGCAGTGTCTGCCTTCATTTAATACATCTGAAACATGGTGTCAGAAGTGCCTGAGCCCACAAATGATGCTTGTTATTAATGGTACAAGAGCTCAAGATTATGAGAAAACCTGCAGTGACAAGAAAAGGATAAGGAGTGCATAGATATCAAGTGGATTGAAACAGCATTGTATACACTTTTCTACTGGAGTCAGAGCACACCAACATGGCAACTACCAACAATATTCCTCCACCTGATGGGATGCAGATGAGTGGCAATGTGTGCATTAACTGTGAGAAATTTAGAGCTGAGTTTGAAGATTTTTCTCTAGATTTGATGGGTGGCCCAAAATATAAAAATCAGCAGCAGAGCTCACCAGCAGCCAAATATACACTTTGCAAATACTGTGGTAAAATGCACAGGCGAGGGAAGGAGCAGTGCCCAGCATTTGGGAAAATCGGTAAATCATGTGGCATCACCAATCATTTTGCTAAAGTGTGCATGTCAAGCAAGAGATGGAATTCAGCAGGGGAAGTACACACAGTAGAAGAAATAACTGAAACAGATACCCATAATGCAGAAGTGATTTATACAACAGAATGTATTGGGACTGTGAGATCAGAAGGCCAAAAGTGGTTTGCACATCTGATTTTGAATAATAAGAGGCAACCATGTCATTTAGACTCAGTTGCAATATGTGATGTGATGAGTCTGAGCGATAAGATGAAATTGGCTCCTAGAGTCCGGTTACTGCCAAGTGACACTAAACTGAAGTTGCATTCTGGGGACCTGATGAAGTCATTGGGACGGTTCAGAACAGAATGTGTCATTAGTGGACATACCCACATGCTAACTTTTGAAATTGTGGACACCCATCAGAAACCATTATTGTCAGGTTCCACTTGTGAGCGTTTGGGGTTGATGCAATTTACTATTCCTGCTGAACTGCATAACATGGAACATGATTTGTCTGGACCATTAAGGAAAGCGCAAATAATAGATGCCTATGATGATGTGTTCAATGGGCCAGTGAAGTCTGTTCCTGGGGAAGTACATTTTGAACTTGACCCTAGTGTTCCACCATTCCAGTGTGCTCCACGCAATGTGCCTATAGCCCTCAAGCCAAGAGTGAAAGCTTTACTTGATCAGTATGAAGCAGATGGGCATATTGCACCTGTGACTGAACCAACTGACTGGATTAGCAATATGGTCATTGTGGCAAAGCCTGACAAGTTAAGAATCTATATTGATCCTAAATTTTTAAATCAAGCACTGCGGAGATCTCATTATACTATGCCAACATTAGAGGATGTTTTATATAAGCTTCCCAAAGCAAAAGTCTTTACGCTGGTTGATGCACGTGATGCATTTCTGCAATGTAAGCTGGATGAAAAAAGCAGCTATATGACCACCTTTTGGACCCCCTGGGGTAAAAAAAGATGGCTTAAACTTCCATTTGGTGTTTCCGTGGCACCTGAAGTTTACCAGCAAAAACAACATGAATTGCTGATTGGACTTTGCGGCATTGAGCCGATAGCAGATGATATTCTTGTTGTTGGCTGTGGGGAGACAGAAAAGGAAGCAGAGGATGATCATGACCGCAAGTTACTAGCACTGTTGGATCGTTGCAGGCAAGTAAAATTAAGACTTAGTGTGAAGAAACTGCAATTTAAATTGAAAGAGGTTCATTTTCATGGTCATATCCTGTCCTCTGAAGGTTTGAAAGTTGACCCTGAAAAAGTTAGAGCTGTCTTAGAAATGCCAACGCCCACAGATGTAAAGTCTGTGCAACGTTTGATTGGATTTGTGACCTATTTAGCCAAATTTATGCCTCGCCTTTCAGAAGTATGTGAACCTCTGTGCAGACTTCTGGACAGAGATACGATATGGCACTGGCTTCCAAAACATGATAAGACAGTGGAGGAAATAAAGCATTTGGTCACAGTTACACCTTTGCTGAAGTATTATGATGTTACCAAGCCAGTCAATATACAGAGTGATTCCAGTAAAAATGGACTGGGATGTTGCCTGATGCAAGAAGGACAACCAGTTGCATTTGCTTCAAGGGCATTGACTCCTACTGAGCAGAACTATGTGCAAATTGAAAAGGAGTGCTTGAGTATTGTGTTTGCTTGTTCCCATTTTCATTACTTTCTATATGGCCGGGACATGATTGCTGTGGAGACTGATCATAAACCACTAATTGCCATCTTTAAGAAGCCTCTTCTCTGTGCACCTAAAAGACTTCAGAGTATGATGTTAACTTTGCAGCATTATAATCTCTGTGTCACTTACAAGCCAGGCCCTGAGATGTACATAAGTTATACTCTTAGTAGAGCTATTGCTCTGGATCATGGGAAGTCTGGAGCAGTCCAGAGTTATCATACAGTCTGCACCATGCATCAGGTGATGACTGATTTTGCACAGATTAACCAAGCAGATTATCTGAATGTCACTGATCAGCGTCTGCATCAGGTTCGGCAGCATACCATGACTGATGAGAGCTTGCAGATATTGAAATCCATTGTATTGGCTGGATGGCCAGCCTTGAAAGAAGAGACCCTACTCATTGTGAGGGACTATTGGTCATTTAGAGACGAGATCAGCATACAGAATGGCATTTTGTACAAGGGACCAAGAGTCATAATACCAAAATCCTTAAAATCCAAGATGTTGGCACGTATACATTCAAGCCATCTTGGAGGTGATGCATGCTACAGACAAGCAAGAGATACATTGTACTGGCCTAACATGCAAAGTGAAATTAAGGACTATGTTAGTAACTGCTCAGCATGTAATGAATATGCACATGCACAACAGAAAGAACCTATGATATCACATGAGATACCAATACGTCCATGGCAGATTGTTAGCATGGATTTCTTTACTTACGCAGGCATAGACTTTCTGTTAATAGTGGACCATTATTCTGATTTTTGGGAAATTGAGCTTCTCCCAGACTTATCCGCAGAAACTACAATAAAGCGCTGCAAATCGCAATTTGCGCATTATGGTCAGCCTGAAAGAGTGATCTCAGACAACGGACCACAGTTTGCATGTGAACAATTTAGACGATTTGCCTCTGAATGGGAGTTTGAGCATGTTACCTCATCCCCACGTTATCCAAAATCAAATGGTAAAGCTGAATCAGCAGTTAAGATAGTGAAGACTTTGTGCAAAAAAGCTAGCAGTGATTATACAGACCCATGGAAGGCCATATTACATTGGCGGAATACACCAACCGAGGGCATGGGGACTAGTCCTGCACAGCATCTAATGTCGAGGAGGCTTAAAACATCATTGCCAGTAGCCAGTACTTTACTTTATCCAAGTGTAGTACAAGGTGTACCAGAGATGATACAGCAGAGGAAGCAGATTTCTAAGTTGGGGTATGATAAATTCGCCAAGGAGTTGCCTGAACTTATTATTGGTGAGCCAATTCGTATCAAGTCCCTTCCAGGAGATCGCACTGGCCGTTGGAGACTTGGTTCCTGTGTGCGAAAGGTTGCACCACGCTCATATCTTGTGGATGTGGACGGAACTTTGTACAGACGCAATCGTGTGGATTTGCGAGTAGCTGAGCGGCCAATTCTACATGAAAATGTTGAACATTCCACTCCTGGTCTGATTATGGAGCCAGTTGCACCAATGGCAAGTCAGGAATTTGAAAGGCCACAGGTTGTTATACCAGAAGAATATGGAGAAAATGAGAATATGGAACTTGCAAGCATACCGGATGGCAGTCCATCATTAGCACCTGCTAGAGTTATACAGACTCCTGCCCAACAAAGTTCAACTTCAACTCAATGAAATCCTGTCTATACTCATAGTGGACGTCAGTCACAGCCACCTGACAGACTTAATTTATAGTTATGTTATAGCATATGTTAAAAAGGGGAGATGTTAGTGTAATGTTAATCTTCTGTATTTGGCACCACCTAGTGGTGCTATGTAGACTATTATAAGGTGCAGCTACTTGTGATGTGGGTGTGGTTTTTTGTGTGCTGGTTATGAACAACATGGCTACTTGGAACTAACATGCAGTGTCTGCCTTCCTTTAATACATCTGAAACACTTGCGATTGGGTATGGTCTGCCTCAAGCGCTTCGATCGCATCCGATGGCACCCAATGTACCAATGGCTGAATACACTTCCTGGAGATGACATGCACAAGTGGGAGTATTAAGACAGGCTGGTGGGCGTCTGCATACACAGAGCGATCGCACGCCAAGACATAGTGGGCGTAATAATGCCTTGCCATGTGCCTTCCCAAATTTGCATACGCATCATGCGAGCGAACGCATCTAGCGAGGGGATCTGAGTCTGGTCCTCAGTCACTATCATCTTCAGTAGATGTACCCGGACGTGCCCCTTAGCGTGGACCAGGCGACAACTGTTAAAAATATGGTAGGTGACTAATAAACATAAAAAAAGAGCCAGAAGTCTGTAAAACATTCTCTCTCTCTCTACACTGATAAATACTGGATATATACCGCCAGCACTCCCACACTGAGGACAGCACCGGCACCCCCGCACTGCCGACACAGCCAGCAACCCCGCACTGAGGATACCGCCGCCATCCCTACACAGACGACACCACCGTCACCATCGCACAGCCGACACCACCGGCACCCTTCGTACTGAGGACAACGCTGGCACCCTCTGTCACAATAAGTGCACCATTGGTGTATCCAATCTGAACTGTATCCAACCCACACTGTATTTGATCTGCAGTGTAACTCTCACTGTAGCTGACCCGCGCTGTATCCGACCCGCATTGTACAGTATCTGATCCGCATTGTATCCAACCTGCACTGTATGCAACCCGCTCTGTAACCTGCACTGTATCCAACCCGCAGGTACGGTAACACTGTTTTTATGGTTGGGGAGATTTTGGGGAACTGCTCAACAAAAAGGCTAAATTGCAAAACATTTTTAAACAGAAATAACTGCCGTGTGTTTGTGCCGCTGCTCTGTTTCTTCGTTTAGCCAGCCTTTGGCTTATATTGGTGAACAATATTGTAAGCTGTGAGGTGGTCAAAATTGAGTGGAAATGACTGGAAATTAATGTTATTGAAGTTAATAATAATACTTTTTTTTGTCAATTTTTTGAAAAAATTCAAAACCAAAACCATTCACGACATTTTGGCAAAACCAAAACCGGGTGACGAATTAGAACAAAAAACAAAACCAGCAAAGACGGCCCGGCTCAAATATCTAATTAGAACCAAAACCAAAATACGAGGGTCCATGCACATCTCTACTTCACTGTATATATTCTACATTCAGCTTCTGTCTTTGTCTTTACTGTATGTTTTAAATAGTAGGTGCATGACTCTGAATCAGATGCAAGTGGAATTGTGGATGGATCTCGCGGATTTCAAAATACTGCACATGTGCCATAGAAAGAAATTGGTAACTGAGCATGTGCCAGATCAGTCCTGCGCATATTGATGAAGATCACAGGTGTGTATGGAATATGGAATAATCCGCCTGCCAATAGGTCACACTTTCCATAAAACGGGCATTTGTGGTCCGTAAATGGGTTGGCGATTATGTGAAATTACGGAACTGTTCCGTCACGTGGGAGTACTGTTCGTGTATTAGCCGACTGCCGTGCATGATCGTAGCATGTGGTAGGAAATTGGATGCTTGTTTAAGACGGATCATTTGCAACCAGCCTAGGGTGCGTGCAAATCCAGGTACTGATGATGATGGATACAGCTACGAACATAAAAACAGAGGGCAGGATAGGTTTCTCATACAGACGCATAGATGTATGGAAAATACAGATGTATTCTCTCATTAGCACAAGGAATTAAGTAGCCTGCCGCAACTGTACAGAAAAGCGCCTGACTCCAAATCAGGCCCTAAGTGTCTTATTTAGAAATGGACATAAGGCATTTGGAGTGTAAGACCTTTGACGCACTAGTTTGACGAAATTAGTAAACGACTCCCCCCCCAGAGCCAAACAGCCCTGTGCTGCATAGCCCTGGGGCTCTTTGCAAACATTAAAATAATAATAGAATAAGTTGATAAAATTCTACTGACTTCTGGCTGAGAAAAATGTCTATAATAAATTAAAACACATTTAAAGGGTCTTTTTGATCAGGCAAAATCAAATAATTTATTAATGACACCCAATGCCAATATTCGAAGTGAGGTTCCAGATTTTCTACCCCCGTACCACCTACCAAATATTTACACACAGTGGGTAAGTCCATTTTGCCATCCTATAGTTGCAGAGATAGGTTCTATCACATGATGATAAAATGTATCTTTATAATCAGTGGTTAAAATACAATTAATTTCTTGCACATCCATCTAATAAGATTATATACAATAGTTTTTGTTTATTATTATTATCATCAGATATCCACAAATAATGTGGTGGAAATAATTAATGTTTTAACATTTCTTTGAAATATCTTCTTGTGTGCTGGAAAATCCAGCTGACTTCTATCAAGTGAAACTGAAAAGATTCAAACTTGGGCTTTCACATTGATCATATTATTTCCCCGTTCACTACAATACATTTCAATTTATGTTTAGGTTGGTTTATAAGATTAGGTACAACTAATAATTGAATAATGTTTCTCTTTTAATTGTCTTTGTTTTCTATTTGAGACAATGACAGTTTCAATACAGTATGGATCAGCAAACATATCATGTTTCTTATTACAAAAGAACATCATTTGCTTTCTCTAGCATCTGAGATCTAAATGGCAAAAAGAAAGCAACGGCTTCATTTCATCAGCTGAAAGTTATCAGGTAACAACAATTTCTGCCTCAAAACATTTCTAATAATGGAATCTGACAGAAGATAGCAAAAACTAAATGAACCTGTAAATACCTTTAGATATCGTCTTGACGCAGTAACACTGCTCAAGTAGAAAGCAAGAACACAGACTGTGCTTTCTGGAAATGCTAATTTGTTTTTGGAAAAATGAACAGGTGATATATTTGATATAGTACGGAGTATTTTGCATTAAATTAATCAGAAAAAACACAGCAAGATGGCTGTACGAAAAATAAGTACATTTCTAGGTTACGATCTCAACTCTCTATATTATGATTTATAGCATACAATAATCTTAGGGCAAGGATATCAAATACGTAGGCAGTAGGTAAGCCTAAATGTATGTGGATCACACTAGGCTATAGTGCATAATAGACAAATATAATAAAATGACATATTACATACTTTACTAGCTTTTGGAAAAGGGTAAAAAGAAAACACCAGAGCAGTGGCGTAAGTTCATCCCAGACGCCCGGAGGCAAGTTATAATTTGGTGCCCCCTCCTCCCTCATCACAGCCGCTGACACTGTAATGTAGCCCTACGCATGCAGATAGTCTATAAATAGACGAAGGCAGCAGCTGATGGTCTGATATGAAGCTCTCCACTAGTGTATGGTGGCTTCTCCTGTGCCGGGAAGGGGTGCCATGTATTGGGCGGGCCGTGACGGTACACTCCGGGTACATAGTTACAGCCCTAAGTGGGGTAAATATGTTGAGGACAATGGAGGAGGTGCCCCTTCAGTGCTGAAGCCCGGCGGCAGGCGCCTCCATTGTCTCCCATAGTTCTGCCCCTGCACCAGAGCTCAACTACTGTAGTTCATATTATTATATTATTATAAATATTGTTTATGTATTTAGTGCCAATTATATTATGCAGTATTGTACAGAGAATATTGGAATTCACAACATGGAGCTTATAGTTTCATTCATTACTATACGCATGGCTAATTTTATTTTATTTTTTTAAACACTGAGATTGTCTGGTTGTTTTTATTTAATTAAGCTTAGAATGTATTTTATAAAATGGATATAAATATTTTATTGAATAAAATATGCCTTGGGGATGTCTAGCACCCCCGTCTCTAGGCCCCCATTGTAATAGTACCTCCCATTCCTTATTGGCAATAGAATCACCCAGAGCATTAATCCCAACCCCCTAGTTTTAATAGATATCCAGACCCTGTCTGTGGCACAACCCCCCCTGCCAACAACCACCACCAACATGCGTCACTATAAATATATGTATAACCCACCCAACCACAGGGCCACTAATTCTTTTGTGAGCATTAGCCCCTCCCCACCCCTGTGGCTTTACTCACCACCCTTTGTGGCATTTGCTCCTCTCGCAGAGTACAGCTCCTCTCGCAGAGCACATGCATTAATCGGGATGTAGTTATGAGACCGGCGGCCGCTATGCCACCAGTCTCAATACCAACAGGGGAATCCGACAAGGGAATTAAGATAGGCATCGAAATACCGACGCCTATCTTAATCCCAATGCCGGAACGTCGAAGGACGCCAGCCCGAACGAGGTAAGCCTTTAGTGTTAGCCGCAGGGAGGGGTTAGGTTTAGGGAGCATAACGGGGTTACGGTTAGGTTTTGGGGGGAAGGTTAGGGTTAGACACTCCTAGGGGGGAGGGTTAGGGTTAGGCACCACTGGGGATGTTTGGGTTAGGCACTAAGGGGGGAGGGTTAGATTTAGGCATGAAGGGGGGAGGGTTACATTTAGGCACGTAGGGGGGAGACTTAGGTTTAAGCACTAACGGGGAGGGTTAGGTTACAATAAAGGAGGGTTAGGGGGGGAAGGGGGGAGGGTAAGTATAGTTTTCCTGACCCCTGTTGGGATACCAACCATCAGGATGCCACTGTCAGTATTCTAACAGGAGAATTCCCGACACCCGGCATTACATACTGATTCCCATTGATCAGGTAAGTAGAGTTTTGGGGAAAACTAAGTTCCCTTCTGCACACTACTGTTCCCAGAACATGTGCCCCAGAGTGCCATTCTGGAGCACTATTTTGGCAGTGATTAGGTGATCACAGTCCACTACATCACTGCCAGGGGCTTGACAAGCAGGAGGGAATCCTTCCGGCACATATGCAAAACAGATTGCCTCAATAACAGCCAGGGAATGGACATGTATGGCACACTGGGATATGACCATGTCAGAGAAAGCCACAAACTCATTAGTAAACATAGAAGAAAAGAATGGTGAATACAGTGCTGCCAGAAAGTTTGTGAACCCTATAAAATTGTAAACTTGCCTGTATAAATGTGACATTAAGTTTTTTTTAGATTTTCGTCTATATCATAAAAATAGATAAAGAGAACCCAATAGATCAAATAACACACAGATACTGTATATGCTTTTTCATGCACTTATTGATCAAAATGATCCAACAATAAATTCCTTTGTCAGAAAAAGTTCATGAATCTATGTTTTTGGAAAAAGGTCGGACCCCCTTGGCAGCACTAATGCTTCATAGAATTACTTAAATTCATCGATATTGGTGGGTTTTCTTGCATGAATACCTCGCTTCAGGTCCTGCCACAAAAATATCTATTGGATTATGGTTTGGACTTTAGCTTGGCCAAGCCAAAACACAAAATGTTTTCTATATCAACCATGTATTTTGTAGGCAGGCTTTAGAGTCTTTGGGCCTGATTCAGAGCCACTCGTAAGTGGCAGCTCGTTCGCTCCGAGCGATGTTTGCCCAACTGCGCATGCGTACGGATCATTATACGCATGCGCGAACAACTCAGTGCGGCCGAAATTCATGTGCTCGCAAAATAGCGAATGCCTGATAATTTGAGTGACAGAAAGAGGCGTATGTGGGTGGTAACAGGGGAAGGTGCTTGAAAACGGGGAGTGGAGATCCGATCGCAGGCGTGCTTAAAGGTCAAAACGGGCGTTTTATGGGTGTGCATATTTAAAACAGCAGCGTCATTGACCACGTCACTGGGTTATTTTAGAGCCAGAACTGCTCGCAAAATTGTGGTAGCAAACACCAGCCCCAAGAATAGCGAGCAGTTCATACCCTGGTCGATGTACTCGATTAATCTAATAAATAGCGGACATGACGTAGGATGCGAGCGGCCAGGGGGCGTATTTTTTCAAAAAACGACCGCAAGTTTTGTTCGCTCGTTCAGACATAGAGGAGTGAACAGACCGCAAACAGCGAACGGTTCATTTGAATAGCCACCCCTTGTTTTAGAACGAACGACCGCAAATAGCGAGTGGCTCTGAATGAGGGCCATTGTCCTTCAGGAAGACCCAACATCTGATATTCTCCTTAAGAATTTGCTGGGACAATACAGAATTCATAGTTGCAGTACATTAGCGATGGCAAGCTGTCCTGTACCAGTGTCAGCAAAATAGCCCCAAACCATGACACCACTAACACCATGTTTCATGATTGGGACAAGGCTTCTATGTTCTCCAAAAATAAATGTTCTCATTATTATCAAACATTCTAAAGAGGAGTAGGTGTTGCACATATCATCCAATCAGATACTAGCTATCTCATATATAGTACATTCTGTAAATGATAGCTAGAATCTGATTGTTTAAGCTAAAAAATTCTATCTACATCTATCTACAGAACATTCTGGCAGTAGTCTCTTGTCTAATTATGGTGGCCTTTATCAAACTTTAAACAGGCAGTAATGTTCTTGTTGGAGAATAGTGGCTTTCTCCTTGCTATCCTCTCATGCACGCTATTGTCCAGAGTTTGACTGATGGTACACTCAAACACTGTTTAGCCAATAAAAGAGAGGCCTGCAAATCCTTAATCTTTGCCCTTGGGCTCTTTGTGATCTACCGGGAATATTAAATGCCATATTGTTTGGGAGCACTCCTGGGGAGATTAATTTTCTCTGTATGTACACTATCTACCGTACAGTTGACTGGTGAAGTCCAAAGTCTGTAGAGATTATTTTGAAACCTTTTCCATCCTGATGAGAATCATCAACATTTTCTTCTAGATAACTCCTTTGATAGAAGCATAACACTCATACTGAAACCTGAGTGGAAAACTACACTTTGGTAGTGAAGACTCAAGCTTATGTATTTTAAATAGGGCAGAGCCACACAAACTTACACCTTATTATTATGTCATTGATTGTGTTATTTGATTTTTGTAGTTCCCATAATCTTGATTTAAGGTTATATTTATGTAGAAATTCAGAAAAATGTAAAGAGTTCACACATGCTTTAGCTCCATTGTAAACTAAGAAAACTACACTCCAGAGAATGCAACCACTTTCTGGGGCAGATTCAATTAGCCGTGGGGTGTACCCTGCGACTACTTGTCAGCCCTGCTTTATTCAATGAAGCGCCTCATCCATGCGCATTAATCCACAGAAGGTGGATTTTTTCCTTGCAGCCTCATAGATTTCAGCACTTATTGCAGAATCTATGGATTAACGTACACTACCTGTTGGTACACCCCATGGCTAAATTGACTGATAGTTGAATACAGATGTAGACATGCTCATTGTTGCCGCGATGCGTGCGCACGGGCACACGTATTGCGGCATAGCGCAGCACTCACTGGGCTGTGACTCGTCGCAGCTGACGTTTCTCCATTGAAGTCTATGGCATATGCATGTGCACGCCATAGGTGCAGGCACATTAGGCACGCCATCAATGCCGCAATACGCACGCATCGTGAGATAGATGAGCATGGCTACATCTGTAGCTCCGGGCATTAAACCCGGGCGGTTAACACTGCAGGAAAATGAATCTGCCCTCTGTGTATAAAATATACAAAACTTTGAAAATCTCATGGAACACAACCAATATGATATGTATTTTCATAATAAATATCATATTGGTATTTAAGCCAATTCTATTTCTCACACCATTATAAAACAGAAAACAGTGACATTCAAATACATAAAGTTTGGTCCGTCAACATAACTATATAAATAAAGGTGTTAACATGGCCTGGGGGCGGTACCATCACTGCAATTGGCTTACAGGGGGATTGACACACACCCTGTAGAGCTGACATAGTATACATGGGTGACCTGCGCATGTAGAGCAGTGGTGTGAGAGCGTCCTCCCCAACTTCCCCCCCAACTTCTGCGGGACATGGCAACCCACGGATGAAACAGTGGGACTGTTCCTGTAAAACAGGACTGTCCCACTGAAATCGGGACAGTTGGGAGGCATGGTTATAGGACCACATTCACACTAATCTTGGAAATTCAGATGTACAGTATAAGTAGGGTTCTTGGAAATGAAACATTCCAGAATAGAGACTTACTGTACTGTAGCAACAACTGGGATTGCACTGGGATTTCTGATTCCTTTGAAAGCTGAAAATATGCCTCAAATAACAAATCTCGGCACAAGATTCATTGCAACTCTCCCCAATCCTCAGTGCACATTTCCTCACCCTCATGTCAGGGACTGAAACATAAAGATATCATACTGTACCTATTTCATTTTCATGTGGATGATTTTCCTTCATTATTTTCTCCCTTAAGTAAACAGCAGTGTTCTCCGTTTTGAGTTGATTACACATAAGCATTTCATTCAGCCTTTGTTGTAAAATTAAATAGTTCTCTGACAATCTGGCGATCTATAAAGTATTAGAAAAAAAGCACAATGAGACATCTATTGAGCATTTGGAAACATATCTCCTAATAAAAGAGACCTCATTCTGCTTTTTCTCTTATAAAACTACATGAAATAGGAAACAGTGAGGGACATTTATGAACATTTATGAACGCTCAGGTCTGGAAAGGTTGCATTTCCCATAGCAAACAATCAGATTCAAAGGGGTAAATTTACTCAAGTGCAGGTTTTTAGAAGAAGAGTTGTTGTCCACAGCAACCCATAGTCAAACGCAGGGGGGGTTTCCATCTGCCTGGAAACTCCCCTCCCCAGCACATACCATGACCACAGTAGAAATAATAATATAATTGAATGTTACTAGTGCCACATGTTCTTCTCAGTATCACAAATGAAATAATTAGCACCACCTGTGGGATCTTTTAACATGTATCAGCCAGTAATAAATAACCTGTGCACCAACTAGGAGATCTGGAAAATATGCATTGTTAGGGATGCACTGCTATAGAGCCCAATATGTACATATATGTCCAGGGAAGTGCTAGGTTCTTCTGCTGCTCCTCTAGGCTCCCGGACTTGCTCCAATGCTCTGGAATGGTGCTCACATCTAAAATAAAAACATCCAGCTCAGGCAGGATGGCCCTACTGCCGCATCTAATGGCTTACTGTGATCCTGTATATGCTGGAATTATGACACACAATACACATTGTATGACGCATATTAAAGCTGTATGAGTACTAATTATGCCCTCTTCATGGACTGGCCACAAAATCAAGCATTTGGAAACAACCCTCTAGAAATCCTGCGTTTGCCACTGCAACCAATTAGAATCTAACTATTATCTTCTAGAAGGTGCTATATAAATGATAAGCAGAATCTGATTGGTTACTATGGATAACATTACCACTTCTAAAAATCTGCACTTTAGCAAATACAGGTATAAAAGTGTCATTTTACGAGTTCACTTTAGAAAATGAAAGAAAGCATCTGATTGGTTGCTATGGGTGACACTACCAGTGTTCAGAAATGTCTTTTAATACATTTAATTGCTGAACAATGGTAAGATGGGTAAAATGAGAACATTTTGGGAGACTATATAATTGGACTTTATATTCCATGGGCAAAAAATGTAATAGGGTCCGAGTTTTGAAAACGTGCAAGGATAGAGCTCGCACATTTTTAGAACCCTCCCTATGTAATAGGGTGCGAGAACATGCAAACATGTATGTTTCCCACACCCCTGCAACTCGCAATGGCAAAACAATATATTTATCTTATTTGATGGGGATTTGAAGTCATGAGCCATCATTTTCAGCTATAGGGGGAAGGATACATCACAATTGCCCTAATCAACACTGGAGTTATTTATTTTAATATGATTTAATAGGTTTTCTAATACAATAGTACAGAGTGTGGCAAAATTGCTATTTACAGTACTAAAACAATTAATATAATTAACAAGAACCAGCATAAAATAGAAAGAACAAGAAACAAAGACGAGTTCTCTTTATGAAACAATTTAAATTGCATCCAAAACTGGAAAGAAAACACCAATGCCACTTTTATTACATATTGCCATATTAACAGACATCTCGCAGACATTCTGTTTGAGATATGTGATTTGGAAAGTTATGAGGCAGAACTGTTCTGAACCATTTCTTTCATAGGAGGACGAATTAGAGAAAACGAATTACTGTGATGTAAAGAGAGAGAGAGAAAATGAGAGCAATATAGAAGTGTGAAATGAGAGAGAAAAAACAAAGTGTAAAGTATAGAAAGACAGACAGACAGACAGACAGACAGGGGGGAAGAGAGAGAGAAGTGTAAGGTATAAGCCAGGAGACCTGGGGGTAAAGTCCATGCCTCCCCACATATAGGAATCTGAATTCGGGACCCCCAATGCCTGCCTAAAAAAGGCATGGTCTCGTGAGAAGGGTTTGTGAGAGAGACAGGGAGAGAGAGAAGTATAAGGTAAACAGAAACAGAGAGGGAGAGAGTGACAGAAGGAGGGAGAGAGAGAAGTGTAAGGTATAGAGAGACCCAGAGAGAGGGAAAAAGAGAAGTGTAAGGTATACAGAAACAGGGAGGGAAAGAAAGTTGTATGGTATAGAGAGACAGGGAGGGAGGGAGAGAGAGAGAGAGAGAGAGAGAGAGAAAGAGAGAGAGAGGGAAGTGTAAAGTATACACACTTCCTTATCAAGAATAAAGTTCTCTAAAATTGTGTGGAAACAGCGGATTCAGAATCGGGCCATGTTATTTCTGTTAATACGTGGGAGCGCCTAAACAACTTGTTCCAATCCTTAAATAATTTAGAGTTCAATTAAATGGTGCCTTGTTTATGCTTCAATTTAGTCACCAGGTAGAAAGAGACAGACCTATACTGGGCTGTACTCACCTGCTCTGTGAAGAGGGCCAAATCTTCAATGTCCTTTAACACACACAGTGTTTTATTACGTGCTCTGTCCTCCTCTGATGTGTCATTCTTGTTCTTTAACTTTCCTTCTTTCTTCAGTTTTTCTCTTTCTCTTAGACCCCGGTAATTACTCTGTATGATTACCGCTGCCTTGTCTTTATCACTTTGGTTTCCAAGATCTACTATACTGTTTTCATTGGACGCTTCGTCATTTTGGGATATTTTTTCACCAGCAACTGGGTGGTGATCTTTTTGTATTTCGCTGTCTGTAGAATGATTCAAACCGTGACTGTTGGACGAGGATGTACTTTTTATCTCTACCTGCCTCCCCTCTTGGAGTTTCTTTCTCTCTCTGTAGCCACGGTAGTTGCTTTGGATAACTGTAGCAGCTTTATCTTTATCTTCTCTATTGTCATTTGTATCAACGTCTAAGTCACTGCGGTTATTTTCCTGCTTCGGGCAAGCATCTTCGTCGATGTCCATCTTAGACATCGACTGATTATTTTCCTGCTCCACGGCATCTTCTCTTTCTTGTTCAGAAGACTGTGAGTTGTCTTCATCTTGTTTTCTTTGGCGTTCATCTTTTGTTTGCTTCCTTTGCTGGTAACCTCTGAAATGACTTTGGATCACGACGGCTGCTTCCTCTTTACTTTTGCCTTCAATGGCTTGTTCAGTGTCAGTCTTCTCCTCTGGTTGGTCATTTTTTGTCACGTCATGTGTATCTTTACCTTGCTTCCTCTGCAATGATTCCCTGTCAAAGCATCAATTTTGTATTGTATTATTGTTTTAAGGTCATTGGCTCAACTGTTTTTCTATTTGTGGAAAATATACATGTACTCAGTGTTTTTTTGCTGATGGTACTCAATGGCACCAAGTGCTGACACTTATTTTTTTTTCAGTATAATTTACTTACGACTAGTAACAGAAAATAGAGGAGACTTGTCCAGAGTATGGAAGCCACTAGAGTATTAGTAACTTTTTTCTGAGTACTTATAATTAAAGAAAAAAGTACTCGATATATTAATTTAGAAGTATGAAACAACAGACTCATAATTGTTTCAGGGTTATAACTACATTCCAGTTGGCTTATATGGAAGACATGTTCACATTTATTTTTGAGTACTGAAAATACTATTTGAATAAAACATGTTACACTAAAATACTATTCCAAAGTCAATTAATTGTGAAAAAAAGATAACATCAACCGGGACTAATACCAGCTACTTAGACAACTGAGACAACATAGAGATGGTTATTATAATGCTGGATGAATAGTGAATATACTGTAACTGTTAACAGCTCATAATAGCCTATGGTTTAATAAAGTGTCTAGCAACTAATTAATTTATCCAGCAATTGCACACAGTGCAAGTGTATTTATCAGCAGAAAATAAGACAATGGTTCTCAATTACAGTTATTTTTAAATGCAATACAAATTTGCATCTTGACAAACCATGTTGCAATGTAAGTGGGGGCAAAGCAATCTTTTTTTTGCATGCAGGGAAAATACCACCTGTTATTGGATATACTATAGCACACAAATATTAGCCAGTTTGAGTTTTACATTGTAATTTAGAGTTGGCTAGGAAATGATGTCCTCCCAACTCTAAATCTGTCTGGGATGCTAAACTCACCGTTGATACCACTTTGACAGTCAGTTTGGGGCATTCTGCATACATACAGTACAAATGAGGACTTGGGTTTCCAGTTTCACTTTTGAGGAAAATTAATAATAGTTTAAAAAAATTAAAATCTTGTAAAAAAGAAAAAGGTTTTTTTTTTAATATTGTGACTTTAGAAAAAAAATCTTAATCGTAAATAATAATAAATAAAAAACTTTCCTCTTCAAGTCCTCTGCTCCTGAGATGGAGATAGCGATAATAGGATGTACCACCATGATCCTTCTTAAATAGTTTTCCATAGGGAACCAATTGCCAGAGATAGCCAGCTATTCTTTAATATTACCTGTTATTCCATGATAGTGTTTCTTTTTTTGCTTAAAGGCTAATTACACTTCTATTTATTAAAAGCCTTTTACAGTTTTTTCAAGTTTGTTGAGGACTGTTGAATGAAATTTTTACATAAGAAGGCCTACGTACAGTATGCACCAAACATTGGAATAGCTTATTTGAAAACAAAAAAAAGAAATAGACCTTATTTTACAGCCCCATGAGTCCCTACATCAGTGTTTTCCAAACTCATTCCTCAAGACGCACTAACAGTCCAGGTTTTAAGGCTATCCATGCTTGAGCACAGATGCCTAAATCAAAATAACTGCGATATTAATTAAGCTATCTGTGCTCCAGTATGGCTTACCTTCAAACGTGGACTGTTAGTGTGCCTTGAGGACCAGAGGTTGGGAAATACTGCCCTACATACTGTACAGTGACTATATGATGAACATGTTATAACAAAAGTTATTGCTGTTTACATAACTGTAATACCTTTTTCTCTGAAAACTCCTTCTCTCCTTAAAGCCGCGGTAGTGAGATTGGATTGTAGTTGCCGCCTCATCCTTTTGTTTTAGCATGTCAGTCCTTTTCTTTCTTACTATGTAACCTCTGGCACCTGAAGTACAGTACAGGACACACGAGTGATGAAAAAATTCAGATGTTACTGTAATAAAAATCATGGTACTGTATTTTGGGAGCAAAATGCATACGCACGTGCTTGGAACTTTATAACGAAATCTTCTTTTGTGTGTATTTCTTTACGTACAATATGGCCCCTGTAAGCTTTAAACAGAATATGATAATGCATCTGTTTTCCTTAGTATATGTTAAGTTTACTTAAGTATATACAGTGTAAGACTTATTGAACATACCACAAATGGTCTACAGTAAATTAATATGACATACTTTAGGACATAATTTAGCTCCAATACTGCACTTCATAAAGATAAAAAAAAGTTAAAAGTGGTTATGTTATAATAATAAACTGTAATGCTTGATTTACACATGGTCCCCGGGGCAGCTGCCACTCAGGGCACCAATACAACCATTGTAGTGTTCACACCATGGGGAAGGTCCATCAGAACTTCTAAAGAGGACAGGTAGGGAAATTGTACATAGCATAGCTTCTATCTATCATTTTATATAATGTATTTGATAAATGAGAAGCTGATTGGTTGCTGCTAAAGCCAACTTTTACACTTGTCTTCTTTAGAAGGTTTAATAAATCTCTTCTATTTGCACTTGCAGACCTTTGTCCCAAAGGCAGAATACAGAGAGATATGAATGTGCGCAGAAGAGCGGTGGTTAACAGGAGCCACGTGATCCTGACATTTGTATGCATAACACAAATTTTAGAGGAGAGTATAGGAGGAGTGTTATGCTGGGTACACACTAGATGATGTGTGTACCCAGTGCTGGCAGCTATGACGGCACAATATACGATCTGGTGTATGACTGCTTGATATATTGTTCCCCTGCCGCATCCAGAGGCATGGTGTCAGCCGCTGGATCTTCTGATCTGCCGTGCATGCACATCGAATGAGAAGATGCAACCAACGACACATGGGAGCGCGCCATCACCCATGCACACTGAGCGATGTGGCTGATATATCGCTCCAATCAGCGTTAGAACAATATATTGTATGAGTTTGCTTAGTGTGTACGCACATTTAAGTTCAGCCTAGCGTTTCAGGTTTGTTCATGCCCCATTATTACATGGCAATGTCTCCATTCTGATGTGGCCATACTTCTATTCATACCCTGGTATCGACGTGGTGCCTGGCTGGAAATAATAGGAGGTATTGATTAAAATGATGGCATGAAACAAATGGGATGTAGTTATGAGACTGGCATCCGCGATGCTGCCAGTCTCAATCCCGACGTTGAAAGTCCAACACGCTCCGGAACACAATGGGACAGCTGCCTGAACAAGGTAAGCCCGGGGCACCCTTAGTGGTAGCCGCACGGGAGAAGGGTTAGGTTTAGATAGCATAGCAGGGTTATCATTAGTTTTTTTGGGGTGAGTTAGGGGGGGGTTAGGGTAAGGCACCCCTAGGGGTTAGGGTTAGGCACCACTGGGAGAGATTAGGGTTAGGATCTAAGGGGGGACAGTTAGGTTTAGGCACAAAGGGGGGAGACTTAGGTTTAGGCACTAACGGGGAGGGTTAGGGTGTAGGGTGGGGAAAGTTAGGCTACAAGAAGGGAGAGTTAGCGATAGGGGGAGAAGGGGGGAGGGTAAGTACTGTATACTTACCCGACCCCTGTCAGGATACCAACCATCAGGATGCTGCTGTCGATATATTGACAGGAGGCATCCCGACAGCCGGCTTTACAATTCCAAACTATATATCAAATTGATAAATTGGCTGTGAGAAGTAGCCCGACAAGAGAAGTGAAGAAGTACAATTAAACAGAAAAAGAAAAAAAAATGAAGCAAAGAGAGAAGAATGTATGCCAGAAGTCAAGGGGGGGGGGGTTAGGAAGAGGGAGGTCAGAGGTAACTCTGCCCTTACTCATTAATAAAGTATTTAGAGGGGGAAAAGAGATGGGGTGAAAGGGCGCACTGTTGTGCATGCCCAGGCTGCCAAACTGACAAGGTAACGCAAAGTGATCAGGTATGGCACTGCCATAAGGCTCTCAGTTCTGCTTTCTTCTCCTGCAGGAGAATGGTCTGTTGGAGTATCTGGCAAACAACCGGAATCCCAGATACCAATCCATCTCTGTTATGTTTGCTAAAGGGGGAACATTATTTTAGAAATTATAGTCAAGGTAAAGTTTTCTTTACATTTTCTGCTGTCTTTGGATAGAAAATGCGCATATATGAGGTATTTTAAACTTATGTGCTAGTGAGCTGAAGTTATATAACTTGCATTTATGTATTCAGTTTGGAAAGATTATTACCTGAACTCCTGCATTCCTTCCATTCCATTCTACATTTACTACACTAGGACTAGGGTAATAGGTAGGATGGTATTAAGCCAGCCGCATACAAGCAAATCCTGCAGTTAAGTGCTATTTGCTGAATGACGGGTCCAATTTGAATACTATGTGCAGTCAGTCCACTTCCGGCATTTCTGGGCTCTGTTGTTTGGTCAGAATATGAAGATGAAGGCTGATAGCAATCAACTTCCACCCACATTTTACAACATGTCTATATATAGAAAATAAAGTACCCGGTTCAGGGGTATGCCTGTTTATTCGGGCTAATCTCTTGAGACACTGGACAGATTTTAATTGGGTTTTCATTATTCTATGAAGCATTTGTCAAGGAAGGTTTTGGTGTGTGAACCATTCATCTGTGACAACAGGGAGCCGAGCTTTGACAATTTTAGTACAGCAAAGTTGCAGAATAAAATCTTGCACCAAGCTGCTGTATAGAAGCTGGCCAGGGTTCTGAAACAGCAAGTGACAGTGAGAGCAAGTCAGAAATAGCAATGTGCCCTGTTGCTTAGCAGCAGCCTAGAGAAGGGAGGGAGTCAGGGACTGAGCAGGGTCACGTCTGAGACAGTGAGTGAGAGACAGTTTCCAATGGACCCATGAAGATGCCTTCATGCAGACACAGAAGCCAGGAAGGAGACAGGGGAGGCATATCTATCAGGAATTTTTTTTAAAAACCCATCAGAATACCATAGAATGGTTTCCATTTCATAGTGGCAAACATCGGACCGCCACCATCAAATGGTACAAACACTACCATCGGAACAAAAACATTGATGGTTAGTATCCATCGAATTCCAATGTCCATGCCTACACTGAACCTGCAGGCGGACTTTGGCCACCCCTCCTCCAACTTGAAGTGCTGACTCTCCAGCGTAATGTTCCCGCTCAGCTACACAACCTCGGTGAACAGAAGGCACCTCCTACGGATGTCAGCATTATTCTTGAACAGGGGCAACACAGCGAGGAAGCTCAACAAGAAGCCCAGGAAATACAGGGTACATGTGCAAAGAGGACATTGCTCATCAACATGATCAGCTCCCGGGGAGGGGTGCACATGGAGGCTACTGAAATATACACAGGTGCCCCAGCCCTGGGGACATGCTGCTGATAATGCTTATGGTAGCTGCAATACAAATCTCTCATCCAAGATCCTCCTTCCCTTCCCAGCACATCCCAGTGGCTGGGCCCCAGCCAGCTGCAGGGCAGCAGCAGTTGGGCTTTTGGTGACACTGGTGAGATGCAGGGGGCAGGAGTGCTAAACAGGGGGTTGTGGTGAGATGCAGGGGACTGTGTTGACATGGCATAGATTGTTATGAGATGCAGGGGGCTTTGGCGAGATTAAATTGCTCCCATTCTAAGCCAGTGTGGGTCATTAGTCTATATAATAAGCGAGAAAGTGTGTGTGTGTGTGTGTGTGTGTCTGTCTGTCCTTTATGCCTAGCCTGAGTTTTGTTCACTGCTCCACCAAATTTGGCATGGTGGTGTAGTTTGACCAGGATTAGGTTTTTGGCTATGTTTTAAGTTTGTCAGGGCCATGGAGGTCTACATGGTGCCCACCTAGTAGGCCGTGGAGTCTCTGATTTGAAAGTTTTGTTTAAGCAAGTTCGTGGATGTCTACCATTGCCTTAAACTGCATGATCTGAAGGCACAGGCTGATATCTACCAGTGAAGGGGAGGCAGAGCTCCAATGGAAGAACAGTGAGTCTGTCACGCTGTACCTGCACTGACAGTTACTAATTTCCTGCAAGCACATTTTCATATGCCATGGTCTCAAATGTTGGTCTGCAATGTAAAGTATGAAGATTGCAGATGTACTTCAAGGTCCATTCTTCAACCCGGGTAACGCTGGGTATCCCAGCTAGCGCCCAATAATAATCTAATAAATCTACAGTAGATTTGAATATTGTCAGGATTTTTGTCTGATTTCAGGTCACAAATACTGTATTATTGGTCCAATTGCTTGATATTAGCTGCAATTTTGCAGTGTAAGTGACAACATTAAAATTCTATTTTGTAACCATGATGTTACAGCTCTGTTGTTTTTCGCTACAATAAAATAACTAAAATATTCCTAAAATGTATGCAGTTGTGGATTACCTGATTGTATTTTCACTGCACTTTGCTCTCTTTTATACTTTATCTTCTGGTATCTCTTTGCCCCCAGCCACCCTTTGACACAGGCTTGAAGAAAAACAATTCTACCAACTATGGTCTTTATTATCCGGTCCAGCTGTTCCACGTGGTAATATTTGAGGAAAACCTAACACAACACAATAAAGAAACATAAACTTTATAATAGCTCACGCATTAAAAAATTAGGTGATAATGAAGGTAATTTACAAACCATTAAAAAAAAATTGACCGTTAAATGCTATTTATTTATGTCAGTCTCCTACTTTGTGCGATTGCACCACAGGTTACTTAGAAGTATATGGCTTTTCAGGCCAAGATGTTGGCGATTTCGGGTGTGAAAAAGATTGCACTGGGCGATAGGAAGAGTTGGGTGGATCTGAGCTGTTCCTGGCTGAGTATGGGTTATGCTACATGGTAAAATTAGGCATTGTTTTGCATAATGAGATTATTTAAATGAGATGAAGGTTTGGAGAGACACATTTATAATACTGAAGGAGCATGAGCCTAATGTTGGAGCAATTTGTACTTTGTTGGAAAGTGTATGGTTTCAAACATGCACATTTTCTGTAGGATCATCATGGGGGCCCATAGACAAGCATAAGATGGATGGATGGGGCTGCATTTCATGTAAATCTTATTTAGTAGCTCAATAGGACGATTAACATGATTTCCAGCATTGCATCTTTGAACTTTAGCACTAATTGGCACTAATTGAAAGCTGGGACATTGGGATGAGAGAACAAGACAAGACTTGATTTCATTTTTGCCAGGAGAATAATCACATGACTTCCTTGTTAGCACAAAGAAGAGTCATCACGTAGAGCAAGGAGCCCATCTGAGATCAAAGGAGGATGTACATACAGTCTGCACCACATGGCTCCCATCTCCCCCCTTACTACTTGGGGAGGATCTGTGTGACTCCTGATTTCTATATGAACAGAAAGTTTATCTTACATGACAAAGCCAACTGATATGTTATTACAGTTATTATCTTTCTACGAACAAAAGTATTGTTTTAACTTACTGTACTAGAGTAATAATGTACAGTGCTTTGAAATGGGTCAAACAGCCCATCACTTCCCTAACTCTACTGCTGGATGAATTACCAACAATTTGGATGGCAGCAACTAGCTCCACCCTCTAGAAGAGTAATCCTATCAAATGGGGGAGTTACTTTTTGTCAGGACAAGCAGGATGTTAGTCACTAAACCAACAGGGAACCTCACTTATAAGCCAGTGATATCTGCTGAGAGCCCCCAGTCCTAAAGCAATTACCTTTGTTTTTCCTAATACCCATTGGTCTAAATTTGCTTTCTCTAGTATAGCAGTACAGCATTCTGGGCTGACTGGAGGGTCTTCATGAAACTTAAAGCAAATCAGGTAGTACCTGGAAAGACACAAACATGTTTTTATAATTTGTAAGTATTAGCAAGTCGCAGCAAAATACTGCACACAATATGCGCGTGCATTGATAAACATTTTGAGTACTGTACCTTTTCTTAAGAGTTGTTTAACTATGATAACTTTGTTTGTACAGTACCAGGGAAGGCATTCACTTTTTTTCCCTTAGTTCACACAGAAGTAAGAGCCTTATGATATTGCACCGTATGGGCCAGGGATATCAGTAAACAGCCATATAGTTACTATATATATACTGATAAATTGTCCATTGTCAATGTACTGTAAAGTTATGAAAGGATCTACATCGACCTCTCAGAGCTAGCTCTCATCTGGTGTGGTCCAGGAACAAATCTGCTTCCTCACCAGCACTTCCATGTAAAGTACAACATATCTGGCTAATTTATAAATATACTCTATTTACACTATAGTCACACTCTCATTGTCTCACTGCTCCCATATCTAGACCTGCCTCCTATATCTATATATTTTCATACATTTATTTGCCATCCTTCTGGGCTGTGTTGGCCAGGTAGGGTCCCCACCCATTCTGTATTATACAGGATCGTACCGTAGCTGAAAGGGACATGCTGTGTTCTGTACTGGAGGAGCCTGAAAAGTGCCTAGATCAGTTGCTGAGAGGGACACTGTCCCCTTTGCAACCACCTTTGCAGCATATGGCGGCCCTCTTTGCAACGCATGGCAACCCCATTTGCAGTGCACGATGGCCCCCTTTGCAGCACAAGGTACCATACATAGTATTATTTCTTTTTGTTTTTTGAGAAACATGGCCACGCTTCCCGGATTTGCCCCGTCTTGTGTTTTGCCACAATAAAGGTGACAACCCAAGGGCCAGGTTTGTTAACACAACTGGAGTCCATGAATAGCACAGATGGTCCCAGAATAAAGAATACAGGTTCTTAAGACACCTACCCATTATACAGAAAGCCTTTTCATTTTGCAAAAAAATGTGCCCCATAGTGGTTTCAATATATGTATAGAAGTATATAGAGCGCTTTCGTGTGAAATGTTTATGAATATGGTGGTGGAATGAATGAGTGGAGATAGGATGTGTAGAAAATGTATTGGGAGGAATGGGTATATATATATATATATATATATATATATATATATATATAATGGGAGGGGCAGAATTGAGTCCAGTAGATGTGCACTATGATATTTAGGTTTAATGGAGCGTACACACGGTCAGATTTGTCAGACTTGTCAGATTTGTCAGATGAACGACTGAACGATTAAACGATTTGAACGATTTGGACGATTTGACCAAAGTTTTGAACGATTTGAACGATTTGAACGATTGAACGATTTTTGACTGCATTAAAATGAATGGAATCGTCCAAGTCTGACTGCAAACCCATCAGATGTCAGATATCGTTATCTGACAAACGGGAACGCGCATCGTTGATCGTCCATCGTTCAGGCATGTCAGATATGAACGATTTTTCATCAGATATGAACGACTGAACGATTTTTAAATCGTTATCGTCCATATCTGAAGAAAAAATCTGATCGTGTGTATGCACCATTAGAATGGGATTAGAACAAGCAAGATGTATAGATAGAAGGTAATAGAAAAAGTATATGGATGAAATTAAATTAAATGACATAGAATAAAATAAATATAGAAAAAATAAATAAGAATAAATCTGTTAAAATAATAAAAAAAGAAAAAAAGAAAAACCAAAAAATTTAAAATAACGTAAAAATAATGATAAAGTAAAAATAGTAAAGTCAATGTTTTGAGAACACCAGGTATGTTTATAGCTCCTCAGTGAGTGTGTTCCAGGAGCAGAGTGCTGGGGATGGGACACTGGCGTTCAGAGTCCCAGTGCGGGAACAGAGGAACTGGCAACAACCGGAGGAAACTGTTGCCAAAGAACTCAAGGTAGGACAGGGACAGTTAGGAAACCTGCTGCGTCCTTACCATAGCACACGGACTGTGCACTCGCAACCGGGTCGATGATGGGCCAGTGCGCATGCGCACAATGGAGCCGGCTCCGTCGTGCGCATGCGCGAGACCCGGATTTCAACGGGCACTCCATCACTCCGGGTCTCGCAACAAAGGGGGCGAGCTGTCGATGTTGAGTGACAGCTCGCCCCCTTTGGTGGGCGGGCTGGGAGAGTGGTTCCCGAGTGATGTCAGTGGATAGATTCCGGCTCTGTTAGACCCACAAGGGTCTTGTCACAAGCCCGATGGTCGCGATGGTCCTGACCATCGCGACCATCAACCTGGCCGCTCGCTATAGCCACAGCTCGCTATGGTCACCCACAGCTATGCGAGAGGCCAGGAGGCCGCACAAAAAAAAAAAAAAAACGCCCTGATTCAGAGTGAGCGCTCTTTCAGAGCGTCCGGCTCTGAATCAGGGCCAAAGTCCCTTTAGTACATACTGAGAAGTGGTATGTACTGTACAGGAATTTTCTCTGCCTTTACCGTTTTTACCCCTTTTCTCACCTTAGTACATAGACTCTTTTATGTCTCTCCAAGGATTAGTACATCTATCCCTTATTCTCATTGTGAGTGACAGGTAGTTAGCATTTGTGGGAGGTTACGGGGGGTGGCTAGAAAAATGGAGGTGTGTTGGGTCCATTTTCTGGCTGTGCCCTAAGGAACCTCTGCTAATTTGTACGCAACTGGAGAGGCCCCGGCGTATTAGGTGATATGCTCATTCTGAGACAGCATAGGCTTAGTCTTGCGAACAATGATCCCGATCTTTTTGGTTTTGCACATAAGGGGTGGATGTGAGACAACGTCATATGCTAAGTCATTAGCATATTTTCTCCACTCCAAGTCCACTGTGTACGCAATCATAGCAGCAACTGGTATTGCTTGCACCTCTGAATCAGGCCCTCAGTTGCTCTCCTCATACCCTGTGGCCGCAGCTGCAGCTCTCCTGACATCTTCCCAAAACAGGAAACTGGATTCACCCCGGACACTGCTCAGTGCTCCACAGCCAGGGCTAAAACTAGCATGTGCAGTCTAGGGAGTACATTACATCAGTCTCCCCACCATCAAGCTAGAGACTGAGGTCAGAACCAATAATACCTGTGGTTGGATTTCACTCTCAATACATATCATCGATGGTTAACTACTGCTGGTTGATGGTTTTGCCATTGATGGCAGAGATCCAATGGTTATCCGCTATCAATGGCAGACTAGGACCCAAACTGTTTTTCTTCTTTCTGATGGCACAGAGCTTAGCCTTGCCTCCTAGTGGCCCACTAAGCCCCACCCATGACGTCCTACTGCCCGCTGTGCCCCCCAGCAGCAGTGACCTTCGAGGGGTGCAAACCATCTATGGGTCAATGTAGGTGGCTTTGTGCCATTGACATTAATCACCAATGGAAACATCGATGGAAAGCCCACTGATGGCCATCCCTAATCTGAAAATCCAGTGTTCATCTTAACTCTGCTACTCCTCTGCTACATTTTGATAACTGTGCCTGCAGTGTGCAACTTTAAACTGGGTACACACTGATAGATATATTGCCCATTCAAATGATATATCTAGTGCATTGCTGGGTATGTACAGCAGAAATGTCTGTGAACTACGTCATTCACAGACATATCCCATCTGCTGTGCAGCACAGCAGATGGCTCATTTGGGTCACTGGAAAGTCCTGAAGCAGAGAAACTGCTGTGTCACCCCCAGCCAGTGGCGCCCGTAGACACGTGCCTCACTTACCTAGTGAGAAATCCAGCACTGCACATATGCTACTGTTTTCTCCTGGTGTAAGACTTTTGAATATATGACTGCTACAGATCTTGATCCTGAGATGCATCTGTCAGTATACACCAGCAGTTGCTTCTTTTCCTCAACGCATTTTGAGCATTTTTTTTTATGTAAAAGACATTCATCTCTGCATGTGACCCAATATCTTATCAAAACTTTAATCTGAATAGCATCTCTTACAAGCAACTAGCTTTGATAAACTTTATTGCAAGGAATAAAATCTCCACAACAGTAAAATAAGGAGGATATGACTAGTGATTACAGATTTCTGGGACTTGTATTACAGCACATGTCGGCCCCAGAACTGAGGAGTTGTCTAATATTATTGCTCTTGCACTTACCGCTTTATAAAGTTAGCAAAAAGAAGACGGTGTGAATAGCCAAGTCGGCGAATCCTTGCCGTCTCCAGAACGCCTGTGTACCTCAGTTGCACTAGCACTTTCTCCCGATCAAACTTACTTGGCAACCGGTCATTGTTTGGTTTGATGCAACGTACAAAGTGCGGCTGGCCAGCCACCATTTTTGATAATAAATCCATCAAGGAATACTAAAACAGAAATATGACGTTCATTAGTTACATGAGCAACAAATGACACAACCATCAGACATCATTGGAACTGCAGTAGATGTAAATCAATGGATTATATAAATAACAATGGGTCTGATTCAGAGATAAATGCTATAGCACAGCCGCTGTATCTTTATACACAGCGGCTGCGCTAAACTAAGCAAAAGCTTAAGGAGGTGTCTTAAGTAAAAAGACGCCCAGTGCCGGCTTCTGTGATCAGGTGCTGGGTCTGAAGATGCAGCATAGGATCAACTGCATGAACATTGGGCAGGATGACCAGGAAAATCACACATCCAGGAGCCAGTGAAACTACATCCAAGGACGCAGCCACTGGCTTTGTCTATCATGCTGCAACTGTAGGACACCTTGACCGACATCGCAGAAACAGATCTCTACATGCACAGACCTGGAAACATCAAAGACTGACATAAAAATTTAATTTAAATGAATCTCTGAATTAGGCCCAATATACAGTATACAGGGCCTGATTCAGAGCCGGACGCTTGCTCTGAATCAGGGCGTTTTTTTTTTTTTGTATGGCCTCCTGGCCACTGGCATAGCTGTAGGTGATCACCCACAGCTATTGCGAGCGGTCAGGTGATGGTCGCGATGGTCTCGACCATCGTGACCATCGGGGCTTGCGATGAGACCCTTGTGGTAGGGTCTTGTTCCCGCAAGCCCCAGTGAGCTTCTGGCTCTTAATAGAGTGATGTCAGTGGGGCCGCCTCCAAATGGCAGGCGTTCCATCAGGAATGCCTCCGTTTGGCTAGCCACCCCCCCGCCCACCTCCAAAACGGGGCGAGTTGTCGATCAACATCAACAGCCGCTCCCTTTTGGTGCGAGACCCGGAGCGATGGAGCGCTCGTTGCTATCCAAGTCTTGTGCACGGCGCAGTGGCCAAACGTCGACCCGCACACGAGCGCATAGGCCCACAGTACATTACTAGTATATTTTGTAACTTACATTTTCAAAGTAATTTGAGTTTTATATCTATATATATAGGTGTCGGTAATAAGGATTTTCCTGTATATTCCTATTCATGAATGCTTCTTGATTTAGCAAAATCCTAAAAAACATAGGGCCTCATTTATCAATGAGTTTTATCATGCACAACCGGAGCCGTAACTAGACTTTTTGGTGCCCTGTGCCAGGAAGAGAATTGGCGCCCTCCCTATTTTTTAAATAGGGAGATAACACACCAGAAAAAGGGCCATGGCCTCATGGGGAAGGGCCAGGGAAGAGATAGAGGAGGCCAGGAGATGCTGGGGATAAACTAAGAGGAAGCAACAAGTGAGAATGATAATACACAGAAAATTGACAGGCCCAAACAGCGCTCCCTGCCCTGTGATGCCCTGTGCCATGGCACTGGTCGCACCACCCTAGTAACGGCCCTGTGCACAACAAGTGATAAAACTCATTGCTTATGATAAATGGTGCTCCAGCCAATCATCACCCAACTGTCATTTTTCAAACAGCTGACAGTTGGAAGCCAATTGGCTGGAGCACCATTACCATACGCAACGAGTTTTATTACTTGTTGTGAATGATAAAACTCTTGATAAATGAGGCCCATAATGTCCTTATCTAACCTGACAGTATGTCCATACAGACTCAAGAAATAAGTCCCGCCCACTTACAACATAGCATCACACACAGGCCCGTCAAGAGCTGTGCCGGGCCCTGGTAAAAAGGGGGTGTGGCCTAATCACGGTGGCATGACAACGCCCCCTTAGGTAAAAAAAAAAAGTTTTGCAGTGCCACGCAGCGGTGCTGCGCGCTGGCAAGGGGGGTGCAATGAGTCCCCTCAGCCCGGTGCAAAACCAGTGGGGGGCGCAATCAGCTTGATCGCTCCCCCCACAGGCATAGGAGACTGCTGTGGCTGCTTCTTAGCAGCAGCGAGCAGTCTCCCAGTGCAGCCCAGCACACAGCAGCGTATGCTGGGCTGCTGTGATGTAAAAGAGGGGGGGAAGCGGTACCGGACACAGGCCCCCACTGGACCCCTCCAGCAAGCCCGGGCCCGGGTAACTAGTTCCCGCCCCCTCCTCTCGGCGCCACTGATCAGACATCTGAAACACATTTCACAATAAAATGGGACTAGCAGAAACCACTCAAAGAAAACCCACTTACAGTACGCGAAATGACAGCAAATTATTGGCTGCACCAATGTGCATAACAGCACAGCCAATCAGTTGACTAGGAATTCCTACTTAGATAATGCGTCATTGTAAGATAACCTGTGACTGCCTATCTGGCCTGCACCTCACCAACTTCTAAAGCAGCAACAATGCTGAAGCCATTGGATTGCAGGGTTTGGGAGGAGCACAGGGGTCAGCACAAAAAGCCACCAGTGATCACTTGTCCTATGAGTATCAAGGTGGAAGAGGGAGTAAAGTAGGAGCCAATACATTATTACATGAACATTGGTATGGATACCCACCTGGGAGCAACAGTGATCACAGAGAGCAGCAATAATAGATGTCAATGCCTTCCTCATTCATTGACTTGCCCTAGGAATCGACCCTACCAGCTCAATTATAATAAAATGCTCTCTAGCAAGACTTCATGCTGTGCAGCTAGATGTGTAGAATGTGGGAGGGGGGGGGGTTATTATGGTACTAGCCTCAGGAAATAAACTACAAGTAATAAATTAAATTATTAATAAAGTGATAAGTGAATTAAAAAAACAACATTTTACACTCAATGTGCAACTTTTATATATTAATATATATTTTTTTATAATAAAGTGATAGTGTACACAAACATGATTAAAAACAGACCTGACCACATATGGTTTGACTGCATGGTCCCTTTTCTACTAAACTCAGTGGGCAAAATATACTAAGCAGCGGGTTCTAAACCACGGCGGTTTGGTGTCGGTTTGACGGCGGGTTCTATTCTGTTCTAAACCCCAGGGGTTTGCTGGCGGTTTTGCAGTGGTTTCTAAATGACAGCCCTGTTCTATTCTATTCTAAAATGTGTTTTGACAGCAGTTTTGCAGCAATTTTGGCATTAGTAAATCTGCAGATAGCAAAACCGCCGGTAAACCGCAGTCAAAAAACACATTTTAGAATAGAATAGAACAGGGCTCTCATTTAGAAACTGCTGCAAACCACCACCAAACCTCCAGGGTTTAGAACAGAATAGAACCCGCCGTCAAACCGCCACCAAACCGCCGTGGTTTTGAACCCGCCGCTTAGTCAATTTTGCCCAGTGTATTGAAATCACTTCTTTTGGTAGAGAGGTCAATACTTTCTACCACTGATAATACTATGGGGGCAGATTCACTTGAGTGCGAGGTTCCATCTGCTGGAAACATAACAGGATACAGTAGGAAAATCTTGCTTGGTCTTTGCTGGAACATATATGGCACATGAGCAAGGTTTTCCTATCAGGATAACCCAACTAGTAGTGTTAGTACGAGAAGGTCCGATGGAACCTCATTGCTAATTAAATCTGCCACATAGTCTACAGAACATATGTTCTTTACTAATGGAACAGAACACTTACATATATAATATTATGGGCCTGATTTTGAGCTGGACGCAGCGGCGATGTCGGACGCAGTGGAGCAACATTTTCTTATGCGCATGCATCTGAGTCGCACAACGCATGCGTTCCGATTTTGTATGTACAGAGTCGCAATACAGTATTGGACGCACAGTAGCAGAAATGTAACGGACGTTCCTGGATGGTGACTGGGAGGTAACTGGGATGGCTAAAAAGATGCACAGAGATGTTGGGGTATATTTATTAAAGTGCGGGTTTTTAGAAGTGGAGTTGATGCCCATAGCAACCAATCAGATTCTGGCTATTATCTTTTAGATGGTGCTAGATAAATGTTAAGTAGAATCTGATTGGCTGCTATGGGTAACATGTCCACTTCTATAAACCCGCACTTTAGTAATATACCCCCTTGTGTCGTATAGGAGTTTTACAGGCGTGAGAGCTGGAATGTCACTGAAAGTCGCAGTGTACAAGGGGGGTCTATTCACTAAGACTTGGAGAGAGATATAGGGCCTCATTCAGAGGCGGTCATAGGATGCAAGCGGTCGTTCTGAAACAGGGCGGCCGCTTGCATCCTGAACGACCGCCTCCATGTCGGTCGTTAGGCTGTGGGTTAACACCCACAGCTCTAACGACCGACAAGGGTGATGGTCGCGATGGTCAACCTTAAGCCCCAGGGAGCTTCCTGCTCTGATCGAGCAGGAAGCTCCCCACTGACATCACTGATGATGTCAGTGGGGCCCCCCCCAAACGGCAAGCGCTCCTACTGGAATGCCTCCGTTTGGCTAGGCACGCCCCCGGCCCGCCCAGCAAACGGGGCGAGCTGTCACTCAACATCGACAGCTCGCCCCGTCTGCTACGAGATCCCTAACGACGGATCACCTGTCGTTAGCCGGGTCTCGCGCATGCGCACGATGGAGCCGGCTCCGTCGTGCGCATGCGCTGTTGGGCAACATCGAGTCGGTTGTGAGCTCCTTAGTATCAACCAATCAGCTCCTGTCACTTTACAAACTGTGAAAAATGACAGCTAGGAGCTGATTGGTTGGTACTATATCTCCATCCAATTTATCTCTCTCCAAGGCTTAGTGAATAGACCCCAAAGACGCTGTGCTGCTCGTATAGGAAGCCATACAAACTTGCCAAGTGTAAGTTTTGATGGCGCAAGCTATGATGCGTCTAAAGACGCATCATACGCTAAATGCTGCATCTACGGACTCTGCGAGTGGGCGTCTGAGCCCTCATACATTCAGGCACACAGATTTACAATAGGGAGGGGCTTTGTAGGGTATTAGCATAAAGCAGTGATCAGCAGTCAGGTGAGGCAGATGAGGCAGAGCCTTTCCTGTCATACTTAGGTATACTCCAGAGCAGAGCCATAACTAGACTTTTTGGTGCCCTGTGCCAGAAAGAGCACTGGCGCCCCCCTCATTTTTCAAATAGACATAATGCAACCACAAAAGGGCCATGGCTTCATGGGGAAGGGCCAGGGAAGAGATCGGGGAGGCCAGGAGATGCTGGGGATGAAATAAGAGGAAGCTACAAGTGAGAATGATAATAAACAGAAATTTGACAGGCCCAAACAGCGCCCCTTGAGCTGTGGTGCCCTGTGTGATGGCACCGGCCGCACTACCATAGCTATGGCCCTGCTCCAGAGTTTTGACTATAAAAATGATAAGGAAAAATTTACAGAAAATATTATAAATATCTTCTTTGTATTATTCTAATCATTTTTATAGTCAAAACTCTGGAGTAAAAAGTGTATGGCAGGTGAGTCACTGCCTCCCCTGTCTACCTTTACCACACTTCCCTTATCAGATCCCAGCTCTATATACTGCTGCTCCTCTGTATAATGCACACATGAACCCTTGGGTTCATATATGTATGTGTAAATCTGGCTCTGATACTAGCCAGTGCCTCCCCAGCCATTTACCTCACCACACATAACTGGCATAAAGAAACAGAGGCGACTGAGACAAAAGATGCAGCCGCTACCACGTCTGCATCCTAGTCTGAATCAGGCCCTTTATGTCTAATTATCCTAAAATGTTTGAAGAGAACCTGTCACATTTTGCAGTTTTATTAGAAACTAGTGACTTTAATGAGCATTGGTTATGAAGTGCCTCAGTGATATCAGTGGTTCCTCATGATTTGATATGCTGCATTCTGATATATATCAGTCCAGGCCACAAAATGGCTGCCTCCTCTGTGTGTTTTTTAAGATCAACATAAAACTTACTCTGAAATATGATGCCACTGTTTGTGTTTTCATGTTGGTGGTCTCTCTAGGATGACGGGCATCTCCAAAATCTCCCTGTTGGGATTATACAAATAAATTCAATGTGACAAGTAAGCTCTACAATTAAAACTGTATTTTGAATTTTAACAGTGCACTGTACACATACTGTTCTGTTACTGTTAGTTTTAGTGTTAGGGTTAGGTTTAGGGTTAGGCACTTACCAGGGGGTTAGGGTTAGGCACTTACCCCAATGGTTAGGGTTAGGCACTTACCAGGGGGTTAGGGTTAGGCACTTACCCCAACAGTTAGGGTTAGGCACTTACCCTGACGGTTAGGGTTAGGCACCAGGAGGGAGGGTTAGGCACTTACCAGAGGGTTAGGGTTAGGCATTAGAAGGGACAGTTAGGGTCAGGCACCTACCCCGATGGTTAAGGTTAGGCACCAGGAGGGAGGGTTAGGGTTAGGCGCCAAGGGGAGGGTTAGGGTGAAGATTAGGGTTGGAAAACAAAAAAAACATGTGTCGACCATTTTTGTTTCTACCTTTTTCATGACGACATTTTGACCCTGTCGACCTTCTTACATGTCGACCTTTAGTGTGTGTCGACATTCTGTCCCTGTCGACCTATGTTCCTATCGACCTATTGACTGTCTAACAGCTGTTGTCTATCTAGACATTGTCTACCTTTTTACTGTAGATCTTTCAATCCACACCCGTTCTGTTACGTAGTGCAATGTGGGACATGTCACTTTCATCTTACTATTCACAGGATGAGAGACATTAGTGTTATTCACAGAAACTGCATACTGTCTCCATAATATAATATGATACAATATTTACCTACATAGTACGTATGATAAAGGAAAAAAATATCTCTGTTGAGCTACATAGCAAAGCCAAGCTGACAGACAGCGAACATGGACGAATGTGTTTACCTCACAGAAGTAACAAGATTTGTATAACATTAAGATATCCAGCTTGATAGAAATAAAATAAAAACAAAACACAGAGACCAGGATGTTGTTACAGGAGGTTATCAATGTTCTTGTAGCAAAGACAATATCATTTATCACAAGACATGGTTTTTACCTTGTTGCTGCTGGACGTCTTCTGTGTTGACCACGATTGTGAATTTATTCTTGCCTTGGTTTTCGTATGCGCAAGATTGCCTGCATGTAGCAAGATGCGAAAGTCTTCATTTATTTATCTTTAAACTTTAATCATAAACAATATTAGACAATATATTGTGACTATCTTATAATAACTGTGGGTCTGATTCAAAGTAGCACGCAAACCCGATGATTTGCGTACTACTCCGATGTTAGAAACTTGCACCGGTCTTCTAATGGAATCACATCATATCAGCTCCGCCTCCTCCCAATTGACCTGCGAATTGCAGCATTTTGCCGTGAGGGGCGGGGCTTAAAAAGATGGTGCCTGCTCCCCAGTTTGTCAGAGGGGATTTCTGGGTACTCAGAAACCGCCCCTGCGTGTGCTAGTGAGGCTGCAACCATTTGGGGGTGGGGAATGGGTGAGACTAGTCTGCATTTTTCTGGGAGTACCGTGGCCAGGGTCTGCATCTTCTGACACCTGCCCCATATTAGGTGCAGAAGACCTGAATTTGGCATCCACTGTATATACACATGACTCAGAATAGAACCTACTGGCAATATACCAGAATACACCCACAAAACTTTTCTATTGCATTCGCATTGTTGCCACTTAGTTGCCACCCAGAAACACCCTTTTAGTGGCAACAGAGAAACAGCTGAGATGCACACATTTCTAAATTGCCAGTACGTTTGCAGCCTTGCGCACGCACAGAAACTGGCCCTACATTTTAAAACTATACATAAATGAATACACTAAAATAAAAAATAAGGTATTTTGAATGTCATATTTCATTGCAGTATCTGCAGCCTCATCTGTCCGTGGACTATGGATCAGCTCTGTTCACTCCGTAACACATCATTTAGTTATTGATTCATGGTAACTGCAGTTTGCTGTAGATCAGAGAACATTTTCCTGCTCTATAAATTTCCCTGCTGGTTCTAGATGGGGAGAAGGATGCATTTTTCGAAAACAGATATATATATATGCCAACAATAACCAATGTGCAGCACCTTCTATTTTATTAGAATTACTTTACTTCATCTGTTCTGTTTCAGTAAGGGCAATTTATTGGGATTGCTTTTGCAGAGATATAATTCTCCCCTATTCAGTTAGCAGAGAACATATAGAAACATTTGATATACAGTAGTTATACAGTAATACAGGGAAAATGTGTAAAAAAGAACTAGAGGCTGAATATACTGCTTCTTCTGATCCCTTTATTCATAACAGAAGAAATGTATATACTGGATAATATGAATTCGGATGAACAATGTGTGGTGCTTCAAACAATACCATGCTGCCGGGATATTCTCTCGGTTCCACGCTGGAAACCACAATGCCTTGAGAAGGAATATTTACTTGAAACGCGTTGGGGCTGTTGGAGGAGTGATTGGCCGACTATAGTTTGAGAGAGAAGATCCCAGACTTTTGCAGCATGTGAAGTCATGGAAGGGGTTTCCAGAGCTCTGATTTTACTACACGCCTTGGTGGAGCAAATTTGTTGGGAGGTCTAATTAATAGAAGAGATTAATTTCTTCCCTACGGCTAATGTGTTTCATCATTCCCCACCTCCCACCACTCTCCTCATCCTCTTAATATATGAACAATGTGAACATGGTGCCCAAATATTTATAGGCAACATATCTGCTGACACCAGTAAAAGCCATAGTATTAATTACACAACCTGTCTTTAGATGCTGAATAATAAAGCAGTGTACTACCAGACACCTCAGCTCCAAGATATAAGATAGAAAGTACGGGCACATGGGCCTACCTGGCTACCTGCACCTGCCACGGAAGTGCAGCCACTCCCCCAACATGCTGTGGCCACTCCCCTTACAGTTTTGACCTAGACAAATGGGGCCCACACTTCCCAATGTGACCTGGCCATGACCCACACATATGGCCACACACCCTTTGTCTAATGGTGGCCCTGACCAGGCAGGTACTGTCTCTTCCTCTCTGTGTGCTGGGAGTACGCCCTTCCCAAAATATAAAATTATGACTAATCATTGACTGATTTACAGGGAATATTTAAAGCATTTTTGAATTAAAAATGGAGTTAAAGGATGAGTAACAAAAGATTTACCTGTCTTTGTTAGGGGATTAGTGACTAATATGCGAATGAGATTATTTTCGGATGATCGTAGAAGAAGCACTATGTCAGCGGGTAGAGTGTCTCGGTTCTTTTCTAGGAAGCCAGCTGCATTGTAGAGAACCTTAAGATAAAATACATTGTTAAAATCAAAGAGTAGAACAACTGATTAAAGTGTTTCAATGTGACCGCAGAAATTTCAATTCCTCAAGCAATTTCCTGCAGCAATGAAGAGTTATTCAGTGTGCGCACGGCTTTATTATCGCTTTCTCTCTGTCTGATTTATGTCTGCAAATGTAGTTAAAGTGTTTGACAAAGAATAAAATGTGGAGCGACAGTTATATCTTCCACTGTGGCCACAATGCTCAGGGACTACTTTTTATTATTAGGTGATAGACAAAATCTCATCAAGCGATTCTTGACATATAAATATTAGGAGTCATTATTATTTAAATAGGATTTAAGATTTCACTTAGGTGAATAGTGTTTTTGTAGCTACACTGACTAAAGAACTTTCCATTTGATTTAATACATTGGAGGTCACTGACGAACATAGATGGTTGAGGATAGGAAAAGCGCTGGCATTGGCTCCACGGTTCCTTGATTTGCCAAATTGCATCTAGATTTCTGCAAAGTACAAAGGTTTGGGGATAAAATGGAGCAGGCATAAGGGCAGGCATAAGGGATTGTATTGCTAATTAAGCAAAAGTCAACAGATTGGCTAGGACATGGTAATTGACGGGCCTGGCCACTCATGGGCGGGTGCATGTCTGTTCCCCATCAGTAGCTCTAAATTAAAAGTGTGTGCTATCATGCAGTGTGCACTGTGGGGAACTAGTCTATGTCATCCAACGGGGTGTAATTACGCACCCCTGAGCTTCTGGGCCCCCAGAGTAGCATTGGTCCATGGTATTTTGTACCCCCCATTCTTGGTGTCCTGGGTGCACTGGGTCTCTTATTTCAGAGCTAGATTACAGAAACAAGATTTGGGGTATGGAGAGGGTGCATTTGTACAGCTATTCCTGACTCTGCAGAAACTAGTTTCACTTTGCAAAAGGACTTGTATTTATAACTAACAACGGTATACGGTTCTCTTCCTATAATTTACTCAGTATTCATTTTCCACTTTTATACTAAAGTGTACACGTTACTATACACATTTACCTGAATGGTGGGTTAACCCTCGTGATCTTTTCCCCTGCTCACACTAGGGAAATCACACCCCTCAATGGAGGGCTTGATGCGTAGAGTAGAGTATACTATCACCCCTCCGGGAAGCACCCCTCCTTATCCTCCATTGCATCATCTCAGCTCTTCTGTCCATGTAATGTCAAAGATCCAAGACAGTAACTACTAGCACTGAGACATGAAAATCTCAATACATTAGCAGACTAAAGTGCCAGCATGGATCTGCAGGACAAATGCTTCGTACATAAGGACCTCACTTTGGGAGGTCCTTGTTCACGATGATCTCTACTTAATGAACAACTCTTCATATAAAATCATTACTGATAGCAAGTTACATGCAATTCGTTACACATGCTAAAGTGGGAACTGGGAAACAGCCAAAATACAAACGATGAAAGTAAACTAATTATACTGCTCATATCACTGCAATATTACTATTGTGCTGCCGGTAACATCTCACACATACCAACAAAATGCAGTGAATCAGTCTCTGTGAATGATCAATTGCATATAATTCAACCACAGCTGAAATTCCTTTTATTTCATCTGTATTACAAATTGTTGGATGAATATGTACAACGTTATGCAGAACCCGCAAAGTGCCGTGAAACGAGGAAAAGCTGGGCATCAGGTAATTTAAATGGAAATATGGTGTTTCATGACATGGTAACATTTAAAAGTAACCCTCTGTTTTCAAATAAATACTCAATGAGAAGCTTTCTTCATGGTGTCTTTATCCTTGACACCCAATAATTTGAAGTAAAACAGAATGTCAGCAGTGAGGAGATTAAGCCGAGGGATGGTGCACTGCTGATTTTAACTTTTAAATACTTTTCTCTGCAGATCATGTTACACTGACCTGAACAATGTCAGCGTCACTTAAGTTTTACTCTTGAATTGTATAACATTACTTCCCTTGCGTGAAAATAAAATATGTGCAATCAACAATATTTTTTTATTTATTTGAAGAACAGAGGATCATTTCCTGATATGGTGTTCCTCTAAATCCAACATGTTCTTCACAGGCTATATCTCATGGGTGGTGACAACATATAAAACAAAAGATATCGTATCATAACACTGTATGACTTATAAAGCCACAAGATGAATTTGTTAGTTGAGAGAAAATGTGGAGCTTCTCCAAAAATGTAGGCAAAGAATTGAGATGAAATTACAACTTATCCCCTTTCATATGGTGGGTGTACCAGAATAATAAATGATGCTATCATCCCTTATTGAATGTGAAGGTCGGGTAAAATCCTCAACACAAGTATAAATCACCAACCAACTTTACTTACAGTATATGCATTCTGCCTACTAGAAGGTGAATAGGTAATCGCCTATCAACCCTTGCATATGTGAAAGTACTGTATGTTCCTCTGCAGTTGAACCACACATTACTTTTAGTATTTACAATTAATTTCCGATCCTGGAGGATAAAACTATACTCTGGGCAATCAAACTATACTCCATTCCACATCAGGATAAAGAAAAATCGAAATGCGTCGATCAACAGAGGAGTAGCCGGTGATGTGCCCTTTACCAAAGAGTCATCTGAATGTTGCAGAGTGTCCGGTACTTTGCTCTTTTATTGTTGTACCTTTTTACTAACATCTGGTATGCTTACTTACACTTACTGACTATTCTACAAGTAGTTTTCTGCGATATTCTGAAGTGCCTTGTTAGCATTGCTATTTCTGGTATGAGTTTATTATCTACTGGTCTGTTTGTCATATGATTATTTTTATATGTGTCATGTACAGTATATTTAAGCCTTCTGCTATTAGTTTTTAGTCTACTTTGCTGGTTGTTTAATAAAAACCTTTAGTAATTTAATTCACACAGTGTTATGCTATGATATCTGTTGTTGTATAAATTCTCACCACCGATGAGATATATCCTGTGAAGAACATTTTGGATTTAGAGCAGCATCATACCAGGAAACTATCCTCCATTTTTCATGTCCATAAGGGGAGTATGGTGAAAAACTTTTTTTATTTTCTGAAGGCTTGCTGTTGGTATTCTAAATCTTTGTGCTTTTGCTATACACCTATTTTCCATTGGATTATTTATTTGTATGTAGAAAATAGTGCACTGCATCTGCATTGATTCATGTAAATCTATAAAATGCTGTTTACCCAGTGGTGGTAGAGAAATAACCATCTGGATATATACTGTAATACACTTGCCATACTAGCAATATTAGACTGGTTTTTACATGTGCTTGGGTTAAAATGTTTCAATGTGGTCCTTTTTGGAACCAGTTTGTTGAGACAGTTTGTGAACCCATCCATGGAACCGGTTTTAAAATATGATTTGAACACGATAAAATGTTAAAACCATGTTCAAGCCGGTTCAAATATATGTTCTAACTTGTTCAAGCTTGAGTAACTACATTGTATACCAGAGGATCCCAAACGTGGTCCTCAAGGCTCCCCAACAGTGCAGGTATTAGAGATATCCATGGTAGAGCACAGGTGACTTAATTAGTACCTCAGTCAATTTGAATAACCTCTGTTGTATACTGTGTTCTCCAATGCAAAGTGCACATTCAAACTTGATGGTGAGTTGAGAATAGTGATATCCAGTGTTCAAAATTCCATATTTTAGCTGTGAGCTGCAAATGTGAACTTCTAACCCTGGGTTAAACTTGAAGTTCGAATTAACAGTTTAGTGGTCAAACCACAAAAGAATCCTACACAATTAATTTGACCAGAACTTCAAGAGACAAGCTGAAAAAGCATCTCTCATTTGGAGGCTACAACTTACCTTCCCTGCATAGTGATGAATTCCAAATGTTAAGTCCACTCCCTTTGGCCTCCAAAAATACTTTGATTTCAAGTTATCTTCAAATTTTTCTGTAAATGATATAAATGAATGACTAAAAAGATTTAGCTAGCTAACCATTATACCATTTCTGCTTCCATATTGAGGCAACATAAACAATAGTGACTAGACTGACATAAGAGCCCCTTCTAGTATTTGGTCTGTATGGATTTGTCATAGATGCATACAGTAGTTCAATCAAGATTTTTTTCGAGGTATAGAGCCCTAAGAAAGAAAATGCTCCATGATACTTTCTTGCAGAAGAACCAAGTCACTTTATCCTCTACAATAGGGTTGTATGGAACATGGGAGAAATCATCAGGTTATTATGTGTGAGTGGCACTGGACTATAGGCCTGACCAACCCCCTCTCCACCCCCAAACGGTCACTTCATGTCAATCACTATGTGATGGGACTGCGTACTCCGTGCGATTGCTTCCCAATTGCAGTGGCCAGTTAGCGCACGCGCACTGCGACACATATGCATTGCGCAGACCACAAACATCGCCTGGCTGCGTGCAATCCAACCTGAATCAGGCCTTATAATCACTAGAAGGTTTTAAATATTTTTGAAATAGAAAACTGGGACACCCATGTAATATGTTTTCACAGTCCATTAAATCCAGTTCCTACTTTATTTCATTTGTATAATGTCTTTCAGCTTACTCAGATGCATCAGAACTCTGATATCTAGAGCGTTATGTAATAGGTGCAGATTTCACAAAACAGCTGTGATTTCAGTGAAATTGCCACCAAATTTAAAGCAGCAATCAGTTATAATGGTGCCATTAGTGTTTTAAATGTAGTGACAAACTCTCTGAAATCCTGTCGGTTCCATGAGCAAGAAGTCAGATATCTCATATAAAGTCACAGATGTATAAGGGGATGTGCTGGTTAGGACTTTGAAGAATGAACTGCTAGAAATGCATTTCAATGAGGAGGTGACATGAGAGCTTAAGATACTGGATATGTGGATTAAGCGTGAGGGTGGATTTGAGGAAAATGCCATGGAAGAATGTGATGTTATGAATGGTGAAGGAAATTGGAGGGAGTATTGACATTGTAAGGAAGGAATATGATTAGCTATGACATACAGATGTGTCCTCATATAGCTTTCTTTCTTGCTGAACATAAATTAGAGAAAGTATCTGTTACGGTTTTCCAAGGATACCGTGCGCAAACCCCTAGAACTCACTGGACGAGATCTTCTGCCACTAACAACCACCCATTGTTCCCATAGAGCTAGAAACATTCACCCGTGCTTAGGCATCCACCAGGATGCTCAAAGTAGTAGGGGTTTACACAGATCTCCCAGGTGTACCAGAATAAAATATGACACCAACGAGAGCCGGTAGCTGAGATGCGGCTAGTGCAACACTGGTGGTATAGATGCGGCTAATTTAGCACTGGTGGTATAGATGCACCTAATGTAGCAATGGTGGTACAGATGCGGCTTTTGCCACTGGTGAAGTAATGCAGCTGGTACAGTCTGTGGAATCGATGCAGCTAGTAGCTGGTAGAATTGATGTGGCTGGTATAGTCTGTTGAATTGATGCAGCAAGAAACTGGAAGAATTGATGTGGCTGGTATAGCCTGTTGAATTGATGCAGCAAGAAGCTAGAAGAATTGATGTGGCTGGTATAATCTGAGGAATTGATGCAGCTAGTAGCTGGTAGGATTGATGAGGCTGGTATAGCCTGTTGAATTGGTGCAGCAAGTAGCTGGTAGGATTGATGAAGCCGGTATAGCCTGTTGAATTGATGCAGAAAGTAGCTGGTAGGATTGATGTGGCTGGATGCCGAGGTGCGGCTTGGTTAGCCGTGGTGTGGCTACTAGAGCCGGAGGATACAATGTGGCCTGAGGACCGAGGTGCAGCTTGGTTAGCTGTGGTGCAACTACTAGAGCCTGAGGACCAAGGTGTGACTTGGATAGCCCTGCTGCGACTACTAGGGCCGGAGGTCTCACAAGCTAGTACTCCATAGAACTCTATAGGATACTACAGTAGCTTGTGACACCCTATCATGACTTTGATACCTCATCACGCAATATTTTTGTATCACTCAAAGCCGTGCAAATGTCCAGCTGGAAGGATAGCCAATGAGGGCACATCTCTCTTAAGTTCTAGGTAGCTTGGGATGTCCAAGTTGAGATGGGGAGAAATCATTGGATGCACAGAATAAAAGAGAAATATATCAGGGGCATAAAAGCTAGATTTGGGAGTCATCTGTATAGAGGTGGTAGTAGGGGCTGAAGGTTCGTATTAGTTCTCTAAGAAGAGATATTTAAAGAGAGCAAAGCAGAGACCTGAGTCCAGGATTTAGAGAGACATCAACAGATAGGAGTTGAAAAGGTGCAAAAGGCAGAGAGTCTGAAGGAGACTTTAGAAAGTTAAACCAGGAAAGAACAATGTTAGGAAAAATTAGTGAAGCAAAGAGCATGTAGGAAAAGAGGGCTATCAAATGAATCAAAGAAGCAAAGAGGTAAGGAAGGCAGAATTGAAGTCTCAATTTAGCTATGAGTAGAACATTAGTCATTTTAGGAGAATAGTCTCAGTGGAGGGTAGAGGCTATAAACCCAATTGTAGTGCATGAGGTGTGGTTGATTGGAAAGAAAGTGAGTTAGGCAGTTGTACAAAAGTCACACAAGTAGTGCAAGCAAAGACATGGTGTAGTAGCTGATGATATGTAGAGTCTAGAGATCGTTTCTTGAAAATAGGAAAGATGATAGCATCTTTGATGATATTTGAAAAGTGCCAGTGGAGAGTGACAAGTTGGAAAGGAGAGTTAGTTGCAACAAACAAGCACTGGGGTAGGAGCAGAGTAGTTAGAAGGAAACTGGGGTGGTAGGACAGGGTCACAGAATAAAGTTAGAGAGGAGTGCAAAGCTACCCTTATTAAATAACTGAGGATGTGTAGAGGAATGGAGGAGAATGTGGATGTGGCATGCTGGACATGGCAAGATGTGATTTATTGATGGATGGAATTGATTTGAAGTAGATGTGAACTCATGAAAAGTAAGGGAATAAGGTTTGTAGAGGGGGGGCAGTGAATTTAAGATGGCAAATAGGCAAATTGTGTTGGTCAACTGGGTGAATTTTAAGGACTTCAAGTAGGTTTACTTGGCAAGACACTATAGTAAGATACATTTGTAGTGAAGGAAGGCAGCGTTGGACTAAAATTTTCTCAATTGAATTTAGTGCGACAGGAGCATTTTTGCAGATGGCATTTCTGGTTATAGTGACAGGATTTGTCTTCACCATAGATGTTTTGCAGTGGCTTGAGTTGACTCATTTAGGGCTTTTGTGAATATAGTCTTGCAAAAAGAGACTGCTACATGGACAGGACAAGAGTGGAGAAATGGAAGCTAAGAAGAGGATAGTGTCGAGGATGTTAAAGTCTCTGTGTGAGCATGGATTTGGGTGCATATCAGAGATAAATCCTTAGACCCCATAGAAATAGAGACCAACAATGCCGCTCTAAGCTCCCGGGTCCTCATTCTGCTCTCAAAACAGTAGATTTGGGCCTCTTCTGAGTATATGAAAGTTCAGAGTAAAGTACCAACTGCACATGTACTGGGCTCATCATGTTTACATTGTATACCTGATAAAATAAATTGTTGTGCTAATTAAGCTTTCTGATATTAGGTCACAGCTCTACTATTATAATAATATTGCAACGGTACCTACCTACAAGTGTTTGGTCAGTTGCCCGCGGGAATCTAATTTCCTCATCGAGAAGTGACAGTAAACCCATTGGTTTTTGTAAGAACATATCCAAAAGTGGTCTGTTATCTTCATACTCAATAACTCTTGCATCCACGTCTTCATTTAAATATTCAGTCTTAGGAGAAAAAAAAGTTACATTAATGTTAGGATGGTAAAATATTTTTCACCTCACAGAAGTTACTCCTAGCATTTATGATGAAATAATTGCAAGAGACGACTGCCCGAAGTCAAATTGCACCCTCAAAATGGTTACAGGGTTGGAGAGCCAGCTTTTGTCACATTAAACTTGTGACTTGGAGATGGTATATACAGTACACACTATAAATGAAACATTAACTTATGTGAAAGATAAATTCATATGAGCTTGTCTGAGGAGGGGACAGTATCTTCTTCACATGATGCTCAAGTAGACTTGCACTGTATTCTAGGCGTGATGAATTGAGAATGCCAGTGGACGGGATCCCGAATGTCAGAATGCTGACGCCGATATGGCGTCCCGACCGCCGGCATCCTGAAGGTAAGTATCCGGGTTAGCATAGGTTTAGGCTGGAGGTGGGGGGTTAGGTTTACGGACCTCCCGGGGAGGGTTAGTGTTAGGCACCCACCCAGGAGGGTTAGGGATAGGCTGCAGAGAGAGGGGATTAGGGTTAGGAACTACTGGGGGGAGGTTAGGGTTAGGCACCTCGCTGGGAGGGTTAGGTATAGGGTGTGGGAGGCGGGCATTAGGATTAGGCACCACCAGGGGGAGGTTTGGGTTAGGCACCACCAGGGAGAGGTTAGAGTGAAGCACCACCAGGGGAGGGTTAGGGGGAGGAGAGGGGTAGGGTTAGTATAATTACCGACACTTGACTGTATTTTAGAGATCGGGATGCCGCAGTCGGTCTACTGACTGTCGGCATCCCGTCCACCAGAATTACATACTGATTCCTTCTAGGGAGGCTGTAGCCCTTTAGCATGCCCAACCAGTTCCACAGTAGCTGGAGACAGAAGTTTCATGGATCTGGGTTAACTGATATTCCAGCATCAAGTGGAGAAACGATCTTTGCAGCTATATTAATTAGAGATGTGCGCGGACCCCGGTCTCTAATATTAATGCTGCTGGGAGATGACCCAGTTCAGACGTACAGTAAAGTCTAAAAACAGACACTGGTGTCTGTATTATTTTAATATCTTCCTACTAGTACAGAAACACTAATTAAAATGTATTTAAAATAGGGATCCACTGTGAAATGTAAATATGCTGATAAATATGAAATAATAGATAGAGGGAATACATATAGATAGATTTATATAGATATAAATTAGGGGTGTGCACCGGCCATTTTTCGTGTTTTGTGTTTTGGTTTTGGATCTGGATCTTTCTTCGTGTTTTGGATCTGGATTGGTTTTGCCAAAACCACCCTTCCGTGTTTTGGGTTCTGGGTTTTGTGTTTTGGATATGTATTTTTTTAAAAAAAGCATAAAAACAGCTAAAATCACAGAATTTGTTGGTTTCTCTGCTCCTATGCTATTATTAACCTCAATAACCTTAATTTCCACTCATTTCCAGTCTATTCTGAACACCTCACACCTCACAATAGTGTTTTTATGTCCAAAAGGTTGCACCGAGGTAGCTGGATGACTATGCTAAGCGACACGAGTGGGCGGCACAAACACGTGACCCATCTAGAAGTGACACTGCAGTGGCAGACAGGATGGCAGTTCGAAAAACTAGGCCCCAAACTGTACATAATGCAAAGAAAAAAAAGAAGTGCAAGATGGAATTGTCCTTGGGCCCTCCCACCCACCCTTATGTTGTATAAACAGGACATGCACACTTTAACAAATCAATCATTTCAGCACCAGGGTCTGCCACACAACTGTGGCTGAAATGATTGGTTCGTTTGGGCCCCCACAAAACAAGCTGGCAATTAATGTGTCCCTGCACAAACTGGCTCTACGGAGGCAAGATGTCATCCTCATCCTCCTCATCCACCGATTCCTCACCCTCTTCAGTGTGTACATCCTCATCCTCACAAAGTATTAACTCGTCCCCACTTGAATCCACCACCACAGGTCCCTCTGTACCTTCTGGAGGCTGGTCTCCCTGGAAGAGCTGATAATTAATTTTGATGAACATCATCTTCTCCACATTCTGTGGAAGCAACCTCCTACGCCTTTCGCTGACAAGGTTCCCGGCTGCACTAAACACTCTTTCGGAGTACACACTGGAGGGGGGGCAACTCAGGTAAAATAGAGCCAGCTTGTACAGGGGCCTCCAAATTGCCTCTTTTTCCTGCCAGTACAGGTATGGACTGTCTGACATGCCTACTTGGATGCTGTCACCGATGTAATCCTCCACCATTCTGTCAATGGTGACAGTATCATATGCAGTGACAGTAGACATGTCAGAAATTGTTGCCAGGTCCTTCAGTCTGGACCAGATGTCCAAACTTGGTCCTGCCTGCCCTGCATCACCGCCAGCGGGTTGCTTAGGATACCTAAGTTTTTTCCTGGCAGCCCCAGTTGCGGGAGAAAATGAAGAAGGAGCCGTTGACGTGTCACGTTCCGCTTCAGCTGACAGTGTGTTCCCCAGCAGGTCTTTGCACCTCTGCAGGCTTGTGTCGGCCGGAAAGAGAGACACCACATAGGCTTTAAACCTAGGATCAAGCACGGTGGCCAAAATGTAGTGGTCTGATTTCAACAGATTGACCACCCTGGAATCATGGCAAAGCGAATGAAGGGCTTCATCCACAAGTCCCACATGCCGAGCGGAATCGCTCCGTCTTAGCTCCTCCTTCACTTTCTCCAGCTGCTTCTGCAAAAGCCTGATGAGGGGAATGACCTGACTCAAGCTGGCTGTGTCTGAACTGACTTCACGTGTGGCAAGTTCGAAGGGCTGGAGAACCTTGCACAACACGGAAATCATTCTCCACTGCGCTTGAGTCAGGTGCATACCCCCTCCTTTGCCTATGTCATAGGTGGATGTATAGGCTTGTATGGCCTTTTGCTGCTCCTCCATCCTCTGAAGCATATAGAGGGTTGAGTTCCACCGCGTCACAACCTCTTGCTTCAGGTGATGGCAGGGCAGGTTCAAGAGTGTTTGCTGGCGCTCCAGTCTTCGGCACGCAGTCGCTGAATGGCGAAAGTGGCCAGAAATTTTTCGGGCCACCCAAAGCGTCTCCTGCACGCCCCTGTCGCTTTTCAGAAAATTCTGCACCACCAAGTTTATTGTGTGAGCAAAACATGGGATGTGCTGGAATTTGCCCAGATGTAATGCCCGCACAATATTGGTGGCGTTGTCAGATATCACAAATCCCCAGGAGAGTCTAAGTGGGGTAAGCCACTGGGCGATGATTTCCCTCAGTTTCTCTAAGAGGTTGTCGGCGGTGTGCCTCTTACTGAAACCGGTGATACACAGCGTAGCCTGCCTTGTAACGAGCTGGCGTTTCTGAGATGCTGCTACTGGTGACGCTGCTGCTGTTGCTGCGTAAGGTGATACATCTACCCAGTGGGCTGTCACAGTCATATAGTCCTTAGTCTGCCCTGTTCCACTTGTCCACATGTCCGTGGTTAAGTGGACATTGTGTACAACGGCATTTTTCAGGACACTGAGGACACTTTTTCTGACGTTTCTGTACAGTCTCGGTATCGCCTGCCTAGTGAAATGGAATCTAGACGGGATTTGGAACCGGGGACACACTACCTCCATCAATTGTCTAAATCCCACTGCACTAATGGCGGATACCGGACGCACGTCTAACACCAACATAGCAGTCAAGGCCTCAGTTATACGTTTTGCTTCAGGATGACTGCTGTCGTACTTCATCCTCCTCGCTAAGGACTGTTGGAGGGTCAATTGTTTAGTAAAAGTAGTGGTGTTCCTACTTCCTCTCTGGGATGATGAACGACTCCCAGCAGCAGCAACAGCAGCAGCGGCAGCAGTAGGCGTAGCAATGCAGGATCCTCCAGAGGAATCCCGGATAGGAGAGTCAGTCATGCCAGTGACATGGCCTGCAGGACTACTTCCGATCCTGACTAAGGAGGAAATTGACGAGGAGGGAGTTGACGGTGTGGTTTGCAGGCGCTTGGATACAACAGGACAACGGGATTTAGGTGTCCCTGGACTGCTTACGGTCTTAGCCAAAGTTTCTGAACTTGACAGTAACTTTTTATGAACGCGCTGCAGGTGCCGTATAAGGGAGGATGTTCCTAGGTGGTTGACGTCCCTACCCCTACTTATTTCACCTTTACATATGGTACATATGGCAAGACAGTTGTTGTCCGGATTTGGATAGAAATATTGCCAGACCAAAGAGGTGGAATGTTTGGTCTTCTGCCCAGGCATGACCGTGATGGGCTTTTTCATCCCACGGACAACAACTGTCTCCCCCGGAGCCTGATTTAAACAAACCACATCACCATCAGAATCCTCCTCGCCAACTTCCTCCTCAGCGCCAGCTACACCAGTATCCTCATCCTGTTGTACTTCAACAGTGACATCTTCAATTTGCATATCAGCAAGTGGACTGTGGGTGCTCCTTTCAGCACTTGCAGGGGGCGTGCAAATGGTGGAAAGAGCCACCTCTTCCCGTCCAGTGCTGGGAAGGTCAGGCATCGCAACCACCACCACACTTGGACTCTCCTTGGGGATTTGTGATATCTTCTTAGAAAGCACAGTTCTTCGCTGTGCTTTTGCCAGCTTAACTCTTTTGATTTTTTTAGTGGGAGGAGGGCTTCCATCGTCATGTGAAGCTGAACCACTAGTCATGAACATACTAGGGATCGACCTTAGCCGTTCCTTGCCACTCCGTGTCGTAAATGGCATATTGGCAAGTTTACGTTTCTCTTCAGCTGATTTAAATGTCTTTTTCAAGGTCATTTTCCTGAACTTTGCCATTTGGGATTGTATGTGCCCTCTACTATGACATTGGGCATCGGCCTTGGCAGACGACGTTGATGGCATGTTATCGTCTATGTCATGACTAGTGGCAGCAGCTTCAGCACTAGGAGGAAGTGGTTCTTGATCTTTCTCTATTTTATTTTTATCGGAGAAAGTTTGGTCCTCCATTTATGTTATATCGATTTGATATATACGTGCGGCTAAACACAGAAAATAATTTTTTTTTTGGTTTGGACTGGAGTGTACTTTCGGGGGTTACAGCACCCTTAACGGTCAAGCCAGCCGGCCCTTTACTTATGACACAGGCGTACGCTTGGCACTACTTTGTTGATGCACGTGCGGCTACTGCGCACACAATTCACAAACACAGAAAATAATTTTTTTTTTGGTTTGGACTGGAGTGTACTTTCGGGGGTTACAGCACCCTTAACGGTCAAGCCAGCCGGCCCTTTACTTATGACACAGGCGCACACTTGGCACTACTTTGTTGATGCACGTGCGGCTACTGCGCACACAATTCACAAACACAGAAAATTATTTTTTTTTTGGTTTGGACTGGAGTATACTTTGGGGGTTACAGCACCCTTTAACGGTCAAGCCAGCCGGCCCTTTACTTATGACACAGGCGCACGCTTGGCACTACTTTGTTGATGCACGTGCGGCTACTGCGCACACAATTCACAAACACAGAAAATAAATTTTTTTTTGGTTTGGACTGGAGTGTACTTTCGGGGGTTACAGCACCCTTTAACGGTCAAGCCAGCCGGCCCTTTTCTTATGACACAGGCGCACGCTTGGCACTACTTTGTTGATGCACGTGCGGCTACTGCGCACACAATTCACAAACACAGAAAATAATTTTTTTTTTGGTTTGGACTGGAGTGTACTTTGGGGGTTACAGCACCCTTTAATGGTCAAGCCAGCCGGCCCTTTACTTATGACACAGGCGCACGCTTGGCACTACTTTGTTGATGCACGTGCGGCTACTGCGCACACAATTCACAAACACAGAAAATTATTTTTTTTTTGGTTTTGACTGGAGTGTACTTTGGGGGTTACAGCACCCTTTAACGGTCAAGCCAGCCGGCCCTTTACTTATGACACAGGCGCACGCTTGGCACTACTTTGTTGATGCACATGCGGCTATTGCGCACACAATTCACAAACACAGAAAATATTTTTTTTTTTGGTTTGGACTGGAGTGTACTTTCGGGGGTTACAGCACCCTTAACGGTCAAGCCAGCCGGCCCTTTACTTATGACACAGGCGCACGCTTGGCACTACTTTGTTGATGCACGTGCGGCTACTGCGCACACAATTCACAAACACAGAAAATAATTTTTTTTTTGGTTTGGACTGGAGTGTACTTTTGGGGGTTACAGCACCCTTAACGGTCAAGCCAGCCGGCCCTTTACTTATGACACAGGCGCACGCTTGGCACTACTTTGTTGATGCACGTGCGGCTACTGCGCACACAATTCACAAACACAGAAAATAAATTTTTTTTTGGTTTGGACTGGAGTGTACTTTCGGGGGTTACAGCACCCTTTAACGGTCAAGCCAGCCGGCCCTTTACTTATGACACAGGCGCACGCTTGGCACTACTTTGTTGATGCACGTGCGGCTACTGCGCACACAATTCACAAACACAGAAAATAATTTTTTTTTTGGTTTGGACTGGAGTGTACTTTCGGGGGTTACAGCACCCTTTAACGGTCAAGCCAGCCGGCCCTTTACTTATGACACAGGCGCACGCTTGGCACTACTTTGTTGATGCACGTGCGGCTACTGCGCACACAATTCACAAACACAGAAAATATATAATTTTTTTAGCACTTGGGGGGTGCACCCCTGATGGACAGAGCACCCCCTGGACAACACTACAGCACCCCTTTAGGACTGGGACACTGCACAGGACTTTGGAGTGGACACAGCCCCTATGGAGAACTGACTGCACAACACAGTCCAGCCAGCCCCTATGGACTTTGAAGTAGTGGACACAGCCCCTATTAACAACAGCAGCACAGCACAACACAGCCAGCCCCTATGGACTTTGAAGTAGTGGACAACAGCAGCACTACACTACACTACACTACACAGCCCTAACTCCCACCCTCCCTCTTCACTGTCCACAGCCGAGTGAGAAAATGGCGCCGACGCGGGTACCTTATATAGGATCCAAAACCCGCGAGACTCGGAAGGCGGGATGATGACGTTTTGCCTCGATTTCAGATCCAAGTCAGGCGGGAAAAGTCGAGCCTGTTTCGGATCGGACTCGGATCGGGGGGGTTCGGATTTCAGAAATCCGAACCCGCTCACCCCTAATATAAATAGATAAATAATAGATATTTTTATGCAATTAGATTTCATTGGGAAGTACGAACAATAATACAGATTGGAGAGAACAGGTGAACACAGGATATCTCATTACTGGTGCATATGTTCTGAAATGCAAATACAACACCTAGGGGTTTATGTATTAAGCAGGGAAAAGAGTGGAGAAGTTGCCCATAGCAACCAATCAGCTTTAAAGTAGCATTTATATCATACAAAATAATAGATAGCAGCTGGTTGGTTGCTATTGGCAACTTCTACACTAGTCTACTTCTCCACAATTTTCACTGCTTGGTACATAAACTCCCTAGATACAAATGAAATACTGTGAACATTACGAAGAAAGTTCACTGCAAATTATATTCGGGGGAAATGTAATAAACAGTTGAGGAACCTTACTTAACTTGGTGGTGTAAGGGATATAAGCGAATGGAGGTGGGAGGGGAATGATAGGAGAATGATAATCCAAGAGAGTGATGTCCAGACCACAGCTGTGAGTCATTTTGTGTCATAAGCGGCAGTGTTTTGTTTTATGGAAAAAAATGCCATACTCAGAATAAAAAGGTGCCTGTACTCTACTAAAATTACAAGATGATAGAAGATTTATAGTAACTTCTGCACTCTGGATAAGTGTGAAAGTGGATTTCTTCCTGTTTCTGGAATTAATTATAACAATTGAAGATTACACCAAAAACAATACATGGCTTCACGAATAAGAGAGGAAGTAAATGGGGGAGGACAGCGGGGGGGAGGGGATCAGCATGAGAAAATGGTAAGTAAAGAAGGACTAAGGGCCAGATTCAGCACAGATTGCAACTGTGATCGCAGCAGCGTAATCGCATGCAATGGAGCAGCAAATATATGCTAAAGTCTGCTACCGCTCAGCCAGCATAGTGACGCCCACTGCTGCTTTCACATTTCCGTAATACCTCGCAGTCCTGCGTATACATCAGTAACATCGGAGACCATCATCCAGGGTATCAGTCACTGACATCTCTTTGCGTCCCTTACAGAGACAAAGTGGCACGCCGTCCCCATAGTATGGCATTGACTATTCATTAAGCTCTGAAAACTGAGCTGGACTGAGGGTAGTGATGCAAGATGGTTCCATCCTATAGAAATGAGACCTGGGCCAGATAAACAATGGGGGCAGATGGGACTACAGCTCCAGGCCTCCACATAAAAATAGGCCTATCTTCATGACAGCAAGATAATGCCCAGCTGGCTACAGAACGGGGCCATCAGAAATATGAAGGAATTGGCCCCTTAGCATATAAAGTACTTGTAGTAAGAAACATGGCTGCTGTACTGCTAAAACTTATAACCAATACATACCATATGTTCCAAATAACAAAATAAAGGCCTAACTTTTCCACACTCTTCATTCACCTTAACTGTGCCCAAAAACAGCAAAGCCCTATCTTTGATCACAAAATTATTTTCTACCTTAGTCATTGTACTAGTGAGCAGGTAGCATTTATTTTCCTAAGAGTGATTACATTCTCCCTTGTGAAGGTTGTGAGTGCAATGATTAAAGGAATTAATTACGAGTGTATCCAGAATACCGCTAAAGAAACTCCAAAAGGGCTGAAACTGGTTTCTTATTTTTTATTTCATCATTTATATTATAAACATTTTATACCTTGGTAGATGGGCTCAGGGTGACTATACTGTACTGACATATTTTCAATTTAATCTAAGGAACAACCTGTCAGGTTTCTCTTCTGTTTTGTCCTCAGTCACAAAGATAAGTGTTACAGTATCTGTTGTTGAAGTTAGGTTCATCGTGAAGCCAATAATAAATCTATGACCATTATGGGAATATTCCTTTTGGGGAAAAGCTTGTTACGTTACGGTAGAATATATGCACGCATCAGCAAATCTATGGCAGTTAGGGCAGTAGGTTGGGGTCAAGGGGCAGCAGAGGCTCCTTTTTCAACAGCAAACTTGCATGAATGAATAAGAAATATTGGAGGGGCCACCCTAGTGTTATCTGATGGATTCAGTGAAGCTAGAGAATATTCTGTGTAAAAGAACTATGTTGTGTATGGGTAGGTCTTAGGGCCTGATTCAACAAGGATCGCAGTTGCAAAGACGCATGCAATCGGTTGATTAATTCGCATTGCACATGCGTATGCATCACAGTGCACTTGCGCAAATTGCGATGGGAAATGCATTTACAGAGGCTACGCAAACCCCGAGCACAGTGATTGACAGGAAGTGCCGTGGGTGGTGACGGGGGGGGGGGGGGTTGGGCGAACGTAGGCATGCCAGTGCGTTGGGACACCATTGCAGGGGCATGCATAAATTATCCATTGCAATTCCATACGCAGCCTGAGGCCTCATAGCGTGACCTGACGTTAGCAATTCCTGAGTGAGGTCTGACCTGCCTTAACTGTGCGTATGGGTTCGCTGTTACTCGGTGTTACCGATTATTTCGCTATGTTGCCCAAGTATACGGATATGGGTGTCCTTATGGTAAGCTGCGATCGCAATGCGATTGCAAACATTTGCATTTCACCACTAATATTAGCAACTGCGGGGGTGCGTTGTAGCAGAATAGCGATCCTTGCTGAATCAGGCCCTTAGAGTGCTAATTACAGACTCCAGTGAAATACTGTATAGTAGTTTTAGCTTTGGTGATATGTACAGCTGGGATATGTGTCTAATCTATTCAGGACAAACCTGTAGTTTCAGCCTGATTGTTGGAATAGTAGACAGGATTGCTCTCTGGTACTACACTGCAAGATCAGTGGGATTGTTTATAACTAGAGATGTGCGGGTTCAGTTCCCAGAGAACCGACATCAACCAAGTCAAAGTTCGGAATCACTTTGGGGTACAGAGTCGAGCCAAGTCCCGCTTTGTATCTTGCCGCGGTTCCAAACTCAGATTTAAAGACCAAACTCAGATTTTTTACTGTTTTAAAAAAAAATAAAAAAATACAGATCCAGTACCAAAAGAAGCGAGGGTGAGTTTGCAAAACCAAAACATGAATATGAATCCGGATCCAAAACCAAAACATGAGGTCGGCACACATCTCTAATTATAACTTGTTAACTTGTTGCATTATTTAAAGAACATTGTAAAGATTAATTAAATATAAATTATATAACAATTTTACAAAGTTAGATACAAACCATGAAACTTAACTTAGGGGTCTATTTACTAAGCAGTGTTAGGAGTCAGAGTGAAAAGTGATAAGAAAGTGATAAGGTGCCAGCCAATCAGCTGTCCCTACACTGCCACCAGTTACCTAGCTTTCCTGTTTCTACACTGAGCCATCTCAGTGCTATTCATCAGTTATTCAACTACTCCATAACCTCTCTGGATTTCATCATACCAGTATCAATTTGTAACCTGATATCCTGTCTGCAGCGTCACAGTAACCATTTGGATTACAAATACTTTTTATTATTTCTGTCACTACCTGGACATTAACCACTCTTGCTTCACTTCAGTTTCAAGTCATCACCTCCCCATCTATATTCTGGACTTTATATTATCAGTGTACATGTCTTCAAGTTCACCCATTAAAAAAAACACTTTTCAGTTTAAATCTGTTCCGGTGTCCGGTGTGCAGAGGCACACATCAAAACTATTCTAAATATCTTAAAATATAACTTAAAATATAACTTTTAATTAGTCCATCTCATAAAATCAGAAAAACAGCATAAATCAACACGTATAAGCTCAACAATTCATTTGCATAAGTCCTTATTGAGGAAATATGGCAATAAATATCACAATAATTGACTAAAAATGAAACAAATGAATAAAAATTGTAAATTCTTGTATACATACACTGTGTTAAATAAGGATTGTATTTACCACCTAGGTAAATATCGGCGAATATATTGATGAAGATATATAGATAAAGTGTAAAATACACCCGATATATGCAGATAGTTAGTTGTTTAGTGAGGTGTCCCTCAAACAACTGGAAATATGATTATACAGTCAGGTGCATAAATATTGGGACATTGACAGAATTTTCATATTTTGGCCTCTATTCACCACCACAATGGCTTTGAAATGAAACAAACAAGATGTGCTTTAACTGCACATATAGGCACATATAGAAACCGTTGTAATTCCTACACCGTTCACCTGATTTGGATGTAATTACCCTCAAATTAAATCTGAAAGTCTGCAGTTAAAGCACATCTTGTTTGTTTCATTTCAGTATCAATACTGTAGTAAATATTCTCAGGTAAAATGCATTAAAACCTATTTGTTTAGAGTATGGATAGGAAATACAGTAGCTGTGTATTTATATGCACTGGGATCTGCTTTCCCCAGTCTTGCCTTGCATGTGACTGGGAATGAGAGTCCCGTGCAACAGCACAGTTAAAGAACAATAGGTCTGTTTCTACTGCCTGCACTGGCTCAGAGCTGAACCATTGCAGGGTGTCAGCGTTAGAGCTGTAGCTGGTGAGAGAATAGCGGAGGGGAGATGAAGTATCTGATAGATAGTTGCAATGGGTTCCCAGTTGGCTAGGATCTGGTGGCGCAGAGGTCCTCTGTGCGCACAGAGGTACACTTTTAGTAGTGCCGATGCGCGTTTCGCTAGGGGCTTTTTCACAGGAAGATAGATAATATACATTGCTACATTAGAGACCATAACACCCAAATAAGCAACAGAGCATAAGCAACCAAGTGTTAGTTGCCCTAGTTGGGAGTAAGAAGTAGATGAAAGTAAACTAAGGAGAAGTACAAGAGGGTAGAGGGTAGAGGGCCCTGCTCGTTACATTCTATGCGAAGCAATACAACTAGAACACCTTAAATAAGACAGGAAAATGTTGGCAGAAGCGATTTCATTGTGAGCGAAGTTGCGGACAACAGCTTTTATAATAATATATGACATATTATGTTACATCAGTGAAAAACTGCAGATGATCGTTTGGGGAACAGAAAGCTCATACTGTGATTACATCAGTGATTCATATAAACTATTTGCATATACATAGAACAAACATATTCCTCTAATTGACCTATCATGAGCAATTGCAAAGGTCACATCAATTACATATAGCTGCGTGCAGTAGAAATGCAAATGAAACCAGGAGAATTTGCATTGTAAATGTTCTTAATGTGCACATACATTAATGCTGGAAATAAACCACACAGCTATGTTTTTGGGCAGATACATGTGCATGTCAGATATGGGAAAGGAACCTGTTCATAGCACAGTTTTATAAAGCTCATTTGCAAATTGTTAGGATGTACAGAAATAATATTTATAGGCTTGACATGTACAATTGTTTAAAAACCCTGATAAATACCAGGAGAGTCATTCACTTGAAATGGTTGGGTTTGTTCTTAAAATAAGAAGAGTGAATTATTCTTCATATTCTCAAATGGGAGGTCCAACCGGGACCCTAACCCAGATGGGAAGACCCTGACTTGGTTGGCCAGCTGAACAAATATTTTGGAACTAACATTCCATTACAGTTTGAAAAGGAAGGGAGTGCCGAGTTTGTATGGTTTTATTATGTAAATGGTGTAGTCACATACCAAGAGCACCCCTGATGGTTCAGTGCCGTGGATTAAGCCTGATATATATATATATATATATATATATATATATATATTAGGGATGTGCGCTGGAACATTTTTGCCAGATTTGGATTTGGATTTGGTTCTAATTTGTCGTCCGGCTTTGGATTTGGATTTTTTTACAAAATTTGACAAAAAAAGCTAAAATCACATAAATTGGTCTTTTTTTTCTTCCTAGAGTATTATTAACCTCAATAACATTAATTTACAGTCAATTTAGAACACCTCACACTTTATAATATTGTTTTCAACATTATTGGCCAAAGGTTGCAGTGAGCTGACAGGTTACCAAGCGACAGAGCAGCGGCGCAGTGGCACAGACACCACAATTGAAAGCACATCTACTGTATGACACATTGCCACACAGCAGTGGCAGAAATGAAAAGTAGTGCACCCACCCAGTGGGGTACGGCCAGCAGAATCACAGTACTTGTTTACAAAGTGAGCTACGGCCCTAGGAGTCAAAGTGCACAATCTTATTCACATTACACCGCACATAGGGCCTGATTCACATTACACCATAAAGTAGTGTCTCTTATTCATGTTACGACACACACTAGTGCCCCTTTTACACAATGCCCAAAGTAGTGACCATTTTACACAATAGCCACAGTAGTGCCCCTTTTACACAATGCCCACAGTAGTGACCCTTTTACACAATGCCCACAGTAGTGACCCTTATACACAATGCCCCCAGTAGTGGTGCCCCCTATGCAGTCCCCTTAGTAGGGCCCCCTATGCAGTGCCCCCAGTAGTAGTATGCCCCCCAGTAGTATGCCCCCATTAGCAGGCCCCCAGTAGTATTCCCCCCATTAGCAGGCCCCCAGTAGTATGCCCCCATAAGCAGGCCCCCAGTAGTATGCCCCCCCAGTAGTATGCCCCCCATTAGCAGGCCCCCAGTAGTATGCCCCCCAGTAGTATGCCCCCCATTAGCAGGCCCCCAGTAGTATGCCCCCATAATCAGGCCCCCAGCAGTATCCCCCCAGTAGTATGCCCCCCATTAGCTGGCCCCTAGTAGTAGGCCCCCCCAGTAGCATGCCCCCATAAGAAGGCCCCCAGTAGTATGCCCCCCTGTAGTATGCCCCCCCAGTAATAGGCCCCTCCATTTGCAGGCCCCCATACACACATAAAAAAAAAACTTACCTGTATCCCCGCTCCAGCCGCCGTCCGCTCTGCTGCCACGCGAAGAGGAGGGAGCCGAAAGACGGAGCTCATGAGTGAGCTCCAGCCGGCTCCCTCCGTGCAGCAGCCAATTAGAGTCTGTGTGACTCTCATTGGCTGCTGTAACAAACACATAGCTGCCGGCGGCGGCTGTGTGTTTGTTCTGTGTAGGGCAGACCGCTATCACAGCGGTCTGCCCTACACCCGAGGAGCCCTGATGTCGGATTCTCTAGCGAGAATCCGACATCAGGCGGCCGCCGTTCGGCCCCGAACGGGGATCCGAGTCAGGCGGGGAACACCCGAACAGGGTTCGGGTGGACTCGGATCCCCTATGTTCGGAGCAGTTCGGATTCCACAGAATCCGAACCGCTCATCTCTAATATATATATATATATATATATAAAATTATATATATATATTAGTTACATCAGTTATAGCACAGTACTGTACACAATTTCTTAGATGAGAAAGCAGAGTACTATAAACTCACATAATGTAAAGATAAATGAGCAAGCAGTAAAAAAACGCAAAAATATAGTAAACATTTAAATAAGTAGAGGTACATTTTCACAGTTTTTTAAAAACTGTTTTTAATGTAAATCAAGTGCATATGTACAATGGAAAACTTTGGGCCTGATTCAGACCCACTCGCGAGCGGCTGTCCGCTCGCAAGTGGGTCGATGTTATGCACTGAGCATGCGCACGATGGAGGGAGCTCCGTCGTGCGCATGCGCCAGACGCGACGAGCGAAGGAAAGTCCTTCGCTCGTTGTGTCCGATCAAAGGGGGCGTGCTGTCAATGTTGATTGACAGCACGCCCCCTTTGGTGGGCGTGCCGGGGGCGTGCCTCCCTGACGGGGGCGTTCCCACGGGAACGCCTCCCGTCAGAAGCCGGCCCACTGACATCACTAGTGATGTCAGTGGGAGTGATTTTGGCTCTGATAGAGCCAAAATCACTCCGGAGCTTGCGGTTGAAAACCTCAACCGCAGGCTCCGGCTCGCAATTTCGATGGTCGCGATGGTCTCGACCATCGCGGCCATCAAAAAGCACGCTCGTATAGCCTGTGGGTGGTGACCCACAGCTATACGAGCGTCCAGGAGGACGCTCCATGAAAATGGAGCCCGGCCCTCATTCAGAGCGTGCGCTCTGCTCAGAGCGTACGGCTCTGAATGAGGGCCTTTGTGCTGGAAGTTTGGATTTATGAACAGCTTTATGTTTTCAAACTGCATTTTTAAAGGCAAAATTTGTTTGTTTTGTATATTTTTTATATTATCATTCACAATGGGGTGTACTTAAAATTGGATGTGTACTGTATATAGAACATACTACCAAAATGTCCAAGTTGTGCAAAGAAAGCCCCAGCACTAGGGGACTGTTCTTCTGTCTCGAAAGCCAGAACTTTTGTTCCAACTGCTGGGACTCTTGGGATGCATGTCCCACCCACCGTATTGAGTGAGTGTAGCGGAGGAGTGTTTAGTAGATGGGAGGGGAGAGGGTTTGGGAGTGGACTGGTGCTTTGGAAGTGCTAGGCATGACTATGGGGAAACCCTCCAATCTGATGCAGTGACACCCCAGAGTAGTTATCAGGGGTGTACCTATAATGGGTGCAGTGCACATGGGCCCCCACGTCCAGGGGGGCCAACACCGCACACCATGCACTCATATTATTTAAAACTTACCTCTCCGATGTCCTGCGCCAGGTATCAGCGCTGTACACAAAGCGTGGCCATTGTTCCGGTGTTTTGCGCATGCGCAGTAGATTCCGGGCACATTCTAGTACCCAGAGTCTACTAATGCTTTGGTGGCCAGCCGCCGTGAAAAGAGGAGGGCACCCCAGATGGGGAATGCACACAGGCCCCCTCCTCTCTAAAGATGCTCCTGATTAGAGTAGCACTGTAAAAAAATTACAATATGTAGGCCATGCCAGTTGGTAGTGCATGCTTGTACTGGTATAATGTAACATTGCTTGCACACACGTGGATCTCACATGCATGCATCAGCCCTGTCACTGATAGTCTCATGAATATTGGTTCTTCCCTCAAAATGGCTGCCTCAGATTAGTGTCTCAGTGATGTCACTGCATACTAGTCATTTGTCAGAATGTGTTTTGATACCGGTCAGCCCACCAAAATGGCTGCCCGGTCAGCCCACCAAAATGGCTGCCTTTCCTGTGTATCGGCAATGAGTGCACTTAGAGAAAACTATGCTATGTGCTACAAGGCTCTTGGCTTGGTGTCAAGAGAGATCATATTTATCTAAATATATTTAGGAAACACTTGTATATAATATAAAAATGCCCATTTTCCATTGATCTGAAGTTAGACAATATAACTGTATAACTGATATATCTTCTTTTACCTGTTCCCAAGCAAATATGTGTTGATTGAAGTAGAATTGTATTTGTTCATTTGCAATGTTAATGCAGAGTTGCTCAAAAGAATTCTTCTTAAAATTCTCAAAACCAAAGATATCCAGAATCCCAATATTGTACCCTGCTTCGTCCTCGCTGAAAAGATCAAACAGCAAATTTAATTGTGTTCTATTTATAGCCTGTCATTTGCAGTATTAATCTTCTTTCCAAATCACATTTATTTCATGTATTGTGTTTACATCAATCCCAAAATGATCTCACACTGGGCTACAAATTGCACAGGAGGTTTCAAACGAAGCACAGAGAAGAAATAAAAGAATGAGCACTCAGGGGCCAAAGAACATTTAGTAGCTGGGTCCTTAACTCTATGGTGATCTTAATCCTGTCTTCAGAATTAAGATGAAATCAGTCTCAAGGCACCAGTCCCCTGCACAATGGAGTCAACCACTGTGTGTACTAAACCAATGTTCACATGACTGCAGTTCACTAGGAACCAGTGCCTCAAGAACATGTCATACGGAAAAGCCTCTGAATCCTACTGAAGAGGCTGCGTTCTTGGTTCACTCAACAAACTGTGTACAGGTCGCAGGTGCACTTTAAGTGCATGCTGCCGCAATATGCAGCATCAGGCACCCAACTGTCAGTTACAAGGTCCATCAACAGCTGTCACCTGGTTTCTCTCTGTTTCCACCTCATCCTCCACTATGATGGTAGTTGTCTATGCTGTTCTTCTATAGGGATTGGCATGCTGATTTGCGCAGATGGGCAGATTTGTATTTGCAGTCATGGTGGTGGCATTTTAAAATTAAGCTCTCCTATTTAAATTTCACTCAGGCAAGCTGCAAGGATTAATCTCCCTATGCAGCTTCAGCACCTTGTTCTATAACATTTTTTTAGCTATCCAGTGTATGGCACGGCTTGATTTCTGACTTCTCTTTATTTGCTCCCAAAACCTTTTTGCGTAAGTAGCTAGGTAGCAGCATATCTGTGCAGGGGCGTATCTATAATGGGTGCAGGGTGTGCGGGGAACATGGGCCCCTGGTCCAGGGGGTCCCCGCACCGCATACCCTGCACCCATAATATTACTTACCTCACATCGGTGCGGGGGTCTGGCGCTGTAAAACGACTGGAAAATGGCCGTGGTACAGGGAAAATGGCCGCCACGGCCATTTTCCAGGTGACCTGTGCATTCATTATAGACTCTGGGCCCAGAATCTATAACTCCGGCGCTGGGCGCGCACAGCTTAGTGCGCTCCCGGCCGCCGGGCGGAGAGGAGGGGGCCCATGTTTGAAACTGCACACGGGCCCCCTCCTCTCTAGAAATGCACCTGTATCTGTGATAGGGGACTGCCCTGCCCCCACGACTATATGTGTTTTTGACTCTTTTTCTTTGCTATAAATGACACAGTAGTGGTGAGACTGAATTATTTTAATATAGTTTGTTTTATTACTTTATTTGTTTGTACATTTTCTATCTTACACCAAATTTATTTATGTATTTATTACCAGTTATTTATTTAGCGCACACATATTCCGCAGCGCTTTCCAGAGAATATTTGTCCGTTCACATCAGTCCCTGCCCCAGTGGAGCTTACACAGGGCCGGATTAACAATGGGGTGGGTGGAGCTACAGCTCCAGGCCTCCCATTGAAAATAGGCCCACAGCATACACAGGCTGCAGTGCAGACACATTCGAAGCTCCGCCCCGACCATCCTGCTGTGCTCTAAAGACGTGACCAGTGTTCACCATCCTGTCGCTTTGCTCAGGAATCAGGAGGGAAGACAGCCCAGCAGGTCCAGATAAACTTCCCAGAGGTCGGTGTGGCCCCTGAGTATTTATGTATGTATATATGTGTATATATACATATGTGTGTACTGTGTATATATATATATATATATATATATATGCAGCACTGTCTTGGCACTCTTCCACTTTCCTGTTATGATGGGTGCCCTCCACTAATGACAGGTACAAAGCAATAGCGGTGGCAGCAGCACTCCCCCAATAAAAGATACTACAATCAGGTTACAAAGAGCCTTTTATGTTTACTTCAAAAGTAAACATAAAAGGCTCTTTGTAACCCGATTGTAGTATCTTTTATTGGGGGAGTGCTGCTGCCACCGCTATTGCTTTGTGTGTGTGTGTGTGTATATGTGTGTATATATGTATAATTAATATATATATATATATATATATATATATATATATTACATATATCACAGCACTCCGCTGCTGAACTGCAAATCTTGCATCCGGTGCCCTCCTATTTACCACCCCAAGCAATTGTGATAAAATCAATATAACTGTGGCAGGCAGCACTCAGGACGCCTAGTAATAATGACGCAAACGCCGCAATGACTAGAAATCGATGTTTCAATGCTCACAGCATTTTCTTCAGGATAATGTCGATTTCTAGCCATTGCGGCGTTTGCGTCATTATTGCCAGGCGTCCTGAGTGCCACCTGCCACAGTTATAAATACAGAGAATGTCCGGCACTCAAAAAATGAAAAATAGACAGCCTGCTCCGGTGACTTTCCCATGGATAGATATATGAGAGTGAAAATATGGATGGCACTCGGAGTCTCCACAGCAGAAATAATGCACCAACGCAGTCTAATATAAAGACAACGTTTCAGGGGAATTAGCCCTTTTATCAAGACATAACAACATGTAGAATACAAACAACAGATATATATATATACCTGAGTGATACACCCGACATGCACAAAATGATCCACGCTGTCCCGGCTGAGACCCGATGACGTCATTGGCGTGCAACGCGCCGGCGGTCGGGATCTCTCTGGGGGCGTGGTCTAGTGACATGAGCATAACCATGGTGATGAGGACGTTGGCTGACAATGTGAGCCTGTAACATAACAAATGTCAGCGAGATAATGTATAAGGAGCTGCCCCCAGCGAGATCCCGAAACCGCCGACGTGTCGCACGCCAATGACGTCATCGGGTCTCAGCCGGGACTGCGGCTGAGGGTGGTGTTTAAAGGGAAGGACAGAGACTGGCGGATTTCCAGGTTGAAGGTAGCAACACCTTCCATGGTACTAAACATACCCACAGCACAGGGCACACCCCTATGTAAACATCACCTACACAACACTGGTCACGACCCTACATCACCAGTCACACTGCTACTGCACTTGTCACACCCCCAACAGCGACACACAATAGGCCCTTCATGAATTACAGTTCCAGGCCCATGTGGACATTAATCTGGTACTGAGCTTACACACTATGGACCTCATTCAGAGGCAGTTGCTCGGGGGGGATCGGTAGCACCCAAAGTGATCGAGAGTATGCAAAAAGAGTGCTCAGTCGCAACGCACATCGTAAGCACGGAAACACCCACAACAATGAAAGCACACCTCCTATCTCTACGGCCTAATTCAGAGTCGGTCGCAGGCGTCAACCTACGTCAGCACAATTAACTACAGTGTTCATTGCCTACAAACATTGGTTGAGGCAGAAACCATCGCCTGCACTCGCAATGCTAAAGGTACACCCTGGGCTACCTTTAGCACTACGAGCAGTAGCATCGTTATTGCAACGAGATGACGTGAGTGATGACTCGCTCAGCAATATATGCACGCCCTTAAAACACCCTTTTTAAGGTCAACCACGCCTGCGTCCGCACCACCACACCCCCGTTCACAAGCACCTTCCCCTGTAACCACCCACAAACGGCACGAAACGGCAATCTCAGCTACGAACTCGTAGTGACTAACGAGCAAGAGGATTGCGGTCGGAAAGACAGGCTCGCGTACTGCCATGTACACGCATGCGCAGTTGAAAAAACATTGCTCGCTACGACCAATCGCTCCGTGCAACTGCCTCTGAATGAGGTCCTATATTCCCTACCACATGCTCACACACATGCACACTAGGGGTTAATTTTTGTTGGGAGCCAAATAACCTACCAGTATATTTTTGGAGTGTGGGAGGAAACCGGAGCACCCGGAGGAAACCCACGCAAGCACAGGGAGAATATACAAACTCCACATAGTTAGGGCCGTAGTGGGAATTGAACCTACGACCTCAGCGCTGTGAGGCAGTAATGCTAACCAATACACCGTCTGTGCTGAACAAATGATCCTAACCCAATATATCTTGGCCCTAAGTTGCATGCAAGTCCGAATTCTGGTCGCTTTGCATACAGAATGCTAATACGGCTATATGTACATTGCTCTGCCCCACGTTTTCCAGCTGTCATCACTAGTAATAGCACATCCCCCCACCCCCAATGATGGGTGCAAGAGATATGACTGAAATACTGTAGGCGTACTCCTGGCATATGTATGACTCAGAATATGGCGTTGCTCTGGCTACACACACCGAATGACACTTCCACAATTCTCCCATGAGATTGTGCCCTTTGGCACATACCACCTGTTGACACCCAGAAGCAACAATTTCACAAATGGAGACTAAACATCTAAGATCTGTCCGGTGAACCTGCGTGCAACACAGAATGCCTTATAATGGTCCGCCTTCTAATTCTTTTTTTCATATAATTAAGTATCTTGGTATAAAATTATTTGTAATATTTTATTATAAATCAATATTTTGCCTAATTTTTCATTTGCATCTCCATCTATTGTGGGTGGAGAAAAGTGATTATATGGACCATTAGTCCTATTGGCCAGCACAGTCACATCATTTAGGGGGTGTGCACATCACAAGATTTTGATGAAGCTAATCCTAATTTTTGCCCATCCCTAATCTGTGCTACCCCCTCTTCCGCCAGTAATAGAGCTGTGTCCACAACATGCAGTATAAGGAACAGAACTGCTGTGCTTGCCCAATGGCAGCAGCTTCTCCTACCAAGTCTGCTGTATGTGTGTGGACCTGAACACTCAATTAGTGCACCAGACCAGAGAGCAGCTGCCAGCAAGAAGATACAAGTGTTTTAACATGAGGTGGGAAAATGTGTGCTTAGAAAGCTCCATTCTCTTTCCTACAGCACTGCTTTTTTATTCATGTATATTTATTATGGAATGCAATAGCTTTTCCTGACCATTTATGTGATTTATATGAGATAAATGTTTCATACAGAGTTTATTTTAAGACTCCCTCCTACAGCCTACACTCAGGGGCGTATCTATAATGGGTGCAGGGTGTGCGGGGAACACGGGCCCCTGGGTCCAGGAGGGCCCCGCACCGCACACCCTGCACCCATAATATTACTTACCTCTCCGGAGTCCCACATCGGCACGGGCGTCCGGTTCTGTAAAACGACTGGAAAATGGCGGCGGCAGACATTTTCCCATCGCTTGCGCATGTGCAGTACAGGGAAAATGGCTGCCACGGCGATTTTCCCGGTGACCTGTGCAGACACTATAGACTCTGGGCACACTCTAGTGCCCAGAGTCTATAACTTTGGCGCTGGCCGCACACAGCTCAGTGCGCTGCTGGCCGCTGGGCGGAAAGGAGGGGGCCCGTGTCGGAGACTGCACACAGGCCCCTTCCTCTCTAGAAACGCCCCTGCTTACACTATAGACCATCTATCATTTTAATGACAGTATTAATACTGTATTACATACAGCATCTATTATATAATGAGATCAATGTGCACACATATGTACTGGGTCAGTGTTAGGTTCTTCTGTTGCTTCCCCAGACTCCAAAACTTACTCCTACTGCCAAATCTAATGGATTATTGTGATTGCTGGCCTAGTATACACTGCAGTTTGTATGAGGCAGACTCTAGCTTGCTACATTCTAATTATGCTCTCTTCATGGACTGGTCACCCTCACTCTATAATCAAGCATTTGAATGACACCATCCTGCAATGTATTGGATGGAGGTATTGTCTGTGTTTGTTTCTCTGTTTTCCTCCTCCTTCATCACTGATAAAACATGGTACATCTCCTACACACATCACACTTTTACCTCTTCCTATAGCTTTAATGACCATCTGTTTGTGACAGTGGCTGCACATTAAAAATATTAATAGATAACTATTATTTTACCTTAATTCTTCACTTGGTTTTAGTAAAGCATTAATTCGGTTCACAATCCAACTAAAGAGCCGTCCGTACAGAGCTTTGGACATCGCATCCCTGACATCAGCTGCTTTCTCCACAGTGTTCTGACGAATGATAGTTTCCCCGCGAGTCACCACACAATGGGATGTGAGAGCGTCTTGTAGTTCATCGGATTGTATGCAAAGCAATAAGGCAGCTAAAGAGTGAACAAAGACAATGGGTCTCTCTTTGTCATTCAACCATGTTCTATTTACCAGGTATCCCCGTATAGATTTTATAGATGATATTTTTTAACTGGAGTGAAGAGTTTCTACCTACTGATATTCATACATCTTTGAACATTAATGGTTTTACCATTAAATAATCAGAAATAGTCTTTTCCATTCCATTATTTATATACAGGGAATCCATTTAGGCCAGTTGGAAAGGCTGACAAGAAATGGTTCAAAACCAAAAAATTTTAAGCAACAAATAGATGGCATGGGTACAGGTTTTTAGATAAAGAAACTTATTGAGAATGCTAAAGATAAGGTGTATGGGGTAGATAAATTGGAACTCTTGAAGCCAAACAAACCCACCCATGAGACAAAAAACCCTATGAGTCATATCATCAAAAAAAGAGAAGGTCGTAACATGATAAAAAAATTGGAGAATCGTTGAAAGATAAACTAGTTAGGATTTCCTTTTTGATAAAAAAGAGAAGACAACAATACAAAGGGCTTCTACAGGTGTCAAACATTTAAAAATTCAGAGAAGGAATTCACAGACTTTATATTAAATAATACAAATATTATATATAATAATAATAATAATAATAATAATAATAATATACTATTCCATTAATTTCATTACCTATAACTCCAAACATATTATTTATTTGTTTTAATGTTACTACTGACTGCAATATTTGTAAGACATCAATAATATCCAAAAAGGTATAGACACACATTTATATTATGGATATTGTTGAATGTTTTTTGTATGTTTTCTTAGGATGTTTTAGTAAGTATATTTTTTTATAAAAGATTTGGTTCAAGTTGTCATTCCTTCACCTTCTACATACAGATGTGTCCTCATACGCATCTCTTTCTTGGTTCTCTTCCTACCTATCTGATCGCTCTTTTTCTGTTCATTTTTCGGATTCTACCTCCTCTTCGCTACCTTTATCAGTTGGAGTACCACAAGGCTCTGTCTTTTGCTATTCTCAATCTATACCAACTCTCTTGGCAAACTAATCCGCTCTTTTGGATTTCAGTACCATCTGTATGCGGATGATACTCAAACCTACCTATCCTCTCCAGATTTATTGGTCCGTGTCACTGAATGTATTTCTGCCATTTCATCTAGGATGCCGTCTTGCCACCTGAAACTTAATATTTCTAAAACAGAATGAATTATATTTCCACCGGCCAATAACAGTTACCAACTTGATCTCTTTATCACTGTTGATAACTCAACAATCCACCCTGCCCCAAGGGCTCGCTGCCTTGGTGTTATCCTTGACTCTGAACTGTCCTTTGTTCCCCACATTCAATCTGTCTCAAAATCATGTTACATACATCTAAAAAACATATCCAAAATTCGACCATATCTCACACAAGACACTGCAAAACTCTAATCCATGCACTTATTATTTCCCACATTGACTATTGCAATAGTTTCCTTACTGGTCTTCCCAAAAACAGGCTATCGCCATTTACAATCCATTATGAATGCAGCGGCGAGGCTTATCTTCTTTGCCAAATGTTCATCGTCTGCTGCACCGCTCTGTCAGTCCCTCCATTGGTTGCTGGTTTTCTACCATATTCACTACAAAATAGAGGGCCTGATTCAGAGGCGCTCGCAAGCGGCCGCTCGTTCGCTCCGAGCGATGTTCGCACATCTGCTTTTTTGCAGATGCATACTGGTTTTAGTATGCATGCGCGAACCAGTCAGTGCAGTCGAAAATCGTGTGCTCGCAAAAAGAGCGAATGCCTACTAGTTTGAGTGACAGAATGAGGCGTTTGTGGGTGGTAACAGGGGAAGGTGCTTGAAAACGGAGAGTGGAGATCCGAACGCAGGCGTGCCAAACGGTCAAAACGGGCGTTTTAAGGGTGTGCATAATTAACAAAGCAGCGTCATTGACCACGTCACTTGGTTGTCTTTTAGCCTGAACTGCTCGCATGATTGCGGTAGGAAAATGCTACCACAAGAATAGCGAGCAGTTCATACGCCTTTCGATGTACTCGATTAATCAAATAAATAGCGGAGATGACGTAGGATGCGAGCGGCCAGGGGGCGTTTTTTCCTAAATAGTGAGCGCATGTTTTGTTCGCTCGTTCAGACATAGAGGCATCAACAGACCGCAAAGAGCGAGCGCTTAATTTAAATAGCCAGCCCCTTTTTATGAACGAGCGTCCGCAAATAGCGTCCGGCTCTGAATCAGGCCCACTGTTACTTACACATAAGGCCATTAACCAAACCACACCAACATACATCTCTCCACTCATCTCAAAATATTTCCCAACCCGACCTCTCCGCTCAGCACAAGATCTGCGTCTCTCATCCCCACGCATTACTTACTCCCATTCACGGTTACAGGACTTTCTTCGGGCTGCACCCACTCTATGGAATGCCTTACCACGCACAATAAGACTTACCTCTGGTCTTCAATCCCTCAAGCATTCCCTGTAAACTCACCTCTTCAGACAAGCTTATCAGATTCGAAAACCGACCACAAAAACTTCAAAGCTTCCATGTCTTATTACATCCCCTCTCACAGTCCACACATAACCTCACACATTGTCTTTCTGTCACATACTCCTGACATTTGGCCGACATTCCTGTGTGACTGGATCATGCAGCCAACTAAGAAACTCTGCATTCTGGCTGGACCAAATTGCAATGTATAGCACCTATTCTTGTGTATCAATACCTATTTCCCTATAGATTGTAAGCTTGCAAGCAGGGCCCTCTGACCTCTATGTCTGTCTGTTGTTATCCTGTTTTGTTCTATAAATGTTTCCAATTGTAAAGTGCAACGGAATGTGCTGCGCTATATAAGAAACTGTTAATAAATAAATAAATACACTTTGTCTCAGTACACCACAAAGTGCAAAACACTGAGCTGCTCTGAGAGGTGTAGCGTACTGAATTTTTCTTTAAATGTTGCTTCTTATTAGCATCGTAGATGCAGCAAAACACCACTCACAGTGTACTACAGTCACTGGGCTGCGACATTAACTGCACAGGAATCAGTTATGAATGCGTACAAAGGTGCAGAACGGAACTTGGTATGAGGAAAAGCCGCCGTCACTGCATCGTAGCACTTCGTATTCAGGTTTAGACTCAGTCGCACACAGATTTACAAAGGTCAAATTGATCAGCGCAATCTAGCAGAGTCGTTTTGTTGGTTCCAGTTGTATTATTTTTGCGGATATGACACACATTTTGAGTGCACCGAGAGAGCCTGTTTTTGGTGCGACTGAAGTCACAGTGTATGAGGACACAGCTGTATAGTGAAATACTAGTACCTCACACTGTTTGGGTACTTTTTTATTTCTTCAAATAAACTAGTCATTTCTCAAGCTGGGTGTGCTGTATTTGCTAGACACATGATTGTAAGCACCAAATAACTTATTAGGGTTACCACGCGTCCGGGATTCCTCCGTACATTCCAGAAATCAAAAGATTTATCTGGAGTCCAGAGGTATGGCAATCCGGGATGAGCAGTGTCTGCGAATTGCAGCCTGCTAACCCCTCCCTTGTGCTTTGCCTCCACTGCTCTGACTTTTAGTGATAACTTAGCAGTGTAGTCATAGTCAGGCAGAAACCAAGTGTCTTTCCTAACATAACAGTTCAGGAAGATAGTGGAGCGGATGGTAAACACAGTGGCTGGGCACCATGCAGATGTGCTCCACTGCCCTCTGCCATTCTGCTTGGCTCACCACCTGCCCTGCAGTCTTGAATTGAGGTAGAGTTGTGGAGTACCCTGCCCCTGTGAACTGGACTGGAGCAGAGATTGCCCCACACCCTGAGTCACTCATCACTGCCTGCCATCTCTGAGTCCAGCTTACACTGCTCTGCTCCTCCCTGAGTCACTCATCACTGCCTGTCATCTCTGAGTCCAGCTTACACTGCTCTGCTCCTCCCTGAGTCACTCATCACTGCCTGCCATCTCTGAGTCCAGCTTACACTGCTCTGCTCCTCCCTGAGTCACTCATCACTGCCTGCCATCTCTGAGTCCAGCTTACACTGCTCTGCTCCTCCCTGAGTCACTCATCACTGCCTGCCATCTCTGAGTCCAGCTTACACTGCTCTGCTCCTCCCTGAGTCACTCATCACTGCCTGCCATCTCTGAGTCCAGCTTACACTGCTCTGCTCCTCCCTGAGTCACTCATCACTGCCTGCCATCTCTGAGTCCAGCTTACACTGCTCTGCTCCTCCCTGAGTCACTCATCACTGCCTGCCATCTCTGAGTCCAGCTTACACTGCTCTGCTCCTCCCTGAGTCACTCATCACTGCCTGCCATCTCTGAGTCCAGCTTACACTGCTCTGCTCCTCCCTGAGTCACTCATCACTGCCTGCCATCTCTGAGTCCAGCTTACACTGCTCTGCTCCTCCCTGAGACACTCATCACTGCCTGCCATCTCGGAGTCCAGCTTACACTGCTCTGCTCCTCCCTGAGTAACTCATCACTGCCTGCCATTTCTGAGTCCAGCTTACACTGATCTGATCCTACCAAGGGAAGGAAAGAGAAAATATTAATCCTTTTGCAGGCACTCCTGACTCCTGGATAACATTTTGAGGGAATTTACTGACAGTTGGAAAACAGTCACTGTTTATAGAAGTTTTCATGCCTCATTGTGTGGGGAACTCACTCTTGTATATAAGTCCTTCACATGCTGTTTCTAGGAAATGAATTGAGTTTAATACCAGATTATCTGTTTGCTCTTGAAAATATTTTTGATACATTTTATTTTCTCCTGTTTCAACATTATGTTGGTTAAAGATTTACATGGCAGAAGCATGCTCTTTGTATGAATGTCCCTGCATTTCGTGATAACCACAGCACATAGCGTGCATGATAGGCAGATGCCACATCATTACCATTCAGAGCACAAGTTACAGTCAGCAAAGGTACAGAAAGATTTGGTAAACTGACGACATTCTAATTCTAGCCACCCCTTTATCTCTCCCAGAAATATGCTTTATGCCTTCCTACCTCCCACCACTTAATACATCCACAGTCATGAAATGAGAACCACACTGAACACACAGCGGCCCAGAACACAGACACTCTCTAATGATCCTTCAGAGGTTTTTTTTATGCATAACAAATTTAATTCCAATCTAAAGCTGGGCATCCACTATACAATTATCTGTCAGATATCTGTCCAATCTGGCCGGTTGGAATGAAAACCTGGTAATGTATGGGAGCAAATGACAGTGGATCATACGGTTTTAAACACTGAAAAAAGGACAAAAAAATGTTCAAATTCGTTAAATTTGTGTGTTTTAACCAATTTGTCTGAACAACCATTATTGGCTATTTTCCAGTGTTTGTGAGCAAATTGAAGATTGTGATTTGCTCCATTACATTACCAGGTTTTCATTCCAATCAGCCAGATTGGACAGATATCTGACAGAGAATTGTATAGTGGATACCCAGCTTAAAAGCATATTATATATTAGATACAATAGATTATTGCCTTTTTCAATTTTAATATTTACCCTCATAAATGCATGCACAAAGATTACGAGAAGCAAGGGATCCACTAAAGGATAAATTCCTTGTCTCATTCCTTGTCTCCAAATCTTAGATTGTTTACACTTACATAAGTAGACTCTTGCAGCAAGTATTTGCAACTAATGTCACTAAGATTGTGTGTTGTTGATTTTTAGAAAACAGGCACATGAAACAGCTAACACTAACAATCGGTTTGGTGCAATTTTTTGGTTTACATTTTTTCACTTTGTACATTTTACATGTTCCAATTTTGGGGGAAACCTGCTTAGACCGAGATTCCAAAGCATACTGATTCGACATAATACCTTTTGGTGTTGGTTTGGACCCAGAAAGCATAGTTACATTTTGTGCAAATTGCGACATTACAGGATTAACTCTTAAGCAAATTTAACGTGGGTGAACCTGGTTACACTTGCTTGTAATGTTCAAGAAAATTTGGGGAATTACAAATTCTAAAAATTTATTCACAACATAAAGTGTTGGCTCACAAACAATACACACAGTGATAACAAAATGTAAAAACCATCAAACACCATAAGAAAAAATTAAAGATAAATCAAGAACTGGTTGACGAATGAGCATGCCAACATGATTCCACAAATGTGGCGTTGCAATATTGGGTCCAGAATATGTATCCAATGTGTCCCCATGAAGGTTTGTTTTGGGTAGCAGGAAGTAGTCATCATTTCAGTCCAAAAGATTATGAAATCAAACAGAAGATGGGAAATAATAAACAAATTAATTAGATGGTCTCCAAAAATCCTTACCACATTGTGTCAAAGAACTTCTTTTGTGCCAATAATTACCTAAAATATCTGGCCACCACATCATCGCGTATGGCCCCCCCACATACTGACCTCCGACCAACCTCGGGGGGGCCATCCTCAGGCAAGGCATCCTCTGGCTGCATTGGGACACCACTCCTTATGGCGATGTTGTGAAATATCCCACACAGGACCACAATTTTCGAAACCATATCCGGCAAATACATGAGCTCGCCACCAGAGCGGTGTAGGCATCTGAATCGGCCTTTTAAAAGGCCGATACAGCGCTCCACCACTTGCCTGGTGGCTGTAAGTGCGGAATTAAAATCACTTTGTGGCCCTGGTGTGGGAGCCAAATAAGGAGTGAGCAGCTAGGGCGTGCAAGGGTAGCCACTGTCTCCTGTGAAAAAGACGTGACAACATCAGGATCACTGTGTATCAAGCTTAGCATTGGTATCTACTAAAGGTCTCCACTTACCCAGAAGCCAGGCATCACCAGCTTGTAGGTTGTTTAATTTCTGCCAAATCCCTGATTGCCAGATGACGAATGAGTCATGTGCACTCCCGGGTAATTTTGCATTCAGGGACAGGATCTGGAGGGAGGCATCACATACCTCCATTACATTCAGTGAGTGATAGTGTTTTCAGTTCCGAAAACTGGCCTCCAGCCGTGCTGGAGGCTGAAGTGGTATGTGAGTACCATCCACAACCCCTATGATGTGTGGGAAGCCAGCTATTTGGTAAAAATTGGCCTTCGCCACACTAAGGGAAGCCATATCCAAAGGCATTTTAATAAAATGATGGAGGTGTTTGAAAAGGGCCTCCATCACTGCCCTCAGGATCCTTGAAAAGGAGGATTGGGAGATTCCCGGAACTATTCCCACCGTGGTTTGAAAGGATCCTGAGGCACAGAAATGTAACACCGCCATTAATTGCATAAGTGGTGGTATTGCTGTTGGACTGTCAATATGCCGCTCAAGATCACTCTCTATTAAAGAGAGAGTGTCTATGATGATTTGGGGCGGAAGACAGTAGTGACTTAACACCTCATCATCGGGCATTCCAAAAAGGCTGACACGTGTTCTATATATCTGGGGCCTAGCACGCCTACGATGCCTACGCCTGGGACGAGATTGAGGTTGGTCGGCTTCCGGGAGCATGTCCACAATAAGACGACTAACATCAACCTGAAATGGTAAGAATTATAGTTACGGTATCTTGCCCCAAAATAATATAAAAAATACTTATCTTTACGTTAAAATCCAAAGATGCTTACATGCCGGGGTATTGTTATGATTTCCAAAACCTACATTTCCCAAAAAAACAAACAAACATAGAATTTTGGATGGCCTTTTTTTTTTAGGTTTATTTTTAAATTGTGTTCCAGAAAATGGGGGTGAGCACACATTTCAAACAATAGTAAACCTACATTGAGAGGACTTCCACAATTTGCCCCCATAATTTAATTTTTCAAAATTTTGAGAGCTAAATGGTTCGCATTTTTAACAGGGGAATACAGCCAATAAAAGTGCGCTAAATGGTTTGCATTTTTAACAGGGGAATACAGCCTATAAAAGTGCACTAAATGGTTCGCATTTTTAATGGGAATACAGCCAATAAAAGTGCGCTAAATGGTTCGCATTTTTAACAGGGGAATACAGCCAATAAAAGTGCGCTAAATGGTTCGCATTTTTAACAGGGGAATACAGCCAATAAAAGTGCGCTAAATGGTTCGCAGTTTTAACAGGGGAATACAGTCAATAAAAGTGCGCTAAATGGTTCGCATTTTTAACAGGGGAATACAGCCAATAAAAGTGCGCTAAATGGTTCGCATTTTTAACAGGGGAATACAGCCAATAAAAGTGCGCTAAATGGTTCGCATTTTTAACAGGGGAATACAGCCAATAAAAGTGCGCTAAATGGTTCGCATTTTTAACAGGGGAATACAGCCAATAATAGTGCGCTAAATGGTTCACATTTTTAACAGGGGAATACAGCCAATAAAAGTGCGCTAAATGGTTCGCATTTTGTACATCCCAAAAAAACAGAAAAAAAAACATTAATGAGTCCAAAATATGCGAAGAACAATACATGAATATTTTACAAAAAAGTTAAAATCAAAACTTACCAATACACGATAAATAAGTCACAGAACAAAAACGTCGTTGGGGCACAGCCAAAAAAAACCTACAAAAGAAAGATAACACATTTTAGACCCCTAATTAATAAATGGCAGAACAAAATTTTACACAAGGATGACGGGTAAAAACTTACACAAAAATACAACACAAATAAAATAACCAGAACAAAAAAAGCGAACGGAAAGTTGTTTTCCAAAAAACGCCTCGAACACACTCCAAAAAACCAACTCCAAACACTACTCCCTCCAACAATACACTCCGAACCACGCAACCTCCAACAAACAACACCCGCTACCTTGACTCGAGTCGCCAACAGCCAAAAATAGTGTTACGTTTCCGCTCAAATTAAGGACGGATCATAGGAAAGCACAATCAATGATGCGGTCGAAAAATAAGGACACATGTATAAATACGTCACGGAAAAACACAAACGGTCTGGTGTAGTTCAATTTTTCTTGTTAAAAATGGCTACAGACCAGCCCAATAATGGCCAAGAGGCGGCCGGTAAGTATTTCTATCATTTATCTTCAAGGATTATTTAGATTAAGAAAATATTGAAAGATTGACATCTCAAATTAAAATAATTTAATTTCAATAGGTGTTGAGGATGACATGGAAGAGGCTGCTGGGCCCAGTCTTCCTGGCCAAGCGCCCCCCAAAAAAAGACAGCCACAATTCACAAGAAAGGAGATGGAGGTTTTGGTACAGAAGTGTGTGGACATCCTGCCACAGGCAGACAGGAATATGGGTGCAAGCCAGAAGTGGAGAATGTGGGAGGAGATAGCCAGTGCTGTCAATAGGGTGGGTGATTATGTCCGTCTAGACCGGGATGTCAAACGGCAGTAAGTTAAAACCGAAATAAAAAAAAAGTATACAGGGCCAAATAATGCAGGAATAATGCCAAATTTTTCACCCACAGATGGCAAGACTTCAAATATCGCCTGAAGCAAAAACTGGCTGACAGGGCTAGGCACGCAAGGGGAACAGGTGGAGGTCCCACCCCTGTGTCATTGGAGCTGAATGATTTGGAAGAGCTGGCACAGGGGTGTGTGCAGGATGTGGAGGTGTTTGGCGTGTCCAACATGGATACGGACATGCCAGACTTTGCGGCTCCTCATGTTGTCCCAGGTAAATATTGTGATGTAACCAACTCTGAAATGTTATTGTGCCAATATGTAGATTCTAATGTGACTCTTTTCTCATTTTTCTCACAGAGACACAGGCGGATGAGTCTGCTCCAGAGGGGAGCCTTGGCCGCAGAATTTCTGCTGGCTGTGCAGGGGAGGAACCAGTACATCCGGCTGAGGACCCTGCAGAAGCCAGTCCAGGGCAATCCCCCTCGCAGGCAGTGGCACTCCTCACAGAACTCAATTTTAAATCGGATTTCCATACGGAGATTCTGCAGAGGATGGACACCAGTCTGCTACGGGTGGCTGAGGCCCTGGAGCAAAATGCTGCGGCCAACGTGACCATTGGTCAGGCCCTGGCGGAAAATACCAGGGCCAACATCCGCATCGCCAATGCCCTGGAGCATTTCGTTCGCCAGCACATGGTGGAGCCGACTGGAACATCAGGATCCTCCACCTCTGGCACAACATCAGCCAATCCTCCAAATGTGCCTAGCCCTGTGCCTAGTCCAGAGGCCACAACATCTGCCTCTGGACAGGCCAGCCAGATGACATCCCGGACCCGGTCTGGCGCCCACCCTCCCCCAGCCAAACAGGGAAAAAAACGTTGACAGCACTGGCTACTTTTCCCACACTCCTTCTGTGCTTGCCCCATATTCCTTTCTGGCCAAAACTTCCCTCTCCTTTCTTGTGAATTGTTTTTAATTTTTTTGTTTAAGTTGCCCATACCTTTTATGTTTGTCCCAATTATAATTTTTTTGGAATAACACTGGCCAAAAAGTGTTGGCAAAATATGGGCCTGAAAATGTGTTTATTTTAAAATAAATTTTTAAAAAATTATCTACATTGTATTGTGACATTATTTTATAAATGGTTTAGAGTTAATCCTGGCTCACAAGACAAAAACGACCTCCCAAAAAAAAAAAATGTTTTAAAAAAAAGGGCTCTTTAAGGAACACTTTAAAAATTACATAAGGATGCAAATTCTCCTGACCAAAGCAAAATGGTAAAATACACACAAACATGACTACATTATTGTTACAATAGCACAAAAACAAAAAACAAAAAAAAAAACATACCTACAAATGTACGCTAATTGATTGTGTAATCCGGAAATTAGCAGCTTTGATTTCCACCTGCGTACGGTTTTGTGCTAACCAAAAAAACTCTTTTCAAAACACATTACAAGCTGGTTTTCAATTCAAAATTGATTGTTTTTCTGACAAGCCGTGATTAATCGATGAAACATCGTGGAGGCCAGGGACGGAGGACAAGGCCATCGCCATTGTGGTCGAGTAATCCAGACCCCAAGCTGTGCGAGCAGTTTGAACGGAAAGAGGATCATCCAGTGACGTATGACATGGTACGAACACATTTGACGTTCGCATTAGAAAATTTATGTACGCCCCAAAAACGCCCCGCCACGCCTGCGTTTTCCCATCTCAACCCCCGTCAACGCCCAAAAACGGCCTGTTCTGTCAATCACATTTGACATGTCACTTCCTGTTCGCAATTTGACGAACGAGACAAAAAAAGCTCGCAATCTGCCGTACGCACATGCGCAGTGGAACACCGGCGCATGCGTGGTTTACAAACATCGGAACGCAACGAGCGTACTGATGCTAACGAACGACTCTGAATGAGGGCCAAGGTTTACTATTACAACAATTTGTAGATTTTTTACATTCCATCAGAGTACGTTATGTTAATATGCATCAAACCTCAGCCATTTTAACACAGCTGTTGTTTACAGGATCCACTTATTTTAGCTGGGCTTTCTTATGTTTGCATAACATACTGTTGTTTAAAAGGAAATAAATATTTTTACTTCCTCACATATTTTCCTTCAAAACTGTAGGTAATTGTAAGGTCACAGAGTAGTTGAAGAAAGTAAAACTATAAATATGCATGGAGAAAGTAGAGAAACTATTTATTTAAACCATTAAAACAATGAGTGTTTGTACAAAGCCCACAAAAGATATTGCCTAGGGTGACAGGTGTGCAGTGGGTGGCAATTGCTTGTACATTGGAATTTTTTCAATTATTTGCAATAAATTAATTTATTAAATTATTTACATGTTCTAGTAATTGAAGCATGGATAGGATTAATTGCATTACTTTATTCAGATGCAATGTGAGTACAGCAGGTGGGGGTTAGTGCTGTGGGAAGCTACAGTATGCAAAGAGGACGTGGGAAAGTGAATTGCAGGTCAGGCACAGAAAGATACCCCTGTTGGTATGAAGTAAATCCTCTGGGAGCAAGTTAACATTGTAACCAATGAGATGCTTGCTTTCATTATCTAATTTTCCCCAGATAAATACAATCTAATTGCTGATTGGATACTAGTGGTTACTAGGGGTGTGCCGGCCACTTTTCGTGTTTTGTGTTTTGGTTTTGGATCTGGATCTTTCTTCGTGTTTGAATCTGGATTGGTTTTGCCAAAACCACCCTTCCGTGTTTTGGGTTCTGGGTTTTGTGTTTTGGATATGTATTTTTTTGAAAAAAAGCATAAAAACAGCTAACATCACAGAATTTGTGGGTTTTTCTGCTCCTATGCTATTATTAACCTCAATAACCTTAATTTCCACTAATTTCCAGTCTATTCTGAACACCTCACACCTCACAATAGTGTTTTTATGTCCAAAAGGTTGCACCGAGGTAGCTGGATGACTATGCTAAGCGACACGAGTGGGAGGCACAAACACGTGGCCCATCTAGGAGTGACACTGCAGTGGCAGACAGGATGGCAGTTTGAAAAACTAGGCCCCAAACAGTACATAATGCAAAGAAAAAAAAGAGGTGCAAGATGGAATTGTCCTTGGGCCCTCCCACCCACCCTTATGTTGTATAAACAGGACATGTACACTTTAGCAAACCAATCATTTCAGCGCCAGGGTCTGCCACACGACTGTGGCTGAAATGATTGGTTCGTTTGGGCCCCCACAAAACAAGCTGGCAATTAATCTGTCCCTGCACAAACTGGCTCTACGGAGGCAAGATGTCGTCCTCATCCTCCTCATCCACCGATTCCTCACCCTCTTCAGTGTTGTGTACAACCTCATCCTCACAGAGTATTAATTCGTCCCCGCTAGAATCCACCACCACAGGTCCCTCTGTACGTTCTGGAGGCTGGTCTCACTGGAAGAGTTGATAATTCATTTTTATGAGCATCATCTTCTCCACATTTTGTGGAAGCAACCTCCTACGCCTTTCGCTGACATGGTTCCCGGCTGCACTAAACACTCTTTCGGAGTACACACTGGAGGGGGGGCAACTCAGGTAAAATAGAGCCAGTTTGTACAGGGGCCTCCAAATTGCCTCTTTTTCCTGCCAGTACAGGTACGGACTGTCTGACATGCCTACTTGGATGCTGTCACCGATGTACTCCTACACCATTCTGTCAATGGTGACAGTATCATATGCAGTGACAGTAGACATGTCAGAAATTGTTGCCAGGTCCTTCAGTCCGGACCAGATATCCAAACTTGGTCCTGCCTGCCCTGCATCACCGCCAGCAGGTTGCTTAGGATACCTAAGTTTTTTTCTGGCTGCCCCAGTTGCGGGAGAAAATGAAGAAGGAGCTGTTGACGTGTCACGTTCTGCTTCAGCTGACAGTGTTTTCACCAGCAGGTCTTTGCACCTCTGTAGGCTTGTGTCAGCCAGAAAGAGAGACACCGCATAGGCTTTAAACCTAGGATCGAGCACGGTGGCCAAAATGTAGTGGTCTGATTTCAACAGATTGACCACCCTGGAATCCTGGCAAAGCGAATGAAGGGCTTCATCAACAAGTCCCACATGCAGAGCGGAATCGCTCCATCTTAGCTCCTCCTTCACTTTCTCCAGCTGCTTCTGCAAAAGCTGATGAGGGGAATGACCTGACTCAAGCTGGCAGTGTCTGAACTGACTTCACGTGTGGCAAGTTCGAAGGGCTGGAGAACCTTGCACAACACGGAAATCATTCTCCACTGCGCTTGAGTCAGGTGCATACCCCCTCCTTTGCCTATGTCATAGGTGGATGTATAGGCTTGAATGGCCTTTTGCTGCTCCTCCATCCCCTGAAGCATATAGAGGGTTGAGTTCCACCGCGTCACAACCTCTTGCTTCAGGTGATGGCGGGGCAGGTTCAAGAGCGTTTGCTGGTGCTCCAGTCTTCGGCACGCAGTCGCTGAATGGCGAAAGTGGCAGGAAATTTTTCGGGCCACCCAAAGCGTCTCCTGCACGCCCCTGTTGCTTTTCAGAAAATTCTGCACCACCAAGTTTATTGTGTGAGCAAAACATGGGACGTGCTGGAATTTGCCCAGATGTAATGCCCGCACAATATTGGTGGCACTGTCAGATATCACAAATCTCCAGGACAGTCTAAGTGGGCTAAGCCACTGGGCAATGATTTCCCTCAGTTTCTCTAAGAGGTTGTCGGCAGTGTGCCTCTTAATGAAACCGGTGATACACAGCGTAGCCTGCCTTGGAACGAACTGGCGTTTCTGAGATGCTGCTACTGGTGACGCTGCTGTTGTTGCTGCGTAAGGTGATACATCTACCCAGTGGGCTGTCACAGTCACATAGTCCTTAGTTTTCCCTGTTCCACTTGTCCACATGTCCATGGTTAAGTGGACATTGGGTACAACTGCATTTTTCAGGACAGTGAGGACACTTTTTCTGACGTTTCTGTACAGTCTCGGTATCACCTGCCTAGTGAAGTGGAATCTAGATGGGATTTGGAACTGGGGACATACTATCTCCATCAATTGTCTAATTCCCACTGCACTAATGGCGGATACTGGACGCACGTCTAACACCAACATAGCAGTAAAGGTCTCAGTTATACGTTTTGCTTCAGGATGACTGCTGTCGTACTTCATCCTCCTCGCTAAGGACTGTTGGAGGGTCAATTGTTTAGTAAAAGTAGTGGTGTTCCTACTTCCTCTCTGGGATGATGAACGACTCCTAGCCGCAGCAACAGCAGCAGCGGCTTCAGTAGGCGTAGCAATGCAGGATCCTCCGGAGGAATACCGGATAGGAGAGTCAGTCATGCCAGTAACATGGCCTGCAGGACTACTTCCGATCCTGACTAAGGAGGAAATTGACGAGGAGGGAGTTGACGGTGTGGTTTGCAGGCGCTTGGATTCAACAGGACAACGGGATTTAGGTGTCCCTGGACTGCTTACGGTCTTAGCCAAAGTTTCTGAACTTGACAGTAACTTTTTATGAACGTGCTGCAGGTGCCGTATAAGGGAGGATGTTCCTAGGTGGTTAACGTCCCTACCCCTACTTATTTCACCTTTACATATGGTACATATGGCAAGACAGTTGTTGTCCGGATTTGGATAGAAATATTGCCAGACCAAAGAGGTGGAATGTTTGGTCTTCTGCCCAGGCATGACCGTGATGGGCTTTTTCATCCCACGGACAACTGTCTCCCCCGGAGCCTGATTTAAACAAACCACATCACTATCAGAATCCTCTTTGCCAACTTCCTCCTCAGCGCCAGCTACACCAGTATCCTCATCCTGTTGTACTTCAACAGTGACATCTTCAATTTGCATATCAGCAAGTGGAATGTGGGTGCTCCTTTCAGCACTTGCAGGGGGCGTGCAAATGGTGGAAACAGCCACCTCTTCCCGTCCAGTGCTGGGAAGGTCAGGCATTGCAACCGCCACCACACTTGGACTCTCCTTGGGGATTTGTGATATCTTCTTAGAACGCACAGTTCTTCGCTGTGCTTTTGCCAGCTTAACTTGTTTGATTTTTTTAGTGGGAGGAGGGCTTCCATCGTCATGTGAAGCTGAAGCACTAGTCATGAACATAGTGAAAGACCTTAGCCGTTCCTTGCCACTCCGTGTCGGAAATGGCATATTGGCAAGTTTACGTTTCTCCTCAGATGATTTAAATATTTTTTTTAAGGTCATTTTCCTGAACTTTGTCATTTGGGATTGTATGTGCCCTCTACTATGACATTGGGCATCGGCCTTGGCAGACGACGTTGATGGCATGTTATCGTCAATGTCATGACTAGTGTCAGCAGCTTCAGCACTAGGAGGAAATGGTTCTTGATTTTTCCATATTTTATTTTTATCGGAGAAAGTTTAGTCCTCCATTTATGTTATATTGATATATACGTGCGGCTAAGGCGCACACAAACACAGAAAATTATTTTTTATTTTTGTTGGAGACTAGTGCACTTTGTGGGTTACACCACCCTTTAAGAAATGAGCCAGCCAGCTCTTTACTTATGGGACACAGGGGCACGCTTGGCGCTGCTCCTTTGTTGATGCACGTGCAGCTACAGTGCACACAAGTCACAAAGACAGAAAAAAAAAGAATTTTTTATTCTTTGTGGAGCGCACTTTGGGGGTTACACCACCCTTTAACAGACAGACGCACGCTTGGTGCTGCTGCTTTGAGGATGCACGTACAGTGCACACAATTCACAAACACAGAAGAAAATGTTTTATTTTTGTTGGAGTGCACTTTGGGGGTTACACCACCCTTTAACAGACAGACGCACGCTTGGCGCTGCTGCTTTGAGGATGCACGTACAGTGCACACAATTCAGAAACACAGAAGAAAATATTTTATTTTTGTTGGAGTGCACTTTGGGGGTTACACCACCCTTTAACAGACAGACGCACGCTTGTCGCTGCTGCTTTGAGGATGCAGGTGCAACTGCAGCCCACACAATTCACAAAGACAGAAAAAGAGGAGAATTTTTTATTTTTTGTGGAGCACACTTGGAGGGTTACACCACCCTTTAACGGACAAGCCAGCCGGACTTTTACTTATGGGACACAGGCGCACGCTTGGTGCTGCTCCTTTGTTGATGCACGTGCAGCCACAGTGCACACAATTCACAAACACAGAAAATATGTTTTTATTTGGTTTGGAGTGCACTTTGGGGGTTACAGCACCCTTTAATGGTCAAGCCAGCCGGCCCTTTACCTTTGAAACAGGCGCACGATTGGCGCTACTTTGTTGATGCACGTGCGGATACTGCACACACAATTCACAAACACAAAAAAATATATATATTTTTTTTTTTGGAGTGCACTTTGGGGGTTACACCCTTTAACAGACAAGACAGCTGGCCCTTTACTTATGGGACACAGGCGCACGCTTGGTGCTGCTCCTTTGTTGATGCACATGCGGCTACTGCACACACAATTCACAAACACAGAAAAAATATATATTTTTTTGCACTTGGGGGGAGCACCCATGATGGACAGAGCAGCCCCTGGACAACACTACAGCACCCCTTTAGGACTGGGACACTGCACAGGACTTTGGAGTGGCCACAGCCCCTATGGACAACTGACTGCACAACACAGTACAGCCAGCCCCTATGGACTTTGGAGTGGACACAGCCCCTATGGACAACAGCAGCACAGCACAACACAGCCAGCCCCTATGGACTTTGGAGGAGTGGACACAGCCCCTATGGACAACAGCAGCACAGCACAACACAGCCAGCCCCTATGGACTTTTGAGGAGTGGACACAGCCCCTATGGACAACAGCAGCACAGCACAACACAGCCAGCCCCTATGGACTTTGGAGGAGTGGACACAGCCCCTATGGACAACAGCAGCACAGCGCAGCACAGCACGGCACAACACAACACTGCACTACACTACACTACACAGCCCAGCCAGCCCTAAGTCCCACCCTCCCTCTTCACTGTCCACAGCCGAGTGAGAAAATGGCGCCAACGTGGGTACCTTATATAGAATTCAAAACCCGCGAGACCCGGAAGGCGGGATGATGACGTTTTGCCTCGATTTCAGATCCGTCATGCGGGAAAAGTCGCGCCTGACACGGATCGGCCTCGGATCGGGGGGGCTCGGGGGGTTCGGATTTTAGAAATGCGAACCCGCTCACCCCTAGTGGTTACTGCTCATTGGCATGTACTGTATATACATTTTGTTGGTAAATAGCCACCAATGGGGTTAGGGTTAGATAATAGAGGCGTCACTCAATACCTGCAGTGCTCCATTCACTGGATTCTTTATGAATCTCACAATCTATTGCCAAATCACACTCTGTTTATTTAGAGGCCGATTTTGCTCCTCTACCATGAAATGTTCATAATGAAGGATAATTGCATGGGGAAGATTAATCAGTTCCTTAGCTGGTTTCCAACAGGCTAAATGGGAAGAGAAGAATTGGCCTTTGATAAATTGGATTCATTGAGACATAGCAGACATGAAAGATCTCCGTATTCACTGTTTGCACCTCCACCTAAAATTATTTTTTCATTACCCACTAGTTGGAGCATGTGCTGTGTTTGCTAAGCTTTTCTGAACATGGAAGGGCTGGAATAAGGTTCTGCACCTGGGTCATTATTAATTTACAGCAGAGGACTGAGGGCTACAACACAGAGAGATGAGTGCGGATTTCTTCAGTTTTGCACCTTAAGTAGAATCTCTGTGGCTTTCACTAAACATCACTTACTTATATTGGTAGAGGAATCAGTACTAGTCACGATTAGCAAGTATCATCCAGCTCATGATGATTGCTGCATCTCATAGAATCAAGTCTTTATTGGACACAAACAGCATTCACTATCATGACCATTAGTAAAATACTGCCTCTTTGTCAGTGATAGTAAGCATCTGTTTGGACACTGTTGTTTCTGTCCATAGACTGTTTTTCTCTGGACACTGTTGTTTGTTTCCTAGGCAGTATTGTAGGGTCTCACTGGACCTCTTATAAGTTTCTGTTATGTACTGTTGTTGGCTCAACATTGTGGTTGGCCCCCTCTGGTCACTGTCGTTGGCTCACTCTGGTCACTGTTCTTGGCTCCCTCCAACCAATGTTATTGTCTCCCTCCAGTCACTGTTCTTGACTCCGTCCAGTCACTGTTGCACTATTGTTGTCTTCCTCTGGTCACTGTTGTTTGCTCCCTTTGATCACTTTTGTTATTTCTCTCTGGTCACTGTTCTTGGCTCCTTCTAGTTACTGTTCTTGGCTCCATCTGGTCACTGTTATGGGTACTCTCTGGTCACTGTTGTTAGCTGCCTCTGGTCACTGCTGTTTGCTCCTTTCAGTTACTGTTGTCTCTGGTCACTGTTCTTGGCTCCTTCTATTCACTGTTCTTGCCTCTTTCTGCCCACTTTTTTCACTTTTTATTTATATTCACTTTTGTTGTTTCCCTCTGGTCATTTATGTTGTGTCCCACTAGTCACTGTTTTGGGTTCTTTTTGGTCACTTTTATTTGCTCCCTCTGATCTCTGTTCTTGGCTCCATCTGGTCACTGTTATGGGTTCTCTCTGGTCACTGTTGTTGGCTCACTCTGGTCACTGCTGTTCCCCTCTGCTCACAGTTAATGTCTTCCTATTGTCACTTTTGTTGTCTCCCTCTGGTCATTTTTGTTGTCTCCATCTGGTCACTGTTGTGGGTTTTTTCTGATCACAGTTGTTTTCTCCCTCTGATCACTGTTTTAACTCCCTCTGGTCACTGTTGTGGGTTCTCTCTGGTCACTGTTGATAGCTTCCCCTGGTCACTGTTGTTGGCTCCTTCTGGTCACTGTTGTTGGCTACGGCTGATCACTGTTGTCTCTGGGTCACTGTTCTTGGTTCCCCATGGTCACTGTTCTTGGCTTCTTATGGCCACTGTTGTCTCTGGCCATTGTTGTTGGCTCCTTCTGGTCACTGTTGTTGATTCCCTCTGGTAACTGTTGTTGGCTCCCTCTGGTCACTGTTTTTGGCTCATTCTGTTCACTGTTCTTGGCCCCTCTCATCACTGTTGTTTGCTCCCTCTGATCACTGTTCTTAGCTCACTCTGGTCACTGTTATGGGTTCTCTCTGCTCACTGTTGTTTGCTCCTTCCAGTCACTGTTGGCTTTGGTCAATGTTTTAAGCTCTTCATGGTCACTGTTCTTGGCTTTTTATGGTCACTGTTGTCTCTGGCCATTGGTGTTGGCTCCCTCTGGTCACTGTTGTTGGCTCCTTCTGGTCACTGTTGTTGGCTCCTTCTGGTCACTGTTCTTGGCCCCTCTCATCACTGTTGTTGGCTTCTTCTGGTCACTGTTGTGGGTTCTTTGTGGTTACTGTTGTTTTCTTCCTATGATCACTTTTCTTAGCTCATTCTGGTCATTGTTATGGGTTCTCTCTGGCCACTGTTGTTGGCTTCCTCTGGTCACTGTTGTTTGCTCTTTCCAGTCACTGTTGTCTCTGATTAATGTTATTAGCTCTTCCTGGTCACTGTTCTTGGCTTTTTATGGTCACTGTTGTATCTGGCCATTGTTGTTGGCTCCCTCTGGTCACTGTTGTTGGCTCCTTCTGGTCACTGTTCTTGGCTTCTTCTGGTCACTGCTCTTGGCTCCCTCTCATCACTGTTGTTTGCTTCTTCTGGTCACTGTTGGAGGTTCTTTTTGGTCACTGTTGTTTGCTCCCTCTGATCACTGTGCTTAGCTAACTCTGGCCCTGATTCAGAGCCGATGCTCTGACAGAGTGCTCGCTCTGAATCAGGGCCGTCCCTCTTACTTTTTGGCGCAGCCTCCTGGCCGCTCGCATAGCTGTGGGTGACCACCCACAGCTATAGCAAGCGGCCAAAATGATGGTCACGATGGTCAAGACCATCGCGACCATCAGGCTTGCGGCGAGACCCTTGTGGTAGGGTCTTGTTGCCGCAAGCCCTGGAGTGCTTTTGGCTCTATCAGAACCAAAAGCACTCCCACTGACATCACTAGTGATGTCAGTGGGGCCAGCCCCAGACGGTAGGCATTCCCATGGGAATGCCTCCATCTGGGCAGCCACACCCCCGGCACACCCACCAAAGGGGGCGTGCTGTCAATCACCATTGACAGCACACCCCCTTTGGTGCGAGACCCATGATGACGGCATGGCCATCGTTATTCGGGTCTCGCGCATGCGCACAATGGAGCCACCTCCATCATACGCACTTGGGCAGCATCGACCCACTTGCGAGCACTCAGCGCTCGTGAGCGGGTCTGAATCAGGCCCTCTGGCCCTGATTCAGAGCCGGACACTCTGACAGAGCGCTCTCTCTGAATCAGGGCCATCCTTCCTGATTTTAGAGTGGCCTACTGACCACTCGTATAGCTGTGGGTGACCACCCACAGCTATAGCGAGTGGCCAAAAAGATGGTCGTGATGGTCAAGACGATCACGACCATAGGGCTTGCGACAAGACCCTTGTGGTAGGGTCTCATCTGCCACAAGCCCTGGAGTGCTTTTGGCTCTATCAGAGCCAAAAGCACTCCCACTGACATCACTTGTGATGTCAGTGGGGCTGGCCCCAGATGGTAGGTGTTCCCATGGGAACACCTCCATCTGGCCAGCCATGCCCCCGGCATGCCCACCAAAGGGGGCATGCTGTCACTCACCATCGACAGCACGCCCCCTTTGTAGCGAGACCCATAGTGACGGCTTGCCCATCGCTATCCGGGTCTCGCACATGCGCACGACGGAGCCGGGTCTGTTGTGCGCACTGGCCCAACATCGACCCGCTTGCGAGCACTCAGCGCTCACGAGCGGGTCTGAATCAGGCCCTCTGGTCACTGTTATGGGTTCTCTCTGGCCACTGTTGTTGGTATCCTCTGGTCACTGTTGTTTGCTCCTTCCAGTCACTGTTGTCTCTGGTCACTGTTCTTGGCTCTCCCTGGTCACTGTTGTTGTCTCCTTCTGGTCAATGTTCTTGGCTCCTTCTGGTCACTGTTGTCTTTGGTCACTGTACTTGGCTCCCACTGGTCACTGTTCTTGGCTCTCCCTGGTCAAGTTTCTTGACTCCTCCTGGTCACTGTTGTTAGCTCCTTCTGGTCACTGTTGTAGGCTCTCTCTGGTCACTGTTCTTGGCTCTCTCTGGTAACTTGTTGGCTCCTTCTGGTCACTCTTGTCTTTGGTCACTGTTCTTGGCTCCTTCAAGCCATTTTTGTTGGTTCCCCCTAGTAACTGTTGTTGGCTCCTTCTGGCCACCTTTTTTTCACTCTTTATTATGTTTTCACCTTTGTTGTCTCCCTCTGGTCACTTTTGTTGTCTCCCTTTGGTCACTGCTGTGGGTTCTTTCTGGTCACTGTTATTTGCTTCTTCTGATCACTGTTCTTAGCTCCATCCGGTCACTGTTATGTGTTCTCTCTGGTCACTGTTGTTGGCTCCTTCTGATCACTGTTGTCACTGGTCACTGTTCTTTGCTCCCCCTGGTCACTTTTCTTGGCTTCTTCTGGTCACTGTTCTTGACTCCTTGTGGCCATTTTTGCTGGCTCAATCTGGTCAGTTGTTGGGTCCTTCTGGTCACTATTCTTGGCACCTTATGGCCACTGTTCTTGGCTTCGTCTGATCACTTGTTGGGTGTTTCTGGTCTCTGTTGTTGGCTCCTTCTGGTCACCGTTGTCTCTGGTCACTGTACTTGTCTCACTCTGGCCACTGTTCTTGGGTCCCTCTGGCCACTGTTCTTGGCTTCCTCTGGTCACTGTTGTTGGCCTTCTCTGGTCACTGTTCTTGGTTCCCTCTGGTAACTGTTGTTGGCTCCTCTGGTAATAGTTGTCTCCACAACTTAACAATGGTGAAATTCAGAAAGTCTTTGAACTCTGAATAGACTACTTTAAGTTGCAGTTTTGAGGTTGAGTAGCAGTAAGAAAACCATTGCTAAGATGGCAATAAAAGAAAAGAGGTTTTCCTGGTCCACGAAGCACCACCAGCTGATTATTGAAGACTAGAAAAAGGCAATATGGACAGATTCATTAAAATTTTAAATCTTTAGTTCCTCTTGCAGGGTTTTTGTATGCAATGGAATAAGCAAAAGGATGGTTTCTAAGAGTATGACACCAATCGTCAAGCGTGGAGGAGGAAGCATGAGAATCTTGGATTCAGAGTGACTGGTACCCTGAACCAAAAGGGCCACCACAGCATTTTGCAGCATAATGCAATACACTTTAGTCTTTGCTTAGTTGATCAAGGGTTCCTCCTACAGCAAGATAATGATCCAAAACTATGTCAGAACTACCTTTGAGGAAAAGAAACATAATGCAAGCTTCAAATCATGAAATGGACAGTACAATACATATGTGGTACATTGATTCCCATTGTATAACAATAATTATGAATCAATATCCAACAATAACATCAGTATCTACCAATATCCCTGTAAATATGTATAAACAGATTTCTTCTATCATGTCAGTGTTCATTAGGAATAATGTACCCACACTTATCACTACCAATTATTGCAGATATTACAGATATTAGAAGCCACCTCTGGTTTCTATATCCTGTAAGATAGTGCTTTATTCCTAGTTAAAGTTTACTATCTGACAGGAGGTAATATCAATAGTATTGGGAATCCCCCAAATTCATTTAATATATTAATAAGCAATATAAATATTTCATTACTTTATTTTAAATATAGCCTTCATTAAGGGTATTTATAAATAACTATATAACTTATGTAGACAGGACCAAATACTCTGCAAGTGGGGCCAACACAAATGTAGGCAGGGTTAGCCCTAGCCACAATATAGAAATTATCCACATGACCACCAAACAGAGAGTATCCACATGACTGCCATACAAGAAAAAGAGCATCCACATAACTGTCAAACAGTACAGAGAGTATCCCAGTAACCACCATACAGTACAGAGTCCACATGACAACCATATAGTAGAGACAGCATTCCAGTAACTGCCATACAGCAGCCCTATGACTACCATACAACATCCCAATGATCACCTTACAGCACAGATAGCATCCTAGTAACCACCATACAGCACAGACATCTTTCTCAGTCACCATCATACAATAAAGACATGATTTGTTTAATCAGAATGTAGGATGGCTATTCATGTACAATAAATATATGGAAGACTGTCAATCTTTTGCAAAAATTATTCATAAAATTATCTTTTCTTATCTTTACTGTGTGTACTATATTCTACGTTAAGAAGATATATATTAACTTTAGTCTAAAGCACTAGCAATCATTTAGCATAAGCATACCTCATCTTTTGACTGACATCTTCTAATGGGTAAGTAGTCACGTGACCGGCGGCCGCAAGGCCACCAGTCACAATCCCAATGGCAGAATGCCGGCTAAGGATTTATAACAGGCACCGAGATACCGACACCTGTCATAATCCCGACACCAGAATCCAGGACAACGTGGGTCTGAACGAGGTGAGTACAGGGCGCCCGTCCTGTTAGCCGCAGGAGGGGGGGTTAGGTTTTAGGGAGACTTAGGGGGGACTTAGGGTTAGGCACCCCCCCGGGAGAGTTGGGGTTAGGCTAGGGGGGGTTAGGGTTAGGCAACCTCAGGGGGAGGTTAGGGCTAGGCACCCCCCGGGAGGGTTAGGTTTAGGGTGCGGGGAGGGGGGTTAAGTTTAGGCACCCCTGGGGGGGAGGTTGGGGTTAGGCACTAGGGGGAGGTTAGGGTTAGGCACCACTAAAGGAGGGTTAGGGTTAGGGGTGGGAGGGTTAGGGGGGAGGGTTAGGGTACTTACCTCACACTGTCGAGATTTCTATCTGTCAGGCCCACGATGCCGGGATTTGAACCGGCGGCTAAACACCCACCGGCATTACGATTCCATTCCCTTCTAATGTATTGTATTTGTATTCCAAAGTGTCTATTTACTAGTGAATTGTGCAATTTATAAGCATCCATCATTCAGTTGAAGCAAACACACATAACTGGAAAAATATAGGTGCTTTAGTATTTTCATTTATCTAAATAGAGTGTCACCTTTTTACATTGAATGCTGACACTACAACAGGTGTTGCTCTTCTATGAAGACCCGCAAAGGAGGTTGACAAGTTGGCATGTCTGTAGTCACCCTGGGAAACTTGGGTAAGAAGTGTCTGTAAAGTGTGCGCACCAGACGGTGGAGTGGGAGGAGAGACGGATAAGCTCTATACTGATCCGGGATGCTCATGGTAATGTCCACTGTAGGGGCCAGCCACCAGAAAAAATGTATATACTGTATATACAGATGTGTCCTCTTTCATCCTTGCTGATTGCAGTACAAATATGCGCACGCATCGTGCCATGCGATTACCCACAGCAGCATTAACTTCACGTGAAAGCATGCTGTCCCTGTCACAATATATACATTAGTTATATATATATATATATATATATATATATATATAGTAAACACTGCAGCAAACAACCCCTTGCCCCTGATCCATCTGCCCATTGGCAAAGCTCCATGTAAAGCCTAGGGCCATCCCAGCTCCTAAAGACCACAATTAAACTTATAGCTTAATTGACTTTCAATTAAATTAATCCTAGGGTGTGTAGAAGAAAATTTAGACTTGTTTGTCTGCTGATTGATCAGTCTGCTGATGTGAAAGAATAATCATTCTCTGTAAAGCGCTCCATAATGTTACCTACAATAGTAATTATAATAAAGATATAATTACTATTATTATCCTTTATATATATGGCGACACAAGGGATTCACCGTGCCTCACAAAGTACATGAACAGAATGAACAAGACAATAAAAAAGTGACTGATAGTCTCAAACATTGCAGGACATGGTTTATAAACATTGCTGCATCAGGGGCCATAATACTCAGGTAAGCAGCAGGGCAGCAGAAACCAAGGGTTCGGTGCCATTGTAGGCAGTATGGACTGTTGTATAATTTATGATATTATAAGTAATGGAAGGATAAGCACATGAGGGAAGAGGGTCCTGCTCGTCAATATAAAAATTCTCATTAAACCAAATATAATCTAAGTGGAGAAAATAGATGGACTTACAGTTCTCAAGTACTAATGGATTGGAGATATTGCTTTTGTCTATCTGATGTTCTGATGCCACTGAAGTGAAGTCAATGTCCCCAACATTCAGAATAGCAGCGAGTATGCTGTACACGCTTCCAAGTTCCTGAAAGCAATCATTATCCTTAGCACTTGTTTTCAATATAGTGTTAATATTATACACAAGACAACATTAAGATATGTGACATCATAGGGCCTCTTTATCACTGGCCGTAGTGAGGTCACCTGAGTATTATTCCTTACTGTCACATATCGCAGAAATAAGATAATAAGAAATGATAATTTCTGGGGGGGGGGGGGAGTTATTTACCAACATTATTTTGCGAAGACAGTGGCTCATATACACCCAGTGCTGGACAATAGAAAACAGTAACATTATACTGTAGCTTATCCTATAACTTAACTGCAGCTTACCTACTGCACTTACACAGCCATTATGCCGGACATGTGCAAGTATAGGCTGCCGGGGAGAGAGCCAAAGATCCCTCTATAACAAAGCATTTCCAAGACTGTATTACAATGGCTCTATCAGGGGGGTCAAAGAGCTTGGGAAATTGGTGCAGGCCACAGTCCTATAGACATGGAATGAAGTGTTTCTTAGCTGAAGGCTATTCTCCCATGATTTAAGGGGATATAAGTTATGCTATAAGTTTCATAAATAGGCCCCTATACTGTATGTCATACTGCACATCTGGATAACTTGCCCCTTAGGCAGGTCCGGCCTGACATATACTCAAACTATTGTAGCGCATATAGCACCAGCCACTGGAGGGCACCGCAAGTAAGACAAATGCCCTCTGCATGGGGGGTAGTGTGTGACCCAGGCGGCTGCTTACCAACTGAAGCAGGATAGATCTGGCCCTCCCTTTAGCAGCCAGTCAGTGTGCAGCTAGCGTTTATCAAGTACATTGTAAATAAAATTATAGCTAGAAGCTGATTGGTTGACATGAGCAATTTCTTCAGCTGTCCTATTTAGAAGGTTTGATACAGTACATCTGCCCCATCCTTTCAAATAAATTATACACCAGAAAATTTGTAATAGCACCTCATGCAGCTATCCCCCTTTTAAGTATCTCAGGTTCTACTCCCCTTTACAGCAGCTGTCTGACAGTGAGTGCAACAATACTGTCTCATGGATTTCTCAATGCTTCTCCATCTAAGGTTTATCTATCTATATCCATGTTGCATATACAGTGTGGCATAACCCAATTCAAAATTCATCTGCCAAGTCCCTGCACAGCTTTCTACTGCGCCTTAATCCAGTAAGCATCCAGGCAGTATAAGCCTTTCCTATGCTAATAACTATATAGTTTAGAGCCATTTGCAAATATGGACTCTTTACTCTTTAGGTCACCTTCCAAAGAAAGGGGCCAGTTGTTCTTTAAGTTTATGACATGGAATATCTTCCATAGTCTGATGGTGTTTCTGTCCCAGATGCGTACTAGCCTTTCATTATTAAAAACGTTTTTCAACATAGATAACAATAGTAACATAAGCAAGTAACATGAAGGCACTGACCGACATAAATCAATAAACACATAATTAATAATGTAATGTATTATAATTTTTCATTATGTTTGATATTTTATATCAAATTAAAAATATATACATCTTGATAGTTTCAAGGATAAAATTGTTTTATAGAACACATTATTATTCTGTTGGCTACCAACTCTGGCAAGTCAGATAAGAAAAGAGACATGTTATTATCACTCACCTCCATTGTAAAACCTATTACCTTGAAACACTGTTCAATTAAGTCAAACTGAGTTTTATAGGACGTGTTAGTCATAAAGTCTTGCACCATTTTAATATGCTCATTTTGCAGGTATCTGAAATTTGAAAGATAAATGATTAGCACTTAAATGAGAATGGAAAAGTAAATTTTCGCCATCATATGCTAACATCTTTCAGTTTAATCCAATGTATTACCTGGGAGGCTTGTTTTCCGGCAATTTATAATGTACAAGTTTTTTCTTTTCAGACAATCCGGCATAAATATAATAGAAAATGTGGAAATTTTTCTCTCCTCTATAAGAATAAACAAGGAAATAATTGAATTGTTACTGTTATCATTCAATTATTAGAATATGTGATTCTTTGAATGCCTTATTAATAATAATAATAATAATAATTATTATTATTATTATTATTATTATTATTATTTTTACCACTGTTATTATTATTTACCTTGAGAATAGTTCAGGTTTTTGTGCTATACAGTAAGAATTTGTGGATTTGTTTATAGGCTTCTGCCTGTATAGTATGCATACCAATATTGGTTTATATGCCCATGAGCCCAAAGCAACCTATTTTAAATTTGTATTGAATGTATAAATATAATTAATAGATGATCAAAGCTAAATAATGATAGGTGGCACAAATGCACATTGTTAACTATTAATCGAACATGTGCTATTGATTTGATTTATTTTGTAGTTAGTTCAATGGGGATAATTTACAAACCACAAAATTATTTTGGCACAAATGCCAACTTATTGTGCTATTTATCTACAATTGCAAAATTGCACCTATCTTCAAATTTAAGCATATAATTTAGTGTGTCACCATGGAGTAACTGTGTGGAGCAAAATTTTGTGTTCTGAATGTGCAAAATTTCTGTTCTGAATGTGCGCTAGATTAATGCAATTAAATGCACAAAATATAATGAAATGCATATTTTTTAATACCACAAAATGGACTGATGTTTTTTAGAGATGTGCGGGTCTGGTTCTCAGAGAACAGACAACCACCGAATTTAGAGGTTCTCAGTCAAACCGATTCTGAGTTCTGAATCACTTTGGGGTACTGAGGCTCACTGAGTCCTGGTTTGGATCTTCCCACGGTTCGGAACCCTGATTTAAAAACCAAACTCAGGTTTTGGATTGCTTGCTAACAGATCAGAATTACTTAATTTTAGCTGTTTATATATATATTTATATATATATATTTATTTTATTTTTTTTAAATACAGATCTAAAACCAAAACACGTGAGGGTGGTTTTGCAAAACAAAGACCAAAACACGAAGGTGAATCCGATCCAAAACCAAAACCAAAACATCCTAGAAGGTGGTGATTTGGCATCAATCATTATGTTCAGTTTACCACATTTTGTGCCACATACTGTAGGTGTTTTTATTGTAGAAAAGTGAGGACATTGTTCAATGTCCAACTCTGGTTTGGAGTTTTACAGGCAATGATTACATGATAAATACTAATATCTAAAAAATCTTACTGAGCTACGTATGGACTGTTAACACTGATAAGGGATCACCTTAGGGTTACATGTCCCTTAGAGCCATATGTGATCTCTGGGCAGATGCATTCCAGTGTTTTATTGTCAGAGGCTTTATGGACAGGCATCACCTGCCTATGTAACTTCATTGCCTGTTTTAACACAGTAGATAAATCATGTTCTGAATATATTATATTCTTTAACAATTGACATTGTCAACATTTAATTGTCATAAGCTAATATACATATAATCTCCTTTTTTCATTCAGTGAATCACAGAATTATTTTACATAAAAATTATATATATTTTTTTCAAATTATTTTATTTCAAATGTGCATATTTTTATTTTTGGCTTAGAATAACCATTGGTTTGCTGTAACATAATGGAAGCACTGTTTTTTTCAAACTGCCACCTGTTGATCCCTCAGGCACCCACCCCCTACATCCATGATGCCACTTCACATTCCCTCCCGCCCTCTCTGCTCTACAGATGACTAAAGCTTTGACCCACAACTGACATCCACCATCTAGACTGCGCCCATGCCGCTCAACTCTAGGGAACACACTGGCTCAAACTCCAAATCAGACACTCCCCAGACTAAATTTAAAAGCTCTGTAAACACCCTTTTGTTCATTAAAGTACATCAGTATCTCCCCTTATTCCACTCTCGCTGGCCTAGTCTGCCCTTGCCCACATTACAGGCATAATTTAATTAAGCAAAACAAGAGCAAAAAAATAAACTTAGAGATAACAGATCAGCCAAGTAAGCTAAGACACCTATGAAGCGAAATAATGTATGACTTCTTCAATTAGTTCAAGTGTATTTTGAATAGCTGCAAAGCTACCTGGCAGGCATGTAGCATGTGTAAACTGTGTCTGGATTTGCATGGTTGATACCACTGGACGTGGTATACTTTAGGTAAATAAACTGGTGTACAGATTATTTTGGGCACTTACATAGCCTGATGGACAACTCTGGATTTTTCCAAGAGATATTCAGATATCTGGGCTGCTACTACTGTTCCATTCTTTGTGAATTTCATTTCTAAGTATTTCCCAAAGCGACTTGAGTTTTCATTAATGAACGTGCAAGCATTCCCAAATGCTTCCACAAGGTTATTCACTTGCAAAATCTTCTCTTGTAATGTTCTGTTGTTTGCCTGGGAAGTCAAAAGCAGTCAGAATGCAAATGTCAAGTTCTATATACTGTCACGCCACTTTGACAATTTACTAAAAGGTTAAAAGTCCAAAGCCAATGCACATTTTCAAAATCTATAATATGCCTACTTCAGTGGTGTCACTGGGGTCGGTGACAGCCAGTGCAGCAAGTAGATCCCCTTCTCTGTAAAAGGGTGTGTGGTCTCACAGCAAGGGGTGTGGCATTGTGGCACACCCCCATTTCATCACTCTGTGGGTGTGCCCAGCACTCCATATGATGCCGGTATGCCACCAGAGAGTCTCCCCAACCTGCTGGCTCTCTGTCACAGAGGAGGAGCCGACATTTTGGTGTCACTCCCTTGGATGGTGACACCATGTGCAGTCCTCTCCCCCTAGTAATGCCACTGGCCTATTTACTCTATGTGGCAGACTAAAACATTGCAACACATTGTTGGACCCACCCAATAACATCCCCAATAGTTGTCTGCGCTGGAGCTTTGCTCATAATAATCAAAATGACCAAAGTAATGTACATGTTGGTAAAAGTTAACCATTAAACAATAGATTCTCTACCAGAGTATAGAGTGGAAAAATACTCTTTTTTGTGGGCACTCTTATAAAGTTTGGTAAATTGTAGTATGTTAAAACATATCTTTTAATAGTTTTTGTTTAAAATAAGTAGCAGCATGGGTCAAAAAATCGATGTCTTTAAAAAGGCAAAAAAGAATACATAACTCATATCGAACTATAAAAAATTGATAGGAATAATGATGCACATAGGCATTTCTTGGAATTGTACTTATCAGAGACTGAGAGTGTTACTTACCTATAATTTTAAGCTAAATTATAGCTAGGTAGTGCCTTGGGCGGAAAATATATGAATTTGTATAACAGTGTCACAAATAATTAGTTTTGCCTTGTATTGTCATATACATATTAAAATGAGTCCATATGTAAGACCAATCTCTCTAATTTATTGGTTATTGACATCCGTAAAGAACTGAACCTTTATGTTAAAAGGATGTCAATAACCAATAAATTAGGAACATTGGTCTTACATATGGACTCATTTTATTATTTATATGACAATACAACGTAAAGCTAAGTAACAGTGCCCCCAACAGAGAGTCTTCTTCTACTCTACACTCTGGTAGAGAATCCTCTGCTTTATGACAATTAATTATGTGAAACTGGGGAGCACTACCAACACAAACAATTAAAACAAGACCTCTTTTGATCTCTAATAATGCATAAGCTACTGCTGGTTATAAATAATATTACTACTGTATATGCTAGGATTCTCTATTCCTGTGTGGAAATCCCCGTGTCAAACCTTTAATAGTTAACCATTACCAGAGAGTACTGCCTAGCAACACATATGGATTACCCATTAAAGTATTATCTTTCTTTATTTTACCTAAAGTACTGTTAGTTGGAGCCTATTTTATGTAGCTAAATTTAACAAAAGATGTTGGGACTGTCTTTATTAATGTGTCACAGTTCTACTGTAAATAATATATTTATTTAAATTTTTAGATAAGAACATAAAGATAGAAAAAAATAATATCATATGAGAACACATAGGATATGTACCTAAATAAACAAATATCTAGTAATGGGGTCTATACATCAGGCAGATATCGGGGCAACTCCCCATTCTGCCGTTGCCAAAAATGATCGGAAATGGCGAGTCAGGAATTTTAACATTCTGTATGTTGTAGATTCCCTGACAGATTGCCGATCATCGGTGTCCAACGATCTGTGTTTTTGATCACTGATTGGTGAATCAGATCGGCATTGGCAGAGCTGGGAATCAGCATGTAGATGTATGGCCCACATTATACAGGGTCAAGGAAAAATGCTTTGAGTTTTCTATACAGAAAGTGAAAAGGAGATAAGGAGAGGTTGGGAGGGGCACAGGGACAGCACAAGGAAATTAATATGAATAGTTGTGAAGTGTTTAATGAATAGATTAATGGGTGCATTGCAGTTTCTACACTCATGATTAAATTGTTTACATCTCTAACTTTGTCCCCCAGTAAGCTATTATTTTTCCTTTCGCAAAAAAACTAAATATGGAAACACCTTTGGATAATCTTATTTTCTAATTGATAGTTTGATCTGCTTTTGAAAGATCGATTATTTTACTTGATTTTACATTGATTGGAATTGAGGATTTCTCTTTTAGCAGGTCTTAGAAAAGCATTCCCATCTCTGCAATAACACAACCAGCTAGATTCCCCACAGCGTCATTTGTGGACCTTTGTTTTTGTGTTCTGGAAAGTAACCAGTAACTTAATATGACATTTCAGTCAGGGTAAGGAACTGGTTAGGGTACAGCATAGGAGTTAATGCAGCATTAGGTGATTTATTTTCTTCCCAAGTGTTTCATTTCTCCATATGCTTACAGGCAAATTATGAAGACCTCTCTGCATTAGAGATGCAGAGTTAGGTTTTCCTGAAAACTGAACACACCCGGGGTTCTGAGTCAAATAGAGTCCTGGCTCGGACCATTTTTGGGGTTCCGGGTAAAACCAAGTCCCAGCTTGGGTCTGCTGTAAGTTTGGAATTGGAATTTAAAAATTGAATCCAAAACCAAATCTGGATCCAACCCAAACACTTGAGGGTGGTTTTGCCAAATCCAAAACCATAACATTTGAGGGTAGTTTTGCCCAAACCAGAACACGAGAGTACGCGCACATCTCTAGTCTGCATGCAGTCAAAGAACATATCCAACTTTTTTTCTTGTTTGACGGTCCACTCTGAATTTGTGAACTAGCTCATTGTATTCAAAATCTGGTAGATCTCATACTTTGCTGAATGACTACACTCATGTATACATATTCTCCTTTCAATAATTATTACAATATTAAGTAGTATACAAAATTAATAAGTAGCCAACTACTTCATAAAATTACCTTGTACATATCTTTCACAATGCTAAAACCACTTTTCATAATAGTTAAACTATTTTTTTTATAATTACAACAAATACACCTTTGCTGATGACTTGTACAACCACTTCTGATTGCGTTCTAGTTTTGAGACCAGCAGGGGCATAACTAGACCTTTGTGGGTCCTACAGCAAAATTTAGAAAGGGCCCCCAGCATTCTACCTCTGGGAGATCCGTGCTAAATGCATCTGGATGTCAATGACACAGATGCACGCACAGACCAGGGAAATCCATGCTACATGCATCTGTATCATTGGCACAGAAGCATGGATGGGATCAGTGAGACCCATCTGTGCTGCTGTGGTTAAAAAAAAAGATTCCTATGTAAAAAAAAAAAATGGCCTGACCCACCCCAAAGAGCAACCAGCCCCGGGCTTTAAGTGACCCAGTGCTGGTTGTGCAAGATACAGGGGACAAACAACATAGGGATACCCTGTATTTAAGCACAACCAGCACTGGGCTAGTCAGAACTAGTTGCCAAAATACGGGGGACAAATGACGTAGGTGTCCCCTTTAGTTTGCGCAACCAGCACTGGGCTCTGATCCGGTCCTGGTTCTGGAAATACAGGGGGAAAAGATGAGTAGGGTCCCCCTGTATTATGTAAAATCCAAGGGAAAAAGGGTTTTGTGCTATGTCGCTTTTCCACTGCATTTTGCCCAACCAGCACTGGGTCACTAAAAGCCTGGGGCTGGTTGCTCTTTTTTGGGGGGGTGGGGGGAGCCATTTTTTCTTTACACAGGAATCTTTTTTTTAACCACAGCGTCACAGACGGATCTCACTGATCCCGTCCGTGCTTTTGTGTCAAAGAGACAGATACATGTAGAATGGATCTCCCTGGTCCGTGCGTGCATCAGTGTCATTGAAATACACAGCAACACAGACAGTTCTCACTGATCCCATCCATGCTTCTGTGTCAATGACACAAATGCATGTAGCGCGGATCTCCCTGGTCAGTGCTAAATGCATCTGCATCGTGCACACACACGGAACAATGTCATTCATATCGTGAAAGATACTGTAGGTCAATATCTTCCTGCAGGTTTAGTTGATTAGCGACGACAATGTACGACAGCAGGGGCATGCATCGGCATCGTTATCATGCCCACACACAGCACTTTTTACACGATTGGTCACAGGGCCATTGAGAGCCTGGCCCGGATAATGGAGGGGGCGGGGCCTAATCACGGGAGGCGTGGCCACACCCCCTTGGAAAAAAAGAAACAAGCATAGCTTTTTCAGCGCCGCGTAGCGGCGCTGCATGCCGGGGAGGAGGGTGCTGTAAGGCCCCCAGCCCGGTGCTAAGCAGGGGGGGCGCGAACCATGTGATCACTCCCCCCCACAGCCATTGGAGACTGCTCCGACTGCTCCGGCTGCTGCAGTCTCCCGAAACTATTCAATACACCGCACTGTTTGGGCGCACTAAGGTTTTCTTCTCACACCCCCCTGGGGATGCAAAGAGAAATCCGATCAAAGTGTCGGGTGCGTGGCTGTTTTTCTGTATAGCGCGGCGCTAACAGTTACCGCACCTTAACACCCTTGTTAAGGCGTGATGACCACGATAACCGGCATTCTCCAACCACAAAGTGCACTGAATTTAATAGCTCCGGGAGCTCGCTCCCAACGTTATTCAATTTGCGTTGAATTGAATCGCCCCCCATGTTAGGTTAAAAAAAAACATCAACAAATGAAATCATCACATTTTTCCATTGTTACTTCAACAAAACATAGGAACATTCATATGACCACTCCTGGTAAAGAGAGGTAAAAAAGCTAAAATTAGATTTCCTAATTGTTTTTGAAAAATAGTTTTATTACTTTTTTTTTTAGAAAATCGCCCAAATTATTAAAAGTCACAAAATTACGTAGCCAGAATTACCTAAACTACAAAGCAGCAACATTTCAAAATTTTAAAAGAGTCAATTCACCACCCTCTGTAAACCTAGGGGTAAATTTACTAAAGTGAGAGTTTTTAGAAGTGAGTTTTAGAAGTGATGTTGCCCATAGTAACCAATCAGATTCTACTTAACATTTAACTAGCACCTCCTAGAAGATAATAGCTAGAATCTTATTGGATGCTATGGGCAACATCACTTTTAAAACTCACTTCTAAAAACTCTCACTTTAGTAAATTTAACCCCTAGTGTTAATCCAACTCTGCTGCGTTTCACTCCTCCTCCAACAGACGTCCCAGCAGGGCAGGCAGCACAGCAGCAGTAGTTTGACTGTTGCAGACAGTGCTGCGTTACTGGGTGAAGAAGCAGCTTTGCCCCGTAGCAACCGCATTCCCTGCACCAACGGTAGTTACACCTATGGAGACCAGTATAATTCAAATCTTTAACTGTACTTCACTTTCCACCGAACTGAGCAAATATCATTGCTCTCCCTTAAAGCGCTTTGGAAAACAAACAATTTATTTCACTAAAGTTAAATAAGGCTGTTTTGCAATGGAAATTCCCATAGCATCTTTTAGGTAAATTTCAGACATGAAAAAAACTTTGTTTATGTTGATTTTTAGCAAATGATTCTGTTTTAACGTACCCCAAAGGAAAAACTATTTAAACATTGATTTCATAGCGTTGCATGAATTATAGTTTATAATAACTACAGTATTGTTTGATCATCTTTTATTAACAAATATAGAAAAGATTAAAATAGTGCAACTATAAAAATGTAACAATTGTCTTAAAAATGAATAAGACTAATGCTTGTTATGCGGGACTGTAACACAAAGGGTCATTTACAACAGTCAAACGACAGAAAAAAAGGAGATTTAGATATATTACATTATTTCAAGTTAATTTGCATCATGCCCTTGTTTTTGTGCACTAAGGGCCCAGTGATGTGCGGGCAGGTGAGGCAGGTTAGCAGAGCCTTTCCTGTCATACTTAGGTATACTCCAGAGTTTTCACTATAAAAATGATAAGAAAAATGTAAAGAAAATATTATAAATGTCTTCTTTGTATTATTCTAATCATTTTTATAGTCAAAACACTGGAGTAAAAGTGTATGGCAGGTGAGGCACTGCCTCCCCTGTCTACCTTTTGCACACATCCCAGATCAAAACACACCAAGTTGCCAGCACTATATACTGCTGCACCTTTGTATAATGCCCACATGAACCCTCAAGTTCATATATGTATGTGTGTAAATATGGGTCTGATACTAGCCAGTGCCTCCCCAGGCATTTATCTCAGCCCACGGCACTGTAAGGGCCTGATAAAGAGTTGAATGTAAGTGGAACTGCAGGCTGCACATTGCATAGTAGAATTGGTCTTGGCCACTTAGGTACAAAACATCTCTAGTCATCAAGGGGTTAATCACAATGTGACGATGACAAACAAACAATAAAAGGTGCTAAAAGTTCAAAAAAGGAAAAATGTGTTATAAATTATAATGCGATGCTCTGAAGCAGCAGAGTGCAGGACAGCCCCAAACCAGCCCAGCTGAGCCACCTCTATTGTTTGTTTGTTATATATGTAACATTTTCACACATCTAATTTTCACCTCACTTCTAACATATGCAGCAGCTGCTCCTATCTATCTTACACTCTTTTACACTTCACCTTTCTCTCTAGACTGATGCCCTGGGGTGGCTCAGATTGGCTGGTATGATGGTGTCCTGCTCTCTGGACTTTAACCCCAGTATGTCTGGGACCTACCCTAAGAGGTAACCTGGATGTGGTGGGTAGACCCATAACCTTGGACATGGACATGCACATGTGTATGAACATGGCAAGGAAGCAAAAATAAATGAGCTCCATGGTCTGCACCATGTGTTTATCTGTCAGCGATCAGGAATTTCTAGATACAGTATATAGGCCCGTATTCAATTTGGAGTGAAAAGCCTAAATCGGTGAAAAGTTTCGCCGATGACGTCATTTCGCCAGGCGGAAAAGTATCGCCGTATTCAATTTGAAAGACTTTCCGCCTAGGCGGAAAGTGAATGCAATGTAATAGGCGAAAAAGATTCGCCTATGAATAGCAGGCGGAAAAGAGTGCAGAATTGGGGTTTTGGGGTGCAACATTGCGGGAACCCCAGTGCAGCCTTCAGACAGTCCCCCAAAGGTAAACTGCGTCAAAATGTAAAAAAAACCCCTTTAGAACACCCCCAAAAAAATCACTTTTATTTTGGGGGCGAAAAATAAAATAAAATTGGGGAACAAATTAATAAACTAGCAAACTAGACTCAAGGGGGGGTCCCCAAGTATGCCCCAGGTTTTTTTCCATTGCAGGTGCTTGCGGCAGGTGGATTTTTCAAGTTTTTTTATACTTAACTTTAGCAACTTTATAATTCTTCAGCAAGCCAAATCGGGGTGTATCATAGTGAACCCCCATGTCAGAGCATCTTTTGCGGGGTGTCAGGCTGATTTCCACAAATCTGACATGACTTTCCGCTGGTTTCAGTTTCGCCGGGTCCCGTTTTCGCGTACTTTCAAATTGAATACGGGGATACGCGGGCATGAGCATGATACTTTTCCGCCTGCAAAACAGGCGAAGTAGGCAAAAAGTCCGGGAGGCGGAAAAGTATCGCGGCTCCGCTCAAATTGAATACAGCTCATAGTATGCTACACAACTATTACACACAACCAGTGCTCTGGACCAGCCCCTGAACCACCCTCGGTCATGTGTCGCCATGATACACATCATCATGATACATGAAGAGGGGGCCTGGATCTGGAGGCTGAGTGCAGAGCACATCCTAAGGAAGTGATGAGTGGCTCTCTAGGCTGAAGGGTGCCCTACCAGTCACCTTGAAAGCCAAACACAGGCACCCCCTCAGCCTTTATCCCCGAGCAGCGGAAGGGTTCATATCCATACCTATTGGCCTGCTATTAGTTATACCTGACTAAAAAACAATATATTGGCAGATTACAATCCACCCCCACTGAGACTCACAATCATGTAAATTGTTTGCTCACTACTTGATTTTGCCAATAGGAAGGACTGAACTGAAGCGCATAATAAAGTATAATTCTTCCATTATGTTAAGTATGTATCCAACTTTGCATCACATATGATATTACTATTGCTGTGTTATACGCGAAGCCGCCTATATTGTATTGTGCACAAAGTAAGTGTTACCTTTCCAAGAACAGTGAGTTGCTGGACCAGAAGATGAGCACCCTCTGTCTTCCCTGCACCACTCTCACCAGAAATAACTATGCACTAAAATTGAAAGAACCAATATTAGTATGAATTGTTTATATTTATATTTTATATTTTCAATCCTGAGAGGCAAAGTTAAGCTGAGTACACACGTAAAGATTTTCTGTCCAACCAGCCAACTAGTTGATTGGTTGGAATGAAAATCAGGTAACGTATGGGGGTAACTGATGATCAGCAATTTGCTCCTAAATGCCAGAAAACAGATAAAAATGGTCGTCAGACAAATTTGTTAAATGTTTGATCTAAACAATTTGTTCAAACAACAGTTTTTGTCAATTTTCCGGCATTTGAAAGCAAATTGCTGATTGTCATTTGCTTTCATACCTTACCAGATTTTCACTCCAACCAATCAAAACCAAAAGGTAAAAATGTGCTCAGGATGCTTCATTGAAAGCAAAAACTTGCGGCTCTACTGTCTATTGTTTTGTCATTCCACAATGATCAGAGCATCTACTGTATATTATTAATTTGTGCTTTGTGTCAAATCCAAAGCCAATGAAAACACACAAATCTGTCAGTATTATTTAATCCATTTACCTAAAAGCTAATGCAATGTGGTTAGTAAATTAAAGAGCATCTAAATATGGAAAATGTAATCTGTGTAAGCTGTTTGATGGTGATTTGGTTATTAGAGATTGGGAAGCTTAATATAAAAGTAAAAAGTAGTAGTATAAACTAGAGATGTATGGGTCCGGTTCTCAGAGAACCAACAATAACCGAATATAGGGGTTCCTTGTCGAACCGAGTCCGAGTTCATAATCACTTTGGGGTACCACGTTGAACCGAGTCCCGATTCGCATCTTTTCGCGGTTCAGAACTTGGATTTAAAAAACAAATTCGGGTTTTGGATTGCATGCTAACAGATCAAAATTAAGTAATTTAAAAAAAAAATAATATACAGAACCAAAACCAAAAAACATGTTAGGGTGATTTGGCAAAACCAAAACACGAAGATGAATCCGTATTCAAAACCAAAACACGGGGGACGGCACATCTCTAATTATAATAAGTAATATCCCAAATGGGTATTTAAACAGACCTGCTCGAAGATGTGCTAGATATACTCTTACCAAACCTGATCTTACCTGATCTGAATTGTAAGTCACCATAGACTGATAAGCTATATCAGCAACAGCAAAGATGTGTGGCGGGTTCGATGCCCTCTTTGCACCAATGTATGTTTGCGAATGCTGTAAAAACAGAACTGGTATTATCTTACCTTACTGTATGCTGCTTACAAATATAAAAAGAAGACAATAAAGGGGATTGACAATTGAACCAACGTGATTTTTTTATAACCTAAAATTAAAGTGCAGCATTATGCGATATATAGGTTTGCCATATTATCCCTTTAATCTGGGACTCTCATGAATTACACAGATTCTGTGGCTGGCTAAATTCAATCCTGGATTTCACCTGGTTTTAATCAGCCACAGAACCTGTGTAAATCATAAGTGTCCCGGATATTATGGCAAGTTCAGCTATATAGCTTACTACTGTAGCTGAAGTACCAGGCATTACCTGGGTTTAAATCTTCAAGTTAGCAAGTTTTATTATGTGATGTAGTCCAAATCCATCCAGTGGAATGCCCAAAACAGGCTCCATGGGTCAAATTTCTACCCAAGGCACTCTGCCGTGATTTCCGACAGGGACCCCAACCACTCCATTAGGCATCTCAGATCCGTTGCCACCCCTCTGTTAAGTTTTCATCCAAATCCATCCAACTGGAAGGCCCAGAACAGGCTACCCGGGTCAAAGTTCTGCCCAGCGTATACCAAATGGAAGTCCGACCGGACCCTCAACCCCATAGTATGTCTTCTGGCATCCAATGTTATAAGCTCTGGGAAGTTTTGGTCCAAATTATGTGATGTCGTCCAAATCCATCCAGTAGAAGACACAGAACAGGGTTCCTGGGTCATAGTTCTGCCCGCCGCACTCTGCCGTGAGGTCCAACCTGGACTCCAACCACTCCATTAGTCATCCCAGACCAATTGCCATACATCTGTGAAGTTTTCATCCATATCTAGCCAGTGGAAGACCCAGAACAGGCTCCCCAGGTCAAAGTTCTGGCCAGTGTCCCCGGGTCAAAGTTCTATCCAGCGTACACCAACAGGAGGTCTGACCGGGAACTCAATCCCCTAGTATGTCTTCTGGGATCCAATGTTACCACTCATTTTCAAGTTTTTGTCCAAATCCATGCATTGGAAGGCTCAGAACAGGCTCCCCAGGTTAAAGTTCTGCCCAGTGTATACCAATGGGAGGTCTGACCGGGACCCTAACTCCCCTAAAACCTAGCCAGGATCTATCTTGACCACCTTGTGTTGGTTTCATCCCAAATGGTGCAGGGGTGTCTGAATGCATAACTGGACATACAAACACACATATCAATGAATTTCATATATAAGATACCAGTGATTCCCAAATCAACTCATAATGGCACCTTAAAGGTGGGTACACATCAGATGACCCACGATGCAACAGACGACCCAGCCAACCAACGATGCGATGGACAACATTTGTGGTCCGTACACACCACACATTCTGGTGAATGACCACACAATATGTTGTTCACCAGCTGCATCAAAATGCGTGGGTTCGTTCATCACATTGACAGATTGACAAGAATGTACTGTGGATCTGTCGATGCGATGAACGACACTGCGTGAGCTGACACAGTGGGTACACATTTGCTGATGTCAACAATATGTCGGCCTGATCCGCGACATATTGTCTAATGTGTACCCTGCTTAACAGTGCATGTTTTCCCAGGCATCAATCACAAATTAAATATTTAGATCCACCTGTAGAGCTTTTAAGATGTGTCAGTAACTAATGAAAACACCTGTGCTTCAGCAAGGCGGTATGGAAAATTCGCACTGTTGGGCTCCATGAGTACTGAATTTAGGAAACACTGGTTTAGACTCTACAGTATAATAAAATATAGTCATTCTCATGTAGCAATGGAAGGAAAACTCAGACGAGAGCCCCCTGCTGTATGACAACATGGAACACAATCGAACCTGTGATGTATAGAGATCCAAACTTCGAAAAGGGTTTACTGCAACAAGAATGTCTCCCACGTAGGTATATATCTGATCCCTGTTGTAGCGTTTTTGGAGCTGGTCCGTTACAGAATTCTACGAGAGAAAATAAATAATAAGATAACTGTCAACTATAATATTTTAAAACAATTTACAATACAAGAGTAGCTTTGTCATATACAGTATATTCTATGAAGTAATTTGTTATTTTAACCCCACAACCCTAATTTCTGAGGGAACAATTTCTTCTTCTTGTTTTGGGGTTATTTACTGTAGATTATAGTTCTGTGTGCCCTAATAATAGTTGAAATAAAGAGTATCTTAATTCCTCCAGCCAATGTAAAATGTGAATGCAACATCATCTAAGCACTAATAAATAGGTCAATTTGAGCTGTTAAAGGAAACAGTGGCATCACTAGGGTTGGTGTCACCCAGTGCACCACTGCGGACTCCTCGTGCACATTGAAGGCAATCGGGGGTGCGGCCTCATGTCTGACATGCCACGCCCCCTGTTGTATGACATTTTGGGGGGGTGACTGCATGTCACTCTCATGGTCTCGTAAAGCTGGGGGCTTGCCCAGCGATCTGGGAGCTGCTGGGCAGCCCAATCCTCTCCAGGGCCCTGGCCTAGTGTGAGTGATGCGCGTATGCATGCGTCATCTATCACCGCTACTCGGTGACACCATCTGAGGAGGTGACAGCAGTTGTGGTCCGCTCCCCCCTAGTGATACCACTGGAAGGAAATGAGTGCTTATTTTATTTGTTGAACAACATGTGCTTGCTGAACAGAGCAAAACTCCTTAATTTTACCTTAGGTACATCTGGAAGTACATGAAGTTCTGTGTGCCGGGTAAGTGTAACTATACAGGCATACATGCAAGAGTTTAAACACAACATAAGTCTCCAGCCTCATGTAAGATACACTTAAATAATGGGGCTGGTATATAAAATCTTGTATATAAGAGGGTAAGTTGCTCATTTATAGTAACCAATCAGCTTCTAGCTGTCTTTTTTCCAGAACTGCCTGTAAAAGCTGTTAGAAGCGGATTGGTTGGTATGGCTAATTTCTCCAGTTTATCTCTCTACAAGATTTGATAAATCTCCCCCAGCATATTTAGGTTTTATCCAATAATGATACTCAGTTTAGCCTTATTTATGAAGTAAATTAATCATGAGAGTAAGAGAGCATCAGGACTGTTTGTATTATGTGTCCATTGTTTGTGTGTGTGTACAGTACGTGTGTTTGTGTGTGTGCGTGTACGAGTGTGTGCGCGCAAATTATTCAAGAAAATAGTTGGACAATTATTTTAGGTTACAAGCTATAATTTGCATTTCATAAAACTTATGGCACTATACAGTTTTGTTAATGTATAACAGGAAACATTAGTGTTTCTCTCTAGCAGTGAAGTGTTTTATATTCTCAAATACAAAAAATATCATATTGCAGTTTGTGTAGAATACTATTATTTATGTCATTTCACATTCCAGCAATATGTATCACAAGCTTCATAGCAACATTATAGCACTCTGTTAGCTTAATTTACAATAACCGACTAACGTTACATTCCGTTGCAGAACTGAACACGCATGTATCATTTTCATATAAAACTGTTATACAGGTAAACAACTAAATTTGCTAAATTAAGAAAGCAAATTCTGGTAATGCAAAACAAGGAATATTGGCCCTCATTCAGAGCCGTTCGCTATTTGTGGTCGCTCGTTTAAAAACAAGGGGTGGCTATTCAAATGATCCGTACACACATTGTAGTCTGTTCACACCTCTAAGTCTGAACGAACGAGCAAAACATACGCTCGTTTATTTGTTAAAAACGCCCCCTGGCCGCTCGCATCCTACGTCATGTCCGCTATTTATTAGATTAATCGAGTACATCGACCAGCGTATGAACTGCTCGCTATTCTTGTGGTTGGTGTTTGCTACCACAAATTTGCGAGCAGTTCTGGCTATAAAATAACCCAGTGACGTGGTCACTGACGCTGCTGTTTTAAATATGCACACCCATAAAACGCCCGTTTTGACCTTTAAGCACGCCTGCGTTCGGATCTCCACTCCCCATTTTCAAGCACCTTCCCCTGTTACCACCCACATACGCCTCATTCTGTCACTCAAAATAGCAGGCACTCGCTATATTGCGTACCAACGATTTTCGGCCGCACTGACTGGTTCGCGCATGCGTACTAAAAACCGTACGCATGCGCAGATGTGCAAACATCGCTCGGAACGAGCGTACTGCCGCTAACGAGCGGCTCTGAATGAGGGCCATTATTTCTTATGCTGGGCATACACTCTACAATTATCTGTCAGATATCTGTCAAATCTGTCTGGTGGGAAGGAAAATCTGGTTCGTTTTCTAGTGTTTGGGAGCAAATTTCTATTGTCATTAGCTCCCATACATTACCAGGTTTTCATTCCAACCAGCCAGATTGGACAGATATCTGACAGATAATTGTATAGTGTATTTCCAGCATAAGAACTGATTAATATATAGATAATCTGTTTTTTAACATAACTGTATTTTACATATTTTTCAATATTTTATAAGCTTTCATATCAATCTATCGCATATCTTGGATCTAACTCATAACTATCTATCTTAGGGGTAGCTAACCCTGGTCCTCGAGAGCTACCAACAGTGCATGTTTTCCAGGTCTCGTCACAGAATCACCAATGAAATAATTAGCTCTACCTGTGGATCTTTTCAAATGTGTTAGTGAGTAATGAATACACCAGTCTAGCAGCTAGGTGGTCTGGAAAACGTGAACTGTCAGTAGCTCTCGAGGACCGAGGTTGGCTACCCCTGGTCTATCTTATAATTTTATTAGCATGTGCTATTAATGAGGATTTTATTTTCAATCAAATAATTGCCAAAATTATTAAAAGATGACCAAGGTGCATCATCTATTTTTTTCTTCAAACCAACGTCTAAACGTTAAACTGTTAAAACAAAGTAACGCACTAATATCATTTATCGATGTGTTATCTCTATTTTATTCATTATTTCTACACCTATTAAAAAAACTAAGGGGCAGATTTACTAGACATTGGGATCAGAAACTAGATGATGATCATTGGCTTTGAACGATATTATTCAAATGGCGATTGCGATTACTGCGAAACCACGCTGATTTAGTAATACTTTTGCCCTTTGAAATCCATCGGCAGCTTTGTAAATTTGATGTATATTGAATCTACCCTTGAGTGTTTTTATTGTAAATAATATTTCTGAAAAACTTAAAATAGTTGAAATTGATGGTTGTTATTAGAGATGAATGGTTCGGTTTCTCCAAATTAGCGGAAATTCTGATTAGTTCAGATTTATCTTATTGTCTATCCAAAACACGTGAGCTCCGTATAGCCAATATGATGGCATTTTTGAGATCCAAAAAAAACCCATAGTAAACCAAAACCGCTTATCTCTAATAGTTATTTTTACAAATCATAGGTATAGGATTATTTATCCGGCAAGCTTTATAGGGTTTTCTGAATAAAATTTTCTCACACTGGCCCAGTAATTCTCCTACTAAATTGTTTAACAGTGCTCCTCGCAGTGATTCCAAAAAGAAGCACCAAATGGTCATGCTGGCATATTTGTAATCTTATTACTACATCATGTCTTCTTTTTTGTACAGTATTATTTTTGTTTTTAGGACTTTTAGAGACTTCCTAAAAATGAGAAGCCATAGTTGTAAACCAAATGAAACTTTTTTTTCAATTTATGAGTAGTTTACAACCACAAAATAAAAATTTTGGAACTGTATGAAAGCTCAGAATCAAATGTGCAATTTACAGTACATTGAATTCAATAGGAACTTTCAGTTGTGCATTAAGACATATACATTTGTGATTTTAAATAATATCGTAAGCACCAAACTAATGTCCTAAGAAAGGAAAAAATGTGAATAATAAATAAATGGACAAAGCTTTGTTCCATCGTACCTGATCCAGGACCTCTAAGGTTGCCAAGTCATCCACATCATTCTGGTTGGGTGTCATAGAATCTCTGAAGATGCCTTTCTTGGTATGAATCCGCTCATGCCTAAACAGCAAAGAAAATAAGTAATAAAATTGTCTTCCAAAAATGTAAGCTCCAGCAATTCCAGAACAGTGAGTTAGTAGGGGAATATTTCAGACAGCAGAGCAAAGTAATTCATTTTTCAGTAGTTTGACAGGGAAGTAAATGAAGAATTTGAATTTGCTTTGAGTTGTTTGCATAGCATAATCTTTAGTTTGCTCACCTATAGCAGTATGGTGAGGACCTACGCCAAAGAATGAGGCCTCATTTGCAGTCAAATTATATACAGGGGCCTGTGTCAGCTGTGTCATGGTAACAGAATATGCTTTGAATAAACACAAAACGTCAAAATGTTAACTTTGCAAAATACCCACTTTTGTCAGTTACAGCTGAGTCTATTTCAGGAGACTCCTTTATCTTTGGTGGTTTACTTCTCAGCAAACTCACTACAGTATAAGCCAATAGGATATCTGGAGAAAATTATTTAGCTATATGTCATGTAACAGAGTCCCAGTATGCTATGCAAAAACTGCCGCTATGTAGCTGTCATTGGATCAGGGCGCAACAATATATTTTGCAAAGTTAAAGGGTTGCAGCAATTTAGTGTGCCTTTTTATTCTTTTTATGGTTTATGTTTATATGTCATTTATGTTTTACCAAAATCATGCCATTATGTTTTTATCATGTAATACTTTGATTTCTACAAACGACTTATAATATTTACATTATGTTTTCTTTCTTAGCTACGAAGTTGTCCTTACTAGAAAGAACAGTTTGCAACATTTTAACTTGTTTATCCATGACATTATGGTTTTGTATTATTGAAGTACATTGTATTATAATAAATTATGTTTTTCTTGACATTATTATTGTTGGGCATTTCTTGCTAACACATAGCTCAGTTTACAAGTGAGTAATGGAATCTGTTCCATTAAAATTAATGAGCAGTCCTTAATGGTTAGCTCACTGCATTCGGCAAGTAAGGAATTTGAACCAACCTATGTGTCATAGACACAATTACTAATAATACCATTTCAGCGCCATGCAAATCTTGCTTTCCTATATACCAGTAACTGCCAGGCAGGGTATAGAACACACAACCTGGCTGTAAGGTGACCAAATGGAGAAGAGCAGTACATCGAGAAGGAGGAAGAGGAGGGGGAGGAGACAGTACATAGCACTTAAAACTAACTTACAGGAAAAAATGACCAGTAAATAATGAAAAATAGTTTTGTTTTGACTAAGAAACACTACAGTGCCTACCAGACACTCAGCAATAGAATAACACTGTGATTATATTTATATGGTAAAAGGCTTTTGGCCTCCTGTCATATCTTGTGCACTGCATTCTGCTCTGCCGTCAATGGAAAAAGAAGCAACAAACACTACATTCTAGTAGGGATGTCCAGGAATGATGATGTTTGTCCATGCAAGATGACGTTTTGCCTCTTTCTGAGTTCCGTTTTTTTGGAGGGAAAAATCCGAACTCAGCGTGCAAACTCGAACCTATCCGAGCCTGCACATCCCTACATTCTAGTAACTCCAATGGAATGCTCACATATGTCAGAAGAAAGCTAACAAACTCATACTGTATGCCTGGGCTTATTCTAGTTGATTTTCATTGTTTAACCCATATTTCATTAAGTTAAACCAGTATTATGGATCAGTCTGTATACAGCCGTTGGTTTATTTTTTATTTATTTTCCCCCATCTCTTTTCCCTCTCCTCCCTACATCTCTTTCTAATTCTGGCCTATCCCATCTCTGTCTCTCTCTATCCTCCCCTACCCCATTTTCCCTGTCTCTCTTTACCCCTCTTCCCCATCTCTCTCTTTATTGTTTCTGTCCCATTTCTCTTTCCTCCTGTCTCTCTCTCTCTCTCTCTCTCTCTCTCTCCACCCGTGTCCTATCTCCACCTCTTTTCTCTCTTCCCCATTCTCAGTTCCATGCTGGGATCCTGAGAGATTGGTCACACTGCAGCAGGACAGAGCATGAGACACTAGCACTATGTAACGCCTAGTTGGCTCTCTAGGGGAAAAGGGCAGAAGGAGGAGATGGCACCAAGAAAGGAGGAAGGACCGTGTGTCCTGACTTTGATTGTCAGGGACAGATATTTTAACACACTATATAATTGATAAATAAGCAAAATGTACAGATGGTCTTATTAAATAACATATGCTATATGCGGTTGTGACCATTGGAAGCTGGAGAAGGGTTAGGTATAGAAATCAATGGTTCAAAGCATAAAAGGTTCTCATTTGATGGTTTCCTGCCATCAATGGAAAGAAACAATGACACCATTGATAAAGAGACTATTGATGACAAACCCTTTGATGGAAAACCTTACAGCAGACTGCCCTAATTTAACGGACATACATTAATAACCACTAATTAACTCCACCCTGTTGCTGAATTTGGCCCCTTTCTTAATTGACCCATTACCCCACTTAGCCATACCCACTTCCCTGAATGGCCCACCATGTCCCACAGTATAGATACTAGGTATCTGATTGAAACAATCAATGTTTTTTACCAATAGTTCCATGCCATCAATGTAAATCACTGATGGCATCATCGATGCAGACCATTGATGTTGAACCCTTTGATGGCCATCCTAAGTTGCATGCCATCTCCTCCACAGCCTCAAAACAAAAAAATTTCTTATCGGAGCTCTTTTCACTGGGGTTCAGTGTATACCCAGCTACAGAAAAAAATCATATTAATGAGACTTTATTTAATGCAGCATGTAATTATTAAACAAATTCCAATTACAGTACTTCCTGCAGCACATTCACTTATTGTAGGAGTGAGTTGTTTACCTCTTCTTCTCCATTATCCCCATTTGCTGGTGGATATCTATGAATTCCATTAGCTGCTTTTGAAGTGCTCTTTCATTCTCTTTAATTTGTCTAATAAAAGCATGTTCTAAGAGATCACAAACCATGGGGCGTTTTTCAAAATCTTTGGCTAGGCACCTGAAAATCATGAAAACGGGAAAATAGAATTATTACAACATAAGTTTTAACTTTGTAGATAATAAAAAGGCTGTAAAGTAATAAAAACTAGACATATATAAAACATTTGCACGTTAATACTTTGAAACCCATTTAATTAAAGTGTAAATTTACTAAACAATACTGACAATATATGTGCTTCACAAATTTTGCTCACACACTTTTTTTTATATCACAGTAGTAAATAAATTTACTTGGCACCTGGCGGGTTACCTCAGGTGCTCCACCCCCACAGGAGCTGCACTCCTCCCATCCCCATCCCCCTCCCATCGCCCTATACTTACCCCTCGGCCCTCATTAAGCTGTGACGTGCAAGTGCCACAGCCGTGATTAGGTCATTACACAAATATGCATGATTACCTAACTAATATCATGCTCCAATTTTATAATAAAAGACTGTAACAGAATCTTACACAAATGGATAAACGTGCTTAATACTGTATGTATTTGTCAGTTCTTTACGGTTTGCAACTTACTTTTCGAATTAATATGATTCTAAATAACTGTAGAAATCTTTAATAGATTCTGGGCTATTTCCGTTCCTGAGAATGAGACTGTGTCCTATTCTACATACAGTACTGTGTCAGTTTGGAGCGCTTACTTGTATGGGTAACATGTATTAGGCTAATAGAATTCCAAGAAAATAAAATTATGTAGGTGAAAAGGAATGGCGCTAATGCCTCAGATGGATGAAGAATATATATGTATCCCAATCAAGGATAAAGCAGAGAACAAAATTTATTTAAAACATATATATATTCCATAAAATCAAGATGGCATAAATATTGAGGTAACCGGAAAATAGCTTCTCACCATTAGACAAGACTGCGGTTGGCTTGATTCAAACAAAGCAAAATCCAAGAGGGCCCGGACAATGAAGCTCGGCACCACCGCAGAGAATGTAAAGTGTCCTGGCTTGCTGATAGTCAAAGGTTCCCTTGTAGCATGTAGTCCATAACACGTTTCGAATTGTGATCAATTCTTCTTCTGATGTGGATAACATGCTGTTCAGATTGTGGTAATATTTATACCCCCAAAAGTGATCTAATTGGGTACTCACAATTAATATTCAAATTTATTCCAAATCAATTTTCGCAGTCACCTAAACTGGAAGTGACACTTGCGGTCTACGCGGTGTGCTCCCGGTTTTCCTTGTAATTGGAGGTGACGTTTGGGCATAGCGCCTGTGTCACTTCCGGTGGCCGGAATTATACGTGTGGACCACAAGTGTCACTTCCAGTCTAGGTGACTGCAAAAATTGATTTTGAATAATATTGAATACATTTTGTTCTCTGCTGTATCCTTGATTGGGATACATATATATTCTTCATCCATCTGAGGCATTAGCGCCATTCCTTTTCACCTACTGTACATACAGTAATTTTAATTTATTTACTAGCCTGTGAAGTTGGTGTTTCCTTCAATAAGGTGTTTTAGGAGGCTGCTTATATCCAGTTTTGCGCAAAAGTATTGATTGCCCTTAATATTTTTGTAATAGAATTCTAAGCTCAATTTTACTACAGTCAGGGGACCTTTTTGTTATTAATCTTGACTGTTTTGTCCACAGATTTGAACAACATGTATCCAAAATACTCACATCAACACACAGTATTATCATTATTATTATTAGCATTATATTTATAAGGCGCCACAATATACCCCTGCACCGTACAGAGCAAAGATGTAATACAGGGAAAACAAAGTAACAAACTATCATACAGTAGATACATGATTATGAGGGACAACGCTGCAGGTGATTAGGGCGGCACTGTGGCACTGTGGGCAGGTGATTCGAGTCAAGCAGAAAGATTAGGCTTAGATAGTGAAAGGAGCAGCACACAGGGCCTAAGGCAGAGGTTGGTGCAGTGTCGGTCACAGATGCCATGTTCAAGAGGGATTTAAAAAGAAATCGCTGAGCAGCCCATGTAGCAATTGTCGGTGGTGCACCGATGGTGGAGTATCTGAAACCACGAGCAGAGTGCAGTCCATGGGCATGGAAAAATGGGCTTCTCAGGGCTTGCACAGTCCGTCGCATGCTAGTACACAAAAGGGAGGCTGAGACTAGCATTTGCATATTTATTATAGCTGCTGCCACAGCTGCGTATGCTTTAGCGTTCACCTCAGTATCGTGCCCGCAGTAATGATGTGAGACTGTCAATTCAAAATGGGAACATTGTGGACCCGATTCTGAGCTGAATGCACCCATGGCCACGTCATCTAGACGCCTCAAACAAGCATGGAAGTCGGGCTACACGCCATTGACAATCTCATGACACTCCCACGGGATGCATCAGTTCCGTGCAATCGCATTGTCTTCATCCAGTAGTCATCCAGAAATTCCCGTTACACGGAGTGATCTGATGACGAATGTATTGAATCGTCTGATATTTCAATCCCCGCCCGTGTGCATTTGCATGGTCCAGCTCATGTGAAGTCTGCGATGGCTACCGGCAGTCTACAGTATGTACAGTTTGCAGATATTCGTTGAATCTAAACAATTAAATAACACAAAATAGTATACCAGGCGCAATCTAAATAACCTGTTTATAAACTGTTAAAACTTTTATATACTTGCAGCACCCCAACGGGTAATACTGCGTTAACCAATGTATACCAAACAAAGAAACAGATGGTGAAACTATCACTAATGAGGGAGCCAATAATGAATACACCTGTGTAACAAATCTGTAAAACATGTACTGTTAGGAGTCCTTGAGGACTGGAGTTGGGAAATACTGCTTTAGCACATAAAACAAATAAAGCTTTAATGCCTAAAGCAATTTGTGCTTAGAAATAAGGAATAACTCCAATTACACTTATTTTACCACTTAGTTCTGAAAAATCATCAATGTTAAGGTTAAATTCACCTTCAAGTTACAGGAGATGTCCATCCAAAGGATACATTTACTATTAAACGTTCTTTTATCCACTACAAACTGACAGAAATCTGATTTAAGTGACCACTGATTCAGGAGATACTAACCTTGACCCACTCAAACCACTCCCTGATCTGCTCAAATTCCATCCAGATCAAAACATACAATGGACACAGTTACACACCTCTTTCTGGGCGGAATTCTCCGTTGGCCCTCTTTGCGGCCAATGGAGCTATTCAATTGTTGCTCCAGGGGAGTGCAAACTGAAATGGGCGAAAATTGACTCGTTTGGGCGCCCAAGTGGCACTTTTCACAATCGCGCCCAACACTTTGATCGGGGGTAACCGCTTTATGCGGATAAGCCTCTATGGGCGCGGTAATCGGCATTAATTGAATAGCACCCCGCGATCTCCCGTCACTTTAGATGGGAGTTCGGGCGCGCTAAAACATATGAATTGCACCCTCTGAGTCTAAAAGTTTGGGCAGCCATACAAAAATCAGAGAGATATTGCTGGGAGATCTGTCTTGTGTCTGTACACACTGTAAACTCACAGGCATAAATACATTTAAAAATAAATGCTATTTTTCCACATCAGCAGTCTGGCACAGACTCAGAGCTGCATGGAAGCCCCATTTCTTTCCTTCCCTTACAGCTCTCACTGGCAGCTTGGCTCCCACACAACCTCTCTTCCAAACTGTTCTCAGGTAAAGAACTATAACTGTCACAGCAATGAAGATATATAAATTAAGGCTTGCATGCAATCCTCTCTAGAGCCCTGGCTGTCAGCACCCAGAGGCCAGGATGGGGGACGAGGGAACCCACAAGTTGAGGAAGGCTCTTTCCACCAGTCTGTAGCATTAAACTTTTCACCAGAGCCAATGGTGATGCAAAAAAAATTAAATTATCCAACAATTACACCAGATTCTCATATTCTCCAACATTTATATAACTACATTTGAGACTAACGTAAATTTCAAAGTGCTGTACAATCTGGGAGAAACACTCACCTACTGATTTGAATAGTTTTATTTAAACGTCACCACAATTTGCTTGCAGTAAAAAAATACCACATTCTTGCTTTAGTTTGCATCACATAATTTGCATCCATGGAATAAATATGCAGACATGCAAACAGTTATAGCCATAACACAGGGTATGCAGAAGTCTACAAGAGCTTGCTTTTCTAACATATTAATGACACCTTGGGATAACCCTGGTTTGAGAATCATCATCTGTTGCTTGTAATCTTGTGCACATTTTATTACAAATACTGTACATTTAGCAGACTGTACATTTTATAGGATTGAAATCCCATGTTCTTAAAATGCTGTCGCCATACTTTTGGGACAATAATATGATAAGTTCAATCAAATCTGCAGATGTAACGTGATAGTTATTTCTGAAGCCCTTTAATCTCAAATAGTTCTTGCTTCATTTTTAAGTGCCAAATACAAAATAAATGATAGGAGCCACTAATTCTGCTCTCAGCCATAGCAGGGCGCTTCCACACATTGTGCTGGCTGTCGATGCCCACCCTCCCACGCACAGGAGTGAGACCTGCCAGGCACTTCTACAAGCAGCAGTGTGCCCTTCCAGGCACTCCAGAAGTGTAAGGCATTTGCTACTTAGTCAGCAATGGTGCCATCCCGTCGGCCTTCCACCCTTGGTTGTAGCACCGGTAGTAATGGCTCTGATTCAGTATGTGTCATGTATATTACAAGCAGGGCTGCCACCAGATCTGCCAGTCCCAGGTACAGGTAGGGGGGCATGGCCAACCCAGGGAGGTTGCCAACGGTAGCTTAACGCATCCACACTAACACTGCTGGGTCAAATCCGACAGTGTGAATTCCGCCACTAATAATTAGTGGTGGGATCAGCTGTGATATCACAGGTACAGCTGCTTTTTGGAGCAGCCATAATCAAAACCAGAGCAATATTGAATTGCTTCAGTATTTTAGTATCCCCCACCACAGCCTTCGTCAAGTTGGATACTTACTTATTGGCCCTTGATAATGAAAAGGCCCCTAAAGGAAAAGTGTGCTGTTAGGTTTAATATGGGCTTCCCAATTACAGTAAGTGGCTAATGGTGAACTGCAGTGTGTATCTACTGTATTTACATCTACTGTACCTTATTTTATTGGAAAGGGTAATAACTGTCTTTTTCCCACCTAAGCCTCCTGTACCACAGGCATTCTTCTGTTTGGAGCCAGAGAATCAATCCATTTCTTGATCTACATCTGCATAAACAGATCTTTCTCTCCTAAAGTGGGGGATATTTATCAAAGCTTGGAAAGAGATAAAATGGAGAGATAAAGTGCTAATGAATCATCTTCTGTCATTTTCCAGGCTGTGTTTAAAAAAATGACAGGGGATAATTGGTTCGTACTTTCTCTCTCTCCACTTTACCTCCCTCCATCTCCTCCAAAGTGTTATTTGCAATAATAAAGTGCTTATTGTAGATCAACTTGGAATAAATCAGCCTTACATGAGTACTTACTTGTTAATAAAGTCATTAAACTCTGCTGACCACAGTTCTGGCTGACGCAGTGTTGGCGGTGGGTTTCTGAAATAATAACTTTGATTATTATGATAAATATCTAAACATTTTTAATGTTTAATAACTAAAGTATTTATCTTATAAATTAGGAAATCATACATGTACTGTACTTTTTTTAGGTAGCACTAAAGATAGCTATTACTAGAGGTCAATACAATATAAGCAGTTAGAAAATACTGATGTTGTGGGGTAAGTAGCTCAGTAGATTAGGGTCAGTGGTGCTGTGATTAGGTGCAGAATTAGAGTCCACACATTGTATTCCAGTAAAAATAAATGAAAATGGTGCTTTACTTCCAGTATGGAAACCAGTAAACAGAATTAAAAAATAATAAATGCCTAGCCCTCTCTAAGGCCACTAGTTCACTTCTTGAACCCTCTCTATAGAAGCAGCTAGTCTGCATAAAAGTCTCTCACAGTCTCTGAGATTGGTGGTCCTTCCTGCCACATGCAGGACTGGACACTGACCTCCTAGCCTGGTATAGCTTCCTTAGTTTGTTGGCTGTCGCCTCTCACCAGGACAGTGTCAGAGGTATAGGGATCTCCCTGCCTCCTTGCAGGTATGATCCTGACCACCTGGTCTGGTTCACTCACACTGCAGCCACACCTGGACTATCCGACTGTGTCCACCAACAGCCTCACCTGGGCTCTGGTCATATGGCAGCCATTAGGCATCTTCCCACAATGGTTTTCTACTCTGTGGGTGGATCTGTCCTGTCCAATACAGAATCTGCTGCTCACCAGCACCATGATACTGCCACAATAATCATACACACAGTAGTCATAGAATGCACACATAATAAACCTGTTTATGTAAAATGTATGTAAATGTGTGTCCATTTAACATGGATGCAGAACAGTTAATGTAAAATGATTCTATCCTTTGCTAGAGCGATGTAAAACCTCATGTATACCACATTAGCAAGAACGGCTTATTCATAGATATTCAGCTTCTCTAATACATGAAAAATAGTTTATTTACGGTACTGTAGTTGTCCCATTAATGGAAATGTAAAATAATGTATGTTTATTTGTATTGAGTTGCATAGAAATTAAGATATGTGCAACCTTAAACCTAGCATATAGATGTGTCATGTGCAAAGTTGACTCAATCATCATCATTAAAAGGACAACTCCAGCACCTAATTCAAGTAAGTTCAAAATGTACATCTTATAGCTAATGCATTTAAAAATATGTGTAAGTCCACAGAAGCATCTCAAAGGGGTGTTTTTAATCTGCATATGCACACTCTTACTGTGTTAACACTGCCTGGTTCCCCACTCCAAGAATAAGGGGTCACAAAGGCAAGATACATGCAACTCTAAATACAAATACATGTGCAGTATGTTCATTTTTCACCAAGGTATGGCTGTACTGTACACCAATCAGCCATAACATTAAAACCACTGATAGGTGAAGTGAATACGATTAATTATATTGTTACAATGGCACCTGTCAAGAAACTGATGTGTTGGAAGCAGGAAATATGGGCAAGCGTAAGGATCTGTGACTTTGTCAAGGGCCAAATTGTGATGGTTAGACAACTGGGCCAGAGCATCTCCAAATTGGCAGGTCTTGTGGGGGTGTTCCCGGTATGCAGTGGTTAGTACCTACCAAAAGAGGTCAAAGGAAGGACAAAGGTGAATGGTCCACAGGGTCAAAGGCACTCAAGGCTCAGTAATACACCTGATGAGTGACAGTTAGCCCGTCTGGTCCAATCCCACAGGAGAGCCACAGTAGCACAAATTGGTGAAAAACTTGCAGCTGGCTATGATTGAAAGGTGTCAGAACACAAGGTGCATTATGGCTTGCTGCTTATGAGGCTGCGCAGCAGCAAACTGGTCAGAGTGCCCATGGTGACCCCTGTCCACCATTGAAAGCACCTACAATGGGCATATGAGCATTAGAACTGGATCATGGCGCAATGGGAGAAGGTGGCTTGGTCTGATGAATCATGTTGTCTTTATATCATGTGGATGGCCATGGCATGTGCATCATTTACTTGGGGAAGAGGTGAAACCAGGATGCACTATGGGAAGAAGGCAAACTGGTGGAGGCAGTGTGATGCTCTGGGCAATGTTCTGCTGGGAAACATGTCCTGGCATTCATGTGGATTTTACTTTGACACATACCACCTACTGTACCTACAGTCAGGTGCATAAATATTGGGACATTGACAGAATTTTCATATTTTGGCCTCTATTCACCACCACAATGGCTTAAAAATGAAACAAACAAGATGTGCTTTAACTGCAGACTTTCAGATTTAATTTGAGGGTAATTACATCCAAATCAGGTGAACGGTGTAGGAATTACAACGGTTTCTATATGTGCCTCCCACTTTTTAAGGGGCCAAAAGTAATGGGACTATCAACTCAAAAGCTATTTCATGGACAGGTGTGGGCTATTCCCTCGTTATTTCATTATCAATTAAGCAGGTAAAAGATCTGGAGTTGATTCTAGGTGTGACATTTGCATTTGGAATCAGTTGCTGTCGACTCTCAATATGAGATCCAAAGAGCTGTTACTATCAGTGAAGCAAGCCATCATTAGGCTGAAAAATCAAAACAAACCCATCAGAGAGATAGCAAAAACATTAGGTGTGGCCAAATCAACTGTTTGGAACATTCTTAAAAAGAAAGAACGCACCGGAGAGCTCAGCAACACCAAAAGACCACGGAAAACAACTGTGGTAGATGACAGAATAATTATTTCCATGGTGAAGAAAAACCCCTTCACAACAGTTGGCCAAATCAAGAACACTCTCCAGGAGGTAGGTGTATATGTGTCAAAGTCAACAATCAAGAGAAGACTTCACAAGAGTGAATATAGAGGGTTCACCACAAGATGTAAACCATTGGTGAGCCACAAAAACAGGAAGACCAGATTAGAGTTTGCCAAGCAACATCTAAAAAAGCCATTACAGTTCTGGAACAACAGCCTATGGACAGATGAGACAAAGATCAACTTGTACCAGAGTGATGGGAAGAGAAGAGTATGGAGAAGGAAAGGAACTGCTCATGATCCAAAACATACCACCTCATCAGTGAAGCATGGTGGTGGTAGTGTCATGGTGTGGGCATGTATGGCTGCCAATGGAACTGGTTCCCTTGTATTTATTGATGATGTGACTGCTGACAAAAGCAGCAGAATGAATTCTGAAGTGTTTTGGGCAATATTATATGCTCATATTCAGTCAAATGCTTCAGAATTCATTGGACGGTGCTTCACAGTGCAGATGGACAATGACCCGAAGCATACTGCAAAAGCAACCAAAGAGTTTTTTAAGGCTAAAAAGTGGAATGTTATGCAATGGCCAAGTCAATCCCCTGACCTGAATCCGATTGAGCATGCATTTCACTTGATGAAGACAAAACTGAAGGGAAAATGCCCCAAGAACAAGCAGGAACTGAAGACATTTGCAGTAGAGGCTTGGCAGAGCATCACCAGGGATGAAACCCAGCGTCTGGTGAAGTCTATGCGTTCCAGACTTCAGGCTGTAATTGCCTGCAAAGGATTTGCAACAAAGTATTAAAAAGTGAAAGTTAGATTTAGGATTGTTTAGTTTGACCCATTACTTTTGGCCCCTTAAAAAGTGGGAGGCACATATAGAAACCGTTGTAATTCCTACACCGTTCACCTGATTTGGATGTAATTACCCTCAAATTAAATCTGAAAGTCTGAAGTTACAGCACATCTTGTTTGTTTAATTTCAAAGCCATTGTGGTGGTGAATAGAGGCCAAAATATGAAAATTCTGTCAATGTCCCAATATTTATGCACCTGACTGTAAATATTATTGCAGACCAAGTGCACCCCTTCATGGCAATAGTATTTCCTGATGTTTGTGGCCTCTTTCAGCAGGATAATGCACCCTGCCAGACTGTAAAAATTGTTCAGGAATAGTTAGAGAAACAAGACAAAACATTCAAGGTGTTGACTTGGCCTCCAAATTCCTAGATCTCTATCTGATCGAGCATCTGTGGAATGTACTGGAAAAACAAGTGTGGACCATGGAGATCTGCTGCAAATATCTTGGTGCCAGATATCACAAGACACTTTTAGAGATTTTGTGGAGTCCATGCCTCAACGGGTCAGAGATGCTTTGGCGGCACTGGGGTGGCCTATACAATATTAGGCAGGTGATTTTAATGTTATGGATGAACAGTGCATATGAAATATAATACTGTAGCTCTAAAACAGGCATCTTATTTTTAATAAATGTACTTTTTATGCATGAATATCATTATGTCTGCCTAAACATCTTACAGAAAGTAAAGTTTTAAAAAGGAGAAGTGTTTAAGTACCTTGGTATTTTAAAAAGTGCTCTCATCGGATGCAAGTCAGCTAGTGGGGGATCACCATCCCCTAGTTCTATGGCTGTAATGCCTAAAGACCAGACATCACATCTTGAGTCATAGGTTGTATCCACTTGTTGCTCACATGCAATCACCTAGCAAAACAAAAATAATCCCTACTGTTTTAATATGTATAATAGAACTCTGGCTACAGAATATTTAATGTATTTGTAAACAATTAGCAACTGTAACAGTTTCTATTATATGTACTTTCATATGGATAACTTGTCGCTGAAACCAGGGGCGTATCTATAATGGGTACAGGGTGTGCGGGGAACATGGGCCCCTGGGTCCAGGGGGGCCCAACACCGCACACCCTGCACCCGTAGAATTACTTATCTCTCTGGAGTCCCACTTCGGCGCGGGGGTCTGGCGCTGTAAAACGACAGGAAAATAGCCGCGGTAGCCATTTTCCCATCATTTGCGCATGCGCAGTACAGGGAAAATTACCACCGTGGCCATTTTCCCGGTGACCTGTGCATACACTATAGACTCTGGGCACACTGTAGTGCCCAGCGTCTATAACTCCGGTGCTAGCTGCGCACAGCTCAGTGCCGGTGGAGAGGAGGGTTCCCGTGTTGGAGACTGCACACGGGTCCCCTCCTCTCTAGAAACGCCCCTGGCTGAAACAGTAATATTTTGAATGTTTCCAGATGCTTATTTTATTACTAGTGATCAGTTATCACTGCAGGTAGAGTGTATATTCTGTCTACTGCCAGGGAATGCCCATGGCTCTTTTAAAGGGAATTGCCTTAAAGGGACACTAACTAGGTGCATTTATATTTGCAGTTGCACGCATGCAAAGTTAAACGCATCTTGTAGTGTACCCATCCCGTATTCTTAAATTTAGGGGTAAATTTACTAAGAATTGTGTTTGGTCGAGTTTTTCTGTTTTTAAACTCGATTTGACTCGCTGAATCTCGGGTGATTTTAGGCTTCTAAAACACTGAAATTTACCAAGGATCGTGTTTTGCTTAGAGCGTGTTTTCCAATGGTGTATCTGATCGAGATTTCTCACCCCAGTTTGCAGTGTCTGACCGCAGCCAAATACTCCCGAACATGTAGCCTGCACATATCAGTGAGATATGCGAAGGCTGCTTGTGTCTTTTAACTGTAAAAAAAAGGGATAATTAAATAAAAAATTACGTAGGGTCCCCCCAAAAAAACCATAATCAGCCCCGGGTCACTCAGCCTGTCCTGGTTCCTAAAAATAAGGGGAAAAAATAAGTAGGGTTACCCTGTATTTTAGGAACCAGCTCTGGGCTGCTGAGCCTGTCCTGGTTTTAAAAATAGGGGGGGGAAATTGCGTAGGGGTCCCCCTATTTTTAAAACCAGCACTGGGCTCAAATCCGGCTTGGGTGTAATGCCACAGCCAGGGGACCCTTTCAGCCAAAGCATTAGCACTTCAAGCTGGTCAGCCCAAGCCGGGGATCTTGGGAGATGGGGACCCCCCAATAAAGGGATCCCCCCTCTCCAAGCTCTACAGTGAAACATCCCAGTTCCTCTGGCAATTAATTCACTTAGAAGCACCTTGATAAAGCATATGCAGTAGTATAATGCAGTGGGTAGAGGAGGACACATAATAACAGTACAAAGATAGTGCAGATTTCCTTGTAAAACAGGAATTTTAATTTTACAGATTGCACTAACAAATTAGAAGATAAAAGCATTTACCTGAAGTCAACAGATGGATGAGCCGCGCGTGGCTCATCCATCTGTGGACTCCTGGTACAAGCAGCGCTGATGGTGTGTCCCCCTTGGTGGATCTGATTATCCAGCTTAAGGTTCCTACCATCCCTTCTGAACATCTGGAGCTAGGGGAGTACGTCTGTTGATGCCTGTAGCTGTTTGCCAATGGAGAAATGTTTTATGCCTTTATCATCTCAGGTACATACTTTTATCTTCTAATTTGTGTGCAACCTGTAATTACATTCACTGTTTTACAAGGAAATATGCACTATCTTTGTACTGTTTTTATGTGTCCCCCTCTACCCACTGCATTATACTACTGCACAGAGCCGTAACTAGATTTTTTGGTACCCTGTGCCAGAGAAAGCATTGGCGCCCCCATTTAAATGTGGACATAAGATAGTGCACCTGAAAAAGGGCCATGGCCATATGGGGAAGGGCCAGGAAAGAGATAGGGGTGGCCAGGAGATGCTGGGGGTAAAAGAAGAGGAAGCTACAAGTGAGAATGATAATAAACAGGAAAATAGACAGGCCCAAAAAGTGCCCCCAGCCCTGCAGTGTCCTGTGTCATGGCATTGGTTGCACTAACCTAGTTACGGCCCTGCTACTGCATATGGGAGGGAGGACTCTGGGCCTGATTCAGAGCCGCTCGTAAACGGCCGCCCGTTCGCTCCGAGCGATGTTCGCACATCTGCACATGCATAGGGGTCGTAATGCGCATGCGCCAACCAGTCATTGCAGTCGGAAATCGAGCGCTTGCAAAATAGCGAGTGCCTGCTAATTTGAGTGACAGGATGAGGCCTTTGTGGGTGGCAACAGGGGACGGTGCTTGAAAACGGGGAGTGGAGATCCGAACGCAGGCGTGCCAAACGGTCAAAACGGGCATTTTAAGGGTGTGCATAATTAACAAAGCAGCGCCATCGACCACATCGCTTGGTTGTTTCTTAGCTTGAACTGTTCGCATGATTGCGGTAGGAAAATCCTACCACAAGCACTTTCGATGTACTCGATTAATCAAATAAATAGCGGAGATGACGTAGGATGCGAGCGGCCAGGGGGCATCTTTACAAAATAGCGAGCGCATGTTTCGTTCGCTCGCTCAGACATAGAGGCGTCAACAGACCGCAAAGAGCGAGCGCTCAATTTAAATAGCCGGCCCCTTTTTCTGAACGAGCGAGCGCAAATAGCGTCCGGCTCTGAATCAGGCCCTCTGTCTATTACAGATTTATCAAGGTGCTTCTAAGTGAATTAATTGTCTGAAGAACTGGGATGTTTCACATGAAGTTTTGGGAACCCCTGTGATTCAACCACCTTATTAGAAAAGGATTGAGTGGTTATTTGAATATTCGACAGTGATTACAGCTTTTATTATACATGCTTTACACTATGGTGTTTCTATATGCTAACATGGTACTTGGAGAGCGCTTTTAAGATTTATATATCTATTTATGAATTTCCTAAACCTTTGGAGTATATTTGGGTGTCTAAGCTTGTATACATTCTCCAGCTGCATTCCACGTTTAATTGTGCATGTTATTCTGAGCTTTTTTTGCATTAGTAGAACTACAGGTGCCAACGTGCCTGCCCTTTGGCACTTGTGGAACTATAAGTGCCAGCAAGCAGTCAGCACCCGTACCACCGCTGTAAAAAAAAAAGTTAAAAAAACCACAAGACACACACACCGTAGTAAGTAAAATGTTATTACATACCTACCTACCACACTCACACATACTTACCTGTTCTGTCCCCTTGACCAGTAGAAATCCACGGGTGTACCTGTTAAAAAAAAATCCTATACTCACCTAAGTCCTTGCGCTGGTCTCCGTAGCATCCATGGGTCTTAGCAGCATAACAAACCGACACCCGGACCAGAACGGACTGTAGTGATGTATGTGTGACCACATACATCGCTACCCGGCTACTGACTGCACATCCCATGTGGAAACTGTCAGGAGCCAGAGGCGGCAGCCAATCAGCTACCGCTAACTGTAGAGCGGCTGCTGATTGGCTGCCGGCTTCGGCACTGTCTCTCTGTATTACATACTGTTACCGCTGTTACCACTGACAACCACTGTTATCCTGCATAAACCTCCAAACCTGCTTAAGGGTAAACTGTCTGGACTAACCTCCTTTTCACATATCAACAGATTCCTCCTCAGTATAAGTATATGCTTTTGTTGATACACAATTAACTCTTGTAGAGCACAACACAGTGATTACATAAATGACAGTGTTTAAAGACATACTGAAAGAACAAATAATACCCAACCTCAGGTGCCATCCAGAAAGGGGTTCCTACAGATGTATTCCGACAGAGACGGGTATTTGTCAGTTGAGCTGATACACCTGTAATATAGTTATATGTAAAGAATGTTAATGGACAGTATATTTAATGTTCAATTTACACAGTACTGTAAGTAAACTGCTACTCCACAGTGTATTGTAGGATCCATGCTAAGAACGCTATGTTTGATCTCTGGAGCAGCCTTCCTAAAAATATTTCATTTTGACTGTTTCATAATATTTATTTTCACCTAAAATGTATCTTCCATATACAGGAATCACTAAATGATACAATATGCATTGTAAATACAATCTGTAGGCAGTGTATTCGTCACCCATTTACTGATATATGGATATCAGTAAATGGGTGACGAATACACTGCATCTTAATATGCACAATCCTGTTCTTGGAAATAAATCACATATTATTTTCTACATTATAGGCAGCACAATGGCATAGTGGTTAGCATTTCTGCCTCACAACACTGAGGTTATCATTTAAATTCTCAAACATATCTGTGGAGTTTGAATGATTTCCCCTTGTCTTGGATGTGTGTGTTTGTGCACTTGTGTGTTAGGGAATTTAGACTGATATGAAATTAAATTAATTATCATAATAATAATTTAACTGCGGCTCCGGTTTCTGAGAGATTCGCTTCTATTTCTTCCAGCAGGAATGTTAGGTTGACATTGAAAAATGCATTGTATCTTTATGCTTCATATCTGAAAATTCCAGATTTGGGGGTAGATTTACTAAAGCTTACAAATATTAAAAGTGGTGCTGTTGCCCATAGCAGCCAATCAGATTATAGCTATCATTTCTCCATTGCATTCTAGAAAATGTTAGACAAAAACTGATCTACCCATTGGGGTGTTTTTACGAAGTGTCTGATTGTAAAACCCGACGCTTCTGAATGTGTTTATTTATGTCCAATATTAAAAGGGCCAATGCTTTTACTAGCTGTGTCTTGCTAATAAAAGGATTGCCTTTTTAAAAAATGGGAATAAACACTATCAGAAGCGTAGAGTTTTACAAACTGAAGTTTCGTAGATAAACCCCTTAGTGATCTTTAAAGGGCATTAATTTGGGGATTAATATTGGTTTCCCATAAACTATAACTGCTTCAAACATTTCAATTTATTTTTTTATTTTTTTCGCTTTACAGGGATTAATTGAAAGGTGTAGTGCCCTTATTGAATATTGTAAAGTGCTGCTTAGATGTGAGAAGAGATGAAGCAGTTTGGTGATAGTTCACAAGATCTGCAGAGTCAGCGATTTAAAGATACAGTATAGTACCTGTACTGCTTTGGTTTTGCCATTGCAACAACTATAATCCCAATCCAAGACGTGTAATTTATTAGGAGAGCTATGTATATGTGTAAGAGGAATGGTGGTTTTACTGTGTTACATTATATTATATTACTGTACTACTGTACACTATGTCGAAATATTTGTTGTAAGATATTTTATGAATCTAGAATATTACCTTATTATTTACATGTCACAAGCACTGTTTATATTGCCAACTGTTACTAATATATATATATATATATATATATATATATTAGGGGTGAGCGGGTTCGGATTTCTGAAATCTGAACCCCCCCGAGCCCCCCCGATCCGTGGCCGATCCAAGTCAGGCTCGACTTTTCCCGCCTGACTCGGATCTGAAATCGAGGCAAAACTTCATCATCCCGCCTTCCGAGTCTCGCGGGTTTTGGATCCTATATAAGGTACCTGCGTCTGCTCCATTTTCTCACTCGACTGTGGACAGTGAAGAGGGAGGGTGGGAGTTAGGGCTGGCTGGGCTGTGTAGAGTAGTGTAGTGTAGTGCAGAGTAGTGTTGTGCTGTGCTGTGCTGCGCTGTGCTGCTGTTGTCCACTACTTCAAAGTCCATAGGGGCTGGCTGTGTTGTGCTGTGCTGCTGTTGTTAATAGGGGCTGTGTCCACTACTTCAAAGTCCAAAGGGGCTGGCTGGACTGTGTTGTGCAGTCAGTTCTCCATAGGGGCTGTGTCCACTCCAAAGTCCTGTGCAGTGTCCCAGTCCTAAAGGGGTGCTGTAGTGTTGTCCAGGGGGTGCTCTGTCCATCAGGGGTGCTCCCCCCAAGTGCTAAAAAAATAATATTTTTTGTGTGTTTGTGAATTGTGTGCGCAGTAGCCGCACGTGCATCAACAAAGTAGTGCCAAGCGTGCGCCTGTGTCATAAGTAAAGGGCCGGCTGGCTTGACCGTGAAAGAGTGCTGTAACCCACAAAGTACACTCCAGTCCAAACCCCCAAAAAATTATTTTCTGTGTTTGTGAATTGTGTGCGCAGTAGCCGCACGTGCATCAACAAAGTAGTGCCAAGCGTGCGCCTGTGTCATAAGTAAAGGGCCGGCTGGCTTGACCATTAAAGGGTGCTGTAACCCCCAAAGTACACTCCAGTCCAAACCAAAAAAAAAATTATTTTCTGTGTTTGTGAATTGTGTGCGCAGTAGCCGCACGTGCATCAACAAAGTAGTGCCAAGCGTGCGCCTGTGTCATAAGTAAAGGGCCGGCTGGCTTGACCGTTAAAGGGTGCTGTAACCCCCAAAGTACACTCCTGTCCAAACCAAAGAAATATATATTTTCTGTGTTTGTGAATTGTGTGCGCAGTAGCCGCACGTGCATCAACAAAGTAGTGCCAAGCGTGCGCCTGTGTCATAAGTAAAGGGCCGGCTGGCTTGACCGTTAAAGGGTGCTGTAACCCCCAAAGTACACTCCAGTCCAAACCAAAAAAAAATTATTTTCTGTGTTTGTGAATTGTGTGCACTGTGGCTGCGCGTGCATCAATAAAGGAGCAGCGCCAAGCATGCGCCTGTGTCCCATAAGTAAAGAGCCGGCTGGCTCATTTCTTAAAGGGTGGTGTAACCCACAAAGTGCACTACTCTCCAGCAAAAATAAAAAAATATTTTCTGTGTTTGTGTGCGCCTTAGCCGCACGTATATATCAATATAACATAAATGGAGGACCAAACTTTCTCCGATAAAAATAAAATAGGGAAAGATCAAGAACCACTTCCTCCTAGTGCTGTTGCTGCTGCTGGGAGTTGTTCATCATCCCAGAGAGGAAGTAGGAACATCACTACTTTTACTAAACAATTGACCCTCCAACAGTCCCTAGCGATGAGAATGAAGTATGACAGCAGTCATCCTGAAGCAAAACGTATAACTGAGGCCTTGACTGCTATGTTGGTGTTAGACGTGCATCCGGTATCCGCCATTAGTGCAGTGGGATTTAGACAATTAATGGAGGTAGTGTGTCCCCGGTTCCAAATCTCGTCTAGATTCCACCTGTATCCTCAAAGCAGCAGCGACAAGCGTGCATCTGTCTGTTAAAGGGTGGTGACACCCTCAAAGTGTGCTACACAAACAATAAAAATATTCTTCTTTTTTTTTCTGTCTTTGTGAATTGTGTGGGTTGTAGCTGCACTTGCATCCTCAAAGCAGCAGCGACAAGCGTGCGTCTGTCTGTTAAAGGGTGGTGACACCCTCAAAGTGTGCTACACAAACAATAAAAATATTGTTCTTTTTTTTCTGTCTTTGTGAAATGTGTGGGCTGTAGCCGCACCTGCATCCTTAAAGCAGCAGCGACAAGCGTGCGTCTGTCTGTTAAAGGGTGGTGACACCCTCAAAGTGTGCTACACAAACAATAAAAATATTGTTCTTTTTTTTTCTGTCTTTGTGAAATGTGTGGGCTGTAGCCGCACTTGCATCCTCAAAGCAGCAGCAACAAGCGTGCGTCTGTCTGTTAAAGGGTGGTGACACCCTCAAAGTGTGCTACACAAACAATAAAAATATTGTTCTTTTTTTTTCTGTCTTTGTGAATTGTGTGGGCTGTAGCCGCACTTGCATCCTCAAAGCAGCAGCGACAAGCGTGCGTCTGTCTGTTAAAGGGTGGAGTAACTCTCTAAGTGCTCCAAAAAATAAAAAACTATTTTTTTAATGTGTTTGTGACTTGTGTGCGATGTAGCCGCACTTGCATCCTCAAAGCAGCAGCGACAAGCGTGCGTCTGTCTGTTAAAGGGTGGTGACACCCTCAAAGTGTGCTGCACAAACAATAAAAATATTGTTCTTTTTTTTTCTGTCTTTGTGAAATGTGTGGGCTGTAGCCGCACCTGCATCCTTAAAGCAGCAGCGACAAGCGTGCGTCTGTCTGTTAATGGGTGGTGACACCCTCAAAGTGTGCTACACAAACAATAAAAATATTGTTCTTTTTTTTTCTGTCTTTGTGAATTGTGTGGGCTGTAGCCGCACCTGCATCCTTAAAGCAGCAGCGACAAGCGTGCGTCTGTCTGTTAAAGGGTGGTGACACCCTCAAAGTGTGCTACACAAACAATAAAAATATTGTTCTTTTTTTTTCTGTCTTTGTGAATTGTGTGGGCTGTAGCCACACTTGCATCCTCAAAGCAGCAGCGACAAGCGTGCGTCTGTCTGTTAAAGGATTACATCGGTGACAGCATCCAAGTAGGCATGTCAGACAGTCCGTACCTGTACTGGCAGGAAAAAGAAGCAATTTGGAGGTCCCTGTACAAACTGGCTCTATTTTACCTGAGTTGCCCCCCCTCCAGTGTGTACTCCGAAAGAGTGTTTAGTGCAGCCGGGAACCTTGTCAGCGAAAGGCGTAGGAGGTTGCTTCCACAAAATGTGGAAAAGATGATGTTCATAAAATGAATTATCAACTCTTCCCCCAGGGAGACCAGCCTCCAGAACGTACAGAGGGACCTGTGGTTGTGGATTCCAGCGGGGACGAATTAATACTCTGTGAGGATGAGGATGTACACAACACTGAAGAGGGTGAGGAATCGGTGGATGAGGAGGATGAGGACGACATCTTGCCTCCGTAGAGCCAGTTTGTGCAGGGACAGATTAATTGCCAGCTTGTTTTGTGGGGGCCCAAACGAACCAATCATTTCAGCCACAGTCGTGTGGCAGACCCTGGCGCTGAAATGTTTGGTTTGTTAAAGTGTGCATGTCCTGTTTATACAACATAAGGGTGGGTGGGATGGCCCAAGGACAATTCCATCTTGCACCTCTTTTTTTTCTTTGCATTATGTATAGTTTGGGGCCTAGTTTTTCAAACTGCCATCCTGTCTGCCACTGCAGTGCCACTCCTAGATGGACCACGTGTTTGTGCCGCCCACTCGTATCTCTTAGCATAGTCATCCAGCTACCTCGATGCAACCTTTTGGACATAAAAACACTATTGTGAGGTGTGAGGTGTTCAGAATAGACTGGAAATGAGTGGAAATTAAGGTTATTGAGGTTAATAATAGCATAGGAGCAGAAAAACCCACAAATTCTGTGATTTTAGCTGTTTTTATGCTTTTTTTCAAAAAAATACAGATCCAAAACACAAAACCCAGAACCCAAAACACGGAAGGGTGGTTTTGGCAAAACCAATCCAGATCCAAAACACGAAGAAAGATCCAGATCCAAAACCAAAACACGAAAAGTGGCCGGTGCACACCCCTAATATATATATATATACTGTGCTGTGCTGTCTTACCAAAATCTACCAGTTTGACACCTCCTTCTGTTGTCAGCAGGATATTGTTCCCTTTCACATCACGATGAATTGTCTTATGACTGTGCAAGTGTTGAAGGCCCTGATGAGGAATAATTTTGGAACAGAAGAAATCATTATTGCTGTTATTATTATTATTATTATTATTATTATTATAATTATTACTTCTATTATTTATCTATAGGGGACAACACTATTGTGTTGCATCATACATTTGATAATTATTTGTTATTCACAAAACATAGTTGAACACCAGGCATAATTCTGAAGTAACTGAATAACAGAAATACTGGGCAAGCTTCTACTATATTATGCTCTATATGTGGGGGGAATGTATCAAGCCTTCTAAAGAGTGGAGAAGCGGACAAGCGGAAAAGATGCCCATAGCAATCAATTAGCTTCTATCTAGCAGTTATATCAAGTGTGTTCTGTAAAATGATAGGTAGCAGCTGAGAGACATGGAGAAGAGAATACATGACAGAGGGTGGGACACAGAGAAAGGAGAATAAACAATGTCATTGTCGGTCACAGTAGCTAGCCACACTGCGCATGATGGCTCTGTAATACTAGTACAGCATAATACGGAACATGCAAAAAGCAAATTCAAAGATACAACTTGAAAGACGAAAATACAGAAATGAGACAAGAGCACGGGCGTAACTAGACCTTTGTGGGCCCCGTAACAAAATTTAGAAAGGGCCCCCCAACACTCCACCAAAGTGACAGTGTGGGGAGGGGGGAGCAGGACAGAACAGCTGGGGGAAGTCAGAAAAGCAGAGTGGGTGGGCCTGATAGAGTAGAGGGCGGGACGCTAAAGCTGGGGATTGAGGTGTCATTTACATAAAAAACCCTGTAAATATTCACCCAAGCACACACTAACCTGGAGACCGTTGGCTGCACAGGTTACATCGCTGTTGGCTCATCCAGTTCCTTATTGTTCTGCTGAACTTGGTCTGCAGGTCTGCTGCCACCGTACTCTCTACTGGCATACCAGATCGCCAGCAGCTGCATGTTTCACCATCCAGGACTCTCTGGGCAGAATGTGCTAAACGGAAAATGTGGCCAAAAATCCGAAAACAGCAGTTTGGCCATATTTTCAATATGTCCCAAGCTCCGCAATGTGATACATTCCAGGGCTTTGACCTGGTGGGCAATGCCGTCAGATGACGTTGCCCAATAGACGCCTGTGGGCTTCCTTGTGCATTCTGCACTGAGAGGGATCCAATTTGCATCATAAACCCAGAAGTGCCTCATATTGGGAAAGCTGTCCTTTGCACATTTCTAGGCACATACAGGCGTTGTTAAAGCCGATATGTACCCGATAAGTGGGGGTACGTACTGCAGTGGCGTCCCTCCCCGCGGTGTCTCCTGGTGCGGGGAGGGACGTTGTAAGCGTGGCGAACCCGCACGCGTCCCAGGAAGGGGTGTGGCCTCGCTGGCCGGGGGACGTGGCCTCGCGGGATGGTGGCGTGGTCTCGCATCCTGATCCCCTGTGGTCCTGCTCTTTACTGGGGGGTGCAGGGGGTGCGTGCTGGCTCTCTCACAGTGTCAGGAGCCGGGTGCTGCACATAATACTACAGTGCAGCACCCGGCTCCTGTCACTGTGGGGGAGTGTCAGTCTGCACCTTTGTGTCACCGTTCGGCGGGTGACACCCGGGTGCGGCCCGCACCCCCCTTGTGACACCACTGATGTACTGCATCCACAATGCAAAGTTTAGTACATCCCATCCCCTGCTCCTCATCTGGCCCACCCATCTGCTAATCCAGGATGACCCCTCTGATCTTAGCCTGCCCCCTCTCCTTGTCCAACCTGCCCCCTCTCCTCATCTGGGCTGCCCCCTTTCCTTGTCCAGTCTGTCTCCTCTTGCTCTGCTTTGCATAATAGCAACAGGCAAATGTGCGCTTGTGGAGCAGACAGACCTGAGAGAGGGTAGCTCAGTACACATCCCAGCTCCTCCCCTTAATCTAACTCTGCCCCGGTGCTGCCTGCTCAGGCCTCCATGCCTCCTCCCACCACAGCAGCAGTTTGACTGCTGCAGACATTGCTGCGTGACTGGCTACAGGAGGAGAAGTGGGCCCTGGAGGCAGCTTGGGCCCCGTCGCAGCCGCACCCCTTGCACCAAGAATAGTTACGCCTATGGACAAGAGGAAAGAAGGAATGTTTGAAGTTTACAATCTAACGGGGTTTATTAGTATAGCTTTATCATTTTTGAGGTACAGTATCTTGTTGGCAAGATCTGACAAATTGCTATAATATAAGAAGTTAGAACAACGCTTCATCTGCAGAAAATTCCCCAGTCCACAAACGTCAGCACACCCTGGGGGCCCCATTTAACACTCGCTTAGCACTCGCTAAAGGAGTTATGTCCTCCTTTCAGTATTTAACAAACAGCGGTGAACTAAGATTACCACTGTTGGTCACTGTAACACTAACGCCATCTACAGATGGCGAGAGCGGTACAATCCCCATTGCCGGCAATGGGGACCCAATGCAGCATTTTCGGCTTCATCGAAGCCTTCCAGAGATTGCCGAGTCCCCACCGGGTGAAAGTGTCACGCACATGTGCAGACTCGCCATCGTGCATGCCCATCATTTTTCAGCGGTAGGCTGCCAGCAATTGTGGGGAAGATGAGGAGAATGCTGGGACATTGCTGGAACTTGCCGGAGAGGTAAGTAAGGTTAAATACCAATGGTGTATTCATTAGTCTCACTGCAATACAAACAATATATACCACTGGTATAAAGGTTTCTTGTTAAATGGGACCCTAAGTTCTGGAGCCCATTATTAGATCAAATATGGACATAGAAATAGAGGCACTCATGCTTAATCAGACTTTCTAAAAGAAAATATATACAGCAAGGCGTTGTAATGCATTTCATGCCACAAAGCACTTATCTGTGCTCACTGCCTTCACAGAGACAGACAGAGTCGGCTAAAGTGGTTTAATATAGCAGGGCTTTATAAAGAGAATTGCTGCACTTCTCTTACCATAAGAGCTTCGTGTAAAATGTAAGCAATGATGGCTTCATTCATCCTTTCTCCTCTTTTCAGAAGTCCTTTTGCTAAATCAGTAACAGATCCACCATTGCACAGCTACGGAAGACGGAATCATCATTTACATGGTTGCAAGCATAGGTCAACCAACTATTGAAAATGACCAGAATTTGAGTAATGACACTAATAAGAGGAATAGTAGTAACGTTATCATAACAAACCTCCAGAACCAGCCACAACTGATCACCAGTCTTCGCGTCTTTCTTAAAATACATTCCATAAAATTTGACAACATTGGGATGATCAGACAAAGCTTTCAGTATGCTATATTCTGCTTCAATTTCTTCATCAATATCCTCCTGCAAAAATGACATGAATGCAGTATATATACATTATTTTACATATACACAATACTTCATATATACAAATACTGTCAAATTATACATAACTCATATTCATCTATCCACCTAAGTATCAGACCTTCTAAAGAGGTCAAGTAAAGTAGTTATCCAATGAGCTTCTTGATATTATTGTATAGGATGTACTAGGTAAATGATAGCTATAAGCTGCTTAGTTGTTATGGGCAAATTCTCCACTTTTCCACATCTCTGCTTTTGTGTCAAATGTAAAGACTTTTTAAATGTACACTCAGGAAGAATCCCCTATGGGTGGAATTCATGTAGGGTTACCACCTTTTAATTTTCAAATTCCCGTAACTGGATCAACGCGCGTAACTGGATCCATTACCAAAACATCAAGAGGGTTACAACCATTTTATGTCTAGCTATCAGGCCATTTTCCCAATGTCATAAAGATCCCCTAATGCCCATTTATATGCCTCGGAGCCCCCTCATACCTCTTTATATGCCTCAGTCCTCTCATGCCTCTTTATATGCCTCATAGCCACCTCATGCCTCTTTAAATTTCTCAGATCCATCTCATGCCCCTTTACATGCCTCAGAGTCCTCTTCTTGTCATTAAGTCATGTCATGCCCCTTGGCATACCAGTCTCAAAGCCCACATAGCCATGCAATGTTCTTTTACATGCCAGCTTCAGAGCCACCTCAGTAATACCTTTTTACATGCCAGCCTTAGTGCCTCCTTAGCCATGACATGCTCCATGGTGGCCAAATTTTCATAAAATTGTGGGATATCTACAATATGAAAATGAGTTTATCTCAGAGAAATAAAGCTGTTGAAGCCTGAATTTTGTTTCATAGCTAAATCAGCAGCTTGCAGATACCTCTGCCTGTAAGACTAATAAATAATATACAGAGCTCTGTAGTAGGTATTAGAAGGAACAAATGATGAACTGTAAAATAGGATATTGAAAGTTGGCTAAATAGAATTCAGGAAAGTAATTATTTAAGGCACAGGGGACCAGGGGCATAACACATTCTCATTAATTACCCCACTCCCCCCAAATTTTACCTCACATTTTGTTCACCACAATAATTGTTCGCAAGATGAAAAGCATGGTGTATTCATGTATTCATTTTCTTTCACACCTTCCTATCCTGCTTGTATTTAATCCCGCTCCCTGTCCCCCCCAGAGCTTGTCAGAAGGTCCTTCTAGTGAAGAGGAATCTAGTAACTGCCGCAAGTATTCTCTCATATCCTGTCTTAGAGGGGACTGGAGGAGGAGTGACATCGCTGGCTCCGTGCCCAGTGGGAGTCCTGGACACTGCCTGTCCGGGATGAGCAAACCTCTGAATGATGGACTGAGCTCCTCAGCTCCAGACTTTCCAGAGGAAACCCGGACGGGTGATAAGGTAACCCTATTTCCAGGTAGGAGTTGCATATGGAATGGGGGCACATAGCACCACAAGTTCCTGCCATATACTGTAGCTTTTTGCAGTATTGTTCAGGGAGTGTGGGGCCTGACTTCATTTAACACAAGAAAAACCCTGCAGTGTCTATAAATGGAATCATTATGATTTACCGCCGGCTGCATGGCAGCGGAAGCCCGGCAGTGTAGATCCCAACAGGTGAGTATTTTTTTCTATTTGCTAACCTAACCTCCCCCCCTAACCCTCCCTTAGGGGTGCCTAACCCTAACCTCCCCCAAGTGCCTAACCCTAACCCCCCTCTAAGTAACTAAACCTAACCCCCCCCTTCCCCGCAGCCTAACCCTAAGTCTCCCAGGCGGGGGGTGCCTAACACTAACCTCCTCCTGGGGGTGCCTAACCCTAACCACCCCAGGGAGCCCCTAACCTAACCCACCCCCCCACGCGGCTGTCTGCGCCCGGCTTACCTTCGATCGGTAAGCCGGGTGACGGGCTCCCGGCATAGGTCTAATGACAGGCGTCAGGATTTTGATGCCTGTCATTAGACACTTGCCGGGATTAGACAGTCGGCATGCCGACAGTCGGCATTTAGATCGTCGGCATCCCGACTGCATACCCTATGATTAGGTATATTTAATATAAGCACTATGCAGAGGTGAAACATGTTTCCTATGATCAAAACTTTATACTAAATTTGCTCAGTAATGATAATCTGAATCCTCTACATATGTTTTTGTAATTGTTAGTAATATATTGTTTGATGCCAAAAAAGAAACAATAAACACATTTTGAACTGCCAAACAGCAAAAACAGTGAAACTGGGCACTGGAAATGTCAACAATTAAAAATTAGTATGCACAGTGGAAAAACTAGTTTGCAGAAAGCTATGATCTGCAAACTTTCTTTGTTTTAGGGAATAGGATTGTCACCTAGCAAGAGCTGGTGGACTTGAGCAACAAGCATCCTGTTTCTCCGCTGAAAGGCAGAGGAGCTCAATTTTTCCCTCCACCCTCTTGTTCTTCCCCAGCACTATCCATATCACCAGTGCTCCCTTGTCTCCCCCCCTTCAACGTCTCTAATTGACAGACAAGGTGTCAGCAGTATGCGATGGATGTCAGTGCACACAAAAAATAGCTTAACCAGGTGGAAGGTTTATTAACCGGAACACGTTGCAGGATAACACAAAGTTAATGCAGTATGCTCATGTACGGTAGTAGCTGATCCAGCTATGCACAGGAATACTTGGTACATGTAGAGTATACACAGCAGGCATATGCAGGGTTAGTACACAATTATTTCATAGTGGAACACACTCATGCAGCCAGTAGTGGCAGTAGACTTTGGCCCTGATTTAGAGCCGCTCGCTATTTGCGAGCGCGAGCTCTGAATCAGAGCAGGACACTTTTTATTTAACCCCGGCCTCCAGGCCGCTCGCTAAGCTGTGGGTGACCACCCACAACTTCAGCGGGCGGCATGGCAATGGTCGCGATTATCGCGACCATCGGGCTTGCGACGAGACCCTTGTGGTAGGGTCTCGTCCACCGTAAGCCCCAGTAAACTTCCTGCTCTAATAGAGCAGGAAGTCCACTACTGACATCACGAGTGATGTCAGTAGGGCCGCCCACAAACGGCAGGCGTTCCTAAGGGAACACCTCTGTTTGTGCAGCCACCCCCCCGACCAGCCTACAAAACGGGGCGAGCTGTCGATCAACATCGACAGCCGCCCCATCTTGTAACGAGCCCCGGAGCGAGTGATTTCTCGCTCGCTCCAGGGCTCGCGTGTGCGCACTGCCCGGCCATTGACCCGCTTGCGAGCGCTCACAAGAGGGTATAAATCAGGCCCTTTATGTACGATGGCTTATTGAAAAGTAATGGTCTTGACCATCGCGACCATCATCATGGCCGCTCGCTATAGCTGTGGGTGGTCACCCACAGCTATGCGAGCGACCAAGATGCCGCTCCAACAAAAAAAAAAGCCAGGCCCTGATTCAGAGCGAGCGCTCTATCAGAGCGTTCGGCTCTGAATCAGGGCCAGAGTGTACTGGGCTGCCAGGTAGAGATTAGGCGTCCCCTCCTCTCTTAATATGCCCCTGAGCAGGGCCTGTTATTCCTGCTACAGTGTCTCTATTGGCTCAGCCTCAATCACAGGCTGAGCATCAGGGGTCAGAGGAGTGTGTATTGAGCCCTGAAGGTATTATTAGAACTGCACACATTTTGGATTTACAACTGCACAAAGATATTTAGAACTACACACTATGTTATCTGGAACTCTACTCTCGAAACACCAACCATGAAATTGCCAGTGTGACAATTCAAAGGAGGCTGCACTAAAGATAGGCTCTTCAAAGTACTAATCAAAGGGAAGAACTTATCACATGTAGCAAAAACGACATTTCCTCCCCCCCCAGTAATTGCTGCTGCTGCCTTTTTTCTTCTTTATTCTCTACCTTGCTATTGAGCATAACTTAACAGTTTGGAAAAGCCGGAATTTTTACTTATAAGAAGAAAGTGCAGAAAAATCAATTTCAATGTAAACAAACAAGAAAAGTGTGATTTCAGCTAAATCTGGACTCATCCAAAAAAATCAGGTGTGTTTCCTGGCATCAGCAATAACCATGGGCGTAACCACCATAGGGTCAAGGGGTGCAGCTGTTATGGGGCACAGAGTTTAGGGGGTTCCTTGTCAAATTTACATGCGTTATATAAATTTTTCACCATTGGGTGGTACATGGGGGCCCTTACAAGCTTTTGCTGTGGGGCCTTCAAATGCCTAAAATATATAATGTACCCCTTACTGTGAAATGTGGTATAAGGATATTAGAAGTCACCAAGGAGCTCCAGGACCATATATAAGTACAGGGCAACAGGCTAAGTGCATTTATACAGGTTTTATCACCTGTATAATTAACAGTAATGTGTGCATTTTTTATTTTTTACAAAATATTAATTTACTTTTCATTGCATTAAATTACATTTTGTTTTTCTTGGTTTCATTATATATATTATTTTAATGTGACAAAGGAAAGCCTGCCAGGCTGTCACGTGCTTGTGTTTTGGGTGACAATTTTGTAACATGAAAAATAAAAGCCACCAATCCTTCAAAGAACAATCACTATATATACACACACCACTTGGTGTAGTACCAGGTGTCTCACGCTGCCGTTATGAGTTGCCAACCATAGAAACAACAAACAAGGCGGTGAATAACAGCACTGTGAAACACCTAAGACCTTGAAAATAATGAAAAATAATAAATAAACATAAAAAATGTACAAAATAATGAATGATAATAAATAAATGAAGGGAAAATATAAATTATGGGTGATGAAAACAGCTATATCAGTCACAATTAGACCTATTTAATAATTATAATATGAATATAAAAATGTATTCAATACATATCAGACATCATTGGCCAATGAAAATACATGTGTGAAATGTACAATATAATAAAAAATGCAACAATATATAACATGAAAATGTCCAACTGATGTCAATCAATATAAAAATATGTTTGAGCAAAAAAAGAAAATCAAAATTTATGAAAACACCACAGTACTATAAAACAGCTGCCATTTGAGATTGATTAGTTTTTGATGTCCAACTGATGTCAATCAATATAAAATACAATTTTGTAACAGCCCAATATGTGATGTAGGCAATGTGGAGGAGGTGAGTTCAGGGGTGGTACTACTGCATTTAATCATCATTTATTTGTAAGTTGCCAAATAAAACCTCTGCAGCATCAGAGAGTCAGAATTACAATACATACAAAATACAAAGCAGATATAAAAACAAAACAAATGCATATGGTTGAGCTCACAGCAGAGGTTCCCAAACGCAGCCCTCAAGGCTCCCCAACAGCTCTGGCTTTAGAGGTATCCATGGTTGAGCACAGGTGGTTAAATCTAATTGACTGAGATTCTAATTAAGTCACCTGTGGTTCAGTATGCATATCCTTAAAACCTGGACTGTTGTCTTGAGAACCGTGTTTGGGAACCTCCGACTTACTGTCTACAGAGGGAGTGCAAAGCTGAGGCAGTAGGAGATAGTGGGACACAGGGTAGATGCGGAACTGTAGCTGCTAGAACATGGAGAGGGAGTAGTATTGGGGAGTACTACTAGAAGAGGTGAGCTTTTAGAGAATACCTGATGGATTAAAGGTTGGTGGAGAATCTGATTAGGTGGAGGAGGGAGTTAGAAATGTGGATAGAAGACTCGAAAGTGGAAGTGAAAGGTGATTATCAGAGAGCAGGAGAGGTCTAGGTCAGAGGCAATTTGAAGAGCATAAGTCAGACACTACAGTAATAGTAGAGTCAGGGATAAGACCAAGGCAGTGGGCTTGAGCATTAGGGGAACTTGTAATGTTGTCACCTGTGAGAGAGACTAGCGTAGGACTGTGAAGCTAGGAGGAGGAAATTTGGCAAGCACTATTTTTAATATGTTGAGCTTTCGGTAATGTTGGGACATCCATTTGAAGAAGGCAGAGAGGCAGTTAGACATGTGGAATAAAAGAGGAGAGAGGTTAAGAGAGGAGAAGTATATTTGTTATGTCATCTTCGTAAATGTGGTAGTGAACGCCGAAAGAGCTTACTAGTTTATTGAGAGAAGATGTATAGAGGGAAAAGCAGACGGCTGAGAACAGAGTGCCTGACTCAGAGAGTTACGCAATGCCGATACGCAGATTGAACCATTTTTAGCCATTGTGTATGCGTGAAAGCCATACTGAGCATGCGCAGCAATTGGTTAGAGATTATGCTCGCACAGAGGATTCACTCACAAAGTGAGTGACAGGTAGTCAGCGTTTGAGGGAAGGGACACGGGGTGGTTTAGGAGATGCAGGTGTTTCTGACTGTTTGCACACTGTTTCACGGGCGTACATAAATTACCCACTGCAATCTCCTTCGCAGCATGAGAGCTATCAGCGTGTCAGGAGAAACACAAGGTGGGATATATGATGTATCACATTCGGGATGAGATGCATCCTGCCAGTCTTTGCATGCATGCCGGAGTTAATTACGTTGGTATGCATGACGGAGAATGCAAGGAACAGCTCTCTCGGTAAGAGGTGTCCTTTGCGAGTGGGGGACTTCTGGGTTTATGACCCAGATGTCCCTCTGGCGTCCTTCTGCATATGCGCAACATGGGGGGTGGGGTGAGGGTGCTGGGAGGGACGCAATTGGATCCCTCCCTGTGGGAGCATCGTGAATGGAAGCCCATACATTTCTATTGGGCAACACCATCTGAAGATAGCATTGCCCACCGCATCAAAGCCCCAGTATATATTGCATTCTGGGGCTAGATGCATATGAGAATGTGGTCAGACCACCGAAAACTTAATTTTCGGTGGTTTGACTGCATTTCTTGCTTTAGTGCATCGACCACATAGTCTAGTGTGTACGCAATATTGAGCGCTCCTGTCCATCGTATCTTCAGATCTGCTTGCAGTGCAGGCCAATCTAAAGATATCACAGGCGGTGCAGGCCATATTAATGAAGGAAGGAACGACACATCATTCCCTCGTTCATTAAATCTTCTAATGTGTACCGGCAACCTTGCATGGTCCAGGACAAAGGTAAATCGGCCCGACCATCGGCAAGATCCAGGGGGTGATTCACAATGGCAATGCTGCTGTGGCCTCTTTAGCGTCTTTTTCTATAGTAGCGTATGTGACTTTATGCTAATGCTGGGATCAGCATCCCACTGTCGGCATCCAGACATGGTTAGGATACCGACACCTGTCGGTAGGTATCCTAACCCTCTCCCTCTCCCTACCCTAACTCTAGCCCTCCCTCCTCGGTGCATAAACCTAACCTCCCCCTCACCGCACCCTAAACCTAACTCTCCACCCCTAGTGCCTAACCCTCCCCCTAGTGCCTAACCCCTAATGTTAACCCTAACCCTCCCCCCAACCCCACTACTTACCTTCGGGATGTTGGCGGTCAGGATGCCAGTGCCGGGATTCTGACAGGTGTCGGGATTCCGGGGCTGATATTCTTAAGCACCGGCATCCACTGTGGCAGGATACTGAAATATCCCATACAAGTATTTACTACTAAATAAAACCACATCTTTTGTAAAACAGGTATATCTGCCAGGGTGCAGGGAGAGTTCAGGTGTATAGGATTGGATGGGTACTTCTGTAGTGAATTTTTCTGAGGTAGTTGTATATAGGGTCCAATAGAACTAAAACACAGGGCCTGGTTCATAGATGTACGCTAAAGTCACCCCAGCTGCATCTTTGTATGCAGCAGCTGCTCTAAAATATGCAAAAGCCACAGGCCACTGTCGGCTTCCACTGGCTGCATTTGCATCGGATTCTCTGTGTGAACTCCGGGCGGCCATTGGACATCTGTTTGGATATGTTTAATGATATACAATCATGATTTGTTGTTTATGTTTCATACCTTTTAGTATAGGAGACAGGCCTCTCTCAGACTCTCATGGTTACACATACAAAATGGCACTTTCATGTATTGTTTTTTCTAGACTTAAAAGCACAGTGCACAACCTAGACTATAGGCAACACTCAGCTAATTAGTGATAATAATAACATACTCGCCTACTCTGCTAGACTGTCTGGCAGACACCTAAATTTAGGGGAGTCCTTCCAGGTGAGCAGGCTGCCCCCCTATATAGTTCAGAAGCAAGTGACTGGGGCCTTGGTGCTATTCACAGTGAACTGTTTCAACATAGCCTACTGCATGATGAGGTTCCAAAATAGCCCCCCTCCCCCCCTGCTGCATGATAACATTTCAACATAGACCCACCCTCTGCTGCTTTATGAGGTTTCAATATAGCCCCGCCCCCTGCTGCATGAGATTCACGTCACTGTACAAAAGGGACAGGGCCAAGATGATGCAATTTGTGTAGTCACACCTCCTGCACTAGCCTCTTGCACCTCCTCACCGTGTTCTCCTAGAGTTTAGGTCTAAACTGGGGGTGTGCACCGGCCACTTTTCGTGTTTTGTGTTTTGGTTTTGGATCTGGATCTTTCTTCGTGTTTTGGATCTGGGTTGGTTTTGCCAAAACCACCCTTCCGTGTTTTGGGTTCTGGGTTTTGTGTTTTGGATCTGTATTTTTTTTAAAAAAAGCATAAAAACAGCTAAAATCACAGAATGTGTTGGTTTTTCTGCTCCTATGCTATTATTAACCTCAATAACCTTAATTTTCACTAATTTACAGTCTATTCTGAACACCTCACACCTCACAATAGTGTTTTTTATGTCCAAAAGGTTGCACCGAGGTAGCTGGATGACTATGCTAAGCGACACGAGTGGGAGGCACAAACACGTGACCAATCTAGGAGTGATACTGCAGTGGCAGACAGGATGGCAGTTTGAAAAACTAGGCCCCAAACTGTACATAATGCAAAGAAAAAAAAGAGGTGCAAGATGGAATTGTCCTTGGGCCATCCCACCCACCCTTATGGTGTATAAACAGGACATGCACACTTTAACAAAGCAATCATTTCAGCGCCAGGGTCTGCCACACAACTGTGGCTGAAATGATTGGTTCGTTTAGGCCCCAACAAAGCAAGCTGGCAATTAATCTGTCCCTGCACAAACTGGCTCTACGGAGGCAAGATGTCGTCCTCATCCTCCTCATCCACCGATTCCTCACCCGCTTCAGTGTTGTGTACATCCTCATCCTCACAGAGTATTAACTCGTCCCCACTGGAATCCACCACCACAGGTCCCTCTGTACGTTCTGGAGGCTGGTCTCCCTGGAAGAGTTGATAAATCATTTTTATGAACATCATCTTCTCCACATTTTGAGGAAGCAACCTCCTACTCCTTTTGCTGACAAGGTTCCCGGCTGCACTAAACACTCTTTCGGAGTACACACTGGAGGGGGGGCAACTCAGGTAAAATAGAGCCAGTTTTTACAGGGGCCTCCAAATTGCCTCTTTTTCCTGCCAGTACAGGTATGGACTGTCTGACATGCCTACTTGGATGCTGTCACCGATGTAATCCTCCACCATTCTGTCAATGGTGACAATATCATATGTAGTGACAGTAGACATGTCAGAAATTGTTGCCAGGTCCTTCAGTCGGGACCAGATGTCCAAACTTTGTCCTGCCTACCCTGCATCACCTCCAGCGGGTTGCTTAGGATACCTAAGTTTTTTCCTGGCAGCCCCAGTTGCGGGAGAAAATGAAGAAGGAGCTGTTGACGTGTCACGTTCTGCTTCGGCTGACAGTGTTTTCACCAGCAGGTCTTTGCACCTCTGCAGGCTTGTGATGGCCAGAAAGAGAGACACCACATAGGCTTTAAACCTAGGATCGAGCACGGTGGCCAAAATGTAGTGGTCTGATTTCAACAGATTGACCACCCTGGAATCCAGGCAAAGCGAATGAAGGGCTTCATCCACAAGTCCCATATGCCGAGCGGAATCGCTCCGTCTTAGCTCCTCCTTCACTTTCTCCAGCTGCTTCTGCAAAAGCCTGATGTGGGGAATGACCTGACTCAAGCTGGCAGTGTCTGAACTGACTTCACGTGTGGCAAGTTCGAAAGGGCTGGAGAACCTTGCACAACATGGAAATCATTCTCCACTGCGCTTGAGTCAGGTGCATACCCCCTCCTTTGCCTATGTCATAGGTGGATGTATAGGCTTGAATGGCCTTTTGCTGCTCCTCCATCCTCTGAAGCATATAGAGGGTTGAGTTCCACCGCGTCACAACCTCTTGCTTCAGGTGATGGCGGGGCAGGTTCAAGAGTGTTTGCTGGTGCTCCAGTCTTCGGCACGCAGTCGCTGAATGGCGAAAGTGGCCAGAAATTTTTTGGGCCACCCAAAGCGTCTCCTGCACGCCCCTGTCGCTTTTCAGAAAATTCTGCACCACCAAGTTTATTGTGTGAGCAAAACATGGGACGTGCTGGAATTTGCCCAGATGTAATGGCCGCACAATATTGGTGGTGTTGTCAGATATCACAAATCCCCAGGAGAGTCTAAGTGGGGTAAGCCACTGGGCGATGATTTCCCTCAGTTTCTCTAAGAGGTTGTCGGCGGTGTGCCTCTTACTGAAACTGGTGATACACTGCGTAGCCTGCCTTGGAACGAGCTGGCGTTTCTGAGATGCTGCTACTGGTGACGCTGCTGCTGTTGCTGCGTAAGGTGATACATCTACCCAGTGGGCTGTCACAGTCATATAGTCCTTAGTCTGCCCTGTTCCACTTGTCCACATGTCCATGGTTAAGTGGACATTGGGTACAACCGCATATTTCAGGACACTGAGGACACTTTTTCTGATGTTTCTGTACAGTCTCGGTATCGCCTGCCTAGTGAAGTGGAATGTAGACGGGATTTGGAACCAGGGACACACTACCTCCATCAATTGTCTAAATCCCACTGCACTAATGGCGGATACCGGACGCACTTCTAACACCAACATAGCATTCAAGGCCTCAGTTATACGTTTTGCTTCAGGATGACTGCTGTCGTACTTCATCCTCCTTGCTAGGGACTGTTGGAGGGTCAATTGTTTAGTAAAAGTAGTGATGTTCCTACTTCCTCTCTGGGATGATGAACAACTCCCAGCAGCAGCAACAGCAGTAGCGGCAGCAGGAGGCGTAGCAATGCAGGATCCTCCGGAGGAATCCCGGATAGGAGAGTCAGTCATGCCAGTGACATGGCCTGCAGGACTACTTCCGATCCTGGCTAAAGAGGAAATTGACGAGGAGGGAGTTGACGGTGTGGTTTGCAGGCGCTTCGATACAACAGGACAACAGGATTTAGGTGTCCCTGGACTGCTTACGGTCTTAGCCAAAGTTTCTGAACTTGACAATAACTTTTTATGAACGCGCTGCAGGTGCCATATAAGGGAGGATGTTCCTAGGTGGTTAACGTCCCTACCCCTACTTATTTCACCTTTACATATGGTACATATGGCAAGACAGTTGTTGTCCGGATTTGGATAGAAATATTGCCAGACCAAAGAGGTGGAATGTTTGGTCTTCTGCCCAGGCATGACCGTGATGGGCTTTTTCATCCCATGGACAGCAACTGTCTCCCCCGGAGCCTGATTTAAACAAACCACATCACCATCAGAATCCTCCTCGCCAACTTCCTCCTCAGTGCCAGCTACACCAGTATCCTCATCCTGTTGTACTTCAACAGTGACATCTTCAATTTGCATATCAGCAAGTGGACTGTGGGTGCTCCTTTCAGCACTTGCAGGGGGCGTGCAAATGGTGGAAAGAGCCACCTCTTCCCGTCCAGTGCTGGGAAGGTCAGGCATCGCAACCGCCACCACACTTGGACTCTCCTTGGGGATTTGTGATATCTTCTTAGAACGCACAGTTCTTCGCTGTGCTTTTGCCAGCTTAACTCGTTTGATTTTTTTAGCGGGAGGAGGGCTTCCATCGTCATGTGAAGCTGAACCACTAGTCATGAACATAGGGAAAGACCTTAGCCGTTCCTTGCCACTCCATGTCGTAAATGGCATATTGGCAAGTTTACGTTTCTCTTCAGATGATTTAAATGTTTTTTTCAAGGTCATTTTCCTGAACTTTGTCATTTGGGATTGTATGTACCCTCTATTATGACATTGGGCATCGGCCTTGGCAGACGACGTTGATGGCATGTTATCGTCTATTTCATGACTAGTGGCAGCAGCTTCAGCACTAGGAGGAAGTGGTTCTTGATCTTTCCCTATTTTATTTTTATCGGAGAAAGTTTGGTCCTCCATTTATGTTACATTGATATATACGTGCGGCTAAGGCGCACACATACACAGAAAATATTTTTTTATTTTTGTTGGAGACTAGTGCACTTTGTGGGTTACACCACCCTTTAAGAATTGAGCCAGCCGGCCCTTTACTTATGGGACACAGGCGCACGCTTGGCACTACTTTGTTGATGCCTGTGCGGCTACTGCGCACACAATTCACAAACACAAAAAAATATATATTTTTATTTTGTTTGGAGTGCCCTTTGGGGGTTACAACACCCTTTAACGGACAAGCCAGCCGGCCTTTTACTTATGGGACACAGGCGCACGCTTGGCGCTGCTCCTTTGTTGATGCACTTGCAGCCACAGTGCACACAATTCACAAACACAGAAAATATTATTTTTTTAGCACTTGGGGGGAGCACCCCTGATGGACAGAGCACCCCCTGGACAACACTACAGCACCCCTTTAGGACTGGGACACTGCACAGGACTTTGGAGTGGACACAGCCCCTATGGAGAACTGACTGCACAACACAGTCCAGCCAGCCCCTTTGGACTTTGAAGTAGTGGACAACAGCAGCACAGCGCAGCACAGCACAGCACAACACTACTCTGCACTACACTACACTACTCTACTCAGCCCAGCCAGCCCTAACTCCTACCCTCCCTCTTCACTGTCCACAGTCGAGTGAGAAAATGGAGCAGACGCAGGTACCTTATATAGGATCCAAAACCCGCGAGACTCGGAAGGCGGGATGATGAAGTTTTGCCTCGATTTCAGATCCGAGTCAGGCGGGAAAAGTCTAGCCTGACTCGGATCGGCCTCGGATCGGGGGGGCTCGGGGGGGTTCGGATTTCAGAAATCCGAACCCGCTCACCCCTAGTCTAAACAGTGGGCAAAAAGGAATAGTTATTACTCATTGTTTGCATAACAATAGAAAGTGGCAGGCCATTATGTCTGAGGGCCTGATTCAGAGTTGGGAATAGAGTGAGATATCTCTCTCAACTGTGAACCTGAACAAACCATGTTGCAATGCAAGGGGTGTAAATACATAATTTTTTTCTACATGTGGGGTAAATACTGGCTGCTTTTGCATGTAGCCCACAAATACTGCACAGCTTTATTATTACTCTATAATTTAGATGTCAGTTTGGAAACACTCCTCCCAAATCTACATCTCTCTGCACATTTTAAATCTGCCCCACTTGCAGTGCAGCATGGTTTCACCCAGATGATCAGTTGAGAGAGATATCTCTCTCTATTCCCAACTCTGAATCAGGCCCTGAGTGTGAGAAGAAACAGTAAAAGAACGAATGCAACTCTAAAGCTGCATACACACACAACGATTGAGTTAATGAACGATTTTAGTAAACGATTTTCTACCTTGAAAAGATTAACTAAAATCGTTTATTAAAGTTGTTCATTTACTATGTTCATTTAAATGTAATGAACGATTTTTATGAACTACAAATGATTTTTGCATATTAACTTAATGAAAATCGTTGAGTTGACAAGTCTGACTGAACTACAAACTACAAACTACAAACGTGAACGCACATGAACAATAATCGTTTAACGATAATCATTCAAAAAATCGTTGTGTGTGTATGCACCTTTTAGCTGCATACACACACAACGATTTTGCTACCAACGATTTTATGAACGATTTTTATGAACGATTTTCTGTCAGATTATCTGTTAGATTATCTGTCAGATTTTTTAAAGTGTAATGAACGATTTTTATGAACTACAACGATTTTTGCATATTCCCTTAATGAAAATCGTTGAGTTGACAAGTCTGACTGAACTACAAACTACAAACGACAAACTACAAATACAAACGTGAACGCGCATGAACGATAATCGTTCATCGTTTGACTCAGAAAGTGAACGATTTCTTCAAACGATTATCGTTAAACGATATCGTTTAATGATAATCGTTCAAAAAATCGTTGTGTGTGTATGCACCTTTACAATAAAATAATTCTGAAACTTTCGATGTTAATTTTTTTCAACGCAAAATACTGAGACTGCTGAGTACACCATTAAAGTACCCTTATAGCCATGTAAAACTATAATAATCCAACCTATTAGCTTTGCTTTTAACCCAGTTTAAAGTTTGATACCAAGGTTGATTTTTTCAAAATTACAATTGCATTTGTCCACATTGCATTTTGTTGAAAGCTAGTTTACATATTCATCTGCATACAGATTTTATAATACATAGAATATGGAGTTACATTATAATTTATATATGCGGGCAATAATAGAAAAGATCCTTTCTCTGGAACAAAAATTTATTTCCTAATAAATTCCACAAAATATTTACATAACCACAATGAATGGCATAATATATTATTACCAATCACTGTTTCCCCCGAAGCTATAAATCAGTTAATATTTGCATGTTTCTTTATCCAGCAAAACACTAGATGAAGTTTAAAGGGCAAATGTCCATCAAATTGTCCCTTTTGTTAGATTTTGCTCTGTTGATTCCCATGTTCTGACCGAGCTGGGGAAAATTGTGTTTTCTATTAAATTTTACAAGAGAGAGTCTTTAGTCAGTAAATAACTTTCACTCCTCAGCTCAATATGTTCTCGTTTTATCTGCTGAAATGTTCGACCATAAAATACATAACCCACTTTCTAAGCACATTGCATTTTGCACACACAGACATTTTTCATGCTGATGGAATGTCCTTTAAGGTAATCTTCAGCAGGGAAATTAACCCAAGACATACAGGTTTAAGTCCATCAAGACTTTTAATTTCAGTTATAGAATGACACTGTAAATTTAATTTGCTATTGCAAAATATTTGCATCTGTAAGGGTTGGCTACGGGATGCCGTTGCTCAGGATCCCCAGGCACTCAAAATCCCGATGCTGGCATCCAGACTGGGTTACAATGCCAACACCTACCGGTGAGTAGGTTAGCCCTACCCCTAAACCTAACCATCCCTCCCCGCAGCCTAAACTGAACCCCCCCCCCGCAGCCTAAACTGAACCCCCCCCGCAGCCTAACCCTAACCCTCCCCCTAGGGTCTAAAACTAACCCCCTAACCCTAAATGCCCCTAAACCCCAATACTTATCGTCAGGATGTCAGCGGTCATGATGCTGGCACCGGGATTCTGGCTAGTGTCTGGATTTCGGCATTGGCATTCTAAGCATCGGCAACCTGACCAACAGGATCATAACTACATCCCCTATTTGACTACTGTCCCCATACACAGGCACATGCTGGCTTTGTAGCTAGGAAGCACTTCCATGCATTGCATGACCATTGACCAGCATGGAGCATCACTTGTATATAGCAAAAGATGGGGACAGACAGACATTCAGGAGCGTAACTAGGTATTTAAAGGCCCCATACCAAAAGTTTGTAAGGACCCCTATGTACCACCCAATGGTGAGAAATGTATGTAATACATGTAACTTTGACAAGGAAGATGGGCCCCCTCCTCAGTTCTGGGTCCCATAGCAGCTGCACCCCTTACATCTATGGTAGTTACGCCATGCCTCAGTAACTTCCTGGCATTCAAGACAATACAGTCCTGATCATATAGCTGGACTGAGCCTGAATTGGTACTGTTCCACTGAAATCAGGATTGTCGGGAGGTATGCCATCAGATCAGTCTCCATCCTTTAAAGCTCATTAGAGAATTTAGTCCATCAATGGAAAATTACATTTTTAAGTCATGTGACTGTGCCTAGTCCATATTCAGCAAGATATGCACCAATCCCACTACATTTTGCACCTTTACATCTGATCCTATGTTGACTTGCTAAGCTCAACTCTTACCAGCATAAACAAATGCACACAAGTAAATGCATGAAGGAAAGTGCTGTAGATCTGATGTCTTTCAGTTTTTTTGTTCAGAATTCAGACAGTGTAAATTTAATTAGAGGGGGTCTCTCAGTCCCTCTGCCTATTGACATGATTGACCCCAGCACCCTTTTTAAAATGTTTATTTTCTAGCACGCAGTGCCAAATTAATATTCACATGGGCCTGGAGCCAGGGGAGGGCAGTTTCTAGAGAGGAGAGGGCCTGTGTGCAGTCTCCGACACGGGCCCCCTCCTCTCCGCAAGGCGGCCGGCAGCGCACTGAGCTGTGCGCAGCCAGTGCCGAAGTTATAGACTCTGGGCACTAGAGTGTGCCCAGAGTCTATAATGAATGCACAGGTCACCGGGAAAATGGCCACGGCGGCCATTTTCCCTGTACTGCGTATGCGCAAACGATGGGAAAATAGCAGCCGCGGCCATTTTCCAGTCGTTTTACAGCGCCGGACGCCCGTGCCGAAGTCAGTGCAGGGTGTGCGGTGCGGGCCCCCCTGGACCCAGGGGCCCGTGTTCCCCGCACACCCTGCAACCATTATAGATACGCCTCTGCCTGGAGCTAAAATCTATGGTGTGACTAGTGATGGGGGGGGGGGGGCAGTGCTTGTGTGCAGTATCGTAACAAGGTGGCACTGCACCTTGTGCTGGCCCCACCCCCTACACCCATGACATCATTACGTTATGCCTAAGGGCGGGATTACCTGCACTGCCGCCAGCTCCGATAAGTAGAGACCTGGACACTGAGGCAGCTCTGTAGTAGCACTAGTGGCTGCAGGGTGCCATTGCAGGAATCCTAAAAGCCACATGCTGGTGCCAATACATGAAGGTGCCAGTGTGGAGCATTGCTGACTGTACTACACTACATCATCCATCTCAGAGCTTCGCAGTGACCAACATATATTGCAAAGAGAATCACAGTGACTGACATATCATACAGGGAGCAGCGCAGTGACTAACATATCATACAGGGAACATCGCAGTGACTGACATATCATACAGGGAACATCGCAGTGACTGACATATCATACAGGGAGCAGCGCAGTGACTGACATCACATATTGTGAACATCGCAATGACTGACATATCATACAGGGAACATCGCAGTGACTGACATATCATACAGGGAGCAGCGCAGTGACTGACATATCACACAGAGAGCATCGCAGTGACTGACATATCATACAGGGAACATCGCAGTGACTGACATATCACACAAAGAGCATCGCAGCGACTGACATATCACACAAAGAGCATCGGAGCGACTGACATCACACAAAGAGCATCGCAGTGACTGACATATCGCACAGAGAGCATCACAGTGACTGGCATATCATACAGGGAGCATCGCAGTAACTGACATATCACACAAAGAGCATCGCAGCGACTGACATATCACACAAAGAGCATCGGAGTGACTGACATATCACACAAAGAGCATCACAGTGACTGACATATCACACAAAGAGCATTGCAGCGACTGACATATCACACAGAGAGCATTTCAGTGACTGACATATCATACAGAGAGCATCACAGTCAGTGTCAGACTGGGCAATGAGGGGCCCACCGGGGGAATCAGTGGTAAGGGCCCATGCTAAAGGAGTGTGGTCATCCACCAGAGGGGGTGTGACCAGCCACCACAGACGCTTGGCTAACCATTAGGCAAATCTTGGTGTAGTTTCTACAGATGGGAACCAAGCCCCCATGTTCATCAGTGGTCCTTCTCTACCAGGTAACTGACTGTCTAATAAAGTAACAACCTATAATTTGAGGTCTAAAACTTGACACCTAGAGGAGGGGAGGTGGGCCCACAGACAGTGGGGCCCACCGCGGATTTCCCCTGTACCCCTGTGGGCCAGTCCATCCCTGATCACAGTGACTGACATATCATACAGAAAGCATCACAGTGACTGACATATAATTCAGAGAGCATCACATTGACTGACATATCAGACAGAGAGCATCCCAGTGACTGACATATCATACAGAGAGCATTGCAGTGACTGACATATAATTCAGAGAGCATCACATTGACTGACATATCAGACAGAGAGCATCCCAGTGACTGACATATCATACAGAGAGCATCCCAGTGACTGACATATCATACAGATATCATCACAGTGGCTGACATATCACACAGAGAGCATTGCAGTGATTGACATATCATACAGAGAGCATCACAGTGACTGACATATCATACAGAGAGTATTGCAGTGACTGACATATCATACAGAAAGCATCGCAGTGACTGACATATCATACAGAAAGCATCGCAGTGACTGGCATATCATACAGAAAGCATTGCAGTGACTGATATATCATACAGAGAGCATCGCAGTGACTGCCATATCATACAGAGAGAACCGCAGTGACAGCCATATCATACAGAGATCATCGCAATGACTGACATACAATTTAGGGAGCAACGCAGTGGCTGACATATCACACAGAGAGCATTTCAGTGACTGACATATAATACAGAGAACATCGTAGTGACTGACATATCATACAGAGAGCATCGTAGTGACTGACATATCATACAGAGAACATCGCAGTGACTGACATTTCATACAGGGAGCATCGCAGTGACAGACATATCGTACAGAGAACATCACAGTGACTGCCATATCATACAGAGAACATCACATTGACTGACATATCAGACAGAGAGCATCCCAGTGACTGACATATCATACAGAGAGCATCGCAGTGACTGACATATCATACAGATAACATCACAGTGGCTGACATATCACACAGAGAGCATTTCAGTGACTGACGTATCATACAGAGAGCATCGCAGTGACTGACATAACATACAGAAAGCATCGCAGTGACTGACATATCATACAGAAAGCATCGCAGTGACTGGCATATCATACAGAAAGCATTGCAGTGACTGATATATCATACAGAGAGCATCGCAGTGACTGCCATATCATACAGAGAGAACCGCAGTGACGGCCATATCATACAGAGAGCATCGCAATGACTGACATACAATTTAGGGAGCAACGCAGTGACTGATATATCAGACAGAGAGCATCAGTGACTGACATATAATACAGAGAACATCGCAGTGACTGACATCATACAGTGGGCCTGATTCAGAGCGCTCGCAAGCGGGTCGATGGTGCCCTAGTGCGCATGCGCACGACGGAGGGAGCTCCGTCGTGCACATGCGCGAGACCCGCATAGCGATGGTCAAGCCGTCGCTATGAGTCTCGCACCAAAGGGGGCATGCTGCCCGGGGCACCGGAGTGAACAGGCAAGGTCCACTGGGCAAAACCTCATCTAGTGACCTGTGAAGGCCAGTAAGACCAGGATTTTACTCCAGGGACAAGGAACACTATAGTACTGATAGATAGGAACTCAGGGCCTGATTCAGACCCGCTCGCGAGCGCTGAGCACTCACAAGCGGTTCGATGTTGCCCAAGTGCGCATGCGCACGACGGAGGCGGCTCCGTTGTGCGCATGTGCGAGACCCGAATAACGACGGCCAAGCCGTCGTTATGGGTCTCGCACCAAAGGGGGCATGCTGTCGATGGTGAGTGATGGCACGCCCCCTTTGGTGGGCGTGCCGGGGGCGTTGCTGCCCAGACGGAGGCGTTCCCATGGGAACGCCTACCATCTGGGGCCGGCCCCACTGACATCACTAGATAGAGCCAAAAGCACTCCTGGGCTTGCTGCAGCGAGACCCTACCGCAGGGTCTTGTCTAGGGATGTGCGCCGGACCATTTTTGCCGGATTTGGATTTGGATTTGGTTCTAATTCGTCGTCCGGCTTTGGATTTGGATTTGGATTTGCCAAACTGCGGTGACTGGCTTTGGATTTGGATTTGGATTTTTTTACAAAAATTTACAAAAAAAGCTAAAATCACATAAATTGGTCTTTTTTTTCTTCCTAGAGTATTATTAACCTCAATAACATTAATTTCCAGTCAATTTAGACCATATCACAGCTTATAATATTGTTTTCAACATTATTGGCCAAAGGTTGCAGTGAGCTGACTGGTTACTAAGCGACAAAGCAGCGGCACAACGACACAGACACCACAATATAAAGCACATCTATGACACATTGCCACACAGCAGTGGCAGAAATTAAAAGTAGTGCACCCACCCAGTGGGTACGGCCAGCAGAGTCACAGTACTTGTTTACATAGTGGGCTACGGCCCAAGGAGTCACAGTGCACAATCTTATTCACATTACACCGCACATAGGGCCTGATTCACATTACACCATAAAGTAGTGTCTCTTATTTATGTTACGACACACAGTAGTGCCCCTTTTACACAATGACCACAGTAGTGCCCCTTTTACACAATGCCCACAGTAGCGGTGTCCCTTTTACACAATGCCCCCAGTAGCGGTGTCCCTTACACAATGCCCCCAGCAGTGGTGCCCCCTATGCAGTCCCCTTAGTAGTAGGGTCCCCTATGCAGTGCCCCCAGTAGAATGCCCCCCAGTAGTATGCCCCCCATTAGCAGGCCCCCCCAGTAGTATGCCACCCAGTAGTATGCCCCCCATTAGCAGGCCCCCCAGTAGTATGCCCCCCATTAGCATGCCACCCAGTAGTATGCCCCCCATTAGCAGGCCCCCCCAGTAGTATGCCCCCCAGTAGTATGGCCCCCCCAGTAGTATGCCCCCGCAGTAGTAGGCTGCCCCAGTAGCAGCCCCCCCCCAGTAGTAGGCTGCCCCAGTATTAGCCCCCCCTGTATTATGCCCCCCCCTGTAGTAGTAAGCCCCCCCAGTAGTATGCCCCCCCAGTAGTACTAAGCCCCCCCAGTAGTATGCCCCCCCAGTATGGCCCCCCCAGTAGTATGGCCCCTCAGTAGTATGGCCCCCCCAGTAGCAGACCCCCCCAGTAGCAGACCACCCCCCAGTAGTAAGCCCCCCCAGTAGTATAGCCCCTCAGTAGTATGGACCCCCAGTAGCAGACCCCCCTTAGTAGCAGACCCCCCCAGTAGTATAGCCCCCTCCAGTAGTATAGCCACCCCCAGTAGCATAGCCCCCCCCAGTAGCATAGCCCCCCCAGTATTATGGACCCCCAGTAGCAGACCCCCCCAGTAGCGCCCCCGGCCCTTGCACAAGTAATAAAAAAAAAAAAAAAAACTTACCTGTATCCCCGCTCCCGCGCCGTCCGCTCTGTCACACACTGCGGAGGGAGCGGAAGACGGAGCTCATGTGTGAGCTCCAGCCGGCTCCGTCCGTGCAGCAGCCAATGAGAGTCTGTGTGACTCTCATTGGATGCTGTAACAAACACACAGCTGCCGCTGGCGGCTGTGTGTTTGTATCTGTGTAGGGCAGAGCGCTATCACAGTGCTCTGCCCTACACAATAGGAGCCCTGATGTCGGATTCTCTAGTGAGAATCCGACATCAGGCGGCCGCCGTTCGGCCAAGAACGGGGATCCGAGTCAGGCGGGGAACACCCGAACAGGGTTCGGGTGGACTCGGATCCCCAATGTTCGGAGCGGTTCGGATTCCACAGAATCCGAACCGCTCATCTCTAGTCTTGTCACAAGCCCGATGGTCGCGATGGTCTTGACATACCAGTGCAAAGCTCTAGGGAGGGGAGTATGAGCGCATCGTAGTGACTGACATATCATACAGAGAACATCGCAGTGACCGACATATCATACAGGGAGCATCACAGTGACTGACATATAATACAGAGAACATCGCAGTGACTGACATTTCATACAGAGAGCATCACAGTGAATGCCATATCATACAGAGAACATCGCAGTGACTGACGTATCATACAAGGAGCATCGCAGTGACAGACATATCATACAGAGAGCATTGCAGTGACCACCATGTAATATAGGGAACATTGCAGGGACAGACATATCATACAGAGAGCATTGCAGTGAATGCCATATAATACAGAGAATATTGTAGTGACTGACATATCATACAGAGAGCATTGCAGTGACTGTGCAGTTCTGTTATATAATGGAGGACCTATATACTTTTATATACAGTACAGAGGTGATGAAATACCTCTGCTGCACTATACAGTGACAAAGGTTGGACACGACCAGGGTCGGCTCTTTGGACTGAATTGGGCGGAGCTTTGGGAGGCCCGATCGGGGAAGGGTGGGGGCATGATCAACTGGGCTCCAGATCTGCCGGCCAGGAGGTGAATGGGCACTGGGCAGGACATTGGAATGACAGGAGAAAAGTTTTTTCTCAGGTCTGCACTGCACTGACTGGATCCTATGGGCCTATTTTAACAGAAGGGCCTGGAGCAGCAGCTCCATCCACCCCATTGTTAATCCGACCCTGCAAGCACGCCTTCCTTAAAATTTACTAATTTAAGACATGATAGTCTACATCTACTACACTTTGAGTTTTCTTTATTTTAGCAAAATCTCATTATTAAAAGGGAAATCTTCATATTGTTTTTTAAATAAAAGCCCTTCCATTGATAATACAATTTGCATGCCTCTTATGCTCAGTACACACTTGGTGATACAGTATATCACTTGTACTATTTACGAGAGATATATGGCGAGTGCATCGGATATATGGCGAGTGCATAATGGTTTACACCCGATATGTCTGTGAACGACGTCGTTCACAGACATAACAGGTCGGCCCTGCAGCACAGCTGATGCCGATATATCGGTGTATCTACATTTGTGTACGAGTGACCTGCTGACCACCCATACACTTCCTGCAGGGACCGCCGACACTGACATCACAACTGGGTGGGCAAATTTAAATGTCCGCCCAGTTGTGACAGCTTAGACACATTGAGTGGCTGATCTGTAAGTATGTATAGCTTACCAATCGGCCTCTCTGACTGCAGATCAGTCTGCTGACCGATCCATCGTCTAAATGTCTACCCAGGATTAGTTGTCTTTGATCTATTTTTAATATACTCAGAACCTGGAGATTTCAGCCAACATGAATCTAGTGGGCATAAAGTAGGGATGAGTGGGTTCGGATTTACTCGGTTCTTATCGCCACATTACCGCAAGTTCAGATTAGTCTGATTTATTCTATTGGCTATCCAAAACATGTGATAGCCGATAGCCAATAAAATGCCATTTTGAGAACCGAGTAAATCCAAGTAAATCCGAACCCGCTCATCTCTAGTGTAAAGTGATGATAGATTGATACACACTGCAGAGTGCCAAGCCCAGTGCGTTCTTTTGATGCTCCGTGCAAGACTGAAACTGCACTACTGGCTGCATGGTACGTGCCAGGCACCCTGCTAGCCAGATGCAGGGGTTGTCAGGCAGCAATGGTGCCGCCACCCCAAGGCCCTGCACCCTGGGTGACGGCACCGCTCATACTCCCCTCCCTAGAGCTTTGCACTGGCACTTGTGTCTGCTGTTCAGAAGATCAGCAATGTGGCAGCATCTTTTTGAATGCTGCCTGCTCCATTAACTATTTTCTCCATTCCATGCAGTAAGTGAGGGTGTTTGCCCCCAACGTGTCCGACATGATGAACTTTGCTATGCGTTGTAACTAGCTTGTTATTAATACATGTGGTCATTATTCATAGGGATGCAGAGAAGATCGGTTTAGATATTATGGGGTATATTTACTAAAGTGAGAGTTTTTACAAGTGGAGATGTTGTCCATAGCAACCAATCGGATTCTACTTAACATTTAACTAGCACCTTCTAGAAGATAATAGCTAGAATCTGATTGGTTTCTATGGGCAACACCTTCACTTCTAAAAACTCTCACTTTAGTAAATGTATGTAGTCACGTGAAAGAGAAAAAATGAATACAGTGTTTGCAGATAATCTCAGAAAGCATGCATAATGTGCACATTTCTACTTGTGACTTTGGGCCTGATTCAGACCCACTCGCGAGCGGCTGTCCGCTCGCAAGTGGGTCGATGGTCTGCACTGAGCATGCGCACGACGGAGGGAGCTCCGTCGTGCGCATGCGCCAGACACGACGAGCGAAGGACTTTCCTTCGCTCGTTGTGTCCGATCAAAGAGGGCGTGCTGTCAATGTTGATTGACAGCACGCCCCCTTTGGTGGGCGTGCTGGGGGCGTGCCTCCCTGACGGGGGCGTTCCCACGGGAACGCCTCCCGTCAGAAGCCGGCCCACTGACATCACTAGTGATGTCAGTGGGAGTGATTTTGGCTCTGATAGAGCCAAAATCACTCCGGAGCTTGCGGTTGAAAACCTCAACCGCAGGCTCCGGCTCGCAATTTCGATGGTCGCGATGGTCACGACCATCGCGGCCATCAAAATGCACGCTCGTATAGCCTGTGGGTGGTGACCCACAGCTATACGAGCGTCCAGGAGGACGCTCCATGAAAATGGAGCCCGGCCCTCATTCAGAGCGTGCGCTCTGCTCAGAGCGTACGGCTCTGAATGAGGGCCTTTGTTCCTATTTACATAGAATCCTTTATTTTCTCATCAACTCAAATATACCTATAATCAGCGTCATCACAAGTATTCCAATAGTCAGCATTATATATGCAGTTATTTCAAGAGAGACAAAATTATCATTGTTACATATAGCTTGATAATCACAAATATGCTAATAATAATCATCATTACACAAACAAAGATATATGCTAATAATAATCATCATTACACAAACAAAGATATATGCTAATAATAATCATCATTACTCAAACAAAGATATTTATATATACAGGTTGAGTCTCCCATATCCAAATATTCAGAAATACAGATTTTTTTTGCGTGACTGAGATAGTGAAACCTTTGCTTTCTGATTTCTTTCTTTACAGTACACAAACGTTTAAGGCAAAAAATGCTTAAAAATGTTGTATAAAATTACCTTTAGGCTGTATGTATAAGGGTATATAAAACATAAATGTATTCTGTGTTTAGATTTGGGTCCCATTCCCAAGATATCTCATTATGGTATGCAAATATTCCAAAATACGGAAAATTCCGATATCCAAAATACCCCTGGTCCCAAGCATTTTGGATATGGGAGACTCAACCATAAGGCAATATAATAATAAATCAAATAATATACTGTATAATAACAAAGGTTACATTGCATTGAGTAGCATTATTATATAACCTATCACTTGTATTTCATATCAAATGACTTTTAAACAATTCATAAAATGCATAAAGAAGACACACTGATAGCATACAATATTGAATTGATTATAGCAGCAAATTAGATTCTCACTGTCATTTGTGTCATAAAGATTAGAGAATAAAAAGCAAATGTCTGGTTGGTTGATCAGTAACGCCATTTCTGCACAGTCACTTGTGCAACTGTTTTCAGAAATGTCCATTATGTTCACTAACTAAAAAAACAAAAACTATCTCTTGGACATGGGATAATTATGCACATTTTCAAAATAAAAGCAACTATTGACATTTGTACTGTAAGGAACTTACGTGAAATGGATCCAAGATCTTTACTGCAGCTTTGCTTCCATTTTTCTTACTCATCACTTTGAAAACTTTACCATAGGTCCCTTTGCCGATAGTCTCAATTATTTCCCATGTGTCGGATGGGTCAGGAAATCCATCAAATACAAATGGTTTTCCACATAATGAAAACATTTTTAATGCATCGGCCTGAAATAAGAAACAAATGATCAATTCTTGCAGCACGACCAAGGATGTATTGTCATGATATTGGTAAATGAGACTTATTTATAACTAAAAACTCAGGCTGCTGAAACATACTAGCCACAGCACTTAAGAGCCGTTCCATGCAGGGGTTAAAGTGGGCAGGAACGGGGTGGAACTGAGTTCCGTCACCTCTAATGGTAGTTGGAACTAGTTCCACCTCCACCAAGTCCCTACACAGAAGTCCTACAGACAGAGAGCCACTCACTGTCTGCCTAGGAGATCTCAATTTCTTCAAAGAAACCAGCATATAGGTAAGGAAAAAATCAAGCGAAGGCAATACATAGGGGTTGCAAAAAAACATTGGTCATCCAAGTGACATAGACTAGTTTGTGTAGATTACATAAAAAAACTCAGAGGCACGGCAGAAACATAACACTGATGATATGGAACTTTTTTTTTCTTTTTAAGTGATCTAACATTGTAGTCTCAGCTGATGGCAGAAGTGCTAAAAAAGCATCTAAAATATATTTCACACTGTCATAGCCCCCAAAGCTTCACACTTGTTTTGGCCTGTCAGACTACCGTGATGGGGGAGCGGGGAGTAGGTGGCAGGAGAGATGAGTTCCACCACCTCTTCAGGATCACTTTAAGCCCTGGTTCCATGCATCTCACTAATGTTTACATATTGTATCGTTGCGAAGCAGAAGGTGGCTAAAGTGATGTACTAAAACTAGAGCCGCCCACGAGTATGAATGTAAAGTCATTTGCGTCCCCTTGGAGACGCATTGCACGTCTTGACAATGTGGAATCTTACCCATACTTGCCGAATTTTCTGTCCTCTCCTTCAGCAGGGGGCAGCCAGGTCGGCCTAAAAGGGGCGTGGCAGCCACATAGGTGGGTTTGTCTAAGCAATTGCATCACCGTGACCCCTCCCCCTTCCATATAGTGCCAAAATCACATGCATTGTATAGTGGGGGGCAAGGCCACACTGCTGCCATTGATGCTACATTGACGCAAACTGTGTCATCGCCCCTCCGGACCGTCCATGGGCGTCGGAATGGGGGGGGCTATGTGAAAGGAGCGGTGGCTGTGCCTTATAGAAATATGCTGGAGGAGGTGTAATGTTCAGTTAAAACACTGCACATTACACCTCCTCCACCAAGAGGTGCAGGAGCTGTGCGGCCTATTGCTATAAAGAACAGCCCCTCACCATCTGCGGCCACCACTCAGGACCAGGTAAGAGAGAGGGAGTGAGGAGAGGGAAGGGAAGAGAGAGGAGTGGGGGGGCATTTGCGCGCTGGAACGATTTTATGTTGCCCCAACATAAAATCATTCTGACCCTCCTGCATTCCCCCGCAGCTGCCCACTTATGCTCTGTAAGTGGGCAGCTGCGGGGGAATGCAGGAGGCTAGAGATGAGTGCCGGAAACTTGCCCTCTTTTCCGGGCAGCCGGGAGCTACACCCAGTTTTCAGGAGGCTCCCAGCCGTTCTAGGATATTAGACAAGTATGCTCTTACCGGTCACCTCTGCTCTCCTGTCCCGTGCAGTTTCAGTTCAGCAATGAGAAGTGTTTTAGACCTTTTTACAAACTTTATTAAGAACCAGACAAAAGTGACAGAGCTCACTTCCTGGAATTTCTTGCTTCTCACTGGTCGTCATGTGAGGAGAAGCAGATACCGGCAGCTGCAGGTGATGAAGGTGAGATGGTAAGTGTCCTCTCCTCTTAATAATAGCTGGGTCACTTAGCACTCCCATGGGGGCCTATAGCAGCGCTGATATTCTAACATGCAGAGACATGTATGGGGCTGATTCTGAGATAAAGATGGGATAAGCAAAGCAAAAAAAAACAAAATCCAGTAACTTTGCACCTGTACAAACCATGTTGCTATACAAGGACTGCAAATATTTTTTTTTCTTTTGCATGCAGGGTAAATAGTGGCTGCTTTTGCACGTTGCCCACAACAACATGCAAAACAGAAACAGAACAGAAATGAGTTAGGACACACCCCTAAGGGGTCTATTTACTAAGCAGTGTTAGGAGACACAGTGAAAAGTGATAAGGTGCCAGCCAATCAGCTCCCAACTGTCATTTTTCAAACACAGCCTGTGAGATGCTCAACCTGTGGTGCATTATGATTTTGCAAGATGCAAGTTACTCCTTTTTTTGTTTGTTTTGCTCCCAACTCAGAGCCCCATAGTGTGAGGAGAAAATCTGAATGACTTCAACTGCTCTAGTGTCACATGGAAGTTTCTATTAGACATTGCTGGATCTTCTAACATTATTGTTAGGGAAGATCTGGTCTGGATTTCACCTATACACCTAAAGGATATTCACATGAAACGGAATCTGAGAAACATCATGGTGATGTATAGTAAACTCCCTATCAATTGAGGTTTTCAAGGATAACCCTTTAAATATTACAAACCTTATATATTTATATATTATCTAATAAATACACAGGACAACTGTAGTTGGTGTTGAAGTTAGGTCAAATTTTTATAATAATAATAGTGATTGGGGTTAGTATGGTGGCAGACCAAAAGAACGGGTGACAGACAAGACAACCATAAATCATGCCTATAAACTCAAACGCTGGCGTTCAACTCTGCATACCAAATACAAAAACATACCCAGACATGCTGTGTCAATTCCCGGCAGGGTCATTTTGGCCTATATTTATTGATGTGTAGAGCGCATCCAACTAATAAACAATAACAATTCAACTGTACAGCTGTTCTTTACGCCACCCAACAAAACAAAGACATTAACAGAAAGAAACAAAACATAGATTTCATGAAAGCCAGAGGAGGTGCTGCTAGACAGCAGTCACTCATATAACATCTCAAAAACACACCCCCTTATCACCATAGGTTACCTCAGAATCAAATATATAATATATTTAAAACGGCAACCATAAATCTTAAAGGGGCCCTGTTCAACCAACCTTGGTGTTTGACTATACCCAAGCACACCACAAGCCTGGGTGAGGTATGAAATGTTGACACAAGAATGTCAACATGGTCATAATGTTAAACTGCTATGTCAAGATGTCCACATGTTGAATGTCCACATAATGACTACATACCCACAAGCCTGGTGCTTTACTTCCTTAACTACCATCCAGCACTGAGGTGGCTGTGTGCTGGGTGGCTCCCACATTGAATACACACAGTGCTCAATTATTCAGTCTGATCATGCCTACTTCCTACCCACCACTGGTCATCATTATATGTTGTCTCAGAGATTGGCGTAGACCCCAGCAATCTAGAAAGCCAGCAGGTGGTAATAAAGTCATTAATAAAAGACACATAAATTGTTCTGTCAATTCCTGGTACAGTAGAACCTTTAAATTAAATATAATAGACAAAGTAAATGTTTTATGCAATACATGAGCAGTAGATTACAGATATACAAAGTAAAAAACAACACATTAGCACATTTATAACCTAAATAGCAAAAGCTTGTATTCAACTCTTGAAGACCCAATCAACGGAAGGTTATAATGTGATAACAGATATTAGTTAAAAACTTAAATGTAATAATTTCCTATTAAATCACATTTTGTGGTCATTGGCCAAAACGGTAATGCAGACTCCTTATTGCATCCAACTTACTTTGCGTCTAAAGGGCCTGTCAGCATCTGAAAGTCGTCACCAACTTGTCGAGGTGTGCGGTGATAATGTCATGTCACGGAAACTGGTTTGGGTTTGGTGGGCTGCTTTTGATAACACCAAGCACGTCCACCACAGAAGACAATTTGTGTCGCATTGAAGGTCTGATTCAGGAAGATAGACACTTTCGAGTTAGTGATATTGCTGATGAACTGAGCATCTCAGTGGGTACTGTGCACATTGTTCATGAGCAACTGGGGTACAGGAAAAAGTGTTCACACTGGGTACCAAAGCAACTCACAGAAGTACACAAAAACAATAGGATGGGATTGTCTCTCCTGCAGTTGACGCAGTACCATGAGGAGGAAGTGCAGTTCCTGCAGCGTATTGTTACAGGCGATGAAAAGTGGGTGCATCATGTGACACCGGACAGGAAGCAAGCATCCATGACATGGAAACACGCATCGTCCCCACCTTCAAAGAAATTCGAAACATCTACATCAGCAATGAAGGTCATGGCAACCGTGTTTTGGGAGCAAAAGAGTATGATGTTTGTTGATTTCCTCAACAAGGGGATACTGTGAATGCTGTCCACCATTGTGGCACATTGAGCCATTTGCGGAGGTCATTTATTTGAAAACGTCCTGAGTTGCTGTGAACAGGTGTCATATTGCTGCACAATAATGCCAGGTAACACTCAGCCAACCACACACGTGAGTTGTTACAGTGCTACCATTATGAGGTACACGACCATCCTCGCTACAGCCCTGACCTGGCACCAAGTGATTTCCATCTCTTTGGACCATTGAAGAAGCACCTGGGTGGAAGACGATTCACAACCGACAGTGAAGTTCAGCAAGTCGTTATTTCCTGACTTCAGGCGCTTGACACTGAATTCTTCTATGCTGGGATAGATTCCTTGGTGTACCGTTGGAACAAATGCTTAGACAAGTATGATTACTATGTGGAAAAATAATCTGTACCAAGGCCATACTATTGATCATTTGTATACTGTATGTATGAGTTGAATAAATGTACGCAATAAGAGGTCTTGTTACCTTAATTATTTATTTAACCACCCTCGTATACCACACATCACATATACAAATTGAAAAATGTAATTAAAAACATACAAGCAGAACAGAGCATTGGAGGTATTGGAGAAGTGTCCTCCTCCTAGAATTTATTGATTTTTTTAATGCTAAATTTGGAACTTGGATTTTTGGACCCATTATTCACGTAATCACTTGAGTAAAATTTGAACTGCAAATTGTATAATGGTTAGCTCTTATGGACAGTAACCTCTTTAAGGAAACAAATTGTATTCATTTTCATGTATCATATTTCTGTATAATTAAATAGAATCATGTGCAGGATGTTACTAAATAATTCTAGTCCAATTACAGTACACTGCATATATAGTAAATACTGGTGTTAGTTGATGTAAAGAAAAATGTAAAGTTTTTAACCAACATCCTATAGTTCTCTTATATGGTTTGCCGAAATATAATGTTGCCTGCATAGTGTACTTAACCATTTAATTCACTCATACCTAACTGAGCCTACTAAGGTCATGTTCATACACACATACTGTATAAGGTCTGCAAAGTTTGCCAGACTGATACTAAATCCATGGTTAGATAATTAAATGACAATAAGGGGGAGATTTATCAAATCTTGGAGAGAAGTAAAGGGGCCCGTACACCAAGAATCCCCCCAAAAGATTTACAGATTCTGTGATTTTTTTCATCTGATTTAAAGATTTGTCAATCCACCAATTTTCGACCATACATTACAGATCTTTTTCAGTGGTTTTCAGATCATATTCAGGAAAGGCAAATCTGCCAATCTTGAAAGGCTCATCATTTTATTAGTGACGATTGGCAAATCAGCAGATCCTTACCACACACTAGCAATCTACCGCCCCAATTGGTCATGACATTCAACATGTTGGACAACCTAATGTACCTATTCCAATCACTTTTTGGTCGGAATCGACGATTGGTGTACCCCATACATTGTCCATTTTTTCCAATCATCTGCAAAACGAGGAATTGTACTAATCCATCATAGATACATGGGAACCTTAACTCATAGCAGCCAATCAGCTTCTAATTGTCATTTTTCTAGCACATCCCGTAAAGTGACAGAATCTGATTGGTTGGTATTTTGTCTCTCTCCATGTTATCTCTCTCCAAGATCTGATACAGTAAATATCCCCCTAAATCACATGCACATAGAAATGTGAAATGCACGCAATACGAATGCAAATATGAAATAGCCAATAGTAAACAGCTTAAATACAAGAGTTTTATATGTCTAACATACGTGGACACAATATATGGGTTACTAATACCACTTATTAAATCCTATTCTAGATCATACTAATTGATAATCAAGTGGTTGTTGCTTCATATCACAATTTTGTGAATACAATTTGAATATATAATTATTAGATAATTACTGATTTTATCACACAACACAAATCATAATGAAAGCACATTAGGAAAATTAATGTACGCTATTAAAAGCATACTTTTTGTGGATAGCGATGGCCTCAGGATTGATATTTGCATATGTTAGGGAAATAAATAATTGCTTTATTATACACATGCAGGAAATAAAACCTCCTATAGCAAATTCTCTTCTCATTACCTCTAATTTTGGTTAATATGAAACTAATCTATAAATCATACTTAAGCTGGGTACACACTATGCGATTCTTGGCTCTGCATGGCTATGTCTGTCAGATAGGACCGATAATTGTGTAGTGTGTACACAGCACCAGGGCCTGACGGTCGGTCTAAAACCCATGGGATTGGTTCCCAATACAGTCTATGCTGCACATACTATGTCGGTCCCATTGTTTTGGTATCGTTCAGAAAGTGCAGTGTGTACGGACCTCGACCTGCTGTCTGCTAATTAATTAGCAATCCCCTTTACTAAAAGCACAATTATTTAACATTGCGTTTTGAGATGAGACAATTTGGAATCAAAAGGATCTTTTAGAAGTAAATGCTTATAGGAAAGTGTGTGCACTGTATATCGCCCATTTTCGGGATCGTTTTGGTTGGTCTGAATCTCTCTAATCGTTAGCATTGTTGGGCAAAATCTTATGGGGCCCATACATCTGGGATTAATTGGGGCGATTCAGCATTTTTCAGATGATTGCCCTTACAAATTGGCAATGTATGGGTATCACTGATCTCCGATTCTGACCAAAAGTGATCAGAATCTGTAAATTAGGAAGCCCAACATGTTGGATTGCACCAGCAAATCCGTCCTGACAAATTGGCAATGTATGGGGTAAACCAGTCAAAAATTCTGATTAAAAAGTGAAGGGGAGGTAGTGTGCTGGTATGCCAGTGGGGGGAGGGGCGCTATTCAAAATAAATTGGCAAAATGTGGTGTCATGCATCAGGGAGCAAGGCAAGGCTATAATGATGCCACTCACGTCATTCAAACTGTTCTTTCCCACTTCACTGGGAAAGTGGACAGGACTCAGGAGTCTGGGGGAACTCACCAAAGTTTTGGATTCTCCCAGATATTCCAGGACAGTAGGCAAGTATATTATAAATAGAAATAGACCACAAAGATAAAGCAATGTAATAAGTAAATGTTACAGAAGAATGTACTAATGTGCCCCCACCCTAAGGTGGAATCGTTGTAACTGATATCTCTGAGCTCCACCAAACCTCTCACAAACCCTAGGTGAGAACTGGAGGTGCTGTGAGCAAGTTACAATCAAGAGATTACTTAACTAAACTGTATTGATTAGCAGCAGGTCCTGTATTACAGACATCACACATAAGAAATGTCTGTCCTGGGAATTTAAAATCCCTAATTGATTCTAAATGTTACAGCAGCACATTGCTGAAGTGAGCATGGTCTCAGGACTTTAGGGGCGGTTCTGTGCCTCTTTGGCGGGCCTGAGTACTGGTTCTTTTTATCTGCCCCCCTTCCTCTCAGCACCCTTGACTACAGAAATGACAGAGTCCTGGGAAAAAGGGCTGTTTGTAAATCGTAGCTAGGGAAAGAGAGTGTGTTAGTAATATATTTTTGTAGGTTATAGTGCAGTTATTTCCAAAATACAATTTGCACATTACTCCCCAAACACGTCACTAAACTTTATGGCTGGCATGTATCAAACACAAACGAAGTGGTCAAATTGTGATAGCCATTTATATTGTAGGGTTGTTTTCATTTCCAAACACGCTGTAGAAAAATTGGAGACTGTGGTTGCCATTGGCACTGCCGCTCACTTTGCACCAGTTTTATTAACTATCCTCCACTTTATTAACAAAATCAAGTGTTAATATTTAACTAGAGACGTGCGCTGACCCCCGTGTTTTGGTTTTGGATCTGGATTTATCTTCGTATTTTGGTTTTGCAAAACCACCCTCAAGTGTTTTGGTTATGAATCTGTGTTTAAAAAAAAAAAATTTAAATTTTAAAAAGTTTATAAAAACAGCTAAAATCATGTAAGTTTTGCAATCCAAAACCCGAAATAAGGATTCAAAATCTGAGGTGCGAACTATGGGAAGCTCAGTACCTCGACTTGGATCTATCTGGACTCATGAAATCTATTCAGGAGATCAGAACCGTGACATGGATCTGTCTGGATTCAGTAAATCTCTTCAAGGGATCAGAACCGTGACACGGATCTGTCCGGATTCATGAAATTAGGGTGGATTGTGACTTCTCGAGAACCGAACTGCACATCTAATACAGGGCCTGATTCAGAGCCGGACGCTCTGAATCAGGGCGTTTTTTTTTTTATTAGTGCGGCCTCTTGGACGCTCGCATAGCTGTGGGTTACCACCCACAGCTTATGCGAGCGTCCATGATGATGGTCGCGATGGTCAAGACCATCGTGACCATCGGGCTTGCGACGAGATCCTTGCGGTAGGGTCTCGTGGCTGCAAGCCCTGGAGTGATTCTGGCTCTATCAGAGCCAAAATCACACCCACTGACATCACTAGTGATGTCAGTGGGGCCGGACACAGAAGGTAGGCGTTCCCATGGGAACGTCTCCGTCTGGGCAGCCATGCCCACCAAAGGGGGCGTGCTGTCACTCACCATCGACAGCACGCCCCCTTTGGTGCGAGACCTGGAGTGACGGCTTCCCCGTCGCTCGCCGGGTCTCTCGCATGCGCACGACGGAGCTCCCTCCGTCGTGCGCATGCACACTTGGGCACCATCGACACGCTTGCGAGCGTACAGCGCTCGCGAGCGGGTCTGAATGAGACCCACAGTACCATGCACAACATCCCCATAGGAACAAAATTTGAAAACTGGTGGCAAAAATTTTACTGTAACATATTACATAGTACAATTATCTGCGTACCAGTTTTCAGAAATGTGTACTGTACCTCTGTTTATTTGCTTCCTCCCAAAACACGTACTGTATATAGAAAACTACAATATGCACTGTCCACCTCAATGAATGCCATCATCTCATCTGCTTTTAGGGTATACGATTATTCTGTAGGCTTTTATATATTGACAATAATAATTAAAAAGAATGCATAATGAACCGGAACTAAACATTTGGCTGATCTGTTGTTCATAAAGTATTGCTAATTACTTATTTATTAACAGTTTATTTATTAACAGCTATTTATATAGTGCACTCATATTACGCAGTGCAGCACAGAGAATATTACAGTCATTCACATCAGTCTCTGCCCCAGTGGAGCTTACAATCTATATTCCCTAAAACCTGGACACACATACATACTGTACTTATAAACTTACATGATTAATAATAATGTGACATTTCGAACTTCAGGAGTATTAAACTAGTGCTAGGTTCCATGCATTGCACAGCTATTTATACATCAACATTACTCACCTACAGGCTCGTACAGCAGGAATAGAGCAAAGACATCCTCTACACAGCAAGTGTCATTTTCCTTTATGTTGGTATGCTCTGATGTGCAGATCATTAAAGTTTTATAGTGAAACATACCAATGACCAATGTAAACTGTCAAACCGGTGTCATTTTAACTCTGATAGTCTTCCCTTACTTACGCTGCCCTAGAAATGTTCCCCGCTTTGTTTCATGGTCTCAGATGGCACAGGCAGCAGATTAGTGGGCATCACAAAAGCTTTGGTAACAAATTGCTGTCTCTTGGAAGTAAATAGAATTGTAAGGTATTTCCTAGATTAGCTTCCGGCTTACACACTAAGCAGCAACCGTACATTCTTTTACACACAGGCTGCTTAGATAAACTCAAACTTCCAGAAATAGTTAATCTCTCTCTGGGTTCCTTAGAGAAGGTATAAATGCAAATCTCCACACAGCTGACAAGAGGATTTCATTTGTCACTGGATGCTTAACACTCTCTGTGCTGGAAATAGCAAGTCTTTCAGTTCCAATCGGTAATCACTCGTCACACCGGGCCCTGTATTTTCTTCTTTTATTGTGACAATGCTACATTAAAATAAGTGACAGGATGTTAACATCTGTGATACAGAATTCTGATTTCTGGATGACTATGGGAAATATTTATTAAAGTAAGATAAAGCAGAGGTTCCCAAACCCGGTCCTCAAGGCTGTCCAACAGTTCGGGTTTTAGAGATATTCATAGTTGAGCACAGGTGACTTAAATTAATTAACCACCTGTGTTCAACCATGGATATCTCTAAAATCTGAACTGTTGGGGAGCCTTGAGGACCGCGTTTGGAAACCCCTGAGATAAGGCTTTTCCTTATTCCTTATTTAGCAATGGCCCACGGTTGGCAATAACTAGCGCCTGGTATCATCAGTGATATCATTCGCCAGCTACCGCCGTGATAGCTTCACTATGCAAAAATGTGTTTAAATAGGCCTCCTCACTATCTCAAGATGTCTATAGCAGAGAATCACTACTGGAAAAAATACTATATTTTTAAAATAAAGCATTATTTCTTTAGCAAAATATATTAAAATAACTATTTTTTATTTCAATTTTTTTTTTTCATTTTTATTTTATTCTTTTCTATTGAAGATTTTTTATTATTATTATTATTATTATTATTATTATTATTATTATTATTATCATTTATTTATATGGTGCCACGAGTGTTCCACAGCGCCTTACAAAGTACATTGTCAAAAAGGTTGACTTAAGCTGGCCACACATCTAAAGATTATCTGTCCAACCAGGCAACTACTTGATTGGTTGGAATGAAAATCTGGTAAGGTATACAATCAGCAATTTGCTCCCAAACGCTGGAAAATGGACAAAAACTGTTGTTTGAACAAATTGTTTAGATCAAACATTTAACAAACTTGTCTGAACGTCCATTTTCATCTGTTTTCTGGCATTTAGGAGCAAATTGCTGATCATCAGTTACTCCCATTCCTTACCAGATTTTCATTCCAACCAATCAACAAGTTGGCTGGCTGGATGTAAGTTGGTCAAGTGTGTGGCCAGCTTTACAGTGACTTACAGTACAATACAATACAGGACATGGATAATATACATTGCTACATTCGCCACCCTAACACCCAGATAAGCAACAGAGCAAAGCAACCAAGTGTTAGGTGCCCTAGTGGGGAGTAAGAAGTAGATGAAAGTAGAGTTAGGAGAAGCACAAGAGGGTAGAGGGCCCTGCTCATAGGAGCTTACAATCTAAATATGCAACTAGAAGTCCAATTCTGTGCTTTCAGTGCATTGCACATGTGTAAAACAACAAAGCAGAGGCTCACATGTGCAGAGGAGACCAGGACGGCCCAGAAAAGCAGTGAGAGTCCTCTTACCGTTGGCAGCTGGTATCACTTTGGTACTGAGCATTGCAGGTGCCACAGGGCAGCAACATGCTGCCCACTAGGCCTTGGACTCTGGGAAGCGTCAACTCTCTCATGCCCCTAGCCCTGGGAGTGATGTTAAGGTGGAGCTTCACAGGAGGGAAATTCTCACAGGTACAATGTTTCCATTATACAATATTTGAATTCCACTCTTTATGCATCATTACATGGATTCCAATCCACAGTGTTTATTAAATTCACTTTTATTGGAGTCTATGAACAGTGCTTTGCCATCAGTGGTCCATGCACAGACCCTCCAGCATGACCCCTTCCATCAGGTACAAAATGCTCTCCTCCTGGGCTTCCCTCTTAAATTTTGATTGCAGTCACCTGTGTTGAAAAATACCTTTCTCATAAATTACCTAGTTCAACACAGGTGACTCAAATCATAAATTAGGTGGGAAGTCCAGGAGCAGAGCATTTTGTACCTGATGAAATGGGTCATGTTGGAAGGTCTGCATGCATTCAGCTGTGGTGTGGAAGACTGGGAACAACTGATGCCAAATTCTGCTGGTAAAACATGCTTAGCTTTTGCATAGATTCCACAAAACAGCTGTATAACTTTAATAAATATGTCCCTGAATCATGAACTCACTTTGTAAACATCCAATGTATAGAGAGTCAGTTTCTATAAAGATACAGTATATTCTAGAGTTAAAGGAGTCAGTTTGTAGCATTTCAGATTTGGAGGCCTCTATTCATCATTAGCAACAGGAGTGGACATATTGGCTGCTTAATAGAATGTCACCCATGTATTGTGATGCTGCTTGCTTCCTAAGGCAGCCCCTATAAACGTCTGAAGTAGTCACACGGTTACTCTTCTACATACCTCCCCTACATGACCCCCTCCAGCAGGGACAAAATGCTCTGTTCCTGGACTTCCCTGGTAATTTATGATTGCCATCACATGTGTTGAACTACTTAATTGATAAGAAAGGTGTTTCAACACAGGTTATGGCAATTATAAATTACAAAGGGGAGACCAGGAACAGATAATTTTGTCCTTCCTGTTGGGAGGTATGCTTTGAACAGCCGTATTAAATTTGGAGCGAAAAGTCCATGCTGGACTTTTCGCTCCACATCGGTGCTTTTCTGGGGATAAAGTATCGGGCGCGCGTCCGCCCGCTTTATCCCCGTATTCAACTAAAAAGTTACGAAAACGGGAGCCGGCAAAACAGGATCGGCGAAAAAAAACGGGATTTATCTGGAATAAATTATAGGACCCCCCTAAAGCTGTCCAGATATGGGGGATCACTATGGGTACCCCCGTTTTAGCCTGCAAAAGTAAGTCTGGGTTTTAAATAGCTGCGGCAGGTGTTTTTTCCCGACATTGAAGAAGTGATGCAGAAGAGCACTTAGGTTATTTTTTCCATTTTTTTAAGTGGTCCCATCAAATTTGGGGTACATGAAAATGGGTAGTAGCATATTTTTAAGTCCCTAAAGTGTTTTTTTAAAAGTTCTGCAAAAATGCACCTGCCGCTAATAATCTATTCTAGAAAACACCTGCCGCATATTTGCAGAATAGCCCTGAACCTATTTCCCTATTTTTAAACACTTTTTTTTTTTTAACCCCAAATTTTTTAATTATTTTTTTGGGGTGTCCCTTTTTTTTTTTTAAACTTTTTTTTACACAGTTATTTTTTAAATGTAATTCCCAGGGGTGCAGGATTTTTTTTTTAAGCCTGCACCCCTGAACCCCAATTCTGCACTTTCTTTCGCCGTGTAAGACATGGTGAAAACTTATCCCTGTTTTTTTTTCAAAAACTTTTCGCACTTGCGAAAAGTCTTTGAAAATGAATACGGGGATAATTGAAATCGGCGAAAATGACATCATCGCCGATAATTAATCGCAGATTCCGAACTTTTCGCTCCAAATTGAATACCCCTGTATATGGCAGAGCACATAGATCATACTACAGTACCTGTTGGTTTATTCTGTAGTCCATAAGAGTGTGCTGCAATCCATTGACTACAATTCCCTGCATGCTTTGCTACATCCTCTTCTTGCTCACTAATCCGCTACCTAGGGCACAGCCCCACAGCACAGCCAATGCGGTTTACATGCTTTTGAACTACAGGTTTTATAATCCTGTTAACCTGTTAGTGAGGTGAGAACAGGGGATGAGTGCTGATGTTTGTGAGACACACTTTAATACAGAAGATAGGAACATTTGATTCATCATTCAGAGGAAACCTTTGTAAAATCTTTGAGTACTCTGACAAATTATATAATATTGATTTGTTTCCTATCTATATATTTATTATTTGATACATTTTTTTATGGTTAATTAATTTATTAACATAATTTATGTGGTGGTCCAAAATTCATTTGTAGCATTTTTAAATTAATTTGGGAGTGAACATTTTATTTGGGAGCTTATAATTATATAGTGGGCTCATTAGCTTGTACAATACAATACAATACAAAGTCAAGTGAATGAAGAACAATGTGTCAATAATACGCACTTGGTTACTAATTGGTGATAATGGGTCTGATTCAGAGTTGTTCGTTATTACATTCACAGCCGCGAACGCGCTCACAGTTAATGTGTAAAGATAGATGAATGCCTGAAATACTGTGTGACAGACTGAGCAAATGTTGCTACACCCATTTCCCCTATCTGCCTTATGTGCAGGTCCTCCTGGGGTTAAGAACACACCACCATCGAAGCAACATCGGACCCACATCGACTCCTCAAGTAAGTCCTGGGCTGTGCAGATTACAAGTCAACTTTGTCTACTAATAATGGCCTCTGAGACTGCATGATGTGAGTTTGGGAGCGAAGCTGCGTTCTACAGACACATCCTTGAAACTCCCATAAAACGCCCACGGACCGGCCTCCTTTTGTGAACACTTTTGGCCACCTCCCCGACTCCACCCAGGAACGTCCAGGGATCGCAGTGGTCTTCTAGGCTTTCTCTGAACTGCTGTTTTTAAATATATTACTACTTGGTGTACGTGAGCCAGGCAGTGGGAGATTTAAAAAACAGTGGTTCAAGAGGATGAAGCTCGCAGTGCTGGTGATCTATAGAAGTACATAAGCACCTTATATCTTTGTGTGTGTGGGGGGGCTGTCTATTTTTTCAGTCTTGGGCCCCACAATTTCTGATGGCAGCCCTGTTTGGGAGATTGCTACAATTGTGGTAAAAATTCCCAGAGCCCTAGAGATTAGCCAATGTACTGTATTATGATGTGTAAACTGTGGAGACATTGGGCCTGATTCAGAAATGGATGCTAATGACATCACGGCTGTGTCTTTGTATACAGCAGGTGTTCAGAAATATGCAACTGTCTCAGGTGCGCCTCTTGTCTACAAAAACGCAACCGTCGGTCACACATTGGTCACTCCATCAAACTTATGAGTAACCCTATGGAAATCGGAACTGAGATGCCGGAGCCCTCGCAACTGCGCATGGGATCGCAGTCACAGGCTGAGACATGACCTCAATGAGGTCATGACACTCTTGCGTTTGAGTCGCCACCCCTCCCGTTACCTCCCACAAATGCTCCTGGACTGCTAATCACTCTGCATAAAAATCCTCACTGCGGCCGACAATGTACAGAAAAGCGACAGATGCCATAGGCACAGTAGAAGGAGCATCGGCCAACTGCGGAAACATCGTTCCCCAGACACCAGCCCAGAATGTACAGCAATACACTATGTAAGGTAGTGGAACCTAATCCCAGGTGCTGCCTGCTGAAATATTAAGGCATTCAATTAGAATAAAAGGGATGCAGCTAATGTGTCAGTGTGTTACTCTGAGCCAAGGTAAGAACTGAAACACAAGAGGGGGATAATTAAACGGGATAACTTTATATGCAGCGTGAAAAGGAAGGTGCGAAAAGTAATCCCAGCAAGTCTGGTGTTTGTAATATTTGCACTTATTAATGTATAATGCTGGTGCAATGAGAACTTGCTCTATGGGCCTGGTTATGTGTCGCATACAATTGAGCAATTTTTTGGTGGTGTGCGCTCCTATGCTGAGATGGAGATGGTGTACAGGTGCACTAAAAACTCAGGTCGCCTATGTGCGTGGCAGCCGACAGGGTTGGAGGTAACCAAACACCCACAAAATGAACCAGAAAAAGTACTAACTGGGCACTAACCTAATAAGCATGCACAAATATTGGCAAGTGTGCATACGTTCTACTTAAAGTCACATGACCATTATAATTGCTTACCCATGCATCACAGTTAGTTTTGTATGCTTATGCAACAGTATTTTTACTTGTATTGATGCAAATTAGCCTACATTTTAATTACCATCTCCGTTTATCTCACACTCAATAGCCGTTACTACACCAAACACACCATCACATTAGGTTAGCGCCAGGTTAGTACTTTTTAAGGTGCGCTCCTATGCAGACTTCATCCACTTCAAATGTATGCTTTCAACTGACAGTACTGCCCTCTCTGTCTCTAAAGAGTCTTATTTCAAGAACATTATCTCCTTCCCATCCTTAAACCCCTGTAATCTCTGCACCACCTTCAACTGTCTCTTCTGCCCTCTTCCCTCCTCACCCTCTGCCCTTGACTTTACCACTTACGACACACCTAAAATTGGCTACATACTGTACATCAGGATGGGGTGGGTGTGCGATCTTGGCGGTCGGGATTCTGGTGGTCAGAATACCAAGGCATCTTGAAAGTCAGAATACCGACACCATTAGGCAAGTACCCTAACCCTTACCCCTACCCCTCCCTCCCTAGTGCCTAAACATAACCTCCCCCTCCCTGCACCCTAAACCTCATCATAACCCTTAGTGCCTTTCCCTCCCCCTAGTTCCTAACCCTAAATCTAACCCTCCTAATCCCTGATACTTATCTTCGGAATGCCTGGCTGTTGGGATTCTGGAGCCGGTATTTTGTCCATCCACCTCCCGCACCCCAGGATGCTGTCATCCCACCAGACCCTCAGCACCCCAACCACTCCCAACAGGATATGTCATCCCACCAGACCCTCAGCACCCCAACCACTCCCAACAGGATATGTCATCCCACCAGACCCTCAGCACCCAACCACTCCTTTCCCAGACCACCTCTCCCTATCCAACTTACCAACTCTGACATCTGGAGATGAAGTCATGACCCTCATCCAGTCCCCCCCTTCCACCTCCGCCCACAGTACTTCCGGCTCCTCCGCTACCTCTCTCCTGTTGCCTGTTCCATCATGCCCATCTCTTCAATCTCTCCCTCACATCAGTCTCTCCCATTCTTATAAAAACCCACCATTGATCCTAACACTTTATCCATCTACTGCCAAATGTCTCTACTCCCATTTGCCTCCAAACGGATTTGTCTATAACTGCCTTACCAACTTGATTATTTTGTGGACCACCCTTTCCTCTCCTTCAGTCTGGATGATACTGGCAGTCCTCCTACTTCTCTGACCACTCTTTCTCCATCTCCTCTCATGACTCCCATGAGAGGAGATGGAGACCTCTCTGTTCTGGGACCTCTCCTATTCTCCCTCTATACATCCTCACTATGAAAGTTCATCAACTCTTTTTGGCCTCCAATATTATCTCTATGCTGATAAGACTCGGATATACCTCTCCTCCCCTGACCTATCCCGTTGTCTCTCTGCTATTTCTTCCTGGATGTCCCAGTACATTCTTAAACTAAACATGTCTAAGCTGAACATCTTCCCACCCTCCCACATAACCTCACCTCCCACAATTTCAATATCTATTGGCAGCACAACCATTTCCTCTAGCACCCAAGTGCATGGTCTTGGAGTTATCCTTGACTTCACCCTTTCTTCAAACCACATATTCAGTACATTTCACAGTACTGCTGTTTCAAACTTAGAGATATTTCCAGCCCTTTTCTTACCCTGGAGACAACTAAGACCCTCAATCACTCACTGGTTATCTTGAGATTATACTACTACAGTATAACATCCTTTTTTCTGGTCTATCTAACTCCCACCTCTCTCCACTCCATTTGTCCTCAATGCTGCTGCCCCTTTCATCTTTCTCTCAAAGCATACTACATCTGCCTCCCAATCTCCTGCAAGCTCTACACTGGCTCCAATTCAGAATCCAATTCAAGCTTCTTACACTCACTTACAAAGCTCTCACCCCATCCTCTCTATGACCTTATCTCCCTTATCTCCTTTCACATTCCCGCCTGCCCACTTCGCTTCACAATTGCATGATACCTTTCCTGCAAACTAATTACTTCCTCCCACTCTCACCTCCAATATTTTGCCTGTACTGCTCCCTACCTCTGGAATTCTCTCCCTCTCCCTGTCAGAAACTCCACCTATCTACTAAACTTTAAACAGGCTCTCAAAACCTACTTCTTCATCAAAGCCATCCAGCTCTTTTCCTAGCCCACTGCTCCTCGCTACTTCCTCACTGTATACCCCATCTGTGTCACTCCTGTGTGTCTGACCCTCACCTTTGGAATGTAAGCTGTCACAGCAGGGCCCTCTTCCCTCATGTGCTACTCCTTTCCCTTACTTATACTATCATCTACTCCTAACTGCCCACAAGGGCACCTAACACTTGGTTGCTGCCAACCTGCAACTTATTTGAGTATTATGATTGTGGATGGAGCAATGTATATAAATATTGTCCTTGTCCCGCATTGCTTTGTACTGTAAGTCATTATTTTCTTGTTTTCCTCATTTGTAAGGTGCTGCGGAACTCTTGTGGCATCATAAAGGATAATAATAATAATAATAATAATAATAGTGTGTGTGTAAAATAATCCCTAAAAGCTCATATGTGTCCCATGGAATGTATGCACAGAGGTGCAGTTGTGATTGTGATTGAGATGCACATCATCTGGAATCCATTGATGATGTGTTGGGCATTCCTGGATGGTATTGCAGAATCTAAATATGGTCAGAGTGGGCGTCTCAGTCCTTGCACAATCAGATGCATGCTTGTACACCAGGGGAAGTGCTGATACTAGCACTAGCATATAGTCGCAGACACTAATATGGCAAAAGATGCTAAAGAGATTGCAGTTGCGTGCAACTCAGCATCAGGCCATTATGTGTTTTGTTGTACTTGCCACTCCTAAGTCTCCAGCAGTTTTGCATGGTTAGCTCAAACTTCAATAGGAAAATGCCATCTAAACTATGTGCGCCGACCCCCGTGTTTTGGTTTTGGTTTTGGTTTTGGATCTGGATCTCCCCCTGGTTTTGAATTTGAATTAGTTTTGCAAAACTTCACCTCCGTGTTTTGTTTCTCGGTTTTGGTTTTGGATCTGGATTTTTTCTTAAAAAATCATAAAAACAGCTAAAATTATATAAAATGGGCCTTATTTGTTCCTACAGTATTATTAACCTCAATAACATTTATTTCCACTTGTTTCCAGTTAATTTTGACCACCTCACAGCTCACAATATGGATTTTTTTCATCTAGTTAAGGGCCAAAAGGTTGCATCCAGCTAGCTAACTCAAAACTGATTGATAAATAGAGTTGTGGACTGTGCAAAGATGATGGTTGGGATACCCCTCAAGGATTGAATAATTGATAGTTGTTAGTTGGCGCAGCCACTGGCTGAAGTAAGAAGAGTTGATACTTGATAAATGGTGCAGCCACTGGCTGAAGAATGGATAGTTGGCGCAGACACTGGTTGAAGTAAGAAGAGTTGATATTTGATAATTGGTGCAGCCACTGGCTGAAGAATTGATAGTTGGCACAGACACTGGCTGAAGTAAGAAGAGTTGATACTTGATAATTGGTGCAGCCACTGGCTGAAGTAAGAAGAGTTGATACTTGATAATTGGTGCATCCACTGGCTGAAGAATTGATAGTTGGTGCAGACACTGGCTGAAGTAAGAAGAGTTGATACTATACTTGATAATTGGTGCAGCCACTGGTTGAAGAATTGATAGTTGGCGCAGACACTGGCTGAAGTAAGAAGAGTTGATACTTGATAATTGGTGCAGCCACTGGCTGAAGTAAGAAGAGTTGATACTTGATAATTGGTGCAGCCACTGGCTGAAGTAAGAAGAGTTGATACTTGATAATTGGTGCATCCACTGGCTGAAGAATTGATAGTTGGTGCAGACACTGGCTGAAGTAAGAAGAGTTGATACTATACTTGATAATTGGTGCAGCCACTGGTTGAAGAATTGATAGTTGGCGCAGACACTGGCTGAAGTAAAAATAGTTGTTATTTAATAATTGGTGCAGACGCTGGCTGAAGAAAGAAGAGTTGATACTTGATAATTGGGGCAGCCACTGGCTGAAGAATTGATAGTTGATAGTTAATTGTTGATGCAGGCTCTGGGCTGAGTAGTAGTGGAATACAGAGCTATGACTAGGAAGGAACCAGTCCTGCAATAGCCTTGAGAGCTGGAACTCTTGGTAAGTTGCGGCAGTTACAGCCTTGAGGACTGGTGAGGAGTGACGACAGGTGGCCTTTGGGCCATGAAGCAAGATGTGGCCTTTGGGCAGTGTAGCAGCCTCGAGGGCTGAGAACCCTTGGCTGAATGTCACTGTTGTGCGACTTGTGCCGCCGGGTTGACACAACAAGCAGCAGTTGGTTCAGAATTTTCTCTTAAAAAATGAAAGGGGCATGCACGAGATCCTGTCTGTAGCCATTACAATTTCTGGACATTCATAAACCATAACATTAAAAATGTCAGGCAGCAATGCCACAAACAGCACATAATGGAAAGGAAAAAGGTGCAAGATGGAATTGTCCTTGGGCCCTCCAATCCACCCTTATGTTGTATATATGAAACAGGACATTCACAGTTTAACAAACCAATCACTTCAGCGACAGGGACTGCCACTTGTGGCTGAAATTATTGGTTTGTTTGGACCCCCCACAAAACAAGCTGCCAATGCGCAGTGGACATTGGTGGCAATGATCCCATACACAAACTGGCTTTACAATACATTAGATTAGATGTCGTCATCGTCGTGATCATCCCCATCAGTGTGTGCATTCTCCTCTTCTTCACACAATATTAATTCATCCCTGCTGGAATCTACCATTACAGATGCTTCTGACTCAAGCTGACAGTGTCTGAACTAACTTCACATCTGGCAAGTTTAAAGGGTTTGAGAACCTTGCACAACACGGAAATTATTCTCCACTGTGCTTGACTAAGGTGTATTCCTGCTCCTCTTCCTATGTCATAGGCTGTAGTGTAGCCTTGGATGGCCTTTTCCTGCTCCTCCATCCGCTGAAGCATATAGAGGGTAGAATTCCATCTAGTTACTACTTCTTGCTTCAGCTGATGGTAGGGCAAATACAACAGCTCTGCTGGTGCTGCAATCTTTGACATGCAGTTGCTGTGTGTCAAATTACTTGCACAATATTGCTGGCATTGTCAGAAATCACAAATCCCGAAGAGAGTCCAAGTGGGGTAAGCCATTTTGCAATGATTTCCCTGAGTTTTTCTAAGAGGTTCTCAGTGGTATGCCTCTTAGTGAAACCAGTGATACACAGAGTAGCCTGTGTTAGGATCTGCGGTTAGCAGGTCATTTCAGTTGGTATTGAGACACTGCATTTATTCCTGTCTGTCTGTGTGCTAATCTCATGTGTTCAGTAATTACTGCCTGTCTATATGCAGTGTCAGTTGCACACTAATTGATTCTCTTGTCTGTGTGCACAGGCCAAGTGCAGGAGTCTGTCATTAGGGAGATTTTCAGAGCTTGCTTTGATTGGGCCCTGTATCTGTTAAGTTGCAGCCAGTCCATCGCTCCATGCCAGTGATAGAAGTTTTTCTTACTTCCGGTTCCTGCCTCCTGCATGTCAGTCGAGTTCCTGAGTCAATCTAGCTGTGTTTCGTGTGTGCCATTTATTCCATCCAGGCGGCTCCTCCTGCATCTCATCCACATGTGCTGCTTCTACCATCTGGGCAGCACGGAGCGCTTCCTACCCCAGAAGCATCTGTCACCATACAGTGGCTTGTATCAACACCACAGCACCAGTCGCAGTTTAGCATTCCAGGTGCGCACCATCGCACACCATCACCAGTGTAATCCTGGCGGCGCTGATAACAGCTCTGCATTCTAGGTGCACAACTTAGCACACTGTCGCCAGTGTCATCCCGGCGGCATTGGTAGCAACTCTGCATTCCAGGTGCGTAATCTAGCACACAGATGCCAGTGTCATCCCGACGACACTGGTAGCCACTCTGCGTTCCAGGTGTGCTATTAAGCACACCGTCGCCAGTGTCATCTTGGAGGCACTGGTAGCAGCCCCATGTTATTGTTGCATACCTCACCTGAGTCTCATCAGCCCAAAGGCTGCAACGGTCCTGGAGCCCCAGGTCACTATCAGCCCTCAAGGCTGCTGCAACAGCCCAAAGGCTGCTTCACACCATTAGTCCCTTGGTCATGACTATAAAGGCCACAATCAGCCCCCAAGGCTGCTCCAACAGCCCAAAGGCTGCTTCACACCATCAGTCCCTTGGCCACAACTATAAAGGCCACAAACCACCATCAACGCTGCTCCTACAGCCCACAGGCTGCATCACACCTCTTGCCTTCAGCACAGCTAGTCAAAACAAACCTGGTCCAAGGCAGCATCAATAGCCCAATGGCTGCAACCAAATCCTTAACCCTTGGCCATGACTAAGACTATACATTCCAGCCCTCAAGGCTGTCATCAGCTGGCTCGACATTATACCATCGATTCCCTCCAGGAATCATAACAGGCTGCCTCTGAATGAGCTGGCATTTGTTAGATGCTGCTGCTGCTTGTACTGTTGGAGGCAATACACCTACCCAGAGGGCGGTCACAGTCATGTAATCTTTAGTTTGCCCTGTCCCACTTGTCCACGTATCTTTGGTTAAGTGGACAGTGGACACAATGGGTTTTTTTTAATGTCCTTGTACAGATTGGGAATTGCTATTCTAGAGAAGTGGAATCTACAAGGGACACGGTAGCGGGGACACAGGACCTCCATTAACTGTCTAAAATCCACTGCATTAATGGCGGATACTGGACGCACATCTAACACCAGCATAGCTGTTATGGCGTCAGTAATATGCTGTGCAACTGGGTGTTTGCTGTCAAACTTGTTCGCCAAGGAAAAGTATTGTGTGACAGTCAATTGTTTGGTTGAACTTCTTGAACTAATAAAAGTAGTCTTCTTCCTGGTCCCCTTCTGGGATGAAGATCCTCTCACAGCAACAGCAGCAGCAGGCGTAACACTCAAAGATCCTTCTGAGGAAGAATGGATAGGAGAGGAGTCAGTCCTTATGATATTGGATGCAGGACTACTTCCGATCATGAATGAGGATCTTGATGATGATGCAGGTGTTGGTGGTGGAGATTGCAGGTGCTTGGATCCAGATAGAAGGGAGCAGCTAGGTGACACTGGACTGATTGTTGTTTGTTTTTTAGTCCCCAAAGTTTCAATACCCTTTCCAATTTTATGAATGCGCTGCAAGTGACGTAACAGGGAAGAGGTTCCAAGATGGTTAAGGTCCTTACCTCTACTCACTGTTACATGGCAATGGTTACAAATGGCTTGGCAAAAGTTGTCCGGATTTGGGTGGAAATGATTCCACACATGAGATGTGGATTTTTTGGTCCTTTGCCCAGGCATGCCAACAATGGGATTATTCCCACCATGGGCAACAACCGCTGCCTGATTTACAGTTTTTACACAAACATCCTCATCATCATCAACATCCTCATCATTCTTGTTGTTATCGCCAACTACATAAATATCCTCCTTGTGCAATTCCACAGAAGCATCCTTGATTTCTACGTTAGCATGTTGACTTGTGCTGCTCATCCCCACATTTGCAGAGGGCACACAAATGGTGGAAGGAGGATCCTATTCAAGTACAGTATTAGAAAGGTCAGGCTCACACATGGCAACCACGGACACACTTGTACTCTCCTCTGGGATTTGTGATTTTTCGGAGCACACAGTTGGTTCCGGTGTCTTACTCGTCTTAACAATTTTTATTTTTTTTGTACCTCTCCTACAAGCATAGGGGCTTAAATCATCACTAGAACCACCAGTCATAAATAATAAAGGCCAAGGCCTTATCCTTTCCTTGCCACTTTGTGTAGTTAATGGCATATTGCCAATTTTTTGTTTCTCTAAAGCTGACAGCTTTAGATTTTTTTTTCTTTAACATGGTAAAAGTTGTTTTTTTAGCCTGACTTTTTGTCCTGACTTAAGCCCTGGTACATCGGCCTTCATAGATGATGTTGATGGCCTTGCATCGTGACTGCTGCCGGCAGCTACAAGACTCCTGTCATGTGACTGTCCGCCATACTCACTGTGGTCTTAAGCAGTGTCACCAAGCAATTATAGTGCAGCTGAGTTGTGGCTAATGCACACAACCAACTACACACAAAAAAAAATCTTTTTATTTTCAAACTGATGGTGTGGCTAACACGCACACACCAAAAAATTGTTTTTATTTTCACACTTATGGTGTGGCAAGCTAACACGCACACACAAAAAAATTGTTTTTATTTTTACACTGGTGGTGTGGCAGCCTAACACGCACACACCAAAATTGTTTTTTATTTTTTTATTATTTTTACACTGGGGCTGAAGAAGAGCACCCCTGATGGAAAGAGCACCCCCTGGACAACACAGCAGAACAGCCAGCCCCTATGGACAACAGCCAGCCAGCCCCTATGGACAATAGCCAGCCAGCCCCTATGGACAGGACAACAGCCAGCCAGCCCCTATATGGATTAATATGGACAACAGCCAGCCAGCCCCTATGGACAACAGCCAGCCCCTATATGGATTAATATGGACAACAGCCAGCCAGCCCTTATGGACAGGACAACCTCAAACAGCCAGCCAGCCCTATGGACAACAGCCAGCCAGCCCCTATGAACAGAAGCCATCCAGCCCCTATGGACAGGACAACCTACTATGCACAACAGCAGTGCAGCACAGCTCCCTATATGGATTAATATGGACAACAGCCAGCCAGCCCTGAAGGACAACAGCCAGCCAGCACCTATGGACAGGACAACCTCAACAGGACAACCAGCTAGCCCCTATGGACAACAGCCAGCCACCCCCTATGAACAAAAGCCAGCCACTATGGACAGGACAACCTACTATGCACAACAGCAGTGCAGCACAGCTCCCTATATGGATTAATATGGACAACAGCCAGCCCTTATGGACAAAAGTCAGCCAGCTAGCCCCTATGGACAACAGCCAGCCAGCCCCTATGAACAAAAGCCAGCCAGCCCCTATGGACAGGACAACCTACTATGCACAACAGCAGCGCAGCACAGCTCCCAGCACAATCTCACAAATCACAATTATGCACAATTATGCACAACAGCAGTGCAGTACAGCTCCCAGCTCCCTCCATCTTCACTCTCCACAGCCAGAATAAAAAATGGCGGTGATCATGAGACCTTTATAGAATCCAAATCCTGTGAGAATCCGACAGCGGGATGATGACGTTTTGCCTCGTTTTGAGATCCGAGTCAGGAGGGAGAACCCGAGCCGACTCTGATCTGCCTCGTATCTGCTAAGTTCGGGTGGGTTTGGTTCTCAGGGATTCGAACCCACTCATCTCTAACCTAAACCTAATGTATTTGCTAGAAGAATCCCCAGATTTTTCGCTTGCTTCTTATATCATGCCTCCTTTCGGCCAGCACTTTTAGCTGCCACAAAGTAGAATAGTAGGGCTTATTTATTAATCTTGTATATAGTTTGAATTTACGCTAAATCCATTGGCATACCTATAATGGGTGCAGGGTGTGCGGTGCACACGGCACACCCCGCACCCATATAATTATTATACTTACCTCTCCAGAGTTATTGGCGGTGCTGCACACTGAAATCACTGGGAAAACCATGGGCGACCATTTTCCAAGTGATTTGCTCACTAGAGATATATCTAGAAACATAGCATGGGCACCATGTTCCCAAAGACCTGTGCATGTGCAGTAGACTGTGGCACAAAAGCAGAGTCTACTGCACTGTCGGAGAGCATGAGGCTTGCAGTCTTCATCAGAGCACCATCCTCTCATCCCCGCAGCGCACTAATCGCAGTAGACTCTGATCGCTAGAGGCATGATTCAGCACGGAACGCAAGTCTGCATACGCACACACCCGGCCGCTGCGAAAATATGCTTATGAACCCAATCGTAATGACACTGCAGCATAAGAACCAGACGCACACCACTACATAATGCTGCCCACTTCCCTTTACTCACATCCGCAATACCTCGCTATACAGCGTAAACATCGGTAACATCGAGACCCATCAAACCCAGTATTGTAAGCATAATAGTGGTTGACCTGACCTCACTCAGGATATGGGCTGCTTCCTGTGTGCATCTAGAGCTCTGGCTGCGTCTTCCGTCACAGGGGCTTAAGCATGCCCCTGTAACGGCGTTCAAACGCACAGGTACGCCTGCGTTTCACTGACCAATCCCAGTCACCACCCCAAACGGTCACTTCCTCTCAATCACTTTATGAGGGGACTGCATGCTCATTGCATTCGCTTCCCATTCGCAGCGGTCGGTTCGCACACTGAGATGCATACAAATGCGCAGAACGCAAACATTGGCCGGTTGCGTGCAAATTCGCGGTTGCGTTCCTTGCTGAATCAGGCCCTACTGTAGGTACACTAATAGACTCTAGCGCTGTGCCAGAGTCTACTGCGCACGCTCATCTATACAGGAAAATGTTGCAGCAGTCATTTTCACGGTGATTTTCCTACTGCGCCATTTTCCCAGTGATTTGTGCAGCAAACTCCAAAGAGGTAAGTATTAAAGAAATGAAAGCAGGGTGTGGTACATTATAGATAAACCTCTGATTGTACGGAGGCTGCACACAGGTCCCCTCTCTTAAACTGCCCCTGACTAAATCACAGCAACCAATCAACAATTAGGAGCAGTAGCAAAATAAAAATATAATTGAAAACCAGTTAATTTGTTGTGGTAACAGGGTATAGGTTGGCAGCTGAGTATTGATTATGTATCTTAGACCTCTAAAATGAGATTTTATGGGTTCATAATCCCCGCAATGTGTCGTCTGGACAAACGTTACGAAAACAATGTGGTAAAGTAGAATGGGACTACGGGTGTTGGTCTCATTCCGGCATCAACACTTTGGGCTTCAGGACAACTCAGACCTCTTTTGAGCTTGCTCTTCATGATATGGTCTATGATATGTTGCCTAGAATTAAGATTACTATTTGTCCAGTTAATATTTTATTAATACATGCACGTTCCAAAGGAGCAGGTTGGAAAATTTAGTAAAATTGGTGTAAAGTAGACAATAAGAATTGGGATGAGAGGACATATAGCATGGAAAAGGACACATACAGCAGGAATGAGTATGAGACCAAAGATGAAAGTTATGAAGGCTTCCCGTCGCCTGGTATATATACTTAATATCCGTGCACCTGTGCATTTCTAAAGCTGCATACACACACAACGATTGAGTTAATGAATGATTTTAGTAAACGATTTTCTACCTTGAAAAAATGAACTAAAATCGTTTACTAAAGTTGTTCATTTACTATGTTCATTTAAATGTAATGAACGATTTTTATGAACTACAAACGATTTTTGCATATTAACTTAATGAAAATCGTTGAGTTGACAAGTCTGACTGAACTACAAACTACAAACGTGAACGCGCATGAATAATAATCGTTCATCGTTTGACTCAGAAAGTGAACGATTTTTTCAAACAATTATCGTTAAACGATATCGTTAAACGATAATCATTCAAAAAATCATTGTGTGTGTATGCACCTTAAGAAATAACTCTTTATTGACAATGGGCCTGATTCAGCTTGGATCACAATCCTGCGTACGCACGCAGTTCTACTGCGATAGCAAGCCAAACCACTGCAATTGCAATGCAATCTCAGCACTACATAATGACGCTCACTTTACCATACGCACATCCGTAATAATTAGCAGAATAGCGAAACTATCGGTACAATCGAGGACCATCGGACCCATACGCACACTTGCACAAGCTCTGACCTCACTCAGGAATTGCTAACAGCCACGCACACTAAGAGACCTCACACTGCGTATGGCTTTGCAGTGGATAATTTATGCATGCTCATGAAAGGGCGTGCGTTCAGCTGATCACCCCCCCGTCACCACCCACAAATGGCACTTCCTGTCAAGCACTCTGCGATGGGTCTGTATGTATAGTCTCTGCGATTGCAGTCCACATCGTATCGGCCTGTACGCGGATGCGCACTGCGATGCGTACGCATGCGCAGAATGCAACAATCGGCCGGTTGCTTGCGTATTAGCAACTGCGATCCATGCTGAATCAGGCCCAATGACATTTGTCTGTGACTTCTTACTGATACTGTACATGTTTACAAAACAATAATGAATCTCAGATAGTGTACAGTATATACAGTTTCTGATTAATAATAATAATTATAATAATAATAATAAAAAAAACAAATCTTTAGAAATGAGGGTCTCATTCAGACCTGCTCGAGAGCGCTGTACGCTTGCAAGCGGGTCGATGTTACCCAAATGCGCATGCGCACGACGGAGGCTGCTCCGTCGTGCGCATGTGTGAGACCCGGCGAGCGACGGGGAAGCCATCGCTCGGGGTCTCGCACCAAAGGGGGCGTGCTGTCGATGGTGAGTGACAGCACGCCCCCTTTGGTGGGCGTGCCGGGGGCGTGGCTGCCCAGACGGAGGCGTTTCCATGGGAACGCCTACCTTCTGGGTCCGGACCCACTGACATCACTAGTGATGTCAGTGGGAGTGTTTTTGGCTCTGATAGAGCCAGAAGCACTCCGGGCTTGTGGCAGACGAGACCCTACCGCTATGGCAGGTAGGGTCTGCTTGTGGCAGACGGTCACCCACAGCTATGTGAGCGGCCAGGAGGCCGCTCCAATATTAGGTAGGAGGGCCCTGATTCAGAGCGAGCGCTCTGGTCAGAGCGTCCGGCTCTGAATCAGGCCCTGAATTTTAAAATCTTTAAAACCACCCTATTTTTCAGTGTTGCCAAAATATTTATTTTACTTTACAGTATCTGGTTTCAGGGCAAGTGTGTACATTTAAACACAGTCTGTCAGCTGCTTTTTATAATCTGTAACCTAATATTGCACACTGACACCTATATTGCTGGGATAGATTACATAGATGGTACAGTTAAAACAATGTCTGTTTTAGCCATGCAATCATACTGTATGTTAAACCAGAGTACAAGAGAAAAGCCTACATCACAAAATGAATACATTGTAAATATGAATTGTGGAAATAACAAAATGCCTTTTGAAGGGTAATAGAATTAGAGGTGTATTTGAAGTCACTAATTTAATTTGGACTGAATTCAGCCGTAAAATTATCAAATCATCTAATTGCACCTGTTTGCTCTTATTCACTGCATCCCAACATAGTTTTGCCCTATTTCCTGTCACCCATTTTATAATCATAGGCAGCAGAAATCATAAATAGATGTTATTGTATTGTGACAAAGAGCTCTATTCATTATGGTAATTATCTGGGTCTGAACGGACCCTGAAAATCAACATTTGAACTCGCCGCGAGCACCAGAGCAATTCATCATTGGAGACAGCTGATCCGAAAATCAGCTGTCTCCCCAAATCTTTTCACTGCTCCTTTTGGGACAGTGAAACTAGTGTACATGCATGACCTAGAGTTCATGCAGGAGCACAAAAGCCCCTGTGTGTGGCGGAAGGAGCCGGACAGGGCTCTTCGCAACCCGGGACTCCTTCCCATAGGTTGTAGTTGCAAATGTCATCTGCAGATGGAGAACGCTCCCACAGTCAAGCTCCGAAAATCTTGTATATTCGGATCTTAATGAATTCTGTCACCATACTAGTGTGTGGGGACAGCGGGCCATTTCGGTAGAGAAAGGTAAGCGGGAGATATCTGTGATATAGGTTAAATGTTCAATTTAACCTGCTTTTGTCGAAATTAAGTGATAATGAATAGAGGCAGATAGGTAAAAATCCAAGGAGTCCGTAGGAACAGGCTGCAGACATGGTTAAATTTCCTTTAGCTTTCTCTAATGGAATACACATACCCAGGTGCACCACATGCTGATTATTGATTTGTTGTTTTTGTGATTTGGTTTGTAGTGCTTGGTTGGAGGATAAAACAGTCTGTTATTGTGGTCAGGGCCACCGATGCCAGCTAGTTTGCTGGTGACTAGGTAGCTGAAATGGTGTCATCCTGACAAAAGTCTGCTGTGCTATTTGAGATGTGAACAATAAAAAGCATTATTTTTCCAGAAAGAAGTTGCTGATGGGTGACAATATTACGCTGGTGTCACTATGAGATTACAAAGAGCAGCTAGATCCTGCTGTCCACTCAACCAACCTGATGCAATGGCTGTGAGTGAAATGTGTTCATCACCACTATATAATAGAGATGTGCGCCGACCCCCGTGTTTTGGTTTTGGATCTGGATCTCCCCTAGTTGTGGATCTGGATTGGTTTTGCCAAAACCTCACCTCCGTGTTTTGTTTTCGTGTTTTGGTTTGGATCTGGATTTTTTCTTAAAAAATAAAAAAAACAGCTAAAATCACATAAAATGGGCCTTTATTTGTTCCTACAGTATTAATAACCTCAATAACATTTATTTCCACTCGTTTCCAGTAAAGTTTGACCACCTCACAGCTCACAATATTGTGAGCAATATTTTTTCATCTAAAGGACCAAAAGGTTGCATCCAGCTTGCTGGCTCAAAACTGATTGATATAATTATTAATAGAGTTGAGGACTGTGCAAAGATTATAGTTGGGATACCGTTGAGGATTGAAGAATTGATAGTTGGTGCAGCCCCTGGCTGTAAAATTGATAATAAATTAATTTAATAACAATTCATGGGGTGCAGCTCCTGGCTGAATAAGTAATAAAAAACAATTCATTGGGTGCAGCCCCTGGCTGTAAAATTGACAATAAATTAATTAGAAAACAATTCATTGGTGCAGCCCCTGGCTGTAAAATTGATAATAAATTAATTAAAAAACAATTAATTGGGTGCAGCCCCTGGCTAAATAATTAATAAAAAGAAATTAATTGGTGCAGCCCCTGGATGTTAAATTAATAATAAATTAATTAAAAACAATTCAAATTGATAATAAATTACTTAAAAAACAATTCATTGTGTGCAGCCCCTGGCTGAATAATTAATAAAAAAATTTCATTGGGTGCAGCCCCTGGCTGTAAAATTGATAAATTAATTCAAAAACAATTCATTGCTGCAGCCCCTGGCTGTAAAAGTTGTAATAAATTAATGAAAAAACAAATCATTGGGTATAGCCCCTGGCTGAATAATAAATAAAAAGAAATTCATTGATACAGCCCCTGGGTGTAAAATTGATAAGAAATTAATTTAAAAATAAATCATTGGTTCCTAAACCAGCCATAACATTAATTTAAAATGTCAGGCAGCAATGCCCCAACCAGCATATAAAGGAAAAGAAAAAGGTGCAATATGGAATAGTCCTTGGACCCTCCCACCCACTCTTATGTTGTATACAAAACAGGACAGTTTAACAAACCAATCATTTCAGTGACAAGGACTGCCAATTGTGGCTGATACCGTATGATTGGTTTGTTTGGACCTCCAGAAAACAATGTGCCAATGTGCATTGGACATGGAAGTGAAAATGATACCATACACAAACTGGCTTTACATTACAAGTTGTCATTGTCCTCGTCATCCCCATCAGTGTGTACATCCTCTCCTTCACACAATATTAATTTGTCCCCACTGGAATCCAGCATAGGCGCCTCTGTAATTTTTTTATGTAATTGTTGGTAGAGGTTTTCCTCGTGGAATTTGTAATTCATTTTAATGAACATCATCTTTTCCACATTTTGAGGAAGTAACCTCCTACGCCGATCACTGAAAAGATTGCCAGCTGCACTGAAAGGATGGGCAACTTAAGTAATGCAAAACCAGTTTGTGTATGGGACTCCAAATTGCCTCTTTTTCCTACCAGTACTGAAAGGGACTATCTGACATGCCTATTAGGATGTTATCTCTGAAATAGTCCTCCACCATTCTGTGAATGGAGTCCGTATCAGACTTAGGTCCTTATTCAGAGGTGCTCCCTATTTGCGAGCGCTCGCTCTGAATCAGGGCGGATTTAAAAAAAAAATCTGCCTCCAGGCCGCTTGCATAGCTGTGGGTGACCACACAAGCTGTGGGTGACCACCCACAGCTTGTGTGGGCGGCCTGGTGATGGTCGCGATCATCACGACCATCGGGCTTGCAACAAGACCCTTGTGGTAGGGTCTCGTCCACTGCAAGCCCCAGTGTGATGTCAGTAGGGCCGCCCACAAACAGCAGGCGTTCCTTCGGGAATGCCTCCGTTTGTGCAGCCACCCCCAAACCCGCCTACAAAACGTGGCAAGCTGTCAATCAACATCAACAGCCACCCCGTTTTGCTGCAAGCCACGAGCGAGTGAAGTTCTCATTCATTCCGGGGCTCACGCACGTGCAGTGCGCTCGCGAGCGGGTCTGAATCAGGCCCTTAGTCACGGTAGAAGACATGTCACTAGTAGGCAGTTCTCTCAGACCCAACCAGATGTCATTTTTTGGTGAACGATCTGCATGACCAGCAGGCATTCTGTAAGGAAAATTTAGTTTTTTCCTGGCAGCTGCAGCAACTGAAGGAGGAGATGATGGCGTTTCATATGCAGCTGACAATTTTTTTTACCAACAGCTCTTTGTACAATTTTAGATTTGGATCTGTTGGAAAAAAACTCACAAGGTAGGACTTCCAGAATGGTCGCCAAAATATATTTTCCAGATTTCAATAGATTGACGACTCTTGGATCCTGTTGAAGGGAATCAAGGGCTTGATCCACCAGTCCAACTTACTTTGCACAATCACTCTGTTACACCTCCTCCTTCAGTTTCTCCAGATGGTTTTGCAAAAGTCTGATGAGGGGAATGACCTGACTCAAGCTGGCAGTGTCTGAACCAACTTCACATGTGGCAAGTTCAAAGGGTTTGAGAACCTTGCACAACACGGAAATTATTCTCCAATGCGCTTGAGTAAGGTGCATTCCCCCTCCACGGCCTATGTCATAGGCTGTTGTATACCCTGGATGGCCTTTTGCTGTTCCTCCATCCGCTGAAGCATATAGAGGGTAGAATTCCACCAAGTTACTACCTGTTGCTTCAGCTGATGGCAGGGCAAAATTAACAGTACCTGCTGTTCATGCAATCTTCGACAAGCAGTCTCCGAATGTCTAAAATGTCCGGATATTTTGCGGGGCACCAAGAACATCTCCTGCATGACTGTGTCAGTTTTTAAAAAACATGGCACCACCAAATTAATTGTGTGAGCAAACATGGGACATGTTGGAATTTGCCCATATGTAATGCTCTTACAATATTGGTGTCATTTTCCGAAATCACAAATCCCAAGGAGAGTCCAAGTGGGGTAAGCCATTTAGCAATGATTCCCTGAGTTTTTCTAAGATGTTCTCAGCAGTATGCCTCTTAGTGAAACCAGTTATACAAAGAGTAGCCTGCCTCTGTACCAGCTGTCTTTTGGTAGATGTTGCTGCTGCTGCTGCTGTTGTAGGCAATACACCTACCCAGTGGGCTGTCACAGTCATGTAATCCTTAGTTTGCCCTGTATCACTTGTCCACATATCAATGGTCAATTGGACAGTGGGTACAACGGCATTTCTGAGGACATCAATAAGGTTTTTTTTAATGTCCTTGGAATTGCTATTCTAGTGAAGTGGAATCTAGAAGGGATCTGGTAGTGAGGACACAGGACCTTAATTATCTGTTGAAAACCCACTGCAGTAATGGCAAATACTGGATGCACATCTAATACCAGCATAGCTGTTATGGTGTCAGTAATCTGCTGTGCAAATGGGTGATTGCTTTCATACTTGTTTGCCCTTGCAAACGATTGTTTAACAGTTAATTGTTTTTTGGAGGATACGCTACAAGTAGTCTTCCTCCTGGTACCCTCCTAGGATGAAGATCCACTCATAGCAACAGCAGCAGCAACAGGCATAGTCATCAAGGATCCTTCTGAGGAATCAAGGATAGGAGAGGAGTCAATCATGCTTCGAATACCAGCATTGGATGCAGCAGGACTACTCCCGATGACAAATGAGGATGTTGATTATGCAGGTGTTGGTGTTGGAGATCGAAGGCGCTTGGATCTCACAGTGAGGAAGCAGGTAGGTAACACTGGACTTGAGTTTTTGAACTTGGCGACATATACTTTGATATTTGATGAATGTGCTCCAGGTGACAAAACAAGGAGGAGGTTCCTAGGTGGTTTAGGTCCCTCCCTCTACTCATTCTTGCTTGGCAATGGTCACATATGGCTTGACAAATGTTGTTCGGATCGGGGTGGAAATAATTCCACACGTGAGAAGTGGATTTTTTTGCCTTTTGTCCCTGTATGACAACAATGGACTTTGGCTTTTTCAATCCATGGGCAACAGCTGGCGCCTTACTTACACAAAGGACATATTCGGCATCAACATCCTCATCACCAACATCTTCATCATCATCAACATCCTCATCATCCTTAGCACCTTCAACTACCAAAATATCCTCCTCCTCCATGTGCAATTCCACAGAAGCATCCTCGATGACTCTGTCTGCAAGACATTGACTGCCCTTCCCCATATTTACAGAGGGCACACAAATGTTGGAACCAGGAGGATCCTCTAGTACATTAGTATTTAGGTCTGGCTTACACATGGCAACCGCGGACACACTTGCACTCTCCTCAGGGATTTGTGATTTCAATTTCTGAGGGCACACAGTTGGTTTTTCTGAAGGGCTATCGGAATCAGAACCAGCAGTCTTCCTAAAGAAAGGCCAAGGCCTTATCCTTTCCTTGCCACTTCGTGTAGTGAATGGCATATTGCCAATTTTTTGTTTATCTAAAGGCAAATTTCCTTTAAATTTTTTTTTCTAACTTCAGTAAAAGTAGCTTTACCATATCGATGGCATGACTTAAGCCCTGGGACATGGACCTACATGGAGGATGAGGAAATTGACGGCCTTGCACTGCTGGCAACAGCTACAACATGTGGTTCTTGGCCTTGCTCTCCTGTCATGTAACAGTCCTCGATATTTTCTACGGTCCTGAAGCAGTTACGTTGTGTTGCTGACTTGCTAGATCTTGTGCAGCTAAGCCTAACATGCAGAGACACGCAGGCAATTACACTGTACAACAAATAAATACTTTTCATTTGTTTCCTTTCTAAAAATAGTCACACATTACTAATTTGAGGTCAATAAAAACTAAAATGATTTCAGAATGTTTTTATTAGCTCTATTTTTTGACCGACACTACTTGCACTATACTGTATGTACATTAGTAATATAGTCATAGTGAAAAGATATTTTAAAATAATCTGATATTTTCTTGATAGAAAATAAATAACAGTTGTTTTAATTCAATCAATCACAAATAAGAACACAAAACAAAACAAACATACAGCATACGAAACAAACATACAGCATACGAAACAAACATACAGCATACGAAAGTACTATCTAATATAGTGGCCTATTTATGGGGGTGCTTTCTCTTTGCTTGTCGCTTGTACCCCTCTTCTGGGACATCTCTTGTCACTGTCCAACAGTAGTGATTCACCTACCCTGATATCTTTGTTCCATTGCTGAAATGTCTTGGTGGAATCGCTCACTATGCTTGTCACTCAGTGCACCACAGTTAACTTGTGTGTGTAATCCTGTGAATCGCATATATTTGAATAGGGGAGGGGACAAATAACTGATTCATTTAATTGGGTCATTAGGCCCCGCCCCCTTTGCGCAGAACGCAGATTGCTGGTAAGATTCTCTCCATTCTGCCCACTTCACTAGGAATACCCCTACATCGTCATAAATGGGCTATATCTCGGAACTCAGAGCTAACTGAGAGTTTTAAATGTCATATTCATTCTTTGCATGCTGAAATCTATTAGAAGTAACTATTTTCACATCAGAAACATTTTCATTGTTGTACAGTGTTAGTAGACAAAAAATAATTTATTTTTTATTTTTTTTCAACTCCAGAACTTTGGCCCAGAGCACAGATTGATGACGACTGGAGTCAGGCAGAACTGGGTTGCATTGCTGACTTGCTAGATTTTGTGCGGCTAAGCCTAACATGCATAGACACACAGACAATTATTAGACAAAAAAATAAAAAAATGTTGTTTATCTTTTTTCAGCTACAGAACTTGGGACCAGAGCAAAGATTGATGACGAATGGAGTAGGGCAGCACTAGGTTGCGTTGCCGACTTGCTAGATCTTGTGTGGCTAAGCCTAACACGCACAGACAATTAGACAAAAAAAGATTTTTTTTTTTTTTCAGCTCCAGAACTTGAGCCCAGAGCACAGATTGATGACAACTGGAGTCAGGCAGCACTAGATTGCATTGCCACTTTACTAGATCTTGTGCGGCTAAGCCTAACATGCACAGACAATTAGACAAAAAAGACAATTTATAAAAGAAAATTCAGCTGCAGAACTTGGGCCCAGAGCACAGATTGATGACAACTGGAGTTGGGCAGCACTAGGTTGCATTGCTGACTTGCTAGATCTTGTGCAGCTAAGCCTAACACTCACAGACACAAAGACAATTAGAAAAAACAAATAAAAACATTTTTTTTCAGCTCCAGAATTTGGACCCAGAGCACAGATTGATGACGAATGGAGTCTGGCAGCACTAGGTTGCATTGCTGACTTGCTAGATCTTGTGCAGCTTAGCCTAACATGCACAGACAATTAGACAAAAAATATAAAAAATTCAGCTCCAGAACTTTGGCCCAGAGCACAGATTGATGACGACTGGAGTCAGGCAGAACTGGGTTGCATTGCTGACTTGCTAGATTTTGTGCGGCTAAGCCTAACATGCATAGACACACAGACAATTATTAGACAAAAAAATAAAAAAATGTTGTTTATCTTTTTTCAGCTACAGAACTTGGGCCCAGAGCACAGATTGATGACGAATGGAGTCGAGCAGCACTAGGTTGCGTTGCCGACTTGCTAGATCTTGTGTGGCTAAGCCTAACACGCACAGACAATTAGACAAAAAAAAACTATTTTTTTTTGTTAGCTCCAGAACTTGGGCCTAGAGCACAGATTGATGACGACTGGAGTCGGGCAGCACCAGATTGTGTTGCCACCTTACTAGATCTTGTGTGGCTAAGCCTAACACTCGCAGAAAATTATTAGCTAAAAAAAAACAATTTTTTTAATTTTTTTTTTCAGCTCCAGAACTTGGGCCCAGAGCACAGATTGATGACAACTGGAGTTGGGCAGCACTAGATTGCATTGCCGCCTTACTAGATCTTGTGCGGCTAAGCCTAACATGCACAGACAATTAGACAAAAAAGACAATTTACAAAAAAAATTTTCAGCTCCAGAACTTGGGCCCATTACACAGATTGATGACAACTGGAGTTGGGCTGCACTAGATTGCATTGCCGCCTTACTAGATCTTCTGCGGCTAAGCCTAACATGCACAGACAATTAGACAAAAAAATTATTTTTTTTACATTTCTTTCAGCTCCAAAACTTGGGCCCAGAGCACAGATTGATGACGACTGGAGTCGGGCAGCACTAGGTTGCATTGCCGATTTGCTAGATCTTCTGTGGCTAAGCCAAACGCACACAGACAATTAGACAAAAAAAGTTTCAGCTCCAGAACTGGAGCACAGATTGATGACGACTGGAGTCGGGCAGCACTAGGTTGCAATGACGACTTTCTAGATCTTGAGCGGCTAAGCCTGACATGCACAGACAATTAGACAAGAAAAGACAATTTTTCTTTTATTTTTTTTTCAGCTCCAAAACTTGGGCCCAGAGCACAGATTGATGATGACTGGAGTCGGGCAGCACTAGGTTGCATTGCCGACTTGCTAGATCTTGTGCAGCTAATCCTAACACGCACAGACAATTATTAGACAAAAAAAGACAATTTTTTGTATTTTTTTTCAGCTCCAGAACTTATGCCCGGAGCGCTGATTGATGACGACTGGAGTCGGGCAGTACTAGGTTGCATCTTACTGTATATTGTGCAGCTAAGCCTAAAACGCACACACACACACACAAAGAAAATAAATTGACAATGTATATATATTTATTTTTTGGCGGGTCCAGAACTTGGGCCCAGTTGGACGCAGCAGATAGCACAGCACCAGCCCAGATGAATCAGCAACAGCCCAGATGGACACAGCAGACAGCCCAGCACCAGCCCAGAATGGATCAGCACCAACCCAAGTCACAGCAGACAGCACAGCACCAGCCCAGATGGATCAGCATCAGCCCAGATGGACACAGCAGACAGCACAGCACCTCTCCCCAGCCCTCCCTGTTCAGTCTCCACAGCCAGAGTGAAATGATGCCTGCCGCGTCTCTTATATATAGAGATGAAAGCTCGCGAGCCGCGAGATTTCATCTCTATGGTTTTGCCTCGATCTTAGAGATCCGAGTCAGCGGGAAACTCCAAGCCGGCTTGGAGCCGTCTCGGATCTACAAAATTCGGGTGGGTTCGGAACCCACTCATCTCTACTATCTATTAATAAACTGTCAGTTGCAAGGGGGGATCGCTACGCTGTAGAGGGTATCCGGATAGAAGATCGACAAAGAATAGGTCGATAGTCAATAGGTCGACACCAGATAGTCGTCACGAAATAGGTCAACAGGGACAAAAGCTCGACTGACAAAAGGTTGACAGTGCAAAAGGTCAACAGGGTTAAAAGGTCAACAGGTCTAAATAGTTGACACACAAATAGTCAACGTGTTTTATATTTTTTTCAACATATTTAAGGATAGGGTTAGAAGTTAGGGTGAGGGATAGGCTTAGATTGTCGGAGGGGACAGTAAGGGTTAGGCACTAGGAGGAGGGTTAGGCTTAAGCACTAGGAAGAGGGGACAAAAAATGTGTCCACCTTTTAACCCTGTCAACCTTTTGCACTGTCGTCCTTTTGTCCCTGTCGACCTTTTACATGTCGAACATTTGGTGTTAACCTTTTTATTGATTACTTTTTTATTGTCGAACTTGGGGCCCGGAGAGTCAAGGGGCAAGGGCCATTTTTGAATGCCATTCTCCCACAGCTGACCGCAGACATCAGCCTGCAATTCTCCAGTGGCCATTTCAGATCTTCATCAACCTCCCATGGGTTCCACAGCACCCTCCTGTCTCCCCCATCCCCTGCTCAGCTACTATTATTGTGGGGGTTGCTGCTGTTGCACCCTTGCCCCCTTCTGCCAGGGCTTATTCTGCATTTGCCCCATTCTCTCCTCCTGTCAGTTCCCCTTCTGAAGTAGTCCCTATCTTTCCTGTTTGTGTCTCTGCAGCCACTGCCCCTTTTCCTTCCCCTGTCCTTCTGCCTTTGTCCTTTTGCCTGCAGTGTCCATTTATTCCTTTTTTGCTATGTGTGTTCACCTCTCAGGTGTCCTTAGTTATCACTTTCCTTTTTCTTCAGTGTTTGTACCCCAGACTTTCCCTGCTTCTGTTTCTACTATCCCCTCCACCATCCCCTCACATTTGTCTTCCCCTATTTTCTTCCTTTACCTCCCCTGCCTGTTTCACTACTTCTTTTCTTCTTGGCTGCCAGCCTTCTGTTTCGGCTGGTTTGTTTGCTTTCCTCTGATTTCCTCCTCTGTGTCTTCTATGCCTGTTGCTTTGGCTTCTGACACTTTTCCCCTTTTTCAGCCTCTCCTGGGTTTCTACTTCTTTGATTGGCTTTCATTCTTCTGCTCTATTAGGTTAGCACTCTTTGAGAAAGTCTCTGGTGGTTAGAGGTGAAATGCGTCAGTGAACCCCAATATAATGCATGGTTTCAGCAGTCTGGATGTCTATAGGAGGAGCAGTACACAACTAGGCAGCTTACCGCTACAAGAGTACGGACAGTCCTTTTTTACCCGCCGGTATCACAAACCATCTGCAGCCGCTGCACGCTCCAGTCTCCAGCTGACAAGCTGTGAGTGTGCTGTGAGTACACACAGAGACAGTGCTTTCTACACAAGCCGGGTAGCTTTCAGATGGACAATCTTGAACCAGGATGGGGTAACTATTTTGGATTTGAGCCAATAACTATAAACAGTGTGGGCATGCTGCTGTGATTCCTTAAACTTTACATTTCCAAATCATTTGGGATTCTGTGGATATACTTGATTATAGTTGTTTGGCGAGCAACAGTACCATTATAATATCAAAGAAACTATGATGTGCCTCGGAAATTATAAATGCCGCATGGGAGATTTTTAGTCACGTGAATAACTAGATATGACTATATAAGGTCTTATTATCATTATAATGATCTAGCTCTTATATATAATATTGAGATATTATTTAATATGTGATTAAATACAAGTTTTTATACAGTAAGTTCCGACTGATATTTATTTCTGCCATCTTTCAAATAAATATTTCCCAACTAGCGCAGTAATTACTAATTATACAGTAGTATTAGTAATATTTTCATATATTAGTCGAGCAACCACAGGTCTTCTTACTTACTGCAGCTGTATTTGTGATTTTTGAGTTGACTATAAATATTCTGAATCCTTTAATATTGTTTTTTAATATATTATTATTTATTATTAGTGCCATTAGTTATAGATATTTATCTGTTAGGTTTGGGTATGGCTTAGGCTCCTTGGCTTAACCCATACTGGTACCCTTTTTTGTCTCCCCTGGGCCATATGTTTAGGGCCTCCCTTTAACTGCACTTGCTGTTTCTGTTGAGGGTCAGCTCCACTAGAGATGCGCTTCTTTACCAGTCTCTGGCCCCAGCACCCAGCACCTTTTATCCTCTTTGTATCAGCTTTGACTTCCTTCCCCTCTTCCTGTTTTTTTCTGATGTTTCTTCTCACACTTTGTCTTTTCCACTGTCCAATGTGTTTCCTCTGTTTAATACTTGTTTTTTCCCGGCTACAGTTTTATCCCTCTGGTAACGGTATTCAACTCAAAGGCCAGTCCGCTGATTTTGTGGAACAATGTTTTTTGGTTCTGCCTGTCCGAGATTCTTCTTCTATTTCTGGACTGCAGGTTGTGGCCAGAGCAGCTTCAGCTTCCTTGATGCCCCAGTCACCTGTAGCAGGTGAAATCCCCTATTTGTTGTACTCTTTTTCATGTGCTTCTAGCAATCCTTCTGACATACTGTATCTGTGTAAGTTAGTGTGCTTGCTGGTGTAGCAGTTAAAGAGAAAGGGTAAGAATGTTAGGTTTACTGTGGCACATGTAGCTGTAGTTGAGGAAGGGGATCCTGCTGATATGGTCCACTGTGTCATCATGGCAACTTCTAAGGTGGATCATAGTCAAATGTGCAAGCACTTTCGTTGAGTCCATTTTGTGGAATATTTTTCATTACAGAGAATGCTTTGGGTGAGGTGTGGAAATTGGGTGGTGTGGTGGCCTGTTTTCTGGACTGTAGGAATAAGCATTTGGCTCTGTTCAAATACATGCATTTGGTCCATGCCATGTATGTTAGCTTGAAGGGTAATGTTGGCTGCATTATCATTAGATTTTTCATTGTAAGTACTGCATCCAGTCTATTTATTCTGTGGTGAAATTGAGCTGGAGGTGCGCCAACACTGATGGCCTACCTTGCTTTTCAACCTTGGAGGTGGCATGCAGTGATTAGAGAGAGTGGGGTCACAGGGACTAAGAAGACATGCTATGTGTTCAATAGTACACAGTGTTTCCAAGAAACAACCTGCCACTATCTGCATCTATGTGCCATCTGCGGTTGAGGGCACTCCTGCAAAAGATTGCCCCAGGGGCTTGAGTAGTAGGGTGCACCTGGATGTGAGAGCTTATCCTCCATACAGCATGGTCTCCCATAATTGTGACAGCAGTTGATTGCTGGCTTGGGCATTTTCCTCTTAGAGAGGAGGCGTCCTTTGAGTGACAGGGTTTTCACTGATGTTTTTCTTTTCCAGTTACCAGGGTCAATTCCAAACAGATTCTTAAATTCACTTGGGATCTTGATGTGGTTCTTGTGAAGGTTTAATAACAGTCATTAGAAGATGCATTGGCTTTGATCTGTGGATTTGACAAAAGAGCATTTTTTACCAAAGTTTACTTTATTTATTATTTTATTTATTACCAGTTATTTATATAGCACACATATAATCCGCAGTGCTTTTACAGAGAATATTTGCCCATTCACATCAGTCCCTGCCCCAGTGGAGCTTACAATCTATATTCCCTACCACATGTACACACACATACTTACAAACTAGGATTAATTTTTATTGGGAGCCAGTTAACCTACCAGTTTTTGGCTTCTCACTCCCCATCGTGACTCTTTTCAGTTTATGTAATTTCATGTTGGGTTTGTTTAACTTTGCCTGCAGGATGATCCCTATGGCATTCCTCTCAACCACCCCGATTTCAGGTGGAACGGTCCCACTTTTCAGGCTCTGTCCCACTGTCCAGCCCACAGGCCGCAGTGTTTCATGAGTGGTCGGCAAGTTGGGTGACACTCTGTTATCTATGCTTTGCCACAGAGTAGCAGTGACTGGATGCCATGCGCATGCCCATGATGTCCACTGGGGGCAACTTCTGAAGATGAAAAATGGCACAATGAAGGGGCATTACCTAGTGGGCATGAGGTCATGTCTCCTTTTCGCTCATACCTCTGGTCCCACGTGTGAGGTCATAATTCTTATTTTAAGAATATTGGGAGGTATGCTATGGGTAAATTATTATGTTGTAAGCTTTAGCAGGCTATGGCTGGGGTTGTTAAGCGTCATCACATGATCCAATTGTCTAGAGAAATTTGGGATGATCTTGCCCTCTGGGATGTTTTCCTAACTGGCTTCAATGGGGATCTCTCCAATAATATCTAACCCTTCCTTGCAGTTATTTACAGATGCTGCAAGTTTTTTTGGCTTTGGGGCTTATTTGGGTGGTAAATGTAATGATGCTCTGTGGCCTCAGGATTGGCAGTTGGAGGGCCTTACTATGAACCTTTTACTTCTAGATTTGTTCCCCATTATAGTGAATTTAGAACTCTTTGGTCCCTTGCTGAAGGACAATGACCACTTCGGTGTGGTTCAAGCCATCTATAACCAGAGGACTTTTGCATCAATTTGAGTTATAGATGTGGTTCATATTGCAATGTCTCCAATTGAATGTTACCCATGTTCTGTGGGAAGACAATGGCCTTGCAAATTCATTGTTGTGTTTTGACTGGGGCACATTTCCATTCACTTGATCCTGGGACTGATGTTGTTGGCTCACAGTGTCCTTCTTATGTATGACAGATCATCAATCTGGCTTTGAAAGACTTTTATGGAGAGAACTCACCCTTAAATCCTGAAGACTTGCTCATTGACCTTTGGACAAGTGGCAGCACCATTAATTTTAGAGCTTGTGTGGGGTCGATACCAGGCAGATTGATAGATGGCTTCTATGGCTCCAGCTTTATTGGACATATTTTTTATCCATTTTATTATCTAAGGACTTATAGGGATGGTGTCAGGATCCATATGGGAAGTTCCTCTGGAGAAGACAAAAGCCAGGGGGTTAGGGTGGCTAGGGAATAACCAGGTGAGTGACAGTACTAGGTCCTATTGTGGCCAAACCCAGGTTTTGGTTAGACCTGCCCAGAAATGCGGAGTCTAAATCACTTGGTGGTCTTCACCAGTGACCCCTCCAGTTTTGATATGGGTTTTGTTGCACCAAGTGAGCAGGTCACAGCCCTCTGTACAGGTGCCTGGGAGTGGCAGGAAGACTGGAAACTATATTTACGAGAGTTAACACTGGAAACCCTAGGATTGTAATAACACTAAGAAACACTAGAGGCCAGCATAAGAACTAAATAACTAGGACACAGGACATCAGCTTATGAACTGAGTTCTTGAACACAGGAGATCAGAGTATGAACTGAATACTTGAACACAGGAGATCAGCATATGAAATTAATACTTGAATACAGGAGATCAGCATATGAACTGAATACTTGAACACAGGAAAGCAGTGAGAATTGTAAATGATCTAGTCACTGACTTTCACTTAGAACACAGGGAAATATAACACAGGAATGCACTGAGAATTTTTAAGGATCCAGCTGAGAGCTAACTAGTAATCAGCATGCAAGCTGACACCAGTAACACAGGGAGGCTGCTGGGGAACTGAACAGCACAATATTAACAACACAAATGTTGTAATGTAAAGAACTGTTCAGTGAGAGAACTGAAGTTACACACTGGGAGCCTGCCTGGGAGCTGATGCAAATAACACTGGGGAACAGCGAGAAGACTGAAGCAACACACTGAGGAATTAACCTGGAGAAACACTGGTGAATATCACAGACACTGGAACAGCGAAGTTGACCAGCAGTTTCCTGTTCCTGGAGTCAGACCTAAATAACCTTAGGTAGCCGGTCATTTGATCAGAGGATCAGCTGAGTGACCACAGGACTACCATTGGGAGAGACTAGTCAGGTGATATGGACAAACAGGGCTGCGCCCATGCCCGGCACCCAGGACGCACACACGGAAGCCCTAGCCGACCCTGGGGAGAATAATCAGTCACCACACACCTCCACTCCCGGCGACTTAACACCTAAGCCCAAGGACGCCAACGTGGAGGTGAGTAGTGGCCTATCCCAGGCTGCATCCTGACAGATGGGCAAAGAAATACCAGTTTCGGGTGACTCATATCGCACTATTGATTTGGGGTTGCTCCAGTCTCTTTTCTTTTATGGTAGAGTAAGTTGTGTCTGATGGGTATGAAACTGGTATATTTTATCTCACTTTCTTGATTAAATTCTTTGGTGCCTTTGAGGTCAGCTAGTTGATTGTTGAGGGCTTACTGGATGCAATGTCAGGGTTGCTTCATCAATATGTTTTAGGAAAGCAGTCCTTGCTAATGTATAAGGTCCACAGGCCCAAACATCAGCTGGAGAGAAGTTGGTGGAATTCACTTGGGCTCAGTACCTCCCGTAGAAACATAGTTCCTTGTCATATTTGGAGGGGTCACCAAGGTGGGGTGACCATGGACAGAGGTTGCAAAATGTGAAGTTTTTCTTGCTAGATGGGAGTAAGGTTATCTGGGACCTAAGAATTTTGCTTGATCAGGTACATCTGAACTGTTCAGACAGGGTTCACCTGAGTTCCACTGGCTTCGACCTTAGGGCCTGATTCAGAGGCGCACACTACTTGCGTGTGCTCGCTCTGAATCAGGGCGTTTTTTTTTTTTTTTAGTCTCGGCCTCAAGGCCGCTTGCAAAGTTGTGGGTGACCACACGCAGCTAGTGCCAGCAGCCTGGCGATGGTCGCGATTATCGCGACCATCGGCATTGCGAGGAGACCCTAAGGTAGGGTCTCAGCACTCGCAATGCCGAGTGGCCTTCTTGCTGTAACAGAGCAGGAAGTTCACTACTGACATCATGAGTGATGTCAGTAGGGCAGCCCACAGACGGAAGGCGTTCCTTCGGGAATACCTCCGTTTGTGCAGCCACCCTATGCACTCGCGAGCGGATCTGAATCAGGCCCTTAGTTCTAATTTGTGCACTTTTGGAGTTTTCAGCTGTGGCGAGCTGCGGTTTTGCAACTGGCTTTGGCAGGAAGGCACTGCTCGCCGGTAGACAAATAGGGTGCAACGGTGACTGTTTTAATTTTCCCTTTGATATCGGTGAGATTGCCATTGCCGTAGGGGTGAGACTGGTCTCTGACTTAGGGTCGGGCCAGTACTGGCCAATTAGGGGGAGATGGTACATGACCAGACGTTAATTTGTTAATTAATAATATGCTGCCTGATGCCTTCTTGTCTCACTAAAATGTATTAATAATTAAATTGTCTAAATAAAACCTGTGACCTCATTTATGACAAAATTGTTGTCTGAGTCTTTACTTTAGGTTTATCATTAAGACGTTCTAATAAGAAACTCAGGGCCTGATTCAGAGCCGGACGCTATTTGCGGACGGTCATTCTGAAAAAAGGGGCCGGATATTTAAATTAAGCGTTCGCTCTTTGCGGTCTGTTGACGCCTCTATATCTGAACGAGCGAACGAAACATGCGCTCGCTATTTTGAAAAAACGCCCCCTGGCCGCTCGCATCATACGTCATCTCCGCTATTTATTAGATTAATCGAGTACATCGAACGGCGTATTAACTGCTCGCTATTCTTGTGGTAGCATTTTCCTACCGCAATCATGCGAGCAGTTCAGGCTAAAAGACAACCAAGTGACGTGGTCAATGATGCTGCTTTGTTAATTATGCACTCCCATTAAGCGCCCGTTTTGACCGTTTGGCACGCCTGCGTTCGGATCTCCACTCCCCGTTTTCAAGCACCATCCTGTTACCACCCACAAACGCCTCATTCTGTCACTCAAATTAGAAGGCATTCGCTATTTTGCGAGCACACGAGTTCCGACCGCACTGACTGGTTGGCGCATGCGCATTACAACCCATACGCATGCGCAGATGTGCGAACATCGCTCGGAGCTTACGAGCGGCTCTGAATCAGGCCCTCAGTTTCTGGTGTTTTCAAAGCCATCCACAGTTATGAGTTGTGGACATAAAATACCCTTAAGCCATAAGTGTATTAAGGGTATTTTATATTAACAACTCATAACAGTAATAACATGTCATAATACGCCCCATGTAATGTTTATACATACTAATGACGCTGCGCTTGGACTGCTGATTTCTTTAGAGAGTTCAATATTTTTTTTTTCCTGGGCAGTATGGTTTCTTGGCATTCAACCAGTGATTGTGCAAAGTAATTTTTGCTGTTGAAGCCACAGGAATCCTTAAGATGAAGTTTATTAGAATAGGAGTACAATGGAATAGAATTCTGTTTTTCACCCACTCAGTGCTTCAAGTAAAATAACTGTGTTCATTTGTCATTATTGCATTATAACATCGATCCACACACATATTATTGTGCTCGTTGTTCTAAAAACATGTAAATGTAGATATTTAAGCTGTATAAAATTTGGTATCAACAATGGCTTCTGACAGAGCTGTTGACTCATGGTTTAGCCCTTCTCAAATACTTTTCTGCATTGTCATATAAAAGGGAACACCCTATATGTGTTTGTGTGTATTGTGTGCCAAGATCAGGGTAAGGATGCTGTCTCCTGGGGTAGAATAGTACAGCAGCCAATTAGTAGCACACCAGTCCAGGGCCTTGGTACAATTATCCACAGCTAGTTTTATTTTGCAGCATAAATATTAATATTCATAAAAGAAAAGCCTAGACTGCCCGGCTCTAGCTAAACAAATAATTTTCTCTCTCAACATGGAGGAACCTAACATCCCTCTCAAAAAAACAACAGTTCAAGTATTAGCACGGTACTTACAGACAGTAATCATAGTGTCTCTCAATGGGCCTGCTGTCTGTTCCCCAGGTACGTAGTGACAGACTGAGACTAACAACTGACATACCTTAATAATTAATTGGAAAAATAGGGATGTGTAGGGGAGTGTTTATTTATTAAATATATGCAACAGCCAGTGTCCGTGTACTGCCTTTTTTTATTTATTTTTTTACAGGCGGACTACAGGTACCAGAGGGCCTGTTGGTACTTGTAGTTCCACAAGTGTCTGTTGGAAATGATGTGAGAGCAGGTGTTGTTATTGCATAGTTATGTAGGCACACAACAGCAGATGACTCGAACTATGAACAGCCCAGTTACTTAACCAGTGGTGTTGGTTTATTGAATTTATAGAAGCGCATGTGACAATGGGCTCTATTTACTACAATACGCATTTGTAATGCAGATTGTAGTGTGATATTACGGACTGAATCCACATTGCGAATTCAGGAAATATCACAGGGATTTACTAAAAATCACTTGCAGGGACAGAGCTTGCGATAAAGCTCTGTCCCTGCGAATCCCCTCAGCACACTTATCACGGTATTTTCGCAAAAAAATACTGTGACAAGTGTTGATGCATGCGCCGACTGACCATCCCTAAGCCCCTCCCCTGGTGCTAAGCCCCGCCCTGCAAACATAGACCCCCCCGCGACCCCTCCCTCCCTTGATTACACTTACCTGCAGTCATCGGTGCTCTGGTGATGTCCTCCGTGGCTCCGGTCAGCTGAAATCCCATACTGCACTGAGACTCAGATGTCAGGTGACGACCGGGCACCAGTGTAGACTGGGAGACCAGCTGACCAGAGGGAAGACATCATGGGAGCCCTGATCACTGGTCCCTGGACTCAGGTAAGTTTTTTTTTTTTACATTTTTTTTTGCAGTGTATCAGCATGTGGTCTGTTTAGACCACACAGCTGATCACTGGGGCTGGCTCCGGGCTCTGCTTCGCCCATTAGAGCAAAGCAGGAATCCGGTAACTGGGGGAGACCCTGGATAATGCCACCTCCAGGTGGCGTTATTATCACAGGGCTTTCCCCAGTATTTTTTCACAATTTAAATTTAGTAACTTTGGCCAGATCACATTTCCCATTACAATTATGGGAAATGCAATCTGCTTACTAAAAATAACTTATAATTAGGGCTTAGAGTAGAATTTTACGAATTCTACTCCAATTGCCCTATAGTAACTTTTAAGTGATACTAAAATAATGTGAAAAGGGTGTGAAAACACCCCTTTTCACTTTATTTTAGCAAAAATAATGTTAATAAATAGAGCCCTATGTGTCTAATAAGTTGATGTTTTGGTAATAATGTATCTAAGGAGCAGTAATGTTTAACATACAATGAAATCAACTCATATAAGACAGACACAAATGTTTACAGCACTTTTGTGAAAGCTTGTGCATTGTGGGCTTAGACCCCGTCACTTGCATTGCGATATATGCAAAAATAGGGATGTGCTGGAAGCTTGGCCTACCTTTCCCTATCGATGCCGTTCTCCGTATCCTGCCTCTGTGACAGCTGAGGGCCAGGTCCATGGGCTGTGTGAGTTCCCCATCTGGCTGCCACTCATTCCTTGGTCAGCATCCTGGGTTCCCCACTTCTGTAGCTGCTAATGCCCATTCCGACAGTGGTGCGCGCTCTCCGTCTGAGTGCCGCTCGTGGTTGCATATCATGTCCGCTTGGAGATTAAATCAGGGGGGTCCAGTGGACACCAACGCATTTCACCACTATCGACCTTGAAAAAGTCGATAGTGACGAAACGCGTTGGTGACCATTGGACCCCCCCTGACGTCATCTCCAATCGGACATGATCTGCAACCACAAGCGGCACTAAGATGGAGAGCTCACACCACTGTTGGAATGGGCATTAGCAGCTACAGAAGTGAGGAATCCAGGACGCTGACCAAGGAACGAGTGGCAGCCAGACGGGGAACTCACGTAGCCCACAGATACAGAAAATGGCATCGATAGGGAAAGGTAGGGCAAGCTTCCAGCATTTCCCTATTTTTGCATATATCGTAGTGCGAGTGACGGGGACTAAGCCCACAATACACAAGCTTTCACAAAAGTGCTGTGTTGGTTGCATTGTATGTCAAACATTACTGCTCCTTAGATACATTATTACCAAAACACCAACTTATTAGACACATTGTCACAAGTTCTTCTATAAATCCAATACCCTCTACTGTTAGTCAGTTCTACTGATTACATTAATAGAAAGCTGCTGAAACATTATTTGGGATCTGTCATGGCTGCCGACACTTGAGACTCCTGGAGGAAGGCAGGCCTACTAGGCACAATAAACTGGGGTGGTCTTAGGAATGACCTTCCATAAAACTCAGTAGCACAGGATAAAAGTAAAATAGAATTTATTCACAAAAGAATTATAACCAGCAAAGTCTCAAATAAAGTCTCAAACAGCACAGAGGTTCACATATGCAATAATAAGTATAGGAGAGAATCCCCAAATATATATATATATATAGTCTTTAACATATAAGTACTAACGTGGTAGGGAACCCTGAGTCCAGAATGAGGCCAACACCTCAGGATGATGCTGAGGACCTTTGCCAGGGTAGAACCCTGTAGTAATGGAAATCCAGAGCAGAGTGGGCCCTGCAGAATAATATAGTTCCAGGACAGGGCTGAGCCCTGTGGTGCAGTGAGAGATGAAGCAAACTTGAGCCTTGTGGGGTAGTGAAGTCGGAGCAGGGTTAAGCCCTGTAAGGTGATGAGATTCCAGGACAGGGTTGAGCCCTGCGGCATGGCTAGAGTTCGGAGAGGGGTTGAGCCCCGTGATGCAGAGAGGATTGTAGCGGGGTTGAGCCCCATGATGCGGAGAAGGTTGTAGTGGGGTTGAGCCCCGTAATGCGGAGAAGATTGTAGCAGGGTTGAGCCCTGTGGTGTGGCTAGGGTTCGGAGCAGGGTTAAGCCCCATGATGTGGAGAAGATTCTAGCAGGGTTGAGCCCTGTGGTGTAGTTAGGGTTCGGAGCGGGGTTGAATCCCGTGATCCAGAGATGACACTGTAATGGTGCAGTTGACAACTGTAACAAGGATAAGTTCAATATCCACTGGAACGAAAAGACAACAGGCAATGTAAATAGTGCAGCAAAATGGTGAAACTGCAGTGATGGAGCAATAAGCAATACTTAGGCAATAAAAATGCTGGGCCCTGTAGTGCAGCGGGCAACTGATATCAGAAGTTCATCTGGAATATAACAAAGTCCACAGCAATCCACAGGCACAGCGGGGATCTGGCAGGAGTCCAAGAAAAGACCTGAAAGCAACGTTGCACAGACACTGAGACACAGTTAGTAACAGGCTTTATACTAGAGGTCTGTGATCTATAGGAAGTTTCAGAACATGTGACCCAAATGGAATCAGGTTTGAAATAATGAGCAATCTAGGAATCCAACAACCTGACGACACCTGGGAAACAGATGATCACTTTAACACTCTGGGTCTCATTCAGACCCACTCGCGAGCGCAGGACACTCGCAAGCGGGTCGATGGTACCCAAATGCGCATGACGGAGGGAGCTCCATCGTGCGCATGCGCGAGACCCGGCAAGCGATGGGATAGCCGTCACTCAGGGTCTCGCACCAAAGGGGGCGTGCTGTCGATGGTGAGTGACAGCATGCCCCCTTTGGTGGGCGTGCCGGGTGCGTGGCTGCCAGATGGAGGCATTCCTATGGGAACGCCTACCGTCTGGGTCCGGCCCCACTGACATCCCTAGTGATGTCAGTGGGAGTGATTTTGGCTCTGATAGAGCCAAAATCACTCCAGGGCTTGCGGCAGAGAGATCCTACCATAGGGTCTCATCGCACGCCCGATGGTCGCGATGGTCTTGACCATCGCGACCATCATCATGGACGCTCGCTCTAGCTGTGGGTGGTAACCCACAGCTATGTGAGCGTCCAAGAGGCTGCTCCAAGCTGAGGTAGGAGGGCCCTGATTCAGAGCGAGCGCTCTGGTCAGAGCGTCCGGCTCTGAGTCAAGCCCTCTATCCCCTGAATGAGAAGCATGCCTGCAAGCAGGATAGCTCCTCCAATGACCACAATGGAACCTTGGCAGTACCAGCACCCCCCCTTTTTGGGTGGTCTCCGAACACCCACCAGGTTTTAAAGGGAATTTAGCATGAAAATTACGTATCAACTTAGGAGCATGGATATCAGAGTCTTTAATCCAAGATCTCTCCTCCCTGCCATAACCCTTCCAGTCTACACGATATCGCAATTGAGTTGGATGCTTATGTGAATCCAGAATCTTATCGATCTCAAACTCCACACTTCGAGCAGTTGTTATGGGAGATACTTTAGACAAGCTGTCATGAAATCGATTAAGAATCAATGGTCTAAGCAAGGAGACATGAAAAGGAGTTAGGTACACGCATAGTTGGAGGTAACTGTAACTTACATGCCACTGGGTTGATCATTTTTATAATACGAAAATGACCAATATACCGGGGAGCAAACTTCATGGTAGGTACTTTAAGTCGAAGATTTCTAGTAGACAACCAGAAACGATCCCCTACAGAATACTTAAGAACAGCCGAACGTTTTCTATCAGCAAAGGCTTTATAATTGTGAGAAAATATGGAGGGTAGCTTTAGCTGCTGGGACGTCCACAGTAGGAATTGACTGAAGCTCAGGAACTTGAGGATGTCGACCAGTATTGGTGAAAAAAGGACTTACACCTGTAGCAGACGAATAATGAAAGTCATAAGCAAACTCAGACAAGGCAAAAAATCCATCCAATCATCTTGGGAGGAAGAAATATACATTCTTAAGAAGGTCTCCAACTCCTGGTTCACTCTTTCAGTTTGTCCATTTAACTGAGGATGATATGTAGAAGAAAGCTGTAATTTAATTTGCAATGATGAACATAAAGCCCTCGAAATATCTCTTTGATAAATATTTGTGCTAATTTGGGGGCTGATGGAATTCGAGCCAAAGAACAAACATGAGCCATCTTGGTAAAATGATCCACCACTACCTAAATAACTGTACACCCCATAGACTCAGAAAGATCTGTAATAAAATCCATGGAAAGATGGGTCCATGGTTGGGTGGGAATGGGTAGTGGATGGACAGGACTAACTGGAGACTGCCAGGAGGACTTATGTTGTACACACTTAGAACAAGAACATATAAACTCTTGGACATCTTTTTTCATGGAAGACCACCAATAGGAACGTTGCAAAAAAGAGTACATTTTACGAACCCCTGGATGTCCAGAGAAACGAGAATTATGAGCCCAGGAATGAAGTTTACCTCGTAACTCAGGTGCCACAAATATCTTCCCAGGAGGAGGATCAGTAGAGATGGAAATTGAAGAAAAGGCCAGAGGGTTTATTATGGGGTACCTTTGATCCTCATTTTGTTCTTTCTCGTCCAACATTGAGCATGAGAGAGCATCTGCCTTTTTATTCAAAGAACCTCGACGATACCTGAGGACAAAATCAAAACGAGAAAAGAAGAGTGCCCAACGAGCTTGTCGTGGGTTCAGACAATGGGCAAATACAAATACAACAAACTTTTATGGTCTGTAAAAATAGTAACAGGATGTTTTGCGCCTTCTAATAAATATCTCCCCTCTTCCAAAGCTAACTTAGGCCCTCATTCAGAGCCGTACGCTCTGAGCAGAGCGCACGCTCTGAATGAGGGCCGGGCTCCATTTTCATGGAGCGTCCTCCTGGACGCTCGTATAGCTGTGGGTCACCACCCACAGGCTATACGAGCGTGCATTGTGATGGTCGCGATGGTCGAGACCATCGCGACCATCGAATTTGCGAGCCGGAGCCTGCGGTTGAGGTTTTCAACCGCAAGCTCCGGAGTGATTTTGGCTCTATCAGATGAAGGGTGGTAAAACTCTGAGGTAACAATTCAAAATGAATCTCACATTGGTTGAGAAATCCTCTACATGTTTTTGGATTACCATCATAAGAGGTGGGAGTTGGTAGGCGTAAATGAGAAGCAGAAACCCTTGATGTACTTGTAACAGGAAGTTTAAGTTCATCATGACGTGTGGAAAGATCCTGTAGACGTTGCAAAACTTGAACTTGATTATTTTCCTGTACTTCCAAACGGGCGGTCAAACCCTGAAGCACCTGAACCCCAGTAGCCTGTTCCAGATCCGGATTAATTTTTAGGTCTGTGCAAACTGTCACGGCTGCCGACACTTGAGACTCCTGGAGGGAGGCAGGCCTACTAGGCACAATAAACTGGGGTGGTCTTAGGAATGACCTTTCCATAAAACTCAGTAGCACAGGATAAAAGTAAAATAGAATTTATTCACAAAAGAATGATAATCAGCAAAGTCTCAAATAAAGTCTCAAACAGCACAGAGGAAATAATAAGTATAGGAGAGAATCCCCAAATATATATATACAGTCTTTAACATATAAGAACTAACATGGTATGGCTCCCGAATCCAGAATGAGGCTAACACCTCAGGATGACACTGAGGACCTTTGCCAGTGTAGAACCCTGTAGTAATGGAATCCGGAGCAGAGCGGGCCCTGCAGAATAATATAGTTCCGAGACAGGGCCGAGCCCTTTAGTGCAGTGAGAGATGAAGCAAACTTGAGCCTTGTGGGGTACTGAAGTTGGAGCAGGGTTAAGCCATGTAAGGCGATGAGATTCCAGGACAGGGTTGAGCCCTGCGGCGTGGCTAGAGTTCGGAGAGGGGTTGAGCCCCATGATGCAGAGAGGATTGTAGCGGGGTTGAGCCCCGTGATATGGAGAAGATTGTAGCGGGGTTGAGCCCTGTGATGCGGAGAAGATTGTAGCCGGGTTGAGCCCCGTGATACAGAGAAGGTTGTAGCGGGGCTGAGCTCCGTGATGTGGAGAAGGTTGTAGCGGGGTTGAGCCCTGTGATGCGGAGAAGATTGGAGCGGGGTTGACCCCTGTGTTGTGGCTAGGGTTCGGAGCGGGGTTGAGCCCCGTGATGCAGAGAAGATTCTAGCAGGGTTGAGCCCTGTAGTGTAGCTAGGGTTCGGAGCGGGGTTGAGTCCCATGATGCAGAGATGGGTCCTGTAGTGCAGTGAGTAACTGACATCAGAAGTTCATCTGGAATATAACAAAGTCCACAGCAATCCACAGGTACAGCAGGGATCTGGCAGGAGTCCAAGAAAAGACCTGAAAGCAACGTTGTACAGACACTGAGACACAGTTAGTAACAGGCTTTATACTAGAGGTCTGTGATCCCAAGGAAGTTTCAGAACATGTCACCCAAATGGACTCAGGTTTGAAATAATGAGCAATCTAGGTATCCCACAACCTGACAACACCTGGGAAACAGATGATCACTTTAACACTCTATCCCCTGAATGAGAAGCATGCCAGCAAGCAGGATAGCTCCTCCAACTACCACAATGGAACCTTGGCAAAAGTAGTCTATCTTTATGTACTGAAATAGTCGCAGTCCTGACAGTATCACAGGATATATGTTTAAGTGGTGTTGGTTTATTGAAAGAAATCAGGTGCAGCCATACTCGCTGTTACAGTACATGCGCAATGGTAATAGAGTGGAGCTTGATCAAAGCAGGCTTTCATATAGCTCTCCAGCCGGTGAGTGTATATTGCTTGTGGGTAGTGGTCCAGGAAGCTAGAACAGCTTTATATGTAGGTAGTAACCAGGTCTGTTTCCCTTGATGTCACTCTACACAGTAAAGACAAGATGGCCCCTGCACATGCTTAGTAGTAATCTCGGCAGCCATCTTGGAACAGTGCATGAAGCCTCCCTGGAGAGCTAGAAAGACTAGAGTCTGCGCAGTAGCACACTTGTTCAACAGTGTCATTATGTTGGGGCAGGTCTGCTGGGACTTGTAGGCCACCTGTTAAAAGAAGGAATAATATTAGTTAACTATTTAATTACCATTACTTAGGCACTTACCACCAACAAGGGTGCAGTGGAAGAGCTCAGGGCTTTCAGCCCAGAACTGGCTGGTTGCTTTTGGGGAGGGGGGACCCGATTTTTTGAGGGGTCCTCACATGCCTAGCGATTCCAGCCCTGGGCTGACCAGTTTGAGGCTGGTTAAGATTATGGCATTTCATGTGTCTCCCTGCTATAGCACTATCCTCCCGGCTGGTAAAGCCCGGTGCTGATTTTTGGAAATAGGGGAAACTCCACGCTGTTTTTTACCCCTATTTTCCAATACTAACCTAAGCACAGTGTGGATGGTTATGGATTTTTTTGGGGGGGGACTACAAGTGTTTTTTCTCATCCATAGTGACCTGTGCAGTGCTTCATCCAAACTCGCCTGGTAGGTCTACTATTTCGGCAGGTGTGCCGTCATTTTATGGTCGGTTTTAAAACCAACCATTAGTAAATCTGCATTTCTTATACTATAGTGTTCTAAAGTGGGTTTTGGTGAGTCTGCTGTCAGTTTTAACTTTAGTAAGTGGTTGCCTTGAAAAACTGATGGCAAAATGACCAAAAAGTCAAAATCAACTTTTAGCAAATATGCCCCCTAGTATGTACACAAAATAAAATATCAAAATAAACAGGTGTGATACATAAAATATAGGAGCTCATTCAGACCTGATCGCAAGAAGCGGCCGCTCGATGGCAAAAAGGGGCCGGATATTTAAATTAAGCGCTCTCACTGCGTGGCGTAAGGACGCCCTCTATGTATTAGCAAGCTACGGCACTGAGCGCTCACTAGTGTATAAAGATGCCACCTTTATAATCGCAACACACGTCATCTCCGGGAATTGTAGGATTAATCGGTAACATCGAGAGCCATCGGAGCTGCTTGCAGCCCTTGAGGTAGCCTTACCCCGTCGCAAACACTGCAATCAGTGCTGGCTGAAATACATGAAGTTGACGTGTACAATGACGCTACTTTGCTAATTATGCATGCCCTTTAAACTGCGTTTTGGCGGCCTGACACGCCTGCGTCCACAACACCACTCCCCCGTTTACAAGCACCTTCCCTTGTTACCACCCACAAATGGCACTATCTGTCACTCAAAGTAGCGACCTGATAGTGGCTTATGAGCAACCAAAATCAGTTCGCAAAGACTAGCTAGTGCACACGCACTGCGAATTATATGCATGTGCAAATGGGCGAAAATCGCTCAGAGCAAGCGAGCACAACTTAGCAACCGGATCTGAATCAGACCCATAGTACAATAGCCAGGGGCGTCTTAAGAGAGGACGGGGCCCGTGTGCACTCCCCGTGTGGGGCCCCCTCTTTTCTCCCTGATGGCCGGCAGCTGACTGATGTGGCTGGCCAGCTTCCGGAGCATTAGTAGACTCCGGGCACTAGAGTGTGCCCGGAGTCTACTGCGCATGCGCTGAACACCGGAAAAATGGCCACGGCGGCCATTTTCCGGCGTTCTGTGCATGCGCAATAGACTCTGGGCACTAGAGTGTGCCTGGAGTCTACTGCGCATGTCCAGAACACCGGAAAAATGGCCACGGCGGTCATTTTCAGGTGTACTGAGCAGTGCTGACACCTGACGCGGGACATGGACAGGTAAGTTTAAATTAATATGGGTGCAGGGGTGTGCAGTGCAGGGCCCCCCTGGACCATGCACACACTGCACCCATTATAGATATGCCACTGACAGTAGCACTGAGGTTCTCTGTTACTACAGAGCAGGGGCGGAACTAGCAGCGGTGCAGCCAGTGCATTGCACAGGGGCCTGCCGCAATGAAGGGGCCCGATGTTGCCTGACAGCATTATGAGCAGGTCAGCCAGGTACTAATAATAATGAATCAGACTGACTCATTATAGTACACCAGCAGCTGCTACAACGCAAGCCATAACAAGGAGGGAGGAGGAAGCAGTCCGGCCTTTTCACTCTTCCCTGATCTTACCCCTGGCTCCTCTTCTCTGCCTCCTTTTCAAAGTGGACCTTAGTCCCAAGTGCAAAAACCAGGGATGAGAGATGCCATTACGTACTGTAGAGTGGCAGTTACACGAGGAGTCACCTCAGCAGATCCCTGTACATCAACATGTTGAGCCACAACCCGGCCCAGTACTGGGGAGGCAGCCACTAGGTGTGTTATACCAGCCTGGGTTGGGGAGAATAATGCATTTTGAGCAAGCTCCCTGACTCACATGTAGACAAGGACCTCCATTTTAGAGGATCAGTATCTAGCTCGCTGTCAGGTAAAGGGTTTGTAAGTCCCCACAAATATCAAGGGAAATAAAGGAATAGAATACCAACGCTACTAAACACAATTATTAGGTAATGGACGGTTTATAATAAAGAGTTTGACCTTTATTAAATCTCAGTAAAAGTTAAACAAGTTCTATAGAAATGTAAAATGCACAAATAGGACCATAGATACATTATATACAGTAGATGCAATAAAATCAAATGGTATAAAAGTGGCTCCTGTATTAGTCGATGTTTAAATTTAAACTCTCTCCTCTATGTTCATAAAAGATCCAGTGTGTGGCAGTAGTCCAGAAGTACAGGCTCAACACGTTTCACTGGGCTATAGCCACCCAGCTTCCTCAGGAGAAAGCTGGGTGACTATAGCCCAGTGAAACGTGTCGAGCCTGTACTTTTGGACTCCTGATACACATTGGATCTATAGTATATCGGGTGGATTTCCTTCAGCCCATCTATCTACACATCGGTTGCTAAATGGATGTTTGGACACTAGGATTCACATACTGGTAATACCCTGCTGCTTAAACTGGATCTATATATCTGTGGCCCTATTTGTGGTTTTTACATTGCTATAGAGCTTATTTAATTTTACTGAAAGTTTCATAAATGTGTAACTCTTTATTATAAACCATCCATTACTTAATAGTTGTGTTTATTAGCACTGGTATTATATACCTTTACCTCCATTTTATAGTCTGTGTGGCATAATGTGAACAAGGGGCACTACCATGTTGCATAATGCGAATAAGGGGTACTACTGTGTTGTATAATGTGAATAAGGGGTACTACTATGTGGCATAATGTGAGAATAGGCACTACTGTGTGGCATAATGTGAATTGTGGGCAATAATGTGCTGTAATGTGCCTTATGATCACTAGTCTGTGGCATAATGTGAATAAGGGGCACTACTTCATGGCTTAATGTGAATTATGGGCACTACTGTGTGGCATAAAGTGAATGGTGGGCACTACTGTGTGGCATAAAGTTAATTGTGGAGGCAGTCACCAGGCTGGGATAAGCCTTATCCCAGCCGTTATACCAGGCTGGGATAAGGGTGGACTTGTACTTGTACTTTAAGCCAGAGCACTGGTTCATATGTAAACAGGGACCTCAATTTTATACACTGTGTGGCATAATGTAAATAAAGGGCATTACTGTGGCATAATGTGAATAAGTAGCAGTACTTTGTGGGATAATGTGAATAAGAGGCATTACCGTGTAAAAAGTGATGTTGCCCATAGCAACCAATCAGATTCTATTTCTCATTTATCTAGCAACTTCTAGAAGATAATTCCTGGAATCTGATTTATTGCTATGGGCAACATAACTTCTTAATAGAACTCCCATTTTAGTAAATTAACCTCTTAGTGTTGGACCATCAACATAAACACCTAGCAAATAATATTACATTAACATAAATGAAATTAAATAAATACGAATAAACTAATCAGTGCTAGAGCCATACAGGCCATTTTAAAATTGTGTTAACCAATAAAATGTAGACGTTCCCTTAAACCTTACATCAAATATTTTATTTCCTCTCCATAATTGAACTTAGAAATCGATGCAGTAAATCAATCTATAAGGTCACTAAGACAAAAAATGTTTCGCTGTGCATGTTACAGTACAGTGTTTTCAATAAGTAATATATACATATTATACTCACTAGCTTCTCTTATACATTGCTATCACATATGTGAGCATGTTGCCTCATTCCAAGAAATGCTCAGACAGAGTCAGTTTAATTTACCGCTCCACTGGTTTACAAATGGCAACACCAGTGGCAATCTGACAAATTGATCATCTGATGGAGAGATGAAAACCTTTTAATGTCCATGAGGCAGAGATGCAGAAGATATTCTTACAATAAACACTTTATTATATTGTAATATATAACGTGCAGTGTATAATATACTATTATTTATTTTTTTAAGTCATTTGTAGCAAATCGCAAACATGTAATTGGACAAAAATGAACAACAGATGGAGTGCTGTCCTCAGATAGTATAAAAATGTATTAAAGTAGCAATTAGTTATTCATTATCCATAACGGACCATAAAAAGATCATACAATATACATGTAATAAAAGATACATAAGAAACCCAACACGAAATGACCCAACAATAAAAAATGCAATCACATCACATAAACCTGTTGGTAAAGTCCACTGGAAAACACTGATGTTGTTATTATCCTTTTCTAAACCTCTCAATATAATTTAAAAAAAAGAGGGCATATATAAAAGGCAACAAATAAAAATCAATTTGGTGATCACCTCCTAGAATGTTAATGCTTATTATTTTGTGAGTAGTCAGTGTCCTGGATATTCATAAGAAAAAGCAACAATCTCTCTGCAGATTTAGTTTAGTATCCAGTTGTAGGTAATAATAAGTAATTGCTCTCCTCCAACAATGTAACTCAAGAAGTCACAACTAATTAGCAGTCAACAATAATTATCAGGGAGAAGATCAAGAAGAGTGATCCCTGTGGGTATGTCGTATTGTTTGATCCCTTCCCTAGATCTTATTTATAGATAAATTCACCTATTAATTTGTTGGTTTCTAATCCCTTCACAATTATGAGTAGCCCATGTGGTCATATTCAGGTTATTTTCCTCCTACAATAGACTTTCTCCTTCTTTCCTTTCCCCTTCCCTCCCCCCTTTTCTCTCCTTGTGACATCTTGCCCTTGTACTTATACAGGAATCATAATCGTGTTATATGAGGATGGGATAGAATTGTTTTGGGATTTATTTTCCCTTTTCCCTCCGTTTCTTCTTCCTTGGTTGTTTATTTAGATTTTTGTTTTATTTTCAGCTTATTGTTTTGTGTATATTAGTTGTTTTTAGGCTCTTAGGTAGAAGGTTCGTTAGTTGGCCTTTTTATTTACCTAGTTTTCATATATTAGTAGGCTACAAATGCATCATTATTTCTTATTTCTCTTGTATATATATTATTTTATTTTGTTTCTATTTATTTGAATAACTACATCAAACTTCTAAAATAGCCAAAATGAGCATTAACTCAGGATTTGAACCTGGGCCTGTGGGTTGCCAGGCAGGAACTCTGTCACTGAGCTATTTTGTAGCTGCTTTTTTAGCTCTTTAATTAATATGGGAATAGAGAATGATGGTATTTCTAACAATATTAGTAACATAAAAAATAAAAATTATTCTGTTGATGAGCTACTGGCATAAACAGGTGGGAGCTCTACCACCGAGCTATTTCCTAGCTTAAAACAAGTAATTGGAATAGTGAATGATGTTACTTATAGTAACAATTAGAATTTTAAGAAATACTGTAGTGTGTCAATCTACACTGAATTATTTTCTGAATGAGGCCAATATATTGTGATTTCTTTCTTTGATGAGGGGAAATGTTTATGTACAGGTTGAGTCTCCGATATCCAAAATGCTTGGGACCAGGGGTATTTTGGATAACAGAATATTCCGTATTTTGGAATATTTGCATATCATAATAAAATATCTTGGGAATGGGACCCAAATATACACACAGAATGCATTTATGTGTTATATACACAGCCTGCAGGTCATTTTATACAATATTTTCAATAATTTTGTGGCTCAAGCTAAGTTTGTGTACAGAAATGAAATTATATTAATTTCTGTTTCATATACACCTTATACACACAGCCTAAAGGTAATTGTATACAATATTTTTTAATAATTTGTGCCCTAGACAAAGTTTGTGTACATTGAACCATCAAAAATCAAAGGTTTAATTTTCTCAGTCATGCCAAAAAAATTCTGTATTTCGGAACATTCCGTATTTCAGAATATTTGGATATGGGAGACTCAATCTGTATTTTGTTAGATTTGTTTACTACTAACTGTCATTTGTAGTTTTAATTGTAATGATATGTGAATACATTAATATACTTCTGAGCACACAAACACAGATGATTTGCATGAAGTTACCTTATTACCAAAGAACCCCCATTGGTGGATTTATGGTTAAAAGGAGTACAGAATTACTGAGATATACCCTCTGATGAAACCGCTGGTTTATGGAGCGGAGAAACGCGTAAGTGTCTCCATACTTGTCAAACTGATGACTTACTAAGGAGTCGGGAGTGCTGTGGCCAGTGTCGGTGTATACCCTCCGAAGTCGGGAGTTGTCTAGAACATCAGCGGCTTTCAGTATCCTGCCTTTACCCTATAATGCTGGCAAGCCATGTGTTCTTTGGAATGTACAGATGACTGTTAGCTCGCTTCTAGCCGGCCAGTGATAAGGTACTTTTTGCTGAGCTTCAACTCGTTTATCAATGTCTGCTGCTCCACACACATGCATGGAATCAGCTCAGAAAGACCTGGAGCATTAAGCATGTGATTTATGCTCTATGTAGACCATACATTTGGACTGTTAGGTCTACAGACATTACGCTTTGTGGAACTAAACAGAAGTCAAGGAATGACTTAAAGTGAATATTTCTCCAAATCACCTCCAGCACTTACTAATCCCTGACTCAGACCACAATTATAATTCTACTCCACTATTTATGTACATCATTTCCTTCACGTTTTGATGTTCATTGGGAGTCTCCATACTGCAGAGGTAATCTCCTCTAGGGGATAAAATAAAAATTTTTTCATCAGCCATATTTACTTTTCATCAGTTTGATGTTTATTATGTGTAATGTGTGTTATTGTGTATTATGTTTTATTTTTATTAAAAATTTATTTTTATATTTTCATAATTAGCGCTCTTTGTTTGGACTATCACTTGTCTCTCTATTATATGCTTCTCATTTGAGCATGTATCATATGTTAGGGAAGTATTTTCAAACTATCCAAGGTTTATGTTTAGTGGGATATATAGATCTTACCGCTGTAAGGAGCTGCTTTTATGGTATATCATACTGTAGGTGATTGTGATATTAGCTTGTCTTATGTGGCTGAATTGTATATGGTGTGCATATACTGGTTTATTCCAAAATCTATAAAGACAGATAAAATTGAAGCCAATCTGCCCACGAATTGTGATACTTGTGAAAGCAACTAAATGTCTGCTACAGGCTGCTACAGGGACTGCCGGAAAATGGTGATATTATATACTCTGTTTTGACATCCTATCAGAAGAAGAGGAGCACAGCCTCAGGATCTGTGTAGGTTCTGCAGAACACATTTTCTTGCAGTGGTTTGGACCTAGACTTCCTCTCAGGTCACAAGGTGGTATAAATGTTTTGTCTCAGCCATTCTACAGTAACCTCCTGAATCTTTGTGAAAAAGTACAGATGTGTCCTCCTTCACTCATCCTTTATGCTCCATATACTGTAGCACAAAACATAGACACTCCACCATGGGTAATTCATATCTTAATTTGGCATCTGTGTTGCATTGCCGCTCCATCCAAAATCGCTTATAGTGCTTGGCGCTTAGGATTTATATTTTTGTTGCAAAAATAATAAAATCATAGCTAAAGCACAATACTGGGTGGCGGGATGCATGGAGTGGCCCAAGTGTATTGGTCCTCAGTCTTTTGCCTTTGTCCCATATTAACGTCTGTGTCACACACTGCTGCTGCATGCAAAGTCGGCTGCAGTTTTCAGGTACTCACGCATTGTACTATTGCCATAATAGTAGTTTGAATTGTGATGCTCATTTGGTACAAAACTGTGTGGCATTATACATGGCACAGCTTCGTCCTTGTTATGTCCGTTTTGTCGCTCTTCAATGACTGCTGTCCAATTCCAATAGTGTGGTTCCAACTCACAAAGCGATTTAATGGCAGAAGGGTAGCAGAGTAATAATTATTAAAATAAGTACAGCCGATTACATATGAAGGCGCTCTGGATCCAGTATACAGTCATTGAATCCTGAAGTCTGTGGTCAAGACAAAAAAAACCCGTATGCTAGTACCAGAGCTCAGTTTATATTAGGGGTGAGCGGGTTCGGATTTCTGAAATCCGAACCCCCCCGAGCCCCCCCGATCCGAGTCCGATCCGAGTCAGGCTCGACTTTTCCCGCCTGACTCGGATCTGAAATCGAGGCAAAACGTCATCATCCCGCCTTCCGAGTCTCGCGGGTTTTGGATCCTATATAAGGTACCCACGTCGGCGCCATTTTCTCACTCGGCTGTGGACAGTGAAGAGGGAGGGTGGGAGTTAGGGCTGTGTAGTGTAGTGTAGTGTAGTGCTGCTGTTGTCCACTACTTCAAAGTCCATAGGGGCTGGCTGTGTTGTGCTGTGCTGCTGTTGTTAATAGGGGCTGTGTCCACTACTTCAAAGTCCATAGGGGCTGGCTGGACTGTGTTGTGCAGTCAGTTCTCCATAGGGGCTGTGTCCACTCCAAAGTCCTGTGCAGTGTCCCAGTCCTAAAGAGGTGCTGTAGTGTTGTCCAGGGGGTGCTCTGTCCATCAGGGGTGCTCCCCCCAAGTGCTAAAAAAATAATATATTTTCTGTGTTTGTGAATTGTGTGCGCAGTAGCCGCACGTGCATCAACAAAGTAGTGCCAAGCGTGCGCCTGTGTCATAAGTAAAGGGCCGGCTGGCTTGACCGTTAAGGGTGCTGTAACCCCCGAAAGTACACTCCAGTCCAAACCAAAAAAAAAATTATTTTCTGTGTTTGTGAATTGTGTGCGCAGTAGCCGCACGTGCATCAACAAAGTAGTGCCAAGCGTGCGCCTGTGTCATAAGTAAAGGGCCGGCTGTCTTGACCGTTAAAGGGTGCTGTAACCCCCAAAGTACACTCCAGTCCAAACCAAAAAAAAAATTATTTTCTGTGTTTGTGAATTGTGTGCGCAGTAGCCGCACGTGCATCAACAAAGTAGTGCCAAGTGTGCGCCTGTGTCATAAGTAAAGGGCTGGCTGGCTTGACCGTTAAAGGGTGCTGTAACCCCCGAAAGTACAGTCCAGTCCAAACCAAAAAAAAAATTATTTTCTGTGTTTGTGAATTGTGTGCGCAGTAGCCGCACGTGCATCAACAAAGTAGTGCCAAGCGTGCGCCTGTGTCATAAGTAAAGGGCTGGCTGGCTTGACCGTTAAAGGGTGCTGTAACCCCCAAAGTACACTCCAGTCCAAACCAAAAAAAAAATTATTTTCTGTGTTTGTGAATTGTGTGCGCAGTAGCCGCACGTGCATCAACAAAGTAGTGCCAAGCGTGCGCCTGTGTCATAAGTAAAGGGCCGGCTGGCTTGACCATTAAAGGGTGCTGTAACCCCCAAAGTACACTCCAGTCCAAACCAAAAAAAAAATTATTTTCTGTGTTTGTGAATTGTGTGCGCAGTAGCCGCACGTGCATCAACAAAGTAGTGCCAAGCGTGCGCCTGTGTCATAAGTAAAGGGCCGGCTGGCTAGACCGTTAAAGGGTGCTGTAACCCCCGAAAGTACACTCCAGTCCAAACCAAAAAAAAAATTATTTTCTGTGTTTGTGAATTGTGTGCGCAGCAGCTGCACGTGCATCAACAAAGTAGTGCCAAGCGTGCGCCTGTGTCTTAAGTAAAGAGCCGGCTGGCTTGACCGTTAAGGGTGCTGTAACCCCCGAAAGTACACTCCAGTCCAAACCAAAAAAAAAAATATTTTCTGTATTTGTGAATTGTGTGCGCAGTAGCCGCACGTGCATCAACAAAGTAGTGCCAAGCGTGCGCCTGTGTCATAAGTAAAGGGCCAGCTGGCTTGACCATTAAGGGTGCTGTAACCCCCGAAAGTACACTCCAGTCCAAACCAAAAAAAAAATTATTTTCTGTGTTTGTGAATTGTGTGCGCAGTAGCCGCACGTGCATCAACAAAGTAGTGCCAAGCGTGCGCCTGTGTCATAAGTAAAGGGCCGGCTGGCTTGACCGTTAAAGGGTGCTGTAACCCCCAAAGTACACTCCAGTCCAAACCAAAAAAAAAATTATTTTCTGTGTTTGTGAATTGTGTGCGCAGTAGCCGCACGTGCATCAACAAAGTAGTGCCAAGTGTGCGCCTGTGTCATAAGTAAAGGGCCGGCTGGCTTGACCGTTAAAGGGTGCTGTAACCCCCAAAGTACACTCCAGTCTAAACCAAAAAAAAAATTATTTTCTGTGTTTGTGAATTGTGTGCGCAGTAGCCGCACGTGCATCAACAAAGTAGTGCCAAGTGTGCAGCTGTGTCATAAGTAAAGGGCCGGCTGGCTTGACCGTTAAAGGGTGCTGTAACCCCCGAAAGTACAGTCCAGTCCAAACCAAAAAAAAAATTATTTTCTGTGTTTGTGAATTGTGTGCGCAGTAGCCGCACGTGCATCAACAAAGTAGTGCCAAGCGTGCGCCTGTGTCATAAGTAAAGGGCTGGCTGGCTTGACCGTTAAATGGTGCTGTAACCCCCAAAGTACACTCCAGTCCAAACCAAAAAAAAAATTATTTTCTGTGTTTGTGAATTGTGTGCGCAGTAGCCGCACGTGCATCAACAAAGTAGTGCCAAGCGTGCGCCTGTGTCATAAGTAAAGGGCCGGCTGGCTTGACCATTAAAGGGTGCTGTAACCCCCAAAGTACACTCCAGTCCAAACCAAAAAAAAAATTATTTTCTGTGTTTGTGAATTGTGTGCGCAGTAGCCGCACGTGCATCAACAAAGTAGTGCCAAGCGTGCGCCTGTGTCATAAGTAAAGGGCCGGCTGGCTAGACCGTTAAAGGGTGCTGTAACCCCCGAAAGTACACTCCAGTCCAAACCAAAAAAAAAATTATTTTCTGTGTTTGTGAATTGTGTGCGCAGCAGCTGCACGTGCATCAACAAAGTAGTGCCAAGCGTGCGCCTGTGTCTTAAGTAAAGGGCCGGCTGGCTTGACCGTTAAAGGGTGCTGTAACCCCCAAAGTACACTCCAGTCCAAACCAAAAAAAAAATGATTTTCTGTGTTTGTGAATTGTGTGCGCAGTAGCCGCACGTGCATCAACAAAGTAGTGCCAAGCGTGCGCCTGTGTCATAAGTAAAGAGCCGGCTGGCTTGACCGTTAAGGGTGCTGTAACCCCCGAAAGTACACTCCAGTCCAAACCAAAAAAAAAAATATTTTCTGTATTTGTGAATTGTGTGCGCAGTAGCCGCACGTGCATCAACAAAGTAGTGCCAAGCGTGCGCCTGTGTCATAAGTAAAGGGCCGGCTGGCTTGACCGTTAAGGGTGCTGTAACCCCCGAAAGTACACTCCAGTCCAAACCAAAAAAAAAATTATTTTCTGTGTTTGTGAATTGTGTGCGCAGTAGCCGCACGTGCATCAACAAAGTAGTGCCAAGCGTGCGCCTGTGTCATAAGTAAAGGGCCGGCTGGCTTGACCGTTAAAGGGTCCTGTAACCCCCAAAGTACACTCCAGTCCAAACCAAAAAAAAAATTATTTTCTGTGTTTGTGAATTGTGTGCGCAGTAGCCGCACGTGCATCAACAAAGTAGTGCCAAATGTGCGCCTGTGTCATAAGTAAAGGGCCGGCTGGCTTGACCGTTAAAGGGTGCTGTAACCCCCAAAGTACACTCCAGTCTAAACCAAAAAAAAAATTATTTTCTGTGTTTGTGAATTGTGTGCGCAGTAGCCGCACGTGCATCAACAAAGTAGTGCCAAGTGTGCGCCTGTGTCATAAGTAAAGGGCCGGCTGGCTTGACCGTTAAAGGGTGCTGTAACCCCCAAAGTACAGTCCAGTCCAAACCAAAAAAAAAATTATTTTCTGTGTTTGTGAATTGTGTGCGCAGTAGCCGCACGTGCATCAACAAAGTAGTGCCAAGCGTGCGCCTGTGTCATAAGTAAAGGGCTGGCTGGCTTGACCGTTAAAGGGTGCTGTAACCCCCAAAGTACACTCCAGTCCAAACCAAAAAAAAAATTATTTTCTGTGTTTGTGAATTGTGTGCGCAGTAGCCGCATGTGCATCAACAAAGTAGTGCCAAGCGTGCGCCTGTGTCATAAGTAAAGGGCCGGCTGGCTTGACCGTTAATGGGTGCTGTAACCCCCAAAGTACACTCCAGTCCAAACCAAAAAAAAAATTATTTTCTGTGTTTGTGAATTGTGTGCGCAGCAGCTGCACGTGCATCAACAAAGTAGTGCCAAGCGTGCGCCTGTGTCTTAAGTAAAGGGCCGGCTGGCTTGACCGTTAAAGGGTTCTGTAACCCCCAAAGTACACTCCAGTCCAAACCAAAAAAAAATTATTTTCTGTGTTTGTGAATTGTGTGCGCAGTAGCCGCACGTGCATCAACAAAGTAGTGCCAAGCGTGCGCCTGTGTCATAAGTAAAGGGCCGGCTGGCTTGACCGTTAAAGGGTGCTGTAACCCACAAAGTACACTCCAGTCCAAACCAAAAAAAAAATTATTTTCTGTGTTTAGCCGCACGTATATATCAAATCGATATAACATAAATGGAGGACCAAACTTTCTCCGATAAAAATAAAATAGAGAAAGATCAAGAACCACTTCCTCCTAGTGCTGAAGCTGCTGCCACTAGTCATGACATAGACGATAACATGCCATCAACGTCGTCTGCCAAGGCCGATGCCCAATGTCATAGTAGAGGGCACATACAATCCCAAATGGCAAAGTTCATGAAAATGACCTTGAAAAAGACATTTAAATCAGCTGAAGAGAAACGTAAACTTGCCAATATGCCATTTATGACACGGAGTGGCAAGGAACGGCTAAGGTCGATCCCTAGTATGTTCATGACTAGTGGTTCAGCTTCACATGACGATGGAAGCCCTCCTCCCACTAAAAAAAGCAAAAGAGTTAAGCTGGCAAAAGCACAGCGAAGAACTGTGCTTTCTAAGAAGATATCACAAATCCCCAAGGAGAGTCCAAGTGTGGTGGTGGTTGCGATGCCTGACCTTCCCAGCACTGGACGGGAAGAGGTGGCTCTTTCCACCATTTGCACGCCCCCTGCAAGTGCTGAAAGGAGCACCCACAGTCCACTTGCTGATATGCAAATTGAAGATGTCACTGTTGAAGTACAACAGGATGAGGATACTGGTGTAGCTGGCGCTGAGGAGGAAGTTGGCGAGGAGGATTCTGATGGTGATGTGGTTTGTTTAAATCAGGCTCCGGGGGAGACAGTTGTTGTCCGTGGGATGAAAAAGCCCATCACGGTCATGCCTGGGCAGAAGACCAAACATTCCACCTCTTTGGTCTGGCAATATTTCTATCCAAATCCGGACAACAACTGTCTTGCCATATGTACCATATGTAAAGGTGAAATAAGTAGGGGTAGGGACGTCAACCACCTAGGAACATCCTCCCTTATACGGCACCTGCAGCGCGTTCATAAAAAGTTACTGTCAAGTTCAGAAACTTTGGCTAAGACCGTAAGCAGTCCAGGGACACCTAAATCCCGTTGTCCTGTTGTATCCAAGCGCCTGCAAACCACACCGTCAACTCCCTCCTCGTCAATTTCCTCCTTAGTCAGGATCGGAAGTAGTCCTGCAGGCCATGTCACTGGCATGACTGACTCTCCTATCCGGGATTCCTCTGGAGGATCCTGCATTGCTACGCCTACTGCTGCCGCTGCTGCTGTTGCTGCTGCTGGGAGTCGTTCATCATCCCAGAGAGGAAGTAGGAACACCACTACTTTTACTAAACAATTGACCCTCCAACAGTCCTTAGCGAGGAGGATGAAGTACGACAGCAGTCATCCTGAAGCAAAACGTATAACTGAGGCCTTGACTGCTATGTTGGTGTTAGACGTGCGTCCGGTATCCGCCATTAGTGCAGTGGGATTTAGACAATTGATGGAGGTAGTGTGTCCCCGGTTCCAAATCCCGTCTAGATTCCACTTCACTAGGCAGGCGATACCGAGACTGTACAGAAACGTCAGAAAAAGTGTCCTCAGTGTCCTGAAAAATGCCGTTGTACACAATGTCCACTTAACCACGGACATGTGGACAAGTGGAACAGGGCAGACTAAGGACTATATGACTGTGACAGCCCACTGGGTAGATGTATCACCTTACGCAGCAACAGCAGCAGCGTCACCAGTAGCAGCATCTCAGAAATGCCAGCTCGTTACAAGGCAGGCTACGCTGTGTATCACCGGTTTCAGTAAGAGGCACACCGCCGACAACCTCTTAGAGAAACTGAGGGAAATCATCGCCCAGTGGCTTACCCCACTTAGACTCTCCTGGGGATTTGTGATATCTGACAACGCCACCAATATTGTGCGGGCATTACATCTGGGCAAATTCCAGCACGTCCCATGTTTTGCTCACACAATAAACTTGGTGGTGCAGAATTTTCTGAAAAGCGACAGGGGCGTGCAGGAGACGCTTTGGGTGGCCCGAAAAATTTCTGGCCACTTTCGCCATTCAGCGACTGCGTGCCGAAGACTGGAGCGCCAGCAAACACTCTTGAACCTGCCCCGCCATCACCTGAAGCAAGAGGTTGTGATGCGGTGGAACTCAACCCTCTATATGCTTCAGAGGATGGAGGAGCAGCAAAAGGCCATACAAGCCTATACATCCACCTATGACATAGGCAAAGGAGGGGGTATGCACCTGACTCAAGCGCAGTGGAGAATGATTTCCGTGTTGTGCAAGGTTCTCCAGCCCTTCGAACTTGCCACACGTGAAGTCAGTTCAGACACTGCCAGCTTGAGTCAGGTCATTCCCCTCATCAGGCTTTTGCAGAAGCAGCTGGAGAAAGTGAAGGAGGAGCTAAGACGGAGCGATTCCGCTCGGCATGTGGGACTTGTGGATGAAGCCCTTCATTCGCTTTGCCAGGATTCCAGGGTGGTCAATCTGTTGAAATCAGACCACTACGTTTTGGCCACCGTGCTCGATCCTAGGTTTAAAGCCTATGTGGTGTCTCTCTTTCCGGCCGACACAAGCCTGCAGAGGTGCAAAGACCTGCTGGTGAACACACTGTCAGCTGAAGCGGAACGTGACACGTCAACGGCTCCTTCTTCATTTTCTCCTGCAACTGGGGCTGCCAGGAAAAAACTTAGGTATCCTAAGCAACCCGCTGGCGGTGATGCAGGGCAGGCAGGACCAAGTTTGGACATCTGGTCCGGACTGAAGGACCTGGCAACAATTTCTGACATGTCTACTGTCACTGCATATGATACTGTCACCATTGACAGAATGGTGGAGGATTACATCGGTGACAGCATCCAAGTAGGCATGGCAGACAGTCCATACCTGTACTGGCAGGAAAAAGAGGCAATTTGGAGGCCCCTGTACAAACTAGCTCTATTTTACCTGAGTTGCCCCCCCTCCAGTGTGTACTCCGAAAGAGTGTTTAGTGCAGCCGGGAACCTTGTCAGCGAAAGGCGTAGGAGGTTGCTTCCACAGAATGTGGAGAAGATGATGTTCATCAAAATGAATTATCAGCTCTTCCAGGGAGACCAGCCTCCAGAAGGTACAGAGGGACCTGTGGTGGTGGATTCAAGTGGGGACGAGTTAATACTTTGTGAGGATGAGGATGTACACACTGAAGAGGGTGAGGAATCGGTGGATGAGGAGGATGGGGATGACATCTTGCCTCCATAGAGCCAGTTTGTGCAGGGACACATTAATTGCCAGCTTGTTTTGTGGGGGCCCAAACGAACCAATCATTTCAGCCACAGTTGTGTGGCAGACCCTGGCGCTGAAATGATTGGTTTGTTAAAGTGTGCATGTCCTGTTTATACAACATAAGGGTGGGTGGGAGGGCCCAAGGACAATTCCATCTTGCACCTCTTTTTTTTCTTTGCATTATGTACAGTTTGGGGCCTAGTTTTTCAATGCCATCCTGTCTGCCACTGCAGTTTCACGCCTAGATGGGTCACGTGTTTGTTTCGCCCACTCGTGTTGCTTAGCATAGTCATCCAGCTACCTCGGTGCAACGTTTTGGACATAAAAACACTATTGTGAGGTGTGAGGTGTTCAGAATAGACTGGAAATGAGTGGAAATTAAGGTTATTGAGGTTAATAATAGCATAGGAGCAGAAAAACCTACAAATTCTGTGATTTTAGCTGTTTTTATGCTTTTTTAAAAAAAAATACAGATCCAAAACACAAAACCCAGAACCCAAAACACGGAAGGGTGGTTTTGGCAAAACCAATCCAGATCCAAAACACGAAGAAAGATCCAGATCCAAAACCAAAACACAAAACACGAAAAGTGGCCGGTGCACACCCCTAGTTTATATACAGTTGGTGTTACATTGAAAACAGTAGAGACAATTGGGCATGTTTCTAATGGTTCAGGCTTCAGGTCAGTCTGGTATAATGCAGGACATAGGTCAGTTCAAACGATGCCCTCCAAGGGTGGGGTTCGGCTGTCCAACAGCTGCAAATGTATCTTCCCGCCAAAAAGCTAGTTCAAACTGGTCTATTTACATTGCACACACAGTACCATTCTGATCATTAATTCCCTATCATCCATAACTCGCATATGCAAAGTGCAATCTCTTGGCTGTTAGGAACGGATCTCTGAGGATAAATAGGGGATTAGAATGATACCAAACATGATATGTTCTCTGTATCCTGAACCTTAGATCTCCCTAAAGTATATTTAACATTATTATATTTAACTATAAACTCTATTAACCTTGTTTATAAATGACTGTGTGTTGGAACTATTTTAAAGGTGAACTATTTTATAAGTGAATGTACATGTGTGTAGAAGTGTTCGCATGTGCTGTGGTTAAATACGCCCTTCCGCGCCGTAGCGTGCTATTCACATATTTTCAGACAAAGACAACAGTATTGATGGATACTAATTGGAAACGACTACATCCAATTATTTGACTTCGACATCCTATAATCTGTGGCACACCAAACAGGGCTACTGTATTTGTTAGATTTGAGAATAGATCAATGAGGAAACATCTGTAATAGTAGAGTTGAAGCCAGTAATGTCACACTACCAAGCATTGTCTGGGCTGCACAAATTAATGTACAATGTCCTTCTGGATATTTTCAATTGTTATGACATTAGGCCTTTTTTCATGCTTTACATATGATGACTGTTACATATGTGTAATGTATTCAATGATAAATATAATTGTCATGTAATTTCAGGTGATTAAGGAAATGAGGGTCACTCCCAGCTACTAACACCTCAGATTCCTGCACAGCACATATATATTTTGGTCCACATGGCCTCTACATGTGTGACAAAACATACCTTTGGAATTTTAAAGACTAGTTTATCTTGATAAGTCTGGTGGTGTGCTCCTGTACTCCCCTGAAAATGTGTCTGATAATGTGTTGGTTTGCTGTCTTCTGCATAATCTAACATTATGGCATCATAGGCCTTTGTATAGAGCATTAGGAATGTGCAAGCAGGACGAAGGGCACAGTACAGAGGACACATGCAGGTTAGACAGATACTAAGTTATGTACCTACTTGTCACGTTAGTATATTGCTTTAAAATGACTATATTTAAATGATCTGGTAAATCAAATTACAATAACCATTCATGTGCAAATGTGAAAACACACATTTTTCCATAGTGCTTTTAATCAAACAAAATATAATGAACATTTTGAAAATATGAAATTACATTACACACTACTTCCCTTTTTTTCTTTTTAGAGACAATTTCCTTTCTAGTTGGTGCAGTTTGACCTACACTATGGCCACCTCTGGTGCACACATAGGGCCTGATTCAGATTTGGGAAGAAAGTAAGATAGAGCAAATAACTATATACCTGGACAAAAATTATGTTGCACTGCAAGTGGCGCAAATACATACTTTTTCTTTTGCATGTGGGGTAAATACTGATTGCTTTTGCATGTAGCCCTCAAATGCTGGACAGCTTTATTTTTACACTGCAATTTAGATTTCAGTTTGGACACACCCCTCCCAAATCTAAATCTCTCTGTACATTTTAAATCTGTCCCACTTGCAGTGCAGCATGGCTTTACCAAGGTGCACAGTACAGCTGAAAACCTGGTAATGTATGGGAGCAAATGACAATCGTCCATTTGCTCACAAACACTGGAAAATAGACAAAAATGGTTGTTCAGACAAATTGTTTAAAACACACAAATTGAAACAGTTTGAGCAATTTTTTTGTCCTTTTTTTCAGTGTTTAAAACCATATGATCAACTGTCATTTGCTCCTGTACATTACCAGGTTTGCATTCCAAACAGCCAGATTGGACAGATATCTTGCAGAAAATTGTAGAGTGGATGGCCAGCTTTACTTGCTCTTTCTTACTCTATTTCCAAATCTGACTCGGGCCCATTGCACCTTTTTCTGGATTTGGGGCAATAGAAATTGCAGATGTGCAGCCCATACTTGTGGTGTCACTGGATGTTGAAGCACGTCACTACTTCATGTCGAATTTGGGTAGCTAATGAAATGAAACTGGAATTCAACTCAATCATTGAACCGCTTAAGCCAGTGGTTCCCAAACTGTGCGCCATGGCACCTTGGGGTGCCTCGGGACACTTGCAGGGGTGCCTCAGGTTGGTGGTCCAGCACCAAATCAAATTATTTAAGGTCAATTTAATGTAAATATGTGGACAAACTGAAGCGCAAACCTGTCCACCACCACATAACTGGACCTAAGGATGACAGGTAAGCACAATTTACTTCACTTTACTGCATTTTTTCCTCAATCTCTAAATAACAAACTTAAACTTGGGGTGCCGTGAAGCCAATGCTGATACTCTAGGGTGCCGTGATTCAAAAAAGTTTGGGAACCACTGGCTTAAGCCATTTACAACTCCAGTCAATGTAGGTCTATACCGAGTGTAATGCAACCAGTGCTGATATAGAGAGCAAAAAGTCAAGGGTTGATGTCCAGCGATACCTGTCTTCATTTTGAGATGCACCCTAATGACTGTAGAGGTGCAGAGTGGAGCAAGTGCTTAGGATGCGCACAGTGTTTCCGGCCTCATCTATTAAGCGCAGAAATTTGCTCATTCTGCATTAATACAAGAGTTGTTCGCTGACCCCTGTGTTTTGGTTTTGGATTTGAATTCATCTTCGTATTATGGTTTTGGATCTGGTTTTTTTTTTTTTTAAATGATAAAACGTTTTTAGAAGCCAGCTAAAATCATGTAATCTTTGCAATCCAAACCTCGAAATTCGGATTTAAACTCTGCATTCCAAATCACTGGAAGATCAGAGCCACGACTCTGATTTATTGGGATTTCCTTAGGAAATTAGAACCGCGACTCGGATCTGCCAGGATTCACAAAATTTGGGTGGATTCGGAACAAAACTGCACACCTCTGATCAGGGGTGTATCTACCCATTGTCCAGGATGGCACTCGCCAGGGGTGCCGACCAAAGGGGGGGCGTCACCCGGCAGTGCCACCAGCAGCCAAGGGGCGGACAAGTCCCCCGGCCCCACAAGTGTAGGGCAGACCGCAGTGAAAGCGGTCTGCCCTACACAGTTTACAAACACACAGCCGCCAGCGGTGGCTGTGTGTTTGTAATAGCAGCCAGCCGATGAGAGTCAGACAGACTCATTTGCTGCTGAGTCATTCGCGGTGGGAGCCAGCTGGAGCTCACTCATGAGCTCCGTGTTCCGGCTCCCCCCGCAGCATGTGATGGGAGGGACGTCATATGTCATGACATCTCTCCCATGCAGCAGAAGAGCGGGCCGGGACTCAGAGCAGACAGCGGTGGTCACGTCAGGAGCGGGGATCAGGTAAGTTGATTTTTTTTTGTTCTTTGTGTGTGTGTGTGTGTGTGTGTAAGCCTGGCTCTATGGGGGGGGCACTGAAATAGGGGGTGGCCACTACTGGGGGCACTTTATGGGGGGTGTCCGCTACTGGGGGCACTGTATAGGGGTGGCCACTACTGGGGGCAATTTATGGGGGGTGGCCACTACTGGGGGCACTGTATAGGGGTGGCCACTACTGGGGGCAATTTAGGGGGGTGGCCACTACTGGGGACACTGTATAGGGGTGGCCACTACTGGGGGAAATTTAGGGGGGGTGGCCACTACCTGGGGCACTGTATAGGGGGGACTACAACTGGGGTCTACTACAGGGGGCAATGCAGCATGGGGGGGTAGGGGGGCGCCAGTCCATTACATTGCCAGAGTCGCTTGGATCCCTAGATACACCTTTGCCCCTGATTAATATCCATAGGGGCTAATTCAGCAGTGCACGCAAGTACACTGCTGATTGCAAATTCACGAATATTGGGAATCTGCACATGTGTAGGATCCATTCTGCGAGTGTGCAGAATGGGTCCTGCTCAGGGTTAGACTGGCCCACAGGGGTACAGGGGAAATCCCCGGTTGGCCCCACTGTCTGTGGGCCCATCTCCCCTCCTCTAGGTGTCAGGTTTTAGACCTAAAAACTTATAGGTTGTTACTTTATTAGACAGTAAGTTACCTGGTAGAGAAGGACCACTGATCAACATGGGGCTTGGTTCCCGCCTATAGAAACTACACCCAGATTTGCCTAATGGTTAGCCAAGCATTTGTGGTGGCTGGCCACACCCCCTCTGGTGGATGACCACACTCCTTTAGCATGGGCCCTTACCACTGATTTCCCCGGTGGGCCCCTCATTGCCCAATCCGACACTGATCCTGCTAACACACATGCTAGCCCTTGAATGCCTCTGCCTGATTGACAGGCAGAGGCATTTAAGGGGCAGTGCGGGGACAGCGCCATTCTCGGATACGTGGGGCGTATCCGCCCCATTTTCCAGAAGTGGCAAGCCCAGGATCCTGCAGAATCCCTCAGCTTACTCGGCTGGCCAGCTGCCTGGCGCCGTCCACAATCATTGACCACTGATGGTCGCAATGGTGATCCCAACACTGCGAACTCCATCGCAGTGCTGGGATTGCAAATGCAGCAGGGGGTGTAATACACCTCCTGCTGCACTTGCATTATTGCAAGACACAATTGTGTTTCTTGCTGAATCAGGGCCATAGTCACTGTGTCATTTTGTCTCCAATCACCCACAGTAGACTTAAGGATTCAATATGCTTCAACTTTGTGGTCATATTTGGTACCCGCATGATAAGACAAGTCAAAATTACAATGTAAACAAATATTGGAGTTGGTAAAACCAATTTAGTGACAAAATTTCTGGCAGCATTTAAACCTCAAACATATAAATAAATAAACTAAAATAATTAACATAGTGGGTAGACCTGGATCCAAAACAAAACAATGGGTCTTACTTAGAAATGTACGCAAACCTGATGGCTTATGTACATCACCGTTGTTTTTGAGATTTGTGCATGTGCAGGATCTGTACTGTGCATGTGCAGATCTGTGTCTTCACTGATGGTCACAGTCCCACCAAAGCCTCAGCTTGAATTGCTGCAGCCATTTCAGGGCAGGGAAGGGGCAGCATCAGACAGCTTCCCAAAAAACAGGCACTTCATTCCCGTTTTCTGGGTGTGCCGAGGCTAGTGGCTGCGACTTTGGACAAAGCTGTACTGGCCCCAGCTGCGTGAATTCACCAGACATCCTAAGCAGTCTGAGGGCTTATTAACAATGTTAATAGGGTTGATTCTGCACCAAAAAAAAATATATTCTTATGAGTGTTTTAACTGATAGACTAACTATAATGGGGATAAATTACATATGTTGGTGGTGCACCAAGGAAGTAGAAAAACAATGTACTCAATGGGGTGATTCACAGAGTTCCCTCTTGGTGCACTCAAACTATAGACAAAGTATTAAAATATAACTTTTATTAAAATAGGGAAGACAATGAGATGATCATCACAGGAGTTTGTTACACAGTAATATGAATCTTTTACATGTCATTGAAGAAATATATTTATGCTCGGTATAACTGATCTATACCCCTATGTGGCACTCACACAATATTTTGTATTAGCTCTATTGGAGACAAATATAACTTCCTTTTTGTATAGACTGCAGTGTCTTGTTACAAATATGGTTGCAACAGGGTCTTGTTTACTCACTGCTTTGCGGTGCTCTGTTATAATATTTTTGCCATATATTGCAACCTGGAGTGACCATGGTGCGGCTAGGTGAGCCGTGATGCGGCTGGTACAGCCAGTAGTTTTCATGCGGCCGGAGTGACCGTGATGCGGCTGGTACAGCTGGTAAGATGAATGCAGCCTGGAGTGACTGTTGTGCGGCTAGGTGAGTCATGATGCAGCCAAAAGTTTTGATGTGGCCTTAGATGACTGTGATGCGGCTGATACAACAATGCAGAAACAAGATCTACACAGTAGGAACTGGTAAACGCGTGTTGGAGACACTATAGCCGGAAAGGCCGCGAGCTCGCTGCAAGGCATAAAAATGGTGAAGAACCAATCAGGACTACGAACAATCATCGCATGTTCCTAGTAATGCGTGTTCTCACCCGGCGTCCTGACCACCTAGCCACAGTTGACACATTTCCCGCACGGCAGGCGGTAGTGGTAGGAGAGATCACCAAAGTGTTGGAATGTGACAAATCGCACTGGCGACTTGTAACAATAATACAGAGGAGTGTGACCACCATTCCCTCATCAATAATTAACCCTTCTTTAAAACTATTAACTACTTTAGTATCAACATAACAATGCCATTCAATGTAATTAATATAATTAAACCATTTGCAATAATTACCCATTATTTATTAGTCCCAACATCATAAGTACATGTTTATCTACATCAATTTATGGACATAAACCCCCTAATTCTCTCCTTCAGTCTCACCTTTACCTGGGACATTTTGTCATGATTCCCAAGGGTTTCCTGGGTACATGTGCATGCAGTACTTGAAATGAGGTTAACACTGCTAGCAGATGTAATAAAATAATGATTTATTTAGCATACCAGGATATACTCGGGAATAAGGAAATGGTCAGGTTTGAACAGAACAGTACTGAAATATTACAGATTGACATCACTGGAAATGAACAGAGTTCTGTTTGCTGATACAGATAGACAGTCACAGAAATCTGAATGTGCATAATAACAGGCAGTCTATGAACACAGTAAGAAGGTATACTGGCTGGATCGGATGGAACCAGACTGGATACAACAGAATTAAATGCAAAAAGTCCAAGGTAGCAATGCACTGCATAGATAGGTAATGTTGTGAGGCAGACATGGTAGATGCTGATTATAACAAAGTCCAGAGTAACTGATATGCAGTGATAACCAAGTCTTGGAAGGCTGGAGAAATAAAACTGATACTGATGATATAATAATAAAGTCACGGTGACAGACCTGATAACTTGGCACTGATTACAAAACTGAGCAGAGATAAATAGCCAGCTCCCCAGGTGCAGCCCACAGCTGACTGATTAGGTAATCAGGCTGCAAATCATAGACTAGCCATGGTGGAATGTGCTAGACAGGCCTCAGGCAGAGAGCGATACCAGAGGCAAGGAGGAGGAACTGCACAGTTTGTGACACATGTGCTCCGTCTGACTCCCTAGCTCCATAGCTGAAGCATTGCTATCTCCTATTGCAGTGAAAAATCCACCTATACTTCACTAGTGTGCCCAGGTGAATCCTGGAACAGGAGGTTCAATATATTTATTTATATAACAGGTCACTACGGAGGAAAAGCTGCTGAAGTTCTGTCACTCTTGGTACTATGCGAGTAGACTAGAGAGCTGATTTTCCTGATGTAGCCTTACAGTAACAGACTTAATAAGAGTGTGGAATAAGTTATATAACATATTGTAATCATCATTATTACTCCACTAGTGGCAATGTACTTTCCTGCTTGGTGTCTGATTCAGGATTGCATGCAAGCTGGGCACATGAGAGGCTGCATTGAATTCACGGAAATAAACCACCCATATATTGTACAGTCAGCTACACCGCCTTAGTGAATCATGCCCTTGATGTTAGTACTTTCCTCTCAATGCCATGGTACATTTTGAGCAACAATTAAAAAAAAACATTATCGCAAATACATGCATAATGACACCTGGGAGTGCTTTTAATTACCCATGTCAACCTTTTATCTATTGGCCCCACACTTCCACCGGCACTTAGGACCTCATTCAGAGCCGGTTGCAAGAGCTGAGCGCTTGCAAGCGGGTCGATGTTTAGGCCCGGCGCACGCGCATCGGCCACACTGCGCGTGCGCAAGCCCCGGAGCGAGGGAGAAATTCTCTCGCTCCGGAGCTCACTACAAAAGGGGCGGCTGTCGATGTTGATCGACAGCTCGCCCCGTTTTGTAAGTGTGGTGGGGAGGGGGTGGTTTCACAAATGGATGCATTCCTTAAGGAACGCCTGCCGTTTTGTGGGCGGCGGCACTGACATTAGCAGTGATGTCAGTGGGGAGCTTCCTGCTCGATCAGAGCAGGAAGCTCCCTGGGGCTTGCGGTTGCCGAGACCCAACCTTAGGGTCTCGTCGCAAGCCCCGATGGTCGCGATAGTCTTGACCATCGTGGCCATCAACCTGGTCGGTCGCTAAAGCTGTGGATGGTAACCCACAGCTTAGCTAGCGACCAGGAGGCCCCACTTCAAAATACAAGAGGCCGCCCACATTCAGAACGAGCGCTCGCATTTTGCGCGCGCCTATTAATGAGGGCCTTAATGTGGTGCTGTACTAGTTTGATTTCTGTGGCTAGTAATCATCTTAAATGGTACAATTCTTTACATATACAAACATTTTCTTATGCAGTATCAAAATAACTTCAGTATATAGTAGGGTACCCTGCGCCTCCAGACTGAAGATAAAAGGCAGATTTGGAAACTTAAGCAAACTTTACAAGGACATAATTTTTTACCTTTTTATTTGTCTCTGTCCTTTGTAGTTTTAAGAATTCCTAAGGGGAAAATATTCCCAGGAAATTTTTCAGTTTTTCAAAAATAAATATCCAGTTGAGACTTTTCCAAGAGACCCCCAGTAGCAGACCTGATTTTGAATTGGAGGAGTTATCCACAGAGCTAGCTACTAAATATAATATTGAAATTAAGGCCCTCATTCAGAGCCGTACGCTCTGAGCAGAGCGCACGCTCTGAATGAGGGCCGGGCTCCATTTTCATGGGTCACCACCCACAGGCTATATGAGCGTGCTTTGTGATGGCCGCGATGGTCGAGACCATCGCGACCATCGAAATTGCGAGCCGGAGCCTGCGGTTGAAGTTTTCAACCGCAAGCTCCGGAGTGATTTTGGCTCTATCAGAGCCAAAATCACTCCCACTGACATCACTAGTGATGTCAGTGGGCCGGCTTCTGACGGGAGGCGTTCCCGTGGGAACGCCCCCATCAGGGAGGCACGCCCCCGGCACGCCCACCAAAGGGGGCGTGCTGTCAATCAACATTGACAGCACGCCCCCTTTGATCGGACACAACGAGCGAAGGACTTTCCTTCGCTCGTCGCGTCTGGCGCATGCGCACGACGGAGCTCCCTCCGTCGTGCGCATGCTCAGTCCATAACATCGACCCACTTGCGAGCGGACAGCCGCTCGCGAGTGGGTCTGAATCAGGCCCTAAGTCACTTATCAGTCTTCCAGGACTGTGCTCTGAGATAGCTGAGATAGGGGTCCTATGGATGTGCTCTGCACATTTCTATGTAGTTGGCTGGCTCTCCATTCACCCTGCAACATGGAAAAGGGCACCATTAGGAAAGCGACTACGCTGCCCCTTCACCTCAGTGCCCTGAGTAGGGGCGCCTACTTTACATCCTTCTTTAGGTTAAAGGAACTTATTCAATTTCAACATGATGTCAAGGAGAACGTGAGTCCTTGAGTAACAATCAAAATCTCAAAGATAAATAGGAGGATTTGTGGAACAGAGCTAGGAGGAATAACCTGCACATTAAAAACATTCCTGGATTTATTGACTCCTCTCAACCTAAACATTTCTATAGACGATTCTTGCGCATCTTACCCCTGATCTCCCTTCTGACCAGCTCCTTAAGAACAGGACCACTTCATCTCCTCCTTGTGTTTGTCACATAGGGCTCTATTTATTAACATTATTTTTACTAAAATAAAGTGAAAAAGGGTGTTTTCACACCCTTTTCACATTATTTTAGTATCACCTATAGTTATTACAGGGCATTTGGAGTAGAATTCTGTTTGCTGATGCAGATAGACATCACTTACTTTTAGTAAGCAGATCGCATTTCCCATAATTGTAATGCGAAATGTGATCCGACCAAAGTTACTAAAAATAAATTGTAAAAAAATACCGGGGAAAGCCCTGTGATAATAACGCCACCTGCAGGTGGCATTATCCAGGGTCTCCCCCAGTTACCGGATTCCTGCTTTGCTCTAATGGGCGAAGCAGAGCCCGGAGCCGGCCCCAGTGATCAGCTGTGTGGTCTAAACAGACCACATGCTGATACACTGCAAAAAAAACTTAAAAAAAACAAACTTACCTGAGTCCAGGGACCAGTGATCAGGGCTCCCGTGATGTCTTCCCTCTGGTCAGCTGGTCTCCCAGTCTACACTGGTGCCCGGTCGTCACCTGACATCTGAGTCTCAGTGCAGTATGGGATTTCAGCTGACCGGAGCCACGGAGGACATCACCAGAGCACCGATGACTGCAGGTAAGTCAAGGGTCTCCCCCGGTTACCGGCCTCCTACTCTGCTCTAACGGGCAGAGCAGAGCCCGGAGACGGTCTGTGTGGTCTAAACAGACCACAAGCTGATCGTTGCTACAAAAAAAAAGTAAAAAAAAAAATTACTTACCTGCCTCCATGAACAGGTCATCGGGGCTCCGGTGATGACTCCCCTCTGGTCAGCTGGTCTCTCATGGTGCACTGGGGCCCGATCATCAGGTGATAGGTGCATTATGGTATACCAGCTGACAGGAGGTATGGAAGACCTCACCAGAGCACCGATGACTGCAGGTAAGTGCTATTAAGGGAGGGGGGGTCGCGGGGGGGTCCGCGATCTGGGGGGGGTCCGTGATCTCGGGGGCAGGGTTTAATGATGGGGACGGGGCTTAGCTCTGGGGGGGTAGCAGCGACGGCCGGTCGACGCATGTGCGGGCACTTTGTCATGGTATTTTTTGCGAAAATACCGTGACTAGTGTGCGGACGGGGTTCGCAGGGACAGAGCTTTATCGCAAGCTCTGTCCCTACAAGGGATTTGTAGTAAATCCCTGTGATATTGCCTGAATTCGCATTGTTAATTCAGTCGATAATATCACACTACAATCTGCATTACAAATGCGGATTGTAGTAAATAGAGCCCTAAGGCTCCACTAATTTAAGGCTAAAGACTGACTCCTTATGGAAACGAGGAACATGTGAAATTGTACTTGTAAAGAGTCACTCTGTCTATCAGGACTTGGTGATGGTCACTTTAAAGAATAGATAAATATAGAGTGTCAATAATAAAACTGATAGATAATGAGATAAAATACTTGGCCTTTTCCTTTTTGACTGACTGTCTCTAGCAATGGCATGCAACTAAAGGTGGGTACACACTATACAGATATATCTGCAGATCGAGTGACCTGCAGATATATCTGCAGATGATGGTTGTTCGTACACACTGAACAACCATCATCTGTGCCGGCGACCAGGGGGCGTGTCCCAGTGGGTGGGTGGCGGCGTGTCCCACCCCCCTCCTCGCGGCTGCCGCTGTGTGTGTACAGGTGGTCTGCCAACCACCCGTACACACCTGTCGATGGACAGATATGTCTGCAGACATATCTGTCCATCGGCTGTGCAGCACAGACAATGCGATATGTCGGTGAACGCCGACGTTCACCGACATATCACGGGTATACACTGCCCGATGGGCAGCAGATACATTGGCCGATCAATTGATCGGCCAATGTATCTGTCAGTGTGTACCCAGCTTTACAGCAGGAACCCCAGGGGCAGTTATTAGTTGTTTGTCTAGGTTTAATCCATCCTTACCATTGACACCTTCTTCCCAGATGCCCCCAGATTCTGATTGTCTGGTATCTACTCATCAAAATGCCATATATATCTCTCCCTTATACCATCCAGTATCCAGATCTGTTTGAAGGTTCTGATAAATGAATTACAATGATTCCTTTCATACATAAGTGTTTTTTATGTATCTCCAAATAAGCAGCATCATTTTGCTTTGTCTGAAGCCTCAGGGGGCATGTTTGTATTTTCACCTACAGTATGCATGTGCCAGTGTGTTCCCTCCCTCTAGTTGTATATGAGACAATGATTGCCATTTATTTTGGGCCTTTTTTATAATTACATATCCCCCATTAATGGAATTTAAATTTGTTTTAATGTTAAGTGCTCAATCAGTCCTCTGAAACCATTCTAAACTGTTCTCTCTGAAGCAGCTGGTGGAATATGTTGTTTTTCTGTAGGAGACTAATTTCTTGTGCAAGAAGCATGTTGATTTGCTCCAGGGGGTATCCTGCTGCTGTCCATGCATGTAAATGCAAAATAAAAAGAGACAGGAGTAGCTACATGTTAAGTCATGCTGGGATTGCGGCTGTCCTGGTACAGAGTCCTTAGTAAAGTGATAGCTTTCGCTATCACTTTAGTTCCAGGTCCTTTCCCGCCCTATCCACTTTGCATTCGTAAAAAGTTATTACATGAATAGAGGGAAGGTTTGTGCAGCCTGCTGGAGGATGGTGGTAGACAATATCTCTGCTGCTGAGCTTTAACTATGGGTAAGACCTACTAGTGCCATATTCAGATGGTGTTAGCAATCAGAGACAAGCTGCAAAAAGCTAAGCAACCTCACTGTAGACCTCTAAGGTTGCAATGAATAGCAAACATCAGGGGAGGTGTGTCCGCTGTCCCAGATTACTACCTAACTGAAAGCAACAAGTGTCCCTCTCAACCCCCAGAATATGTGGGATCAGCTCCCCGCTTGGTGCAGTGACATTCTGTGTGGCAGTACTTTCAATTTTATTTAAAAAAAATTTTAAATCAAAGTGTCTGGGTGCACTGTTCCTCGAGCCCCTTACTTCTGGGGATGTAGTTTAAATCCCGGCTGTCAGGATGATGCCGCTCAGAGTGCTGGTGATGAAATCCCGACACCAGTCAGAATCCTGGCACCATCATCCCGACTGCTGACATCCCAATGATAAGTAGTGGGGTTAGGGTAAGGGTTAGCGGTTAGGCTTAGGCACTAGGGGAAGGGTTAGGGTTGGGCACTAGGGGGATGTTAAGATTATGCTGCGGGGGGGTTAGGTTTAGGCTGAGGTGGGAAGGGTTACTGCAGTTTTTAGACAGTATCGATACCCAATTAAAACCTCTATGTAATCCTGCCTATACCTTCTAAACTCCTGCCTATTCCTTCTAAAATTGTTGCAATTTAGCGTAATGAGTCGCACAGTAAATAAATGCCTTCAGACTTTGAATGTGGTTCCAAAGCACAAAAAGTTATTATTCAATATAAAAACAGATGGTTACACGCTGTGATCTAAAGACAATGAGCGCAAATAAATCATACAGACCCAAGGTACAGTTGTTATATACGCACGCGCTCTGGGCCCAGATACCGGCATCAGCATCAGAAACCTCCGTCAACAGCACAGCAAGAAGACTCTCAGTATATACTCTTTCAGGGATAGACAATACAATAGGCAAGTTTGGCATGATTCCATTGGTTCTTCTTAAAGGTGTTTCTGTTACAGGGTAGTTCATTGGACAATTTCAAATGGACACAAACAGCCTCCAACCGCACTTTGTGTCCTTTTTCCCGCTGCATGCTAATCTAAGCGGCTAACATTACAGAGTACATTTTAATGTTTTAACTCTCTATAGTCCATAGTTTGCAGATGCATGTTCCGATCTTCTCACCGATGATACCGGAAATCGGTGGAGACAGAGTGGATCAGTACAACACCAAACACGGTCTGCTTACAATGTAATAAACCTTAGATATCAAATAACCTTTATTACACAACATTAATAATTACTGCATAAACCTTGGATATTACACTTTAATGCTAGGGAACCTTTTATGTAAGTGTGCAGTGTGTAAGTATTGGGGAATTGAGAAAAGACGCTAGTTAGCGCTGTGCGACTACGTGTTTGTGGAGTATGCTATGGTACGTGTTTGGCAGGGGTAATCATTTTATATGTATTAGCGACTGTCTGTATTTATGTGGTGAGGACTTTTAACTTCTTTCTATTGTATGGGAAGCGCACGATGCTAAATAATAGCATCGCCGTATGTACTTATAATGGCGAGTTTTATTAAAAATGGCGCTGGGCGGCCAGTCGCAAAATGGCATCTCATTGCCATTCACAAAATGGCATCGCACAGATCTAATTTTTAACCGATTCTGTCTCAGCTTCGACAATCCACACTTTGATAGCAAACAACACGCTATCATACTCTGATTTTTAAAATTAATTTTAGGCTTACATTATGACATATTATTTAATGTTATATTATGGGATGGCACAAGGTGGTTCTTAATCCATCAATAATGTGTCTCTAGGAGGAGACATAAAACTACCCATATACGCACACCGCAGATCTTGGAAGATCATGGGAAAGATGTGGGGATGCACCAATCCTATAAAGTAAGTCTTGAGGGGGAATAGGGACTTACATTATTTAAGATGTTTTAGCATAACATTTTTAATAACACATTTTATGCATGTCTAAATATTATACATTATATTATGGTACCTTCTAGTTCAGGGTTGTAATGCAGTCCTACATTTACCTCAGTATTCATATTGTTACTACTGACCACCATCATGATGTCATTCTTCTGGTTTACCTTATCTTTACATTTTCCACATTTCAACACAGTAGGAACACACCTGACACATATGCCAATTACTATGATGACACCCAGTATAAGGATCAGGAGTTTACCTATACTCACAATCATTTCCTGGACCCACTCTCCTAGACCTGAGAACCATTTCACTGGGTTCAACCATGAAACCCATTCTTCAACCTTCTCCCCTTCTTCAGCCACTGAAGCATTATGGTTCTTCCGAAATTCCCATTTCAGTTGCAGAATTTCATCCATCTTCCAGTCTATCACCTCCTTGGGGTCGCTGGTATCATTTGTGACGTAAGTGCAACACTTTACTCCAAATTGGGTGGCCAAAGTTACCCAATACCCTCCAGTGACCGCTGTTAAATAATTAAATTTTTGATTTAGAGGGGGTCTGGGAGTAGTCCTTATGCTATGTAGGACCAACGGTAGTGCTTCTGGCCATCCTAGTCCAGTCTCTGCTATGATTTTACTTAATTTGTTTTTAATAGTTCCATTCTTCCTCTCCACCTTGGCACTGGCTTGCGGTCAGTAGGGGGTATGAAGTCGACTATTAATACCTATCAGTTTACACATATTTTGAAACACATCACCTGTGCAATGAGTACCCCTATCACTCTCGAGGATTTTAGAGATACCTTATCTGCACACAGACTCCTGGACAATTTTCTTGGCAGTAAACGCAGCAGTATTAGTGGCAGCTGGGTATGCCTCAACCCAATTGGAAAACACATCAGTGCACACTAATACATACTTGAGATTCCTGCAGGGTGGTAATTGTATGAAATCAATTTGTATTACCTGGAAAGGTCCGGCAGTTGGAGGAATGTGGGATGGTTTGGTAGGGATCATTTTCCCAATGTTTTTCCTCAAGCAGGTCAGACAGGACATTGCTCTCTTTTCCACTTGAGAAGAAAAACCCGGTGTGCACCAGTACACTCTCACCAGTTTACACATACCTTGCTTTCCCAGATGAGTCAGACCGTGTGCTGCCTCAGCCAGGCTTGGGTAATATGCCTTGGGAGTCACTGGCTTACCTTGTCCGTCTCTCCAGAGTCCAGAGGACTCTTGCCCACATCCCTTGGACCTCCAGACTGACTTTTCCAGGATAGAACACAAACTTTGCATCTCAATTAATTTCAGCATATCAATTGTTTGAAAAGTCATGATTTGTTCAGTTGGTACATTAATTTTTAACCCTGCTGTCCATTTTGCAGCTTTGTCTGCCCTGTTGTTGCCCAGTGACACCGGATCATCCTCACATGTATGAGCTTTACACTTAATTACTGCCACTGCCTTTGGCAATTGGATTGCTGTTAATAGTCATTTTATATGTTTGGAATGTGCAATTGGTGTGCCTGCTGCTGTCTTAAATTTTCTCAGACGCCATAAGGCACCAAAATCGTGTACTACCCCGAAGGCGAACCTTGAGTCAGTGTAGATATTAGCAGATTTACCTTCTGCTAATTCACATGCACTCTTTAGTGCCACCAGTTCCACCACTTGGGCCGAGTGTGGTGGTCCTAAAGGTTCGGCTTCTATAACGTCCTCGTCATTTACCACAGCATAACCTGTACATAACTCTCCAGTGTCAGTTTGTCTATGGCAACTTCCATCCATGTAGAATGTCACATCTACAATTTTGTAAAGGTGTATCCCGTATGTCAGGTCTTGCAGTAAAGGTTTGATTCAGATATTCCATACAATCATGTGCATCAATATACCTGCAGAACTCACCTATTGCCAGTGGCGCACCTCTCTCCACCCATTGTGCATCATGTTGCACATATGGTAAATACGTAGCTGGATTTAACATACTGCACCTTTTGATGGTGATGTTTGCAGGTGCTATTAAGGCTAGTTCCCATTTTGTGAACCTAGCTGAGGAGACATGTCTGGTTTGGGCAGAGTTTAGCAAAGCAGATACAGAATGGGGAGTATAGACAATCATATCATGGCCTAGTACCACATCCTCAGTCTTACTGACCAATAGAGCAGTTGCTGCTACACTTCTTAAACACATTGGGAGTGATCTTGCCACAGTGTCCAATTGTGCACTGTAGTATGCTACGGGCCTACTGGCATCACCATGTTTTTGTGTGAGGACACCTGCTGCACAACCATCGGCTTCCGTACAATACAAATCAAAAGGTTTTTCATAATCAGGTATTCCCAATGCAGGTGCTCTTGTCAGACTATCCTTAAGATTAAGGAAAGCCTGCTCTGATTCCTCTGTATGTATGACACAATCGGGCTTTGAGGAAGAGACTAAGGAGCTCATTCAGAGTCGGCCGTGAGCGCTGAGCGCTCACAACTGACTTGATGTTGCCCCACAGCGCATGCGCACGACGGAGCCATGCCATTCAGGATGCAAGTGGCCGTCCTGATTCAGAGCGACCGCTTGCATCTAATGACCACCTGTGAATGAGGCCCTAAGTCCTGTAATGGCAAGGCCAAAATATAAAAACCTGGGATCCACAGTCTGCAGAATCCACACATTCCCAAGAAGGTACGAATTTGCTGTTGATTCTGCGGCAGTGTCATATTCTGTACGGCCTGGATTCCGTGATTTGTGAGATGTTGTAACCCCTGAGTTAGGCAGTGTCCCAAATATTTAACCCTGGACTGGCATGGCTGTAGTTTGTCCTTAGCAACCTTGTGTCCTGTTTGCGAGAGATGAAGCAACAAAAGTTTAGTATCCTTTTAACATGACATAAACGAATCAGAACATAACAATAAATCATCCAGATATTGCATTAGAACAGATCCATTGGCAGTTTGAAAAGATTGTAAACAATCTTGTCGTGTAAGGCCTGGGAGAAGATACTGGGGCTGTCTATGAAACCCTGGGTCAATCGTGTCCATGTGTATTGTACACCCATGTATGTAAAGGCAATAGGTAATGACAGTCAGGATGGAGGCACAGAGAAGAAAGCAGAACAGAGGTCAATGACAGTGAAATGGGTTGCATTGGGTGGCATTGGGTGGGATCTGCATAAGAATAACAGCTGCATTTGGCACTACGGGAAATTGGCTCTTTACCACCTTATTAACCCCTCTGAGGTCTTGTACCAGCCTATAACCTCTCCCACCACTTGTCTTTACAGGAAAGATGGGACGGTTGGCTACACTTGCTGTACAGACTAAAATTCCCTGTTGTAACAATCGCTCAATTATGGGATAAACCCCTAATTCTACCCCCTGTTTTAATGGGTACTGGGGAATTTTTGGAGCTTGCCTACTGCTTTTTAGATTTACAGGATTAAGGTTTGCCATTAATAGTGTCCTGTCCACCCTTGGTCCAAAGTGAGTCTGGAATTTGGTATAACATTTGATCTACCTGAGATGGATTTTCACTTAAACCAGTAGAGTGATACATTATCCTTTAGGGAGTGTCCAATATATCCCTCACCTCGTGCGCAACTCTCTCTGGGATATCTAGAAATATACCATCAGGGGTACAATATATGACACATCCCATCTTACATAACAAATCCCTTCCCAGTAGGTTAGTAGGAACCGCTGCTGCCAGGAGGAAAGAATGCCTGGTATGCAATGGCCCGATAGTTACCTCTGTAGATTTTGTTTAAGGATAATGTTGCACTTTACCCGTTACATCCATTGCTGGTACTGTCTCGCTGGTTACCTGTAAGTTAGCGGGAGATTTTATCACTGACCTGGTCGCCCCTGTGTCTACAAAAAAAGGATATTTAGTACCAGCTACATCAACCATCATCACCGGTTCTTCCCTAGTACTTCCCGTTAAACTGACTATCTGTAGACTACAGGTATGACCTGACCCCTAGCGTTGACTCCCACTCTCCAATACAGAATTTACGGCCACAATTGGAGCTGGTGACTGTTGTGGGTTTCCTGTACTCTGTGTATATCCTGTATGGGGATATCTAGGTACTCCCTGGTTAGGGGGTCCCGCCCTATTCACCTTACAATTCCTACTTACATGTCCCACTTGGTTGCAGTTAAAGCATCTTCGTGAGTGGGCTCGGTGAAAGGATTGCTGTGTGGGTTGAGCAAAAGGGAAAGATGGTGGATGTGGATAAGGATATTGAGGGAAATATAGTGGTTGTGGATAGTATGGGTTTTGAGGCGTGTATGATAAGTGGGATAGGGTTGTGTTTGAGGTGGAGCAGGATTGGTGAGGACGTGTAGCTGTGCAGGTGCAGGTGTGTCTGTTGGCTGTGATGTTATAGTCATTCCTTCTAGAGCTTGAATACTAACAGCCATTAGTTTCTCGCTCTGGGTCTCTCTCTTTTTAAAAATGTTCTTATCATGTTCAATAGCGGATTCTATGAGGGTGTCTACAGTGACTCCCCTCCAGCCAGGTAGTGAGGTCTGAAGTCAGGTCTTTAGGTTCTCTTTTAGACCATCCATAAGTACAGTGATGATCATTCCCCTGTGATGAGTGCTATCTTTAATATCCTCTAACCCAGTGTACTGGGTGATAGCCTCCAGAGCTCGGTTACAATAATCCTCTGCAGATTCACTCTCTTTTTGTTTTATGGTGAAAATTTTGCTCTAGTTAACTACTACTGGAAAATACACACCCAATTGAGTTATAATGCGGGAAATGTTACCTTGGTTAATTTCGTCTGTTAAGGGAACATCTCCATCTAATATGCAGTCCCTGATAAACTTTGTCACGTCGGTATTGCGTGGAAGACAAGCCCTTAACACCACTCGCCAATCTTTATTGGTTGGCTCATGAGCACTACCCAAATTTTTCAAAAATCTTTGGCATTTGGCTAATTCCTTTTTAGGATCGGGGAAATCATTCATTATGGAATGTAGCTCCGCTCTTGTCCAAGGACAATGCATTGCTACCTCCCTTGTGGGCACTACACCGTTTGCATCCGCATTCCCATTCGGAACAGTTACTGGGCCTAATTCAGACCCGCTCGCGAGCGTAGGACACTCGCAAGCGTGTCGATGGTGCCCTAATGCGCATGCGCACGACGGAGGGAGCTCCGTCGTGTGCATGCGCGAGACCCGCATAGCGACAGCCAAGCTGTCGCTCCGGGTTTCGTACCAAAGGGGGCGTGTTGTCGATGGTGACTGACAGCACGCCCCCTTTAGTGGGCGTGCCTGCCAGACGGAGGCGTTTCAATGGGAACGCCTACCGTCTGTGTCCGGCCCCACTGACATCACTAGTGATGTCAGCGGAAGTGATTTTGGCTCTTTGGAGCCAAAATCACTCCAGGGCTTGCGAGCCATGAGACCCTACCGCAGGGTCTCATCGCAAGTGGTCTTGACCATCGTGGCCATCATCATGGACGCTCGCATAAGCTGTGGGTGGTAACCCACAGCTATGCGAGCGTCCAAGAGGCTGCTCCATTTTTAGGTAGGAGGGCCCTGATTCAGAGCGAGCGCTCTGTCAGAGCGTCCGGTTCTGAATCAGGCCCACTGTTCGGATGGGATGCAGACCGGCTGCACTGCTACTTTTGACCTTGTTACCTGACTGGGGATTTAGGGGGTCATTCAGACCCGGTCATTAGTGCAGATGCGCTCGGACCGTGTCGATGGCCCCCCACAGAGCATGCGCACGACGGCGACAGCGCCGTTGTGCGCATGCGTGAAACCCACTACGACCGACAGCGCCGGTCATAGCGGGTCTCGATCCAAAGGGGGCGAGCTGTGGATGTTGATTGACAGCTCGCCCCATTTGGAAGGCGGGCCGGGGGGGTGGCAGCCCAAATGGAGGCGTTCCAATGGGAACGCCTACCATTTGGGGGAGGCCCCACTGACATCACTAGTGATGTAAGTGGTGAGCTTCCAGCTCAGACAGAGCCAGAAGCTCTCCGGGGCTTACGACAAGGGAGACCCTACCCTAGGGTCTCGTCGTAAGCCCCGATGGTCGCGATGGTCTCTGACCATCGCGACCATCACCGTAGTGGTCGTTAGAGCTGTGGGTGTTAACCCACAGCCTAACGACCGCAACAGAGGTGGGCGGTCAGGATGCAAGTGGCCGCCCAGTTTCTGAGCGACCGCTTGCATCATCCGACCGCCTCTGAATGAGGCCCTTAGTCTATTACTGCTACGTATAGGGTTAACAACTTCCTCTATGGGTGCAGTGGATGTTAACACTTCTTGTACTATCACTGATGAAGATGGCGGCACTACTTGTGCTTGTTGTGGTGGAGCATCTAACATGTGTACAGCATGGGAAATGGCAGACATAACAATAGGCTCATCATCCACATCATAAACATTTTCCTTATGGTTACTTAAGAGAGGGTACAAGTTACTTGTTCCATTTTTATGTTTTTTTTTCAACAACTGTAACTGCACCCCCATCCGCATAGGGCGGTGGTGGTGCGTGAACCACTGGCAATACCTTCCACAACACTACCTTGCTGCACATGCGCGCTATCTCGTGGCACACACGCACCGCAGTTTAGCACTGCGTGTGTACCCCCCGTACCATGCTCGCGATGCTAGTGTGCGTCACGTGCACACCTTTAAGCCATTCAGTCCCTTCACGTCGCCATAATTTTAAACACTCGTTATATTTTACCTTTTTCATTCGAGAGCGCACCATACAGATGCTATCTCAGACATTGTTCAATACCTCCTTATCAAAGCTGCCAATTCTGGGAAACGGTCTAACACTCTTCATCGTCATTTTAAACCATACATCACAGTACCTAATTGCACCATACTTAGTATGCATAATATGACGTGCCGACCCAAGCGGCGGTTCCAACAGCAGCACATCATCTAACATCTCTACCGTTTGCTTGGCCCCCATCTGGGAGAACCCTAAGCTTTTCAATAGAGATTTAATCTGGTGAAAGACAGTCAAGATACTTTCACTTACCTGTGGACGATATTAACAGGATGCGCCCACACACCTATGAAAGAATAACCAGGCTGCTTCCATGCACCTAATCCCTTTTTGACTACCTTTCAACTGCTAGCATGTAGGTATTCCAATAATGCTTACCCTTTTCAGTGATTTCGTCTACCATCTACCCAGTTCACAATCACAATTTAGCCAAAACTGTGCGGTTCAATTACAATGCTCAAATATCCCTAACTGATCACTGAATACTGTAATCACACTGGGAGCCAAATCTACAACAAAGACAACAGATACACCTGCTTATGTGTTAGAACGGTATCTACTACCGAGCTACTAGGTTGACCCTTGCGCCTAGTTCTTAAGGGTCCTACCATACCCTTAACTAGGGAACTCTTGTCCCTACCAACAAATACTCAGTGTTACACACCCTTTTCCTGCGTAGAAAAATACACGTTTTCCCAGACTATGGCAACACTGATCAATGTATTTACAACAATGCTATTTATCAATATCACCGTGCACTCTCACTGGCTTTGTTTAAAACACGTGGCAGTAATACAGGAAATACGTATACGCTATTGTGCGCATACACAATAATGTGACTTCCCCTTTTTAACACAAAAAAAACTCTTGATGAAGGAAAATAAACTTTTTCCTCCCTCGTCCCTGGATTCTCAATCAGCGCTAATAAAGTCACAATAACAGGTAGCGGACTCTCAGCAATGACAGCGGTAGCAGATTTCGAAGGAACAATGCGTTCTCCTGCCAGGCGCGTCCACCCTTTTGCTGAGAGATCGCTACCGAGTGTTACCTAGTGACCGATAGCGTGATAAACACTGCGAGCCCCCAACTATCAATACCCAATTAAAACCTCTATGTAATCCTGCCTATACCTTCTAAAATCCTGCCTATGCCTTCTAAAATTGTCACAATTTTAGCATAATGAGTCGCACAGTAAATAAATGCCTTCAGACTTTGAATGTGGTTCCAAAGCACAAAAAGTTATTATTCAATATAAAAACGGATTGTTACACGCTGTGATCTAAAGACAATTAGTGGAAATAAATCATACAGACCCAAGGTACAGTTGTTATATACGCACGTGCTCTGGGCCCAAATACCAGCATCAGCATTAGAAACCTCCATCAACAGCACAGCAAGAAGACTCTCGATTGGGGTCAGAGAGTGCACATATGTACTCTTTCAGGGATAGACAATACAATAGGCAAGTTTGGCATGATTCCATTGGTTCTTCTTAAAGGTGTTTCTGTTACAAGATAGTTCATTGGACAATTTCAAATGGACACAAACAGCCTCCAACCGCCCTTTGTGTCCTTTTTCCCGCTGCATGCTAATCTAAGTGGCTAACATTACAGAGTACATTTTAATGTTTTAACTCTCTATAGTCCATAGTTTGCAGACGCATGTTCCGATCTTCTCAACGATGATACCGGAAATCGGTGGAGACACAGTGGATCAGTACAACACCAAACACGGTCTGCTTACCATGTACTAAATCTTAGATATCAAATAACCTTTATTACACAACATTAATAATTACTGCATAAACCTTGGATATAAACACTTTAATGCTAGGGAACCTTTTATGTAAGTGTGCAGTGTGTAAGTATTGGGGAATTGAGAAAAGACGCTAGTTAGTGCTGTGCGACTATGTGTTTTGTGGAGTATGCTATGGTACGTGTTTGGCAGGGGTAATCATTTTATATGTATTAGCAACTGTCTGTATTTATGTGGTGAGGACTTTTAACTTCTTTCTATTGCGTGGGAATCGCACAATGCTAAATAATAGCATCGCCGTATGTAGTTCTAATGGCGAGTTTTATTAAAAATGGCACTGGGTGGCCAGTCGCAAAATGGCATCTCATTGCCATTCACAAAATGGCGTCAGGCAGATCTAATTTTTAACCGATCCCGTCTCAGCCAATTATCCACCTTCAACAACAGCAAGGAGGGAGCGTTAGGTGTCGGTATCCTAACCCTGTCGGATTGCTGGCGTTGGAATTCTGACCACCAGGATACTGAGTGCCGGGATCCTGTACCCAACCCTACGTCTGTATCCCCATACCCACCCCATGGCAGCCCTGTATGCAGATGGTTAAAGAGACAGTTTTATGAGTATTCCTGTCAGTGCCTACAATCCTTTGAATAACCATGCAAAGGATTTCGATTTTCAAAGATAACATTAGCTACTGGGTACAAGTTTATTGGAGTTTGGTATATTGGCCATTTTTGTAGACCCCATGGAAATATTTGGGGTTATGTGAACAAAAACAGAGGGATCAGAGATATAAAGGGTAGGACACTTATGTTACTAAATAATGTGGTTGCAGATATTATTGGTGGATTGACCACAATTTATATTTTAGTTGATAACACCCAGATCTTAATCAGAGTTTGCTCATGTTTTTGGCCCACAATAGCAGCAATATGAGGACAACATACTGCAAATTATCTTTTTTAGTTTCAAAGGTAGCAGAAAGACAAGCGAGGTGGTAAAGGGGGGCGGGTGGCACTGGAGCTAAGCCGTTGATAAGATGCACTGGATGTCAGAGGTGTTACATATATGGAGGCCATAACCAGAGGTATAGGAGAAGGCTGGAACTAGATCAAGCAGTCATAATTTAAGAACTATGAGTTATGAGCTAGAGGGCTGGATCTCCAGGGAGGTAAGTTAGGTACTAGAGGTATGGCTACTACCCAGAGGGGGCAGGTTGCAAGAAGATTTTAGGATGAAGCTGAGTTTTTAAAGCTGAGCCACCAAAACCAAATGTCTTGGCCAAAATATAGGATCAGAGGGAACACCTTCACCAAGAAGTTCTGCAGTGAGTTTTAGTTCAAAAGGGTCTTAGTTTGGGGCATTCCCCCCAGTGATATATACAGTAACATCTCCAGCAAGTATTGCAAGCACCAATATGCATTCTGCTCAGAGTGTCAGGGCATCTGTACCAATGGGAGAGAAATTTCTACTAAGATTTTACAACACACCACCTCCAGCTCCCCACCAAGTTCATGTTCCCCGGCCCTAGTGGAAAGTGGTGTAGAAGAATATAAGTCCTCCATGAGAAGCCTGTAATTCTGGGAAATAGCATGTGTGGGAGGTCGAGAACCTACACACGATTGCTCAAAGAGTGTGAGGTCCCTACAAAGAGTGGTAGATTTTTTATGTACTGTAAATGGCGCACCTGTAAGTATTTCCATCATTACCAAGGGTTCAAAAGAGCACACGCCCTTTGTGCCCACCAGCTGTCTGACCCAATATACCCCTGCTATCATCCACACTGGTACGCCCTTGCATATACTGTATACTAGAGGGAAATTGGGAATTGAAGAGAAATAAGGTTAAAAGAAAGGCCAGAGAACAATGTAGTCTGAAACAACTATATTGGCTGTGAAAATTTGTTTCTGCAGCAACCGCTAAAGAGAAAATCCTGGTGAAAAAAAAAGGAAAATCACTTTGTATAGGAATCTTAAATAATAAGTACAGTACACATAGAACAATCGACTGAACTGTTGTACATTTACATTGTCATGAAATATAATATAAAATCTAGGATAGTAATAAAAAAATAAATGCAAATGGAAAGTCAAACAGCTTTGACTGATAATGATTCAACATGAAGAAATATTAACAGATGAAAATGAAATATTGAAAATTAAATGATAAAAATCAACTAAAGCATTGCAAACTAATATCTTGATTTATTGCTGTTATTTGCCAGCGCAATAGTGAATATTAATTTGTGAGATGTTCAATGTGAGATGTGAGATTAATTAGTTTTGTGAGTTAGACATGAAATATTGCCAGCACTTATATTCAATTTATGGAAAGGCCATGCAGTTTTTCCTTATCTTAAGACTGTGTTATCACAATTAAATTGGTTTCAAGAGTTATAAGGGGATAATCACCTTCATAGGAGTTTATACTGATTTGTAATGTTTATCTTATTTTATCTTAGGTACAGCTATAGGAGCAGGATGCATCAAGCATCACATTTTAGATGTGATGCTTTCCCCATTGATCACATACATGTATGAAGAATTAGATAACCGAAGTTCGGATAGATCAGAGGGCAGATAAAAGTCGTAGGCAGGGATGCGTGGGGTTAATAAAGTTAGGTAGGGAAGTGTTAGTTTTTTATGGTCAGATTGACATTAGGTTAGGAGTGGTGGAGTGTTGTGCAAGTGGTGTGGTTAATAGGAGTGTGGATAGGTCAGTAACGTTACACTGCCTCTTTGGAATCTGATCTGCTAGCTGTTCAGTCACAGGTTGTAGAGCTCTTATTGTATTTATTTTATTTCTTCCTTTCTACTTTATTCTTCACCTCTCTATACTCTTTCTATCATATTTCTTTTTCTCTCTCTCTGTTCTCTCTAGCTAACCTGCAGTACTAGTCCCAGCGTGCCCTTCCTGCCACTGCCCAGCTGGCTGATGCTGCCGGGTGGGGTTCATGTCCCCTAGGTAGTACCCGCTATTCCCCGCTCCCCTTGTGGGGACTCCGCGGCCGCGCCAGTCCTCCTGACACTTCGTCTGGGCGGGCGCGGCTAGTAATATAGCAGCTGCGCAATCCCACACGTGCCACCATCGCGGCAGCGCGCAGTGCATCCTCACTGCAAAGACGCTCCTGTCCACCGGCCGTGCCTGGCCTGCGGCGCTGGGCGGCGGGGGGATGAGGCACGGTCATGGGGGGTGGGAGCCAGGTGCCTGTCATGGCGCCGGCTCCCTTCACAGCAGCAGAGGGGTGGTCTTCTTATCTGGTTGCAGACTAAGAGCAGTTCTCCAGCGCTCATGACAGATGCAGCCCCTGGGTTGGGCTTTGGGAATAGGTAATTACAGTGTAGGGAGGTTTCCTCACGTCTCTGTGTCAGGAGTCGGCGGTCTTTCGCTCACTTATTATTTGTTTATTGTTAGGGCTCATTTCATACGTAACCTACGACTACAAATACGTGGCATATCTCGTTTCTCGGCCAAGGCCGTTTCCTCAGTAGGCTTACCAGCCCACCCCCTCACATTCTTTATTTGGTCTACTCACAGTCGTCTGGTCAGTGTCAACTAAACCAGTTTTAATTAATTTAGTCATAAAAACAGTTTTGTTAATCAATACTATTGTCAGAGCACTTATTTCATAAATAAATGCAGTTATTTCGATACACGTTGAATGCGTTATATCACACGTTCACATAAGCCAGCATGTCAGAAACCGCGGCTTTGTTTTGCGGTACTTCTGCCTGGTTTATTATTAGATATATTGCGTTATAGATTTTGTCATATGACATTCATGTAATACAGCAAACAGTCTAGTCATGTACATTGTTGACATTCGAAAATTTTAAGCAGTACGTGCAATAAAGATATATTATTTTAATATTAAAACAAGCAATTATTTCAATCTGTTTAAGACCATATAGTCCATCAAACTCATTTGTTACAGCAAAACATTCGTGTGTAGTCATGCCCATAGATAAGAAAATAAGTGTTGCAGAGTGGCAGGTACAAGTACGATATGTATCATAGTGTAGTCTTAGGTTATCACAAATGTGTTCTTGCGCATTATTAATATCACGCTAATATATACTTTCTGTTTCTTTAATGTACTAATTTACATTACATGGGTATCCCTGAGTTTAATAGAGTTTGGGAATGTCTTGGGACCCTATGTCCACGTAGGGACTAGAAGCGTGCGCCACTCCCCCTCCCACCATGTGCTCGAGTTGGAGTCAGCTTGTGAATTGTATCACGGGCTCATAGTCTATAATCAAGTATTGGGAACCTATCATCTCCTCTTCTGTTATTCTTCACTTGTTTACTCGCTTTATCTGTTATAAACTGTTTGGACCACCTTTTTGGTCATAAGCGTGCATAGCAACACCACGTGTAGGTGCGTCATTTTTCTTTTGTCCATATGATTTCCCCTTATACTTTCTGTAGCGGAATTGTATTGATCCCCGTACAGTAATTTATGCTCTTTACCAGTAGCCGGTGCTCGTGCGTGCTGTACCACTTAATGACTGTATAATTTTTTTTTGTCTGTATAATTTTCCCTGGTACTTTCAGTAGTTGTATTGCATTTATTCCTACGGATTTCTGGCCCTTTTTCCTATAGCCGGAGCTCGCGGTTTGTTTTTTTCTTACCCATGAGGAGGTGTTTTTTCCATACCGTTTTAATTTGGCAGCTCTGTCTAATACATTGTGAGGTCATACATTCATGCGATAGCTGCTGGTATGATAACACATATCCCCTCAGTGGTTCAGTTCCTCCTCAGACGCAGTATCTGACCTTTGGGAACATTTGTTTTATATATTTTACATTTGGGTGTGGACAATTTTTATATTCCAAATATTGTTCATAGGAGTTAGGCGAGCTACACATGTTTGCATTGTAGTGAAATCCCTATTCCAATTGAGACCTAATCATATATATATTTATCTTACATACAGGTAAAGGTTTGACCCGAGTTCACCCCCACATGCAATGCTCTTCAAAATACAACATATCTCATACGCACCCCTTTATTTTACAAATATATGTTCATTGAATATAGGGAGCTACACAAATTACATTGCATTCTCATTCCCATTCATATATACCTGATCATGTGTATGTGTATATATATATTAGGGGTGAGCGGGTTCGGATTTCTGAAATCCGAACCCCCCCCGAGCCCCGCGATCCGAGGCCGATCCGAGTCAGGCTCAACTTTTCCCGCCTGACTCGGATCTGAAATCGAGGCAAAACGTCATCATCCCGCCTTTCCGGGTCTGGCGGGTTTTGGACCCTATATGAGGTACCCGCGTCGGCGCCATTTTCTCACTCGGCTGTGAACAGTGAAGAGGGAGGGTGGGAGTTAGGGCTGGCTTGGCTGTGTAGTGTAGTGTAGTGTTGTAGTGTAGTGTAGTGTAGTGCAGTGTAGTGCAGTGTAGTGTTGTGCTGTGCTGTGCTGTGCTGCGCTGTGTCCACTACTTCAAAGTCCATAGGGGCTGGCTGGACTGTGTTGTGCAGTCAGTTGTCCATAGTGGCTGTGTCCACTCCAAAGTCCTGTGCAGTGTCCCAGTCCTAAAGGGGTGCAGTAGTGTTGTCCATTGGGTGCTCTGTCTGTCAGGGGTGCTCCCCCCAAGTGCTAAAAAAAAAATATTTTTTCTGTGTTTATGAATTGTGTGCACTGTGGCTGCACGTGCATCAACAAAGGAGCAGCGCCAAACGTGCGCCTGTGTCCCATAAGTATAAGGCCGGCTGGCTTGTCCATTAAAGGATGCTGTAACCCCCAAAGGGCACTCCAAACAAAATAAAAAAATATATATTTTTGTGTTTGTGAATTGTGTGCGCAGTAGCCGCACGTGCATCAACAAAGTAGTGCCAAGCGTGCGCCTGTGTCATAAGTAAAGGGCCGGCTGGCTTGACCATTAAAGGGTGCTGTAACCCCCAAAGTACACTCCAAACAAAATAAAAAAATATTTTCTGTGTTTGTGAATTGTGTGCGCAGTAGCCGCACGTGCATCAACAAAGTAGTGCCAAGCGTGCGCCTGTGTCCCATAAATAAAGGGCCGGCTGGATTGACCGCTAAAGGGTGCTGTAACCCCCAAAGGGCACTCCAAACAAAATAAAAAAAAAAATTTCTGTGTTTGTGAATTGTGTGCACTGTGGCTGCACATGCATCAACGCAGGAGCAGCGCCAACCGTGCGCCTGTGTCCCATAAGTAAAAGGCCAGCTGGCTTGTCCGTTAAAGGGTGCTGTAACCCCCAAAGGGCACTCCAAACAAAATAAAAATATATATTTTTTTGTGTTTGTGAATTGTGTGCGCAGTAGCCGCACGTGCATCAACAAAGTAGTGCCAAGCGTGCGCCTGTGTCCCATAAATAAAGGGCCAGCTGGATTGACAGCTAAAGGGTGCTGTAAACCCCAAAGGGCACTCTAAACAAAATAAAAAAATATTTTCTGTGTTTGTGAATTGTGTGCGCAGTAGCCGCACGTGCATCAACAAAGTAGTGCCAACCGTGCGCCTGTGTCATAAGTAAAGGGCTGGCTGGCTTGTCCATTAAAGGGTGCTGTAACCCCCAAAGGGCACTCCAAACAAAATAAAAAAAAATATTTTTTTGTGTTTGTGAATTGTGTGCGCAGCAGCATCACGTGCATCAACAAAGTTGTGCCAAGCGTGCGCTTGTGTCATAAGTAAAGGGCCGGCTGGCTTGACCGTTAAAGGGTGCTGTAACCCCCAAAGTACACTCCAAACAAAATAAAAAAATATTTTCTGTGTTTGTGAATTGTGTGCGCAGTAGCCACACGTGCATCAACAAAGTAGTGCCAACCGTGCGCCTGTGTCATAAGTAAAGGGCTGGCTGGCTTGTCTGTTAAAGGGTGCTGTAACCCCCAAAGGGCACTCCAAACAAAATTAAAAAATTTTTTTTGTGTGTTTGTGAATTGTGTGCGCAGCAGCCGCACGTGCATCAACAAAGTTGTGCCAAGTGTGCGCTTGTGTCATAAGTAAAGGGCCGGCTGGCTTGTCCGTTAAAGGGTGCTGTAACCCCCAAAGGGCACTCCAAACAAAACAAAAAAAAATATTTTTTTGTGTTTGTGAATTGTGTGCGCAGTAGCCGCACGTGCATCAACAAAGTAGTGCCAAGCGTGCACCTGTGTCCCATAAATAAAGGGCCGGCTTGATTGACCGCTAAAGGGTGCTGTAACCCCCAAAGGGCACTCCAAACAAAATAAAAAAAAAATTTCTGTGTTTGTGAATTGTGTGCACTGTGGCTGCACGTGCATCAACGCAGGAGCAGCGCCAAACGTGCGCCTGTGTCCCTTAAGTAAAGGGCTGGCTGGCTCATTTCTTAAAGGGTGGTGTAACCCACAAAGTGCACTAGTCTCCAACAAAAATAAAAAATTATTTTATGTGTTTGTGTGCGCCTTAGCCGCACGTATATATCAATATAACATAAATGGAGGACCAAACTTTCTCCGATAAAAATAAAATAGGGAAAGATCAAGAACCACTTCCTCCTAGTGCTGAAGCTGCTGCCACTAGTCATGACATAGACGATAACATGCCATCAACGTCATCTGCCAAGGCCGATGCCCAATGTCATAGTAGAGGGCACATACAATCCCAAATGACAAAGTTCAGGAAAATTACCTTGAAAAAAACATTTAAATCATCTGAAGAGAAATGTAAACTTGCCAATATGCCATTTACGACATGGAGTGGCAAGGAACGGCTAAGTTCTTTCCCTATGTTCATGACTAGTGGTTCAGCTTCACATGACGATGGAAGCCCTCCTCCCGCTAAAAAAATCAAACGAGTTAAGCTGGCAAAAGCACAGCGAAGAACTGTGCATTCTAAGAAGATATCACAAATCCCCAAGGGAGTCCAAGTGTGGTTGCGGTTGTGATGCCTCACCTTCCCAGCACTGGACGGGAAGAGGTGGCTCTTTCCACCATTTGCACGCCCCCTGCAAGTGCTGAAAGGATCACCCACAGTCCTCTTGCTGATATGCAAATTGAAGATGTCACTGTTGAAGTACAACAGGATGAGGATACTGGTGTAGCTGGCGCAGAGGAGGAAGTTGGCGAGGAGGATTCTGATGGTGATGTGGTTTGTTTAAATCAGGCTCCGGGGGAGACAGTTGTTGTCCGTGGGATGAAAAATCCCATCACGGTCATGCCTGGGCAGAAGACCAAGCATTCCACCTCTTTGGTTTGGCAATATTTCTATCCAAATCCGAACAACTGTCTTGCCATATGTACCATATGTAAAGGTGAAATAAGTAGGGGTAGGGATGTTAACCACCTAGGAACATCCTCCCTTATACGGCACCTGCAGCGCGTTCATAAAAAGTTACTGTCAAGTTCAGAAACTTTGGCTAAGACCGTAAGCAGTCCAGGGACACCTAAATCCCTTTTTCCTGTTTTATCCAAGGAATCGGTGGATGAGGAGGATGAGGACGACATCTTGCCTCCGTAGAGCCAGTTTGTGCAGGGACACATTAATTGCCTGCTTGTTTTGTGGGGGCCCAAACGAACCAATCATTTCAGCCACAGTCATGTGGCAGACCCTGGCGCTGAAATGATTGGTTTGTTAAAGTGTGCATGTCCTATTTATACAACATAAGGGTGGGTGGGAGGGCCCAAGGACAATTCCATCTTGCACCTCTTTTTTTTCTTTGCAGTATGTACTGTTTGGGGCCTAGTTTTTCAAACTGCCATCCTGTCTGCCACTGCAGTGTCACTCCTAGATGGGCCACGTGTTTGTGCCGCCCACTCTTGTCGCTTAGCATAGTCATCCAGCTTCCTCGGTGCAATCTTTTGGCCATAAAAACAATATTGTGAGGTGTGAGCTGTTCAGAATAGACTGGAAATGAGTGGAAATCAAGGTTATTGAGGTTAATAATTGCATAGGAGCAGAAAAACCCACACATTCTGTGATTTAAGCTGTTTTTATGCTTTTTAAAAAAAAAATACAGATCCAAAACACAAAACCCAGAACCCAAAACACGGAAGGGTGGTTTTGGCAAAACAAATCCAGATCCAAAACACGAAGAAAGATCCAGATCCAAAACCAAAACACAAAACACGAAAAGTGGCCGGTGCACACCCCTAATATATATATATGTGTGTATATATATATATAATATATATATATATATGTATATATCTGTCATCAGGAAACAGGTTTGGCCCGAGTCCACCATCCCCACATACAACACTTTTCAAAGCACACCATATCTTATACACAGCCCTCTGTAATATCGGGACACGCCTGGCTGAGGTTTCCCCAGGCCGTGGGTTGTGGTCTCCTGATGGCTTGGTGAGGCTCGGCCAGTGTTTTATGCAGGGTTGCCTGTATCGGGGAATTATACATTCCTCGATTCAGGTGCCATCTCTACTCTGCGTGTGTCTGTGGACGCGCTTTGTGGCCCCTGCTGTCACAACAGGCTCTGTTTACAACAGGGGTTGGTATTGTTTGACCCCAAACCCCCCCCCCCCAGCATCCGCCATGTCGACGCGCCGGGTCCACTTACTCAGCAGTTAGGATTGATCTACAGCTGTGGCTCCTGGTAACTCGTTTGCTTTTTATATTGCTGTGCCTGCGCATTGCATGAATACATGGGACCCTGGACTTCGACACTGCCCCTGTTTTCTCTTTTTGTTTCAGACATCGATGCGGCCGGATCCCCTCCTACCACCACCCCAGGGTTCAATTTGTCGCTTCTGTTGTCAGGGATGGAGTCGGTCCTTGGCTCCTCAGTCCTTGGATCGCCTATCAGTCTTTGTGGCAGCAGTGAGAGACTGTCTTGCAGTCTCAGCTCGGCAGGGGAAACAGGCTCTATGATGATGGAAGTCCAACGCCTATTTCATGTGGACTTATGATGTGTTATGTTTGTTTGTGGACTTGAGTGCTCCGGCCAACTTTCCACCTTTTCCGGTGGGGGTCTCAAGGGATTTTGCCCTATTTTTTGCCCTGCGCAGGACAATGTTTGGCTAATACTATTAGTTAAACTGAATGACAAATAACAGCATGAATATGAGAATGACATTACTAACGAAAATAAAAAGATCCAATAGGTTTTTTGTAGGTTTTTACCTCGGGTCAAGTCCTCCTCCCTCCCCCCCATTACCTCTCTCTGCAATATGTCATAGTCACCGTGCTTTTGTATATTTCATGTATGGCAGGTAGTTTCCAGGATTTTGTTTATCGGACACTAGTTTATATTGGTCGGTCAGCCCGCTTTGCTAGTATGGAACGGCAGTATCTATAAAGCGTCCACCTTGCTGTAGTATGAGCGGTGCTCCCCCTTCAATGCTTCAATCAGTTAGGCTGATTTTACCCTACTGGGTCAGAGACACCTCTTGTCAGAGAGGGCTAAAATAGTGCATTGGGATGGGGCTGGATACCGTCTCACTTGCCAGAGAGAGATATCGACCCTTGCAAGTTTTATATCACTATTACACTTGAATTGGGATTTTTGGCCCGTTCAGTGAGTGTTTTACATCCTTGCATAAGTCAAGTGTAGGGCGTCAGATTACTGGCCGTTCTTGCCATCATACTCTGATTGTAAAATAAATAAAGCTGACCATATATTTTTGATCGCATATATACTTGGTTTGTCTCTTTATTTTATTTAAGCTTGGTTTAATAACTTTGTAGTTGCACGCATTATCTGCCGATAGGGAGTTTAAAGCAAAGGAAAGCTCTCCCGATCAGGGCCGGTGCAAGGTTTCAGGGCACCCTAGGCAAAGGTTCACAATGCTGCCCCGGTTTTCCCCCAAACCCTCTGCCCAGCTTACAGACACATACACAGCGCCCTAATAATATTCACATGACCCGAATTAAAGGGATGATTGCCCCTGCAGTGCCCCAAGTAGTAAGGGCCCCTGTAGTCCCCCCAGTAGTAATGCTCCCTGCAGTGCCCCCAGTAGTGATGCCCTTGTAGTGCCCCCAGTAGTAATGCTCAGGGTCGTTGAGAGCCTGCCCGAGCCTGGGTAATGGAGTGGGCATGGCCTAATTGCGGGAGGCGTGGCCACGCCCCCTTGAAAAAAAATCATACATTTTTCAGCGCTGCGCACCGTGGAGGGGGATGCTGTAAGCCCCCCAGCCCAGTGCTTAGCAGGGGGGGGCGCGATCAGTGTGATCGCTCCCCCCCACAGCCATAGGAGACTGCTCCGGCTGCTGCAGCAGCCGCGAGCAGTCTCACACAGCAGCCCAGCACAAGCTGTGCGCTGAGCTGCTGTGAGGGAGGGGGGGGCAACGCTGGACCCTGTCGGGCCCCTCTAGCAAGCCCGGGTAAACTGTACCTGCTCCCCCCCTCTCGGTGCCCATGGTAATGCTCCCTGCAGTGCCCCCAGTAGTAATGCTCCCTGCAGTGCCCCAGTAGTAATGCCCCTTGAAGTGCCCCCAGTAGTAAGAACCCCTGAGCCCCTGTAGTAGTGCTCCAAATAGTGCCCCCAAATGATGCCCCTGTAGTGCCCCCAATAGTATGACCCCTGTAGTGCCCCCATATGATGCCCCCAGTAGTACCCCCTGTAGCAAGCCCCCACCCCTAGCTCACACACACATACACAAAAAAAAAAGACTTACCTTAAACCCCGCTCCAGAGCCTGGAGTCCGTCCGTCCCCAGGCGCCCGCTCCTCTGAACTATGGGAGTGACGTCATGATGTCACTCCCATAGTGCACTGCGCGACCCGGAAGCCGGAGCTCAGGAGTGAGCTCCGTCTTCCGGCTGCCACTGGCGCCAGGGGTGGAGGGAGGGAGAGAGGAGGCGGGCACCTGCTGGTAACACAATCTCAGCGGGTGCCTGGAAAATGGAGGGTACAGTGGGTGCGATCGCTGGGCCGTTGGGTCCCATAGCAACCGCACCTCCTGCACCCTCCATAGGCTGACTGAGAAGCGCCCTCTAGTGGCCGGTGCACCTAGGAAGCTGCCTAATCTTGCCTAGTGGAAGCGCCGGCCCTGATCCCGATAAGCTATCCCGATAAGAGCTGTCCTTTGCAGTGTTGGGATGTCCGGGTTTATGACCCGGTAGTCTTTCTGCACATGCGGTAGCCATAACGTTTGCTGAGCAACTGAGAAATTAAGTGCTGATCCCAGCAGATCTGGATTAAGAAGAGAACACTAATTCCAAAGACACCAGCAAGACAGCCACTGAATAAGAGATTGAAATCAGCAGCACACCAGATATCGAAGATACACATGATGAAGTAAGATGAAGTAAGGTGCTCAACAATCATACTCTGATTGTAAAATAAATAAAGCTGACCATATATTTTTGATCGCATATATACTTGGTCTGTCTCTTTATTTTATTTAAGCTTGGTTTAATAACTTTGTAGTTGCACGCATTATCTGCCGATAGGGAGTTTAAAGCAAAGGAAAGCTCTCCCGATCAGGGCCGGTGCAAGGTTTCAGGGCACCCTAGGCAAAGGTTCACAATGCTGCCCCGGTTTTCCCCCAAACCCTCTGCCCAGCTTACAGACACATACACAGCGCCCTAATAATATTCACATGACCCGAATTAAAGGGATGATTGCCCCTGCAGTGCCCCAAGTAGTAAGGGCCCCTGTAGTCCCCCCAGTAGTAATGCTCCCTGCAGTGCCCCCAGTAGTGATGCCCTTGTAGTGCCCCCAGTAGTAATGCTCAGGGTCGTTGAGAGCCTGCCCGAGCCTGGGTAATGGAGTGGGCATGGCCTAATTGCGGGAGGCGTGGCCACGCCCCCTTGAAAAAAAATCATACATTTTTCAGCGCTGCGCACCGGGGAGGGGGATGCTGTAAGCCCCCCAGCCCAGTGCTTAGCAGGGGGGGCACGATCAGTGTGATCGCTCCCCCCCACAGCCATAGGAGACTGCTCCGGCTGCTGCAGCAGCCACGAGCAGTCTCACACAGCAGCCCAGCACAAGCTGTGTGCTGAGCTGCTGTGAGGGAGGGGGGGGCAACGCTGGACCCTGTCGGGCCCCTCTAGCAAGCCCGGGTAAACTGTACCCGCTCCCCCCCTCTCGGTGCCCATGGTAATGCTCCCTGCAGTGCCCCCAGTAGTAATGCTCCCTGCAGTGCCCCAGTAGTAATGCCCCTTGAAGTGCCCCCAGTAGTAAGGGCCCCTGTAGTGCCCCCAGTTGTAATGCCCTTGTAGTGCCCCCAGTAGTAATGCTCTCTGCAGTTCCCCCAGTAGTGATGCCCCTTGAAGTGCCCCCAGTAGTAAGAACCCCTGAGCCCCTGTAGTAGTGCTCCAAATAGTGCCCCCAAATGATGCCCCTGTAGTGCCCCCAATAGTATGACCCCTGTAGTGCCCCCATATGATGCCCCCAGTAGTACCCCCTGTAGCAAGCCCCCCCCCCCAGCTCACACACGCTTACACAAAAAAAAAAGACATACCTTAAACCCCGCTCCAGAGCCTGGAGTCCGTCCGTCCCCAGGCGCCCGCTCCTCTGAACTATGGGAGTGACGTCATGATGTCACTCCCATAGTGCACTGCGTGACCCGGAAGCCGGAGCTCAGGAGTGAGCTCCGTCTTCCGGCTGCCGCTGGCGCCAGGGGTGGAGGGAGGGAGAGAGGAGGCGGGCACCTGCTGGTAACACAATCTCAGCGGGTGCCTGGAAAATGGAGGGTACAGTGGGTGCGATCGCTGGGCCGTTGGGTCCCATAGCAACCGCACCTCCTGCACCCTCCATAGGCTGACTGAGAAGCGCCCTCTAGTGGCCGGTGCACCTAGGAAGCTGCCTAATCTTGCCTAGTGGAAGCGCCGGCCCTGATCCCGATAAGCTATCCCGATAAGAGCTGTCCTTTGCAGTGTTGGGATGTCCGGGTTTATGACCCGGTAGTCTTTCTGCACATGCGGTAGCCATAACGTTTGCTGAGGAACTGAGAAATTAAGTGCTGATCCCAGCAGATCTGGATTAAGAAGAGAACACTAATTCCAAAGACACCAGCAAGACAGCCACTGAATAAGAGATTGAAATCAGCAGCACACCAGATATCGAAGATACACATGATGAAGTAAGATGAAGTAAGGTGCTCAACAAGAGAAAGCACCTGTGCGCCTCTCGAATAAAGATAACACAGTCAAGATGTGTGAACCTTTGTCCTGGGAGAAAGTATCTGACTTGCTAGATGGATAGAGGCAGCTATCTTGACCTTCCCTCCCTCGCTGCCACTTGTTCCGCCGTCTCTTCCATTGGGCTTGATGGGCTATTGCCCAAGAGCCCGAAGTTTCAAGGGGCCCTCCAGCCCCCCTGCAGCCGCGGGCAGTTGGCAAATGGTTTTTCATTTTTAAAGTATTGTGTTCCTTTCCGATCCACGAGGACCCTCCCCCTCCCTCCCTTGGTGACGAGCGACACCTCCAGGAGCAGATCCGCTTAGATCCCAGGGGGCCCGCCGACAGGGCTGTAGATAGGAGGGCTTATTATATAGTTGAGCCCCGGCAGACTGTCAGCACATTGATTTGACAGCTGCCATATGCCGCTCTGACTCACAGCCCTGAGTCCCCGCTCTGACTCACAGCCCTGAGTCCTCTCCCAGCTCTGACTCACAGCCCTCCTCTCCACTGCTGTGTGTGACCAGTAACACATCACAAGCAGAGAGAGGAGCCAGAAGAAGCTGAGGTGCCCTCCATGCCGAGGTCCGGAGAGAGCATAATAATAGAAGGTCAGTGCATACTGTCAGGCCCCATGCGGGGGATGGGAGAGGGTGTTTGATGTTTCCATCACCCACCTGCTCCTGCTATAGTCTATGAGGGAGGGGGGCCACGGAGGGAAGGGGGTTCTTGTGCTGTGTGAATGTACAATCTATTAATAAGTGTGTGTAAGTGTGTGTCTGTCAGTAAGTGTATCTGTCAGTAAGTGGTGTCATTGTCAATAAGTGGTGTCAGTAAGTGGTGTCATTGTCAGTAAGTGTGTGTCAGTAAGTGGTGTCATTGTCAGTGTGTGTCATTGTCAGTAAGTGGTGTCATTGTCAGTAAGTGTGTGTCAGTAAGTGGTGTCATTGTCAGTAATTGGTGTCAGTGTCATTGAATGTATGTGTCAGTAAGTTGTGTCAGTAAGTGTATGTGCCAGTAAGGGTTATCAGTCAGGAAGTGGTGTCTGTATCAGTAAGTGGTATCTGTGTGTCACCGCCAAGGCCCACTCTGCCACTGGTCAGACAATCAGACTTAATTTCTGACAGAGTAGCAGTGACTCTGACTGGGGCAGGATGGGGAAGAAGAGCCTGAGCAGCCAGTCAGACTTATAGCAGAGCCGTAACTAGAATTTTTGGTGCCCTGTGCCAGAAAGAGCATTGCCCCACCCCCCATTTTTAAAATAGGGACATAACGCACCCAAAAAAAGGAATGGCCTCATGGGGAAGGGCCAGGGAAGAGAGAGGGGAGGACAGGAGATGCCAGGGATCAAATAAGAGGAAGCTACAAGTGAGAATGATCAACTATAAATTGACAGGCATTTTTTCCCGTGAATGGGTGGGTAGGGGCCCCAGTGCATTGCTTTGCCCAGGGCCCACACTGCTGTTAAGACAGCCCTGCTTCTGTGAAGTGAGTTATGGTGTATTGTTCTGTGTATGTTGGTTTAATTAGATAGAGGGATAGAGTCAACATAATGTACGCTGTATAGAGTTATGGAGTTGAGTCATTTGTGCCTGAAATTGGACTTATCTTGTTTCACTAATAATGATGAATTGGACAGTGTTTCACTGCCGTCTGCCATTGGTTGCCCTGCAATGGTGGGATGTCTTCAGATTGCTAGTTTGGAGCTCCAATTTCTAATGTACTATACGCCTCGATTACCACAGAAGAGGAGATAAAAAAATGCAATAGTGATCAGTTGTTATCCCATATAGGAAGCTCTCCCAATACTAGTGTGGAACATCACTCACTTTCTTAGTGGATGCAGTTGGCTTTGGACATTTATTTGTATAATACAAAATCTAAGCACTAATTGAGCTTTTGTCACTAAAAGGTAGTTAAACCTGCCAGAACTGGTAGGTGATGAACTGTCTGCCAACCATCCCAATTGTGGTGGGGCTGTCTTGTGCACTCAAGACCTTTGGCCCTCATTCAGAGCCGCTCACAAAGAGCGAGCGCTCGCTCTGAATGAGGGCAGTTTCTTTTGTTTTAAAAGCCAGCCTCCTGGCCGCACGCTAAGCTGTGGGTGACCACCCACAGCTTTAGCGATTGACCAGGTGATGGTCGCGATGGTCGAGACTATCGTGACCATAGGGGCTTGCGATGAGACCCTTGCGGTAGGGTCTCATCTACCGTAAGCCCCAGGTAGCTTCCTGCTCTAACAGAGCAGGAAGCTCCCTACTGACATCACTGGTGATGTCAGTAGGGCCGCCTAAAAACTGCAGGCGTTCCTTCAGGAACACCTCCGTTTGTCCGGCCACCCCCCCACCCCGCCTACAAAACGGGGCGAGCTGTCGATCAACATCGACAACCGCCCCAATTGTAGTGAGTCCCGGAGCGAGTAAATTTGTCACTCGCTCTGGGGCTTGCGCACGCGCACTGCGAGCGCTGCGCGTGCACAGGCCGTCACCATCGACCCACTTGTGAGTGGGTCTGAATGAGGGCCTTTGTCCACAATTAGGACAGGGACAGTCAAGGAAGTATGTTCTTCTTCACACTACTCATTATAAAAAAGAGGAGTCACATGCACCAGTGATGTATGCAATGTTGGCAGTGTGTTTAAAGGGTTCTGAAGAAATCCGAGTCCACCTAAATTTCTTGAATCCAGATAAATCGCTGTTCTAATCTCCTGAGGAGATTCGGATAAATACGAGTCGCAGTTCTCATCTTTTTGCGGTTCGGAATTCGTGTTTTAAATCCGACTTTTGAGTTTGGATTGCATAAATTACATGATTTTAGCTGCGTTTAAAAACTTTTTAGCAATTTTTTAAAACAAAACCAGATCCAAAACCAGAACCAAAACACTTGAGGGTGGTTTTGCAAAACCAAAACTAAAACACGAAGATGAATGTAGATCCAAAACCAAAACACGGGAGTCAGTGCACATCTCTAGTTTAAAGTGGAAGTGATCAGAGGATGGTCAAATGAACAGCGGCACTCACACCTGGTAATTTGACTCCATCTACTAAACTAAAGCCCGGCGGATGTCATACCGACTCCGGAAGGAAGAAGAATGAAGATCCCGACAGGGTAAGTATTTAAGCTATTTCTAACCCTTCCCCCCCCTAACCTTCCCTTAGGGGTGCCTAACTCTAACCTCCCCCCTAGTGCCTATCCCTAACCTCCCCCCAGGGGCTCCTAAACTGAACCCCCCTCCCCCCTCCCTAAACCTAACCCTCCCAGGGGGATGCCTAACACTAACCTCCCCCGGGGGTGCCTAACCCTAAGTCCCCCCGGGAGCCCCTAAACCTAACCCTCCCCCTCCGTGGCTATCCGCTCCCGATGCCCGGCTTACCTTCGTTTCGGTATGCCGGGCGTTGGGATTTCGACGTGGAGATAATGATAGGTGTCCAGACGCCTATCTTTAGTCCCATGCCGGGATTTTATAGTTGGGAAGCCTACCACATGAGGCCACTTTCACATTATTCCATAGGGTCTCTTTGAATTACTGTACCAATCCACTCCTGATTGGATGTATACCACGGCAATGTTGGAAGCCCTCTAAGTTATTGAGAAGAAAAGATTAACCAAAATCACACTGATTAGTTGTATCTAGTGAGTTGGGACTGCCTTGTATCCAGGGTGAATTATTAATATGTATTAATGTGAATTTTGTTGCTACTTAGCTGACAGTTTACAAACATAAAAATACACAGCCTATCAATTCACTAGTGACATCACTGAGGCATGAGACAATCGTTACTTACAGCTGAACTAATAGGTTACAGTCTTATGAAAATTGTTTCAGACCACAAAATAGCTGCATTTCGCAAAGTTATTTATTATCGGTCATAGGCGGTTGACGCCAAATCAATTGTTACCCATATATTACATGCTATCTAAGAAATTAGAATTTTTGTCATCTTACCATGTTTTATGTATAGTTATGTTTGGGAGATGAAAGACATAACATATTTTATACCTCCCTTACTACAAAATTAATAACTTAGACACAGTGAGTGTGTCCTTGTGTGAAATTGCAAATTATAATATTAATTATCTGGCTCATTTCTTCGCTCATGCTGTAAGCTAGCAAATGCCAATAAAAATCAATAAAATATGTTATTGTACATAATGTCACATTTTACAGTTCAGTTAAAGGAATAAGTTTCTGTCACTTGGAATAAATTTATTTATTGTGAACATACTGTATATTGCAATTCATTACTATGCTAGAGTATTGTGCTAAAAATTGGAAGTGTCTATTATGTTATCGGTCTTAGGGGATTTGAACATGGCATATCATACCGATTCCATCAAGATCGGTAATACCAGAAAACCGTCTATAGTATAACTCTGGGCCTGATTCAGATCCGCGCACAAATGCCGATGTTTATGCAGATTGAGCGATTGTTAGCGATTGTTAGCAATTGTTAGCCATTGCGCATGCGCAAAAGCCACAATGATCACACGCAGTGATTGTATTGCGACTACGCTCGCGCAGAGGATTCATTCGCAGGTAGTCAGTGTTTGGGGGAAGTAATGGGGGAGGCTAGGAAATACAGGCATGTTGGGCCTTTTAAACAGAGTTTTCAGAGCATGCATAAATTAGCCATTTCCTCCTTGCTCGCAGCAGGAGAGCCCTCTACATGTCTGGAGACCCGCTATGTCTGTGGCATCTTCAACTTAAGGTGCCCATACATATACCAATGTGCTCACGATACGATTTTTTGGCCAATCTCCACATGAACTTTCATGGGAGCTCCCTTGCCGTCGTGATCACGATTTTGGAAAAAAGACACCCAATCTGTCTTACGATCTCACGATCTATCGGATCGTACTCATCGTGAGATTGGCCATAACAAATCGTGAGTTTAAAAAAAAAAAAAGGTTCTTGACTATTGGTGGGAAATTTAAATAGCCATAACAATGGGAGGGGCTATCTAGGGAGTATAAACAGCAGGCACCCTTTAAACTCTGTGTACATTCTGCTCTGCTACTAGATGAGGCTAGGTGTATTCCTGCTGAATCCTGTACATTGCTACTGTGTTCTTTGTATTTGGCTTGCCTTATACAAAGTTTATTCTACCTGCAAGTGTGTGCTACCTACCTGCATTCTATCCTGTTCCTGAATTCTGTACTGATGCATCCCTATCAGTATAGAGTGTTAGTCGCTGAAGCTGGGGTCCGAGTGATTAGGAAGAGGGCCCAGCGAAGAAGGACGAGAGCATGCTGGACCAAGGAGTGGCTTCTACAAAGGGACAAAGGGATACCTGCTCTCACATGTCCCTGCTGATGGAGATCAAGGAGAACAACCTGGACGACTATCGGAACTACCTGCGCATGGATGACGCCAGCTTCCAAGAATTGCTGCATCTGGTGACCCCCCACATCCAGAGACAGGACACAAGGTGGCGGAGGGCAATCCCTGCTGAAGATAGACTGGTGGCTACCCTAAGGTACCTGGCTACAGGAAGGTCACTGGAAGACCTAAAGTTTGGGACACTCATCTCACCTCAGTCCTTGGGCATCATCATTCCGGAGACCTGCAAAGCCATCGTAAAAGTGCTACAGTACCATTATTGCAAGGTAAGTTAAAAAAAACACCACACATTGTTTTCTTGTGTAAAGAAAATTTTTATTTTTATTTTTTTCTCAACATAAAGAAAAAAATAGCCTTCATTTAGTACAATGTGCACTGACCTGCAGGCAACTGAAAGTGTGCACTAAACTGTGCAATATTCTTTTTTTATAACAATTTTACAAAAGAACATTATCACCAAATTTTATGAATCCCAATAGGTAGCCGGCTGTATGTGATAGGGTGGGTCAGACGCCAGTTTGAACAGGCCAATACACATATGGCACAAGTACACATTGTGGCCCCGGCTTCTAGCAATGTGTACTTGTGCCATGTGCATAGTGACCTTGTCCAAATGGCGTCATCACCACCCTATTCCATGCAGCAAGCACCTATTAGAAATCATAAAATTTGGTGATATTAAAAGCAAGAAAAAATTTACATCTCTGTATATTGGGGTGACTCATCTGCTGCATCCAGCAGAGCATTATACAAGGTGGTGCTGGTGCTTGGGGTGCTTGGTGGGGGAGTAATATCTAACTGGGCAGGGGTGGGAAGGACATACCTATTTGGGGCAGGGGAAAATAGCATTGGATCTGCAATGTATGTAGAATTTGTTAGATTTTTGCTCATACAGCGACTCAACAGGTTGTGGGTTAACCTTAAAAAATGTCTTTGTATATCTGTATCCATATCTCTCAATGTGCTGTTCACATGAGCTGTGAAATCATCTATTGCATCTGGGGGTTTCTGCAGCAGCCGTTCTGCGTTTTGTAAAAAATGGTCCTCACGTTCAGTAAGATTCTCCTTTCTCCCTTGTTTTTTTTTCTTTTTGGGGGGTTTTTGAGAAGATGAGGGTTCAGGTGGAAGTGGAGTTTCCACTTGTGTGGTATTCTCCGGCTCACTGTCAACACCGAGCAGACTGAGGTCTGGTGTGGATGATAAATCAGGGTGTTGGGTGGGAGTCTATATAGGAAAAAAAGATATAAAAATATATTATAGTCATGTTTTAACCACTTTTTTACTATTTTTACAGTTTCCTAACACCGTGGAGGAGTGGACCAGCATCTCGGAAGATTTTGAACAACGTTGGAATTTCGCTAACTGCGGAGGAGGAGCCATCGATGGGAAACACATCCGCATCAACCCACCTGCCAACACTGGATCATACTACTACAACTACAAAGGATTCTTCAGCATCGTTCTCATGGCAGTGGTGAATGCCAACTACAAATTTTTGTTTGTAGATGTCGGCAAGAATGGCCGTGCTTCGGATGGTGGGTCCTTCAAAAAGACGGCTCTGTACCAGAGACTCGCCAACAAAACCCTGAACTTGCCCTTACAGGACCAGACAAAGCACAGCCTAAATTACGTTTTCGTTGCAGACGAGGCTTTTGCATTACATGAACATGTGATGAAGCCATTTGCACACAGGGGCCTGACCAGAGAGAAAAGGATCTACAACTACCATCTATCCCGGGCACGGCGCATTGTGGAAAATGCGTTTGGAATAATGAGCAACTGCTTTCGCATTTTCCACACCACCATCAATCTACATGTGGAGAAGATAGACTGGGTCGTGATGGCGTGCTGTGTGCTGCACAACTTTCTTCGAAGAAAATCTACTCAATGAGGACCAGTCCCAGCTAGAGCAGAAGATGTAGGACTCCTGGAGGACATTGAATATTTGACATCTGTGTCTGCACCACCAACTACAACAACATCCACTGCACGTGCCAAAGAAGTGAGGGAGGAGTACATGACCTATTTCAATGGACCAGGTGCTGTACCATGGCAGGAGGACTGTCTGTGAACTACTGACTAAATTGGACATTTGGGATTTAACAACAAAAACATTAAGGATTTTGGTTTAAACTATGTCACTACTTACCAAGACTTCTGCAACCTCCTCTTCTCCCTCACGCTCAGCCATCAAGACGATAGATTCCCTTTGAGGCTCTTGTTCACTGATGAATGACATCATATGGTAGTACCACAGTGCAGGATTATATATTTCATCTGTGCCCGCTCCTGATTTTTTGAAGTCATCCACCTTCTTTTTTTCTTTGATGTACACTGTCCTGAGATTTTGAATCTTTTGCCGTACAGTTTTCAGGTCTGCATCAGATATGTATTTTTTCGAATACACCAACAGTTCCTCTAGTGCGGCCAACTTGTACGACTTATTGTGGTACTTCCGAGAACTGATCTTCCACAGACACTCTTTCGAGTGCAGGATTCCAATGAATTCTGTAACGAATTCACGTTCAGAATTCATGGACATTATCTATGAATAAGAAAAAAAAGGACATTTAAATATTTGTGTATATAGTTTTGTTAAATGTAATGTTGTTATAGTTCATATTTTTAATATTTTAATATTATCTTTTTTACAGGTTTTTAAAGGTTTGTTATGGTATTCTAATCATGTTTTCTTTTACATGAATTTCATGTGTTTATTGCTTGGTAATATAATGTGTTTCTTTGTTTTACAGTATGGGTTTTCCACCTTTGGGCCTGTCATTGTGGTAGAACTACAGATCCCAGGATGCCCTAAAAACAGTTTCAAAGGTGGGTGGCAGGTCATCCTGGGATCTGTAGATCCACAACAGCTGGAGACCGAAAGGTAGACGACCCCCAGCTTTAAATAATGCGTGTTTTTAAATGTAATGTATGGTGATTTTTTGGTAAAATACGTGTTTATTTCTTTCTTTTTTTGTTATATTACACACATTGGTGGGCAGTTGGAGCTTAATGCATGACCCAGCCACCGCCCACCTCAATACGGTGGGCGGTGGCTGGGTCGTGCATTTTTTACCTGGGGGCACACATTGGTGGGCAGTGGGAGCTTAAATGCATGACCCAGCCACCTCCCGCCTCAATACGGTGGGCGGTGGCTTGGTCATGCATTTATTACCTGGGGGCACACATTGGTGGGCAGTGGGAGCTTAATGCAAGACCCAGCCACTGCCTGCCTCAATACGGCGGGCGGTGGCTGGGTCATGCATTTATTACCTGGGGGCACACATTGGTGGGCAGTGGGGAGCACATATTGGTGGTCAGTGTGGTTGCATTTAAACTGTACAAATACTCACCAAATATCCAACAAAACAAGACTTCAGTGTGCAGGCTCCCAAAGTGCGACTGTCTTGCTCCATACACGATGCTGCACAAGATGGATAAGGGGCGTGTCCAGGCTTCTGTCAGTCAAATTCCGCATTGTGTGATGAATCGTACGATTCATCGTGAGGAAAAAAACCTTCACAATCGGCTTCCATCGTGTTCATGGTTGGCTAATCTACCCTACAGCATGGCAGATCAGAAGATGCGATGTACGACGAGTGGGGACGCGCATCGGCATCATGTTCGTGAGTATAAACTCACGATTTGTACTTTTTTGTAGCCGATAATCGTCACGATTCGTCCAAATCGGCCAAATCGGGTAAAATGTCGCTATATGTGTGGGCACCTTTACTCAGAAGGTTGATGGCCCCCTGATCTGCATTCGATGTTTCCGATTTTGGGTGTGAGCGGCAGATGTGAGATTCTTTCAGTGGGTTTCTCTATGCACTGGGCGGCAGGTGAGTCATTAGCATATCTTCCCAATTGCAATCTGTGAGAGATCGCAACTGTGATTACATTAGCATCCAAACCCGAACCAGGCCATCTGTTCATTGAGGTATACAAGGTATACAGCTGGCTTGGTTCCAGAACCTGCTGTAAAGTGAATATATATATATATATATATATATAAACATAATGGGACACCGTCGTATTAGCGGAATGCCGAAAAGCAGGATGTCATAAAGTGAGTTCCTCTTGTACATTGATCATATATGGTCGATGGTGCAACTGTCAACGCACCGCAGCGGATTAGAGCACAGCTGGTGGGTATCTCAGTAGGAAGCCCATCAGCTGCAGCAGTAGCATAAATTCGCAGTAGTGGTTGCAACAAAAGTCGCAGCAGCTGCACCTCTGTCCACCTCTGAATCAGGCCCTAAGGCAGTTTTTGTTCTTTACATTTATTTTGGAGTAAGAGGTGTAGATTGCTTCCTGAATTTTGTAATTGCGCATTTTGCTGTGTGTAGGATATGAAATGATTTATCTATGAACGTTGGGTATACTGACACGGGAGGAGGAGATAGACATGGGAGCCAGGGAGTCAAATTTATATATTTCTGCAAATGTCCTCAAGTACATTTTGAATTTCTCTCCAAAAAGTGTAGAGCTCCAGTCCAAATGTGATAAAAAGGCAATTTTTTTTCATCATATTTACACCAACACAAAACATGCATCATATACCACCTTGTGGAGACCTTTACTGTTACCCTTTCCTAAAGGAGAGTAAAATGATAATCTCTCAAGTGGTGTGAACATCTGGTGCCTTGATATTGTTTGCAAAAATAGGCTCATTGGCCCTCATTCAGACCCACTCGCAAGCGGGCGCACGTACGTTAGGCGTACGTACAAAAATATTTAAATTCAATGGCTCGCTCGTATTTTCGTTCGCATCTAAAATTCCTCCCTAAACTCTGACGACCCCTACTCTAACTAACGAGCGTACGAAATAGCGAGCGTACATCCCCGAAATGGCTTGAAAGGAACGCACGCACAAGTATAAACAGGAAGTGGCCTTGTCAGATGTCGATTACCTGCTCCTTTATTCTGCCTACCTCCCTCAATCGTATCATGCCAATCAATGTATCAATTAGCTTAATTGTTTGTTTTTTTTCAACACAATGCAAGAAACTTTACTCTTGTCCGTGTTTGTGTTTACCCGCAGAATACGTACGGATGAAACATTCGCTTTTATTGTTCAAAAAACATGTGAACCACAATTAAACAATTGTTCTATTGCTGTGGATCCCCGCATATTTCCCTGGGTTCATTTCTTTATTTAAATTTGCTTACGCATGTCACTGCATCAAGCCTATCATAACTCTCCAGAGATTTCTGGCCCTGTCGAACACATGACTCATACACTAACCAATAAAATTGCTCCTGTTAATTTCCAAAATACATTAGCCAATCAGAAAATTTTTACACACTTTATCAAAAATGATTTTTAAGAAAAACACCATTGCCATCATGAGAGCCTCCGCATTCACCAGGCGCGAGCTGCTGGTGCTTACGGAGGTCATGGATCGCCGGATCACCAGCCAACCTCAACCCATGACCAACCGGCAGAAGCGCTCCGCGTATGCGGAGGCACGGTCCCGCCTGCGGTCCTTCGGCTCACGCCGCAACATCGGGCAGCTGGAGCGCAGGTGGTCCGACCTGCAACGGCGAACGCCCCGCTTGCTGGCATGCTTTCGCATGCAGATCCTGGAAAGTAAGTGTTATGTATTGTGGTTTTAATGTTTGTGTTTGTGGAGCAAACTGCGTGTGCATGTTTTCCTGTCTGTCCTATTTATTATTTGTACTCATATCTGCGTGTGCATGTTTTCCTGTCTGTCCTATTTATTATTTGTACTCATATCTGCGTGTGCATGTTTTCCTGTCTGTCCTATTTATTATTTGTACTCATATCTGCGTGTGCATGTTTTCCTGTCTGTCCTATTTATTATTTGTACTCATATCTGCGTGTGCATGTTTTCCTGTCTGTCCTATTTATTATTTGTACTCATATCTGCGTGTGCATGTTTTCCTGTCTGTCCTATTTATTATTTGTACTCATATCTGCGTGTGCATGTTTTCCCTCTATTTCTGATTTATTCATTCTACTCCTATTTGGCTTATTTTTTGGGTTTTTTTTTTTTTTTAGTTTTGGTGCCCGGATTTGTCCATAAACTAACCGCAATTTCTTTGACATATTTTAGGGGGACAGCCAAGACTCCACCGTCACCATCCGTCCAGACGGCGTTCCCGGCCACTATCCCCAACCCCCAGCCAACACTCCACCCCAAATCTTTCCCCTATTCCCCACTCCTCCCCATCCTTCCCAGACCCTCTCCCGGAAATGTCGGGCCTCCTTCCCCTCCGTCCCACTTCCCCCTCTCCTCCACCCACCCCTCTTCCAATTACCCCCTCCCCGGAGTCCATCATAACTCCTCCCCATTCTTTGGGGAATGACGGATCCTCCGAGGAGGATCAGGGAGGCATTTCCGGAGCTCCCGTTTTGGCTCCCGGTATGTTTTTATTTTGTTTTTTTTTAAAGCACAAACTGTTTGTATGTAATCATGTGTCGTGCCTTTCTTCGTGTTTTTGTGGCTTGACTTTTGGTGATTTTGCAGTTTGCCTTTACCTCTTCCTGGTGATTTCAACATACACATATCACACCTGTGGGAATTTGTACATAGGCCTTGTATTTTTGGCAGCACCCCCTTTTTTTTTTTTTTTTTAGGTTTAGGAGTGATTTGGTTGTGTTTTTGTTTTTTTAATGTGGATTCCCTATTGTTGTATTAACCCACACACTTTTCTCACCCACAGAGGAACAGAGGCGTCGGCAAGAGGTGGCGGATTGTGTTGGCCAGATGCGGCAACATGTAATCGGCATTCTGGTGGCCCTCGACCGGCTGTCTGGCCTCCTTCGCCAGTAGTTTTTTTATTTTTGTTAACGTTTCAAAATAAATTTATTCAGACAAATATACGTTCTGGCTCATTTTTTAAATCCAAAACCAAGATAGTTTAGCATGACATAAGTAGACTGTTCCTGCAAGGATTTCCCTTTTTTAAAAGTTAGATTGTGTTTTGTCTTTGTATGTCAAACAGACACAAGAAACACATAACAGTAACAATGTCATTTCCCTTTTTGGGTGTAGTGTCAATTACATATTTCTACATTTTACAGGTTCCTAGTTGGTGCGCAAGCTGCTTAGGCCAATCTTACAAATCCCAAGGTTGGGCCAGGCTTCCTTTTGGTGTGGGTTGGGAAGCTGAAAACATATTTCAGTTTAGCTCAACTGGCGTCAGTACTGGATTACCCCTTAGTCAAATGTAACTTGTGTTAACCTGGTTACACTTGCTGTTAACGTCCCAAAAAAGGAAGACCATTTCACTCTCCAAACATTTATTCACAACATAACAGAGAAAACAAAGTGGTCACTCCCAAAAAAAGAACACAGTGATAAATTCAAATACAACACATACCAAGAAATAATTAAATAAAAACAAAAAATCAAGAACTGGTTGACGAAGGACCATGCCAACATGATTCCACAAACATGGCGTTGCAATATGGGTTCCAGAATATATGCCCAAAAGGACCAGATCCAGGTTTGGTAAGGGTAGCAGGAAGTAGTGAGCGTTGGAGTGCCAAAGATTATGTGAACAAACAGAAGATGGTGAGAAAAAAAACACAAAATTAGATGTTCGCAAACAAACACAAACACATTAGGTATAAACACTGTAGTTTTGTTACAACTTACCTAAAAAATCTGGCCACCACATCATCGCGTATGGCCCCCCCACATACTGACCTCCGACCAACCTCGGGGGGGCCATCCTCAGGTAAGGCATCCTCTGGCTGCATTGGGACACCACTCCTTATGGCAATGTTGTGAAATATCCCACACAGGACCACAATTTTAGACACCATATCCGGCACATACATGAGCTCGCCACCAGAGCGGTGGAGGCATCTGAATCGGCCTTTTAAAAGGCCGATACAGCGCTCCACCACTTGCCTGGTGGCTGTAAGTGCGGAATTATACGCACTTTGTGGCCCTGGTGTGGGAGCCAAATAAGGAGTGAGCAGCCAGGACATGCAAGGGTATCCACTGTCTCCTGTGAAAAAAAATAGCCAACATCAGGAACACTGTGTATCAAGCTTAACATTGTTATGTACTAAAGGTCTCCACTTACCCAGAAGCCACGCATCACCAGCTTGTAGGTTGGTTAATTTCTGCCATATCCCTGATTGCCGGATGACGAAGGAGTCATGAGCACTTCCTGGTAATTTAGCATTCAGGGACAGGATCTGGAGGGAGGCATCACATACCACCATTACATTCAGGGAGTGATAGTGTTTACGGTTTCTAAATATTGCCTCCAGCCGTGCTGGAGGCTGAAGTGGTATGTGAGTACCATCCACAACCCCTATGATGTGTGGGAAGCCAGCTATTTGGTAAAAATTGGCCTTGGCCACACTAAGGGCACCCATATCCAAAGGCATTTTAATAAAATGATGGAGGTGCTTGAAAAGTGCCTCCATCACTGCCCTCAGGATCCGGGAAAAGGAGGATTGGGAGATGCCGCCACTATTCCCACCGTTGTTTGAAACGATCCTGAGGCACAGAAATGTAACACCGCCATAAATTGCGTCAGTGGTGGTATTGCTGTTGGACTGTCAATTTGCCGCTCAAGATCACTTTCTATTAATGAGAGAGTGTCTATGATGATTTTGGGGGTAGACGGTAGCGTCTTAAAACCTCATCATCGGGCATTCCAAAAAGGGTGACACGTGTTCGAAATATCTGGGGCCTTGCATGCCTACGATGCCTACGCCTGGGACGAGTTTGAGGTTGGTCGTCTTCCGGGAGCAGGGCCAGAACAATTCGCCCCAGATCTACCTGAAATTCAAAGTTTACAATGTAAGGCTTTTGAGCCACCCCAAAAGTAACATAAAACAACTTAGCTTTATGATACCATCCATAGCTGCTTACATGCCGGGGTATTGTCATGATACATATAAACTGTAAAAAAGCCAAAAATGAGACATCAAAAATTTAGAGGGTGATTTTTTGTTTGTCAAATTGGTGCAAGCCAATACATAAAATAGGCGAAACACACATTTGGCCATCGATGAAAACGACATTGCACACCGTACGTCAAATAGGGGTCAAATGGACCCCAAAAATGGAAAAGGGAAAAGCAAAACTGGTTTACATGATGAATAAGCCTCGAAAAATGCGTTAATTAGTTCGCAAATGCAAGTCACTACACCAACAGTCAAAAATGCGTTAATTAGTTCGCAAATGCAAGTCACTACACCAACAGTCAAAAATGCGTTAATTAGTTCGCAAATGCAAGTCACTACACCAACAGTCAAAAATGCGTTAATTAGTTCGCAAATGCAAGTCACTACACCAACAGTCAAAAATGCGTTAATTAGTTCGCAAATGCTTGAAAAAAAATGGACTTACCCAACTCGAATATATAAGATTTCCAACAAAAAGGTCTTTGGGTCCGAAAGCCAAAACAAACTAAAATAGATGAAATTAGTGTAAAAAAAACTATATAAAACCAAAAACCAGAAGTAGACACCAATTGGCCACAAATTAGACTGCACAAAACTTACCAAATCAGGAAACGATGGAAAAAAATAAACCAAAAAAATGCGAACGGAAAACCAAAACAACTGTAGCAAAACAAAAAAAAAACAAACTCCGCCAAATCCTCCAACCGCAAACAACCAAATCCAACCAACTTAACCGCCAACAATCCAACAACGCAACCTCGACTCCACACACACCAAGCCATAAATAGTGTTTATTTTCCCGCACAAATTAAGGATGAATCATAGGGATGCACAATCAATGATGCGGCCGCAAACTAAGGACGCATGTATAAATAAGTCACGAAATCACATTTAATTTCTGGTTGATTTCATTCTGGAAGCAGAGACATGGCTTCAGACCAGGGAAACAATGGCCAAAAATCCGGCGGTAAGGCCTTCATGCATTTTGTCTCAATGATTCTTTTAAAACATAATATTGTGCAAGTTGTGAAGTGGCTAAATCTGCATATTTACCCAAATAGGTGAGGAGGATGACATGGAAGAGACTGCTGGCCCCAGTCAACCCGCCAAAGCTGCCAAAAAAAAAAGGCAGCCACATTTCACAAGCAAGGAGATGGAGGTTTTGATCCAGAAGTGCGTTGACATCCTGCCCCAGGCAGCCAGGAATATGAGCCAAAGCCAGAAGTGGAGAATGTGGGAGGAGGTCGCCGTTGCTGTCAATAGGGTGGGTGATTATGTCCGTCTAGCCCGGGATGTCAAACGGCGGTAAGTAAACACTTTCCCATCCTATAAACAAACCCCATTGTAAAACAAAGGATAATGGTTCCAATTTAATTCCACAGATGGGCAGACTTCAAATATCATCTCAAGCAAAAACTTGCCGACAGGGCTAGGCATGCAAGGGGGACAGGTGGGGGTCCCACCCCTGTGTCATTGGAGTTGACAGACTTAGAAGAGCTGGCACAGGGGTGTGTGCAGGCTGTGGAGGTGTTTGGCGTGTCCAACATGGATACGGACATGCCAGACTTTGCGGCTCCTCATGTTGGCCAAGGTAAGTCTTGTGATGTCACCAACTCTGAAATGCTATTGTGCCAATATGTAGATTCTAATGTGAGTCTTTTCGCAATTTTCCTAACAGAGACAGAGGCGGATGAGTCTGCTCCAGAGGGGAGCCTTGGCCGCAGAATTTCTGCTGGCTCTGCAGGGGAGGAACCAGTACATCCGGCTGAGGACCCTGCAGAAGCCAGTCCAGGGCGTGCCCCCTCGCAGGCAGTGGGCCTCCTCACAGAACTCAATTTTAAATCGGATTTCCATACGGAGATTCTGCAGAGGATGGACGCCAGTCTGATACGGGTGGCTGAGGCCCTGGAGCAAAATGCTGCGGCCAACGTGACCATTGCTCAGGCCCTGGCGGAAAATACCAGGGCCAACATCCGCATCGCCGATGCCCTGGAGCAGCTCGTTCGCCAGCACATGGTGGAGCCGACCTCCCTTCCTGCCGGAACATCCGGATCCTCCACCTCTGGCACAACATCAGCCAATCCTCCAAATGTGCCTAGCCCTGTGCCTAGTCCAGAGGCCACAACATCTGCCTCTGGACAGGCCAGCCCGATGGCATCCCGGACCCGGTCTGGCGCCCACCCTCACCCAGCCAAACGGGCGAGAAAACGGTGACAGCAATGGCGACTTTGCCCACACTCCTTCTGTGCTTGGCTCATATTCCTTTCTGGTCAAAACTTCCCTCTCCTTTCTTGTGAATTTTTTTAAAATTTGGTATTTACGTTTATGTTACCAGTTATGGCTTTTTTTTTTATTTTAACAAATATCTTTGCCACAAAAAAAAGGCCAAAAAATATTAGGCCAATTTGTTTGTGTTTAAACAATAAATTTAAAACAAAAAACTGACATTGTATTGTGACATTATTGTACAAATGGGTTACATTTAATCCTGGCCCTAAAGGCAAAAACTGACCCTCTTAAAAAAAAAAAAGGCCTCTTTAAGGAACGTTTAAAAAATCACATAGCGATGCAAATTCCACAGTAAACCAAAAAAAAGGGGAGCTAATTAAAACATGATGACATTATTGTTACAATAGGCCATAACCAACAAATTGTGGCCAAAATAAAACACCCAAAATGTACGCTAATTGATTGTGTAATCATGACATTAGCAGCTCTGATTTCCACCTGCGTACGCTTTTGTGCTATCCCAATAAACTGCTTTCCAAACACATACCAAGCCGGTTTTCAATCCAACACTAATTACTTTACTGACCAGCCGCGATTAATCGCAGCACCATCGTTGAGTTCCGGGACGGAGGAGAAGGCCATCGCCAATGTGGTCGAGTAATCCTGACCCTAAGCTGTGCGAGCATTTTGAAGGGAAAGCGGATGTTCCAGTGACGTATGAGACGGTCCGAACACATTTGACGTTCGCATCTGCTAATGTATGTACGCCCCAAAAACGCCTTGCCACGCCTGCGTTTTTTCATCTCCACCCCCGTCAACACCCAAAAACGCCCTGTTCTGTCAATCACATTTGACATGTCACTTCCTGTACGCTATTTTAGGAACGAGAGAAAAAAAGCTCGCAATCTGCCGTGCGCACATGCGCAGTGTAACACCTACGCATGCGCGGTTAGTCAACATCGGAACGCAACGAGCGTACTGTTGTTAACGTGCGGCTCTGAATGAGGGCCATTGTCTGTAAGAATTCATACAGTTTAGGTCAGGAGCTGTTGCATCTTCCACATAGTGATGTTACATACTGTAGTGTCAAAGCATAGAACACCAAATCCCTATTTATTTTCCAAGGTCAAAGCAACGTCTGCACTGTTTCAGTCTGCACCAACACATAGTCCCTGGTGCTGAAAGATCTGACTTAGGGGTATATTTACTAAAGTGCGGGTTTTTAGAAGTAGAGATGTTGCCCATAGCAACCAATCAGATTCTAGCTATTATTTTCTAGAAGGTGCTAGATAAATGATAAGTAGAATCTGATTGGTGCTATGGGCAACATCTCCACTTTTTAAAACCAGCATTTTAGTAAATAGACCCCCACACCTGTGTATTCATCAACACCCCATCCCTGTTGCCGCCCACAAATAGTCCCTGCCTATCAATTACTTTGCAAATAAATTCTCCCTATGAGGGGCAACAAAAATGAAACTTGATGCATGCGCAGTGCCACTAAGAAGCATACATAAGTTTCCGATAATCGCTCAACTGCATAAACATCGGCATCGCGTACATCTCTGAATCAGTCCCTTAAGTATATAGTAGGGGTGTGCACCGGCCACTTTTCGTGTTTTGTGTTTTGGTTTTGGATCTGGATCTTTCTTCGTGTTTTGGATCTGGATTGGTTTTGCCAAAACCACCCTTCCGTGTCTTGGGTTCTGGGTTTTGTGTTTTGGATCTGTATTTTTTTGAAAAAAAGCATAAAAACAGCTAAAATCACAGAATTTGTGGGTTTTTCTGCTCCTATGCTATTATTAACCTCAATAACCTTAATTTCCACTCATTTCCAGTCTATTCTGAACACCTCACACCTCACAATAGTGTTTTTATGTCCAAAAGGTTGCACCGAGGTAGCTGGATGACTATGCTAAGAGATACGAGTGGGCGGCACAAACACGTGGTCCATCTAGGAGTGGCACTACAGTGGCAGACAGGATGGCAGTTTGAAAAACTAGGCCCCAAACTATACATAATGCAAAAAAAAAAAGAGGTGCAAGATGGAATTGTCCTTGGGCCCTCCCACCCACCCTTATGTTGTATAAACAGGACATGCACACTTTAACAAACCAAACATTTCAGCGCCAGGGTCTGCCACACGACTGTGGCTGAAATGATTGGTTCGTTTGGGCCCCCACAAAACAAGCTGGCAATTAATCTGTCCCTGCACAAACTGGCTCTACGGAGGCAAAATGTCGTCCTCATCCTCCTCATCCACCGATTCCTCACCCTCTTCAGTGTTGTGTACATCCTCATCCTCACAGAGTATTAATTCGTCCCCACTGGAATCCACAACCACAAGTCCCTATGTACGTTCTGGAGGCTAGTCTCCCTGGAAGAGTTGATAATTCATTTTATGAACATCATCTTCTCCACATTTTGTGGAAGCAACCTCCTACGCCTTTCGCTGACAAGGTTCCCGGCTGCACTAAACACTCTTTCGGAGTACACACTGGAGGGGGGGCAACTCAGGTAAAATAGAGCCAGTTTGTACAGGGACCTCCAAATTGCTTCTTTTTCCTGCCAGTACAGGTATGGACTGTCTGACATGCCTACTTGGATGCTGTCACCGATGTAATCCTTTAACAGACAGACGCACGCTTGTCGCTGCTGCTTTGAGGATGCAAGTGCGGCTACAGCCCACACAATTCACAAAGACAGAAAAAAGAAGAAGAATATTTTTATTGTTTGTGTAGCACACTTTGAGGGTGTCACCACCCTTTAACAGACAGATGCACGCTTGTCGCTGCTGCTTTGAGGATGCAAGTGCAGCTACAGCCCACACAATTCACAAAGACAGAAAAAAAAAGAATATTTTTATTGTTTGTGTAGCACACTTTGAGGGTGTCACCACCCTTTAACAGACAGACGCACGCTTGTCGCTGCTGCTTTGAGGATGCAAGTGCGGCTACATCGCACACAAGTCACAAACACATAAAAAAAATAGTTTTTTATTTTTTGGAGCACTTTGAGAGTTACACCACCCTTTAACAGACAGACGCACGCTTGTCGCTGCTGCTTTGAGGATGCAAGTGCGGCTACAGCCCACACAATTCACAAAGACAGAAAAAAAAAGAAGAATATTTTTATTGTTTGTGTAGCACACTTTGAGGGTGTCACCACCCTTTAACAGACAGACGCACGCTTGTCGCTGCTGCTTTGAGGATGCAAGTGCGGCTACAGCCCACACAATTCACAAAGACAGAAAAAAAAAGAACAATATTTTTATTGTTTGTGTAGCACACTTTGAGGGTGTCACCACCCTTTAACAGACAGACGCACGCTTGTTGCTGCTGCTTTAAGGATGCAGGTGCGCCTACAGCCCACACATTTCACAAAGACAGAAAAAAAAAGAACAATATTTTTATTGTTTGTGTAGCACACTTTGAGGGTGTCACCATCCTTTAACAGACAGACGCACGCTTGTCGCTGCTGCTTTGAGGATGCAGGTGCGGCTACAGCCCACACAATTCACAAAGACAGAAAAAAGAAGAAGAATATTTTTATTGTTTGTGTTCACACTTTGAGGGTGTCACCACCCTTTAACAGACAGACGCACGCTTGTCGCTGCTGCTTTGAGGATGCAAGTGCGGCTACAGCCCACACAATTCACAAAGACAGAAAAAAAAGAACAATATTTTTATTGTTTGTGTAGCACACTTTGAGGGTGTCACCACCCTTTAACAGACAGATACACGCTTGTCGCTGCTGCTTTGAGGATGCAAGTGCGGCTACATCGCACACAAGTCACAAACACATTAAAAAAATAGTTTTTTATTTTTTGGAGCACTTTGAGAGTTACACCACCCTTTAACAGACAGACGCACGCTTGTCTCTGCTGCTTTAAGGATGCAGGTGCGGCTACAGCCCACACATTTCACAAAGACAGAAAAAAAAAGAACAATATTTTTATTGTTTGTGTAGCACACTTTGAGGGTGTCACCACCCTTTAACAGACAGATGCACGCTTGTCGCTGCTGCTTTAAGGATGCAGGTGCGGCTACAGCCCACACATTTCACAAAGACAGAAAAAAAATGAACAATATTTTTATTGTTTGTGTAGCACACTTTGAGGGTGTCACCACCCTTTAACAGACAGACGCACGCTTGTCGCTGCTGCTTTAAGGATGCAGGTGCGGCTACAGCCCACACAATTCACAAAGACAGAAAAAAAAAGAAGAATATTTTTATTGTTTGTGTAGCACACTTTGAGGGTGTCACCACCCTTTAACAGACAGATGCACGCTTGTCGCTGCTGCTTTAAGGATGCAGGAGCGGCTACAGCCCACACATTTCACAAAGACAGAAAAAAAAAGAAGAATATTTTTATTGTTTGTGGAGCGCACTTTGAGGGTGTCACCACCCTTTAACAGACAGATGCACGCTTGTCGCTGCTGCTTTAAGGATGCAGGAGCGGCTACAGCCCACACATTTCACAAAGACAGAAAAAAAAAGAAGAATATTTTTATTGTTTGTGGAGCGCACTTTGAGGGTTACACCATCCTTTAACAGACAGATGCACGCTTGTCGCTGCTGCTTTAAGGATGCAGGTGGAATCTAGACAGGATTTGGAACCGGGGACACACTACCTCCATCAATTGTCTAAATCCCACTACACTAATGGCGGATACCGGACGCACGTCTAACACCAACATAGCAGTCAAGGCCTCAGTTATACGTTTTGCTTCAGGATGACTGCTGTCGTACTTCATCCTCATCGCTAGGGACTGTTGGAGGGTCAATTGTTTAGTAAAAGTAGTGATGTTCCTACTTCCTCTCTGGGATGATGAACAACTCCCAGCAGCAGCAACAGCACTAGGAGGAAGTGGTTCTTGATCTTTCCCTATTTTATTTTTATCGGAGAAAGTTTGGTCCTCCATTTATGATATATTGATATATACGTGCGGCTAAAGCGCACACAAACACAGAAAATATTTTTTATTTTTGCTGGAGAGTAGTGCACTTTGTGGGTTACACCACCCTTTAAGAAATGAGCCAGCCAGCTCTTTACTTATGGGTCACAGGCGCACGCTTGGCGCTGCTCCTTTGTTGATGCACGTGCAGCCACAGTGCACACAATTCACAAACACAGAAAATATTTTTTTTTTTGCTTTGGACTGGAGTGTACTTTGGGGGTTACAGCACCCTTTAACGGTCAAGCCAGCCGGCCCTTTACTTATGACACAGGCGCACGCTTGGCACTACTTTGTTGATGCACGTGCAGCTACTGCGCACACAATTCACAAACACAGAAAATATATATTTTTTTGGTTTGGAGTGTACTTTGGGGGTTAGAGCACCCTTTAACGGTCAAGCCAGCTGGCCCTTTACTTATGACACAGGCGCACGCTTGGCACTACTTTGTTGGTGCACGTGCGGCTACTGCGCACACAATTCACAAACACAGAAAATAATTTTTTTTTTGGTTTGGAGTGTACTTTGGGGGTTACAGCACCTTTTAACGGTCAAGCCAGCCGGCCCTTTACTTATGACACAGGCGCACGCTTGGCACTACTTTGTTGATGCACGTGTGGCTACTGCGCACACAATTCACAAACACAGAAAATATTTTTTTTTTGGTTTGGAGTGTACTTTGGGGGTTACAGCACCCTTTAACGGACAAGCCAGCCGGCCCTTCACTTATGACACAGGCGCACGGTTGGCACTACTTTGTTGATGCATGTGCGGCTACTGCGCACACAATTCACAAACACAGAAAATATATATTTTTTTGGTTTGGTGTGTACTTTGGGGGTTACAGCACCCTTTAACGGTCAAGCCAGCCGGCCCTTTACTTATGACACAGGCGCACGCTTGGCACTACTTTGTTGATGCACGTGCAGCTACTGCGCACACAATTCACAAACACAGAAAATATTTTTTTTTTTGGTTTGGACTGGAGTTTACTTTGGGAGTTACAGCACCCTTTAACGGTCAAGCCAGCCGGCCCTTTACTTATGACACAGGCGCACGCTTGGCACTACTTTGTTGATGCACGTGCGGCTACTGCGCACACAATTCACAAACACACAAAAAATATTATTTTTTTAGCACTTGGAGGGAGCACCCCTGATGGACAGAGCACCCCCTAGACAACACTACAGCACCCCTTTAGGACTGGGACACTGCACAGGACTTTGGAGTGGACACAGCCCCTATGGAGAACTGACTGCACAACACAGTCCAGCCAGCCCCTATGGACTTTGAAGTAGTGGACACAGCCCCTATTAACAACAGCAGCACAGCACAACACAGCCAGCCCCTATGGACTTTGAAGTAGTGGACAACAGCAGCACAGCGCAGCACAGCACAGCACAACACTACTCTGCACTACACTACACTACACTACACAGCCCAGCCAGCCCTAACTCCCACCCTCCCTCTTCACTGTCCACAGCCGAGTGAGAAAATGGCGCCGACGCGGGTACCTTATATAGGATCCAAAACCCGCGAGACTCGGAAGGCGGGATGATGACGTTTTGCCTCGATTTCAGATCCGAGTCAGGCGGGAAAAGTCGAGCCTGACTCGGATCGGCCTCGGATCGGGGGGGCTCGGGGGGGGGTTCGGATTTCAGAAATCCGAACCCGCTCACCCCTAGTATATAGTAATAGTGTTTCTACTTTTACCACTAGTGTTTCTGAACAGAATAGAAAAGTTTAGTCTGGGTGTTTTACTTATCCAGACAAAATCGAGATCTATATTCTGTGTATTTATTAATAATGTCCCCATGGACATTATTATCATTATTATTATAAATAATTATTATGAATAAATAATAATAATAATAATAATAATAATAATAATAATTTCATGATATGAATAGGTAGGGCCTCTGTTGTGTTATAGATGAAGCCTGAATCTAGAGTTGCACAGTATGAAGGGGGGAGGAAAGGATAAGAAGAACATTACCAATGATTACTGATTAGCTCCTATTTTTTCCCTCCACCTCTACTGCCATAATACAGTAGCTTGATTCATTCTACTGCTGCTTCTATTATAATTAAAGATGTGTGCGGATCCAAGTGTGTTTTTGTTTCCATCCTTAAAGGTTTTGGTTTTACCAAAACCACCCTCAAATGTTTTGGTTTTGTCAGAACCATCCTCAGGTGTTTTGGTTCGGATTCAGGCCCTGATTCAGAGCCGGACGCTCTGACAGAGCCCTCGCTCTGAATGAGGGCCGTCCCTCTTGCTGTTTGGAGTGGCCTCCTTGCCGCTCGCATAGCTGTGGGTGACCACCCACAGCTATAGCGAGCGGCCAAAATGATGGTCGTGATGGTCAAGACCATCGCGACCATCGGGCTTGCGATGAGACCCTTGTGGTATCAGAGCCAAAAGCACTCCCACTGACATCACTAGTGATGTCAGTGGGGCCGGCCCCAGACAGTAGGCGTTCCTATAGGAACGCCTCCGTCTGGGCAGCCACCAAAGGGGGCGTGCTGTCAATCACCATCGACAACACGCCCCCTTTGGTGCAAGACCCATAACGACGGCTTGGCCATCGTTATTTGGGTCTCGCACATGTGCACGATGGAGCCACCTCCTGGGCACTTGGGCAACATCGACCCGCTTGCGAGTGCTTGCGACAGGGTCTGAATCAGACCCTCAGTTTTGACTTACTTTAAAAATTGATAAATACAGCTAAACTCAACTTGGACCTGTTTTTGTTCCTATAGTATTATTAACATCGATAACCTTCATTTACAGTAATTTTTTCCAGTCAATTTTGACCACCTCACAGCAATTAAATGTAATCTAAACCACGCGAGATCCATTCTGAATTGCGAAAATGTCAGGTCTCAGTGCTTCTCGGATTCCCAAAGTGATTCTGAACTGGGACTTAGGGCCTGATTCAGAGCCAGACGCTATTTAAATTGAGCACTCGCTCTTTGCGGTCTGTTGACGCCTCTATGTCTGAGCGAGTGAACGAAACATGCGCTCGCTATTTTATAAAGACGCCCCTTGGTCGTTCGCATCATATGTCATCTCCGCTATTTATTAGATTAATCGAGTACATCGAAAGGCGTCTGAACTGCTCGCAGTGCTTGTGGTTGGATTTTCCTACTGCAATCATGCGAACAGTTCAGGCTAAGAAACAACCAAGTGATGCTGCTTTGTTAATTATGCACACCCTTAAAAACGGGCCTGCGTTCGGATCACCACTCCCCGTTTTCAAGCACCTTCCCCTGTTACCACCCACAAACGCCTCATCCTGTCACTCAAATTAGCAGGCACTCGCTGTTTTGCGAGCGCTCGATTTCCGATCGCAATGACTGGTTGGCGCATGCGCATTACAACCCATACGCATGCGCAGTTGTGCGAACATCGCTTGGAGCGAACAAGCGGCCGCTTACCAGCGGCTCTGAATCAGGCCCTTAGTTCGACTCGGAGCCCCTAACTTCGGGTGTGTTTGGCTTGCTCAAAACCCGACCCGTTTATCTCTAATTAATTATAGTAATAAATAAGAGAGAATAATTTGTAATCTTTCTCTCTTCACTTGTTTATTCCATCATTATTAAAGCACACAGGGCCTGATTCAGGGGTGAATGCAATGGCGATGTTTTTTTCCAGTTGGACGATGGTTTCTCTACTGTGCGTGCTACTGAGCCCTATGCAATGGATTTAAGACAGCAGTTGTAGTGTGGGTTTGGACGCAGAATAATTTACAGGTAGGGAGCGTATGTGACATCTTTGTACGCAAATGGCATATTTCAGACACTGGCAGTGGGTGTCTGTACAAATGACAGCGGCTGCGGTGTTACCATATCTACTCAATTCCGCTGCGTATAAAGAAGTGGCAACAACGGGATTTGCATCATTCAGTGATTACTTTCAATCTGAAAAACTAACTTCTGACCCAAAATATCTCTCAAATTACCATCCAACCTCTCAGCCCCTTTGCTCCCCCAAGACTCTTGTTGCTTGCCTACACACGCTCATGTATGCAGTTAGGCATGTGCATCTTTATTGGTGCACAAATTTAATTTCTTTTGTAAGGCACATAAAAATTTCTTACATATGTTTGCCTATGTAGATACAGACTTATTTTACGCTTTTGCTTACAGACAGAATGGACGATGGGGAGAATGTTCATGCACATGTGCAGTACTGGCTTACCATGACCATCACCCAGGGACACCCACACAAGAGGTGGCCCCCACAAGGCCATAAATAGGGTGATCAGACAGATGAGGGAGCTGTTCGCTCCCAACGCCCGGCTTACCTTCATTCAGTATGCCAGACGTCGGGATTTCGGCGGGTGGATAATGATAGGCATCGGGATTTCAATGCCTATCATTAGTCCCATGCCGGGATTCCAGTCGGGAAGTTGGCAGTCGGCATTTCGACCGCCTGCTTCTTGACTACATACCAGGGGAATTATGGTGAGTGAATTATTGGTTAGGGAGTGATGGTGAGTGTTATTTTGGTGGGTGAAATATGGAGTCAGTGAGCAGTGGAGAGTGAGTGGAGTTAAAGTTGGTGAGGTATATTGTCATGCAGCGGTGGTACGTAAGGGCAATTACAGTTGGTGAGATATGTTGTCATGGAGTTGCCAAGGGGCATGGTCAAGCCCACAATGAGGTTTGGCCACTTCCCTTTTTTGTTCGTACAAAAGGAATGCGGGGCCACCAGATATTAAACCCCAAATACAACTTTTCTTGTTGTTATTGTTTAATTATTCTATAGAGATAAAATACGCTGACTTTGGTGGCACACAACTGATTTGGCACATTAGTAAAATTTCCTTTGCTGAGATTACATGATTTGTATTGGTGCACCTAGATGTCCACCAATATGAATGGGTTCGATAGGAGAAGTCAGTGGCATTTGCTTTGTCTAGTAAAAGAGTTCAGGTTGAACATAAGTCTTCCTTGCTAAGTGCTGACTGCACCGATCTTGGGAGGCCAAAGATTTTTCCTTGCAGGGAGGTTTAGGTTTTTAAAATTATATAAAGGGGTTGTGCATTTTTAAGGAGTTTCCTTTTTACAGTGCAACGCATCAGCATTTCCATCAAAATATTTTGCTGAGAGGCAGAAGAACAAATAAGTATTTCTGGGGCACTCATAAAGATATGTAAATATATGCAAAATTACGAGACATAAAACTTAACTTTTAATAGAACAACCCTTATATAAAACAAAAGTGTGGTATAAAAACACTCTTGAAGATACAGAATCAAAATATATGTTCAAATTACGGAATAAATTCATATACTTTTATGGTTATGGCGAAAATTGGAATAATAATATTCCCTAATTGATCAAACCAATATTCAAAATAAATGAAAAGAGAAAATTATACACCCACCTTTGATTTATAATACAGTATATAATACACATCCATTGGAATTATACTTAAATGTCTCACTGATGTTAAATTCATCACACAGTCTCATAACCATGTCCACTCTGTAAAAAAAAAATTAACCCTTAAAAAAGTCAAAATCGAAGAATAATTCCTCCCTTTGTCACCACCACAGCAGCGTCTGCGCGGTCTCCGCTTTGCTGGTGCCTGAAGAAACAATGGAGGTTACTAGCATAATAATAGCACCTACTCTAGTCTCCTTTGTCCATGCTTTTCTCTGCCTCCCTGTGCGTAATAACTTAACAGAGTCTATTTTCCAAGATGACTGGCATGTAATTATGTGAGAATATGCTCCCTAAATGCGTCTATCAGGAGACCAACGTCCGGAACACTACAGCATTAGTCAAGCATAACATGACCAGCTGCAACCGAATACTGCACAGGAGAAGACAAAAGATAGCACTCAAGAAATACGGAAAGGTTAAATGAGGAATTTGCAATATATTCTCCCTCATTTTCACTCACAAATGATCATTTATTGGTCATTATTATTTAATTTAACTCAAGGGTACATAAAAATAAATGCCGAACTGCGACAAAAAGAAAGTATAATATTTTTTAAGATTGAAAAAAGGTAAGGTATTGAAATGATAGTTAATAATAATAATAATAATAATAATAATAATAATAATAATAATAGTTTTTGACAATTGCACAAAAAAAAAAAAAAGGAATGCATGAACGTGCCTGAGTTACACGGCAAATGACAGACTGCCACCAAGTGGAGAAATATAACAATTTTTTTAAACCTTTCTAAGCAACTACATCAGACTGACACCTTCCATGTCTGAATGAATGATTTATCGCTCATCCCAATAAAGTCTATAGAGGAAAGGGACAGGGTGTAAATGCTGACCGTTGGGCATACATACATTTAGACAGTTTTTAAAAATACATTCATCATAAGTTTGAAACAGAAAAAGGGTTCCCAGTCTCTGAATGCTTTCGTTCAGGTGGCAAATTCCCTAAACTGTCATAGGATCAGTATTCTTACTGTAAGTAAATAAGAAGTGAGAATCTTAGAAAGTTATGTTTATGAAGCAATTGTGTTACGTCCTTTGTTCCCTGTTTTTCATGAAAGCGATCATACTATAATTTTTATCAAATGATTTCTCATAGCCAATTGTAGTTTTGGCTATAATAGCGCAGGCCAAAAGAAACATCTGTCTTTCATCATTATTTTTATCTGTAAAATAATATATGCAGATGTCAGAATGGGCTCTGCATTATATACCAGTCACCACAGTGGGCTATGTTTTATATACAGTACTTGTTATCAGAATGGGGTTCACCAGCTATCACAGTTAACTCAGTTTAGTATAATACCCACCAAAATGTAGTTGGTAGAATGGGGATTGTATACTAGACAGTGAAATGGTCCCAGTATACTGGCACGAGAGCACGATCTGCTCTATACACTGGCCAACAGTATGGATTATACTCTGTATGTGAAACACTAGAATGTGTACACAAAAACAATTCTATCTACTTTGTATGCTGGCCACAAGAATGGAGTCTGCTAGCATGTGGAGCACAAGAACAAGCTCTGCTTTATAGTATCCATTACAATAGGATTCACATTGATAATGATTATCTGCATTATATACTAGTCATATAGTGGAACTGTATTTAACATTAGTCAGTTGTCGAGAAGGAGAGAGAGAGAGAGAGATGGTAAATAGATAGATAGCTAGTTATGAAATAGATATGAAATAGATAGATAGATAGATAGATAGATAGATAGATAGATAGATAGATAGTTAGATAGACAGATAGATAGAAGTGAACAGGGCCGGCAACAGAAATCTCGGGGCCCGGTACACTGATGTCTCTGGGGTCCCCACCTTCTCACCACCACCCCCAGTCCCGCACATCCCTCCCCTACATGTGTGATATGTGAAGCATGATAATCTTAACTGAATGATATGCCATCCTTTAAATAAAGTAAAAATACACTATGGCTTACCACACTGTCTCTCTGTCACTGATGATGCAGGCTGTAGTTCTTGTCTGCCATCCCTTGCAAGGTCTTCTTGATGACAGTGCAGTGGATGCCTCAGGGGTAGGAAGCATGGTGTCTGCAGCAAGCTATCCTCAGCCATTCATCACCTGCCTGAAATTCAGCCTCACATCACTATATTCAGCCCATCAGTCCCACATCACCTTTCTCCATCCCCAGCCCCCATCCTCTTCTGCAACCAGCGCCCCATCACCTTCCTCTGCCCCCAGCCTCCTTCATCTTTCTCTGCCCCCTTCACCTTCCTCTGTCCCCAGGCACCCGGGCAGGGAAGACATGCGGCGACGTGACCTATGACGTCACGCCACCGCATTGCAGACTTAAATGTCATGCCCAGCCCAGGCCACAGCCAAGCCATTTGGAAGAGCCCAGTGCTGCCTGGGACAGGCTACAAGGGAACTGAGGCTGGGCGGCAGCTATGGGTCCCGGCGGCCGTGGCTGAAACAGCGAGTCGGCGGCCCCGTTTTGTGCCTGTCTGGATCTCGGGGCCCCTCTGGACCTTTGGGCCCGGTACAGGTGTCCCCTTCGCCAGCCCTGGAAGTGAAATAGATAGATATGAAATAGATCACAGGTTCCCAAACTTGGTCCTCGGGACCCCAAACAATGCATGGTTTGCAGGTCTCCTCACATAATTACTAGTGAAATAATTAGCTGCACCTGTGGATCTTTTAAAATGCATCAGTGAGTAATGAATATAACTGTGCACCTGCTGGGTGACATGGAATAAGTGAACTGTGTGGGGTCCTGAGGACTGAGTTTGAGAGCCACTGAAATGGATAGATAGATAGGTAGATAGATAGATAGATAGATAGATAGATAGATAGATAGATATGAGACAGATAGATAGATATGAGGCAGATAGATAGATAGATAGATAGATAGATAGATAGATAGTGATGAGACAGGTGGATAGATAGATATGAGATAGATAGTAGATATGAAATAGATAGATATGCGATAGATAGATAGATAGATATGGAATAGATATGAGACAGATAGATAGATAGATAGATAGATAGATAGATAGATAGATAGATAGATAGATATGAGATAGATAGTAGATATGAAATAGATAGATAAATAGATAGATAGATAGATAGATAGATAGATAGATAGATATATGATAGATTTATAGATGGATAGATAGATAAATATGAGATAGATAGATAGATAGATAGATAAATAGATAAATAGATAGATAAAGAGATATGAGACAGATAGCTAGATATGAGAAAGATGGATAGATAGTAGATATGAAATAGATAGATAGATAGATAGTAGATATGAGATAGATAGATAGATAGATAGATAGATAGATGTATAGATAGATACATATATATGAGATAGATAGATAGATAGATAGATATGCGACAGATAGATAGATATGAGACAGAAGGATAGATAGATAGATAGATAGATAGATAGATAGATATGAGATAGATAGATATGAGACATATAGTTAGATATGAGATAGATAGATAGATAGATAGATAGATAGATAGATAGATATGAGACAGATAGATAGATATGAGACAGAAGGATAGATAGATAGATATGAGATAGATAGATAGATAGATATGAGACATATAGTTAGATATGAGATAGATAGATAGATAGATAGATAGATAGATAGATAGATGGATGGATGGATGGATGGATGGATAGATAGATAGATAGATAGATATGAAATAGATATAAGACAGATATATATGAGACAGATGGATAGATATGTGATAGATAGATATGAGATAGATAGTAGATATGAAATAGATAGATAGATAGATGTGCAATAGATAGATATTAGATAGATAGATAGATAGATAGATAGATAGATAGATAGATGGATGGATAGACAGACAGACAGACAGACAGACAGACAGACAGACAGACAGATAGATAGATAGATAGATAGATAGATAGATAGATAGATAGATAGATAGATAGATATGAAATAGATATGAGACAGATAGATATGAGACAGATGGATAGATATGTGATAGATATGAGATAGATAGTAGATATGAAATAGATAGATAGATAGATAGATGTGCGATAGATAGATATTAGATAGATAGATAGATAGATAGATAGATAGATAGATAGATAGATAGATACGAGACAGATAGATAGATGATAGATAGATTTATAGATTTAATAGATAGATAGATAGATAGATATGCGATAGATAGATAAATAATGCACACACTACTCAATGCTCTGCTGAAAACACAATAAAGCATATGACAGCAGATTCCTGATAGCGGCCTCTGTCATACCTTTTGTTGTGTGATGAGAACAAGGTGTTATACAAGCTGTTGGGAGATAATGACGGCTTTTAAACAGTATTATTTAGATAATGTCACCTCATCAAAATGCTCAGATTTCTGCAGAGTAGTAATGAGTGTCTTCAGCTCCCTTCCCTGCCATTTTTACTTCAGCTCCTTTCAAATCACAGATACTTTTAGGCTCAAGATACAGTAGAACACAATTTTCTGCACAAAAAAAAAAACTAATGTAAGGAGATAATTAGCTTTTTATATTTCTTTCATACTACACACTCTGAGATGGGGCACGCTCGGCGCTACCCGATAGCCAACTGGCACGAGAACCCACCGCAGCTCTTTCCCTGAGGTCTGGCCTCTGCCATGCACTACTGCGCATGCGCACCTTTACTGCGTGTCTTTCTCCATGGGCATCCATGATATATGGATGTGCTACTGAGACTCTCCACTCCACATAGCTATAGAAGGTCCTACAGTGTGCCCCAATACCCAGAGCCACCTCCGCTTACCATAGGGAGCATAACTCTACGCACCACCAGGGCATACATGCTAATACTATCTGACGCACTACAGCACCCAGCATACTGTACCTTATACGTTTCAGGCTCTATCTGGCACCATATCTGCAATCTGTACTTGTGATAAACCCTGTGTCTAATGCCACCTGGTTAATAAACCCACCACCTGGCTAAGTTACTTGTTGTTTGGACTAACCACCATTCACACATCCACTGCACATCCAGCCCAGAATCCCAGCACTTTGCTAATTGGTTCTGAGCCTCATCAGGATATCACACCAAAAATAAATGTTATACTGTACCATGGGCGCAAAACCAAATTAGAATACACATAAATAATATAATAAAAAAGAAAAAGGAATATAATGGTACATATTCCAAAAATAATAAAAATAAATTAAAATAAAATAAAATAGTGCTCCTTCAGGCTATTGACTGTGGTACTGCCAACCCCCATCCCACCCATCCTGCCCATGCTTCAGAGACAAGAACATCTTGACACAATCAAGACAATTGGCTAAATAGATGACAAGTAGTTGTCTCAAAAACTTTCATAATCACTCCCGTTCACTCCATAGAAATGAATGTGGAAACACTCATTGTCTGAAAACGGACATTGCCATAGCAGCTCTCAGCCAATCAGAGCTTCCCCTTTCATTTCTATGAGTGACCCAGTCACACTGCATCACGGGTCTGATAGTGCAGATTGCTAAAAATTCCAAAAGGAGGACCAGATACTAGGGACTTTTCGCCTGCCGGACTTTCCACCTACATCGCATGTTTTTGGGAAAAACACTTTCCACGCACGCTTTTCACCCTATTTAATTCCCAATTTTGCTGGGACTAGTTATTTTCATAAAAAAAACCCGTCAAAATGCAATTCTTCACCCCTTATGCAAATATGCTAAACAGCACCTATTGAGGTGCTGTTTCGCGTATTTGCATTAGGGGTGAAGAATAGCATTTTGAAGGTTTTTTTGTGAAAATAACTAGTCCCAGCAAAATTGGGGTAACTGAAAATGGGGGGTTTAAAGTTGCTAAAGTTTTAAAAATCGAGAAAAATCCACCTACCGCAAGCACCTGCAAAGTAAAAAACACCTGGGGCATACTTGGGGACCCCCCTGTAGTCTATTTCGCTAGTTTTTAAGTTTGTCCCCCAACTTTGAACTTTTTCACCCCAAAATGAAAGTATTTTTTGGGGGTGTTCTGAAGTGTTTTTAAACTTTTTTTGATGCAGTTTACCTTTGGCCGACTGTCTTAAGGCTGCACGGGGGTTCCCGCAACGCTGCACCCCAAAACACCATTTCTGCACTTTTTTCCGCCTGCTTTCAGAGCTGAATCTTTTTCGCATATCCGAATGCATTGACTTCCCGCACACGAAAACTCTTTGCATTTGAATACGGCCAAATGTTTCCGACAGGCGAAATGCCGTCATCGTCGAAAACGTGGTATGGTTTTATTATCAATACATCTGGTAGGTGCTTAATCCCCATTGAAGTTTGTACTCTATATACCTTTATGTCATACTTGCCTACCCTCCTGAAATGGTCAGGAGCCTCTCGAAAATTGGGTGTCGCTCCCGACCCCCCGGAAGAGGGGGCAAGTCTCCCGGCCGGTGCAGCCCGCCTGCACCCCCCACTTGCGTCCGCTCCCCCTCCGCCGGCATCACCACTTACCTGGTTAAAGTGGCTGGGTCGGGGAAGCTGATGATGTGATTCACGCTGAATCGCCTCATCGTCGCCCCTCCCCCGGCTACACATTGCCAATAATAGATGCATTGTTGGGGGGCGGGGCTGCGATGACACGATGATGTGGCCACCCCCCCTCTTCCACACCCAAGAATGAGTCAAGCCCACTGTGCCAAGCTGGCTGCCTTCTCCCAGAAGAGGCAGCCATATTGTCGGCTAGTATGCTTTATGTTCGTATTTATTTTATGCATGTCATACTTTATGATATCTATTAAATTCTGGAATTCTTAGTGATCAGTTTTTTTTGTATCTTCTCATTTTATGAGCTGCAAGGGCCATTTTATATGGAGGAAATGAAAACGGCAAGGAAAACGCTCACATGAAGGCCATATAGCAATGTATATTTGAGGACTGTGCCTTTCATGAGAAAAGCTCTGAAGAACAACATTAGTAAGGATTTAGGTGCCTATTCATCATACCTAAAAATTCTCTGGAGGTAATTAGGTTTAGAACTCGCATGGAGATATCATATCTCCTGTGTTAAGTCTCTTCATGAATACTAAACTAACGTTAATTAAGGAAAATGTACTTAAAAATGTTATTTTAGTGTTGATGAATGGGCCCCTTAGTCATTCTAAGGACTTGGGACACAAGTATTTAGGAGAGCCTGTGCAGGACTTTATTGTTGTATTTTTGTATTGCATAGAGTAAGGTGAACTTCTATTTTTGTCTCTCTGGTGGCACTTTCTGACTTGGGGCACATTATTCACAGATCCCAGTTTCTGTTTTACACTATGCAGCAGGCCAGTCTATCAGATTTTTATTTTTTTGCCAAGTGTCGGGATGCTACCTGGAACGAAGAGGATGTGATCCCTGCATTTTGTAAGTAATAAAATAGTGAAAGAGAGATGTGTGGGAGAGTGTTTTTTAAATAAATGTGCGTGTGTCATGTCTTTTGTTTAATTTCATTTTTTACAGGTGGACTTTAGGTGCCAGGGTCCCTTAATGTCTGGGTACGCTGGCACTTGTTGTTCTATAAATACCATCATGCCTGGGCAGGCTTGCTTGGACCTGTAGTCTGCCTATAAAAAACAATATTATTAGCTATTTAATTACTATTATCCACATACCCAAAGGCCAGGGTTCATGTGGAAAAGCCAGGTCCTTCGGGAGGGAGGGGCATTATTTTGGGGTCCCAGCTTTCCAAGGGAATCCAGCCCTGGGCTTATCAATTCGGGTCTGGTTAACATTTTGTCAGTTGGACACCATGCTGTGTGCTTCCCTGCTAATACGTCAACACCCTGGCTGGTCCAGATTAGTGCTGGTTATTTAAAAATGGGGGAACCCCATGCTGCTTTCCCCCCTACTTTCCAATACCAGCCCAAGCTCAGAGTTCCAGGACTGGGTATGGATTTGGGGGGACCCCATGCTTTATATTTTTACAATATAAAAAAGTCTGCACAAATTATACAGATCTGTGCAGTGCTTTCAGCCTGCCCACAAAGAGCTGCTTCAGGAAGGAACAGGAAGTAGGAAGTAGAATTGGAATATGATAGGGAGGAACTTACATGCAATCCAAAACACGCGATATCTGAATACAGGATAATTTGTTTTTGCCTCATTTTGAGACCCGAATTTGGCTGGGTGAACTGTCATGCCTCAGTCCAACTCTATGTACCCTGAAATTCGGTTCTGTTGGATTTCTCTGAATCCAAATCACTCACCTCTAATAAAAACTACATGAAAGATCTATGATGTCCTGCCCTCTATGGATCCACACACCATCCTGTGTTTGCAAAGTTGAATAAGAGAGGGGGCACCATCTCCATTCAACAGGTTAATAAGAAGATGCCCCAATTTAAAACCATACTTGTTAAATTTGCCACAATAGGTAGGCAGAACGACGGTCATTCTGCCTACCAATTGCTTCATCAAAATTAACTTTGGTTTGTAAACAGTGGCGTCACTAGTGGGATGTGAGGGGTGCAGACTAGGGATGAGCGGGTTCGATTCCCTGAGAACCGAACCCACCCGAATTACAGGTATTCGAGGCAGATCTGAGTCGGCTTGGGTTTTCCCGCCTGACTTGGATCTGAAAGCGAGGCAAAATGTCATCATCCTGCTGTCAGATTCTCGCAGGTTTTGGATTCTATAAATGTCCTGCAATTGCCGCCATTTTTCATTCCGGCTGTGGAGAGTGAAGAGGGAGGGAGCTGGGACCTGTGCTGTGCTGTTGTTGCACGCTGATGCTGTGCATAGGGGCTAGCTACTGTTGTCCATATAGGGGCTGGCTGTTGTCCTGTCCATAAGGGCTGGCTGGCTGTTTTCTATAGAGGGGCTGGCTGGCTGTTGTTCTGTCCATAGGGGCTGGATGGCTGTTGTCCTGTCCATAGGGCCTGGCTGTTGTGCTGTCCATAGGGGCTGGCTGGCTGTAGTATGTGTTGTCCAGGGGGTGCTCTGTCCTTCAGTGGTGCTCTTCACCAACCCCCAGTGTGAAAAAATTAAACAGATTAGTGTTAGCCACACTAATCTGTGCAGGGGTTCAGCCCAGTGGTAAAAAAAAATAATTTGTGTGGCGTGTTAGCCGCACCTGTCATGGGTGTAGGTGCACAGGGGTGTTGTGCTGCTGTCTGTCAAGGGGCTGCTGGTCCAAAAATAAAAAATAATTTTGTGTGCATGTTAGCCACACCTGTTATCGGCGTAGGTGAGCAGGGGTGCTGTACTCCTGTCTGTTAAAAATAAATAATTTTTTTTGTGTGTGTGTTGTTAGCCATACATGTCATCGGCGTAGGTGCGCAGGGGTGCTGTGCTGCTGTCTGTGAAGAGTCTGCTGCCTCTTCCAGGGGTGCTCTTCACCCCCAGTGTGAAAAAAAAACTATTATTTTCTGTGTGCATGTTAGGTTGCCACACCACCAGTGTTAAAATAAAAACTATTTTTTGTGTGTGCATGTTAGCCTGCCACACCACCAGTATTAAAATAAAAACTATTTATCAGCAACAGAGGTGCGCAGGGGTGCTGTGCTGCTTGTGTCGTGTGCTCTCCCTCCCAAGTGCCCCCTAAAAAATAATGAATTAATCAATCAATCAATGTGATTTTTTTCTGTGTGTGTGTGCGTTAGCCATGGCATCACAAACGCCTCTGCTGAGATTTGCATAAACATTTTCAAAGGTGAAAATAGAGGACATGGTTTAAAAAATGGAACAAAGCAGCTACAACTGTGTTCTCTGATTATAGTATCCCTACTCCCAGTCCCTACCCATGGCCCCGCTACCTGAATTTCAGTGAGTCAGAGGGGCAACTCCATACAACATTATTCCAGAGTGCAGCTGCTCCTCCTGTAGCCCAGGTCAGAAGATGTGTAGGGGGTGTGGTGATGATATGGTCTAAAATGGACCTCACATCCACTAAAGTGGACAATGAATGCTCAATCTAACTGGGAGTGCAGCTGTAATTTATACATGACACAGGATGTGATGACGATATAGGCTTGGGTGATGGTATAATCTTCTACATACAATATTAATTTGTCCCTGCTGGAATCCACCATTACAAGTCCCTCTGTAATTTATGCACGTAATTGATGGTAAAGGTCTTTCTCGTAGAATTTGTAGTTCATTTTGATGGACATCATCTTTTTCCACATTTTGGGGAAGTAGTCTCAGGCCGATCACTCACAAGGTTCCCGGCTGTGCTGCAAACTCTTTCTGATTTATGTATGCCACGTATGCACCAGCTTTTTAGTTGTTATATTGTTTTAATAAAAAAATATTTTATTGCTAAAAGGATACTCACACAGTCTTTTTTCTTTAGATTACAAGTTACGAGGGTTGTTCAAAAAGTAATGCCTAAATGCTCACAACTCAAATTTTATTATAGACACAGATTTGAAAATTTGCAGTAAAATACTTTGAAGTCTTAGTAACAGAATGACTCTACTCAAAAAATTCACCATCTGTTGACCACGGAGACAGTATTTGAGAGGGCCAAACAGATGAAAGTCAGAAGGGGCCAAATCAGGACTGTATGGTGGATGTGGCATTATTGCCCACCCCATTTTGGCAATGGCCGCAGATGTTGTCATCGTAGTGTGAGGTCTGGCATTGTCGTGGTGTAAGATGACATTTGACAGTCGAATTGTTGACCTTTTTTTGCGGATGGCTTCTTTTAGCTTCTTAAGTGTAATAATGTATCGATCACTGTTGATTGATTGGTTTTGTTCCAAGTAATCGATGAGAATAACACCTCAGCAATCCCAGAAGAGTGTGGCCATGACTTTGTTTACTGATTGCTGTGATTGAAACTTTTTTGGACTAGGTGAACTTGGGTGTTTCCATTGTTTTGATTGGGCCTTTGTTTCTGGGTCATAAAGGAATACCCAGGTCTCATCTTCTGTAATGACAATTGCCAAGAACGTCTCAGGGTTGGCTTCAAAGTTGGTCAAAAGGTCATTGCACACTTCCACCCTCTGGGCCTTATGATCCCTAGTTAATTGCCTTGGAACCCATTTAGCACACACTTTACAATATCCCAAATCATTGATTAGTGTTTCTACAGTGTCATGGCTACATTCAAGTTCATCACTGATATCTCTGATGGTCACACAATGGTCTTCTGAATTATGGCATCGACTTTGTGTTGGTTCTCTGCTGTCACTGCAGTTGATGGTCTGTCACCATGAGGTTTGTCGCACACGGACAATCCTCCCGATTGAAAACGATTCATCCACCTTCTAACATTGCTATAGTCAATTGTCTGCTCACCATACACTTTTTTCAGTCTTCTGTGGATTTCTATAGCACTGCAGCCTTCTTTTTCCAGAAATTCAATGACGGCTCTTTGTTTCATCTTGAATTCCATGGTATTTCTTGGAATACCTAAACAAAACTACATATATAGTTAGCAGACATATTAAAGTACAAACTGACAAAGTTTCAAATAAATGTTGCGTATTATTTCAGAGTTATGAGCATTTAGGTATTACTTTTTGGACAACCCTCGTATATATGCATGACAGTACATGTGCCGTTTTTTCTATGCCACATAGATTTTTTTTACATATGATACAAGTGTTGGTGCATTAAAACATTAAGAGGGGAATTCAATATGAAACGTAAACTTCACTGTCGAAGTTTACGTTTCATAACGGAGCTTTTACCTGCGTTAAAGTATCGGGCGCGTGCCCGCTTATCCCCGTATTCAATATGAAATTAACGAAAACGGGAGCCTGCGAAGTTGGATTTGCGTAAAGTTACGAATTTTTCCTTAAAAAAATTGTAGGACCCCCCTAAAGTTGTAAAAACATGGGGGATCACTATGGGTACCCCCGTTTTAGCCTTTAAATGAAAGTCGGGGATTTAAATAGCGCAGCAGGTGTTTTTTCCCGACATTGAAGAAGTGTTGCAGAAGAGCACTTAGGTTATTTTTTTTCGTTTTTTTAAGTGGTCCCATCAAATTTGGGGTACATGAAAATGGGTACTAGAATATTTTGATGTCCCTAAAGTAAGTTTTTAAAAATTCTGCAATTGTGCACCTGCCGCTATAAATCTATTCTAGAAAACACCTGCCGCATACTTGCAGAATAGTCCTGAACCTATGCATGTTGGGGGAGCAATCACACTGATTGCGTCCCCCACTGGCTATGCATCGGGCTGAGGGACCCACAGTGCCCCCCTCCCTAGCATTTTTTTTCTAAGGGGGTGTGGCCACGCATCCCACTATTAGGCCATGCCCCCTTCACTCGGGCCCAGCGCTCCTGTACGCAATAATGTAGTAATGGAATTGTGTAAGGACATCATCAATACTTTATTTAGTATTCATGTCACACCATTCACTTTGTCCCGTATAAATCATGTTCTGTATGGTAACGATGTGGAACTGGAAGTTGTATTTGACTACACACAGGTGGGTAAATACATAATTTTTGCACAGTTCTCTTTAACATCAATTAGATTAATATGGCACCTCACTCTGCATCAGGCAGCGGGGTTTACACATCCACCCCATACTGTAGCATCCAGTCAGACAGTAGCTTCTATTGTCTACAGTAAAGCTAAAATCATGTAATTTTTGCAAACATTTAAAATCCAATTTCCAAACCATCCGGATATCCTAAGGAGATAGTAATTCATCCTAAGGTGATCAGAACCGCAACTTGGCTCTGTCCAGATTCACAAAATTTGTGTGGATTCAGATTTCTGGAGAACCGAACCGCACATCTGTAGCTGTTTGGCTGCCATGGGTTGGTGCACACCTGCACTTTTGTGGTAAAAATATGAAAATCCATTCTAAAACACTTATGGTCTCATTTAGAGTCAAGCATATCCAGGTAGGGCGGTAACTAGGGTGGTGCGACCAGTGCCGGGGCACAGGGCACCTCAGGGCAGGGAGCGCTGTTTGGACCTGTCAATTTTCCTGTTTATTATCATTCTCACTTGTAGCTCCCTCTTCTTTTATCCCCAGCATCTCCTGGCCTCCCCTATCTCTTCCCTGGCCCTTCCCCATGAGGCCATGGCCCTTTTTCAGGTGCACTATGGGCCTGATTCAGAGCTGAACGCTCTGACCAGAGCACTCGCTCTGAATCAGGGCCCTCCTACCTTTTTTTGGAGCATCCTCATGGACGCTCGCATAGCTGTGGGTGACCACCCACAGCTTATGCGAGCATCCATGATGATGGTCGCGATGGTCAAGACCATCGCGACCATCGAGCTTGCGACGGAGACCCTGCGGTAGGGTCTCGCTGCCGCAAACCCTAGAGTGATTTTGGTTCTATCAGAGCCAAAATCACTCCCACAGACATCACTAGTGATGTCAGTGGGGCCGGCTTGAGACGGTAGGCGTTCCCATGGGAACGCCTCCGTCTGGCAGGCACGCCCCCGGCACGCCCACCAAAGGGGGCGTGCTGTCAATCAACATCGACAGCATGCTCCCTTTGGTGCGAGACCCGGAGCGATGGAGAGCCCGTCGCTCGCCGGGTCTGGCGCATGCGCACGACGGAGCTCCCTCCGTCGTGCGCATGCGCAGTGGGGGAACATCGACCTGCTTGCGAGCGTACTGCCTCTCACGAGCGGGTCTGAATGACCCCCTATGTCCCTATTTATAACTGGGGGGAGGGGGTCGCCAATGCTCTCTCTGGCACAGGACACCAAAGTCTAGTTATAGCTCTGTATCCAGGTAGTATATTTAATTTTAAACATTGATAATAGCATGTTACATTTTGGAAGGGTTAGGGGAAAGAGGGGCGTGTCTTAGTTCTTCTCTAAATTGCAGTATTAACATAATGCTACCTAGTCTTTGTTTTCACTACATGCAAAAACAAAGCACTGTATTCTCTGCATCTAAAAAAATTGCATTTGCACCCCTTGTATTGGATAGTGGTTCATCCCGGTGCAAATTGTTCGCTCTAGCTGGATTTGCTCCTAACACTAAATCAGGCCAATAATGCATAAAGTCACATGAAAAATATGAAACGTGCAATAAGGAGCTTATTCAATTAGGCACAAGGTTTACCACATTGGGAAAAGCTCTCGGTTTCACGCCCGGAGCTATTAAATTATTTAGCCTTTTCCCCGTGGGGTAAAACCTCTGGTAATGTGCGGTCACCCACTGATTCCACATAAAATGCAAAATCTAATGGGCTTCCACACTAGTTAATTACCAGAGGTGCTTTTTACGCTGACTTTTCCTCACAGCTCCTGAGGTTGCAAGAAAAAGTGCACCCTCTGGTAATTAGCGCACGGGGTATTGGCCACAGATTGAATTGTTCACTGCTGCCAATTAGCCGCTGGGTAAACCCTGTGGCTAATTGGATATACCCCTAAGTGTGTATATATATTAGGGGTGAGCGGGTTCGGATTTCTGAAATCCGAACCCCCCCGAGCCCCCCCGATCCGAGTCCGATCTGAGTCAGGCTCGACTTTTCCCGCCTGACTCGGATCTGAAATCGAGGCAAAACGTCATCATCCCGCCTTCCGAGTCTCGCGGGTTTTGGATCCTATATAAGGTACCCGCGTCGGCGCCATTTTCTCACTCGGCTGTGGACAGTGAAGTGGGAGGGTGGGAGTTAGGGCTGTGTAGTGTAGTGTAGTGTAGTGCTGCTGTTGTCCACTACTTCAAAGTCCATAGGGGCTGGCTGTGTTGTGCTGTGCTGCTGTTGTTAATAGGGGCTGTGTCCACTACTTCAAAGTCCATAGGGGCTGGCTGGACTGTGTTGTGCAGTCAGTTCTCCATAGGGGCTGTGTCCACTCCAAAGTCCTGTGCAGTGTCCCAGTCCTAAAGGGGTGCTGTAGTGTTGTCCAGGGGGTGCTCTGTCCATCAGGGGTGCTCCCCCCAAGTGCTAAAAAAATAATATATTTTCTGTGTTTGTGAATTGTGTGCGCAGTAGCCGCACGTGCATCAACAAAGTAGTGCCAAGCGTGCGCCTGTGTCATAAGTAAAGGGCCGGCTGGCTTGACCATTAAAGGGTGCTGTAACCCCCGAAAGTACACTCCAGTCCAAACCAAAAAAAAAATATTTTCTGTGTTTGTGAATTGTGTGCGCAGTAGCCGCACGTGCATCAACAAAGTAGTGCCAAGCGTGCGCCTGTGTCATAAGTAAAGGGCCGGCTGGCTTGACCGTTAAAGGGTGCTGTAACCCCCGAAAGTACACTCCAGTCCAAACCAAAAAAAAATTATTTTCTGTGTTTGTGAATTGTGTGCGCAGTAGCCGCACGTGCATCAACAAAGTAGTGCCAAGCGTGCGCCTGTGTCATAAGTAAAGGGCCGGCTGGCTTGACCGTTAAAGGGTGCTGTAACCCCCAAAGTACACTCCAGTCCAAACCAAAAAAAAAATTATTTTCTGTGTTTGTGAATTGTGTGCGCAGTAGCTGCACGTGCATCAGCAAAGTAGTGCCAAGCGTGCGCCTGTGTCATAAGTAAAGGGCCGGCTGGCTTGACCGTTAAAGGGTGCTGTAACCCCCGAAAGTACACTCCAATCCAAACCAAAAAAAAAATATTTTCTGTGTTTGTGAATTGTGTGCGCAGTAGCCGCACGTGCATCAACAAAGTAGTGCCAAGCGTGCGCCTGTGTCATAAGTAAAGGGCCGGCTGGCTTGACCGTTAAGGGTGCTGTAACCCCCGAAAGTACACTCCAGTCCAAACCAAAAAAAAAATTATTTTCTGTGTTTGTGAATTGTGTGCGCAGTAGCCGCACGTGCATCAACAAAGTAGTGCCAAGCGTGCGCCTGTGTCATAAGTAAAGGGCCGGCTGGCTTGACCGTTAAGGGTGCTGTAACCCCCGAAAGTACACTCCAGTCCAAACCAAAAAAAAAATTATTTTCTGTGTTTGTGAATTGTGTGCGCAGTAGCCGCACGTGCATCAACAAAGTAGTGCCAAGCGTGCGCCTGTGTCATAAGTAAAGGGCCGGCTGGCTTGACCGTTAAGGGTGCTGTAACCCCCGAAAGTACACTCCAGTCCAAACCAAAAAAAAAATTATTTTCTGTGTTTGTGAATTGTGTGCGCAGTAGCCGCACGTGCATCAACAAAGTAGTGGCAAGCGTGCGCCTGTGTCATAAGTAAAGGGCCGGCTGGCTTGACCGTTAAAGGGTGCTGTAACCCCCGAAAGTACACTCCAGTCCAAACCAAAAAAAAAATTATTTTCTGTGTTTAGCCGCACGTATATATCAAATCGATATAACATAAATGGAGGACCAAACTTTCTCCGATAAAAATAAAATAGAGAAAGATCAAGAACCACTTCCTCCTAGTGCTGAAGCTGCTGCCACTAGTCATGACATAGACGATAACATGCCATCAACGTCGTCTGCCAAGGCCGATGCCCAATGTCATAGTAGAGGGCACATACAATCCCAAATGGCAAAGTTCAGGAAAATGACCTTGAAAAAGACATTTAAATCAGCTGAAGAGAAACGTAAACTTGCCAATATGCCATTTACGACACGGAGTGGCAAGGAACGGCTAAGGTCGATCCCTAGTATGTTCATGACTAGTGGTTCAGCTTCACATGACGATGGAAGCCCTCCTCCCACTAAAAAAATCAAAAGAGTTAAGCTGGCAAAAGCACAGCGAAGAACTGTGCTTTCTAAGAAGATATCACAAATCCCCAAGGAGAGTCCAAGTGTGGTGGTGGTTGCGATGCCTGACCTTCCCAGCACTGGACGGGAAGAGGTGGCTCTTTCCACCATTTGCACGCCCCCTGCAAGTGCTGAAAGGAGCACCCACAGTCCACTTGCTGATATGCAAATTGAAGATGTCACTGTTGAAGTACAACAGGATGAGGATACTGGTGTAGCTGGCGCTGAGGAGGAAGTTGGCGAGGAGGATTCTGATGGTGATGTGGTTTGTTTAAATCAGGCTCCGGGGGAGACAGTTGTTGTCCGTGGGATGAAAAAGCCCATCACGGTCATGCCTGGGCAGAAGACCAAACATTCCACCTCTTTGGTCTGGCAATATTTCTATCCAAATCCGGACAACAACTGTCTTGCCATATGTACCATATGTAAAGGTGAAATAAGTAGGGGTAGGGACGTCAACCACCTAGGAACATCCTCCCTTATACGGCACCTGCAGCGCGTTCATAAAAAGTTACTGTCAAGTTCAGAAACTTTGGCTAAGACCGTAAGCAGTCCAGGGACACCTAAATCCCGTTGTCCTGTTGTATCCAAGAGCCTGCAAACCACACCGTCAACTCCCTCCTCGTCAATTTCCTCCTTAGTCAGGATCGGAAGTAGTCCTGCAGGCCATGTCACTGGCATGACTGACTCTCCTATCCGGGATTCCTCTGGAGGATCCTGCATTGCTACGCCTACTGCTGCTGCTGTTGCTGCTGCTGGGAGTCGTTCATCATCCCAGAGAGGAAGTAGGAACACCACTACTTTTACTAAACAATTGACCCTCCAACAGTCCTTAGCGAGGAGGATGAAGTACGACAGCAGTCATCCTGAAGCAAAACGTATAACTGAGGCCTTGACTGCTATGTTGGTGTTAGACGTGCGTCCGGTATCCGCCATTAGTGCAGTGGGATTTAGACAATTGATGGAGGTAGTGTGTCCCCGGTTCCAAATCCCGTCTAGATTCCACTTCACTAGGCAGGCGATACCGAGACTGTACAGAAACGTCAGAAAAAGTGTCCTCAGTGTCCTGAAAAATGCCGTTGTACACAATGTCCACTTAACCACGGACATGTGGACAAGTGGAACAGGGCAGACTAAGGACTATATGACTGTGACAGCCCACTGGGTAGATGTATCACCTTACGCAGCAACAGCAGCAGCGTCACCAGTAGCAGCATCTCAGAAACGCCAGCTCGTTACAAGGCAGGCTACGCTGTGTATCACCGGTTTCAGTAAGAGGCACACCGCCAACAACCTCTTAGAGAAACTGAGGGAAATCATCGCCCAGTGGCTTACCCCACTTAGACTCTCCTGGGGATTTGTGATATCTGACAACGCCACCAATATTGTGCGGGCATTACATCTGGGCAAATTCCAGCACATCCCATGTTTTGCTCACACAATAAACTTGGTGGTGCAGAATTTTCTGAAAAGCGACAGGGGCGTGCAGGAGACGCTTTGGGTGGCCCGAAAAATTTCTGGCCACTTTCGCCATTCAGCGACTGCGTGCCGAAGACTGGAGCGCCAGCAAACACTCTTGAACCTGCCCCGCCATCACCTGAAGCAAGAGGTTGTGACGCGGTGGAACTCAACCCTCTATATGCTTCAGAGGATGGAGGAGCAGCAAAAGGCCATACAAGCCTATACATCCACCTATGACATAGGCAAAGGAGGGGGTATGCACCTGACTCAAGCGCAGTGGAGAATGATTTCCGTGTTGTGCAAGGTTCTCCAGCCCTTCGAACTTGCCACACGTGAAGTCAGTTCAGACACAGCCAGCTTGAGTCAGGTCATTCCCCTCATCAGGCTTTTGCAGAAGCAGCTGGAGAAAGTGAAGGAGGAGCTAAGACAGAGCGATTCTGCTCGGCATGTGGGACTTGTGGATGAAGCCCTTCATTCGCTTTGCCAGGATTCCAGGGTGGTCAATCTGTTGAAGTCAGACCACTACATTTTGGCCACCGTGCTTGATCCTAGGTTTAAAGCCTATGTGGTGTCTCTCTTTCCGGCCGACACAAGCCTGCAGAGGTGCAAAGACCTGCTGGTGAACACACTGTCAGCTGAAGCGGAACGTGACACATCAACGGCTCCTTCTTCATTTTCTCCCGCAACTGGGGCTGCCAGGAAAAAACTTAGGTATCCTAAGCAACCCGCTGGCGGTGATGCAGGGCAGGCAGGACCAGGTTTGGACATCTGGTCTGGACTGAAGGACCTGGCAACAATTTCTGACATGTCTACTGTCACTGCATATGATACTGTCACCATTGACAGAATGGTGGAGGATTACATCGGTGACAGCATCCAAGTAGGCATGTCAGACAGTCCATACCTGTACTGGCAGGAAAAAGAGGCAATTTGGAGGCCCCTGTACAAGCTGGCTCTATTTTACCTGAGTTGCCCCCCCTCCAGTGTGTACTCCGAAAGAGTGTTTAGTGCAGCCGGGAACCTTGTCAGCGAAAGGCGTAGGAGGTTGCTTCCACAGAATGTGGAGAAGATGATGTTCATCAAAATGAATTATCAGCTCTTCCAGGGAGACCAGCCTCCAGAAGGTACAGAGGGACCTGTGGTGGTGGATTCAAGTGGGGACGAGTTAATACTTTGTGAGGATGAGGATGTACACACTGAAGAGGATGAGGAATCGGTGGATGAGGAGGATGAGGATGACATCTTGCCTCCGTAGAGCCAGTTTGTGCAGGGACACATTAATTGCCAGCTTGTTTTGTGGGGGCCCAAACGAACCAATCATTTCAGCCACAGTTGTGTGGCAGACCCTGGCGCTGAAATGATTGATTTGTTAAAGTGTGCATGTCCTGTTTATACAACATAAGGGTGGGTGGGAGGGCCCAAGGACAATTCCATCTTGCACTTCTTTTTTTTCTTTGCATTATGTACAGTTTGGGGCCTAGTTTTTCTAACTGCCATCCTGTCTGCCACTGCAGTGTCACTCCTAGATGGGTCACGTGTTTGTGCCGCCCACTTCGTGTTGCTTAGCATAGTCATCCAGCTACCTCGGTGCAACCTTTTGGACATAAAAACACTATTGTGAGGTGTGAGGTGTTCAGAATAGACTGAAAATGAGTGGAAATTAAGGTTATTGAGGTTAATAATAGCATAGGAGCAGAGAAACCAACAAATTCTGTGATTTTAGCTGTTTTTATGCTTTTTTAAAAAAAAATACAGATCCAAAACACAAAACCCAGAACCCAAAACACGGAAGGGTGGTTTTGGCAAAACCAATCCAGATCCAAAACACGAAGAAAGATCCAGATCCAAAACCAAAACACAAAACACGAAAAGTGGCCGGTGCACACCCCTAATATATATATATATATATATATATATATATATACAGTATATATATAATGTTCTTCTTTTCCTTCTGAATTCTGTGATAAAATACATAAATGTAAATATGTCTTAAATATTATACAACTGAATGAATTTAGGGCCTGGTTCAGACCCTCTCACTAAGATGCAACCTCTCGCTGCTGCCGATGGTATGCAGTGTGTATGCATTGTGCGTATACATCACAGTGCGCATGTGCATACCTTAGCGAAAGTTCACAATGCATTCGCTCGCTGCGCATAGACAGCCCAGCAGAGTGAGTGACAGGGGAAGCAGTTTGTAGGTGGTAACAGGGGCTGGCCATTAAAAACGGGGGAGTGGAGGTGCAAACGCAGGCATGCCTGAGCATCTCAACGGTGTTTTAGAGGTGTGTATAATTATAAGACAGCATCATAGTACACGTCACCTGGCTTGTTTTTACACTAAAGTGCTCGCAGTGCTTGTGGCAGGGTATGGTCAACCTCAAGAGCTGCGATAGCATCCGATGTTACCCGATGTACCGATGGTTGCATACACTTCCTGAACATGACGTGCACACGTGAGCGTCTTAAAACAGGCTGGTGGGTGTCAGCAGACACTATGTGATCGCTGTGAAGAAATCCTGGGCGTGCTAATGCATTGCTGTGTGATAGCACTGCCTGCGCAATTTGCATTTCACATTGTGCAAGCAATCGCCTCTAGCGACCAACTCTGAATCAGGCCCTTCGTTCCAAATTTTTCTGTACTACAGTGGTCTTATTATATTCTTGCCAAGAATCTTCTGTTTTTGATTCATAAAAAAATAAATAAGGTTTATAAACAACATATACATAGAGCTCCAAACCCAAAATGAGTTCTGGTCCTGTAAGCCAACTTTCATAATAGTCAGACAGCCAATCAGTAGTGGGTTTTTTGTTTGTTTTTTTGACAAAGCATACCTTAATTACCTTAATACATTTAGTGCTTGGTATTTCCTACAGTATACCCCATTTGAATAAATTCCCCCATTGATCTGCACCTATATAAACACATAATCAAACAAGCACATCTGCACACTAATTTATACACCGAATATTCTTAATTCTGCAGCTGTTTAAATAACCATTATTTGTAATGTAAAAGTTGTTCATAAATTGTAAAATGGATAATGAAAAATATAATGGATTATCTTACATATTTTGAATCATCTACTATCAGCAGATGGCACTATTGTATCCTTCAAGATGAATTTTAAAAAAAGGTTTCTTTTTAGATTGTGAAATGTTTATTTTGTAAAGTAAGTTAAGTTGAACTTTTTATACACACGTTACACATTGAGGGCTTGATTCAAAGTTGGGTACAAATCAATAAATCACCCAGTGGTTTTATTATTCCATAAAACTATTCAACTAACTAGAACAAAAAAACACTGGGAACTGTGATGTCATTAAAGAGGTCACAGCCAAATGTATTGATTGAATTAGAATTTGGCAATTATGAAACATAGCGAAGAAAATCAGGACTAGCCTCAGCAACAGCTTATTAATGATATGTAAACAAATGGGGTGACAATACTATCCCAACACAAACAAGATTGAGTGGAACTACTCCTCCTTAATTGTCATAGCCAGGGTCGGACTGGCCCACGGGGTACTGGGGAAACCCTGGTGAGCCCCACTGTCTGAGGTCCCACTCCTCTAGGGATCAGGTTCCAGATTGTGCACTTGAATTATTCATTATATGTATGTTACATTATACTGCACAAGACTATGATGCATTTTCTACAATGTATTGCTGTAATTAATCTGGTACATTATCATGCATGCACCAGAAATATTTACTATATACATATTTTTAAAGGGACCCAGCCAATGCTTTCTGTAATGGTTAGCTAACCACACCCCCTCTAGAGATTGGCCGCACCCCTGAGTATAGGCCCCTATCACTGCATATCCTTCAGTGAGCCCTTCATGCCCCAGTCTGAAACTGGGCATAGCTCTGGACCCTCCCTGAGATGGAGGCCAGCTCCTCCTTTGAGTAGAGATAATCTAGCCATTCTCAAAGGGGGAATACCACCCAACCACTCTTTTATTACTAGAGGCAACCGAGGAGCACTGCTTTCCGCCAAAGCCTGGTTCAAAGAAACAAACCCTGTGACCTCATAAGATCCTTGTAAAGGAAAAAACAAAGATCCTAAAAAAAATACTGTAACCCACTCCATCAGGCCTAGAAAAAAGCCTCCTCCTCATACTTCAAGTGAGGATGCTTAATTATTTATATAACCTATTGTGGTGGTGGTTACAATAGGTGTCAGGTGCAATGTAAAAGTGAGTTATCAGCGGTATTTAGGTGTCTCACTTAGGAGCATCTGCACAATACTGTGATACTCTACACAGTAAAGATGGCACCAGCTAGATATAAGCAGAAACCCAGCAGTGACATCATCAGGTTGGAGGACGCTGCAACGTCAGACTCCAGGTCCTAGTACCCAGATTGAATAGTAGAGGAGACAGTGCTGGAGCACACTGCTCTCTAACAATAATGATTTTCCACTCCAAAACCAAAGCACAAATCAAGATATGACAACATTTACTTTTCTCTGTACCTTGTCTAAGGCTGCACCCCTTAAGAACCCCTCCAGAACCTCCGAGGTACTATTTCTGACCAAACTATACCCAGTTGTGGCCAATGGCTGAAGAACACAATGTCTGCATTAATGATGTTTAATAGCTCAACACAAGTAATTAATTCTAAGTGCACCACCTCCACCCAATCCAGGGTCCCAAACGTCACCTTAGCCTTAAACAGATGGCCAAGTAAACCACTCCACCTCATACCCCCAATTCCAAACCATCTCTACTCCAGAGCACCCAAAACTTGAAAAGTTATACCAGCTAACTGATACCTACTGGCCAAGTAGATGTAAGAGTGCCCCACGAATATACCTGACCAGCTTTCCCGAGTAAAACTGTAAGGAAAGGTCCCTCAGTGATTAATGTATGATTAATTTTTTAACAAAACACCTACCATGCAATTAAAGCCTAGTCAGGATGAGGAAATAGTTTTTGGGTTACCCATATGAAGGTGAAAACCACAAAAATCTCTTTAAGGGCAAAAATTGGAAATAACTTAATTCCCCTAAAGAAGTAGGCAGCATAAGGTCTTGGGTTTCCCAAAAACCTGCAGGGAGCACACATAAACCAGGTAATATATGTTAGGAGACAGTGACCTTGTGAGCTACTGTTCAAATGCCGATGTGTACATTCATCTTCAGCTCTGCCCTCCATGCTGGAAGGACATGCTCTTGAGAGTCTTAAGTATGCTTCAAATAGAGACAGGCAGTAACCCCATATACAGTAGTTCTACTGTACCAGGACCACTATACCACTATATACAGTATATAAAGAACCAGTGTGCATACTCCATGTCACCACTGTATTTAAAGACCCAACTGTGTGCTCCAACCTGTCGCACACTACCTGCGCTCCCCTATACATTCCTGGCTGGATCTGGTGTATATATATATATATATATATATATATACAAATCACAAATACAGCAGTCCGGCACTCCCACAGCAACAAAGCAAAGCTTGAGACGGTGCCTTCACAGGGAGAATCCACAACGCAATGAAGTGCGGCACTCGTCCTATACAAAACCAACTCCACACAAATGTAATGTGTTATCGACGTTTCAGTGCCTCTTTAATTGCACTATCTTCAGGATATATATATATATTTAATATACAGCACAATGGGCCTGATTCAGCAAGGAACGCACGAATGCATTCGCACGCACCCGACCGCTGCGAGAATATGTTAATCAATGCATACTCACGGAGACCGCAGCACAAGATGTAGATGCCCAGCCCCATACTAATCCGTCCATCTCCCCTTACTCATAGCCTGATCAGCACGCAAGATAACGTAAAGATCAGTAACATCGAGAACCATCAGACCCATTAGAATAATAGTGGTTGACCTGACCTGCCACAGGAATTTGGCCGCTTCCTGTGTACAGCTTACGGTATGGCTGCGTTTTCCGCCGCACTGCCTTAATTATGCATGCCCCTATAATGGCGTTATAACACCTGCATTCGCCTGACCACCCACAAACGACACTACCTGTCAGTCAATTTCGGAAGGGTCTGTGTACACACTGCATGTAGTCTGCGTACCATAACCCTAACGCACTGGCTAGTTCGCGCACGCGCAGTGCAATGCATGCACAGAGCAAAAACATCGGCCAAGGGTGTGCGTTCTCTCCTTTGCGTTCCTTGCTGAATCATGCCCATAGATGCTAATCACAATCGGTCGATGATTATGCTCTGCGCATGTGTATGTATCGCAGTGCACGTGCGCGAAGTAGCTGAGGCTATGCACACCCAGAGCACAGTGATTGACAAGAAGTGCCGTTTGTGGGTGGTGTCGGGGGTGGGGGTGGTCGGGCGAATGCAGGCGTGCCAGTGCATTTCAATGCCGTTGCAGGGGTGTGCATAAATTATCCACTGTGTGGCTATAGGCAGCCAAGGCACTGACAGCGTGCATGGCTGGTAGCAATTTCTGAGTAAGGTCAGGGCTTGTGCAAATGTGCATATGGGTCTGATGTTACTCGATGCTACTGGTGGTTTTGCTATGTTTCCCTAGTATACGGATGTGAGTAAGGAGAAGTGGGCGTCCTTATGTCAGGATTCGATCGCAATGTGAATGCAAACATTTATATAGCACCGCTGATATTAGCAACTGTGGTGCGTGCTTATAAGCAGAATAGCGATCCATAGTTAATCAGGCCCAGTGTACCCTTATATACAGCACATTGTACCATACAGTACCTGTTGCATAAATCCTGTGACATCCTGTAAATCTCCTCTGCCTGGTTAATAAACCTAAAGCCTGGTTGTTATCTACTGTGTGTAATAACCTCCATCACACAATGCTGCAAACTATATAAACTATTGGATTTATTTATCTTCAATAAAATAAACCTTATAAGCCCCAAACTTCCAATGACCTAACCTTTTAATGGCATAGATGGAAGACCCAGCAGCCATAACGCAAGTAGCAGCTCCAATTCTAATAGTATGCATGCCTAATGGTAAAGTGCTCAAACATTTCCAGAAAACACTATAGAGAACTCAATTTAGCCAATGGAACTTCCCATCCCATGGGCACAACTGGTAGCTAAGGGAACAGTGGCAAATTTGCTTATCCGTTTGCATCAGAATTGACACCCAACACACTCTTCCCAATTAGTTTATCTTAAACTTAACTACAACGTTACCTAAAAGTAAACCTGCAACAACTGAACTTATATTAGCCACCACCAATTCCTCGATCCGAAAAGCTCCAAAGGATGTAGGCAAGAACAATAAATGAAAAAGTGTCACCTCATAAACATCGCAATCTGAGCAAGCACATTGACCAAGGCCTTTAAGAGGCGAAGATCATAGGGCTTATGAGAAATTCCTGCAGATCCTTGCTCCCTAGCCCAACATTTCAAGACCTGTGAAAGTCAAAATGACTTTGTGGGATTGTCTAGGCCCTCCATTTTGGGAAATTAAGAAATGCCAGCCAACACTACGGACATAGCTGCTTTGGAGTGGCCATGCTTAAGCCATTGGCTAACAATTGCTAAAAGGGAATCATGTGCGGTCTTACCTCTCTTGCCCTCAGTCACGGGGAAAGACTGACAAATACATCTTCTGCATACCTTAAGCCAAAGCCTTTATAGCTGGTCCCTTAACAGGGGCATATCTATAATGGGAGCAGGGTGTACGGGGAACACGGGCCCCTGAGTCCAGGGGCGCCCCACACCGCACACCCTGCACCCATAATATTACTTACCTCTCTGGATCCCATGTCGGTGCTGGCATCCAGCGCTGTAAAATGACTGGAAAATGGCAGCGGTGGCCATTTTCCCATCATTTGCGCATGCGCAGTACAGGGAAAATGGCCATCGTGGCCATTTTCCCGGTGATCTGTGCATACACTATAGACTCTGGGCACACTCTAGTGCCCAGAGCCTATAACTCCAGGGCTGTCCGCGCACATCTCAGTGCGCTGCCGGGCGGAAGGAGGGGGCCCGTGTCAGAGGGGGCACACGGGCCCCCTCCTCTCTAGAAACGCCCCTTGTCCAATAACGATAGCAAAGTGAACCACAAACACTAGCTGATGGAGAAAGCACTCTAAACCAATCACATCTCATAACAATCTCGTTTTGAACACCTGGAACATGTTGAGTCTCAAACTTAATGTTATCCTGAAGGCATCGCAGCAACAGATGCCTCAACAAACCAAGAGCTGAAGCTGATTCCATTTTATTGATAGCCTAAACAACGTCCAAGTTGTTACACCAGAAAACTAAGTATACACCTGTCTCAAAGCTTATCTGCCCATAATTCAACTGCCATCAATATTGGAAAGAGTTCAAAAAGTAGCATTTTAGTGGTCAAAGAGCCTGATTCAGAGATGTTTAGAGTTCTGCGCATGTACACAATATGCAGAACGGGTCCTGCAATCTTGCTCACAGACCCCCCAAGCTGCAGCATGATTGACATGCTGCAGTGTCTGAGGGGCAGAGCAGGGGCATGGCTGTGTTTGTGCAGTGGACAGAGATTTCCTGGCCTCACAAGTGACCAGGACCCAGTCAGGCTACAGTAAGCTTCATCTGGCCAAAGGAGCAACCATTGCGACTTGCAATGGTGATCCCAGACTGCGACCTCGGTTGCAGAGCTGGGATCGCAGATGCAGCAAGGAGGTGCCTGTTTCCAAAAATTGCAACCAGCCTCTCAGATCTTCTCTTAGCTCAGCTGAAATGCGAATCAGGTAGTGAGCCTTTTTTATTCCAGTAGCTGCTCTCTCCTAGCAGTGGCAAAAAAACTTTACCAATGAGATAATTTGGCAAGTGAAATTTAAAAGAGGTAAAAGAGAATGTATTTGTTTTAGCCAAACTTTTTTTGGGTCCAGAAATTCCAGTATCATGTTTCGTAACCTACCCATTGTATCGCTAGGTAAACTACACAAACCCAATGAGGTATCAATCTCCATACCAAGAGAGGTAAGCCAAGATGTACTGTAGGCACTTCAGTTTTGTTACTGGAACCCCCAAAAACATGAAGTACAGTAGTGCCTGAACTGAAAAGAATAGCTCGCGACATCTGGAACTACCCTCTGGCAGTACCAACAAAAAAAAATATCTAAAATATTGAGCCTGACCAGTGCCCATTTGGATGCACCATTCAAAATATGCAAAGGAGTTTGAACAACCCATTGGAAGACATTTGTCTACTTAAGTTAATAATGCACCACTGCCAAAACCCTGAACAATTCCTAGGGCCTGCTTAAATGATTGGTAAACGAATCTACCCTCTGGGTACGACAGATGTTGAATTAAGCTGTACTTCCCTAGTTTCTTCTTAGGTACAACACCCAATGGTGGAACACACAAACCATCCAGGGGTGGGGAATAAAAAAAGGTCCACACACACCTCAATTTTAGCATATACCACTTCAGGAAAATCCTTAGTTTATTTGAGATTTCTTTTAGCAATAACTGAAACTGACAGACAAAAAGTCAACTGAAAACCAAACCTGAAACCTTGCAACAAAATGTCCACCTTCACACTGAGGGGATAGCAACTAAGATAACATTCCATAGACAAAAAACTTTACGGTTTCACATGTCCCATTGAGGCTTCTTAGACATGATCAGTAGTTTTGTGAAATTTCAGATTTTCTACCACTCAAACTCAAAAAAGCAATGAAATTCCGTTCATTAAGACTGATGCCTTAATGGACGTGTTCCTTGTGCAATACAGATATGGCATGCCATCACACCCTGTGATTAACTGCAGATTCAGCACTCTCACAGAGTGAGATTGCTGTCACTCACAAAATGGTCCCACTATGTGCGACAAAAAATGGGTGTGGAGAAATATGGTGACCATGATGGGGGAGGTGCAGAGTGGACCACCTATCAGCTGCCAAAGCAGCAAAAAATGACTGCATAGCTGCTTTGAGATCCTAGGTCAGGAGTTCCAGCATCATTTGCAGCTACTACAGGAACAGGCTGTAAACTCTGCCCCAATAAACCATCTTCCTGTCCACCGTAACCCACACTGGTGGTGTCACAGCAGACTGGAGTCTGGAGCTCACTTACTGGGTCCAGCAATGCTGATCTCCCCTGGGCTGCCATGTCCCCACTGTGGCCTGGGGCTCTGGTCATGGTGACATGCTGTAGGTGGCCCTACCATTCTGTCCCCTCTGTGGCGTAACAGGCTCCTTAGAAGCGTGCACGCTGACTTGCTTTATATTTACAGAGAAATTGAACGCTAAATGTGATGTCTCGTTTGCTGCCAAATTCAAATCTCTTTGCTATAAAAGGGAGACTCTGAGCACAAACCAGTGCAAGAATTAGGTCTCCTTCCTAAGCTCCAGCGCTCCTGCTCCTAGCTATTTGCTCATTTTATTTAACCAGTTCCTGACCTCAGCTTATATATTCTAAAATGTAATTAGTAGTTGGCTATTTTTAATACTACATAAAATTGCATTAAATTTGCCACATAGCATTTTGCATCCATCATGTGTGTTGCACTTATCTTGGCAGGCGAAAGCTGAATAGGCTTGAGAATAAATAAGAATCCTGGGTTTTTTGTTGATTGGCTGGCTCGACAGCCTTGTTGCTAGACAGATTAGTTTAGGTTTTGGTCAGCTGATATGTTGTTTGACCAATGGGTTGTTTGGGGGTGTGTTTATAAGAAACTATATAAAAGTTTTCATTCTGGAGGAATGGATGAGTATCCTGCTGTTTGCAGCTTAATTTCTTTCTCTTTCACCATCTCTCTCCTGCTTTTCCCTGTGTTCCCTTCACCCTCTCCCTCTGGCTAATTTCTTGTCCCCTTTCTTTTCACCTTTGTTTTTCCTCCTTCTCCTTTAGCATGCCTGTCCCCGCAGGTCCCCCCCTCTTCTCCCCACAGGCTGGCTTCACCCGCCCTTTCAGAGCCACAGCAGCTCATGAGTGAGGGCGTATGACCCTGCTGGCACCCCAAGTGGCACTGTCACCTGCACAGGACTCGGCTCTGACGCCAAGCCCTGCTAGTCTGACTGTCTCCGCTGCACCAGCGGGAGCAGCTGTGACCGCGACTCCTGCTGGACACTCTGCCGGTCACCTCTGCATGTCCTCGGCAGGGGGCCTGGACCCTGCCCCCTGTGGTAATTGTGTCTGCCGGATCTCCCTGCTTGCAGGGAGCTTATACTGTTCCAACCCTCATCGCACCGGGCCCTGTCCATGCGGCTGGTCCAATGACCTTCTTCAGGATGATGACCTTCTTGGATCCCGCTCCTATAGGGGGATCCAGTCATTTTAGGATTTTATTATTGCCCCCCTTATGCTGGTGCCAGTTCCTTGATTGCCATTCTCCATGTCCCCTGGCACTTTTTGTAGTTCGCCCAGTTTGCCTCTTTTACGTACCCTTCTTGGGGTCAGGCTTCCTGGAGCACTGGTGTTGCCCCCACCCTCCCCATCCTTGCCTCTGTCTCTGTATCCCACCATTCCCCTGCTTTTGCCCCTTTTCCCAATCTGTGCTGTCTTCTTATGGTTCCCCTCTTTTTTGCCTCTCCACACTGTGCCAGCCTTGGCCCCTGGCAGATATGTGCCTCCAGCTTTTCCATAGCGCCCGCTCCAATGTTGGTCACCCCCCCTACGCCTTCCTTGGGTTCTTTCCCCTCCCCCCCACCCAGCACTCCTGGTTCTGTCTCAGCTGCTTACCTTTCTCCTTTAGTAACAGGTTTGCCGGACTCAGCTGTGGTTCCTCAAGGTGATGCAGTTCCTGTGTGGCATTGAGATGGCCCCTGGATAGCTATCTGGTGGCTCCTCTGCGTGAAGTCACAGACAACGTGGTTCCCGGGCCATCTGGTGGTGCTGAGTATGGATTGCTTGATTTACCTTCCTCTGACTCTAGTTCCAGCTCTCACTCGTCCAGTTCCCCCAAGCATCCGTGCAAGCTTACTAAGATGATTGCGTGAAGGTTGTAGAAAAGTCAGGTGCTAAGGGTCAGGGGGGACGACTGCTTCATGGCCTGAGGCGGGGGCAGAATCTGAACATTGTGTCAATACAGTGGTCCTAAGAACATGCATGAGAAGACTTGCAAGGTAAATATGTGGATTTTTCTCGCTTACCAATGAAATGCAAAAGGGGTTTGGTGCAAGCTACAGTAGGTAAACCATTTGGTTTAGGGGAGGAAGCATATTGTAGCTATAATTTATAGCTTCAGGCATGCTTGTCTTCAAGGCTGGCTAATATTTAGACACGTACTGAGGAACATGCGAACGTGATTAAATACATATATTTGGTTCATGATATGTTCACCCGGTCCAATGGGCTTGCATGGATGGAGTATGATTCGCAGTTTAGGCTCCGACAGGATGGTAAACTGATTATGCCCCTAGGAGTGCATGATGTAAAAGTGTGGCTTGTGTTTTCACGTGGCTCTGGGTGTGGAAATAGTCTACTGGGGAGACAGTGTTAATGGCGCTTGTTAGGCTAAGTCACCCATTTGTCTAAGCTGAGCTGTCCAGGTGGCTGGAATGTTACCCTGAAAGTTTGGATGCTGCCTTTCTCTAGCAAGGCTTTCTGGTTGGTTTTGGTTCACCTATTGCCGGGCCACTTAGTGTTAGGACGCCCAGCAATTTACGTTCTGCCGGTGGGTTCCCTGGGGGTGTTGTGGGCTGCTGTGGACACTGAGATTTGTTGGGTAGGTTGTAGGGCCCATTCCCTTGCTCCCTCAGCAGGATCTGTGTATTTCTTCTTTGGAGATGGTTCCCTATGAAGGCCGCGGGCTGGTATTGCCTTATTCAGCATTTATCTTTGCCTGTCGGTAGTTCTGTTAAGAATGTCTTACCAGGGCCGGCCTGCAGGGTGGTTTATCAGTTCGTTTGTTGAGGCCTTGTGGCTGATTCGTAGTTTTTGGTTCAGGGCACTTTGTTGGCTAGGCTAGATATTGTATCGGTATTCAGGTTGTTGCCTTTACCTCTGGTTGCCATGCACTATATGGGTTCGTTTGGGACGTGGTTTACCCATGGGCTGTGCAATCTTCTGCACCTATTTTGAGAAAGTTAGTTTCTTTTACATTGGTGCATTTCCGCTGGCATTGGCCAGGCCCATGTGGCACATTATTTATATGACTTATCTTTATAGGGCCGGGGGGGAGCGATATCTGTGCTGACCTCCTCTTTTCCGCACAAGCATTTTTTTTAGATTTAGGGCGTTCCTGTAGTGCATAATAAGATGGAGAGTTTCTATTTTTAGTTGTCTTATCTGGGCAGGGATATAGACGCGGATGCTGGTGGATGTCATTTGCTCCCTGCGTCAACCCGAAAAACGTTGTTTACCTACCAGTTTTCGAATGGCTAGCATTCGATAAGTCAGTTGTGAAGGGATTTTTTCATTTTTCCTCTCGGGAACCTTGATCTGGCCCAATTTGCGTTCACGGGAGGTTTTTTAGTTTTTCTTTTTCACTCGGGTTACCTGTTTCCCCCTTTGTGCATACCTGCTAATTAGTTGCTATGTGTTTTCAATTTTGTATGCTTATTGTGGCTTGGTTTTGGTGCGGTGGCTCCCGGTCAAGGTTTTTTCTTTCCTTAAAGTGAAGGAAACAGAAGACGAGTAGGTTTGGCTGTTGGGTCATTTCTTCATGTTTTGGGGCTGAGAGGCATGGTTTGGCATGGATTGCCAGTTTGTTGCATGTTGGACGGCATGTTCGGTTGATAAGCATGCGTGGCCTCCAGTGTGCATCTGTTCAGGATTTATTGGTTGATTCGGCAGTTCGATGGGGTGCGCCTGGCTGATTAGTGTTGCATATTGGCTATACATTGTATGTGAAGTGTGTGGAGCTGATTGTTCGAATGCGTGAGATTCTGGATGACGTCAGCTTGCTGTGTCCGACTGTGCACATTGTCTGATCAGAGATGATTCCCCGTTTGGAGTGGCGGCGTTGTCCGTAATCATAAGGCCTTGTTTAGGGCAAGGAAAAAGGTCAGCGTAGCTTTAACTAAGCACGTTGTGTCATTTGGAGGCTTGGTGGTTAGGCATAGATTTTAGGCTCGGACCTTGCTATATTTTTCGTCCTGATGGAGTACACCTTAACGCTTTGGGTTTAGGGTTGTTTGTTATGGATTTGTTGCTTTTCTTAGGCTAGGTTCTTGCTTTTGTGGGTGGCGGGCCAATTTTCCCTAGGAAGCTGGCTGTGGTGATAGAACGCTGCATCTCAGTGGCTTTATGTGGAGCAAGAAAACATTGTTATGGCGCTGGCCCCCGATGTACATGGCGAGTTTGTCCTCTCTGTGAGGGGACGCGGGCGCTTCTTGTATGGAAGCGGTTGGGCTGTACCCAGGAGGGAGGCAAGTCCTTTGCAACTTAAGTGCGTATATAGGGGGGACATTTCAGTTTGTCCCCTGAGTTGTTCACATCTAGAAGGCTGGAACTGAGATAAATAATTTTTTAGCCAAGCTGTATTGTGTCCGTGTCTTTATTTATTAGTCTAAGTCTAGTGTTAACTTAAGATAAGGTTAGTTTTGGAAGGTTAATTAGCAATAAACCAATGGAAGTCTTATGCATGTGTGACTTCTTGTACTTGGACAGATGTGTCAGTTGTACTCATGTATAAATGCCTGGTGCAAGTTAGCAAGTTGGTGATGACTGATTAATTTTTGCCCCAGATGCATCAATTTGTAACAAATAAAGTTGCACCTATCTTCCAAGTAAAAAAGATGGTTAAAAAAGTGTTTTTCAATCTGCTCAAAAATTGCAAGTTTATGTTTAATTCTTAATTTTCCCCTAATTTTTTTACAAAAAATTAAATAATGAGAAAATGGTGCTTCATTAGTTGAACAATGTAATTAATATTTTGAATTAGATTAATTGTTACACCCACATAGGTCATTTGAGGTGCAGTCCAATGATACCATCTTCCCATTCCTCTTTTGCTTCGCTATTCTGTAGATGTAATTCAGCACCAAGGATGTATCTATAATGGGTGCAGGGTGTGCGGTGCACACGGTCCCCTAGGTCCAGGGGGATGGGCACACTGCACACCCTGCACACATACTTTTTAATTCTTACCTCTCCGAAGTCCCACGTCTGCTGGCGAGTCACTACACAAAGCGCCTGGAAAATGGCCGCAACATGCGCAGTAGGTGAATGGCTGCCATGCCTTTTTCCCGGTGACCTGTGCATGTGCAGTAGACTCCAGGTACAGACGAGTGCCAGGTGTCTACTCAGGCTGTCCGTGCACGGTGGCCGCCGGAGGGAGAGGAGAGAGAGGAGGAGGCCCCGGATGGGGAATGAACACGGGCCCCCTCCTCTCTTAATACGCCCTGTTCCGCACTGTATATATAACGCTACATTTCACAGAATGTATAGTCTATGAGTAGAGCTGGGAAACCGACGATCAGTATATTCCACTGTATGATGTGGTTCAGGTAGGATATGGAAAACTTGAAGTTAAATTTAAAAGACACAATGAGAGTCTATTTCAGCAAAATATGGAATTAGGAGATTATTTTGTGGTTTTGAAAATGATTTGCATCTCTAACTTTGGAAAACGTCATTAAATTAAAGTCAGTACTACAGAATAAAGGGACTGGTCAGATATGTATGCAAACCCCGATGGTTTCGTTTATGCATGTATCTGATAGTGGGGTGTGTTCTGTGCATGTGCAGAACAGGTCCTGCGATCATGGTCGCAGTGTCCACCGATTGACAGGCTGCGGCTGTTTGGGGGAGGGGGCTGTGCCGGGCTGTGTTCCTGAAATTGGGGGCCTGATGCCCCCATTTCCTGGAAGTGCCTAGGCTAGGGTCTGGGTCGCAGGATGCAGATTTCCTGGCCTTGCAAGTAGCCAGGAGCCAGCCAGGCTGTGTAAGCTTCAGCCTACTCAGCCTGGCCAAAGCAGCAACTTTCGCGACCAATGATGGTTATTCAATGCAGTGTTTACAAATGCTGCACTCGGGTCGCAGATGCATGCAGGATGTGTCTATTCCCTACAGACACCTCCTGCTGTATTTGCATATTAGTCAGACGGTATGGCACAGCAGCTTCCTTGCGGCTTTGAAGCAGGCCCAATATTCATTGCCACAAGGCAGTAGCCTACTACCCAGAATAAGGGGACATAATCTCTTGGAGGCATCTAAATAACTTGGGTCTAGAGCCCAGATCCACCAGGGGATGCTGTTCAATTAACTGGGATTAATGCCAAGATTTATTAATGTGTGGAACCGGGCCTAGTGCCCACCTATCTGCTGTATTTATTAAATAACCTGGGCCTAATGCCCAAGCTATTAATGGTCATTCTCCGGTGCATGGGTCCAATGCCTGCCTACCAGTCTGAGACCTGACTGTGCCCACGGGCATAGTGCCCAACAATCCTGGTGGTCTAGGGTGGGGTTAGAGGTAGGTGGTAGTGGCCCAAAGCTGTCTACAGGTATCAGAGGAAAAGTATGCAATGGGAAGTCTCGTACAGCTCTTTTGCTTGCCACCACTGCAGACCTGTCTAGTCCTCAGCTTCTGCCTTGACTCTCGCCATATGCTACCGGCCTCAATGGCCATCTTCTGGCTTGATCACGCCTGTGGCCACTGAAACTTTGCTCTCGAGGTCCTTCCTTGTCACTTGCTACTGCTGATCAGAGCACTCCCACTCTGCAGCATTTAATATAAGACGCTATAATGGTGGCTCACTGATGACAGAACCATGTGAGTACCCATCTCTGTCCTCACCACCAGGCACCTACTCACAGGCAAAACCAACATGATTTAGCTTTTTAAATGATTGCCACTTTTGAAACATTGACAAGACTTGCCAGGATCTCACCGATGGTTGTAAATGCCAGGCTTTTACACTAACCCCATAGGGTCCTCACAAATTAAATGGCCACCCTGTATTACATCCTGCCAAAGTAAGAAAAAACACATTGCCATACAACATGGCTTTATGAAAGCTTTCCGTTTGCTCATATTAAAAAAATAAAAAATACTGAACATAACTGAAGAAATATCAAACAAATACTCATGTATTGCAAGGAGAAACACAGGGACTGATTTAGAGACGGACGGATTTGCAGTGCCACACACAAGTGGCTGTGCAAATCCGTCCCTCTCAGATGCAAATGCAGAAGGAGGTGTTGTATTTGCTATCCTAGCACTGGGACCAATTGAAGCGATGGTTGCTGAAGCTTCCCGCAGCCTGACCAAGTGCTGGTCACTTTAGAGGCCAGGAATCTGTGTCCACTGACGCAGACCCTGGCCTCATCCCTTCCGGAAAGCAGGTACAACACATCACCATTTCTGGGAACGTTGACCAGCCACGCACCCACTCTTCCACCCAATGATTAATATGCTGTAGCTTGGGGGGTCTACGAGCATAATTGTAGGACCCATTCTGCACATGCGCAGAACGGATCCTCCGCAGGTGCAGACCCAGAAACATTGTAGATGTATGTTCATCATTCTATGAAGGACACGGGACAACGTCAAGTTGAACATAACCTCATGGCATTTGAACTGCATCTGGGGGCTATACATAGTGTGGAGAGTAGAGGAGAGGACTAGAGACCCGAAGGAACAATGCTGGCAAAAATACATGTCATGGATGGCTTGAAAGTGCAAGACCCAAGAACATAAATCACTATAAGTAAAAAGAAGAGAAGTGGTGTTGTGAAATGTCATGTGTACTGCTACTAACACGATGAAGAGAATGACCTCTCACCACTTATGATGGAAGAGAATGTGATGGATGATACAAGTGTTAAAATCAGGTAAGGCGTGGCAAGTCTAGTTCTATTCTAATTTTTGTGCCTGATAAAATATACCTCTCGGTCACCATCTATACCTAATCCATTCATAATTAGGTTCATTTTAATTTCAGAAATAAATTAGTTGGTGACTTCATTATTAGGTCTACAGGGTGATTCAACAGTGCCTGCGCTGGACCCGTATTGAGCATGTGTAGTACGGGTCTGCGATGTCGCACGCAGTCCGGCAGCAGACTGTCAGTGTTTGACAGGTTGCTGGCGTTTCTGGGCAGGGAGGGTGCGGTGACGACCTCCGTTTCCCAAAATGGAAACATGCCACTGCCGTTGGGTGGGAATGGAGAAACCAGGATCTCCAACGGCTGACTGAGATTTCCTGACCCCCTTAACTCATCTGCGATGGCCTGGCTTGCGTGACCCCCATGGGTAACATAGCCAGCCGATGAACAAGCAGATGATCCAATGCTGTGTCCAAGGACGCAGCTCCAGGGCTGGCCCTAGGCATAGGCATTATACGCAAATACCTAGGGACAACAGGAATGCCTAGGGGCATCCTAAGCCTAGGGCCAGATGTTGATTTTTTCTCTTTGAGCTGGCTCGGTGCGGCAACCTGAGCCAGTGAGGAGGCTGCAGCAGCAGCAGGACACCTCTCACACAGTCAGGAAGTGTTTACTTTCACTTTCGCTGAGGCAACTGCAGCAGAGTGCAGAGGAGGATGGAAGGGGATCCAGCTGTGCAGAGGAGAAGCCAGGCAACACCCGCGGAGCTGCTACTAGACCCTGCCCCACCACACAGCATAAAGGTAAGAACTGGATGAGGGGAGGCAGACATTGCTATGGGAGGGAAAGACAAAGATATATGGGGAGGAGTAGGGGCTCAGGGAGCTGATAATAGTTACTACTATGGGGAAATGGGAGACAGATACATATGGGGAGAGGGGGCTGCTGTCACTGCTATGAGAGGGGGAGATAAAGACATATGGGGAGTAGGTGGGGTGTGGGGGTATGCCTGTGCTGTGAATGATGGGTGCTGACTGTGCTGTGCTGACTGAGGGGTGATGGGTGCTATGCTGTGATCTGTTCTGTGCTGGGTGCCGGGTGAGGGGTACTGTACTCGGTGAGGGATAATGGGTGCTGTACTGTAATCTGTGCTGTGCTGTAATCTGTGCTGGGAGAGGGGTACTGTACTGGGTATGGGGTGATGGGTTCTGTGCGGTAAGGGGTGCTGTGCTGTAATCTGTGCTGGAAGAGGGGTACTGTACTGGGTGAGGGGTGATGGGTGCTGTAATCTGTTTTGGGTGAGAGGTGCTGTACCATAATTTGTGCTGTGATGGTTGCTGTACTGGGAGAGGGGTACTGTACTGGGGGAGGGGTGATTGATCTGTGCTGTGAGGGGTGCTGTGTTGAGCGAGGGGTGCTGTGCTGTAATCTGTGATGGGTGCTGGGAGAGGGGTACTGTACTGGGTGAGGGGTGAAGGGTTCTGTACTGTGAGGGGTGCTGTCATGTAATCTGTGCTAGGTGCTGGGAGAGGGGTACTGTACTGGGTGAGGGGTGATGGGTGCTGTAATCTGTGCTGGGTGAGAGGTGCTGTACCATATTTTATGCTGTGAGAGGTGCTTTACTGGGAGAGGGGTACTGTACTGGGGGAGGGGTGATGGATCTGTGCTGTGAAGGGTTCTGTGCGGTGAGGGGTACTGTGCTGTAATCTGTGCTGGGCGTTGGGAGAGGGGTACTGTTCTGGGCGAGGGGTGATGGGTGCTGTAATCTGTGCTGGGCGAGAGGTGCTGTACCATATTTTATGCTGTGAGGGGTGCTGTACTGGGAGAGGGGTACTGTACTGGGGGAGGGGTGATGGATCTGTTCTGTGAAGGGTGCTGTGCTGGGGGAGGGGTGCTGTGCTGTAATTTGTGCTTGGTGACGGGAGCTGGGAGAGGGGTACTGTACTGGGTGATGGGTGCTGTACTATAAGCTGTGCTGTGAGGGGTGCTGTACTGGGAGAGGGGTACTGTACTTGGTGATGGGTGCAGTAGTGTGATCTGTGCTGTGAGAGGTGCTGCGCTGGGCGAGGTACGCTGTGATGCAATCTGTGCTGTCGGGGGTCCTGTGCTAGGTGACAGGTGCTGTGATGGGTGAGGGGTGCTGTGCTATGAGGGAAGTGGAGTGCTGTGAGGGGAGAATTTGCCCTGTAGAATGCCTTCTGAGGTGGGGGTATGAATTAACTTTCCCCTAAAACCTGTCCCTTTTCTCTTTAGTTACAGCAGTGTGCTGCGAGGGGAGAACCTGGGATGTTCTGCTGGGGGCACCAGGCAACATCTTGCCTAGGGCACCAAATTGGTTAGGGCCAGCTCTGCCCAGCTCAGATCAGTAATGCATGCAGGAGGCGTGACGCCTTCTGCTGCATTAATATATTACAGCTATCGCAGCTGCTAAGATATTAGCAGCTGCAATAGCATATTCGTCTGCAGCTGAATCCCCCTCCCCCTCCCGATATGTCAATTTTACCCTCTTCGATGAAATACTAACATGGAACTTACAGTGTGTGCAGTGTACTCTTGCTTATTCCTCCTATACTATTATTGCAATGTTTCTGCGGCATTTCTACACTCAGCCATTTTCTATGTCACCCTGCAGTGACATGCTGTACTCTAGTCTCCATGGTTACAGCTTATCCCGTCTTCATCTGATTCCTGACTCATGGCTGCTCATATCTCTATCCTTTCACTGCAATTTTCCTGTCTCTTCCGCACTTGTACAAAAAGCCTTTATTGTCTGCTCCCTAAATGTTGTGCTGACTGCAGAATGCTACATCTGCTTCATACAAGCAGATATCTCAGTGTATGTAACTCTGTACAGAGCAGCTCCTGTTCAGCTCACGTCTGGTGGCAGGTGTCACCCCTCAGTGCTGAAATCTTCTGTATATCATACACAGAGAGGCTGCTTACAGCAGTTATTTATGCTTCCTGCACAATACTACTTTGAATATCTCAGTAGTTTCTGCCAATGACATATTACATTTTTTTGTAATGGTATATATTAGGGGTGAGCGGGTTCGGATTTCTGAAATCCGAACCCCCCCGAGCCCCCCCGATCCGAGTCCGATCCGAGTCAGGCTCGACTTTTCCCGCCTGACTCGGATTCTGAAATCGAGGCAAAACGTCATCTTCCCGCCTTCCGAGTCTCGCGGGTTTTGGATCCTATATAAGGTACCCACGTCGGCGCCATTTTCTCACTCGGCTGTGGACAGTGAAGAGGGAGGGTGGGAGTTAGGGCTGTGTAGTGTAGTGTAGTGTAGTGCTGCTGTTGTCCACTACTTCAAAGTCCATAGGGGCTGGCTGTGTTGTGCTGTGCTGCTGTTGTTAATAGGGGCTGTGTCCACTACTTCAAAGTAGATAGGGGCTGGCTGGACTGTGTTGTGCAGTCAGTTCTCCATAGGGGCTGTGTCCACTCCAAAGTCCTGTGCAGTGTCCCAGTCCTAAAGAGGTGCTGTAGTGTTGTCCAGGGGCTGCTCTGTCCATCAGGGGTGCTCCCCCCAAGTGCTAAAAATATAATATATTTTCTGTGTTTGTGAATTGTGTGCGCAGTAGCCGCACGTGCATCAACAAAGTAGTGCCAAGCGTGCGCCTGTGTCATAAGTAAAGGGCCGGCTGGCTTGACCGTTAAAGGGTGCTGTAACCCCCGAAAGTACACTCCAGTCCAAACCAAAAAAAAATTATTTTCTGTGTTTGTGAATTGTGTGCGCAGTAGCCGCACGTGCATCAACAAAGTAGTGCCAAGCGTGCGCCTGTGTCATAAGTAAAGGGCCGGCTGGCTTGACCGTTAAGGGTGCTGTAACCCCCGAAAGTACACTCCAGTCCAAACCAAAAAAAAAATTATTTTCTGTGTTTGTGAATTGTGTGCGCAGTAGCCGCACGTGCATCAACAAAGTAGTGCCAAGCGTGCGCCTGTGTCATAAGTAAAGGGCCGGCTGGCTTGACCGTTAAGGGTGCTGTAACCCCCGAAAGTACACTCCAGTCCAAACCAAAAAAAAAAATATTTTCTGTGTTTGTGAATTGTGTGCGCAGTAGCCGCACGTGCATCAACAAAGTAGTGCCAAGCGTGCGCCTGTGTCATAAGTAAAGGGCCGGCTGGCTTGACCGTTAAGGGTGCTGTAACCCCCGAAAGTACACTCCAGTCCAAACCAAAAAAAAAATTATTTTCTGTGTTTGTGAATTGTGTGCGCAGTAGCCGCACGTGCATCAACAAAGTAGTGCCAAGCGTGCGCCTGTGTCATAAGTAAAGGGCCGGCTGGCTTGACCGTTAAGGGTGCTGTAACCCCCGAAAGTACACTCCAGTCCAAACCAAAAAAAAAATTATTTTCTGTGTTTGTGAATTGTGTGCGCAGTAGCCGCACGTGCATCAACAAAGTAGTGCCAAGCGTGCGCCTGTGTCATAAGTAAAGGGCCGGCTGGCTTGACCGTTAAAGGGTGCTGTAACCCCCAAAGTACACTCCAGTCCAAACCAAAAAAAAAATTATTTTCTGTGTTTGTGAATTGTGTGCGCAGTAGCCGCATGTGCATCAACAAAGTAGTGCCAAGCGTGCGCCTGTGTCATAAGTAAAGGGCCAGCTGGCTTGACCGTTAAAGGGTGCTGTAACCCCCAAAGTACACTCCAGTCCAAACCAAAAAAAAATTTATTTTCTGTGTTTGTGAATTGTGTGCGCAGTAGCCGCACGTGCATCAACAAAGTAGTGCCAAGCGTGCGCCTGTGTCATAAGTAAAGGGCCGGCTGGCTTGACCGTTAAAGGGTGCTGTAACCCCCGAAAGTACACTCCAGTCCAAACCAAAAAAAAATTATTTTCTGTGTTTGTGAATTGTGTGCGCAGTAGCCGCACGTGCATCAACAAAGTAGTGCCAAGCGTGCGCCTGTGTCATAAGTAAAGGGCCGGCTGGCTTGACCGTTAAAGGGTGCTGTAACCCCCAAAGTACACTCCAGTCCAAACCGAAAAAAACTTATTTTCTGTGTTTGTGAATTGTGTGCGCAGTAGCCGCACGTGCATCAACAAAGTAGTGCCAAGTGTGCGCCTGTGTCATAAGTAAAGGGCCGGCTGGCTTGACCGTTAAAGGGATCTGTAACCCCCAAAGTACACTCCAAACCGAAAAAATATATATTTTCTGTGTTTGTGACTTGTGTGCACTGTGGCTGCACGTGCATCAACAAAGGAGCAGCGCCAAGCGTGCGCCTGTGTCCCATAAGTAAAGAGCCGGCTGGCTCATTTCTTAAAGGGTGGTGTAACCCACAAAGTGCACTACTCTCCAGCAAAAATAAAAAAATATTTTCTGTGTTTGTGTGCGCTTTAGCCGCACGTATATATATCAATATAACATAAATGGAGGACCAAACTTTCTCTGATAAAAATAAAATAGGGAAAGATCAAGAACCACTTCCTACTAGTGCTGTTGCTGCTGCTGGGAGTTGTTCATCATCCCAGAGAGGAAGTAGGAACATCACTACTTTTACTAAACAATTGACCCTCCAACAGTCCCTAGCGATGAGGATGAAGTACGACAGCAGTCATCCTGAAGCAAAACGTATAACTGAGGCCTTGACTGCTATGTTGGTGTTAGACGTGCGTCCGGTATCCGACATTAGTGCAGTGGGATTTAGACAATTGATGGAGGTAGTGTGTCCTCGGTTCCAAATCCCGTCTAGATTCCACCTGCATCCTCAAAGCAGCAGCGACAAGCGTGCGTCTGTCTGTTAAAGGGTGGTGACACCCTCAAAGTGTGCTACACAAAGAATAAAAATATTCTTCTTCTTTTTTCTGTCTTTGTGAATTGTGTGGGCTGTAGCCGCACTTGCATCCTCAAAGCAGCAGCGACAAGCGTGCGTCTGTCTGTTAGAGGGTGGTGTAACCCTCAAAGTGTGCTCCACAAACAATAAAAATATTCTTTTTTTTTTCTGTCTTTGTGAATTGTGTGGGCTGTAGCCGCACTTGAATCCTCAAAGCAGCAGCGACAGGCGTGCGTCTGTCTGTTAAAGGATTACATCGGTGACAGCATCCAAGTAGGCATGTCAGACAGTCCGTACCTGTACTGGCAGGAAAAAGAAGCAATTTGGAGGTCCCTGTACAAACTGGCTCTATTTTACCTGAGTTGCCCCCCCTCCAGTGTGTACTCCGAAAGAGTGTTTAGTGCAGCCGGGAACCTTGTTAGCGAAAGGCGTAGGAGGTTGCTTCCACAAAATGTGGAGAAGATGATGTTCATAAAATGAATGATCAACTCTTCCAGGGAGACCAGCCTCCAGAACGTACAGAGGGACCTGTGGTTCCAGCAGGGACGAATTAATACTCTGTGAGGATGAGGATGTACATAACACTGAAGAGGGTGAGGAATCTGTGGATGAGGAGGATGAGGACAACTTCTTGCCTCCGTAGAGCCAGTTTGTGCAGGGACAGATTAATTGCCAGCTTGTTTTGTGGGGGCCCAAACGAACCAATCATTTCAGCCACAGTTGTGTGGCAGACCCTGGCGCTGAAATGATTGGTTTGTTAAAGTGTGCATGTCCTGTTTATACAACATAAGGGTGGGTGGGAGGGCCCAAGGACAATTCCATCTTGCACCTCTTTTTTTTCTTTGCATTATGTACAGTTTGGGGCCTAGTTTTTCAATGCCATCCTGTCTGCCACTGCAGTTTCACGCCTAGATGGGTCACGTGTTTGTGCCGCCCACTCGTGTCGCTTAGCATAGTCATCCAGCTACCTCGGTGCAACCTTTTGGACATAAAAACACTATTGTGAGGTGTGAGGTATTCAGAATAGACTGGAAATGAGTGGAAATTAAGGTTATTGAGGTTAATAATAGCATAGGAGCAGAAAAACCTACAAATTCTGTGATTTTAGCTGTTTTTATGCTTTTTTTCAAAAAAATACAGATCCAAAACACAAAACCCAGAACCCAAAACACGGAAGGGTGGTTTTGGCAAAACCAATCCAGATCCAAAACACGAAGAAAGATCCAGATCCAAAACCAAAACACAAAACACGAAAAGTGGCCGGTGCACACCCCTAGTATATATATATATATATATATATATAAACATTCAATTAGCTGCGAGGTTAACCCTGCAGGTAATTACCGGTGCAACATGGGGAAATGCTATTCATTTTCTCTGTGCAGTAAACCAAGGGTTAACGCGCACTAATCCACTGATTCCATGTAAACTCCAGAATTAATGGGTTTTCCCGGTGCGCTAACCCCCCCTGCGAGTACCTTTTCTTGCTGATATTTTAGTCGCAGCCACTGAAGCCGCTAGGAAAAGTCCACCTCTGCAGTTTAATGAGCGGTGTATACTCCGCTAATTTAATTAGCTGCAGAGTGGATTCCCCCCCATATTTGCTTGAACTTTAGGACCAAGGGGGGAATTGTATCAAACTTACTAAAAAGTGTAAAAGTTGCCCATAGCAACCAATCAGCTTCTACCTGTCATTTTATAGACTGGACGATAAACTAGGAGCTGATTGGTTGCTAGGGGCAACTTCTTGTATTGTCCTATTCTCAAAGCTAGGAGGACGCAGAGTCAAGTGCAGGTCACTGTATGAAAATAAGGATTACCATACATATGACAGGAGATTGCAGCATGAAAGAGATTTAGCAATTTCAAGAAAGCACTGTAGTCAATAGGCTGTTTAACGCTTTCCAATAGTTAAACAGGCTTTTTTACATTTGCTGCTGCAGCACCTCTCTATAACCGGAAAGGGGCAATTTCTCGGTTGTCTCAATATATATATACACATTAACCTTTGCATAACATAGATATACAGTCACACTTGCCTACTCTCCTGATCCGGCCATGGACCCCCCTGTGATTTCCAGACAAACCCCCACAGTGGGGGCCAATGACGCAATTCCCGCTGATTCACGTCATCACGGCCAGTAATCTCGGCATTGTGTAGCAGGGACGGGGCCAAAATAACACTATCGTGTGGCCACTCGGCCCCTATTGCTGTGTAATATCCCCGGCCACGCCAGGGAGCTGCCAGAATGTTGGCAAGCATGTATACAGTAATTGCAATATGGATTATTACTCAGCAGATTTAAAACTGTTTTATATTTTACTCTAAAGTGCAAACAAAGTTCTGACGTTGGAGTACTCTATTGCTGGACAATCACTGACCTATAACGTGTGCAGTATGTATTTGTAATCCGCAAATGGCAATAGCAATAGGCGTAGCATCTAATGCTGTTCTTTCCTGATTCCATGTAGCAATAGCTTTAAAATCAACTGCTGCTCCTAGTGTTGACACACTGTATCCAGATTTCAGTCTCAGTCCCAGCTGGCGCTTTTGCAACAATCAGTCAGCACACCATCAGCGGGTACCCAGTGGCTTCGGTCACCTCACCACTACAGCGATAACACCTTTCCCAGTCTTTTGTCCCTTACAGCAGGCCTGGAAACTCACCACTCTGCCCTTTGCTCCTCTCGGCCTAAACTGCACATGTGCAACCCTAAACACACTGGGGAAGATGTATTATAGCGGCACTTAACGCATAGCTCCCCTGACATTTACCGCCCAGACCCCCAATTGTACATGGGGAGAAGCGGTATCAGGGCACATACGCTGATGCCGCTTCGGTGGTTAATACAACTCCCCACTGTCCTGTTGCTTTACTTGTCACAGTTTTGGCATGTAATGGCTCCACCTGGTGGCAGCCTCCTATAGTGCAACGTCCACTGGCTCCTGTCAGAACCAGGGCCATTATATAACCTTGCCACATAAAACAAACATCTACACTTGTAGCTCAATGAAGTTATATTTTATTTTAGATGATAGAAGGTGAACAAAATAATACTTGCTCCTCTTATATAAGCTTTTGCATTTTTACTTTTTGCCTGCTAAATCAAATGTTAAACTCTGAGTCACACACTGTGCAGATACTGATAATAACACCAGGTGACGTATTTTCAACTTGATACCAAATATATTATTTTCCATTTGTAAGCTACATTATTCAATTCAGTGAGCTTTAATGCTGCATGTGATCAACAGGTGAGGAATGACATTGTTCTGATGCTCCATCTGTTTTCTGCTGATAACATAATCCAGGGGGCTGATGGGTAATGTCCTCAAATGCTTAAAAGTCTGCAGCCTAATCTACTTGCAAGGAGGAAGAGAAAGCCCTGAAGCCAACGTTGTTATTCGATGGGAATAATTGGGCACATACAGCTCTTACATAGACGCAGTAGGGAAGCTTTCACCGAGCAATTTTCTCTGTTTGATTGATGACTCATATACAGTACTGCTGCTATCACATTTTTTTTTTTGTTAAGCCTACGCAATGTACAGAAAGTCTTTTAAGCAGGAATGTAGTATCCTGACAGATAAAATTAAAGGACAAACAAAAATCCCTGCCTCTTGAAGTACAAATAATATATGGTGTCAAATGGATTTAATAATAAAATTATATTAAAAGTGACATTCGCTTTGCAGGCTCATTTGTTGAAACAGAAAATGATTTTAGTGAGTTTAGATGTAGGATTATTGGAGAGATGTACTAAGCCTTGAAAAGTGATAAATTGGAGAGTGATAAAGTACCAACCAATCATTATTACTTAAATGGCCCTGTTAACCATGCGGAAATGTTAGTTTCCGCATATTTAAGTTACTGGGCCTTTCATCATCAGGAGTCTGATAGGACCACCTGATACTCAGCAAACTTCGAAAACTGAAAGTCTTCGGAGTTTGCCTGCGAGAACAATCAGCATTTTTAGATGGTGCTTGTTCTCGTCGCCCCGGTCCTTCCTATGGAAAGGAGTTCAGGGGATGCAAAGAGAGAGATCCCTCCGCCACCTCCTCACTGACTCCCCGGCGACATTGCACAAGCGTGACCCCAGATGCGCAGAAGCCAGCCGCGGGCAGGGCCGGTGCTAGGTTTCTAGATGCCCTAGGCAAAGCTTCATTCTAGCACCATGTTTACCCCAGTGCGTGTGCTGTAGCCACGCACCACTTATCTCCCACCCGGCAACATAAAACAGTATTTCCCACACACCCCTTCTGCCAAAACACTTGGCACAAAGAGACTGACTACCAGCAGAATTACAAACAATGGTGCCACCACACCATCAATAATAATTACAAAAAAAGAATTTCCACAAATTTACAGTAGCGTCTACATTAGCGCCAACCTGAATCAGGCTACCTGTGTCAAGCTGAAGTCATGAGTAACCCCTTACCAGAAAGAAGCACGTTTGATCTTTCAATGGGCTAAAAAGGGCTGCTACAGGGGGGTAGGCGCCATAATAAACACTCATATTATACATTCATATATGTGTACATAGTTACGTATATTCATTTAGATAGATACTGTACACACACACTCATACATACATATTCCTTTTGTCAGCAATGTGACAGTGGGACAGCCTGGGCTCTAAGAACAGACGTGTGGGACGATGGGACATAGGACCTCATTCAGACCCAGTCGCAAGCGTTCGCAACCGGGTTGATGTTTAGGCCCTGCGCACGCGCAGGGGCCATACAGCTCGTGCGCAAGCACCGCAGCGAGAGAGAAATTCGACAGCTCGACCCGTTTTGTAGGCGTGGTGGGGGGGGAGGTTTCACAAATGGAGGTGTTCCTTAAGGAATGCCTGCCGTTTTGTGGGTGGCCGCACTGACATCAGCAGTGATGTCAGTGGGGAGCTTCCTGCTCGATCAAAGCAGGAAGCTCCCTGGGGCTTGTGGTTGCCAAGACCCAACCTTAGGGTCTCGTCGCAAGCCGTGAAGGTCTTGACCATCGCGACCATCAACCTGGTCGGTCGCGACCAGGAGGCCGCACTTGAAAAGGCAAGCGGCCGCCCTCATTCAGAGCGAGCGTTCGCTTCTTGCGACCGCCTCTGAATGATGGCCATAGTGTGGTCGGGCATAATGGTAGCTGTGGCTGATAAGACCCGCCGCCAATGCCGTGTAAAAGAGAGATGTCTCTTTCAGATACATTATTTATATTATTTTTCTGAGTGGACTATGTGGCGCCCTCTGGTGGCCGGCACCCGAGGTAACTGCCTAATGGTAGCGCCGGCCCTGGCAGTAGGGACAGGTAAGTAACGCAGCGACTTCTGTACAGCCCCTGATGATGAATAGGCCCCACAGGCTGTAAACTGACAGTTAGGAGCTATTTGGTTGGTACTTTATCACTCTCCACTTTATCACTTTTCAAGGCTTTGTACATCTCCCGTATATGGGCTGATTCACTACCGATTGCAAATGCGATTCTAAAAGAGATTACGCACGCAGTTCAACTGTGATAGTATGCTAATCCATTGCGTTTGCTATGCTGCCGCAGCACAACATAAGGGAGCCCAGTTTACGTTACACACATCCATAATGTTTAGCAAGACTGCAAAACCATTGGTACAATCTATTACCATCGCAGCCTCACACACACTTGCACAAGGTCTGACCTTACTCAGAAATTGCTAACTTCAGCGCACACTATGAGTCCTCAGGCTGCGTATGGCATCGCAGTGGCTAATTTATGCACGCCCATGCAACAGCATTCAAACACACTGCCACGTCTGTGTTTTCCCGACCACCCCCCCATCACCACCCACAAACGCCACTTCCTGTCAATCACTCTGCAATGCATCTGCATGGTCACTGCGATCACAGTCCCGATCGCTGTGACCCATTGCGTGCGTATTAGCAACTGCGATCCAAGCTGAATCAGGCCCTATGTCTTCAGAACTTAAGTGCAGGTACAGGTAGAGGGGTCTATTTAATAAGCAGTGTTAAGAGACAAAGTGAAATGAGATAAGGTGCCAGCCAATCAGCTCCTAACTGCCATGTCACAGGCTGTGTTTGAAAAATGACAGTTAGGAGCTGATTGGCTGGCACCTCATCTCCTTTCACTTTGTCTCCTAACACTGCTTAGTAAATAGACACCTTAGAGATGAGTTATACCCCTTTTGCAACTAAATTCCGGGTCTGACCCGGAGTTGGAACAAAGTTCCTATCCGGATCAGACCCGGAATTTTGCCGGCGCTGACTCGGGATATTCCCGAGTCAGCGCCGCTCACACCGCAGTCGGGTCTGCATAGACCCGGCTTTTGCGGAGTGAAAGTGGACGCTTGGAGATGACGTCATCTCCAAGCGCCACTGAAGTCGGACCAATCGGCCGGCTAGCAGCGCACTCCAGGTCATCGTGACCCGGAGTGCGCTGTTCCCATAGCAGGGTTTCACGGGCTACACCGTGTTAAACCCTGCTAGTTACCTGGGTTGGATTGCCGGGTCACTCGACCCGGCGATCCAACCCTCTGCCCTTTTACACCAGGGAGCTGCCCGGGTTAACCCTTCTGAGGAAGCCGCTGAGCGTTAAGGAGGCGGAGAAATGCGTAAAGAGAAAGACTGCATCTGATCACACTGCGCTTGATCATACAACCAGCTGGTTTAAGTGTATATATATTTTTTAATCTCCCGGGAGAACGGTGAACTGTGAGTACCAGCTCATTTTTTTGAGCTAAGGATTGGATTTGGTCGGTCCTAATATTTCCACAGAGGTGGATTTAAACCTGTGATGTATGTGGCTAAATAAGTCCAACTGCAATGCTGTCTGAAATATTTTTTGGCATTAATCATGCTAGCTGCTACTAACAGACAACCGCACATCTAATAGGATCTATATCCAAACCATCCATTTGTTCACTTGCTGGAGCTCTGCTATAAAGTATATATGGTTGCTTGGATGACTGATGATCTGTTATATGACTAACACAAGCTATAATACTGCTGTTTATGCTTCACTAACCAACTAAACAAACAATCATCATGTGCCAAACTGTGCTTGATTACTAACACAAGCCACGTTGTAGCCATCATTGAAGTCTCATCCACTGAAGGAATCTATTCATTTATTTAATATATTTTTTTCACTGACCGGTCGGTTGTTTTTGATCTTGTAATTTTTGAATTGATTTATTTTGTTATGTTATTTATGTAATATTTTAACTATATGTATTAAAATTGTTCCTATCTGTGAGCGCTGTCTATCCTTTGCTATCTCTTTTTCAGATAGGTGTTAGAGCATATACCTATACTTGGACAGCAGCTATAGTTTAGGATTTTTTATGATTATTGTCTTTGCCAATATTAACATTTTTGGGAATTGTGCGCATTCGTCTTTTTTGCTTGTAACCCTTCAAAAACCCGGGTTTTAGCTCCGGTGTAAAAGGGGTATTAGTGAGTTACAGGAAAAACAGACAAGCAGACAGTTGGACGTTTTCCACAGCAGACATTCTGTGACCCACCCTGCCCTAACTCAGGTATAGGGCTGCTGCTTTGTCTACATATCTGACTGTTCTGTTTCCTTCTAACATATACACTGAAGCGCCAAAAGCATACTTGCCAACTCTCCCTAATTGTCAGGGAGACTCCCTGAAACAGTAGCAATCTCCCTGACTCCCTGAAGAGTCTAGGGGGCAAATTTACTAAAGTGAGAGTTTTTAGAAGTGAGTTTTGGAAGAGATGTTGCCCATAGCAACCAATCAAATTCTACTTAACTTTTAACTAGAACCTTCTAGAAGATAATAGCTAGAATCTGATTGGTTGCTATGGGCAACATCTCTTCTAAAACCCACTTCTAAAAACTCTCACTTTACTAAATTTACCCCTAGCAATTCCCCTGATTGCACCTTACACACATTATGTAGCTGTTATATACTTGGGGAGAAAAAAAGGACTAAGAGATATATACATTCAGATGGGATCATCAGTGCCATTTCCCTTCAATGGTTATAATTAGGCTTGCCATATCATCCCTTTCATTCAGGACACATGAATTAGACAAATTATGTGGCTGGCTGACTTCAAGGGGTAAATTTACTAAGATGGGCATTTTATTAAGATGTGATGTTGCCCATAGCAACCAATTAGGTTCTACTTTTCATTTATCTAGCACCTTCTAGAAGATAATATCTGGAAACTGATTGGTTGCTATGGGCAACATCACTTCTTAATAGAACTCCCATCTTAGTAAATTTACCCCAAGTCTCCATTTCACCTGGTTTAAACTTTTAATCAGCCAAAGAGCCTGTGTAATTCACATGTGTCCAGTAATGAGACTAGTGCAATAGTCAGTGTGGGAAATAATGAGTGCATGGATTAGAGTTTTTGCAGTGCTTGTGTAAGATATGGTGGAATTTTGGATATGTTTTTTAGATGTATGTAACATGATTTTGAGACAGATTGAATGTGGGGATCAAAGGACAGTTCAGAGTCAAGGATGACCCCTAGGTAGCGAGCTTGTGGGTCAGGGTGGATTGTCGAGTAATCAACAGTGATATAGAAATCAGGTTGGTAACTGCTATTGGCCTGTGAAAATATACAGTAATTAATTCTGTTTTAGAAATATTAAGTTTGAGGTGACGAGATGACATCCAAGATGAAATGGCAGAAAGACATTCAATGACACAGACCAATACACATGGTGACAAATCTGGGGATCATACTGTAGGTAGATTTGAGTATCATCCACGTACAGATTATACTGAAATCCAAAAGAGCTGATTAGTTTGCCAAGAGATGTGATATAGATTGAGAAAAGCAGAGGACCTAAGACTGAGCCTTGCAGTGCTCCAAACGATAGAGGTAGCGAAGAGGAGGCAGAATCAGAAAAGCGAACATTGAAAAAGCGATTAGATAGGTAGGATGAGAACCCAGAAAGGGCCTTTAAGGTGCATACACACATAAAGATTTCTGTCCAACCATCCAACTAGTTGATTGGTTGGAATGAAAATCTGGTAACATATGGGAGTAACTGATGATCAGCAATTTGCTCCTAAATGCCAGAAAACAGATGAAAATGGTTGTTCAGACAAGTTTGTTAAATGTTTGATCTAAACAATTTCTTCAAACAGTTTTTGTCCATTTTCCGGCGTTTGGGAGCAAATTGCTAATTGTCATTTGCTTTCATACCTTACCAGATTTTCATTCCAACCAATCAACTAGTTGGATGGTTGGACAGAAAATCTTTACGTGTGTATACACCTTAAGACCCAGGGATTGTAGTGTGTGTATGAGAAGAGAGTGGTCAACAGTGTCAAAAGCAGCTGAGAGATCTAGAACAATTAGAAGTGAGTAATGGTCAGAATTTTGTTTCTTCAGAATGGGAGTAATAACTGTGTGCTTGATCAGTGATAGAAAGATTCCAGTAGAAAGAGAGAGATTACATATTTTAGTTACAGTTGGGATGAGCACAGGACACAGAGCTAGGCAAAAAGTAGGCAAGTATGGCCAAAAGTCATGGGATAGTAGACATATTAGTAGTATGTAATGATAATGGTAGGTGGCATCACCATACTGTGACTTATTGGAAATGTCCAGACCTGCATCAGTTGTAATCTGACATCTCGTGAGTCAGTTTGAGCACCAACTAGGTTGCTCATGGCAAGGTGACATGAATTATTGGAAATTGAATGGGGCATTATAGTGGGTGCCCGACGCATGGGACATTCCATTTCTGAAGTTGTGTGAATATTCAACATTCCCCAATCTACAGTGTCACATATTTGTCTCAAAAAAAGTTTTGAGAATGACACAAGTATTGCTTTTCACAAAGTTTGCTGCTTCAGGGGCCTATTCATCATGACCTAAATTTTTCTGGAGGTAATTAGGTTTAGAACTCGCATGGAGTTTTACCTAATTACCGGAGGAATTCATCATTCCTCCTCTCCATAACTATCTATTCTGAACAGCTGTCATTTTTGCGATTACAGCTTTTCGGGAAATAGATAGTTTTCCCTATCTACTCTAACTTACTGCAGCTGTAATCAGTTCTGCGCATGCACTGTTACATCTGTAAAAGCAGCGCATGCGGAGCACTACATACAGCTGCAGTAATTTTGTGTGTCCCCCTTCAACTCCCCTCCCCCTTCCGAAAACCTCCCCCCTGTCCCGCACTTACCTGCCCGCTGCAGCGCCCCCAGCTCCGGTGTCTGCTCAGAGTTTTTTTTTCTTCTAAACTTTATTGTGTTCTGCTGGGAGAACACAGTGTCCGAGCAGCCACCAGAGCCAGAGGATGGACCAGAGCACCGGAGGGAGACGGCGGGGGACCTCACCAGCTGGAAGCAGGTAATTGTCACCTGCTATTCGCCACCTCACACTGGGGGATAGTAACTCCATCAAATTCCAAAAATACATAATTTTCAGAATTTGATGAATACCATAAGTTCCATATCCCCATACTAGTGTATGGGAAGTGTGGAAATTAATGCAGGGGGACTTAACCAGGAGATATCAGTGATATCTCCTGTGTTAAGATACTTCATGAATACTAAATTAACGGTATTTAAGGAAAATGTCCTTACAAACCTTATTTAGTGTTGATGAATAGGCCCCATAGTGTTTTTAGACCTTTTTTGTCAGATGTTACTATGGTATACTGAAGTAAAATTGCAAGCATTTCATAAATGTCAAAGACTTTTATTGACAATTAAGTTTATGCAAAGAGTCAATTTTTGCAGAGTTGACCCTTCTTTTTCAAGACCTCTGCAATTCACCCTGGCATGCGGTCAATCAAATTCTGGGCCACATACTGACTGATGGCTGCCCATTCTTACCTAATCAGTGCTTGGAGTTTGTCAGAATTTGTGGGTTTTTGTTTGTCCATCCGCCTCTTGAGGATTGACCACAAGTTCTCAATGGGATTAAGGTCTGGGGAGTTTCCTGGCCATGGTCTCAAAATTTTAATGTTTTGTTCTCTGAGCCACTTAGTTATCATTTTTGACTTATGGTAAGGTGCTCCATCATGCTGGAAAATGCATTGTTCATCACCAAACTGTTCTTGGATGGTTGGGAGAAGTTGCTCTTGGAGGATGTTTTGGTATCATTCTTTATTCATGGCTGTGTTCTTAGGCAAAATTGTGAGTGAACCCACTCCCTTGGCTGAGAAGCAACCCCACACATGAATGGTCTCAGGATGCTTTACTGTTGGCATGACACAAGACGAAGACTTTTGGAGGATGGCCTGGTGTCAAGAAGGGTAGCAAAGAAGCCACTTCTCTCCAGGAAAAACATCAGGGACAGACTGATATTCTGCAAAAGGTACAGAGATTGGCTGCTGAGGACTGGGGTAAAGTTATTTTCTCTGATGAATCCCCTTTCAGATTGTTTGGGGCATCTGTAAAAATGCTTGTCCGGAGAATGAAGGTTGAGTGCTACCATCAGTCCTGTCTTATGCCAACAGTAAAGCATCCTGACCATTCATGTGTGGGGTTGGTTCTCAGCCAAGGGAGTGTGATCACTCACAATTATGCCTAAGAACATGGCCGATGATGGTCTCTGGCTCCTGACTCACTGACCAGCCCACGTGGGAACTGTCAGGAGCCGGAGCCAATCAGCAGCCGCTCTACAGTTAGTGGCCGCTGATTGGCTGGTGGCTCCTGACAGTTCACATTTATCAGCCAGGAGCCGGGTAGTGTTGTATGTGGTCACACACATACACCGCTAATGTAAGTATATGGTTCGGGTGCCGGTTTGTTTTTTTGCCAAGACCCCTGGATGCTACAGAGACCAGCGCGAGGATGGAGGTGAGTATAGGATCTTTTTTTCAGGTACTCCATATGGGATCTACGAGGACAAGTGGACGTGAACATCTGGCAGTAGGTAAGTATGTGTGAGTGAGGTGTAGGGAGGTATGTAATAAAGCTCTACTATATACAGTGTGTGTGTTCTGTCTTTTTTTAACTATTTATTTTACAGTGGGGGCATGGGTGATGGCCGCCTGCTGGTACTTGTAGTTCCACAAGTGCAAAAGGGCAGGCATGCTGGCACCTATAGTTCCACTGTAAAATACAATAGTTTAATACTATTTTACACTTTATTACCCCCATACCCACAGCCCAGGGGTGTGGGAAAGAACCCTGGGCTTTCGGGAGAGGGGGGACCCCATTTTTAGGGGCACCCACCTCCCCTGAGATCCCTGGCTTGGCCTGACCGGCTTGGGGTGAGAATGCTTTGGCCATGGAGACCCGGTAATATGGTCTCCTGGCTGTGGCATTACACCCCGGTCGGTTTGGGTCTGGTGCTGGTTTTAAATATAGAAGGACTCCTACGCAATTTTTTTCCCCTATATTTAAAACCAGCACTGGCCCTGCAGCCAGGTGCTGGTTCTTAAATTATGGGGGAACCCTACTCGTTTTGTTCCCCATAATTTTTGGAACCAGGACTGGCTGACCAGTCTGGGGCTGGTTATGGCTTTTGGGGGGGCTCTACGTCTTTTTTTTAAAAAAAAAAACCCACTATACATTAACTACACATGCAGAAACATACACAAATCACACTGATCTGTGTATGTTTCTGGCAAACTCGCAGCTCAGGAGGGTGAGTGTTTGAAACATCAATTTCACTGCGAGTTTGCTCTAATCTCACCCGAGATTGAAATCTTGAATCTTAGTAAATTTTCAAACTGCATTTTTTTCATGAAAAGTACTTCCCAGTTTGCCCGATGGTGAGAAGGTTCGAGTTTGCTATCTCACCCGGGTTTTGCGAGTGAGATTAAAGAACGCTCTCCAAAAAATCACCAGAGTTTGCCTTTAGTAAATTTGCGAGAAGAAAAACATGCCTAAACTCACCTGAGATTGCAATCTTGACCAAACTCGAATCTTAGTAAATTTACCCCTTAAGTGTTGTTATTTTGATTGTGAAGTGTGTTCTGTGAATGTGCATGTGTAAAAAACACAGTCTCACCTTACAGAATTGGGGAATGTGAGCCAACAATCTCTTCCATTTGTCAAAACTGGATTGGTGTTGATGCTTCTGGTTGGGTGTGGGGTCTCTGACACCTCTGGGGTGGTGCCGTACATGGACCTAAAACAATAAACATTGTTTTAAAAACATTTTTTTTATTTGTAAATGCAATAAAAGTGTTTCTGCGTATGCCTACCAGCTTTATCGGATTCAACTCTTGGTCGACCGGTGTGTGTCTGTGCAGCTGTGCGTTGTGCTGTATAAATAAAGAAAACATTTTCAACATTAACAAATCATAATGTATATAATGTGAAAAATGTATGCTTTAAATCAGTGATAGTCAACCCTGGTCCTCGAGAGCTACCAAAAGTGCATGTTTTCCAGGTCTCCTCACAGACTCACAAGTGAAATAATTAGCTCCACCTGTGGATCTTTTCAATTGTGGCAGTGAGTAATAATTACACCTGAGCATCTGCTAGGTGACCTAGAAAACGTGAACAGTTGGTAGCTCTCGAGGACCGAAGTTGGCTACCCCTGCTTTAAATAATCAGATCATTTGATGAAGTTCAAATATTACAATTTAACAAACACAAACATAATGTGAAAAAAAAAACAGTCATGGACAAATTTTTGAAAATGTAAAATTTTTACCTCCAAAAACTTATAAACACCACAAAAAATAAAATAGAATACAACAACACTCCAGCAAATTAAAAACAGAAACAGTACTGACAAGTACACAACTGCTACTATAAACATCTTTACCTGCAAACTAATTAATATAGAGCACACACAACATAGTACCGCCATGTGTTTTGGTAATTAAAATATTAAATAAATAAATAAATTTACATTCACAAGTGCTAATACATACAACAAAGTTCAAGCATTTAGTTAAACATGGTGACTTATCAACCTGCCTGGGGGCATCTGTGTCACAGGGGTTGTCTCACCTTATGACCTCCGGAGACATGAGGACTTTAATGTGCTTTTCATAGACCAGGTAGTTTATTGCATTGGCCGAGTTTAAAAAGTGTCAGAAACTCTCACATTTTCTAAACTCTAACCCTATTACATTTGGCCCCATTTGTTTATTTTACATAAGTTTTGGTTATATATTATGATCACACACCCACGACACACCTCAGCCGTTATTAGATTTATAGCAAATGTGAGAGTTTAGCAGTAAACTATCATGCTTTTTAAACTCAACCATTGTAATAGAGTCTGAGAACATGCAAACTCACATGTTTCACAATTTAAACTCTCATCCAGATGTTTTCCCATTTTGAAGATAATACTCAACCAATGTGAGAGCTTACGGCTAAACTCTTACCCTATTACATTTGGCCTCTGGACACAAATTTTGCCATTGCAATTTGTGGGGGTGTGAGAAACATGTAAGTTTGCATTGCATGTTCTCGCGCTCTATTACGTAGGGTGAGTTCTATAAATGTGCGAGTATAGCTCTATACTCGCACATTTTGAAAACTCAGGCCCTATTGCATTTTGGCCCTTTTGTGGAGTAAAAGTCAAGCGTGTAAGGGTACACATCATTACAGAAGTTGGCTATTTAAGTTGTTGAGATATAAACTAAATAAGAGATAGGTACAGTCCAGCAATATTTATATCGGAGTTCTATTAAAGGGTCCCAACATGTGCACCACCGAAAGATGACTAGTCAGATAAAAAAACTAAATATTTATACTGCAGTATAATTTAGAGTGTTTTAAAGTTACTTAAATACGGGTTGGGTACGGGATTCCAGCGGTAAGAATCCTGATGCTGGCATTTCAGCAGGGTTAGGATACCAACACCTGTTGGTAAGTGTCCTACCCCTACCCCTAACCCTAACCCTCCCTACCCGAACCTAAACCTAAACTCCCCCCCTAGTGCCTAACCCTAACCCACCCACTAGTGCCTAATCCTAACCCCGCTACTTACCATTGGGATGCCGGCGGACAGGATGCCGTGTCGCGATTCTGACTGGTGTCTTGATTCTGGCGCCGGCACCCCGACAGCCGGGATTTCAACTACATCCCCATAAATACATGTATTATGTTTATTTAGAGGTAGCATAACCTTTATTGTTATAGTATTAAAGTACTATCCCTCCTTCCTTGCTTTGCAGCCCATAGACAAAGTATAGTATTGGGCAGTACAGACGGTATAATGGTTAGCATTACTGCCTCACAGCAATGAGATCATGGGTTCAATTCCCACCACGGCCCTCCCTGTGTGGAGTTTGTATATTCTCCCTGTGCGCGCGTGGGTTTCCTCCGGGTGCTCCGGTTTCCTCCCATACTCCAAAAATATACCAGGTAGGTTAATTGTCTCCCAACAAAAATTTACCCTAGTATGTGCATGTGTGAGCATGTGGTAGGGAATATAGATTGTAAGCTACACTGGGGCAGGGACTGATGTGAATGGCCAAATATTCTCTGTAAAAGCGCTGCGGAATATGTGTGCGCTATATAAATAACTGGTAGTGAATAAAATTAAATATAAGGATATATAGGGGTTTTAAATAAACTGTGTAGTGAATAGCCACATGCAAGAGGAATCTATAGATATTTTAGGAATAACATTTGTGAACTATATCCAGAACTTGATTGTATGCACTTTGATTGTCTTGTCTTGCGTTCTGGCAGGAGACAACATGTATGTCTATGTTCAAGTGTAAGTGGGTGTATTGTATATGCAATATTAATGTATTTTACTTACCACAGGGTTACGTTAAGGGAGATACTACTATGACCAATGGATTTGTCCAAGTAGGCCCATTACCACATACCAATACTTGGGTGGAGGCACTGATATAAGATAAAGGCACACCACTTAACGGGATGTTAATTGTGGATATATTTTAGATGCCAAGGTAATTGGTAACCTAGAGTCCCTTTAGAGGTTAAAGGAGGGTTACAGGAACACTGCTCCCTATGAGTAATTAGTCATTTTGCCACTGCCCCTCCCCATAGACCTGGGAATAGCAGCATTACTACGACTGCCCAATGCTAGATATCCTCTTGACATTCCCCTTTTCTGCTCATTGGTTCTCACTGAGGGGGAGCATTGGTGAAGGATAAAGTGGAGACATTGCCCATAGCAACCATTCAGCTTCTGTCATTTATCTAGCATCAGGGCCAGCTCCAGGGCCATTCTAGTAGAGCAGCTGCACAAGGGCATCAACCAATAGATGGCACAGTGCATCCACCATCTGGACCCAGGGCCGATGAAGACTGGCAGGCCTGTTGGCAACTTCAGTGCCAGCTGACAGCAGCACCGGCAACGCTAACTTTGGGCCCGGGCACTGTTCGGCTATTCCAATTGGCTCCTCTTTCTCTACTTGTACTAACAGGTTAGGTTAGTCTTCTGTAGAGGTTGGGGCAATTAATGTGTTTGTTGTAATATTTCCCTGTGGGGGGCAATGTGTTTTAATATTTTATTGTAGGGACCAATGTGTTTATTTATTTTTTCTTGCTGGGGCAGTGTTGGAACTACCAAGAGACAAGTTCTGGCAACCGAATCATGCCCCTCAGCAACACCCTCTTACTCTCTACCCTGAGCATATAGGTGAAGTTCAGGAGGGGGAAGGGACATTTCTGCTTTCAGACTGTAAATGGCATATACATAGGCTGCATTTACACAGTCTACATCATTTAAAGATGCACCTATCCATCCTTCCTTGCTTTGCAGCCCATAGACAAAGTCCGCCGCTGGTTGGAAACAAACAAAAGTTGCCAGATTTTTTGGCCACAATTAGCTCTTTTATAATTACAGTATGCACGCTAGTCTTCTTGCCATGGGAGTCTTTTTTAATGGCTAGCTGCACTTGCAACTTCCTATGGCAAGAAGACCAGGACAGGGGTTGGAGGATGTAGTCAAAGTATAGTAGGGGGGTGTTGTGGGCATGCACACGTGTATTACAGCAATAATCGCTGGTAAAAAGTTGTTCTTGGTTCAGTTGCAATTGGTGGTGATGATGATGGCAATGATGATAATGACTATAAGATGCATCTGATTCATAAAATATGTTTAAGTCACGCCTATTAATGCTGCAACTGTGATTTAAAAGCAAGATTACATTGTACTGAATAGTGTTTTACAAAAATAAAGTCTGTTTTGCTTTTTGTTCGATTAGAATTTCACATGATCCAACCGACTTGGTTACTTATTTTCTGCACTCAGGCCATTTACTGCAATGCATGGCGAACTGCAATGATAAGTGTCTTTTGTACATAGGGCCTGATTCAGAGATGTACACTAATGCATTCACAGCTGGCGTTGTGAAAATATGCTAATGCCGCAGTCCGCTGAAAATGTATTGAGATCCAAGGAAGTGCGTACAAATACGCAGCCCCTGCCTGGACTCTGCAGATATTGAAGCCACCATGTTTGCGCTCCTCACTCTATGCTCATCTCAGCACTGTGTGTCTCCCTGCAAGCAGGCTCAGCATTCTGAACTCCACAAAGGCCCATGGGAGGAGGAGCTGCTGGGGCTGGGTATGCACTGCAGCCCCCCTCCAGTGGCCATTTTTGCTACTGCTCATTGGGCCCACTGTCTCTGTTCCCTGCTCCCGCTGCTGCCGGCTATATGATCTGCTGCCTGATCGGAGCTGAGAACTCTGATCATGGTAGGGCAGCCAGAGCAGAGCCGCCGACGTTGTCTGCTTGTCCTGATAGCATTGCTGCCCGCTCTACAGCTGAGCGTACGCTAGGTTTGGAATGCATGCCCCTAGGCATTCCAAATGCCCTAGACATATGCCTAGTCTGCCTATGCCTAGGGCCATCTCTGAAGTCATGCCTTCTATCATCTTCCTGGTTCATGTACTCTTGTTACTTAAATGGAGATGAAGGCTCATTTCCTACCTATGTGGAGTTGGTCGTATACACAGTGTTTTCCCCAGGCTGTTTTCTGCGGGCGCATCACCCGGCAGAAACAGCCTACCGCCCGGCACTTTTCCTGCCGACCCCCGCTGTGGAACGCTGATCTAAAGAAGTCTCTGATCGCTTCAGAGGCAAGCGTTCCCAGTGATGACGTCACCCGCGAAGTGAGGAGCCAGCTCCGTGTGCCTGCTGGATCTAGCTAGATCCAGTCAGCGCGAGGCAACAGGAGTGAGAGCACGAGCGGCGAGCGGCCAGCAAGTAAAGCTAAGTGCTGGGCTGGGACTGGGGCCAGGACCAGTCTGGAGGCACTGCATAAGGGACCAGCCTGGGGGCACTGCATAATTGACACTTTAAACCTCGGGGCACTGCATAAGGGGCCAGCCTGGGGGCACTGAATAAGGGACACTTTAAACCTGGTGTCACTGCATAAGGGGCCAGCCTGGGGCACTGCATAAGTGACACTATTTAAGCCTGGGGCACTGCATAAGGGGCCAGTCTGGGGGCACTGTTTAAGCCTGGGGGCACTACATAAGGGACCAGTCTGGGGGCACTACATAGGGGCACTACTTCAGCCAGGGGGCACTGCATAAGGGCAAAGCTAAACTACAGGGGCAATGCATAAAGGGGAAAACTACAGGGGGCACTGTATAAAGGGCACAAATACAGGGGGCACTGCATAATAGGCACTTTTGACCGAGAGCCAGTGGGGGAGCAGCCTGAAACCTGTCAGGCTGGATTGGTAAGGGAGATACCCCTTTTCCTGGCTACTTTTGGTTGCCACCCGGCTGGAAAAAATTTCTGGGGGAGAACACTGTATACACACCAACTCAAAATAGGTTGCAAAATGTGAATTTTGCAAATACGTTTGTGTTCAACTCGGAATAAGGTGCATAAAAACTATTACATCTAAAAATCACAATAAACCCCATCATTTAAATATACTTTGAATATATAAATGTTGACATTAATCAGGAAAATACTTGATTATATATAGATTTTTCCAAATCTACAATCACTAGATATGTGCAAGAACAACAGACAATAATTCGAAGCTAAACAACTCCTCCATCCAAATGAACCTATGATCTCTGCTCTGGGGGTCAAATCTCAATCTTAAAAGAAACATTGTCTGGAAGACCTTTGATGGCTATTTAACCTTTTGGACACATTTTTTACTATTCATTCATGGGTTCGTTGTACATGTATTCTAGAACAGAACATATATAATGTTGTTAAACTACAGTAGGCAACTTTATATAGGACCATGTCCCTTTATTTCTATAACAATCCAGCTGCCTTCATCTAGTGCTCATACTTGCCTATGAATAATCACTTACTGTTTTTTTATTTTCAACAATATATTAAACATACATGCATTGGGTATCTAAATAATAAGATAATATAGAGCATTTGGTCAGATCTAAGGATTTTACCTAGTTAATTGTCAAAGCGTGAAATGCTATTGAAGTGCCTAAAGTCAATGCAATATATGGTCCCATTTAGTTTTGGAACCAATACTAGTGGACTAGATCATTCTCTCAGTTACATTTAGCAAAATCATATTTTACATCTCCTCTTTCACAACTTCATCTACCCTCTGTTTAGCTAGTGCTCACAGGAACAGAAGAAAATACATCTCCTTTACAGCATACCGTTTGTCACTTCGGGGCCTATTTATCAACATTATTTTTACTAAAAAAATATGAAAAAGGGTGTTTTCACACTCTTTTCACATTATTTTAGTATCACATACATTTTTCAAAGGGTTTTTGGAGCTGTTTTCGTGAAAAAATACTCCAAGCCCTTCAATTCACTTATTTTCAATAAGCAGATCGTATTGCCCTTACTTGTAATGGGAAATGGAATCTGCTCAGATTTACTAAAAATAAATTGTGAAAAAATACTGGGGGAAGCCCTGTGATGATAATGCCACCTGAAGATGGCGTTATCCTTATCCAGGCTTTCCCCCAGTTCCTTGACTCCTGTTCTGCTCTGACAGGCAGAGCCGGAAGCTGGCCCATGTGATCAGCTTTGTGGTGTAAATAGACCAGAAGTTGATCATTGTTAAAAAAAAATAGTTAAAAAAAACCCATGCAACCGCCCCAGGACCACCCCCCATGCGATCACACCATCCTCCCATGAAGCCCCCCTCTTTAGCTTACACTTACCTGCAAGGTGATCGGTGCTCCGGTGAAGTCCTCTCTCTGGGGCTCCGGTCAGCTGGTCTCCAGGCTCCTGCACTGTAACACCAGCTGGAGTTCACGGGAGGATGGTGTGATCGCTTGGGGGGTGGTCCTGGGGGTGTGTGAGGCTGGGTGGTCACGCAGGGGGGTTGGTGAGCTGGCGGCACATGCGCGGACACCTTCTCACTGTATAGTTTCTGAAAAATACAGTGAAAAGTATGTGAAGTGGATTTGCAGGGACAGAGCTTTATCGCAAGCTTTGTCCTTACATGTGAATTTTGATACATCCCTGTGATGTATTCAAATATTGCATTGCGACATTAGGCAAATTTATCACAGCCAATCCGCATCTAAGATGCCGATTGTGATAAATAGGCCCCTTCATCTCTTTAACTTGAGGACAAGTCGGACTCATGGGAACTCCAGATTCTACAACCCCAGCTCCAACCATCATTGTTACTAGAGATGTGCGCCGACCCTCATGTTTTGGTTTTGGATCTGGATCTCCTCTGGTTTTGGATCTTGGTTTTGGATTTTTTTCCTTGGTGTTTTGTTAACAAAATAAAAAAAACAGCTAAAATCACATAAAATGTGCCTTTTTTGTTCCTACAGTATTAATAACATCAATAACATTTATTTCCACTCATTTCCAATCAATTTTGGTTACCTCACAGCTCACAATATTGATTTTTTTCATCTAGTTAAAGGGCCAAAAGGTTGCATCCAGCTTGCTGGCTCAAAACTGATTGATATAATTATTAATAGAGTTGAGGACTGTGCAAAGATGATACCCTTGAGGATTGAAGGCATGGGCCTTCACAGAGGACAAGGAAGTTGATGGCCATCAGTGATGACTGCTGGCGGCAGCTACAACATGTGGTTCTTGGCCTTGCTCTCCTGTCATGTGACAGCCCTCCATATTTTCTGCAGTCTTGAAGCAGTGTCACAAATATACAAAAGACACAATTTTTTTTTTCGGGTCCAGAACTTGGGCCCAGCGCACAGATTGGTGACGACTGGAGTCGGGCAGCACTAGGTTGCGTTGCTGTATCTTGTGTGGCTAAGCATAACACGCGCACACACACACAGAAAAATATAAAAGACACTTTGATTGATTTTTTTTTTTGACTATATTTTTTTTTTTCAGGAGTCCAGAACTTGGGCCCAGATGGACACAGCACAAGCCCAGATGTATCTGAAGTTCTGCACCAGCCCAGATGGACAGAGCAGACATGAAAAACACCAGCCCAGAATGGATCAGCAGCACCAGTCCAGGACACAGCAGACAGCCCAGATGGATCAGCAGACAGCACAGTGACAGCACCGTGACCAGAGACCAGAATGGATCAGCAGTCACCAGCCCAGGACACAGCAGATAGCACCAGCACCTCTCCCAGCCCTACGCTATCCACCCTCCCTGTTCAGTCTCCACAGCATGAGTGAAATGGCATTCGTTGCGTGGTCCCTTATATACTACATTAATCATAGAGACGAAAGCTTGCGAACCACGAGATTTTGTCTCTACGGTTTTGCCTCGATTTGAGAGATCCGAGTAAGGTGGGAACATCCAAGCCTGCTTGCATCTGACTCGGTTATGCTAAATTCAGGTGGGTTCGGATCTCTGTAAACCGAACTCACTCATCTCTAATTGTTACTGGGTATTCAGTTTGCCAGGGCTTAAGGAGATTAACAGGACACAGTTGTTCCTCTTTTCTTCTTCCAGGTTGAAGGAGCTTATTTTTTTCATGGATTTATCATCTATATTACCTTGCCTGTGATCAAAGAAAACTAACCCATATATTTACCTGTAGCTCCCATTCCTCCTTTAACATGCCTAATACACCTCTTGGCTGACTCCCATTCAGTGAATCAAATGTGTTAAATCCCATTGGCTTGGAGTACCTTTTAGACTGCAAACATTAAGTAATGCAGGAGGGTATCCAATTCTGTTTCTCAGGAGCTACCACCTTCCTCAGCATATTCTTCAAGGTTCTATTAGTGTGTGCTACCAGGCCATCAGTTTGATGATGATAGACTGAAGTATGAATAGCCTTTAACCTTAAAGGTTGGCCCATGTTTTTCATTGGTTTAGACATTAATGGGGTCCTCTAATTTGTTGATTATTCCTTGAAAGTTTGTTTCTTAGGAGCACCACCTTTGTGTAGAAGCTGGTATAGTCTTCCACTACTATAATACACTGATGCCACTGGGTCAACTTCTGTAATGAACCTACAAGGTCTATGCGAATATGTTCTAAAGGAATTTTCACAATCAGAATAGGTCCTGTTTCAAGATGACCCTTTAAGAATGTAAACAATTCTCCTTTATATGTATTGTCCCCTGTCCCCCAAGATGCCCCTTATCAATGTGGAACCATTAGCTTTTCTTTTCTGTCTCCTTGGAAGGTGCCAACTCGGAACAAATAATTTTTAAATAAAATACATAAACTGGTGGAAAATGTTATCTACAGTACCACATTTACTCAAGTTATGTCTGTAAACAAATTTGCTAGGGTAGCATTGTTAAGCTGGTACCTTGCAAAATCCTGTAGGGTAAATTATCCTTGTGTAATGGGAGAGCAAAAATTGCTGCCGAAAGCCATGTTTGTTTCAGCGCTTTTATGAATGTGTCAGGCTTTAGGTTGTGTATCGGGTTTTAGAGATATCCATGGTTAAGCACAGGTGGTTAAATCAAATTGACTGAGGTACTAATTAAATCACCTGTGCTCAACTATGCATATCTCTAAAACCTTCATTGATGGGGAGCCTTGAGGACCACGTTTGGGAACCTCTGCATTAGATTGTCCAAATGAATGTGAAAAATAGACACATTATATATCTCCAAGGTGTTGTCTTTTAGTATCCACGCATGCGTTAGTTTATTACAGCTTTCTTATCAGTATTTAACCAATAGTGTAGTTGGAAACAGATTTATACCCATATTTGTAAGTTATGTCCGGAGCTCACTTGCACACTGGTATAAGAGTTCAAGACCAGTGTTCTCCCCAGGCTGTTTTTTGCAAGCGCATCGCCCAGCAGAAATAGCCTACCGCCCGGCGCTTCCGCCTACCCCAATGCACTGTGTCCCCATACAACTTACTGCCCGGCACTCCCTCCCACCCCAATGTGCCGTGTTCCCTTGTTGCCACGGACACAGATGCCGGATGTGATGCTGAGCTGCGCCAACATCACATATCATTCCATCTGACATCTGTGTCCTCTGGGAATAAGGACACGTTAGTGAGGGTTCTGGATGACGGAATGTGGCGCATTGGGGTGGGAGGGAGTTGCATTGGTTCAGGTGGTTACTGAGCCAGTAATGGAGTCAATGCATTACTGCATTTCCAAAAGGTGCAGCAACTATTTGCTCCTAAGTGGAGAGCTAAACAAACATTAGCACATGGATGACACATTCTTTGCCTGTCACTCCACAGACTCACAGGGACTGGTCAGCTGCTGCAGATTGGACCTATTCCACCTACAGAATTAGCTTGGACAGGATATGCAAATGACAATCAAATAGTTTAGATACTCTACTAAAAAACTATTTGAGGGGGAATTCAATCAGTCTAAAGTGGCCGGGAATTATTCAATTGTTTGTGCCGCAGTGCGCAAGTGCCCATCATTTTGCATTGCGGTGTATAGGGGCCAGGGAAAGTGCCTCAAGTTTCAATCATTATAAGGTCAGGATTTAAACCATTTTATTATTGCGAAGGCCCCCACTCGGCAACTTCTTGAAACCACCCGGCTGGAGAAAATTTCTGGGGAGAACACTGCAAGACAAAGCAAATTCATCAGCCTTTGCCTGAGACTGATCTGCACACAGTGACCAGGAATTGTTATCTTTCAATCTAGCTCCAGGTATGGAGATTGAGTCTCCTGGATCCAGTGTTTAATCATTTATATCCTAAGCACTTGAGCTAATGTGCAGTTAAGTGTTTATAATATACTCACTTTTACTTTGTAATAAATGTTTTTTTAACTGAGATATTTGTCTGTGTGGCTATCACCGAGAACATTAGTGGCGTCAGAAGTGGGATACAAAGGGTTAATATCCATAAATTTGCTCAGGTTGTGTAGTGGAGGGTTTAGGGTCATGTGAAGACTGTAGTAAATTCCTTTCATGGTTCAGTAGATTTGGACACTACTGTTCTGAATGGAATGTTCCTCTGTCTTATACGATATGAGTGAGGTGTGATCTGAACAATCACAGTGTATGTGTATGTGTATGTTATTTGTCTTACTGTTTTTGTCGTACTGAACAAACAAGAAAAATGCATATAAGGTCCTTAGAAAATATACCATTTTGGTAAGGGATAAATTGGAAATTCAGCTGGCTGATTTCTAGAGAAAATGTATATGGGTATGAAATAAGCATTATGTGAAGAAGCATTATGTTTGTTGTGATGTGATAGAGAACAATGAAATGTTGATTTCTAAATGGATGCCTTTAAAAATAATCAGGATTGGAGGGTGATTGAAAATGAATCCATAAATTATCAGTTTCAGTATTTATAATTGCCTATTATTGATGAGAGTGTAGGTAGTGCCTTTGTGCTTAGTTCCGTAGATGCTGTGAAGGGAGGGGTGAGTTCAGATGCAGAGTCTAGGCAGAAGAATGCAGCCGTGACAAGTAAACCTTTCTCACAGGCAGAGATAGGAAACCTGAATCCACATTGTCCAGTGAATTCAAAAGGGAGGGGCAGTGAGGGGGATTCATTACTCAGCAGCTACTGAGAGAGAAAAAAAACAGACACAACTGCTATTGAGAGAAAAAGTTTGCAGATAGAAACATTGAATGAATCAGAAGATTCTACATGTATTGATATTTTAGAAGATCTTGATAGTCACACATTGTTATAGCAAGAGCATGATTCTGAAATGAATTGAAGCAAATGTGTACATGTGGCAGTATGGCCAGATGAATTAGGAAATGAGGTTTCTGACAACATGCAATTGGTTTGTGAGATGAATGATGATACATCTTAATTATCAAGCACTGTCTATTTTGCTATGTGTGGTGAACTGAACGAGAATCAGGAAGTGCTTGGGTGCCCATTAGAAAGGGTGGGGTCAGATGATGATGTGGGAGTGGTTATGATGCCTAGTGAGAAATGGGAGTTACCAAAAGCCAAGAGGTGGTAGATAGGCAGAATTGCAGTCAAAGTCCATACCCCTGAGACAGAAGACTGCCCCCATGAGGATATCTCATTTATGTGGCATGATTCCCAGAGAGTTACTCTGCAGGATAGCTCCTCCAACGACCACAAAAGAACTTTGGAAAAAGTAATCTATCATTATGTATTGAAATAGTCGCAGTCCTGACAGTACCCCCTCCCCTTTTTGTGTGGTCTCCGAAACACCCACCAGGTTTTACAGGGAATTTAGCATGAAAATTACTTATCAATTTAGGAGCATGGACATCAGAGTCTTTAATCCAAGATCTCTCTTCCGGGCCATAACCCTTCCAGTCTACAAGGTATTGTAATTGATTTTGATGCTTACGTGAATCCAGAATCTTATCGATCTCAAACTCCACACCTCGAGCAGTTTTTATGGGTGGTACTTTAGGCAAGCTGTCATGAAATCGATTAAGAATCAATGGTCTAAGCAAGGAGACATGAAAGGAGTTAGGTACATGCATAGTTGGAGGTAACTGTAACTTACATGCCACTGGGTTGATAATTTTTATAATACAAAAAGGACCAATATACCGGGGAGCAAACTTCATAGTAGGTACTTTAAGTCGAAGATTTCTAGTAGACAACTAGACACGATCCCCAACAGAGTATTTAGGGACAGCCAAACGTTTTCTATCAGCAAAGACCTTATAATTATGAGAGGCTTTCCTAAGACACTTATGTACCTGTCTCCAAATTCCAGAAAAATATTGGAGGGTAGCTTTGGCTGCTGGAACGTCCACTGTAGGAATTAATTGAAGCTTAGGAACTCGAGGATACCGACCAGAATTGGCAAAAAAGGGCTTACACCTGTAGAAGACGAATAATGAAAGTTATGAGCAAGCTCAGCCCAAGGCAAGAAATTCACACGATCATCTTGAGAAGAAGAAATATACATTCTCAAGAAGGTCTCCAACTCCTGGTTTACTCTTTCGGTTTGTCCATTTGACTGAGGGTGATATGCAGAAGAAAATGTTATTTAATTTGCAATGATGAACATAAAGCCCTCCAAAACTGAGCAACAAACTGGACACCCTGATCAGACACTATCTCAGAAGGAAGTCCATGAAGACAAAATATCTCGTTGATAAATATTTGTGCTAATTTGGGGGCTGATGGAATTCGAGCCAAAGGACAAAAATTAGCCATCTTGGTAAAATGATCCACCACTACCCAAATAACTGTACACCCCCTAGACTCAGGAAGATCTGTAATAAAATCCAATGGAAAGATGAGTCCATGGTTGGGTAGGAATGGGTAGAGGATGGAAAGGACCAACTGGAGACTGCCGGGAGGACTTATGTAGTACACACTTAAAACAAGAACGTATAAACTCTTGGACATCTTTTTTCATGGGAGACCACCAATAGGAACGTTGCAAAAATGAGTACATTTTACAAACCTCTGGATGTCCAGAGAAACGAGAATTGTGAGCCCAGGAAAGAAGTCAAAATATCATCAAGATAAACAATAACAAACTGATAAAGTATATATCGGAAAATTTAATTCACAAACTCCTGGAACACTGCAGGAGCATTACATAAACCAAAAGGCATGACGAGGTTCTCATTATGGCCATCTCGCGTATTAAACTCAATTTTCCACTCATCACTCTCTTTAACTCTGATCAAGTTGTAAGCTCCCTTTAGATCAAGTTTAGTAAATAGTCGAGAACCCTTAGCTCTGTCAAACAATTCTGTAATGAGAGGCAATGGATATTTATTTTTTACCGTGATCTCATTTAGACCTCTAAAGTTGATACATGGACGAAAACCACCATCCTTTTTCTTTACAAAAAAGAAGCCCGCTCCAGCGGGAGATGAAGAAGGTCTGATAAACCCCTTTTTAAGGATATTTTGCACATATTCCGACATGGCTTGAGTCTCTCGAACAGAGAGAGGGTATACTCGACCTTTGGGTGGCATTTTACCAGGAATAAGTTCAATAGGACAATCCCAGGGATGATGCGGTGGAAGTTCGTCTGCCGCCTGCTCAGAAAAGACATCAGCAAATTCATGATAAGGCTGTGGGAGAGAAGGTGGAACATCTACTTTCACTTCAGCCAATCGTACCACAGGAATCAAACAATTTAATTTGCATTTAGGACTCCAAGAAAGAATTTGAGAACAAGTCCAATCAATATGAGGGTTATGAAGAGTTAACCATGGTAAACCAAGAACTATATCATACATAGAAATAGGTAATACCAAAAACTCTAAACTTTCTTCATGCAAAGCTCCTACCCTCAACTTCATAGACTTTGTTTGATGTGTAACATATCCATTAGAAATTCTAGTCCCATTAACTGCAGAAAGGGAAAAAGAACGGGTTAATTTGACAACAGGAATTTTTAATTTCTGAACCAAAGACAATGAAATAAAATTGCCAGCTGCTCCAGAATCTAGCAATGCAGAAAACTCTTGACACGAAGACCCAAAATCAGGAATGCTCACAGAAATTAAACAATCCTTTTTGGGAGAAACTTTAGAAAGTACCCCTAGTTTGACTTTCCCTCCATCAACTAGGGACGATCGTTTTCCCAGCCTTATTGGACATTTAGCCAAGAAATGTTCTGAGGATGCACAATACAATCACAAATTAAAACGCCTCCTACGTTGCTTCTCAACTTCAGACAATTTAGCTTTATTAATTTGCATAGGCTCATCAGATGTACTATGAAAAGAGTGAGACTGGGGAAGAGAACTTTTAGAACACTCAGCGACTCCTCTGAACCCCTCGTTCTCACATACGCAAATCAATTTTAATAGTCACTGAAATTAACTCATCCAAATTTTCAGGAAGATCCTGAGTCACCAACTCATCTTTAAGTCTCTCAGAGAGACCATTCCAATATGCTGCTCTTAATGCCTCATTATTCCATTTAAGATCTACGGCTATAGTTTGAAAACGAACCACATACTGACCAACTGGAGCTGTTCCTTGCTTTACTTGCAAAATATCCACAGACGCGGCCACTGATCTTCCAGGTTCGTCAAATATCCTTCTGAAAGTAGAAACAAAAGCTTGGTAATTAGACATTAAGGCATCATTTCTCTCCCATAAAGGAGAGGCCCACTCAAGAGCAGCACCAGACAATAATGACATAATATAAGCCGCTTTAACACGAGAGGTGGTAAAACGTTGAGGTAACAATTCAAAATGAATCTCACATTGGTTGAGAAATCCTCTACAAGTTTTTGGATTACCATCATAAGAGGTAGGAATCAATAAATGTAAATGAGAAGCAGAAACCCCTGATGTACTTGCAACAGGAATCTTAAGTTTATCAAGACGCGTGGAAAGATCCTGTAGACATTGCAAAACTTGAACTTGAGTGTTTTCCTGTACTTCCAAATGAGCGGTCAACTACAATCCGGAACGGGTTGAGCCCCGCGATGCAGTGATGATATCTGTGCAACGGTGTGTCAATGGTGCAGTTGACAACTGTAATGAAGATGGGTTCGATGTCCACAGGAGTGAGAGGCAACAGGCAAAGTAAATAGTGCTGAAAAAGATGAAACCACAGCAGTGGAGCAAAAGCAATACTTAGGCAATGGCTATGCTGAGCTCTGTAGTGCGGCTGGTAACTGGTATCAGAAGTTTAGCTGGAACATGAGCGGAGATATAGCAAAGTCCACAGCAACCCACAGGCACAGAAGGGATCTGGCAGGAGTCCAAGAAAGACCTGAAAGTAACGTTGCACAGACACTGAGACACAGTTAGTAACAGGCTTTATACTAGAGGTCTGTGATCCATAGGAAGTTCAGAACATGTGACCCAAATGGAATCAGCTTTGAAATAATAAGCAATCTAAGAATCCCACAACCTGACAACACCTTGGAAACAGATGATCACTTTAACTCTCTATTCCCTGTATGTAAAGAAGGCCAACAAGCAGGATAGCTCCTCCAATGACTACAAAGGAACTTTGGAAAAAGTAATCTATCTTTATGTACTGAAATAGTCGCAGTCCTGTCAGGTGCTGCTTGCACTGATACAGAGCTTTTATAGACTCTTTCTGTAGCAATGCAGCCATCTTTTCAGACTGTCAGACAGACAAGTGAAGAATAGGAACTACTCCTACTGCAAATAGGTGGAGGACCAATTCAGGTGGCAGAGTCATATTCCAAAATAAAAGAAGATGAGCTGCAACTTGTGTGGACACCAATTAATCAGCTATACTGATAATGCAGGGACACTGCTGGACAGCAGCAGCATTCCAGCCGGCTACACAAGAACTGTTGCATGAAAGCAGTGAAGGTGGATCAAGCCAATATGCAGAACTGTGAGCTGTGCTGATGGTGCTGGAAGAAACCCAAAGCCCTATGATCTTTTACAAAGACAGCTGGGCCATGTTCCAAGGCTAACCACTTTGATGCCAACATGGAAGCTGAACAACTGGCAAATCCATAGCAAAGTAATCTGGGGTGACACTGCCCTGTGAAATGAAATTCAAAATCAATGCAACCATAGGCCTGTGTGGGTGGGCCATGTCAATGCCCACACTGGACTAGATGGCAATCAATTTGCGGATGCACTGGTTCAAGAGAACAGTGGCACTTACTCCTGAAGAACAAACAAAATTGTTCAATCTGGGAGAATAGGCTCATACGCAGTGTGGTCACAGAGGAGCAGATGGCCTGTATGCTTGGGCCCAGAAATAAAGAAATTCCCATGGCACAGTTGATGGCAAGAGAAATAATGGAGAAATGTCAAACATGTCAGCTGGTGAACTACAGAAAAAAGTTAACTGAAGACATGAGCTCTATATACAGAGGAAAATGAGCAGGACAGGTGTGGCTGATAGCTTTCATTGGCCCTATGCTCAATGGACGTAGGGGAGTCAAATGCTGCTGCACTGCGTTGGACACCTACTCTGTGGTGCTTGTCGCTCGGCCCCCTGAACATGCTAATACACATGCCCATAGTCTGAATGGTGTGCAATTCATCACAGATAAAGCACTGATTGTGCAAGGACATTGGATGCAATGACTTGTGAGCCATGAAAGTTCCATCCCAGCAAGCCTTGTTCTAAACCATGGACAAAGACAATGCAAAAAACTGTCAAGTTTCCAATCAGTTGACAATGGGGCCTACCTTACTTGTTACTGTACAGTACAAGGCCTAATGGACTGTTTGATAATAACTGCACAAGAATCAGCTGCCATGAGCAACCAACTTGATGGAAAGATTACCGTTGAGGCATCTGAAGCAGAGTTACCCTTTTTACAATTGGGGAAAGGTCCGGTGAATGTCGCAAAACCTTATACCAAGCCGGATGAAGAACAGAACAAATTTGTGCTCTTTACAGATGAATCTTCGTACATTAAAAGGCAGAAGCAGGACAGCTATAGCCTATCAGCCCATCGCCTAAACTATCTTGAAGCTTTGACAAAGACAAAGCTCTTTGAGACTTTTAAGAAACTTTGAACAAAAACAACACAAAGTACACTGGATGGTCATTTGTATTTTCTTACTATCCACAAAACTGGCAGTGTGAATAAGTAAATGTTTTGTTTAGGTAAGGGAAAAGTTATACATAGTTGCATATCTGTTTTCTAAAGTATAGGAGTTGATTAAAGCAAATGGTATATTCTGATTTAGCAGGAGTATGTATACAGGAGATAAGTTTAAATTTCACCGTATGGAAATTACACTGAAACATTTAAATACAAATGTAAATAGACTAGGGATGTGCAGGCTCGGTTCTACTCGGTTCCGTTCGGTTCTTTTTACCGGATCTTATTGGGTTTCAGCTGTCACGAGTTTTGGATAGCCAATAAGATTCGGTAAAAAGAACCGAACGGAACCGAGTAGAACCGAGCCTGCACATCCCTAAAATAGACCAATGTATTATGTTGTATTAGATATTGGGGACTCACCCTATTTTCTTCCTTCTTTCAAGAAGTATTATCGCGAAAAATGAAGTCCCTTACATTTATCTCGGGACTGCTGATACTAGTGCTTTCTTGTCTACTGTATCAGAGACTGCATTACCAAGTTGCCTGATGACAACAGGGGAAGACTGTTAAACGTGTATGGGATCTCCCACGGTGCAGGGTGGGGGGGTATTGACCTTAAATGAGACTTTTACAGCAACTGAGATCGGGTCTAATATTTTATGATCTCACACAGGACAATTTCAGATACCACCAAGGATTCAATATGTCCAAGTGTCATTGATCTGGTGCTATGTTTATTATGATTGATGTATTTGTACATGTATGGTGAAAAGCCAAAGTATGGCTACAGATGTTGAATACAATTATGAATGTAATGGTGTGTTAACACAAGGGGGTTTTACACTAAACAGAATACAACAGGGATGTGCTGTATGTTACCTGATATTGTGTATTATCTTAGTGGTAGAAAGGTGAATGAATGGATATAATTTGGAAGATATTGTAATTGTACAATCATGAATGTGAGTTGTTATAGGTTATAAATTAATGTATGCATTCCACAACATAAAACCAAGGGTGGATTGTAATGGGAGAGCAAAAGTGGCTGCTGAAAGCTATGTTTTGTTCAGTGCTTTTATGAATGTCTCAGGCATTAGGTGGTGTATCAGGCATTAGGTTGTACAAAAGAATGTGAAAACTAGACACGTCATATATCTCCAAGGCATTGTCTTTTAGTATCCAATGCATGCGTTAGTTTGTTAAAGCTTTCTTACCAGAATTTAACCAATAACGTAGTCGGAATCAGATTAATACCCATATTTGCGAGTTATGTATGGAGCTGACTTTCCTGCTGGTATAAGAGTTCAAGACAAAGCAAATTCATCAGCCTTTGCCTGAGACTGATCTGCAGACAGTGACAAGGAATTGTTATCTTTGAATCCAGCTCCACATATGGTGATTGAGGCTCCTGGATCCAGTGTTTAACCATTTATAAAACAATACAATAACAGAAAGGAGCGCTATCGATAAAGGCCTGAGTGTAATGACTTGTTAATAGATGATAGAATCCGCTAAGGGAAAAATGTAATAGAAAAACAAGAATGGAGACTCAAGTAAAAATCTTTATAAACATTAAAAATACCCACAAAGCAAAGAAAAATAATACAAACAGAAAAATTTAAAAATACACATATACAGCAATGATATTAACATAAAGAATATGAACATGAATAGGACTAGAGAATTAGTGTATCCAAAAATGGCAAAAGCTGGATACAGTGATCCTGGAATGAACCTGTAACCCTAATCTAAGAACTGCTGTGAGTGAGGACTGATGTATCAGTTCTCCAATATTGTGCAACTATGTTGCCAGTTCGTAACAATAATATCCTGTGAAGGTGGGATAAATTGAATAGAAATCCTCCCGTCTTTGTGTAGCTGATAAATATCAGCAGCTGAACTGGTTCATTGTGCATCCATGTAAACAGCCAGAGATAAAGGGATTTATATCAAATCTCAATCTTTATGCACAGCATTATTAATGTGTAAATTATATAAAAAATATATTGAATTCCCAAATGGGCACCACTCCTTCTCAGTTGAGCATCGCTGGTACAGTCTCCTTCTTATATAAAGAATATTTAATTAAATGGATTGATAGTCCCGATGCTGGGAGTTGATGTTAGGTACAGGGATAATGATGGGGTGCACACACCGAGAGATGGGACACACTGAAATGATCAGTTGTGTACCACTAGTAATGTCAATATGGTACCTTCATACTCCGGTTAGGGGCTTTTCACAATGCAGGTCCATCCAGGTAAAGTCCTTAACGAGTGCACTTGTGGCCGCGTATATGAGTCGGAACCCCTTCAATGTTCAGCTGAGTCCCTGCAGCGTGAGCCGGAGATGCCGATTGAGTACCGGTGCAGAGGGAGGGAACCTACAGAGGGATTTGCTGTGCAGATGCAGCAATTGGAATAGGTTAGCTTGACGCTTTTTTCGGCTCCTGCCGTTTCATCAAGAAGTATCATTTATATCCTAAGCTGTTGAACTAATGAGCAGTTAAGTGTTTACAATATACTATCTTTTACTTTGTAATAAATGTCTTTTTAACTGAGATATTTGTTTGTGTGGATTGATTAACATCTTTTGTATCCAAGAATCTTATTTTGTTCCACCGAGAACACCTGATATCAGGTTACAGTTCTCATTTCCTGCCCCAGCCCTCAGCATTTCATCCAAAGTCTCTCAGCAAGACAGCACTTCTTGCAATGCCTTTTTTACACGGGGTTCTCCCATGGTATGTAAGTCACGTTTACCAGTTAGCATCATAGAGGGGTAGATACAGACTAGAATCCTCTTGTATCACCCTGGACAGGGTCTCTCTTAGCACCTGAATATCCACACTATTCTCTTCTAATGCAGTCTCTTTCCCTTCCCAAGTCTTTTTCACTAATTGCTCATGAAAGATTTTGTTAAAGGCAGTAATGTTCCACCCCAAGATGAGGGAAATGGTAGCTTCAGCACTATAGCAGCTACTACCTTGGCTGCTTGTTCCTTTATTTATTTAATAAATATGAGGGGTCTGTGATAAACCTCCAGGGTTCCATGTATATAAAAAAACTGATTTGTTGTATAATCACCAACTCATGTAGCGCAAGCCTGGAGACCAGGTTGAGTTCACTTCCAGAGTCCGCTAAGCCAACACCATTTTTGTGTCCAGTATTACAGAGCCTGATACAGAGTTGAACACTATTTACATTGCTGCTGTATCTTTAGATGCAGCAACAATGCAAAAAATGCTAATGCCGCTAGAGACCTCTGAAGACTTAGAGGGGTATTCAATATGAAACGTTAACTTCACTGTCGAAGTTAACGTTTCATATCAGAGTTTTTACCTGCGTTAAAGTATCGGGCACGCTCCCGCTTATACCCGTATTCAATATAAAATTAACGAAAACGGGAAACTCCGAAGTTGGATTTGCGTAAAGTTACGAATTTTTCCTTAAAAAAATTGTAAGACCCCCCTAAAGTAGTAAAAACATGGGGGAATCACTATGGGTACCCCCGTTTTAGCCTTTAATTGAAAGTCGGGGATTTAAGTAGCCGCAGCAGGTGTTTTTTTTCCGACATTGAAGAAGTGATGCAGAAGAGCACTTAGATTTTTGTAAGTGGTCCCATCAAATTTGGGGTACATGAAAATGGGAACTAGCATATTTTTATGTCCCTAAAGTAAGTTTTTAAAAATTCTGCATTTGTGCACCTGCCGCTATAATTCTATTCTAGAAAACATCTGCCGCATACTGGCAGAATAGCCCTGAACCTATTTCCCTATTGTTAAATAATTTTTTCCCCTTTTTTTTTTTTTCACCCCAATTTTTAATTAAATTTTTTGGGGTGTCCCTATTTTTTTTTTAAGTTTTTTTGACACAGTTCTTTTTTAAATGTCAGTCCCAGGGGTGCAGGCTATTTTTTAAGCCTGCACCCCTAAACCCCAATTCTGCACTTTTTTTCGACACCTATTCAATGGTGAAAAGTTATCCCCGTTTTTTATCAAAGACTTGTCAAAACTGCGATAAGTCTTTGAAATTGAATACGGTGTAAAAGTCAAACCTGCGATAGTGACGTCAAAAGTGCGATATTAACGCAAAAACGATGTTATCGCACCCATATTGAATACCCCTGATGGTCTTCGGCAGCATGGGATATTGAGCTCACAAATGATCCATACTTCTACACTCAAAACATTCCAGTTACTTGCTGCCACCGTGTCAATCGTGGCACTCCAAAGCATGGAGACATTTGGAGATTCAACTGCTGTTCTTGACAAAAGTACAGACTTAGGTAGAAACACTAGTTTCTTATAATCAGATAAGCCTTAATGTGTGTCACAAGCTTAATTTTCTGCAGAGTGGGCTGCTGTGTATGTATCAACAGGTTCAGTTGTGCAAGCAGCAGCCCAGTGCTTTCTTCCAGGGCCATTGTGAACTGACAAGAGCCCGGGTATTATGGGCATGGCCAAATCCAGGAGGCATGGCCACACTCTTTCCAATAGAATGTGAAAAAATACTATGTGCAGTGCTGTAAGCTGCAAATGGGGACATATGTCAGCAGTGACTTCCAAATGCATTTCATCCATTTTAATTGTTTGGCTGGGTGGGAAATGGAATTTGGCTTCTCCAAGCATCCCATAATTATATCGCTTGTGAAATTGATTCCTCCAAGAAAATGTTAACAATGGGCCTAATTCTAAGTTGGACACGGTCGCTGCCATCCCTTAGTCTTTTGACGCAGTTGTGTTTGCTACTTTATGCTAATTTACAGCCCTTTCCTGGTGTAAAAAAAAGAAAAGACTAAAGTCTCAGGCGCTTGGTAGGATAAAATACATTTTCCACGTCATTAATTTGACAAGAGACTGCTCCAGGCATCAAAGATCCATTTATTCATTTCTATTAGAGGCAGTATATTTTATATATTTCAATTCTCAGGAGTGCACTTGAGTCTTTCTATATTGGTTAAATGTGATTATTTATAAGTGTAAATGTGATTATATGTAGTTATGTACTGACATATTTTATTTCTATAAAGATTATTAATATTATATAGGTGGTGTCTTGAGTATTTTTTCTCTCATTTCGGGAACTACATACTGTAGTATATTATTTATTTGTTTATTAATGCATCACCATTGTCTTGTTGTGCTATCTCTATATTAGTAGTGGGCAGACACAAGCCCATTTGGTGAATTTGCTGCTATTATTTATAATATTCTATTCATTGATTAGCACCCAGTCTTTTTGTTTCTCTGTTTTATTATAAATAGACGAATTACAACAAACAAAAAATAGAAAACAAAGAAAATATAATAATAATAATAATGAAAAAAATAAGAACAAACAAATTATACATATATTTATACCCACATAGTAGGGCAACCAAAGAAAGAACCTTCACATGTATCCAAAGATAATACAATAAATCCTCAATTTATCTGGTCTTGTGTGTGTGAAACATATAAATTATACCAGACTTGGTTATGTCAATCATAATAAACATTTCACAGACGCTTGTAATCCAGATATAATACAGGTGTATGCATACAGCGATGTACCGCAAAAATCAATGTGAACACCACAGTATATCATTTTCACATTTCATTATCTATAGTGTATAACATGAAAAAGGAAGAAATTCAGGCCCTGATTCAGAGCCGGACCTTTTAACCACCCACAGCTATAGCGAGAGGCCAAAATGATGGTCGCTATGGTCAAGACCATCGCGACCATCGGACTTGCAACGAGACCCTTGCGGTAGGGTCTCGCTGCCGCAAGCCCTGGAGTGCTTTTGGCTCTATCAGAGCCAAAAGCACTCCCACTGATATCACTAGTGATGTCAGTGGGGCCGGCCCCAGACGGTAGGCGTTCCCATAGGAATGCCTCCGTCTGGGCAGTCATGCTCCCGGCACGCCCACCAAAGGGGACGTGCTGTCAATCACCATCGACAGCACGCCCCCTTTGGTGCAAGACCCTTAACGACGACTTGGCCGTCGTTATTCAGGTCTCGCGCATGCGCACGATGGAGCCGCCTCCGTCGTGCGCATGTGCATTGTTATTAGTGCTCACTAAGGCTGCATAGACGTAGGCTGTGTTAGATGAAAAGGGTGAGATTATAAGTGTAATTACAATATGATAACTAAGTCGGAGTTAAACTGGAGGAAAACAAACTGAAAACCAGACCACTTTCTGAACGACAACAAGCAACTTACTTATGTGAATTACCAAAATCAACATCTTCTGCTTCAGGATTATCCAGGAAACTCCTTACAGCACTCACTGCTTGGACATAACACTTCGGACTGGATCGGCTTGGTAAATTGTAATTTTGCCCTCATACTACATAAATTCTTGTATGTATTGCCTTTTCCCATTGTGTCACATCTATCCACTTTAATCATTTATTTAATAACTAATTCCTGCACCCATTACTCACACACCTCTCTTTATATATCACTTTCGGAGCTGCACTCATACATTATAATAATAATAATAATTTTATTTATATAGTGCTTTTCTCCTAAAGGACTCAAAGTGCTTTACATTTACATTTACAGTACATTTACATTAGCAGCACTGTTCTTTTATCTCTATTTTGAACATTTAACAACTTTAATCCACACTGTCTCTACATCACACAGCCTCCACTCCAGTTTTCCTCTCACTTATTACCTCGTCCATAGCATGAACACTCTTACTTCAAACACCCCCCTTAATCAGTGCCCACATAATCCTCTACTTTATCCATCCCTATCCTCCCCCTCTTGTCTCCTATGCTTGCTGTTCCCCCTTTTTTTCTCTCATCAGTCTGCTTTCCAACCCTCTGCTTCTTTTCCCCCGCCATTACTGTTCCTCCATTCTCAACCACCTCCCTCCCTCCATGGCCTTGCTATCCCACCACTATGCCCACCTGGTTCTGCCTCCAGGGCTACCAAAAGAAATTCTGAGCCCGGGTACTGCAACATCCTGTGAGACCACAGCATGTTGGGCATGGCTGCACCCATTTGTGGGTAGGCCTAGCATGTGAGACACACCCACTCACTGGAGCATGGCATAGCATCCAGCAGCTGGGATTAAAGTAGTCACTACTGTATTAGGATGGCGGGACAGTCCCATAATATATCCATTTTTTATCAGGATGTATGTAGATGCTAAAATGTAACACACAATAATTAAAGTGCTACAACTTTATTTTGTACATCTCTCATGTGAATAACACATAAACAAAATCTATTTTCTGTCATAGGGATAGATGTATGAAGGACTTAATCTTGACATAACATCAGGTTATCTTAAACACACACATACCACAGTACATATCCTAACCCACTGCTCCATGCTCCTTCCTCACTATCTACCCCATCTGTGTCACCCCTGTCTGCCCTTCCCCTTTAGAATGTAAGCTCTAACGAGCAGGGCCCTCGTCCCTCTTGTGCTTCTCCTCCCCCTACGTATAGTATAATTTACTCCTAACTCCCCACAATGACACCTAACACCTGGTTGCTCATGTCCTGCTGTTTGTTATGCAGCTATGTTTATAAACCATGTCCTTGTCCTACATTGTTTTGTATTACTATTAACTGTTTTCTTGTGTGCTCATTTATGTACTGTGTAAGGCGCTGCGGAAAATTTGTGGCGCCATATAAATAAAGGATAATAATAATAATAATAATAATAATGTGCACTTGGGCAACATCAACCCGCTTGCGAGCGCTCAGCGCTCGCGAGCGGGTCTGAATCAGGCCCTCAGTGCATTTGTTCTATTCTACCTCCTAATATATGTGGAGGGGGAAAGAATGCAGTATATCTAATCTGATATACCATTAGATTTGACACAATATGCTATTTATAAGCACTTGCATAGATATATCATAACCAAACATTAGAAAAATAAACCAGAGTATCAAATTGATCATAAGGAAATACAATTATGATGTCTTATCAGCATCTCATACATGTGTTTATGAGATAAGCAAGGGCAATAACATATTTCAGAAAAATATACCGTATTTGAAGGTAAAGACCTGGGTTTCAAGCAATATACAAAATACAAATTTAAAACTATGGTAAAATATGTAATTAGAAGAATATGAATCAGCTCAATTAATTAGTCTAAATATCCACTGCCAGGTGCCAGCTTATTTCTCTTTACATATTAGCATGATAGAAATTGCAGTAAGAGAAAGTTGTGTGAAGGAACATCCTGTCTGTGTGCTAATGTGCATCTGCTGTTAACTCTCATACCCCACTGGGCATTGGAGAGTTAATGAGAGTAATAGGGATCAGCACTTACGGCAGGACATATGATGCCTCTGCTGTTAGCTGGTAAGTAAGTTTCCCCACACACAGTTAATGAGAGTGCACCTAGAGAGAGAAAAACAATGCAGCACTAGTATTGTCTGTTAACAGAAAAACAAATAGATTTCTGCTTGTAAGTCCCTAAATCCACTGTATAAAATCAGATTATTCCTTTATAAATATTATTATAAATGATAGTATAGTACAGAAAAAGTTGTGTGAAGGAAGTGTCCTGCCTATGTGCTATTGTGCATCTGCTGTTAACTCTCATAACCTATGGGCATCGGAGAGTTAATGAGAGTAACAGGGATCAGCACACATTCCAGGACATATGGTGCTTCTGCTGTTAACTGGTAAGAGAGACAATTAATGAGAGAGCACCTAGAGAGAGGGAAATATTCGGTAAGGTACCTGGATACCAAAAAAAAGAACCTCTCTAGTGTGGCTTAGGTGAAGTGCTGTAAGTGCCACATCAAACACTCATCAGCAGTGTGACTGTTACTAGTTCCGACGTATGTTTCACCGTAGCTTGCTCAAGGAAGTGCAGCCAGGTTGTACACTCTAGACCTATTTAGTGCATATTTAAATTTCTTTGGACTAATTCTGGAGGTCATGTGCCTAGTTTGGCCAATAAATAGTCAGCAAGTGTCATGTGGCTAACACGGCATGTAGGCTGTGCCGGGAGATCCAGTGACTGTGATTAAATAATCAGTGTGTTATTAAGGGGCCAGGGTCCATCAATGATGTGAATGTCAGCATGTGCAGATTCCCCGAGGCTGTCATGCAGCAAGGTCACTCCCGTATATGCGAACATATGGGTAATAGCGGGAACGACTTAACTATAGTTTACCAGCCTCCTAATTGGTCATTGTCAGCAAGGCAGGGTCATTTCAAAAAGTTAAGTTGTGTCACAGGGGAATGCAATAACAACACTCCGGAGCTATCACACAGATCGGTATAGCATTTAACAGTTCCTGACTATCACTTCATAATAAAGCATAGATTAAGAACGTGAGTGGTCCAATTAAATAAATACACAAACAAAGGGAACTGGGTCTGAGCTCAGCCATGCTTGGCCAATAATGATATGGAGGATAATGGATGTTTAAAAAGAGATATACTCTTACACATAATAACTAAGTATAATCGATTATATAGCATAATATGCTTTTACCAATAAATATGAGAATGGGAAATGTCAAACATCTAGTATTATGCAGATATATGACAATTCCATAAAGTGGCTCAATCTGGGTAAAACAAAAGATCAATCTGAAATATATATGAACATCGTGATGGATCCAGTTATACAAGGCAGAGAGGGAAAAACAGAAAGGGGGGAGATCTATGAGTGGTCTAATCTGCGTCCACCACACAATGGTTTATAATTCAAGTACTGTCTATATAAATAGACAATAAATAGACAATCAAATGAAAAATGGCTATGACAGTTCATGGTTTAACTGTGTGAAGAGTAGTAAATGGTTATAGGGTGCTGGTGAGGCATCTGTGGATTATATGGGCATAATGGTATGAAAAATCAAGAATGTGTAAGGACAGGGTTTAAAACTATAGATGGAATAATATATATATATATATATATATATATATATATATAGAGAGAGAGAGAGAGAGAGAGAGAGAGAGAGAGAGAAAGAGAAAGAATCTAGATGGCGGTACTCAGAAAAAATTAGACTTAGGGGTAAATTTACTAAGAATCGAGTCTGGACAAGTTTGTTTTTTTAACTCGATTAACTTCGCCAGAACGCCGGTGATTTGAGGCTCCTGAAACTCTCAAATTTACCAAGAAGTGAGTTTAGCTGAGAGTGAGATGGCCGATGGTGAAGTAGGATGAGATATCTCCCCCAAGTGGCAGGTTTTGCAGGAGATTACTCACCCGAGATTGCAGTGTCTTCTCTCTGCAAAAACTCTCTCGAGCAAGCAGCATGCACATATCAGTGTGATATGTGTAAGCTGCTTGTGTTGTAGCTGTAAAGAAACGGGTTAAATGTTATTTAAAAAATTACGTAGGGTGCCACCCTAAAGCTAAACCAGCCACGGACTTGCCAGCCAGTCCTGGTACCTAAAATTATGAGGAACAAAACAAGTAGGGTACCACCGTAATTTAGGTACCAGCACCAGACTGCAAGGCAAGTCCTGGTTTTAATTATATGGGGAAAAATATTGCATAGGGGTCACCCAAATTAAACAAAACAGCACTGAACCCTTTCTAGCGGGGGGCTGATGCCACAACCAGGAGAGCCCTTTCATCGGGCCCCCCAGCCGCAGTATCAGTCCTGACCACTAGTCAACCCAGGCCAGGGATCCCTGGGGAGTTGGGGACCCCCCCAATAAACGGCTCATCCATTGACGTCAATGGTGGGAACCGCAAAATAAACTGCGGCTCTCCATTGACTTCAATGGAGGAGCCGTTAATTGGCTGAGAGAGGCAGGGGCTCACCTCTCTCAGCCAATGAATGCTCAGATATGGCTCTATAAAGGCAGAGGCCGCGTCTGAGCATTTCATTTGGGAGCTATCAACCATCCTGGTTGGTATCTGTTGCGTGGATTGGGATGTTTGTTTTATTGTTTTAAGAAGACCTTGGATGTCTACTTTGGACAAGGGGACCAGACCTGGTAATGTAGGTGAGTATGTGTGTGAGTGTGTGTGTATGCAGGGCTGCCATCAGAAATTCTGGGGCCTGGTACTAACAAAATAGGTAGCCCCCCTGGGTATAGGACAGAGTTGGTCGGAGTTGTGGATAATGTAGGTGGAGCTATATCAGTGGTGTTGCCTAAATTGGTGCATAAACCAGGGATGGCTAGGCATGGTGGTGGGGGGTGGCAAAGGGCAGGGAAAACTGGACTGGGGTGGCAAAGGGCAGTGAAGGTTGGTTTAGTCTGGGGGGCAAAGGGCAGTAGGGGAGGGGCAGAGAAGACAGGCAGGCTAGCTGGACATGGGGGGGCACAGGGAATGCTGGCAGGACTGGGGCAGGAAAGACAGGCTGGCTGGCTGGACTATGATGGGGGCGCAGGGAAGCATGGCTCGACTGAGGAAGTGGAAAGGCAGGGAAGGCAGACTGGTTGGACTGGGGGGGGCATAGGGAAGGCTGGTTGGACTGGGGGGGGCAGGAAAGGCATGCTGGCATTACAGGGGGGGGCAGGAAAGGCTGGCTGGCTGGCTGAACTGGGGGGGTCAGCATACCTGCTTACCTGTTCTCCTGTCCTGAGAGAAGGGGGCCTGGCTGGCAGTGGCAAGGAACGAATCGGGCGGCAGGCAGGGAGAAATAAAGATCATCAGTGCTGTGGCATTCAATGATGGACTCGAGCCGGCCGCAAGCATCAGCGGCGCTGCAGCATTTGAACCTTGGAGCCCACCGCGAGCCAATCACAGCTCGCGGAATGGCAGCCAATCAGGATCGTCCGCTCCTGATTGGCTGATCAGGAGCTGCTGCTCCTCATTGGCTGTAGTTCTGCGAGCCAATCACAGCTCGCGGCCGGTTCCAGTCCATACTTGAAATGTCACAGCGCTGACCGGTGCATTCCTCGTTGCTGTCAGCCAGGCCCCCTCTCTCTCCGGGCCTATTACTAAAGTCCCGGCAGTCCCCCCCCTGATGGCGGCCCTGTGTGTATGTATGTAATAAAACTGTACTTTCACAGTGTGTATGTTTTGTGTTTTCTTAGAACTACAGGTACCAATGGGTCCTTAATGACCCGCATGCTGGTACTTGTGGTTCTCCAAGTACCAGCATGCGGGGGTGACTTGCTGGGACCTGCAGTTTGACTGTAAAGACAATGGGCCTCATTCAGACCCACTCGCAAGCGGCTGTCCGCTCGCAAGTGGGTCGATGGTGCGCATGCGCCAGACGCGATGAGCGAAGGACTTTCCTTTGCTCGTTGTGTCTGATCAAAGGGGGCGTGCTGTCGATGTTGATTGATAGCACACCCCCTTTGGTGGGCGTGCCGGGGGCGTGCCTGCCAGACGGAGGCGTTCCCAAGGGAACGCCTACCGTCTGAAGCCGGCCCCACTGACATCACTAGTGATGTCAGTGGGAGTGATTTTGGCTCTGATAGAGCCAAAATTACTCCAGGGCTTGTGGTCGAAAAACCCGACCACAGGCTTCTGGTCACACTGGCGATGGTCGCGATGGTCTTGACCATCGCGACCATCATCCTGCACGCTCGTATAGGCTGTGGGTGGTGACCCACAGCTATATGAGCGTCCAGGAGGACGCTCCATTTTTATGGAGGACGGCCCTCATTCAGAGCGAGCGCTCTGCTCAGAGCGTCCGGCTCTGAATGAGGGCCAATGTTGATACTTCTATTTTTTACACACCACATACACTATCAACCTAGAGAGGGGGACCCCTTTATTGGAGGGTCCCCAACTCCCCGGGGATCCCTGGCCTGGCCTGACTAGTGGTCAGAACTGATGCTGTGGCTAGGGGGCCTGGTGAAAGGGCTCCCCTGTCTGTGGCATCAGCCCCCCGCTAGAAAGGGTCCAGTGCTGGTTTTAATTATAGGGGGACCCCTACACAATTTTTTTTCCCCTATAATTAAAACAAGAACTGGTCCTGCAGTCTGGTGCTGGTACCTAAATTATGGTGGAACCCTACTCATTTTGTTCCCCATAATTTTAGATACCAGGACAGGCTGACAAGTCCGGGGCTGGTTAGGCTTTTGCTGGGGACCTAACGTCATTTTTTTTAATAAAAATTAACCATTTTTTTCTATTTACAGGCAGAAACATACATGGCTCACAGTGACCTGTGTTTGTTTCTGGCAAACTCATAGATCACAGGCAGGTTATTTTATTTCCCGAGTTTTACAGGAGAGTTATCCCATCTCTTGAGATTTTAGAAACTCTCTGCTTGGTAAATCCCGAATCCTATCTTCACTAGTGAAAAGGTTCTCGAGTTTAGCCGAAGGTGAATTGAAAAGAGTTTGCTAACACTCCAGTATTTTCCCGTAGCAAAGGAGAGCTCTCTCCTGAGTTTAACATTAGTAAATTTGCGAGTGTTAAAAAGTGCCCAAACTCTCCAGAGATTGCAAACTTGATTCTTAGTAAATTTACCCCTAAGTCTAATCGCTTCTGAGTTCTGCCGGCTAGAATCTGTGTTTGGGCTACGCGATCATTCTTCGTGGAAGACCTTGGAAGGCACCTGTTTGCTGTTACCTGTGTTTTATTCAATTTTGAGGAGTGTTGCTTCTACCAACATTTATATATATATATATATATATATATATATATATATACAGTCAGGTCCATGAATATTGGGACATTGACAGAATTTTCAGATTTTGGCCTGTATTCACCACCACAATAGTTTTGAAATGAAACAAACAAGATGTGCTTTAACTGCAGACTTTCAGATTTAATTTGAGGGTAATTACATCCAAATCGGGTGAACGGTGTAGGAATTATAACAGTTTCAATATGTGCCTCCCACTTTTTAAGGGGCCAAAAGTAATGGGACTATCAACTCAAAAGCTATTTCATGGACAGGTGTGGGCTATTCCCTCGTTATTTCATTATCAATTAAGCAGGTAAAAGGTCTGGAGTTGATTCTAGGTGTGACATTTGCATTTGGAATCAGTTGCTGTCAACTCTCAATATGAGATCCAAAGAGCTGTCACTATCAGTGAATCAAGCCATCATTAGGCTGAAAAATCAAAACAAACCCATCAGAGAGATAGCACAAACATTAGGTGTGGCCATATCAACTGTTTGGAACATTCTTAAAAAGAAAGAATGCACCGGAGAGCTCAGCAACACCAAAAGACCCGGAAGACCACGGAAAACAACTGTGATGGATGACAAAAGAATTATTTCCCTGGTGAAGAAAAACCCCTTCACAACAGTTGGCCAAATCAAGAACACTCTCCAGTAGGTAGATGTATATGTGTCAAAGTCAACAATCAAGAGAAGACTTCACAAGAGTGAATATAGAGGGTTCACCACAAGATGTAAACCATTGGTGAGCCACAAAAACAGGAAGACCAGATTAGAGTTTGCCAAACAACATCTAAAAAATCCATTACAGTTCTGGAACAACATCCTATGGACAGATGAGACAAAGATCAACTTGTACCAGAGTGATGGGAAGAGAAGAGAAGGAAAGGAACTGCTCATGATCCAAAACATACCACCTCATCAGTGAAGCATGGTGGTGGTAGTGTCATGGCATGGGCATGTATGGCTGCCAATGGAACTGGTTCCCTTGTATTTATTGATGATGTGACTGCTGACAAAAGCAGCAGAATGAATTCTGAAGTGTTTTGAGCAATATTATATGCTCATATTCAGTCAAATTCTTCAGAACTCTTTGGACGGCGCTTTACAGTGCAGATGGACAATGACCCGAAGCATACTGCAAAAGCAACCAAAGAGTTTTTTAAGGCTAAAAAGTGGAATGTTATGCAATGGCCAAGTCAATCCCCTGACCTGAATCTGATTGAGCATGCATTTCACTTGATGAAGACAAAACTGAAGGAAAAATGCCCCAAGAACAAGCAGGAACTAAAGACATTTGCAGTAGAGGCCTGGCAGAGCATCACCAGGGATGAAACCCAGCGTCTGGTGATGTCTATGCGTTCCAGACTTCAGGCTGTAATTGCCTACAAAGGATTTGCAACAAAGTATTAAAAAGTGAAAGTTAGATTTAGTATTGTTTAGTTTGTCCCATTACTTTTGGCCCCTTAAAAAGTGGGAGGCACATATAGAAACTGTTGTAATTCCTACACCGTTCACCTGATTTGGATGTAATTACCCTCAAATTAAATCTGAAAGTCTGCAGTTAAAGCACATCTTGTTTGTTTCATTTCAAAATCATTGTGGTGGTGAATAGAGGCCAAAATATGAAAATTCTGTCAATGTCCCAATATTTATGCACCTGACTGTATATATATATATATATATATATATATATATATATATATACAGGCACCATACAGGAATACCCTTATCCCACTATAGAACAATAAGTACAGTATCAGATTAGGTCGGCGCTACACTGGTGCGATGGAAAGATTGTAATTAAATTCAATGGAGATGGATACACTGTATAAATAGATAAGGATCAGTGCTACACCTATTCAGTGCTGCACTCAATATGATGGAGACGGAAATAATATGCTACACAGACTAATATGATCCAATATACTTGGGATATATTTATTGTAAAAATGATTTATAGAAGTGCACTGTTCTGAGTGATTATAGATACCTATAAATAAGCCAGGGCTGTAGGTATCGATAAGGTATTGGTCTCAGAGTCAATGTCCTGGGTGTATGATAGGTACTCTATAGTATTTAAGAAAATTGTGGACTGTTTAAAGTCACCAATGGTCTCTCTGTTGTATAGCTGGTAAATGTCTGGTGGTGTACGCGGGGTGTTGAAAGAATGTGTCTGGCGGGGCGGCGTCCCGTATCCCCCAGGTGCACAAACTTACCCTCAGCGTCCTTTTCCGCTCACCTCCGGGTGGGCGACATCCACTTCTTCGGTCTTCTGTCTTCCAGTCCCTCGTTCCGCTATGTCTGTCAGCACGCGTGGATACACGCGCTGACTGGGAAGCAGAGTCCTCACCGTGGGTCTGCGAGACTTCCGGGTAGTGAACTCTCGCGAGATCGTGCACTTGCCAGGGCGCAGCAGTTCCGTAGCGGTGGCTCAACTCGGCGCCGCGAGGAGACTTCAGGAGTTGGACTCGACAATGTGTATAGTTGTCTTGGATGAAGCAGCAAGTGTCCTCCCAACGCGTATCGGCTATACAGCCTTCCTCAGGGGTTAAAGTTCGCCATCTTGTGTGTGGCTTAAATACTCTATATTAGCAGCCATCTTTGTTGTGGTATAAGTGACCATATCGTAGTGGCGGCCATCTTATCTGTGGGCTAATAAATTATTCACAGTATGGATGTCGTTTTTTCTATTATTATTTATTCTTGTGTCTAGATGATATCGAAATATTGCAAGTATGCATATATATCCATCTCTATTACCTAACCAAAAACGGGTAGTACATAATTTGACAGAAGTAGCGCCGACCTAATCTGATACTGTAATTAATTGAGCTGATTCATATTCTTCTAATTACATTAATATTTTACTGTGGTTTTAAATTTGTATTTTGTATATTGCTCGAAACTCAGGTCTTTACCTTCAGATATGGTATATTTTTCTGAAATATGTTATTGCCCTTGTTTATCTCATAAATACATGTATGATGCTGATAAGACATCATAATTGTATTCCCTTATGCTCTAAATTGATACTCTGGTTTATTTTTCTAATGTTTGGTTATGATATATCTATGCAAGTGCTTATAATTAGCATATTGTGTCAATTCTAATGGTATATTAGATTAGATACGCTGCATTCTTTCCCCCTCCACATATATTAGGAGGTAGAATAGAACAAATGCACAAATGCACTGAATTTCTTCTTTTTTGTGATATGCACTATAGATAATGAAATGTGAGAATTATGTACTGTGGTGTGTTAACATTGATTTTTGTGGTACGTCGCTTCATGCATTCACCTGTATTATATCTGGATTACAAGCATCTGTGAAAGTGATGTATTCATATGACCGGCGGAAGCATGCGGAATGTCGGCTAGGGATTTATGATAAGCGTCAAAATACCAAAGCCTATCATAATCCCGATGCCGGAAAGCCGAGGACGGCATCTCGATTGAAGGTAAGTCCTGGGCGCACCTAGCATTAGCCGCTTGGGGGGAGGGTTAGGATTAGGGAGTCTTGGGTTAGGTTTTGGGGGGAAGATTAAGGTTAGGTACCCCTAGGGGGGTTTGGCACCCCCAGGGAGAGGTTAGGGTTAGGCATCCCCCCGGAATGGGATAGATTTAGGGAGCGGTAAGGGGTGTTAGGGTTAGGCGCCCCCAGGGGTAGGTTAGGGTTAGGCACTAAGGGGGGAGGTTAAGGTTAGGCACCACTAAGGGAAGGTTAAGGTTAGGGGGGTGGACAGGGGAGGTTAGGGCACGTACCTGCCCCTGTCGAGATCTTGATCCTGTCGGGCATCTGCTGTCGGGATTTGAACCAGTGGCTAAACAGCCGCTGGCATTTCAATCCCATTCCAGGCGAATGTATATTTTGATTGACATAACCAAGTCTGGTATAATGTATATGTTTCATACACACAAGACCAGATAAATTGAGGATTTATTCTCTTTGGATACATTGTGAAGAATTTTTCTTGGTGTGCCCTACTATGTGGATATAAATATACATAATCATATATATTTTTTTGTTATTATTTTTTCTTTATTGTTATTTTTTGTGTGTTGTAAGTCAAGTCTATTTATAATAAAAGTTAAGTTTTAAGTTTTAATACTGTATTAAGAGTGCCCCCAGCAAAAAGAGTTTACTCTGTCTCAAATTTCTTGCTGTTTCCTAAACTCTGGGAAGCACCACTGGTTCTATTAATTTCTATATGTACAATTAATGGTATTTACACCAGTTTACACAAATCTGTAAAAAGTACACCGTTTCCAACTATATCATAGTTGCCTACCTTTGCTGTGTCTTCCCCGGGAGAAGCCCTGGGCGGAGAGGTAGGTGGGTGGTGATGGGGGCGGGGCCTGATGGTTTGCGTAATTAAGCCCCGCTCCCTCATGGTAAAATGCCCGCGATTGGCTTAAATTTAAATAGGAGGCAGAGCCAAATGATGAAAATCGCGTCATTAAGCCCCTCCCTGCACAGACACCCGCGATCGCTGCGGAAACTCTCTCAATTCTGCTCACTTCACTAGGAAGTGGGCAGAATGCGGGAGAAATGCCTACCCTTCTGGGGGTGCGGGGGGGTTACCCAAAAAATCGGGAGTCTCCCGCGAAAACTGGGAGGGTAGGTATGTATGAACTATATCCAACCTCACTGCACAAGTGGGGTGAAATTAGTGCACCGTCATAACCCCAAAATCCTTACTATGTTGAGCTGGTCTGAGACTGGTGCTTGAACACAGGCTGACAGCACTCTGGGACAGTGACCTACATTGGTAAAGCACTACCGGACAAGGTAATAGTGACTACGTCCTGCTTCTGCCACAATTAGCTGGTACTGGACACATATACTTTTTTCCAAGAGTCTCTCTCCTTTCCTATATAAAACTGACTAGCCCAGGTGTTCTGTTTAACCTGTTTGAAATCATTCACCCTAAACTCTATAAGCAGTAGTTAGAGCAGAAACTCTAAAGATATCAAAGATTCATGTTTTGGGTTTTAGCATAAATAACCAGAACATTACAATCTACTAGCCCCCATTCAGGTCACAGTCTCACTTTTATGCCCCTCTTTAGACAGTGGGCAGCTAGGCCGCTTACCACAGCAGAACTGGATTAGGACTTCCAGGACACTTAAAACAGAGGGAGCCCTCCTGTGGTTGAAAATTAAAAGCATAGTGTCATGCACAAAAGAGTTTTAAAAGAAGTTGGAAAATATAAAAGATACAGTAAGGCAAAATCTGTCATACAAAACCTTTATTTATTGTATAGCCAAATACAATAAAAATACAGAAGACATCCACGTAACCTCCATACAATACATAGAGAATCCCAGTGACTACAATCAGCAGTAATCAGTACACAGAGCATCTCAGTGATAGCCATACAGAATACTGAGCATCCCAGTACATTCTAGTGCATTGTAGTGACTGCCATATACTATTGTACATTATGCATCCCAGGCAGTGACCACCATAGACTACACTGAGCGGGACAGATCGGGGCTGAAAGGTAAGCAGGAGATATCACTGATATTTCCTGCTTACCTTTCAGCCCTGATTACCGCATTACCTTTATAATGAATAGTCCGATCCATAATTTCTACAAAAGTAGGTGAAAATGTTAATTTCACCTGCTTAGGTAGAAATTAAGTGATGATGAATGGACCCCCTAATGTTTTCTTGGATGAAAATAACATTTCAAATATAACGTATTGCAATCAAAGCATGTAGTTGTGAAAAAATAAAAAAGTAACCTATACTTACATCACCCCAGTGTTTATAACTTATCTTATTGAATTTTTCATTTTTATATTTTGCATTCTGATGAATCCTGATGAAAATGCTATAGGCATTGAAACGTTGATTACTGAAACTACCAGCGGTCATTTGTCTTTTATACAAGTCGTGTTGAGTGCCACCCCTGCAATTGTATATGTATATATATATATATATATATATATTATTTACTATATATATCTATAAAGGGGCCCAGACCATGCACAGACCAAGCCTCTGTGGCACACCCCTTAAACATGGGCCCCTACCACTATATGCTTCCGGCAGGCCCCTCATGCACTAGTTTGACACTGTCTTTTTATGTATATATATATATATATATATATATATATACCTCCTCCATAGACCGGCACTCCAAAAAAATAGCACAAAGTACTTGCCTGGGTGTCCTCCCCCCGGTATTGTGCAAGCAATCCGTAAATAGTGAAAAGCTGGATGGGTGGCACTCACAGGAGTTGTAACCACTGCAGACAAGTTACAAACACGTCATTTTAATGCCGACATTTCAATCTCCCATCTTGGAGATTTTCCTCAGGGACAATAACAGAACAATAAAAACATACATACAACAAACATATAAGTACTCACCCGTGAACCACGCGCCGGACCACAGACGCCGGGGGAGGAGATGACATCACACACCTGCGACGCCGCATCAACGCGCCTCCCACCACTGGCCACGTCCAGTAACCATGGTGACACCCTACACCAAATACAAAGTAATACAATAATGCCCAAAAACATAATACACAAATGCATAGTAAAAACAAGCGATAGGAAATACTAATTGACAGCACAACTGCCAGACTGTTTAAATGTCGCCTGAATATATAATGAGAACTCCCGGACGGAGACAATTGGGGACAGACAACCTCAAAGTCTAAATTGGCACTACACAGATATGGAAAATAGGGACAAGGATGCACTCGGAGAACTATAGAAAGCTGGATAAACCCAAGCTCTCATTAAGTCCAAAAGGGACCATGCAGGTCATGCAATGTATCCACTTAACTTCTAACTGCAATAAAGCCTTGTCTCTATTTCCACCTCTAATCGACACAGGTATATGATCTACAATTTTGTAGCTTAGAGTAGCTAACGAATGTCTCATATCCCTAAAATGGCGAGCAACCGGTTGATCGTAATCCCATCCGTTTAAAGCCAATCTGATGGCCGAACGGTGTTGCGCCATTCTCTCTCTAAATTGGCAAGTGGTTTTGCCAATGGAGATGAGACTACAGGGGCAATGGATGGCATATATTACATAGGAACTAGTACACGTAAGTATAAATTTGATGGCAATTTTTTTGCCAGAATGTGGATGGGATATATATGTACCTTGTTCCAAATACCTACAGGTAGTGCATCCTAAACATCGATAGCATCCTGGTTTTTTACTTCAAAAGTTGCTCACTATTGACTTAGAATTGTAACCAGGGATATCATTGTGAACCAAACGGTCTTTCAAATTACGGCCTCTGCGATATCCGAACATTATTTTCGTGTCTTTCAGCATCTTCAGTTGCGGATCAGAGGTAATCATAGGCCAATGTTTTTTCACTGAACTATTTATAGTGGCACTTTCTGTGGTGAAGTTATTGCCAAAAATCATTTTTTCCGATTGTTGATGTTTGGATTTCGTCGACTGCTGTAAACAAAATTGTCGTGGTAACTGTAGGGCTTTGTCCATAGCTGACTTTAATTCTTTTAAAGGATAACCACGTTGATGAAACTTTTTGCACATCCTCTCCATTTGATTTTTAGCCTCAATGTCATCGCTCACAATTCTCCTTATTCTCAACAATTGTGAGAAAGGTAAACCTTTCTTAAGCGCCACAGGGTGAAAGCTCGTGGCATGTAACAGGGTGTTCCTGTCAGTCTGTTTTGAAAAGAGATTAGTTGATAGGGATCTACCATCCCAACTCAATTCCACGTCCAGAAAATGAACCCTGTTATAGTCAGTTGTAAATGTGAATTTGATGGATTGATGCTTGATGTTAATTTCTTCCATCATTTGTAAAAATAACTCCTTATTCCCAGACTATAACAGGATAATGTCGTCTATGTATCTTCGGTAAAATAAAATGTGTGATGCATACAGACTATTAGAAAAAAATAGCCAATCTTCAATTTTGAACATAAACACATTAGCTAATGAGGGAGACACACTCAACCCCATCGCGCAGCCATTTAACTGTATAAAAAATGTATCATCAAAATAAAAGTAATTTCTGGTAAGAATAAGTTTCAGTAACTGTGTAAAGAATGTAGGGTCAGGTCCCCTTATAATCACTATTGTTACCAATAAATTCAGTTACCGCTGCTATGCCTTCCTGGTGAGGTATGGAGGTATACAAATTCACAACATCAATTGTACATAGTAACATAGAAGCAGGTATATCTTTCAGTTCTTGTAATTGTAGAAGTAAAGCTGTAGTGTCCTTCAGAAATCTAGGTTGTCTCTGAATCAAAGGTTGGAGAAAAAAGTCCAAATATTGGGACACCTTTTGAAACAATGAATCACGTGCTGTTATAATGGGTCTACCGGGGGGGGGGGGGGGGAGATACACTTTTGTGGATTTTAGGCAATGAATAAATCAATGGTACCGTTGTGCTGTCAATTAGTATTTCCTATCACTTGTTTTTAATATGCATTTGTGTATTATGTTTTTGGGCATTATTGTATTACTTTGTATTTGGTGTAGGGTGTCACCATGCTTACTGGATGCGGCCGGTGGTGGGAGGCGCGTTGATGCGGCGTCGCAGGTGTGTGACGTCATCTCCTCCCCCGACGTCTGTGGTCCGGCGCGTGGTTCACGGATAAGTACTTATATGTTTGTTGTATGTATGTTTTTATTGTTCTGTTATGGTCCCTGAGGAAAATCTCCAAGATGGGAGATTGAAACGTCAGCATTAAAATTACCTGTTTGTAACTTGTCTGCTGTGGTTACAAGTCCTGTGAGTGCCACCCATCCAGCTTTTCATTATATATATATATATATATATACACATATATATATATATATATATATATCTACAGCTCAGACCGGATGGCACTTCCAATAATCAAGAATAATAATCCCAGTTGCTTTCCACAGAAAACCAGACTCCAGTCTCCTGAATATATATCCCAGTGGCGGCACTCCGGTGGTAAATGGATGCAATAGGAGGTATAATATTCATATAATAGGTATATATAGGCAGGTATAATATTCATATTATACCTGCCTATTGCATCCATTTACTACCGGAGTGCTGCCACTGGGAGATATATATATATATATAGCTTGAGAAATGAGTTGGTTTCTCTGAAAAGTCGCCTTGTTACCTAAGATAACTTTTATTTTAAAGTCCCGTTGGAGTACCGTATTTTTGTAATACTACAATAGTCACATCTCTCTGCAGTGATAGTGTTGGGCAGCACCAGGGCATTTTTGATTGCTGGTTTGGTTGTGCCTTTCTTATTCTCTCTCTCTCTCCCTATTGCGCTCTCTCAAATTTTATTTTAGATTATTAGATTGGCAATTATATACAAAGATTTTAATTGTTTTGATTTGTTTGTTTTTAAAACACAAAAAAAACTTAAAGGAAATATATAATAGGTTGTTGCCTTGTTAGTGGAATACGGTTTGGATTTTGCTGTGTTAATAAGGTATTCAGTTATGAGACGGTGGACACATGCCTACCGGTCTCAATACCAACAGCATAATCCCGGAAAGGGATCTAATATAGGCATCGAAATGCCGACGTCTATGTTAATCCCAACGGGACCCCGACAGGACGCCAGACTGATTGTCCAACGCCGGGGGTAAGTATTTATGTAGCCAGGGATGGGGGGGGTAAGGTTTAGGGCACCCCAGCGGAACTTAGTGATAGGCACCCCCCCAGGAGAGGGTTAGGGTTAGGCTAGGGGAAGGGGGAGTTTAGGTTTAGGCACTAGGGGGGAGGTTAGGGTTAGGCACCCCCCAGGGAGGATTAGGTTTAAAGTGCAGGGGGGGGGGGTGTTAGGTTTAGGCACTTATGAGGGAGGGTTAGGGTTAGGCTTTATGGGGGAAGGTTAGGGTTATGCACTCCTAAAGGAGGGTTGGGGGGGGAGGGTTAGGAATACTTATCTTACCTCCGCTGTTGGGATCTTGTGCATCAGGCTGCCGGCGTCGGGATTTGAACCGCCGGGCTGATGTCCGGCGGTCAAACATACCCATTCCGTTAATAATACTGCACCAATACAATATGTGCCCTTTTTGAAAACAATAAAATGAAACATTGATGTAATATTTGTACTAGGCAGGAGAGGGCACTAGCGTATCACTGTTAGGTTTAGATAACCTTGAAATTCAGGACATTTACTGTGTAGTATGCTGCATTATTCTGAATACTTCCGAGATGAAAGCACCTAGATGTTTTGCATTTTAATCTAATCACTTACAAAAATTAATAATATACATATGTTATTTTTGCTACTGGCTCAAAACTAAACTATTTCAAAATGTAGTGCTGGTCATTATAGAATAAATGAGTATTGCTGTGTATTCCCTTATTAGCTAGAAGCCAATACATCACCTAGGTACAATACTGTGACATAATTATGAAAAATGAAGATCTTTTATAAAATAACGCAAGGGGTAGCTTCAAAATAAAAGTCATCAGTGTTTAAGCTGGATGGTGATACATGTTGTACAAAAATACTTTTAGGGTGTAATCTCCGCCGTTATTAATAGTTATTTAATCTCTTATCCCTTTGTGGTAGTATTTCTTGCCATTTATCATATTAAGTAGCTAAATCTATATCCTTCTATTTCCTGCACATTTAATGGATGAATTATGCAGTACACCTATTCCTTTTATTTTCATTACATGGGTGAAAAAACATGAATATATTTATGTTATGGGGAGGCCGTCTTTAAGAAAGTTAAGGTTAACTGTAATAGTAATAAAAAATAATACACTGAGTCCTGAAATTTTTTGTAAGGAAAGACCAACAATGTTATTTAGATTACATTTTATACATAATTACAAGCAGTCATGTACTGTATCTTTTTTTTTTGCCACCTAATTCTGAGTTAAGGTCAGTTGTGTGAGTATCAATATGACTGGAGTCTAATGATAATATTTCCGCAGCTCAATGTATTTACAACTAGCATACGGTGTATATCCTTGAAATGACCTTGACAGTAAGAGGGTCTATCCGGTACAGCAACAAACACCTACCAATCTCATGGGCTGCCAGGTACACAATCAGTTGTATTTTTCATTGAGACATTATATTTTAACCAATGCTAAGTAAGTATTCTTCTATGTTTATATTACAAATTAAAATGTGAATGGGAGTTTACATTCAATGTGCTGTATATTGGGACTGTAGGATACACATCAGCAGTTCACAGAGTTATTCAATTTGCACTAAGGGCCTGATTCAGAGATGGATGCTAATGTGATCTCAGCTGCGTTTTTGTATGCAACGCAGCTGCAAAAATACGCTAGTGTTTGCAAAGATCACCCGATTGTATAGGCGCCCACTGCTGCCTTCTTACCTGCGTGCGATGACGCACACCTGCGTAAATATTAGGGGTGTGCACCGGCCACTTTTCGTGTTTTGTGTTTTGGTTTTGGATCTGGATCTTTCTTCGTGTTTTGGATCTGGATTGGTTTTGCCAAAACCACCCTTCCGTGTTTTGGGTTCTGGGTTTTGTGTTTTGGATCTGTATTTTTTTGAAAAAAAGCATAAAAACAGCTAAAATCACAGAATTTGTAGGTTTTTCTGCTCCTATGCTATTATTAACCTCAATAACCTTAATTTCCACTCATTTCCAGTCTATTCTGAACACCTCACACCTCACAATAGTGTTTTTATGTCCAAAAGGTTGCACCGAGGTAGCTGGATGACTATGCTAAGCGACACGAGTGGGCGGCACAAACACGTGACCCATCTAGGCGTGATACTGCAGTGGCAGACAGGATGGCAGTTTGAAAAACTAGGTCCCAAACTGTACATAATGCAAAGAAAAAAAAGAGGTGCAAGATGGAATTGTCCTTGGGCCCTCCCACCCACCCTTATGTTGTATAAACAGGACATGCACACTTTAACAAACCAATCATTTCAGCGCCAGGGTCTGCCACACAACTGTGGCTGAAATGATTGGTTCGTTTGGGCCCCCACAAAACAAGCTGGCAATTAATCTGTCCCTGCACAAACTGGCTCTACGGAGGCAAGATGTCATCCTCATCCTCCTCATCCACCGATTCCTCACCCTCTTCAGTGTGTACATCCTCATCCTCACAGAGTATTAACTCGTCCCCACTGGAATCCACCACCACAGGTCCCTCTGTACGTTCTGGAGGCTGGTCTCCCTGGAAGACCTGATAATTAATTTTGATGAACATCATCTTCTCCACATTCTGTGGAAGCAACCTCCTACGCCTTTCGCTGACAAGGTTCCCGGCTGCACTAAACACTCTTTCGGAGTACACACTGGAGGGGGGGCAACTCAGGTAAAATAGAGCCAGTTTGTACAGGGGCCTCCAAATTGCCTCTTTTTCCTGCCAGTACAGGTATGGACTGTCTGACATGCCTACTTGGATGCTGTCACCGATGTAATCCTCCACCATTCTGTCAATGGTGACAGTATCATATGCAGTGACAGTAGACATGTCAGAAATTGTTGCCAGGTCCTTCAGTCCGGACCAGATGTCCAAACTTGGTCCTGCCTGCCCTGCATCACCGCCAGCGGGTTGCTTAGGATACCTAAGTTTTTTCCTGGCAGCCCCAGTTGCGGGAGAAAATGAAGAAGGAGCTGTAGACGTGTCACGTTCTGCTTCAGCTGACAGTGTGTTCACCAGCAGGTCTTTGCACCTCTGCAGGCTTGTGTCGGCCGGAAAGAGAGACACCACATAGGCTTTAAACCTAGGATCGAGCACGGTGGCCAAAATGTAGTGGTCTGATTTCAACAGATTGACCACCCTGGAATCCTGGCAAAGCGAATGAAGGGCTTCATCCACAAGTCCCACATGCCGAGCGGAATCGCTCCGTCTTAGCTCCTCCTTCACTTTCTCCAGCTGCTTCTGCAAAAGCCTGATGAGGGGAATGACCTGACTCAAGCTGGCAGTGTCTGAACTGACTTCACGTGTGGCAAGTTCGAAGGGCTGGAGAACCTTGCACAACACGGAAATCATTCTCCACTGTGCTTGAGTCAGGTGCATACCCCCTCCTTTGCCTATGTCATAGGTGGATGTATAGGCTTGTATGGCCTTTTGCTGCTACTCCATCCTCTGAAGCATATAGAGGGTTGAGTTCCACCGCGTCACAACCTCTTGCTTCAGGTGATGGCGGGGCAGGTTCAAGAGTGTTTGCTGGCGCTCCAGTCTTCGGCACGCAGTCGCTGAATGGCGAAAGTGGCCAGAAATTTTTTGGGCCACCCAAAGCGTCTCCTGCACGCCCCTGTCGCTTTTCAGAAAATTCTGCACCACCAAGTTTATTGTGTGAGCAAAACATGGGACGTGCTGGAATTTGCCCAGATGTAATGCCCGCACAATATTGGTGGCGTTGTCAGATATCACAAATCCCCAGGAGAGTCTAAGTGGGGTAAGCCACTGGGCGATGATTTCCCTCAGTTTCTCTAAGAGGTTGTCGGCGGTGTGCCTCTTGCTGAAACTGGTGATACACAGCGTAGCCTGCCTTGTAATGATCTGGCGTTTCTGAGATGCTGCTACTGGTGACGCTGCTGCTTGTTGCTGCGTAAGGTGATACATCTACCCAGTGGGCTGTCACAGTCATATAGTCCTTAGTCTGCCCTGTTCCACTTGTCCACATGTCCGTGGTTAAGTGGACATTGTGTACAACGGCATTTTTCAGGACACTGAGGACACTTTTTCTGACGTTTCTGTACAGTCTCGGTATCGCCTGCCTAGTGAAGTGGAATCTAGACGGGATTTGGAACCGGGGACACACTACCTCCATCAATTGTCTAAATCCCACTGCACTAATGGCGGATACCGGACGCACGTCTAACACCAACATAGCAGTCAAGGCCTCAGTTATACGTTTTGCTTCAGGATGACTACTGTCGTACTTCATCCTCCTCACTAAGGACTGTTGGAGGGTCAATTGTTTAGTAAAAGTAGTGGTGTTCCTACTTCCTCTCTGGGATGATGAACGACTCCCAGCAGCAGCAACAGCAGCAGCGGCAGCAGTAGGCGTAGCAATGCAGGATCCTCCAGAGGAATCCCGGATAGGAGAGTCAGTCATGCCAGTGACATGGCCTGCAGGACTACTTCCGATCCTGACTAAGGAGGAAATTGACGAGGAGGGAGTTGACGGTGTGGTTTGCAGGCGCTTGGCTACAACAGGACAACGGGATTTAGGTGTCCCTGGACTGCTTACGGTCTTAGCCAAAGTTTCTGAACTTGACAGTAACTTTTTATGAACGTGCTGCAGGTGCCGTATAAGGGAGGATGTTCCTAGGTGGTTGACGTCCCTACCCCTACTTATTTCACCTTTACATATGGTACATATGGCAAGACAGTTGTTGTCCGGATTTGGATAGAAATATTGCCAGACCAAAGAGGTGGAATGTTTGGTCTTCTGCCCAGGCATGACCGTGATGGGCTTTTTCATCCCACGGACAACAACTGTCTCCCCCGGAGCCTGATTTAAACAAACCACATCACCATCAGAATCCTCCTCGCCAACTTCCTCCTCAGCGCCAGCTACACCAGTATCCTCATCCTGTTGTACTTCAACAGTGTCATCTTCAATTTGCATATCAGCAAGTGGACTGTGGGTGCTCCTTTCAGCACTTGCAGGGGGCGTGCAAATGGTGGAAAGAGCCACCTCTTCCCGTCCAGTGCTGGGAAGGTCAGGCATCGCAACCACCACCACACTTGGACTCTCCTTGGGGATTTGTGATATCTTCTTAGAAAGCACAGTTCTTCGCTGTGCTTTTGCCAGCTTAACTCTTTTGCTTTTTTTAGTGGGAGGAGGGCTTCCATCGTCATGTGAAGCTGAACCACTAGTCATGAACATACTAGGGATCGACCTTAGCCGTTCCTTGCCACTCCGTGTCGTAAATGGCATATTGGCAAGTTTACGTTTCTCTTCAGCTGATTTAAATGTTTTTTTCAAGGTCATTTTCCTGAACTTTGTCATTTGGGATTGTATGTGCCCTCTACTATGACATTGGGCATCGGCCTTGGCAGACGACGTTGATGGCATGTTATCATCTATGTCATGACTAGTGGCAGCAGCTTCAGCACTAGGAGGAAGTGGTTCTTGATCTTTCTCTATTTTATTTTTATCGGAGAAAGTTTGGTCCTCCATTTATGTTATATCGATTTGATATATACGTGCGGCTAAACACAGAAAATATTTTTTTATTTTTGCTGGAGAGTAGTGCACTTTGTGGGTTACACCAGCCTTTAAGAAATGAGCCAGCCGGCTCTTTACTTATGGGACACAGGCGCACGCTTGGCGCTGCTCCTTTGTTGATGCACGTGCGGCTACTGCGCACACAATTCACAAACACAGAAAATATTTTTTTTTTTGGTTTGGAGTGTACTTTGGGGGTTACAGCACCCTTTAACGGTCAAGCCAGCCGGCCCTTTACTTATGACACAGGCGCACGCTTGGCGCTGCTCCTTTGTTGATGCACGTGCGGCTACTGCGCACACAATTCACAAACACAGAAAATATATATTTTTTTGGTTTGGACTGGAGTGTACTTTGGGGGTTACAGCACACTTTAACGGCCAAGCCATTCGGCCCTTTACTTATGACACAGGCGCACGCTTGGCACTACTTTGTTGATGCACGTGCGACTACTGCGCACACAATTCACAAACACAGAAAATAATTTATTTTTTGGTTTGGACTGGAGTGTACTTTGGGGGTTACAGCACCCTTTAATGGTCAAGCCAGCCGGCCCTTTACTTATGACACAGGCGCACGCTTGGCACTACTTTGTTGATGCACGTGCGGCTACTGCTCACACACTTCACAAACACAGAAAATAATTTATTTTTTGGTTTGGACTGGAGTGTACTTTGGGGGTTATAGCACCCTTTAACGGCCAAGCCATTCGGCCCTTTACTTATGACACAGGCGCACGCTTGGCACTACTTTGTTGATGCACGTGCGACTACTGCGCACACAATTCACAAACACAGAAAATAATTTTTTTTTTGGTTTGGACTGGAGTGTACTTTTGGGGTTACAGCACCCTTTAACGGTCAAGCCATCCAGCCCTTTACTTATGACACAGGCGCACGCTTGGCACTACTTTGTTGATGCACGTGCTGCTACTGCGCACACAATTCACAAACACAGAAAATAATTTATTTTTTGGTTTGGACTGGAGTGTACTTTGAGGGTTACAGCACCCTTTAACGGTCAAGCCAGCTGGCCCTTTACTTATGACACAGGCGCATGCTTGGCACTACTTTGTTGATGCACGTGCGGCTACTGCGCACACAATTCAAAAACACAGAAAATAATTTTTTATTTGGTTTGGACTGGAGTGTACTTTGTGGGTTACAGCACCCTTTAACGGTCAAGCCAGCTGGCCCTTTACTTATGACACAGGCGCACGCTTGGCACTACTTTGTTGATGCACGTGCGGCTACTGCACACACAATTCACAAACACAGAAAATATTTTTTTTTTTGGTTTGGACTGGAGTGTACTTTGGGGGTTACAGCACCCTTTAACGGTCAAGCCAGCCGGCCCTTTACTTATGACACAGGCGCACGCTTGGCACTACTTTGTTGATGCACGTGCGGCTACTGCGCACACAATTCACAAACACAGAAAATAATTTTTTTTTTGGTTTGGACTGGAGTGTACTTTGGGGGTTACAGCACCCTTTAATGGTCAAGCCAGCCGGCCCTTTACTTATGACACAGGCGCACGCTTGGCACTACTTTGTTGATGCACGTGCGGCTACTGCGCACACACTTCACAAACACAAAAAATAATTTTTTTTTTGGATTGGACTGGAGTGTACTTTAGGGGTTACAGCACCCTTTAATGGTCAAGCCAGCCGGCCCTTTACTTATGACACAGGCGCACGCTTGGCACTACTTTGTTGATGCACGTGCGGCTACTGCGCACACAATTCACAAACACAGAAAAGTATTATTTTTTTGGTTTGGACTGGAGTGTACTTTCGGGGGTTACAGCACCCTTTAACGGTCAAGCCAGCCGGCCCTTTACTTATGACACAGGCGCACGCTTGGCACTACTTTGTTGATGCACGTGCGGCTACTGCGCACACAATTCACAAACACAGAAAATAATTTTTTTTTTGGTTTGGACTGGAGTGTACTTTCGGGGGTTACAGCACCCTTTAACGGTCAAGCCAGCCGGCTCTTTACTTATGAAACAGGCGCACGCTTGGCACTACTTTGTTGATGCACGTGCGGCTACTGCGCACACACTTCACAAACACAGAAAATATGTTATTTTTTTAGCACTTGGGGGGAGCACCCCTGATGGACAGAGCACCCCCTGGACAACACTACAGCACCCCTTTAGGACTGGGACACTGCACAGGACTATGGAGTGGACACAGCCCCTATGGAGAACTGACTGCACAACACAGTCCAGCCAGCCCCTATGGACTTTGAAGTAGTGGACACAGCCCCTATTAACAACAGCAGCACAGCACAACACAGCCAGCCCCTATGGACTTTGAAGTAGTGGACAAAAGCAGCACTACACTACACTACACTACACAGCCCAGCCAGCCCTAACTCCCACCCTCCCTCTTCACTGTCCACAGCCGAGTGAGAAAATGGCGCCGACGCGGGTACCTTATATAGGATCCAAAACCCGCGAGACTCGGAAGGCGGGATGATGACGTTTTGCCTCGATTTCAGATCCGAGTCAGGCGGGAAAAGTCGAGCCTGACTCGGATCGGACTCGGATCGGGGGGGCTCGGGGGGGTTCGGATTTCAGAAATCCGAACCCGCTCACCCCTAGTTAATATCGGTAACATCCTCGCACACAGAGAGCGCTCATGCTGCGTATGCAATCGCAATGGCTGATTTATTCACTCCCTTACAATGGCGTTTAAACGTATAGACATGCCTGCGTTTTTCGGACCACCCACCTGTTACCACCAAACGCTGATAACCTGTCACTCACTCTGCGATGTATTTCTTTGTGCATCCATAACCACAATGCGGTTGCAGTGCACGTGCAGTGTGGCTTATACGCATGCGCCATGACAATTAATCGCTCAATCTGCGTAAGTAATCGCCATTGCTTTCAGCTCTAATCCAGCGGTTCTGATGGACAGCAATTATTAATAATAAAAATGAGCAATTCTCTAGATCTATTGAATGCATTGCATTTGCTTTGCTTCCATTGTGTACAATGGATCAGTACCAATGGCATGTACTGACTACACAATCTGAAATAACTGCTACATTACTTGAAAATATTTCTGTGCTAAGATTGCTTAGATTGTGCATTGTCCATCTTTCAGTGGTTGATGAGCATTTTTGCCCAGTTTATTCCCATATCACACAGCAGTGGCTGAACTGACCATCTCCACTGTAGGTGCAGCACAACATTCTCCTTGGTGTTGTGCCTCAATGTGCTCTGAGGCACTACGATTTTCACAATAACACATAAGTTTACAAAGTAGTAAGGGAATGGGATTGAAATGCCAGTGGTTCAAATCCTGACAGCGAGGAAATGCCGACAGGGGCAGGTATGTAACCTAACCCTCCCCTCTCCCCACCCTAACCCTCCTTGAGGGGTGCCTAACCCTAATCTCCCCCTCTAGTGCCTAACCCTAACCTCCCCCCAAGGTTGCCTAAACCTAACCCTCCTTCCCCTAGCCTAACCCTAAATCCCCCCGGGGTGCCCTAAACCTAACCCTCCCCCCCGCGGCTAAGAGGACGGGCGCCCCGGACTTACCTCGTTCGGGCCCACGTCGTCGGGACTATGATAGGCGTCGGTTTCTCGATGCCTATCATGAATCCCTAGCTGGCATTCTGCCATCTGGATTGTGACCGGCGGCCACAACATAACTACATACCGTAGTAAGTATGGGGTATGTTCACTGCTGTACTTCATTTTGGAGAGCAAAAAATGTTATTTAATTTTGCTTACTGAGATACTTGCAGTGTTGTAGCAGGGTCTTCTGTGACCTGTACCATGCAAGCACTGACCCCTGGCGCTCGTGATGTCATAATGTTACATAACAAATGCCAGAAGCAGGGAGATACCCCATAAGATTAAAAAGGTGCAGCTGATCCAGCCACATGTGGGCCCTGGGCAGCGGCTTTAGTCTCACACCCCTTGTTTGGACCTGGATTATTGAAATGATATGAAGGGGTGGAGAGAGCACATGACTATATCCACTCCACAGAAGAGCTTGAAAATTGAAATAGCTCTGAGCTTGCGGAAATAAGACCTAGATGTATATGGAATATCCAGCGAGTTGCATACAGCCTCTAGAATTCGTTTTAGCAGCTAAATGTCAATTTTTTTAAATGGAAAACCAAAGCGCTAAATCGATAAAATCACACATTTTGCACCTGTATGTTGCACTTCACAAAGATGTTAAATTCTAGGTGCACTCTGCACAATGGAAAAATAATCAAAACACAAAGTGCTGCATGTAATAAAGGCAGTAACTATATAACCTCACTCTCATGAGTAATTTAAGCCAGAAATGAAGCTAAACTGAGCAGTGTTTCAAGTGGTTGGACTTGGATGTGACATGTACACTTTTGCGCAGTGTGCCTTTTCTTATTTATACTCCTCCTCTCAAACTTCTCACACTTAGAAATAAGGAGGCATCTACAGAGATCTGAGAGAAGGCGCGCACCTTGAAATGTTTTTGGCAGTCCATCTATGCCAATCAGTGCAAACTCAATTTCTGGGTTTCTGTTGGCATTACTAAAGAAACATTTGAACCTGATCTACTGATTATTTAGGAAGGATAAGATATTCAATACACTAGTATGGGGCGTTTCTCCCTAGAGATGTCCTGACCTATTTATGTGTAAGGTTTTGTTACAAGACACTTCTGTCTGGCTCCAGGTATCTTAATGGTCTTCACTCAACATAATGATATATTTGATTTCCCCAATTCCCCATTCCCTCTCTCTGACCATCATTTTCTTTCATTTAACCTGTCACTTAACCCTTCACCACCTCTCCCTCCCATTGCTGCCAACACCAAATGTAACATTGGGGCTATTGTCAATAAAAAATTCTCCTTTTGACTCTCTTCTCTCCCTTACTGCAACACCCTCCTGTCTTGAGCATGTCATTTCCCTCTACAGTAGCACCCTCGCATGTGCCCTGGACCTTCTCAAATCCATGGTTTAATCCAGGCATTCCAGATGCACCAAATACCTGCAAAAGTGTTCTCAAGCTGCCAAGAAATACAAATTACACTTCCATGTGGATATCTTACTATAGCACTGTCCCTATCATATCTCAATAGTCTTATTTTTAAAACCCTTACCTCTTCCAGTCCTCCAACCCACATAAACCTTTAACTATCTCCTTTTCCCCCATCCTCCCCTCCCTTTCTCTCTTTCTGCCCACGATTTTGCCCACTTCCCATCTAAAATTGAACCATCTATCAGGAAAGTACTCACCATCTCACATCACCACACCAACTTTCACCTTCAGCCTCTTCCCAACTTCCTTCTCTAACTTCTTCCCATCTTTCTCCTCCAAACTTTCCACACTGACGTCTGTCTCTTGAGTCTCTAGAGATGAATTTAGTCCTTATCTGCCCTCCTTCCTCCACCAACCTTGATCCTAATAATTATTATTATCTTTAATATATATGGCACCACAAGGGTTCCGTAGTGCCCTCCAGTCGCTGTAACTCCTTCTCTCCCTTTGCCCATTCATGTCTTGCCCATCTCTACAACCTATATCCCTCATCAGGCATATACCCTCTGCATCAAAGCCTGCCCTTGTTTCTGCCAACCTTAAGAAACCCACTTTTGACCCTCTCTCTAAATACTGCCCAATCTCACTCCTCCCTTTTGCCTCAAAGCTCCCTAAGCAGATTGTCAACAGCTGCTTTACCACCTTTCTTTTTCCCTCACCATCTTTGACTTAAATCAGTCTAACTTTCATGCTCTCAGTCAAGAGAAACTGCCCTCACTAAACTTAGAATTGACCTTCATGTTGCCAAATCTAAGTGTTATTACTGTTTACTCCTCCTTCTTGACTTCTCTGCTGCCTTTGACACTTATTGACCACCCTGTCCTCAAGCAAATCTTTTTCTCCTTTGGTCTGCATGACACTGCCCTGTCCTGGCTTTCCTCTAACTCATTGACCATTCTTTTTCTTATATACTTCCTCCCTTGGTGAGCTCAACAATTATTTTTGCCTCCAATATCATCTCTATGCTGATGATACTTAAACCCAACTTATCTCCTCTGATCATTCCCTCTCTTTCCACTGTCATATCTCCAGTTCTATTTTCTGATATGTCGTACTGGATGTTCCAGCACTTTCTTAAATTTAACATCACCTTCTCTTCTGTCCCACAAGTCAACAGTATTATCCTCGACTCCACCTTATACTTCAAACCCACCATGCATGCCTTTTCCCAATCTTGCTGCATCCACCATAACAATATCTTCAAGATATGAGTCAACAATAGATTGTCAGCTTGCAAACCAGGCCTTCTTACCTCTTTTTCTGTAATTAACTCATTTTATCACTGTTTAATTCTCAATTGCAAAGCACAAGGAATATAATGGCACTATGTAAGAAGAATGTTAATAAATGTTAATAAATAAAAAATAAACTTCGAGACTTATCCACTCATTGGTCATCTCTCAACTGGACTACTGCAACATCCTCTTATCGAACCTGCTGACACCCCCATCTCCCATCTTTCCACACCAATACATCCATAATAATGCAGCTTGGCTCATGTTTATCTCCAATGGCTCTGAATCTGCCTCCCCTCTCTGCCATGCACTACTCTGGCTTCCCCTCCCTTATAATGTCCAATTCTAACTCCTCAAAATTACAATACTTATAAAGTCCTCACCCAATCATCACCACTTTACTTATCGAAGCTCATCCCAGACTTCTCCAGTGCTTCTATCACATAGTCTATATTGGTTTGTATTCTGCTATGTTCTGCTTTGTTTCTATTTTTATGTGTCACACATTACCGGGTCCAGTGGTGTTACTTCACTGACATCTGTTTCCCAGCTGGCTTTTTGTGGCATTCATGAGACCTTTGGTCACATATCTGTAAGTGTGGCTGGCGTTCCACTACCAGCAGTTCCTGTTGTTCTGCATCATGCTTGCTGTCATCTTACACTGTATCACACGATCCATTCTGTCTAACCAGCTCCAAACACTCTGGTCACATGTCTCACCCAGCCTATCAGCACTCAGGGTGCCCTATTTAAACCAGGAACTGCTGACAAAACTTTTCTCTCTGATGATTAGTACGCTGAATACTTGCTCAGTACCTTCTCCAGCATTGTTTCATAGCATTCTGTTCCAGTGCCATCTAGTAAACCTGCTCCAGTATTGCTTCACAGCATTCTGCTACAGTGCTGTCCAGAAAGCCTTCTCCAGTATTTGCTTCACAAACATGCAATGTCAATGTGTTCAAGCACACCTGCTCTAGTAATTACTTCAGAAGCCTTCTGCCTCAGTGTGTTCCAGCACAACTGCTCCATTAATTGCTTTTCAGCATTTCTCTCCAGTGTAATCCAGCACACCTGCTCTAGTATTGCTTCACAGCATATCACTGCATCCTGCTCCTGTATTCAGTTCTAGTGTTTCCTTCAACCTGCTTTAGTTGTGCTCCAGGCACCCAGTTCCACTATAATTGCAGTCTGCTTACTGCTACAGCTGTGGACTATCCTACTAGCCTGCACCTTTTCTCACTACCTGTTCTGCTAATCACTCTGCAGCTTCAGTCCTCTGCTACTACTTGTGGTCTGCATGAGGAATAGCATCATTAAGCAATCCAGTTTCATTTGCACTCCAGCACATACAGCTAGCCCAAGGGTTCCAATCCAAATCAATAAATCCCTAGTGCTGTGATATTATGCACTTTATATCCCATTTTATATGTACTGTTTCTGTCTATGCACTTTAAAAGGTGCTTCAGACTCCATATGTCACCCTATAAATATAGAATTAGTGGCGTAACTACAGCCCCCGCAGACCCCGCGGTGGCTTGGTGGCTCGGGGGCTAGTGGGGTGAGGTGGTTGTAGATTCCATGCGGCCTAGCCATCCGCATGGAATCTGCAGAAAGTCCGCCGCCTAGGAGGAGACAGATGCTAGAGGTCCTACTGGACCTCTAGCATCTGTTAATCACGCAGTTAGGGCGGTAGTGCGGACCGCACATAAGTGCCTTCCGCACTACACTAGTATAACAAACACAGCCGCCAGCGGCGGCAGCTGTGTGTTTGTTTTAGCAGCCGATGACAGACAGACAGACTCTCATCGGCTGCTTGTCTTGTGCCCACTGCCGGAGCCGGGCTTTTCCGGCTCCCACAGTGGGTGATGATGGGAGAGATGTCATGACGTCTCTCCCATCATGCAGAGCGGGCCTGCCCGGGAGGATGCCGGACGGAGGAGCCGATGCCGGAGCGTTGATCAAGGTAAGTGGATTTTATGTGTCTGTCTGTCTGGCGGGGGGTGGGGGTGGGGTGTTTACTTCTACTGGGGGCATTGCTGGGGGAGTTGTTTACTACTATTGCTACTACTTGGGGCATTGCTGGGGGGGTTGTTTACTACTACTACTGGGGCCATTGCTGGGAGGGGGGACTATTACTGGGGGCATTGCTGGGGGTGTTGTTTACTACTACAACTACTGGGGCATTGCTGGGAGGGGGACTACTCCTGGGGGCATTGCTGGGGGGGTGGTTTACTACTACTGGGGGACATTGCTGGGGGGGACTACTACTGGGGGCATTGCTGGGGGACTACTACTGGTGGCATTGCTGAGGTGGAACTACTACTGGGGACATTGCTGGTGGGGGGACTACTACTGGGGGCATTGCTGGGGGGGACTACTACTGGAGGCACTGGTGGGACCACTACTGGAGGCACTGGTGGGACCACTACTGGGGGCACTGCACTGGTGGGACTACTACTACTGGGGGCATTGCTGGTGGAGGACTACTACTACTGGGGGCACTGCTGGGGGTTAGTACTGGTGTCACTATTTAAGGGGGTCTACTACTGATGGCATTATATAAGGGGCACTGCATGGGCGGATGACTACCTGGGGCACTGCGTAGGGGGACCACTTCTGGGGGCACTGTATAAGGGGCACTACTGTATACTGTAAACTGTCTAGGGGGGGGTGGGAGCACATTTTTTACTTTTGCACTGGGTTCCAAATTGCGTATAAATGGCCCTGTAATTATTTTACCAAAATGCTGAGGGTGGAGGGCGACAGAAACATTTTTGGCAGGGGGGAGCAAACTTTATAGTTACGCCACTGTATAGAATTAGAATGACTCTTCTTTGATTTCAATGGGAAGTCCATGTTTTGACTCATTTTTATCCCTTGTCTGTGCTTTTGAGCCTAAAATCCATTCTCAATCTAAGAGGAAACCTTATATTAGAGCCTGAAACCTCATCTATTAATAGCAGTGTCTGCAGGTGTTCCTCATGCTAATCTCTTTGAACTGTGCATTCTCAATACCTCAAATACCATTTATTGAAGGCTGCTGTGATAAATGGTGCAACCAATTTTGTTTAATTATCAAATATCCTGTTGAGATTCCACAATCACATTACCGAATCTTTGGGAAGCATTTTTCATGGGACACACCATTTATGGACTATTGTCATTCTCAAAGATTATCAGTGATACCCCTTTTCTACTAACTCCAATAACCCAGAGTTTTGCACGTGAGCGCGCAGCAACCCAGGTTATTGTGCAGTGTGAAAGGGCAGTGTTGAAATAAGCAGGGCTGAGTGATCCGGCATTTCAACCCTGGTCACGAGAAGGGTTGAACACATGTGCAGTGTGAATGGATAACCAGGGTCGATGTGACCCGGGTCCCATTATCCAAATATGAAGAGCCAGCGCTTGGAGATGAGATCATCTCCAGGCGTGGCTCATCACGTGACTCTGATAGTCGCCTGTCTGACAGGGGTCTCAGCTGGGTCACACCCGGGATAGGCGCGGCTTGAACATAACCCTGGGTGCAACCCAGCAATTTAGTGGAAAAGGGGTATAGGTGTAACACCACTAATGGGTGAATATTCAACAGAGTTCAGGTTTGTGGCTTTTGAGACAACTGGAAATCAGATACTTGGGCTCAAGCTTTATGGACTAGGCCATATTCACCAAACTAACAATTTAACCTGATTCAATAGCCCATCTAAAGAATATATTTATATAGTTGTAATGAGCCTCATCAATATATTTATTGCAGAACACAATTAAAAGGCGATACAGGGAATTACAAAAGACACAATAAGATGGTTATTTTGCATAATAGACACCAGAGGCGGATTTGCCACAAGGCAACAAAAGCCGCAGCATATGGTCTGGTGGGTCCCAAGGGGCCCGTGTTCAGGCCCCACAAAATTAGATGTATCTCTGTAAACCATTCCTGGAGGAGCACAGCGCGCACCATGTGACATCATGACATCACGCAGACGCGCCCCGGACTCCCACAGTGTCTGCACTGTAGTCAGTGCATTGGAGGGGGGGCGGCTGCTGGTGCTGTGTGCCGTGACCCGCACCTTGAGCCCCATCGGCAAATCCCCCTCCTACCCTAGCCCCATCACCTGGACAATCAGAGATAAAAAGATTAGGGAAGAAGGCTGAGGAGAGGAGAGCTGAGCCGAGTCCTGGACAATCAGAGAGAAAGAGATTAGGGAAGAAGGCTGCTGCCTATGAGGAGAGGAGAGCTGAGCCAAGTCCTGGACAATCAGAGAGAAAGAGATTAGGGAAGAAGGCTGAGGAGAGGAGAGCTGAGCCAAGTCCTGGACAATCAGAGAGAAAGTGATTAGGGAAGAAGGCTGAGGAGAGGAGAGCTGAGCCGAGTCCTGGACAATCAGAGAGAAAGAGATTGGGGAAGAAAGCTGCTGCCTATGAGGAGAGGAGAGCTGAGCCAAGTCCTGGACAATCAGAGAGAAAGAGATTAGGGAAGAAGGCTGCTGCCCATGAGGAGAGGAGAGCTGAGCCGAGTCCTGGACAATCAGAGAGAAAGATTAGGGAAGAAGGCTGCTGCCTATGAGGAGAGGAGAGCTGAGCCGAGTCCTGGACAATCAGAGAGAAAGATTAGGGAAGAAGGCTGCTGCCTATGAGGAGAGGAGAGCTGAGCCAAGTCCTGGACAATCAGAGAGAAAGATTAGGGAAGAAGTCTGCTGCCTATGAGGAGAGGAGAGCTGATCCGAGTCCATGTCTGCATTGTAGTGCTGGAAATACTTCTTCCGGAGATGCTGGTTCATGTTTCCAGCACCTACCTGCTATAGTCTGGGAAGGGAGGGGGGTGTGGTGGTGTGGTGGTGGGGTTTACCTGCTATCAGGGGAGGATTGGGCTGCCGGGATGCCTGACCGTTTCCCGCTGGGCCGGTCCCTTATTATGACTTTAGGGGCTGGCAGCGGCTCTTCCCTCACCCATCCCTCTGCCGGCCCAGCTGCAAGCTGCCGCGATTGGAGCTCACCTCCGATCGTGCAGCATTACAGCTTCCACGCATGCCGGCAACCGCCCATCCCTCATTAACCCCTCTGCTTTGCCGGCCCTGCCAGCTGCCACAATCAGAGCTGTGCTCCGATCGGGCAAGCATGTATGCACCTAAACAAACATGGAAGATGGGGGAGCTGCCACGCATGCGCAGCCGCTGCAGCTCCCCCAAAAGCCTTTGCGGAGCCATCAGTCACTACAGACAGCTCCGCCTCCATGCAGTCTGCAGCCCGCCTCCAGGACTGCATGTTGCCGCCTGCCTGAGGTGTACATGCACAGAACAGCAGCGGCTTGTACACAGGTGCCGGCAGCCTACAATGTGTAACAGTCAGTAAGTACAGTATATCATTTATATCTAATATATGGCTGCCTGTATATTTTATATATATATATATATATGTATATATGTATATAAACACACACACTTTGTATATATATATATATATATATATATATATACACACACACATTATATTATATGTGTATATATATATATATATATATATATATATATATACACTGTGCGTGTGTGTATATATATATATATATATATATACACTATGTATATACATTCTAATATCTATATATATATATATATACACACACACACACACACACACACACACACCTAAAGTGCCGCCCATCCACTTGCTATATACTGATGTGCCCAGCTATAATGTGGCATCACAGCGTTATCTCTCATGCCACACATGGCGCGCCACACACCACGCCATGAGAAAATTAAAAAAGTCATTACATGTAATACAACATTTTGCCCACCAGATGTCACTTTTCCTAAACTACATAGCGCATGCGTCTGATTTCATTACGTGTAATACAACATTTTGCCCACCAGGTGTCACTTTTCCTAAACTACATAGCGCATGCGTGTGATTCCCAATGTACTGTACGGTATGTTCTGTATCACCGCCCAATGATTGTTTGACAGAAGCGGTGATTCGGTACACTATACAGTATTACAGCGTTTTCCACATGGAATCAGAAATGAACGGTATAATAAAGCGGTAGAAGAATGTTTAATCCAGTTAGAAATCATTAAGCTCTGTATTACCCACTGACTGTGCTGTTGAAATCATACTGTGTTTGCGCAAATGTAAATACTGTCGGCACTGTCCCAGACTTAGACATTAGACTTTATAAACTACAGAACTCTAGTAATGGGTGAAGCGTGTGGCCTAGCGGTCTAATGCCTAGTCTCACTGCTTCTCCCCTCTTCTTGTTCCGTGGGTTCGAGACCTTGAAAATATGTTTTTTTTTATTATTTTTAAAATCTTTACTTAAAATATTCAGTATTCAATTTAGTACATGTGGAGCGCATGCTCAGTGCTTCGGGAGTCAAACAGCGAAAATAGGATTTTTATTATTGTACATACAGTACTGTACCTTAGAACGCAAACTCGCGTCAATGTCAGCGCTGACATAGACGTGGACATTATAGTGATTTTTTATGACCATCAAGTGGTAATGGGCTCTGTTAAAGAGACTGGTCTCTGTATAACAAACTGACTGCGCGTTTAAACCGCAGAATTGCGTCAATGTCAGCGCATGCCCAGTGGTCGGGTTTCAATCACAATGGAATGTGTGCTGCATGTCCAGTGGAGCCAAGCCATACACTAAGTAGTGCTATGCCATGGTGCATGCCCAGTTGTCTGTATTGCTACAGTACTGTTGAATTTTCACACTTGTGCCATTCTGCACTGTCCAAGACTTACCGTACAGTATACACAATAGTAAATTCATGACTTCAGAAAGTGCTACAGTAGTGGACTTAGGCCCTCATTCAGAGCCGTACGCTCTGACCAGAGTGCACGCTCTGAATGAGGGCCGCCCTCCATAATTATGGAGCATCCTCCTGGACGCTCGTATAGCTGTGGGTCACCACCCACAGCCTATACGAGCATGCAGTTTGATGGCCGCGATGGTCTTGACCATCGCGACCATCGCCACTGCGAGCCAGAGCCTGCGGTTGAGGTTTTCAACCGCAAGGCCCGGAGTGATTTTGGCTCTATCAGAGCCAAAATCACTCCCACTGACATCACTAGTGATGTCAGTGGGCCGGCTTCTGAAGGTAGGTGTTCCCTTGGGAACACCCCCATCAGGGAGGCACGCCCCCGGCACGCCCACCAAAGGGGGCGTGCTGTCAATCAACATCGACAGCACGCCCCCTTTGATCAGACACAACGAGCGAAGGAAAGTCCTTCGCTCGTCGCGTCTGGCGCATGCGCACGACGGAGCTCCCGCCGTCGTGCGCATGCGCAGTGCACAACATCAACCCACTTGCGAGCAGACAGCCGCTTGCGAGTGGGTCTGAATCAGGCCCTTAGTTTGGAGGGAAGTCTGTGTATTACATACTGAGTGTGATGTAGAGTGCAAACTTGCGTCAATGACAATGCTGTCCCAGACTTGGAAATTTCAGTGATTTAATGTGTTCAGTAACTGATAGTTGACTCTGTTTAAGAGAGAGGTCCCTGTAGTACAAACTGACTCTGCATTTAAACCGCAAAATTGCATCAATGTCTGCACAGTTGGCGCTGTGGTGACTTATAGCCAGTTCTGATGGGTTATGGTACAAATAGGATCTCTGGCGCGTGCCCAGTGGCGGGGTTGCAATGCATTGCCAGTGGTGCTGCGCCATAGCCATACCCTTGTAGCGCTATGCCATGGCGTACAGTATGGAAGATCATACAGTAGCGGGTCATGATTCACACACAGTGAAAGTGGGATCTCCGTATTACACACTGACTGTGTAATAATAATATTAAAAATAAAAAGTGTAACCTTGACTGTCTAATAATAATAAAAAAAATAAGTTTAACCTTCCAGGTTTCAAACCCAGAACCGGGTTATACAGACGTCTGCAATGTAGAAGTTCGATTTCTTACCTCTACGCTACAGACGTCTGAGTACTTCATCGTATGGTACTGTAGATGTCACATAAAGTACTGTAGAGGACAGATGCAATTCTTACTAGGAGAGACTTGTGAGCAAGGGGTTATGTGATCCGTCTTGCTTACACTTCTCTCCTTATGTTCGAGACCTTGATAATTGAATTTATTTTTTTAATATTCACTATAGTACTGTAGTTCAGTATTGTTATCCAACCCTTACAAAAATCAATATATTATACTGTATGTACTGTAGATGTGCCCAGCTACAGTACTGTAGTTTGTTGCTCCATATGGTATGCCATATACCGCATTGCTAGTTGCGCGCTACACTGTGGCGCATGGTATTGAGTCTCATAGCACTGCGCATGCCCAGTTGTCTGTATTATAGTAAGTACAATGCGGTAGACATTGTAGTGATTCCATAACTCTAGGAACTACAGTACAGTAGATGCAGTAGTCTAGGGGGCTAATGCCTAGCCCTACTGCATCTACCATTTTCTTGTCCCGCTGGTTCGAGACCTTTAAAATATATACTGTATACGGTAATTTTATTTTGTTTTAAATCTTCACTAATACATTATCCAGAAATTCTGGTATTTCTATGCTACAGTACTTTATGACAAAAAAGTGTAACCTTGACTGTGTAATAATAATAAAAAATAAAAAATGTAACCTTTCAAGTTTCGAACCCGCAAAAGGGTTGTACAGGCAGCGTAATGTATTGGTTTGATTATTTACCATTACACTACAGCCGCCTGCAATACCAAGGTTGCACCTGGCTTGAGTGTTTCCTACAATACTGTACATCATCGTATCTCAGGCGCATGCCCAGATCTACGGTATACCCATGTAGCGCTTTTTTTTTAATTTTTTTAAGTCTTCGCTACTTTTGTTCAGTATTGTTATCCAACCCTTACTAAACTCAGTACATTTTATATATTAGGGGGTAAATTTACTAAGATGGGAGTTCTATTAAGAAGTGATGTTGCCTATAGCAACCAATCAGATTCCAGGTATTATCTTCTAGAAGGTGCTACTGTAGATAAATGAGAAGTAGAATCTGATTGGTTGCTATGGGCAACATACAGTACCGTAACTTCTTAAATAGAACTCCCATCTTAGTAAATTTACCCCTACATGTTTAACTTTTTCCCCCCAATTTTTTTTCTTCCGCCCCCAAAATGAAAGTGAATTTTTGGTGTGTTCTTTTTTTTTTTTTTTTTTTTAAAGTTACGCAGTTTACAGTACCTTTAGTGGACTGTCTTAAGGCTGCACGTTGAAGGCTTCCCGCAACGTTGCACCCCAATTCACCAATTTTTTTCCACCTGCTATTCATACAGTAGGCAAAACTTTGTCACGTACTGTCTTACTGTACATTGCATTGACTTCCCACCTACGGTAGGCGGAAAAGCTTTCAAATTGAATACAGTGATAATTTTATGCCTGGCGAAATGACGTAATCTGCTGAACTTTTTTTAGCCAATCATGACTTTTTGCTCCAATGGGTGAAAAAGTGCCAACCAATGTGCTCCCAACTGTCATCTAACAGGCTGTGCTTGAAAAATGACAGTTGGGAGCTGATTGACTGACACCTTATCACTTTTTTATCACTTTTCACTCTGTCTCCTAACACTGCTTAGTACAGTAAATAGACCCCTTGGAGTGAAAAGACGAGACCGGCTAAAAAAAGTAAATAGACCACCCCTAAATTGAAAACGGCCCTCAGTGTATACAGTACTGTATATCTACTGTACTGTATTCTACTGTAAGTGCCGGGCAGCTGTGAAATCACTGTGATGGGCAACAGGGATACTGTACAGTATATGACTGTGGGCGGCAACCCCCATCAGCCGGCGCGCCCCTGGTGAGTGAAATCCTGGCCAATAGGACAATACACCCCTGCATCTGTGTGTTTTTGACTTTTTGTACCTTTTTAATGACAGATGCACGTGTTGGGTCTCAGGCGCACTTAAAGACTGAATTACATACAGTACAAACACCAATTTTATAAATTAATGACAATTTTTATTTAACCTACAGTAACATGCTGTACAGAGGGGGGGGAACTTCTTTAGCTTTCCACCCCCGTAGTCCTCTACTGTCCTCCGCTTCTTTCTTCTACCGCTGGCATGTCCTGGAATTCCAAGCTGGACACGGACATGACTACTGTACAGTACCTACAGTAGGAGGAAGGAGATGACGTGAGAACAGTCCTTCCTCAATGCCAACCAATACGCCCTACTGGACCGAGGACTACAGTACACAAAAAGATTAGGCTTTTAAGTTAAAATCATCACTGGCACTTTTGGCCTCAGATCCACAGTTTCACCTATACCAGGTGCAGACTCTACCTTGCATCGGAGTGCAAGGTCCACTGTACGCCCTGAAGAAAGGAGGATAGGCAGAGATGAACAGACAGTAAAAGACAGACACACAGGTTCTCACCAGAGATGTTCTTGTTCTTCATCCTGCTTGATCCCACACACCCTGTACTGTAGGAGAGAGAATCCGCTGTGCAGGGCCCTTCCCTGCTCTGTCACACTAATCCACTTCTCCACATTAATATACTGTATATGCCCTAACTAAACAGACTAACAAATTTATTAATAACTAATTTGTATTATAATTAAGCCTGGTGGTGAAATACTGTAAGCAGTGCCCCTAGGCCCACAGCCCATATAAAGATAGAAAAAAAAAAATACATGAAACAAGACAGTATTTGGGTGCCCCAGATGGAGGTGAACACCAGCTGTCATTTCGAGGTCAAAAGTGAAAATAACTCCAACCCCCCCCCCCCCTACTGTAAGCAGGTGGCCCTGGGTTTCCCAAAGAACAAACTGGCAGGGAGATAGAAGTATCAGAAGATTCATCTGAATGCGATAACAGAGCACTAACATTATCAAAAATGCTTTTCTCACCTGATCCTGATGTCGAAGGGACTGCCGCTTCAACCATACAGTAGATTTACAGTAGAAGCCTGTCTCTCAATGCACGGTGCACCCACTACTGTACAGTACTGTATGTCTGCAACTATGGATGTGGATGTTGCAGCACCCACTACTACTGTACTGTATATGAACCAAAGGAACCTGAAAACTTGAAACATCTGCATTACAAACGGTAACATCAAGCGCAGTAGCAGAAACTGGCAGCTGCAGCACAATCTGTGACAATGCCAATGTGTGCCTTGGAACAGGGGGCAATGTTCAGTAAAAGTAGGTGTAAGGAAAAGAGCAAAAGTATAAAGTACAGTACATAAGGTACAGTAAGGGAAAGGTATTGTAAATAAAGAGCTTATAAAATAAATTAGGAGAATACTGTATACTGTATAATGTAGGGACAGAATGCACAACCACAATACTGTACATACAGTATGGACACAGTGTACAGTACTTAGCAGTCCAGATCACAAACTGAAAATAGGAAGTTAAACCCCTCCTCCACATTACTAATTATATACAGCACTGAGGTCGTTGGTTCGATACCCACTACGGCCCTAACTGTGTGGAGTTTGTATATTCTCCCTGTGCTTGCGTGGGTTTCCTCCGGGTACTCTGGTTTCCTCCCACACTCCAAAAATATACTGGTAGGTTAATTGGCTCATAACAAAAAAAAATTACCCCTAGTGTGTATGTGTGTGTGAGCATGTGGTAGGGAATATAGAGTTTAAACTCCACTGGGGCAGGGACTGATGTGAATGGCCAACTATTCTCTGTAAAGCACTGCGGAAAAATGTGTGCGCTATATAAATAACTGGTAATAATAATATACAGTACAGTATAAGCTACATAGCAGTTGCTTGACCATTTCTTTCGATGACAACTGGTAAGACTCTATGGAGATGATCAATATAATTGTTACACTGGGCACGTGTCAATACTGTTCTCCAAAACTTCATTATCCCATCCAAAAGTTCCTGTTTAGTTGTTGGTTTCACATCAGACCTGATGAACCTCTTCAACTGGGCCCAGACAAATTCAATGGGATTCATGTCCGGTGACCTACAGGAAAGTAAAAAAAATCAAATATTCAGTCACAGTACTGTACTTTAGTAAAAAGTGTACTAGAATAATTACTGCTCGGTACTGTACATACTTTTTTGTACAATAAACAGTTAATACAGTACTATAGGACAATACTCACTCTGGTGGTGTGCGTTCCCAATTTATCCCTCTCTCTTCCATGAATTTCGCTGAAGCCGAATGTTTTGGATCATTATTCTGGAATAATCGATGTCCTGATGGAAAGCATTTTCTCACAAATGGCACTATACAGCAATCTACTATTTTTTCTTGGAAGAAGGTCTTATCCATGATGCCTAAACAGATGAGAAATTATTGTCAGTAACAAGCGTACACTGTACAGGACTGTAAATAATTTTTACATCAAACATTACTGTACTGCACCTTCAAAAATATAGATCGGTCCTGCACCCCAACGAGATATACCTCCCCATACATGGACCTTTAACGGATGCTTCGGGCGTGATTTAAGTGAGAGATGTGCACGGTGTCGGAAGGACAGTCTTGAGAACCTCTCTAGAGAAACTGAAGTTTCATCTGTGAAAATTACGTCATTCAAATTCTCTCCACTCTCTATCCACCGTCGTGCTTGTTCAACTCTCTTTACTTTATTAACATCCCTTATCATGGGATTTATCCTGTGGAATAAAAACAAGTTTTAGTTTACTGTCATGTAAAATCAGTGCATTATTAATATATATATATATATATATATATTATGTACAGTACCTTGTAGGGCCAAAAGTCCATCCCAGTTCCTTACGCATCCGTTTGATGCTGGAACAGGAGATGTCCAGGTCACATTCTGCTTTTAGAATACGTTGGATTTGTAAAGCTGTACGCTCATCATCCTCACAAGTCAATTTGTGCACAATCTTTTTGACGCTCCTATGGTAGAACACATACAGAGCATATACTGTAGCAATTATTGGACAGTTAGTGTTGAAATTGGAACACAAAACAGTAGCAATCTAGCAACATACAGTATAATAAAAAAAGGTTGCTGTAAAGTACCTACCATGTGCATTTAGAAGGAAATCTATATCTGGTCCGCGTTCTCTCAAATGCATGATAGCGCACAGTCTGTAAACTAACAAGAACACCACACTCTTTCAGCCAGGCCTGGATCTGTTGTGATGTTTTGTGTTCTTTTTTCATGCTTGCAATTATCTTGCTGATGGCTTTGCTGATTTTTGCCATGTTTGACGACAAAATCTGTGGAGAGAACAAGAGAAATACGGTACAGTACTGTTGCTGAGTATACAGACTGAGTACAGTATACAGTACATAATTTAATGTTCAGTATCTTAAAAAACACGGGGGTATTACATTTTTAAAGGTACATCAGCCGTTACATGTGTACACCGGTATATACTGTACAGTATAACCAGCTAGTAAATTTCATTTTGCAGGCTGTGTTTAATAAATGATAGTTTTGAGCTAATTGGTGATATATATTTCCCAATTTAATCTCGCATCAAGCTTTCATACAGTACAGTATGCCCCTTAATTCGCAAATATTTATCTACGGTATCAAGGAGACAAACAGGACAATAAACACAGCAATATTGCGACTGAAACTAAGATGGCCGCTGAGCAAAACAAGATGGCGGCGGGGACAGAATGGTCACTCACGGGAGACTATATGGGACAATGAGCGACAAGGAATCGATCAATGGTATAGCGTGTGTTTAATTGAAGCTCAATACGCAAATAAGCGACTACGGGGATGGAGCATACCGAGGCAGTGGGACGTTAAACACAGCAATATTGCGACTGAAACTAAAATGGCCACCGAGCAAAAGAAGATGGCGGCGTATTGCGCTTTGGGCACACAGTTTGTGATACAGAGCCCTGTCTCTCATTCTATACAGTCCATTCACTACTAGTTTCTGCAGTTATGAAATCACTATTCTGTGGTGCTAAATTCAACGGCACCGTCAGTTTTAATATACAGTACAGGCACATTCATAGCGGCACACTAGTTGTCCTAGCAGACGGGGGATGGTGTCCTTGGCAATGGTCACTATTCGTAGCATTTTTCAGGACACTAGGGCAGAGCTGACTGCTCACAGTAAATGGATTAACAAAGCATCCTTTATTATGGTAATGAGAGGCTCTTGCTTGCTTTGGGGGAAGGGACCTGATGCACTGTGTATGACTCTCGGCCCACTGGGCATGCGCCACAAATCCCATCGCAACCTTCCTACTGGGCATGCGCCCGCCAGAGATGGAAATTCAACAGCATACCGACTGCAGTAATACAGCCAACTGTGCATGCTCAGTGATGGCATAGCACTACATGGCGTATGGCTTGGCGCCACAGATCCCATTGTACCCCCTCCATTTCAAATCCATCGCAGATGGCTGACAGCCACCATAGCGCCAACCATGTAATACAGAGAGCTCTCTCTCATACAGGTCCCACTACTACCGTACTTAGTGTGCAAGGTTGGAACAGCATCACCATTGTCATAAGTTTGCGATGCAACGCTATTTTGCTCTTCAAACGCACAGTCAGCTTTGAACACAGAGTGCTTTCTCACAGTCAGAAACCACTCTCAGACACAGTCCAAGAGACGTAGCTATCGTGTGTAAGGCCGAGACGCATCTACGTTGTCGCATGTTTGCGTTTTGCGCTTTGGGCACACAGTTTGTGATACAGAGACCTGTCTCTCATTCTATACAGTCCATTCACTACCAGTTTCTGCAGTTATGAAATCACTATTCTGTGGTGCTAAATTCAATGGCACCATCAGTTTTTAATATACAGTACAAGCACATTCATAGCGGCACACTAGTTGTCCTAGCAGACGGGGGATGGTGTCCTTGGCAATGGTCACTATTCGTAGCATTTTTCAGGACACTAGGGCAGAGCTGACTGCTCACAGTAAATGGATTAACAAAGCATCCTTTATTATGCTAATGAGAGGCTCTTGCTTGCTTTGGGGGAAGGGACCTGATGCACTGTGTATGACTCTCGGCCCACTGGGCATGCGCCAGAAATCCCATCGCAACCTTCCTACTGGGCATGCGCCCACCAGAGATGGAAATTCAACAGCATACCGACTGCAGTAATACAGCCAACTGTGCAAGCTCAGTGATGGCATAGCGCTACATGGCGTAAGGCTTGGCGCCACAGATCCCATTGTACCCCCTCCATTTCTAATCCATCGCAGATGGCTGACAGCCACCATAGCGCCAACCATGTAATACAGAGAGCTCTCTCTCATACAGGTCCCACTACTACCGTACTTAGTGTGCAAGGTTGGAACAGCATCACCATTGTCATAAGTTTGCGATGCAACGCTATTTTGCTCTTCAAACGCACAGTCAGCTTTGAACACAGAGTGCTTTCTCACAGTCAGAAACCACTCTCAGACACAGTCCAAGAGACGTAGCTATCGTGTGTAAGGCCGAGATGCATCTAGGTTGTCGCATGTTTGCGTTTTGCACTTTGGGCACACAGTTTGTGATACAGAGCCCTGTCTCTCATTCTATACAGTCCATTCACTACCAGTTTCTGCAGTTATGAAATCACTATTCTGTGGTGCTAAATTCAATGGCACCATCAGTTTTTAATATACAGTACAAGCACATTCATAGTGGCACACTAGTTGTCCTAGCAGATGGGGGATGGTGTCTTTGGCAATGGTCACTATTCGTAGCATTTTTCAGGACACTAGGGCAGAGCTGACTGCTTACAGTAAATGGATTAACAAAGCATCCTTTATTATGGTAATGAGAGGCTCTTGCTTGCTTTGGGGGAAGGGACCTGATGCACTGTGTATGACTCTCGGCCCACTGGGCATGCGGCAGAAATCCCATCGCAACCCTCCTACTGGGCATGCGCCCACCAGAGATGGAAATTCAACAGCATACCGACTGCAGTAATACAGCCAACTGCACATGCTCAGTGATGGCATAGCGCTACATGGCGTATGGCTTGGCACCACAGATCCCATTGTACCCCCTCCATTTCTAATCCATCGCAGATGGCTGACAGCCACCATAGCGCCAACCGTGTAATACAGAGAACTCTCTCATACAGATCCCACTACTACCGTACTTAGTGTGCAAGGTTGGAACAGCATCACCATTGTCATAGGTTTGCGATGCAACGCTATTTTGCGCTTCAAACGCACAGTCAGCCTTGGACACAGAGCGCTCTCTCACAGTCAGAAACCCCTGTCAGACACAGTCCAAGAGACGTAGCATTCGTGTGTAAGGCCGAGATGCATCTACATTGTTGCATGTTTGCGTTCTGCACTTTGGGCGCAGTTTGTGATACAGAGCCCTGTCTCTCATTCTATACAGTCCATTCACTACCAGTTTCTGCTGAAATTAAATCACTATTCTGTGGTGCTAAATTCAACATCACCATCAGTTTTTAATATACAGTACAGGCACATTCATAGCGGCACACTAGTTGTCCTAGCAGACGGGAGATGGTGTCCTTGGCAATGGTCACTATTCGTAGCATTTTTCATTACACTAGGGCAGAGCTGACTGCTTACAGTAAATGGATTAACAAAGCATCCATTATTATGGTAATGATAGGCTCTTGCTTGCATTGGGGGAAGGGACCTGATGCACTGTGTATGACTCTCGGCCCACTGGACATGCGCCAGAAATCCAATCGGAACCCTCCTACTGGGCATTCGTCCACCAGAGATGGAAATTCAACAACATACCGACTGCTGTAATACAGCCAACTGCGCATGCTCAGTGATGGCAAAGCGCTACATGGCGTATGGCTTGGCACCACAGATCCCATTGTACCCCCTCCATTTCTAATCCATCGCAGATGGCTGACAGCCACCATAGCGCCAACCGTGTAATACAGAGAACTCTCTCTCATACAGATCCCACTACTACCTTACTTAGTGTGCAAGGTTGGAACAGCATCATCATTGTCATAAGTTTGCGATGCAATGCTATTTTGCGCTTCAAACGCACAGTCATCCTTGAACACAGAGCGCTCTCTCACAGTCAGAAACCACTCTCAGACACAGTCCAAGAGATGTAGCTATCGTGTGTAAGGCTGAGATGCATCTACGTTGTCGCATGTTTGCGTTCTGCGCTTTGGGCGCAGTTTGTGATACAGAGCCCTGTCTCTCATTCTATACAGTCCATTCACTACCAGTTTCTGCAGATATGAATTTCACTATTCTGTGGAGCTAAATTCAACGGCACCGTCAGTTTTTAATATACAGTACAGGCACATTCATAGCGGCACACTAGTTGTCCGAGCAGACGGCGGATGGTGTCCTTGGCAATGGTCACTATTCGTAGCATTTTTCAGGACACTAGGGCAGAGCTGACTGCTCACAGTAAATGGATTAACAAAGCATCCTTTATTATGGAAATGAGAGGCTCTTGCTTGCTTTGGGGGAAGGGACCTGATGCACTGTGTATGACTCTCGGCCCACTGGGCATGCGCCAGAAATCCCATCGCAACCCTCCTACTGGGCATGCGCCCACCAGAGATGGAAATTCAACAACATACCGACTGCAGTAATACAGCCAACTGCGCATGCTCAGTGATGGCAAAGCGCTACATGGCGTATGGATTGGCACCACAGATCCCATTGTACCCCCTCCATTTCTAATCCATCGCAGATGGCTGACAGCCACCATAGTGCCAACTGTGTAATACAGAGAGCTCTCTCTCATACAGATCCCACTACTACTGTACTTAGTGTGCAAGGTTGGAACAGCATCACCATTGTCATAAGTTTGAGATGCAACGCTATTTTGCGCTTCAAACGCACAGTCAGCCTTGAACACAGAGCGCTCTCTCACAGTCAGAAACCACTCTCAGACACAGTCCAAGAGATGTAGCTATCGTGTGTAAGGCCGAGATGCATCTACGTTGTCGCATGTTTGCGTTCTGCGCTTGGGCGCAGTTTGTGATACAGAGCCCTGTCTCTCATTCTATACAGTCCATTCACTACCAGTTTCTGCAGTTATGAAATCACTATTGTGTGGTGCTAAATTCAACAGCACCATCAGTTTTTAAAATACAGTACAGGCACATTCATAGTGGCACACTAGTTGTCCTAGTAGACGGGGGATGGTGTACTTGGCAATGGTCACTATTCGTAGCATGGATTAACAAAGCATCCTTTATTATGGTAATGAGAGGCTCTTGCTTGCTTTGGGGGAAGGAACCTGATGCACTGTGTATGACTCTCGGCCCACTGGGCATGCACCAGAAATCCCATCGCAACCCTCCTACTGGGCATGCATCCACCAGAGATGGAAATTCAACAGCATACCGACTGCAGTAATACAGCCAACTGTGCATGCTCAGTGATGGCAAAGCACTACATGGCGTATGGCTTGGCACCACAGATCCCGTTGTACCCCCTCCATTTCTAATCCATCGCAGATGGCTGACAGCCACCATAGCGCCAGCCGTGCAATACAGAGAGCTCTCTCTCATACAGATCCCACTACTACTGTACTTAGTGTGCAAGGTTGGAACAGCATCACCATTGTCATAAGTTTGCGATGCAACGCTATTTTGCACTTCAAACGCACAGTCAGCTTTGAACACAGAGCGCTCTCTCACAGTCAGAAACCATTCTCAGACACAGTCCAAGAGATGTAGCTATCGTGTGTAAGGCCGAGACGCATCTACGTTGTCGCATGTTTGCATTTTGCGCTTTGGGTGCACAGTTTGTGATACAGAGCCCTGTCTCTCTTTCTATACAGTCCATTCACTACCAGTTTCTGCAGTTATGAAATCACTATTCTGTGGTGCTAAATTCAATGGCACCGTCAGTTTTTAATATACAGTACAGGCACATTCATAATGGCACACTAGTTGTCCTAGCAGACGGGGGATGGTGTCCTTGGCAATGGTCACTATTCGTAGCATTTTTCAGGACACTACGGCAGAGCTGACTGCTTACAGTAAAGGGATTAACAAAGCATCCTTTATTATGGTAATAAGAGGCTCTTGCTTGCTTTGGGGGAAGGGACCTGATGCACTGTGTATGACTCTCGGCCCACTGGGCATGCGGCAGAAATCCCATCGCAACCCTCCTACAGGGTATGCGCCCACCAGAGATGGAAATTCAACAGCATACTGACTGCAGTAATACAGCCAACTGTGCAAGCTCAGTGATGGCATAGCACTACATGGCGTATGGCTTGGTGCCACAGATCCCATTGTACCCCTTCCATTTCTAATCCATCGCAGATGGCTGACAGCCACCATAGCGCCAGCCGTGTAATACAGAGAGCTCTCTCTCATACAGATCCCACTACTACTGTACTTACTGTGCAAGGTTGGTACAGCATCACCATTGTCATAAGTTTGCGATGCAATGCTATTTTGCACTTCAAACGCACAGTCAGCCTTGAACACAGAGCGCTAGCTCACAGTCAGAAACCACTCTCAGACACAGTCCAAGAGACGTAGCTATCGTGTGTAAGGCCGAAGGCCGAGATGCATCTACTTTGTCGCATGTTTGCATTCTGAGCTTTGGGCACAGTTTGTAATACAGAGCCCTGTCTCTATACAGTTCATTCACTACCAGTTTCTGCTGTTATGAAATCACTATTCTGTGGTGCTAAATTCAACAGCACTGTCAGTTTTTAATAAACAGTACAGGCACATTCATAGCGGCACACTTGTTGTCCTAGCAGACGGGGGATGGTGTCCTTGGCAATGGTCACTATTCGTAGCATTTTTCATTACACTAGGGCAGAGCTGACTGCTTACAGTAAATGGATTAACAAAAAATCCATTATTATGGTAATGATAGGCTCTTGCTTGCATTGGGGGAAGGGACCTGATGCACTGTGTATGACTCTCGGCCCACTGGACATGCGCCAGAAATCCAATCGGAACCCTCCTACTGGGCATGCGTCCACCTGAGATGGAAATTCAACAACATACCGACTGCAGTAATACAGCCAACTGCGCATGCTCAGTGATGGCAAAGCGCTACAGGGCGTATGGTTTGGCACCACAGATCCCATTGTACCCCCTCCATTTCTAATCCATCGCAGATGGCTGATAGCCACCATAGCGCCAACCGTGTAATACAGAGAACGCTCTCTCATACAGATCCCACTACTACCGTACTTAGTGTGCAAGTTTGGAACAGCATCATCATTGTCATAAGTTTGCGATGCAACGCTATTTTGCGCTTCAAACGCACAGTTATCCTTGAACACAGAGCGCTCTCTCACAGTCAGAAACCACTCTCAGATACAGTCCAAGAGATGTAGCTATCGTGTGTAAGGCTGAGATGCATCTACGTTGTCGCATGTTTGCATTCTGCGCTTTGGGCGCAGTTTGTGATACAGAGCCCTGTCTCTCATTCTATACAGTCCATTCACTACCAGTTTCTGCAGATATGAATATCACTATTCTGTGGTGCTAAATTCAATGGCACCGTCAGTTTTTAATATACAGTACAGGCACATTCATAGCGGCACACTAGTTGTCCTAGCAGACGGGGGATGGTGTCCTTGGCAATGGTCACTATTCGTAGCATTTTTCAGGACACTAGGGAAGAGCTGACTGCTCACAGTAAATGGATTAACAAAGCATCCTTTATTATGGTAATGAGAGGCTCTTGCTTGCTTTGGGGGAAGGGACCTGATGCACTGTGTATGACTCTCGGCCCACTAGGCATGCGCCAGAAATCCCATTGCAACCCTCCTACTGGGCATGCGCCCACCAGAGATAGAAATTCAACAGCATACCGACTGCAGTAATACAGCCAACTGCGCATGCTCAGTGATGGCAAAGCGCTACATGGCGTATGGCTTGGCACCACAGATCCCATTGTACCCCCTCCATTTCTAATCCATCGCAGATGGCTGACAGCCACCATAGTGCCAACTGTGTAATACAGAGAGCTCTCTCTCATACAGATCCCACTACTACTGTACTTAGTGTGCAAGGTTGGAACAGCATCACCATTGTCATAAGTTTGTGATGCAATGCTATTTTGCGCTTCAAACGCACAGTCAGCCTTGAACACAGAGTGCTCTCTCACAGTCAGAAACCACTCTCAGACACAGTCCAAGAGATGTAGCTATCGTGTGTAAGGCCGAGATGCATCTACGTTGTCGCATGTTTGCGTTCTGCGCTTTGGGCGCAGTTTGTGATACAGAGCCCTGTCTCTCATTCTATACAGTTCATTCACTACCAGTTTCTGCTGTTATGAAATCACTATTCTGTGGTGCTAAATTCAACAGCACTGTCAGTTTTTAATAAACAGTACAGGCACATTCATAGCGGCACACTAGTTGTCCTAGCAGACGGGGGATGGTGTCCTTGGCAATGGTCACTATTCTTAGCATTTTTCAGGACACTAGGGCAGAGCTGACTGCTTACAGTAAATGGATTAACAAAGCATCCTTTATTATGGTAATGAGAGGCTCTTGCTTGCTTTGGGGGAAGGAACCTGATGCACTGTGTATGACTCTCGGCCGACTGGGCATGCGCCAGAAATCCCATCGCAACCCTCCTACTGGGCATGCGCCCACCAGAGATAGAAATTCAACAGCATACCGACTGCAGTAATACAGCCAACTGCGCATGCTCAGTGATGGCAAAGCGCTACAGGGCGTATGGTTTGGCACCACAGATCCCATTGTACCCCCTCCATTTCTAATCCATCGCAGATGGCTGATAGCCACCATAGCGCCAACCGTGTAATACAGAGAACTCTCTCTCATACAGATCCCACTACTACCGTACTTAGTGTGCAAGTTTGGAACAGCATCATCATTGTCATAAGTTTGCGATGCAACGCTATTTTGCGCTTCAAACGCACAGTCATCCTTGAACACAGAGCGCTCTCTCACAGTCAGAAACCACTCTCAGATACAGTCCAAGAGATGTAGCTATCGTGTGTAAGGCTGAGATGCATCTACATTGTCGCATGTTTGCGTTCTGCGCTTTGGGCGCAGTTTGTGATACAGAGCCCTGTCTCTCATTCTATACAGTCCATTCACTACCAGTTTCTGCAGATATGAATATCACTATTCTGTGGTGCTAAATTCAATGGCACCGTCAGTTTTTAATATACAGTACAGGCACATTCATAGCGGCACACTAGTTGTCCTAGCAGACGGGGGATGGTGTCCTTGGCAATGGTCACTATTCGTAGCATTTTTCAGGACACTAGGGAAGAGCTGACTGCTCACAGTAAATGGATTAACAAAGCATCCTTTATTATGGTAATGAGAGGCTCTTGCTTGCTTTGGGGGAAGGGACCTGATGCACTGTGTATGACTCTCGGCCCACTGGGCATGCGCCAGAAATCCCATTGCAACCCTCCTACTGGGCATGCGCCCACCAGAGATAGAAATTCAACAGCATACCGACTGCAGTAATACAGCCAACTGCGCATGCTCAGTGATGGCAAAGCGCTACATGGCGTATGGCTTGGCACCACAGATCCCATTGTACCCCCTCCATTTCTAATCCATCGCAGATGGCTGACAGCCACCATAGTGCCAACTGTGTAATACAGAGAGCTCTCTCTCATACAGATCCCACTACTACTGTACTTAGTGTGCAAGGTTGGAACAGCATCACCATTGTCATAAGTTTGCGATGCAACGCTATTTTGCGCTTCAAACGCACAGTCAGCCTTGAACACAGAGCGCTCTCTCACAGTCAGAAACCACTCTCAGACACAGTCCAAGAGATGTAGCTATCGTGTGTAAGGCCGAGATGCATCTACGTTGTCGCATGTTTGCGTTCTGCGCTTTGGGCGCAGTTTGTGATACAGAGCCCTGTCTCTCATTCTATACAGTTCATTCACTACCAGTTTCTGCTGTTATGAAATCACTATTCTGTGGTGCTAAATTCAACAGCACTGTCAGTTTTTAATAAACAGTACAGGCACATTCATAGCGGCACACTAGTTGTCCTAGCAGACGGGGGATGGTGTCCTTGGCAATGGTCACTATTCTTAGCATTTTTCAGGACACTAGGGCAGAGCTGACTGCTTACAGTAAATGGATTAACAAAGCATCCTTTATTATGGTAATGAGAGGCTCTTGCTTGCTTTGGGGGAAGGAACCTGATGCACTGTGTATGACTCTCGGCCGACTGGGCATGCGCCAGAAATCCCATCGCAACCCTCCTACTGGGCATGCGCCCACCAGAGATAGAAATTCAACAGCATACCGACTGCAGTAATACAGCCAACTGCGCATGCTCAGTGATGGCAAAGCGCTACATGGCGTATGGCTTGGCACCACAGATCCCATTGTACCCCCTCCATTTCTAATCCATCGCAGATGGCTGACTGCCACCATAGTGCCAACTGTGTAATACAGAGAGCTCTCTCTCATACAGATCCCACTACTACTGTACTTAGTGTGCAAGGTTGGAACAGCATCACCATTGTCATAAGTTTGCGATGCAACGCTATTTTGCGCTGCAAACGCACAGTCATCCTTGAACACAGAGCGCTCTCTCACAGTCAGAAACCACTCTCAGATACAGTCCAAGAGATGTAGCTATCGTGTGTAAGGCTGAGATGCATCTACGTTGTCGCATGTTTGCGTTCTGCGCTTTGGGCGCAGTTTGTGATACAGAGCCCTGTCTCTCATTCTATACAGTCCATTCACTACCAGTTTCTGCAGATATGAATATCACTATTCTGTGGTGCTAAATTCAATGGCACCGTCAGTTTTTAATATACAGTACAGGCACATTCATAGCGGCACACTAGTTGTCCTAGCAGACGGGGGATGGTGTCCTTGGCAATGGTCACTATTCATAGCATTTTTCAGGACACTAGGGAAGAGCTGACTGCTCACAGTAAATGGATTAACAAAGCATCCTTTATTATGGTAATGAGAGGCTCTTGCTTGCTTTGGGGGAAGGGACCTGATGCACTGTGTATGACTCTCGGCCCACTGGGCATGCGCCAGAAATCCCATTGCAACCCTCCTACTGGGCATGCGCCCACCAGAGATAGAAATTCAACAGCATACCGACTGCAGTAATACAGCCAACTGCGCATGCTCAGTGATGGCAAAGCGCTACATGGCGCATGGCTTGGCACCACAGATCCCATTGTACCCCCTCCATTTCTAATCCATCGCAGATGGCTGACAGCCACCATAGTGCCAACTGTGTAATACAGAGAGCTCTCTCTCATACAGATCCCACTACTACTGTACTTAGTGTGCAAGGTTGGAACAGCATCACCATTGTCATAAGTTTGCGATGCAACGCTATTTTGCGCTTCAAACGCACAGTCAGCCTTGAACACAGAGCGCTCTCTCACAGTCAGAAACCACTCTCAGACACAGTCCAAGAGATGTAGCTATCGTGTGTAAGGCCGAGATGCATCTACGTTGTCGCATGTTTGCGTTCTGCGCTTTGGGCGCAGTTTGTGATACAGAGCCCTGTCTCTCATTCTATACAGTTCATTCACTACCAGTTTCTGCTGTTATGAAATCACTATTCTGTGGTGCTAAATTCAACAGCACTGTCAGTTTTTAATAAACAGTACAGGCACATTCATAGCGGCACACTAGTTGTCCTAGCAGACGGGGGATGGTGTCCTTGGCAATGGTCACTATTCTTAGCATTTTTCAGGACACTAGGGCAGAGCTGACTGCTTACAGTAAATGGATTAACAAAGCATCCTTTATTATGGTAATGAGAGGCTCTTGCTTGCTTTGGGGGAAGGGACCTGATGCACTGTGTATGACTCTCGGCCCACTGGGCATGCGCCAGAAATCCCATTGCAACCCTCCTACTGGGCATGCGCCCACCAGAGATAGAAATTCAACAGCATACCGACTGCAGTAATACAGCCAACTGCGCATGATCAGTGATGGCAAAGCGCTACATGGCGTATGGCTTGGCACCACAGATCCCATTGTACCCCCTCCATTTCTAATCCATCGCAGATGGCTGACAGCCACCATAGTGCCAACTGTGTAATACAGAGAGCTCTCTCTCATACAGATCCCACTACTACTGTACTTAGTGTGCAAGGTTGGAACAGCATCACCATTGTCATAAGTTTGCGATGCAATGCTATTTTGCGCTTCAAACGCACAGTCAGCCTTGAACACAGAGCGCTCTCTCACAGTCAGAAACCACTCTCAGACACAGTCCAAGAGATGTAGCTATCGTGTGTAAGGCCGAGATGCATCTACGTTGTCGCATGTTTGCGTTCTGCGCTTTGGGCGCAGTTTGTGATACAGAGCCCTGTCTCTCATTCTATACAGTTCATTCACTACCAGTTTCTGCTGTTATGAAATCACTATTCTGTGGTGCTAAATTCAACAGCACTGTCAGTTTTTAATAAACAGTACAGGCACATTCATAGCGGCACACTAGTTGTCCTAGCAGACGGGGGATGGTGTCCTTGGCAATGGTCACTATTCTTAGCATTTTTCAGGACACTAGGGCAGAGCTGACTGCTTACAGTAAATGGATTAACAAAGCATCCTTTATTATGGTAATGAGAGGCTCTTGCTTGCTTTGGGGGAAGGAACCTGATGCACTGTGTATGACTCTCGGCCGACTGGGCATGCGCCAGAAATCCCATCGCAACCCTCCTACTGGGCATGCGCCCACCAGAGATAGAAATTCAACAGCATACCGACTGCAGTAATACAGCCAACTGCGCATGCTCAGTGATGGCAAAGCGCTACATGGCGTATGGCTTGGCACCACAGATCCCATTGTACCCCCTCCATTTCTAATCCATCGCAGATTGCTGACTGCCACCATAGTGCCAACTGTGTAATACAGAGAGCTCTCTCTCATACAGATCCCACTACTTCTGTACTTAGTGTGTAAGGTTGGAACAGCATCACCATTGTCATAAGTTTGCGATGCAACGCTATTTTGCGCTTCAAACGCACAGTCATCCTTGAACACAGAGCGCTCTCTCACAGTCAGAAACCACTCTCAGATACAGTCCAAGAGATGTAGCTATCGTGTGTAAGGCTGAGATGCATCTACGTTGTCGCATGTTTGCATTCTGCGCTTTGGGCGCAGTTTGTGATACAGAGCCCTGTCTCTCATTCTATACAGTCCATTCACTACCAGTTTCTGCAGATATGAATATCACTATTCTGTGGTGCTAAATTCAATGGCACCGTCAGTTTTTAATATACAGTACAGGCACATTCATAGCGGCACACTAGTTGTCCTAGCAGACGGGGGATGGTGTCCTTGGCAATGGTCACTATTCGTAGCATTTTTCAGGACACTAGGGAAGAGCTGACTGCTCACAGTAAATGGATTAACAAAGCATCCTTTATTATGGTAATGAGAGGCTCTTGCTTGCTTTGGGGGAAGGGACCTGATGCACTGTGTATGACTCTCGGCCCACTGGGCATGCGCCAGAAATCCCATTGCAACCCTCCTACTGGGCATGCGCCCACCAGAGATAGAAATTCAACAGCATACCGACTGCAGTAATACAGCCAACTGCGCATGCTCAGTGATGGCAAAGCGCTACATGGCATATGGCTTGGCATCACAGATCCCATTGTACCCCCTCCATTTCTAATCCATCGCAGATGGCTGACAGCCACCATAGTGCCAACTGTGTAATACAGAGAGCTCTCTCATACAGATCCCACTACTACTGTACTTAGTGTGCAAGGTTGGAACAGCATCACCATTGTCATAAGTTTGCGATGCAACGCTATTTTGCGCTTCAAACGCACAGTCAGCCTTGAACACATAGCGCTCTCTCACAGTCAGAAACCACTCTCAGACACAGTCCAAGAGATGTAGCTATCGTGTGTAAGGCCGAGATGCATCTACGTTGTCGCATGTTTGCGTTCTGCGCTTTGGGCGCAGTTTGTGATACAGAGCCCTGTCTCTCATTCTATACAGTTCATTCACTACCAGTTTCTGCTGTTATGAAATCACTATTCTGTGGTACTAAATTCAACAGCACTGTCAGTTTTTAATAAACAGTACAGGCACATTCATAGCGGCACACTAGTTGTCCTAGCAGACGGGGGATGGTGTCCTTGGCAATGGTCACTATTCTTAGCATTTTTCAGGACACTAGGGCAGAGCTGACTGCTTACAGTAAATGGATTAACAAAGCATCCTTTATTATGGTAATGAGAGGCTCTTGCTTGCTTTGGGGGAAGGAACCTGATGCACTGTGTATGACTCTCGGCCGACTGGGCATGCGCCAGAAATCCCATCGCAACCCTCCTACTGGGCATGCGCCCACCAGAGATAGAAATTCAACAGCATACCGACTGCAGTAATACAGCCAACTGCACATGCTCAGTGATGGCAAAGCGCTACATGGCGTATGGCTTGGCACCACAGATCCCATTGTACCCCCTCCATTTCTAATCCATCGCAGATGGCTGACTGCCACCATAGTGCCAACTGTGTAATACAGAGAGCTCTCTCTCATACAGATCCCACTACTACTGTACTTAGTGTGCAAGGTTGGAACAGCATCACCATTGTCATAAGTTTGCGATGCAACGCTATTTTGCGCTTCAAACGCACAGTCATCCTTGAACACAGAGCGCTCTCTCACAGTCAGAAACCACTCTCAGATACAGTCCAAGAGATGTAGCTATCGTGTGTAAGGCTGAGATGCATCTACGTTGTCGCATGTTTGCGTTCTGCGCTTTGGGCGCAGTTTGTGATACAGAGCCCTGTCTCTCATTCTATACAGTCCATTCACTACCAGTTTCTGCAGATATGAATATCACTATTCTGTGGTGCTAAATTCAATGGCACCGTCAGTTTTTAATATACAGTACAGGCACATTCATAGCGGCACACTAGTTGTCCTAGCAGACGGGGGATGGTGTCCTTGGCAATGGTCACTATTCGTAGCATTTTTCATGACACTAGGGAAGAGCTGACTGCTCACAGTAAATGGATTAACAAAGCATCCTTTATTATGGTAATGAGAGGCTCTTGCTTGCTTTGGGGGAAGGGAACTGATGCACTGTGTATGACTCTCGGCCCACTGGGCATGCGCCAGAAATCCCATTGCAACCCTCCTACTGGGCATGCGCCCACCAGAGATAGAAATTCAACAGCATACCGACTGCAGTAATACAGCCAACTGCGCATGCTCAGTGATGGCAAAGCGCTACATGGCGTATGGCTTGGCACCACAGATCCCATTGTACCCCCTCCATTTCTAATCCATCGCAGATGGCTGACAGCCACCATAGTGCCAACTGTGTAATACAGAGAGCTCTCTCTCATACAGATCCCACTACTACTGTACTTAGTGTGCAAGGTTGGAACAGCATCACCATTGTCATAAGTTTGCGATGCAACGCTATTTTGCGCTTCAAACGCACAGTTAGCCTTGAACACAGAGCGCTCTCTCACAGTCAGAAACCACTCTCAGACACAGTCCAAGAGATGTAGCTATCGTGTGTAAGGCCGAGATGCATCTACGTTGTCGCATGTTTGCGTTCTGCGCTTTGGGCGCAGTTTGTGATACAGAGCCCTGTCTCTCATTCTATACAGTTCATTCACTACCAGTTTCTGCTGTTATGAAATCACTATTCTGTGGTGCTAAATTCAACAGCACTGTCAGTTTTTAATAAACAGTACAGGCACATTCATAGTGGCACACTAGTTGTCCTAGCAGACGGGGGATGGTGTCCTTGGCAATGGTCACTATTCTTAGCATTTTTCAGGACACTAGGGCAGAGCTGACTGCTTACAGTAAATGGATTAACAAAGCATCCTTTATTATGGTAATGAGAGGCTCTTGCTTGCTTTGGGGGAAGGAACCTGATGCACTGTGTATGACTCTCGGCCGACTGGGCATGCGCCAGAAATCCCATCGCAACCCTCTTACTGGGCATGCGCCCACCAGAGATAGAAATTCAACAGCATACCGACTGCAGTAATACAGCCAACTGCGCATGCTCAGTGATGGCAAAGCGCTACATGGCGTATGGCTTGGCACCACAGATCCCATTGTACCCCCTCCATTTCTAATCCATCGCAGATGGCTGACTGCCACCATAGTGCCAACTGTGTAATACAGAGAGCTCTCTCTCATACAGATCCCACTACTACTGTACTTAGTGTGCAAGGTTGGAACAGCATCACCATTGTCATAAGTTTGCGATGCAACGCTATTTTGCGCTTCAAACGCACAGTCATCCTTGAACACAGAGCGCTCTCTCACAGTCAGAAACCACTCTCAGATACAGTCCAAGAGATGTAGCTATCGTGTGTAAGGCTGAGATGCATCTACGTTGTCGCATGTTTGCGTTCTGCGCTTTGGGCGCAGTTTGTGATACAGAGCCCTGTCTCTCATTCTATACAGTCCATTCACTACCAGTTTCTGCAGATATGAATATCACTATTCTGTGGTGCTAAATTCAATGGCACCGTCAGTTTTTAATATACAGTACAGGCACATTCATAGCGGCACACTAGTTGTCCTAGCAGACGGGGGATGGTGTCCTTGGCAATGGTCACTATTCGTAGCATTTTTCAGGACACTAGGGAAGAGCTGACTGCTCACAGTAAATGGATTAACAAAGCATCCTTTATTATGGTAATGAGAGGCTCTTGCTTGCTTTGGGGGAAGGGACCTGATGCACTGTGTATGACTCTCGGCCCACTGGGCATGCGCCAGAAATCCCATTGCAACCCTCCTACTGGGCATGCGCCCACCAGAGATAGAAATTCAACAGCATACCGACTGCAGTAATACAGCCAACTGCGCATGCTCAGTGATGGCAAAGCGCTACATGGCGTATGGCTTGGCACCACAGATCCCATTGTACCCCCTCCATTTCTAATCCATCGCAGATGGCTGACAGCCACCATAGTGCCAACTGTGTAATACAGAGAGCTCTCTCTCATACAGATCCCACTACTACTGTACTTAGTGTGCAAGGTTGGAACAGCATCACCATTGTCATAAGTTTGCGATGCAACGCTATTTTGCGCTTCAAACGCACAGTCAGCCTTGAACACAGAGCGCTCTCTCACAGTCAGAAACCACTCTCAGACACAGTCCAAGAGATGTAGCTATCGTGTGTAAGGCCGAGATGCATCTACGTTGTCGCATGTTTGCGTTCTGCGCTTTGGGCGCAGTTTGTGATACAGAGCCCTGTCTCTCATTCTATACAGTTCATTCACTACCAGTTTCTGCTGTTATGAAATCACTATTCTGTGGTGCTAAATTCAACAGCACTGTCAGTTTTTAATAAACAGTACAGGCACATTCATAGCGGCACACTAGTTGTCCTAGCAGACGGGGGATGGTGTCCTTGGCAATGGTCACTATTCTTAGCATTTTTCAGGACACTAGGGCAGAGCTGACTGCTTACAGTAAATGGATTAACAAAGCATCCTTTATTATGGTAATGAGAGGCTCTTGCTTGCTTTGGGGGAAGGAACCTGATGCACTGTGTATGACTCTCGGCCGACTGGGCATGCGCCAGAAATCCCATCGCAACCCTCCTACTGGGCATGCGCCCACCAGAGATAGAAATTCAACAGCATACCGACTGCAGTAATACAGCCAACTGCGCATGCTCAGTGATGGCAAAGCGCTACATGGCGTATGGCTTGGCACCACAGATCCCATTGTACCCCCTCCATTTCTAATCCATCGCAGATGGCTGACTGCCACCATAGTGCCAACTGTGTAATACAGAGAGCTCTCTCTCATACAGATCCCACTACTACTGTACTTAGTGTGCAAGGTTGGAACAGCATCACCATTGTCATAAGTTTGCGATGCAACGCTATTTTGCGCTTCAAACACACAGTCAGCCTTGAACACAGAGCGCTCTTTCACAGTCAGAAACCACTCTCAGACACAGTCCAAGAGATGTAGCTATCATGTGTAAGGCCGAGATGCATCTACGTTGTCGCATGTTTGCGTTCTGCGCTTTGGGCGCAGTTTGTGATACAGAGCCCTGTCTCTCATTCTATACAGTCCATTCACTACCAGTTTCTGCAGTTATGAAATCACTATTCTGTGGTGCTAAATTCAACAGCACCGTCAGTTTTTAAAATACAGTACAGGCACATTCATAGTGGCACACTAGTTGTCCTAGTAGACGCTGGAAGGTGAACTTGGCAATGGTCACTATTCGTAGCATTTTTCAGGACACTAGGGCAGAGCTGACTGCTTACAGTAAATGGATTAACAAAGCATCCTTTATTATGGTAATGAGAGGCTCTTGCTTGCTTTGGGGGAAGGAACCTGATGCACTGTGTATGACTCTCGGCCCACTGGGCATGCGTCAGAAATCCCATCGCAACCCTCCTACTGGGCATGCGTCCACCAGAGATGGAAATTCAACAGCAGACCGACTGCAGTAATACAGCCAACTGTGCATGCTCAGTGATGGCAAAGCGCTACATGGCGTATGGCTTGGCACCACAGATCCCATTGTACCCCCTCCATTTCTAATCCATCACAGATGGCTGACAGCCACCATAGCGCCAACTGTGTAATACAGAGAGCTCTCTCTCATACAGATCCCACTACTACTGTACTTAGTGTGCAAGGTTGGAACAGCATCACCATTGTCATAAGTTTGCGATGCAACGCTATTTTGCGCTTCAAACGCACAGTCAGCTTTGAACACAGAGCGCTCTCTCACAGTCAGAAACCATTCTCAGACACAGTCCAAGAGATGTAGCTATCGTGTGTAAGGCCGAGACACATCTACGTTGTCGCATGTTTGCATTTTGCGCTTTGGGTGCACAGTTTGTGATACAGAGCCCTGTCACTCATTCTATACAGTCCATTCACTACCAGTTTCTGCAGTTATGAAATCACTATTCTGTGGTGCTATATTCAACAGCACCGTCAGTTTTTAATATACAGTACAGGCACATTGATAATGGCACACTAGTAGTCCTAGCAGACGGGGGATGGTGTCCTTGGCAATGGTCACTATTCGTAGCATTTTTCAGGACACTAGGGCAGAGCTGACTGCTTACAGTAAATGGATTAACAAAGCATCCTTTATTACGGTAATAAGAGGCTCTTGCTTGCTTTGGGGGAAGGGACCTGATGCACTCTGTATGACTCTCGGCCCACTGGGCATGCGCCAGAAATCCCATCGCAACCCTCCTTCTGGGTATGCGCCCACCAGAGATGGAAATTCAACAGCATACCGACTGCAGTAATACAGCCAACTGCGCATGCTCAGTTATGGCATAGCACTACATGGCGTATGGCTTGGCGCCACAGATCCCATTGTACCCCTTCCATTTCTAATCCATCGCAGATGGCTGACAGCCACCATAGAGCCAGCCGTGCAATACAGAGAGCTCTCTCTCATACAGATCCCACTACTACTGTACTTAGTGTGCAAGGTTGGTACAGCATCACCATTGTCATAAGTTTGCGATGCAATGCTATTTTGCGCTTCAAACGCACAGTCAGCCTTGAACACAGAGCGCTATCTCACAGTCAGAAACCACTCTCAGACACAGTCCAAGAGACATAGTTATCGTGTGTAAGGCCGAGATGCATCTACTTTGTCGCATGTTTGCATTCTGAGCTTTGGGCGCAGTTTGTGATACAGAGCCCTGTCTCTCATTCTATACAGTTCATTCACTACCAGTTTCTGCTGTTATGAAATCACTATTCTGTGGTGCTAAATTCAACAGCACTGTCAGTTTTTAATAAACAGTACAGGCACATTCATAGCGGCACACTAGTTGTCCTAGCAGACGGGGGAAGGTGTCTTTGGCAATGGTCACTATTCGTAGCATTTTTCAGGACACTAGGGCAGAGCTGACTGCTTACAGTAAATGGATTAACAAAGCATCCTTTATTATGGTAATGAGAGGCTCTTGCTTGCTTTGGGGGAAGGGACCTGATGCACTGTGTATGACTCTCGGCCGACTGGGCATGCGCCAGAAATCCCATCGCAACCCTCCTACTGGGCATGCGTCCACCAGAGATGGAAATTCAACAGCATACCGACTGCAGTAATACAGCCAACTGTGCATGCTCAGTGATGGCAAAGCGCTACATGGCGTATGGCTTAGCACCACATATCCCATTGTACCCCCTCCATTTCTAATCCATCGCAGATGGCTGACAGCCACCATAGCGCCAACCGTGTAATACAGAGAACTCTCTCTCATACAGATCCCACTACTACTGTACTTAGTGTGCAAGTTGGTACAGCATCACCATTGTCATAAGTTTGCGATGCAATGCTATTTTGCTCTTCAAACGCACAGTCAGCCTTGAACACAGAGCGCTCTCTCACAGTCAGAAACCACTCTCAGACACAGTCCAAGAGACGTAGCTATCGTGTGTAAGGCCGAGATGCATCTACGTTGTCGTATGTTTGCATTCTGAGCTTTGGGCACAGTTTGTGATACAGAGCCCTGTCTCTCATTCTATACAGTCCATTTACTACCAGTTTCTGCAGTTATGAAATCACTATTCTGTGGTGCTAAATTCAACAGCACCGTCAGTTTTTAATATACAGTACAGGCACATTCATAGTGGCACACTAGTTGTCCTAGCAGACGGGGGATGGTGTACTTGGTAATGGTCACTATTCGTAGCATTTTTCAGGACACTAGGGCAGAGCTGACTGCTTACAGTAAATGGATTAACAAAGCATCCTTTATTATGGTAATGAGAGGCTCTTGCTTGCTTTGGGGGAAGGAACCTGATGCACTGTGTATGACTCTCGGCCCACTGGGCATGCGCCAGAAATCCCATCGCAACCCTCCTACTGGGCATGCGTCCACCAGAGAAGGAAATTCAACAGCATACCGACTGCAGTAATACAGCCAACTGTGCATGCTCAGTGATGGCAAAGCGCTACATGGTGTATGGCTTGGCACCACAGATCCCATTGTACCCCCTCCATTTCTAATCCATCGCAGATGGCTGACAGCCACCATAGCGCCAACTGTGTAATACAGAGAGCTCTCTCTCATACAGATCCCACTACTACTGTAGTTAGTGTGCAAGGTTGGAACAGCATCACCATTGTCATAAGTTTGTGATGCAACGCTATTCTGAGCTTCAAACGCACAGTCAGCTTTGAACACAGAGCGCTCTCTCACAGTCAGAAACCATTCTCAGACACAGTCCAAGAGATGTAGCTATCGTGTGTAAGGCCAAGACGCATCTACATTGTCGCATGTTTGCATTCTGAGCTTTGGGCGCAGTTTGTGATACAGAGCCCTGTCTCTCATTCTATACAGTTCATTCAATACCAGTTTCTGCTGTTATGAAATCACTATTCTGTGGTGCTAAATTCAACAGCACCGTCAGTTTTTAATAAACAGTACAGGCACATTCATAGCGGCACACTAGTTGTCCTAGCAGACGGGGGATGGTGTCCTTGGCAATGGTCACTATTCGTAGCATTTTTCAGGACACTAGTGCAGAGCTGACTGCTCACAGTAAATGGATTAACAAAGCATCCTTTATTATGGTAATGAGAGGCTCTTGCTTGCTTTGGGGGCAGGAACCTGATGCACTGTGTATGACTCTCGGCCGACTGGGCTTGCGCCAGAAATCCCATCGCAACCCTCCTACTGGGCATGTGCCCACCAGAGATGGAGATTCAACAGCATACCGACTGCAGAAATACAGCCACCTGCACATGCTCAGTGATGGCAAAGCGCTACATGGCGTATGGCTTGGCACCACAGATCCCATTGTACCCCCTCCCTTTCTAATCCATCGCAGATGGCTGACAGCCACCATAGCGCCAAAAGTGTAATACAGAGAACTCTTTCATACAGATCCCACTACTACAGTACTTAGTGTGCAAGGTTGGAACAGCATCATCATTGTCGTAAGTTTGCAAAGCAACGCTATTTTGCGCGTCAAATGCACAGTCAGCCTCGAACACAGAGCGCTCTCTCACAGTCAGAAACCACTCTCAGACACAGTCCAAGAGACGTAGCTATCGTGTGTAAGGCCGAGATGCATCTACTTTGTCGCATGTTTGCTTTCTGCGCTTTTGGCGCAGTTTGTGATACAGAGCCCTGTCTCTCATTCTATACAGTCCATTCACTACCTGTTTCTGCAGTAATGAAATCACTATTCTGTGGTGCTAAATTCAACAGCACCGTCAGTTTTTAATATACATTACAGGCACATTCATAGCGGCACACTAGTTGTCCTAGCAGACGGGGGATGGTGTCCTTGGCAATGGTCACTATTCGTAGCATTTTTCAGGACACTAGGGCAGAGCTGACTGCTTACAGTAAATGGATTAACAAAGCATCCTTTATTATGATAATGAGAGGCTCTTGCTTGCTTTGGGGGAAGGAACCTGATGCACTGTGTATGACTCTCGGCCCACTGGGCATGCGCCAGAAATCCCATTGCAACCCTCCTACTGGGCATGCGTCCACCAGAGATGGAAATTCAACAGCATACCGACTGCAGTAATACAGCCAACTGCGCATGCTCAGTGATGGCAACGCGCTACATGGCATATGGCTTGGCACCACAGATCCCATTGTACCCCCTCCATTTCTAATCCATCGCAGATGGCTGACAGCCACCATAGCACCAACTGTGTAATACAGAGAGCTCTCTCTCATACAGATCCCACTACTACTGTACTTAGTGTGCAAGGTTGGAACAGCAAAACCATTGTCATAAGTTTGCGATGCATCGCTATTTTGCTCTTCAAACGCACAGTCAGCTTTGAACACAGAGCGCTCTCTTACAGTCAGAAACCATTCTCAGACACAGTCCAAGAGATGTAGCTATCGTGTGTAAGGCCGAGATGCATCTACATTGTCGCATGTTTGCGTTCTGTGCTTTGGGCGCAGTTTGTGATACAGAGCACTGTCTCTCATTCTATACAGTCCATTCACTACCAGTTTCTGCTGTTATGAAATCACTATTCTGTGGTGCTAAATTCAACTGCACCGTCAGTTTTTAATATACAGTACAGGCACATTCATAGTGGCACACTAGTTGTCCTAGTAGACGGGGGATGGTGTTCTTGGCTATGGTCACTATTCTTAGCATTTTTCAGGACACTAGGGCAGAGCTGACTGCTTACAGTAAATGGATTAACAAAGCATCCTTTATTATGGTAATGAGAGGCTCTTGCTTGCTTTGGGGGAAGGAACCTGATGCACTGTGTATGACTCTCGGCCCACTGGGCATGCGCCAGAAATCCCATCGCAACCCTCCTACTGGGCATGCGTCCACCAGAGATGGTACTGCATTCCGACTGCAGTAATACAGCCAACTGTGCATGCTCAGTGATGGCAAAGCGCTACATGGCGTATGGCTTGGCACCACAGATCCCATTGTACCCCCTCTATTTCTAATCCATCGCCGATGGCTGACAGCCACCATAGCGCCAACTGTGTAATACAGAGAGCTCTCTCTCATACAGATCCCACTACTACTGTACTTAGTGTGCAAGGTTGGAACAGCATCACCATTGTCATAAGTTTGCGATGCAACGCTATTTTGCGCTTCAAATGCACAGTCAGCTTTGCACACAGAGCGCTCTCTCACAGTCAGAAACCATTCTCAGACACAGTCCAAGAGATGTAGCTATCGTGTGTAAGGCCGAGACGCATCTACGTTGTCGCATGTTTGCATTTTGCGCTTTGGGTGTACAGTTTGTGATACAGAGCCCTGTCACTCATTCTATACAGTCCATTCACTACCAGTTTCTGCAGTTATGAAATCACTATTCTGTGGTGCTATATTCAACAGCACCGTCAGTTTTTAATATACAGTACAGGCACATTGATAATGGCACACTAGTAGTCCTAGCAGACGGGGGATGGTGTCCTTGGCAATGGTCACTATTCGTAGCATTTTTCAGGACACTAGGGCAGAGCTGACTCCTTACAGTAAATGGATTAACAAAGCATCCTTTATTACGGTAATAAGAGGCTCTTGCTTGCTTTGGGGGAAGGGACCTGATGCACTCTGTATGACTCTCGGCCCACTGGGCATGCGCCAGAAATCCCATCGCAACCCTCCTTCTGGGTATGCGCCCACCAGAGATGGAAATTCAACAGCATACCGACTGCAGTAATACAGCCAACTGCGCATGCTCAGTGATGGCATAGCACTACATGGCGTATGGCTTGGCGCCACAGATCCCATTGTACCCCTTCCATTTCTAATCCATCGCAGATGGCTGACAGCCACTATAGAGCCAGCCGTGCAATACAGAGAGCTCTCTCTCATACAGATCCCACTACTACTGTACTTAGTGTGCAAGGTTGGTACAGCATCACCATTGTCATAAGTTTGCGATGCAATGCTATTTTGCGCTTCAAACGCACAGTCAGCCTTGAACACAGAGCGCTATCTCACAGTCAGAAACCACTCTCAGACACAGTCCAAGAGACATAGTTATCGTGTGTAAGGCCGAGATGCATCTACTTTATCGCATGTTTGCATTCTGAGCTTTGGGCGCAGTTTGTGATACAGAGCCCTGTCTCTCATTCTATACAGTTCATTCACTACCAGTTTCTGCTGTTATGAAATCACTATTCTGTGGTGCTAAATTCAACAGCACTGTCAGTTTTTAATAAACAGTACAGGCACATTCATAGTGGCACACTAGTTGTCCTAGCAGACGGGGGAAGGTGTCCTTGGCAATAGTCACTATTCGTAGCATTTTTCAGGACACTAGGGCAGAGCTGACTGCTTACAGTAAATGGATTAACAAAGCATCCTTTATTATGGTAATGAGAGGCTCTTGCTTGCTTTGGGGGAAGGGACCTGATGCACTGTGTATGACTCTCGGCCGACTGGGCTTGCGCCAGAAATCCCATCGCAACCCTCCTACTGGGCATGCGTCCACCAGAGATGGAAATTCAACAGCATACCGACTGCAGTAATACAGCCAACTGCGCATGCTCAGTGATGGCAAAGCGCTACATGGCGTATGGCTTAGCACCACATATCCCATTGTACCCCCTCCATTTCTAATCCATCGCAGATGGCTGACAGCCACCATAGCGCCAACCGTGTAATACAGAGAACTCTCTTTCATACAGATCCCACTACTACTGTGCTTAGTGTGCAAGTTGGTACAGCATCACCATTGTCATAAGTTTGCGATGCAATGCTATTTTGCTCTTCAAACGCACAGTCAGCCTTGAACACAGAGCGCTCTCTCACAGTCAGAAACCACTCTCAGACACAGTCCAAGAGACGTAGCTATCGTGTGTAAGGCCGAGATGCATCTACGTTGTCGTATGTTTGCATTCTGAGCTTTGGGCGCAGTTTGTGATACAGAGCCCTGTCTCTCATTCTATACAGTCCATTTACTACCAGTTTCTGCAGTTATGAAATCACTATTCTGTGGTGCTAAATTCAACAGCACCGTCAGTTTTTAATATACAGTACAGGCACATTCATAGTGGCACACTAGTTGTCCTAGCAGACGGGGGATGGTGTACTTGGTAATGGTCACTATTCGTAGCATTTTTCAGGACACTAGGGCAGAGCTGACTCCTTACAGTAAATGGATTAACAAAGCATCCTTTATTATGGTAATGAGAGGCTCTTGCTTGCTTTGGGGGAAGGAACCTGATGCACTGTGTATGACTCTCGGCCCACTGGGCATGCGCCAGAAATCCCATCGCAACCCTCCTACTGGGCATGCGTCCACCAGAGAAGGAAATTCAACAGCATACCGACTGCAGTAATACAGCCAACTGTGCATGCTCAGTGATGGCAAAGCGCTACATGGTGTATGGCTTGGCACCACAGATCCCATTGTACCCCCTCCATTTCTAATCCATCGCAGATGGCTGACAGCCACCATAGCGCCAACTGTGTAATACAGAGAGCTCTCTCTCATACAGATCCCACTACTACTGTACTTCGTGTGCAAGGTTGGAACAGCATCACCATTGTCATAAGTTTGCGATGCAACGCTATTCTGAGCTTCAAACGCACAGTCAGCTTTGAACACAGAGCGCTCTCTCACAGTCAGAAACCATTCTCAGACACAGTCCAAGAGATGTAGCTATCGTGTGTAAGGCCGAGACGCATCTACATTGTCGCATGTTTGCATTTTGCGCTTTGGGTGCACAGTTTGTGATACAGAGCCCTGTCTCTCATTCTATACAGTCCATTCACTACCAGTTTCTGCAGTTATGAAATCACTATTCTGTGGTGCTAAATTCAATGGCACCGTCAGTTTTTAATATACAGTACAGGGACATTCATAATGGCACACTAGTTGTCCTAGCAGACGGGGGATGGTGTCCTTGGCAATGGTCACTATTCGTAGCATTTTTCAGGACACTAGGGCAGAGCTGACTGCTTACAGTAAATGGATTAACAAAGCATCCTTTATTACGGTAATGAGAGGCTCTTGCTTGCTTTGGGGGAAGGGACCTGATGCACTGTGTATGACTCTCGGCCCACTGGGCATGCGCCAGAAATCCCATCGCAACCCTCCTACTGAGTATGCGCCCACCAGAGATGGAAATTCAACAGCATACCGACTGCAGTAATACAGCCAACTGCGCATGCTCAGTGATGGCATAGCACTACATGGCGTATGGCTTGGCACCACAGATCCCATTGTACCCCTTACATTTCTAATACATCGCAGATGGCTGACAGCCACCATAGCGCCAGCCGTGCAATACAGAGAGCTCTCTCTCATACAGATCCCACTACTACTGTACTTAGTGTGCAAGGTTGGTACAGCATCACCATTGTCATAAGTTTGCGATGCAATGCTATTTTGCGCTTCAAACGCACAGTCAGCCTTGAACACAGAGCGCTATCTCACAGTCAGAAACCACTCTCAGACACAGTCCAAGAGACGTAGCTATCGTGTGTAAGGCCGAGATGCATCTACTTTGTCGCATGTTTGCATTCTGAGCTTTGGGCGCAGTTTGTGATACAGAGCCCTGTCTCTCATTCTATACATTTCATTCAATACCAGTTTCTGCTGTTATGAAATCACTATTCTGTGGTGCTAAATTCAACAGCAACGTCAGTTTTTAATAAACAGTACAGGCACATTCATAGCGGCACACTAGTTGTCCTAGCAGACGGGGGATGGTGTCCTTGGCAATGGTCACTATTCGTAGCATTTTTCAGGACACTAGGGCAGAGCTGACTGCTTACAGTAAATGGATTAACAAAGCATCCTTTATTATGGTAATGAGAGGCTCTTGCTTGCTTTGGGGGAAGGAACCTGATGCACTGTGTATGACTCTCGGCCCACTGGGCATGCGCCGGAAATCCCATCACAACCCTCCTACTGGGCATGCGTCCACCAGAGATGGAAATTCAACAGCATACCGACTGCAGTAATACAGCCAACTGTGCATGCTCAGTGATGGCAAAGCGCTACATGGCGTATGGCTTGGCACCACAGATCCCATTGTACCCCCTCCATTTCTAATCCATCGCAGATGGCTGACAGCCACCATAGCACCAACTGTGTAATACAGAGAGCTGTCTCTCATACAGATCCCACTACTACTGTACTTAGTGTGCAAGGTTGGAACAGCATCACCATTGTCATAAGTTTGCGATGCAACGCTATTTTGAGCTTCAAACGCACAGTCAGCCTTGAACACAGAGCGCTCTCTCACAGTCAGAAACCATTCTCAGACACAGTCCAAGAGATGTAGCTATCGTGTGTAAGGCCGAGACGCATCTACATTGTCGCATGTTTGCATTCTGAGCTTTGGGCGCAGTTTGTGATACAGAGCCCTGTCTCTCATTCTATACAGTTCATTCAATACCAGTTTCTGCTGTTATGAAATCACTATTCTGTGGTGCTAAATTCAACAGCACCGTCAGTTTTTAATAAACAGTACAGGCACATTCATAGCAGCACACTAGTTGTCCTAGCAGACGGGGGATGGTGTCCTTGGCAATGGTCACTATTCGTAGCATTTTTCAGGACACTAGTGCAGAGCTGACTGCTTACAGTAAATGGATTAACAAAGCATCCTTTATTATGGTAATGAGAGGCTCTTGCTTGCTTTGGGGGAAGGAACCTGATGCACTGTGTATGACTCTCGGCCGACTGGGCATGCGCCAGAAATCCCATCGCAACCCTCCTACTGGGCATGTGCCCACCAGAGATGGAGATTCAACAGCATACCGACTGCAGTAATACAGCCACCTGCACATGCTCAGTGATGGCAAAGCGCTACATGGCGTATGGCTTGGCACCACAGATCCCATTGTACCCCCTCCCTTTCTAATCCATTGCAGATGGCTGACAGCCACCATAGCGCCAAAAGTGTAATACAGAGAACTCTTTCATACAGATCCCACTACTACAGTACTTAGTGTGCAAGGTTGGAACAGAATCATCATTGTCGTAAGTTTGCGATGCAACGCTATTTTGCGCTTCAAATGCACAGTCAGCCTCGAACACAGAGCGCTCTCTCACAGTCAGAAACCACTCTCAGACACAGTCCAAGAGACGTAGCTATCGTGTGTAAGGCCGAGATGCATCTACTTTGTCGCATGTTTGCTTTCTGCGCTTTTGGCGCAGTTTGTGATACAGAGCCCTGTCTCTCATTCTATACAGTCCATTCACTACCTGTTTCTGCAGTTATGAAATCACTATTCTGTGGTGCTAAATTCAACAGCACCGTCAGTTTTTAATATACATTACAGGCACATTCATAGCTGCACACTAGTTGTCCTAGCAGACGGGGGATGGTGTCCTTGGCAATGGTCACTATTCGTAGCATTTTTCAGGACACTAGGGCAGAGCTGACTGCTTACAGTAAATGGATTAACAAAGCATCCTTTATTATGATAATGAGAGGCTCTTGCTTGCTTTGGGGGAAGGAACCTGATGCACTGTGTATGACTCTCGGCCCACTGGGCATGCGCCAGAAATCCCATTGCTACCCTCCTACTGGGCATGCGTCCACCAGAGATGGAAATTCAACAGCATACCGACTGCAGTAATACAGCCAACTGCGCATGCTCAGTGATGGCAACGCGCTACATGGCATATGGCTTGGCACCACAGATCCCATTGTACCCCCTCCATTTCTAATCCATCGCAGATGGCTGACAGCCACCATAGCGCCAACTGTGTAATACAGAGAGCTCTCTCTCATACAGATCCCACTACTACTGTACTTAGTGTGCAAGGTTGGAACAGCAAAACCATTGTCATAAGTTTGCGATGCATCGCTATTTTGCTCTTCAAACGCACAGTCAGCTTTGAACACAGAGCGCTCTCTTCCAGTCAGAAACCATTCTCAGACACAGTCCAAGAGATGTAGCTATCGTGTGTAAGGCCGAGATGCATCTACATTGTCGCATGTTTGCGTTCTGTGCTTTGGGCGCAGTTTGTGATACAGAGCCCTGTCTCTCATTCTATACAGTCCATTCACTACCAGTTTCTGCTGTTATGAAATCACTATTCTGTGGTGCTAAATTCAACTGCACCGTCAGTTTTTAATATACAGTACAGGCACATTCATAGTGGCACACTAGTTGTCCTAGTAGACGGGGGATGGTGTTCTTGGCTATGGTCACTATTCTTAGCATTTTTCAGGACACTAGGGCAGAGCTGACTGCTTACAGTAAATGGATTAACAAAGCATCCTTTATTATGGTAATGAGAGGCTCTTGCTTGCTTTGGGGGAAGGAACCTGATGCACTGTGTATGACTCTCGGCCCACTGGGCATGCGCCAGAAATCCCATCGCAACCCTCCTACTGGGCATGCGTCCACCAGAGATGGTACTGCATTCCGACTGCAGTAATACAGCCAACTGTGCATGCTCAGTGATGGCAAAGCGCTACATGGCGTATGGCTTGGAACCACAGATCCCATTGTACCTCCTCTATTTCTAATCCATCGCCGATGGCTGACAGCCACCATAGCGCCAACTGTGTAATACAGAGAGCTCTCTCTCATACAGATCCCACTACTACTGTACTTAGTGTGCAAGGTTGGAACAGCATCACCATTGTCATAAGTTTGCGATGCAACGCTATTTTGCGCTTCAAATGCACAGTCAGCTTTGAACACAGAGCGCTCTCTCACAGTCAGAAACCATTCTCAGACACAGTCCAAGAGATGTAGCTATCGTGTGTAAGGCCGAGATGCATCTACGTTGTTGCATGTTTGCGTTCTGCGCTTTGGGTGCAGTTTGTGATACAGAGCCCTGTCTCTCATTCTATACAGTCCATTCACCACCAGTTTCTGCAGTTATGAAATCACTATTCTGTGGTGCTAAATTCAACAGCACCGTCAGTTTTTAATATACAGTACAGGCACATTCATAGTGGCACACTAGTTGTCCTAGTAGACGGGGGATGGTGTACTTGGCAATGGTCACTATTCGTAGCATTTTTCAGGACACTAGGGCAGAGCTGACTGCTCACAGTAAATGGATTAACAAAGCATCCTTTATTATGGTAATGAGAGGGTCTTGCTTGCTTTGGGGGAAGGAACCTGATGCACTGTGTATGACTCTCGGCCCACTGGGCATGCGCCAGAAATCCCATCGCAACCCTCCTACTGGGCATGCGTCCACCAGAGATGGAAATTCAACAGCATACCGACTGCAGTAATACAGCCAACTGTGCATGCTCAGTGATGGCAAAGCGCTACATGGCGTATGGCTTGGCACCACAGATCCCATTGTACCCCCTCCATTTCTAATCCATCGCAGATGGCTGACAGCCACCATAGCGCCAACTGTGTAATACAGAGAGCTCTCTCTCATACAGATCCCACTACTACTGTACTTAGTGTGCATGGTTGGAACAGCATCACCATTGTCATAAGTTTGCGATGCAACGCTATTTTGCGCTTCAAACGCACAGTCAGCTTTGAACACAGAGCGCTCTCTCACAGTCAGAAACCATTCTCAGACACAGTCCAAGAGATGTAGCTATCGTGTGTAAGGCCGAGACGCATCTACGTTGTCGCATGTTTGCATTTTGCGCTTTGGGTGCACAGTTTGTGATACAGAGCCCTGTCACTCATTCTATACAGTCCATTCACTACCAGTTTCTGCAGTTATGAAATCACTATTCTGTGGTGCTAAATTCAACAGCACCGTCAGTTTTTAATATACAGTACAGGCACATTGATAATGGCACACTAGTTGTCCTAGCAGATGGGGGATGGTGTCCTTGGCAATGGTCACTATTCGTAGCATTTTTCAGGACACTAGGGCAGAGCTGACTGCTTACAGTAAATGGATTAACAAAGCATCCTTTATTACGGTAATGAGAGGCTCTTGCTTGCTTTGGGGGAAGGGACCTGATGCACTGTGTATGACTCTCGGCCACTGGGCATGCGCCAGAAATCCCATCGCAACCCTCCTTCTGGGAATGCGCCCACCAGAGATGGAAATTCAACAGCATACCGACTGCAGTAATACAGCCAACTGCGCATGCTCAGTGATGGCATAGCACTACATGGCGTATGGCTTGGTGCCACAGATCCCATTGTACCCCTTCCATTTCTAATCCATCGCAGATGGCTGACAGCCACCATAGAGCCAGCCGTGCAATACAGAGAGCTCTCTCTCATACAGATCCCACTACTACTGTACTTAGTGTGCAAGGTTGGAACAGCATCACCATTGTCATAAGTTTGCGATGCAACGCTATTTTGCGCTTCAAATGCACAGTCAGCTTTGAACACAGAGCGCTCTCTCACAGTCAGAAACCATTCTCAGACACAGTCCAAGAGATGTAGCTATCGTGTGTAAGGCCGAGATGCATCTACGTTGTTGCATGTTTGCGTTCTGCGCTTTGGGTGCAGTTTGTGATACAGAGCCCTGTCTCTCATTCTATACAGTCCATTCACCACCAGTTTCTGCAGTTATGAAATCACTATTCTGTGGTGCTAAATTCAACAGCACCGTCAGTTTTTAATATACAGTACAGGCACATTCATAGTGGCACACTAGTTGTCCTAGTAGACGGGGGATGGTGTACTTGGCAATGGTCACTATTCGTAGCATTTTTCAGGACACTAGGGCAGAGCTGACTGCTCACAGTAAATGGATTAACAAAGCATCCTTTATTATGGTAATGAGAGGGTCTTGCTTGCTTTGGGGGAAGGAACCTGATGCACTGTGTATGACTCTCGGCCCACTGGGCATGCGCCAGAAATCCCATCGCAACCCTCCTACTGGGCATGCGTCCACCAGAGATGGAAATTCAACAGCATACCGACTGCAGTAATACAGCCAACTGTGCATGCTCAGTGATGGCAAAGCGCTACATGGCGTATGGCTTGGCACCACAGATCCCATTGTACCCCCTCCATTTCTAATCCATCGCAGATGGCTGACAGCCACCATAGCGCCAACTGTGTAATACAGAGAGCTCTCTCTCATACAGATCCCACTACTACTGTACTTAGTGTGCATGGTTGGAACAGCATCACCATTGTCATAAGTTTGCGATGCAACGCTATTTTGCGCTTCAAACGCACAGTCAGCTTTGAACACAGAGCGCTCTCTCACAGTCAGAAACCATTCTCAGACACAGTCCAAGAGATGTAGCTATCGTGTGTAAGGCCGAGACGCATCTACGTTGTCGCATGTTTGCATTTTGCGCTTTGGGTGCACAGTTTGTGATACAGAGCCCTGTCACTCATTCTATACAGTCCATTCACTACCAGTTTCTGCAGTTATGAAATCACTATTCTGTGGTGCTAAATTCAACAGCACCGTCAGTTTTTAATATACAGTACAGGCACATTGATAATGGCACACTAGTTGTCCTAGCAGATGGGGGATGGTGTCCTTGGCAATGGTCACTATTCGTAGCATTTTTCAGGACACTAGGGCAGAGCTGACTGCTTACAGTAAATGGATTAACAAAGCATCCTTTATTACGGTAATGAGAGGCTCTTGCTTGCTTTGGGGGAAGGGACCTGATGCACTGTGTATGACTCTCGGCCACTGGGCATGCGCCAGAAATCCCATCGCAACCCTCCTTCTGGGAATGCGCCCACCAGAGATGGAAATTCAACAGCATACCGACTGCAGTAATACAGCCAACTGCGCATGCTCAGTGATGGCATAGCACTACATGGCGTATGGCTTGGTGCCACAGATCCCATTGTACCCCTTCCATTTCTAATCCATCGCAGATGGCTGACAGCCACCATAGAGCCAGCCGTGCAATACAGAGAGCTCTCTCTCATACAGATCCCACTACTACTGTACTTAGTGTGCAAGGCTGGTACAGCATCACCATTGTCATAAGTTTGCGATGCAATGCTATTTTGCGCTTCAAACGCACAGTCAGCCTTGAACACAGAGCGCTATCTCACAGTCAGAAACCACTCTCAGACACAGTCCAAGAGATATAGCTATCGTGTGTAAGGCCGAGATGCATCTACTTTGTCGCATGTTTGCATTCTGAGCTTTGGGCGCAGTTTGTGATACAGAGCCCTGTCTCTCATTCTATACAGTTCATTTACTACCAGTTTCTGCTGTTATGAAATCACTATTCTGCGGTGCTAAATTCAACAGCACCGTCAGTTTTTAATAAACAGTACAGGCACATTCATAGCGGCACACTAGTTGCCCTAGCAGACGGGGGATGGTGTCCTTGGCAATGGTCACTATTCGTAGCATTTTTCAGGACACTAGGGCAGAGCTGACTGCTTACAGTAAATGGATTAACAAAGCATCCTTTATTATGGTAATGAGAGGCTCTTGCTGGCTTTGGGGGAAGGAACCTGATGCACTGTGTATGACTCTCGGCCGACTGGGCATGCGCCAGAAATCCCATCGCAACCCTCCTACTGGGCATGTGCCCACCAGAGATGGAGATTCAACAGCATACTGACTGAAGTAATACAGCCAACTGCGCATGCTCAGTGATGGCAAAGTGCTACATGGCGTATGGCTTGGCACCACAGATCCCATTGTACCCCCTCCATTTCTAATCCATCGCAGATGGCTGACAGCCACCATAGCGCCAACTGTGTAATACAGAGAACTCTCTCATACAGATCCCACTACTACCGTACTTAGTGTGCAAGGTTGGAACAGCATCTTCATTGTCATACGTTTGCGATGCAATGCTATTTTGCGCTTCAAATGCACAGTCAGCCTCGAACACAGAGCGCTCTCTCACAGTCAGAAACCACTCTCAGACACAGTCCAAGAGATGTAGCTATCGTGTGTAAGGCCGAGATGCATCTACTTTGTCGCATGTTTGCTTTCTGCGCTTTTGGCGCAGTTTGTGATACAGAGCCCTGTCTCTCATTCTATACTGTCCATTCACTACCTGTTTCTGCAGATATAAATATCACTGTTCTGTGGTGCTAAATTCAACGGCACCGTCAGTTTTTAATATAAAGTACAGGCACATTCATAGCGGCACACTAGTTGCCCTAGCAGACGGGGGATGGTGTCCTTGGCAATGGTCACTATTCGTAGCATTTTTCAGGACACTAGGGCAGAGCTGACTGCTTACAGTAAATGGATTAACAAAGCATCCTTTATTATGATAATGAGAGGCTCTTGCTTGCTTTGGGGGAAGGAACCTGTTGCACTGTGTATGACTCTCGGCCCACTGGGCATGCGCCAGAAATCCCATCGCAACCCTCCTACTGGGCATGCGTCCACCAGAGATGGAAATTCAACTGCATACCGACTGCAGTAATACAGCCAACTGCGCATGCTCAGTGATGGCAACGCGCTACATGGCATATGGCTTGGCACCACAGATCCCATTGTACCCCCTCCATTTCTAATCCATCACAGATGGCTGACAGCCACCATAGCGCCAACTGTGTAATACAGAGAGCTCTCTCTCATACAGATCCCACTACTACTGTACTTAGTGTGCAAGGTTGGAACAGCATCACCATTGTCATAAGTTTGCGATGCAACGCTATTTTGCGCTTCAAACGCACAGTCAGCTTTGAACACAGAGCGCTCTCTCACAGTCAGAAACCATTCTCAGACACAGTCCAAGAGATGTAGCTATCGTGTGTAAGGCCGAGACGCATCTACGTTGTCGCATGTTTGCATTTTGCGCTTTGGGTGCACAGTTTGTGATACAGAGCCCTGTCACTCATTCTATACAGTCCATTCACTACCATTTTCTGCAGTTATGAAATCACTATTCTGTGGTGCTATATTCAACAGCACCGTCAGTTTTTAATATACAGTACAGGCACATTGATAATGGCACACTAGTTGTCCTAGCAGACGGGGGATGGTGTCCTTGGCAATGGTCACTATTCGTAGCATTTTTCAGGACACTAGGGCAGAGCTGACTCCTTACAGTAAATGGATTAACAAAGCATCCTTTATTATGGTAATAAGAGGCTCTTGCTTGCTTTGGGGGAAGGGACCTGATGCACTGTGTATGACTCTCGGCCCACTGGGCATGCGCCAGAAATCCCATCGCAACCCTCCTTCTGGGTATGCGCCCACCAGAGATGGAAATTCAACAGCATACCGACTGCAGTAATACAGCCAACTGCGCATGCTCAGTTATGGCATAGCACTACATGGCGTATGGCTTGGCGCCACAGATCCCATTGTACCTCTTCCATTTCTAATCCATCGCAGATGGCTGACAGCCACCATAGAGCCAGCCGTGCAATACAGAGAGCTCTCTCTCATACAGATCCCACTACTACTGTACTTAGTGTGCAAGGTTGGTACAGCATCACCATTGTCATAAGTTTGCGATGCAATGCTATTTTGAGCTTCAAACGCACAGTCAGCCTTGAACACAGAGCGCTATCTCACAGTCAGAAACCACTCTCAGACACAGTCCAAGAGACATAGTTATCGTGTGTAAGGCCGAGATGCATCTACTTTGTCGCATGTTTGCATTCTGAGCTTTGGGCGCAGTTTGAGATACAGAGCCCTGTCTCTCATTCTATACAGTTCATTCACTACCAGTTTCTGCTGTTATGAAATCACTATTCTGTGGTGCTAAATTCAACAGCACTGTCAGTTTTTAATAAACAGTACAGGCACATTCATAGCGGCACACTAGTTGTCCTAGCAGACGGGGGATGGTGTCCTTGGCAATGGTCACTATTCGTAGCATTTTTCAGGACACTAGGGCAGAGCTGACTGCTTACAGTAAATGGATTAACAAAGCATCCTTTATTATGGTAATGAGAGGCTCTTGCTTGCTTTGGGGGAAGGAACCTGATGCACTGTGTATGACTCTCGGCCGACTGGGCATGCGCCAGAAATCCCATCGCAACCCTCCTACTGGGCATGCGTCCACCAGAGATGGAAATTCAACAGCATACCGACTGCAGTAATACAGCCAACTGCGCATGCTCAGTGATGGCAAAGCGCTACATGGCGTATGGCTTAGCACCACATATCCCATTGTACCCCCTCCATTTCTAATCCATCGCAGATGGCTGACAGCCACCATAGCGCCAACCGTGTAATACAGAGAACTCTCTCTCATACAGATCCCACTACTACCGTACTTAGTGTGCAAGGTTGGAACAGCATCATCATTGTCATAAGTTTGCGATGCAGCGCTATTTTGCGCTTCAAATGCACAGTCAGCCTCGAACACAGAGCGCTCTCTCACAGTCAGAAACCACTCTCAGACACAGTCCCAGAGACGTAGCTATCGTGTGTAAGGCCGAGATGCATCTACTTTGTCGCATGTTTGCTTTCTGCGCTTTTGGCGCAGTTTGTGATACAGAGCCCTGTCTCTCATTCTATACTGTCCATTCACTACCTGTTTCTGCAGATATAAATATCACTGTTCTGTGGTGCTAAATTCAACGGCACCGTCAGTTTTTAATATAAAGTACAGGCACATTCATAGCGGCACACTAGTTGCTCTAGCAGACGGGGGATGGTGTCCTTGGCAATGGTCACTATTCGTAGCATTTTTCAGGACACTAGGGCAGAGCTGACTGCTTACAGTAAATGGATTAACAAAGCATCCTTTATTATGATAATGAGAGGCTCTTGCTGGCTTTGGGGGAAGGAACCTGTTGCACTGTGTATGACTCTCGGCCCACTGGGCATGCGCCAGAAATCCCATCGCAACCCTCCTACTGGGCATGCGTCCACCAGAGATGGAAATTCAACTGCATACCGACTGCAGTAATACAGCCAACTGCGCATGCTCAGTGATGGCAACGCGCTACATGGCATATGGCTTGGCACCACAGATCCCATTGTACCCCCTCCATTTCTAATCCATCACAGATGGCTGACAGCCACCATAGCGCCAACTGTGTAATACAGAGAGCTCTCTCTCATACAGATCCCACTACTACTGTACTTAGTGTGCAAGGTTGGAACAGCATCACCATTGTCATAAGTTTGCGATGCAACGCTATTTTGCGCTTCAAACGCACAGTCAGCTTTGAACACAGAGCGCTCTCTCACAGTCAGAAACCATTCTCAGACACAGTCCAAGAGATGTAGCTATCGTGTGTAAGGCCGAGACGCATCTACGTTGTCGCATGTTTGCATTTTGCGCTTTGGGTGCACAGTTTGTGATACAGAGCCCTGTCACTCATTCTATACAGTCCATTCACTACCATTTTCTGCAGTTATGAAATCACTATTCTGTGGTGCTATATTCAACAGCACCGTCAGTTTTTAATATACAGTACAGGCACATTGATAATGGCACACTAGTTGTCCTAGCAGACGGGGGATGGTGTCCTTGGCAATGGTCACTATTCGTAGCATTTTTCAGGACACTAGGGCAGAGCTGACTCCTTACAGTAAATGGATTAACAAAGCATCCTTTATTATGGTAATAAGAGGCTCTTGCTTGCTTTGGGGGAAGGGACCTGATGCACTGTGTATGACTCTCGGCCCACTGGGCATGCGCCAGAAATCCCATCGCAACCCTCCTTCTGGGTATGCGCCCACCAGAGATGGAAATTCAACAGCATACCGACTGCAGTAATACAGCCAACTGCGCATGCTCAGTTATGGCATAGCACTACATGGCGTATGGCTTGGCGCCACAGATCCCATTGTACCCCTTCCATTTCTAATCCATCGCAGATGGCTGACAGCCACCATAGCGCCAACCGTGTAATACAGAGAACTCTCTCTCATACAGATCCCACTACTACCGTACTTAGTGTGCAAGGTTGGAATAGCATCATCATTGTCATAAGTTTGCGATGCAGCGCTATTTTGCGCTTCAAATGCACAGTCAGCCTCGAACACAGAGCGCTCTCTCACAGTCAGAAACCACTCTCAGACACAGTCCAAGAGACGTAGCTATCGTGTGTAAGGCCGAGATGCATCTACTTTGTCGCATGTTTGCGTTCTGCGCTTTTGGCGCAGTTTGTGATACAGAGCCCTGTCTCTCATTCTATACAGTCCATTCACTACCTGTTTCTGCAGATATAAATATCACTATTCTGTGGTGCTAAATTCATTGGCACCGTCAGTTTTTAATATAAAGTACAGGCACATTCATAGCGGCACACTAGTTGCCCTAGCAGACGGGGGATGGTGTCCTTCGCAATGGTCACTATTTGTAGCATTTTTCAGGACACTAGGGCAGAGCTGACTGCTCACAGTAAATGGGTTAACAAAGTATCCTTTATTATGGTAATGAGAAGCTCTTGCTTGCTTTGGGGGAAGGGACCTGATGCACTGTGTATGACTCTCGGCCCACTGGACATGCGCCAGAAATCCCATCGCAACCCTCCTACTGGGCATGTGCCCACCAGAGATGGAGATTCAACAGCATACTGACTGCAGTAATACAGCCAACTGCGCATGCTCAGTGATGGCAAAGTGCTACATGGCGTATGGCTTGGCACCACAGATCCCATTGTACCCCCTCCATTTCTAATCCATCGCAGATGGCTGACAGCCACCATAGCGCCAACTGTGTAATACAGAGAACTCTCTCATACAGATCCCACTACTACCGTACTTAGTGTGCAAGGTTGGAACAGCATCTTCATTGTCATAAGTTTGCGATGCAACGCTATTTTGCGCTTCAAATGAACAGTCAGCCTCGAACACAGAGCGCTCTCTCACAGTCAGAAACCACTCTCAGACACAGTCCAAGAGATGTAGCTATCGTGTGTAAGGCCGAGACGCATCTACGTTGTCGCATGTTTGCATTTTGCGCTTTGGGTGCACAGTTTGTGATACAGAGCCCTGTCACTCATTCTATACAGTCCATTCACTACCATTTTCTGCAGTTATGAAATCACTATTCTGTGGTGATATATATTCAACAGCACCGTCAGTTTTTAATATACAGTACAGGCACATTGATAATGGCACACTAGTTGTCCTAGCAGACGGGGGATGGTGTCCTTGGCAATGGTCACTATTCGTAGCATTTTTCAGGACACTAGGGCAGAGCTGACTCCTTACAGTAAATGGATTAACAAAGCATCCTTTATTATGGTAATAAGAGGCTCTTGCTTGCTTTGGGGGAAGGGACCTGATGCACTGTGTATGACTCTCGGCCCACTGGGAATGCTCCAGAAATCCCATCGCAACCCTCCTTCTGGGTATGCGCCCACCAGAGATGGAAATTCAACAGCATACCGACTGCAGTAATACAGCCAACTGCGCATGCTCAGTTATGGCATAGCACTACATGGCGTATGGCTTGGCACCACAGATCCCATTGTACCCCTTCCATTTCTAATCCATCGCAGATGGCTGACAGCCACCATAGAGCCAGCCGTGCAATACAGAGAGCTCTCTCTCATACAGATCCCACTACTACTGTACTTAGTGTGCAAGGTTGGTACAGCATCACCATTGTCATAAGTTTGCGATGCAATGCTATTTTGAGCTTCAAACGCACAGTCAGCCTTGAACACAGAGCGCTATCTCACAGTCAGAAACCACTCTCAGACACAGTCCAAGAGACATAGTTATCGTGTGTAAGGCCGAGATGCATCTACTTTGTCGCATGTTTGCATTCTGAGCTTTGGGCGCAGTTTGAGATACAGAGCCCTGTCTCTCATTCTATACAGTTCATTCACTACCAGTTTCTGCTGTTATGAAATCACTATTCTGTGGTGCTAAATTCAACAGCACTGTCAGTTTTTAATAAACAGTACAGGCACATTCATAGCGGCACACTAGTTGTCCTAGCAGACGGGGGATGGTGTCCTTGGCAATGGTCACTATTCGTAGCATTTTTCAGGACACTAGGGCAGAGCTGACTGCTTACAGTAAATGGATTAACAAAGCATCTTTTATTATGGTAATGAGAGGCTCTTGCTTGCTTTGGGGGAAGGAACCTGATGCACTGTGTATGACTCTCGGCCGACTGGGCATGCGCCAGAAATCCCATCGCAACCCTCCTACTGGGCATGCGTCCACCAGAGATGGAAATTCAACAGCATACCGACTGCAGTAATACAGCCAACTGCGCATGCTCAGTGATGGCAAAGCGCTACATGGCGTATGGCTTAGCACCACATATCCCATTGTACCCCCTCCATTTCTAATCCATCGCAGATGGCTGACAGCCACCATAGCGCCAACCGTGTAATACAGAGAACTCTCTCTCATACAGATCCCACTACTACCGTACTTAGTGTGCAAGGTTGGAACAGCATCATCATTGTCATAAGTTTGCGATGCAGCGCTATTTTGCGCTTCAAATGCACAGTCAGCCTCGAACACAGAGCGCTCTCTCACAGTCAGAAACCACTCTCAGACACAGTCCAAGAGACGTAGCTATTGTGTGTAAGGCCGAGATGCATCTACTTTGTCGCATGTTTGCGTTCTGCGCTTTTGGCGCAGTTTGTGATACAGAGCCCTGTCTCTCATTCTATACAGTCCATTCACTACCTGTTTCTGCAGATATAAATATCACTATTCTGTGGTGCTAAATTCATCGGCACCGTCAGTTTTTAATATAAAGTACAGGCACATTCATAGCGGCACACTAGTTGCCCTAGCAGACGGGGGATGGTGTCCTTCGCAATGGTCACTATTTGTAGCATTTTTCAGGACACTAGGGCAGAGCTGACTGCTCACAGTAAATGGGTTAACAAAGTATCCTTTATTATGGTAATGAGAAGCTCTTGCTTGCTTTGGGGGAAGGGACCTGATGCACTGTGTATGACTCTCGGCCCACTGGACATGCGCCAGAAATCCCATCGCAACCCTCCTACTGGGCATGTGCCCACCAGAGATGGAGATTCAACAGCATACTGACTGCAGTAATACAGCCAACTGCGCATGCTCAGTGATGGCAAAGTGCTACATGGCGTATGGCTTGGCACCACAGATCCCATTGTACCCCCTCCATTTCTAACCCATCGCAGATGGCTGACAGCCACCATAGCGCCAACTGTGTAATACAGAGAACTCTCTCATACAGATCCCACTACTACCGTACTTAGTGTGCAAGGTTGGAACAGCATCTTCATTGTCATAAGTTTGCGATGCAATGCTATTTTGCGCTTCAAATGAACAGTCAGCCTCGAACACAGAGCGCTCTCTCACAGTCAGAAACCACTCTCAGACACAGTCCAAGAGATGTAGCTATCGTGTGTAAGGCCGAGATGCATCTACTTTGTCGCATGTTTGCTTTCTGTGCTTTTGGCGCAGTTTGTGATACAGAGCCCTGTCTCTCATTCTATACAGTCCATTCACTACCAGTTTCTGCAGATATAAATATCACTATTCTGTGGTGCTAAATTCAATGGCACCGTCAGTTTTTAATATAAAGTACAGGCACATTCATAGCGGCACACTAGTTGCCCTAGCAGACGGGGGATGGTGTCCTTGGCAATGGTCACTATTTGTAGCATTTTTCAGGACACTAGGGCAGAGCTGACTGCTCACAGTAAATGGATTAACAAAGTATCCTTTATTATGGTAATGAGAGGCTCTTGCTTGCTTTGGGGGAAGGGACCTGATGCACTGTGTATGACTCTCGGCCCACTGGGCATGCACCAGAAATCCCATCGCAACCCTCCTACTGGGCATGCGCCCACCAGAGATGGAAATTCAACAGCATACCGACTGCAGTAATACAGCCAACTGTGCATGCTCAGTGATGGCAATGCGCTACATGGCGTATGGCTTGGCACCACAGATCCCATTGTACCCCTTCCATTTCTAATCCATCGCAGATGGCTGACAGCCACCATAGCGCCAACTGTGTAATACAGAGAGCTCTCTCTCATACAGATCCCACTACTACTGTACTTAGTGTGCAAGTTGGTACAGCATCACCATTGTCATAAGTTTGCGATGCAATGCTATTTTGCTCTTCAAACGCACAGTCAGCCTTGAACATAGAGCGCTCTCTCACAGTCAGAAACCACTCTCAGACACAGTCCAAGAGACGTAGCTATCGTGTGTAAGGCCGAGATGCATCTACGTTGTCGTATGTTTGCATTCTGAGCTTTGGGCGCAGTTTGTGATACAGAGCCCTGTCTCTCATTCTATACAGTCCATTTACTACCAGTTTCTGCAGTTATGAAATCACTATTCTGTGGTGCTAAATTCAACAGCACCGTCAGTTTTTAATATACAGTACAGGCACATTCATAGTGGCACACTAGTTGTCCTAGCAGACGGGGGATGGTGTACTTGGTAATGGTTACTATTCGTAGCATTTTTCAGGACACTAGGGCAGAGCTGACTGCTTACAGTAAATGGATTAACAAAGCATCCTTTATTATGGTAATGAGAGGCTCTTGCTTGCTTTGGGGGAAGGAACCTGATGCACTGTGTATGACTCTCGGCCCACTGGGCATGCGCCAGAAATCCCATCGCAACCCTCCTACTGGGCATGCGTCCACCAGAGAAGGAAATTCAACAGCATATTGACTGCAGTAATACAGCCAACTGTGCATGCTCAGTGATGGCAAAGCGCTACATGGCGTATGGCTTGGCACCACAGATCCCATTGTACCCCCTCCATTTCTAATCCATCGCAGATGGCTGACAGCCACCATAGCGCCAACTGTGTAATACAGAGAGCTCTCTCTCATACAGATCCCTCTACTACTGTACTTAGTGTGCAAGGTTGGAACAGCATCACCATTGTCATAAGTTTGCGATGCAACGCTATTTTGAGCTTCAAACGCACAGTCAGCTTTGAACACAGAGCGCTCTCTCACAGTCAGAAACCATTCTCAGACACAGTCCAAGAGATGTAGCTATCGTGTGTAAGGCCGAGACGCATCTACTTTGTCGCATGTTTGCATTCTGAGCTTTGGGCGCAGTTTGTGATACAGAGCCCTGTCTCTCATTCTATACAGTTCATTCAATACCAGTTTCTGCTGTTATGAAATCACTATTCTGTGGTGCTAAATTCAACAGCACCATCAGTTTTTAATAAACAGTACAGGCACATTCATAGCGACACACTAGTTGTCCTAGCAGACGGGGGATGGTGTCCTTGGCAATGGACACTATTCGTAGCATTTTTCAGGACACTAGGGCAGAGCTGACTGCTTACAGTAAATGGATTAACAAAGCATCCTTTATTATGGTAATGAGAGTCTCTTGCTTGCTTTGGGGGAAGGAACCTGATGCACTGTGTATGACTCTCGGCCGACTGGGCATGCGCCAGAAATCCCATCGCAACCCTCCTACTGGGCATGTGCCCACCAGAGATGGAAATTCAACAGCATACCGACTGCAGTAATACAGCCACCTGCACATGCTCAGTGATGGCAAAGCGCTACATGGCGTATGGCTTGGCACCACAGATCGCATTGTACCCCCTCCCTTTCTAATCCATCGCAGATGGCTGACAGCCACCATAGCGCCAAAAGTGTAATACAGAGAACTCTTTCATACAGATCCCACTACTACAGTACTTAGTGTGCAAGGTTGGAACAGCATCATCATTGTCGTAAGTTTGCGATGCAACGCTATTTTGCGCTTCAAATGCACAGTCAGCCTCGAACACAGAGCGCTCTCTCACAGTCAGAAACCACTCTCAGACACAGTCCAAGAGACATAGCTATCGTGTGTAAGGCCGAGATGCATCTACTTTGTCGCATGTTTGCTTTCTGCGCTTTTGGCGCAGTTTGTGATACAGAGCCCTGTCTCTCATTCTATACAGTCCATTCACTACCTGTTTCTGCAGTTATGAAATCACTATTCTGTGGTGCTAAAATCAACAGCACCGTCAGTTTTTAATATACAGTACAGGCACATTCATAGCGGCACACTAGTTGTCCTAGCAGACGGGGGATGGTGTCCTTGGCAATGGTCACTATTCGTAGCATTTTTCAGGACACTAGGGCAGAGCTGACTGCTTACAGTAAATGGATTAACAAAGCATCCTTTATTATGGTAATGAGAGGCTCTTGCTTGCTTTGGGGGAAGGAACCTGATGCACTGTGTATGACTCTCGGCCCACTGGGCATGCGCCAGAAATCCCATCGCAACCCTCCTACTGGGCATGCGTCCACCAGAGAAGGAAATTCAACAGCATACCGACTGCAGTAATACAGCCAACTGTGCATGCTCAGTGATGGCAAAGCACTACATGGCATATGGCTTGGCACCACAGATCCCATTGTACCCCCTCCATTTCTAATCCATCGCAGATGGCTGACAGCCACCAAAGCGCCAACTGTGTAATACAGAGAGCTCTCTCTAATACAGATCCCACTACTACTGTACTTAGTGTGCAAGGTTGGAACAGCATCACCATTGTCATAAGTTTGCGATGCAACGCTATTTTGAGCTTCAAACGCACAGTCAGCTTTGAACACAGAGCGCTCTCTCACAGTCAGAAACCATTCTCAGACACAGTCCAAGAGATGTAGCTATCGTGTGTAAGGCCGAGACGCATCTACATTGTCGCATGTTTGCATTTTGCGCTTTGGGTGCACAGTTTGTGATACAGAGCCCTGTCTCTCATTCTATACAGTCCATTCTCTACCAGTTTCTGCAGTTATGAAATCACTATTCTGTGGTGCTAAATTCAATGGCACCGTCAGTTTTTAATATACAGTACAGGCACATTCATAATGGCACACTAGTTGTCCTAGCAGACGGGGGATGGTGTCCTTGGCAATGGTCACTATTCGTAGCATTTTTCAGGACACTAGGGCAGAGCTGACTGCTTACAGTAAATGGATTAACAAAGCATCCTTTATTACGGTAATGAGAGGCTCTTGCTTGCTTTGGGGGAAGGGACCTGATGCACTGTGTATGACTCTCGGCCCACTGGGCATGCGCCAGAAATCCCATCGCAACCCTCCTACTGAGTATGCGCCCACCAGAGATGGAAATTCAACAGCATACCGACTGCAGTAATACAGCCAACTGCGCATGCTCTGTGGTGGCATAGCACTACATGGCGTATGGCTTGGCACCACAGATCCCATTGTACCCCCTCCATTTCTAATCCATCGCAGATGGCTGACAGCCACCATAGTGCCAGCCGTGCAATACAGAGAGCTCTCTCTCATACAGATCCCACTACTACTGTACTTAGTGTGCAAGGTTGGTACAGCATCACCATTGTCATAAGTTTGCGATGCAATGCTATTTTGCGCTTCAAACGCACAGTCAGCCTCGAACACAGAGCGCTCTCTCACAGTCAGAAACCATTCCCAGACACAGTCCAAGAGATGTAGCTATCGTGTGTAAGGCCGAGATGCATCTACATTGTCGCATGTTTGCATTCTGAGCTTTGGGCGCAGTTTGTGATACAGAGCCCTGTCTCTCATTCTATACAGTTCATTCAATACCAGTTTCTGCAGTTATGAAATCACTATTCTGTGGTGCTATATTCAACAGCACCGTCAGTTTTTAATATACAGTACAGGCACATTGATAATGGCACACTAGTTGTCCTAGCAGACGGGGGATGGTGTCCTTGGCAATGGTCACTATTCGTAGCATTTTTCAGGACACTAGGGCAGAGCTGACTCCTTACAGTAAATGGATTAACAAAGCATCCTTTATTATGGTAATAAGAGGCTCTTGCTTGCTTTGGGGGAAGGGACCTGATGCACTGTGTATGACTCTCGGCCCACTGGGCATGCGCCAGAAATCCCATCGCAACCCTCCTTCTGGGTATGCGCCCACCAGAGATGGAAATTCAACAGCATACCGACTGCAGTAATACAGCCAACTGCGCATGCTCAGTTATGGCATAGCACTACATGGCGTATGGCTTGGCGCCACAGATCCCATTGTACCCCTTCCATTTCTAATCCATAGCAGATGGCTGACAGCCACCATAGAGCCAGCCGTGCAATACAGAGAGCTCTCTCTCATACAGATCCCACTACTACTGTACTTAGTGTGCAAGGTTGGTACAGCATCACCATTGTCATAAGTTTGCGATGCAATGCTATTTTGAGCTTCAAACGCACAGTCAGCCTTGAACACAGAGCGCTATCTCACAGTCAGAAACCACTCTCAGACACAGTCCAAGAGACATAGTTATCGTGTGTAAGGCCGAGATGCATCTACTTTGTCGCATGTTTGCATTCTGAGCTTTGGGCGCAGTTTGAGATACAGAGCCCTGTCTCTCATTCTATACAGTTCATTCACTACCAGTTTCTGCTGTTATGAAATCACTATTCTGTGGTGCTAAATTCAACAGCACTGTCAGTTTTTAATAAACAGTACAGGCACATTCATAGCGGCACACTAGTTGTCCTAGCAGACGGGGGATGGTGTCCTTGGCAATGGTCACTATTCGTAGCATTTTTCAGGACACTAGGGCAGAGCTGACTGCTTACAGTAAATGGATTAACAAAGCATCCTTTATTATGGTAATGAGAGGCTCTTGCTTGCTTTGGGGGAAGGAACCTGATGCACTGTGTATGACTCTCGGCCGACTGGGCATGCGCCAGAAATCCCATCGCAACCCTCCTACTGGGCATGCGTCCACCAGAGATGGAAATTCAACAGCATACCGACTGCAGTAATACAGCCAACTGCGCATGCTCAGTGATGGCAAAGCGCTACATGGCGTATGGCTTAGCACCACATATCCCATTGTACCCCCTCCATTTCTAATCCATCGCAGATGGCTGACAGCCACCATAGCGCCAACCGTGTAATACAGAGAACTCTCTCTCATACAGATCCCACTACTACCGTACTTAGTGTGCAAGGTTGGAACAGCATCATCATTGTCATAAGTTTGCGATGCAGCGCTATTTTGCGCTTCAAATGCACAGTCAGCCTCGAACACAGAGCGCTCTCTCACAGTCAGAAACCACTCTCAGACACAGTCCAAGAGACGTAGCTATCGTGTGTAAGGCCGAGATGCATCTACTTTGTCGCATGTTTGCGTTCTGCGCTTTTGGCGCAGTTTGTGATACAGAGCCCTGTCTCTCATTCTATACAGTCCATTCACTACCTGTTTCTGCAGATATAAATATCACTATTCTGTGGTGCTAAATTCATCGGCACCGTCAGTTTTTAATATAAAGTACAGGCACATTCATAGCGGCACACTAGTTGCCCTAGCAGACGGGGGATGGTGTCCTTCGCAATGGTCACTATTTGTAGCATTTTTCAGGACACTAGGGCAGAGCTGACTGCTCACAGTAAATGGGTTAACAAAGTATCCTTTATTATGGTAATGAGAAGCTCTTGCTTGCTTTGGGGGAAGGGACCTGATGCACTGTGTATGACTCTCGGCCCACTGGACATGCGCCAGAAATCCCATCGCAACCCTCCTACTGGGCATGTGCCCACCAGAGATGGAGATTCAACAGCATACTGACTGCAGTAATACAGCCAACTGCGCATGCTCAGTGATGGCAAAGTGCTACATGGCGTATGGCTTGGCACCACAGATCCCATTGTACCCCCTCCATTTCTAATCCATCGCAGATGGCTGACAGCCACCATAGCGCCAACTGTGTAATACAGAGAACTCTCTCATACAGATCCCACTACTACCGTACTTAGTGTGCAAGGTTGGAACAGCATCTTCATTGTCATAAGTTTGCGATGCAACGCTATTTTGTGCTTCAAATGAACAGTCAGCCTCGAACACAGAGCGCTCTCTCACAGTCAGAAACCACTCTCAGACACAGTCCAAGAGATGTAGCTATCGTGTGTAAGGCCAAGATGCATCTACTTTGTCGCATGTTTGCTTTCTGCGCTTTTGGCGCAGTTTGTGATACAGAGCCCTGTCTCTCATTCTATACAGTCCATTCACTACCAGTTTCTGCAGATATAAATATCACTGTTCTGTGGTGCTAAATTCAATGGCACCGTCAGTTTTTAATATAAAGTACAGGCACATTCATAGCGGCACACTAGTTGCCCTAGCAGACGGGGGATGGTGTCCTTGGCAATGGTCACTATTTGTAGCATTTTTCAGGACACTAGGGCAGAGCTGACTGCTCACAGTAAATGGATTAACAAAGTATCCTTTATTATGTTAATGAGAGGCTCTTGCTTGCTTTGGGGGAAGGGACCTGATGCACTGTGTATGACTCTCGGCCCACTGGGCATGCACCAGAAATCCCATCGCAACCCTCCTACTGGGCATGCGCCCACCAGAGATGGAAATTCAACAGCATACCGACTGCAGTAATACAGCCAACTGCGCATGCTCAGTGATGGCAATGCGCTACATGGCGTATGGCTTGGCACCACAGATCCCATTGTACCCCTTCCATTTCTAATCCATCGCAGATGGCTGACAGCCACCATAGCGCCAACTGTGTAATACAGAGAGCTCTCTCTCATACAGATCCCACTACTACTGTACTTAGTGTGCAAGTTGGTACAGCATCACCATTGTCATAAGTTTGCGATGCAATGCTATTTTGCTCTTCAAACGCACAGTCAGCCTTGAACACAGAGCGCTCTCTCACAGTCAGAAACCACTCTCAGACACAGTCCAAGAGACGTAGCTATCGTGTGTAAGGCCGAGATGCATCTACGTTGTCGTATGTTTGCATTCTGAGCTTTGGGCGCAGTTTGTGATACAGAGCCCTGTCTCTCATTCTATACAGTCCATTTACTACCAGTTTCTGCAGTTATGAAATCACTATTCTGTGGTGCTAAATTCAACAGCACCGTCAGTTTTTAATATACAGTACAGGCACATTCATAGTGGCACACTAGTTGTCCTAGCAGACGGGGGATGGTGTACTTGGTAATGGTCACTATTCGTAGCATTTTTCAGGACACTAGGGCAGAGCTGACTGCTTACAGTAAATGGATTAACAAAGCATTCTTTATTATGGTAATGAGAGGCTCTTGCTTGCTTTGGGGGAAGGAACCTGATGCACTGTGTATGACTCTCGGCCCACTGGGCATGCGCCAGAAATCCCATCGCAACCCTCCTACTGGGCATGCGTCCACCAGAGAAGGAAATTCAACAGCATATTGACTGCAGTAATACAGCCAACTGTGCATGCTCAGTGATGGCAAAGCGCTACATGGCATATGGCTTGGCACCACAGATCCCATTGTACCCCCTCCATTTCTAATCCATCGCAGATGGCTGACAGCCACCATAGCGCCAACTGTGTAATACAGAGAGCTCTCTCTCATACAGATCCCACTACTACTGTACTTAGTGTGCAAGGTTGGAACAGCATCACCATTGTCATAAGTTTGCGATGCAACGCTATTTTGAGCTTCAAACGCACAGTCAGCTTTGAACACAGAGCGCTCTCTCACAGTCAGAAACCATTCTCAGACACAGTCCAAGAGATGTAGCTATCGTGTGTAAGGCCGAGACGCATCTACTTTGTCGCATGTTTGCATTCTGAGCTTTGGGCGCAGTTTGTGATACAGAGCCCTGTCTCTCATTCTATACAGTTCATTCAATACCAGTTTCTGCTGTTATGAAATCACTATTCTGTGGTGCTAAATTCAACAGCACCATCAGTTTTTAATAAACAGTACAGGCACATTCATAGCGGCACACTAGTTGTCCTAGCAGACGGGGGATGGTGTCCTTGGCAATGGACACTATTCGTAGCATTTTTCAGGACACTAGGGCAGAGCTGACTGCTTACAGTAAATGGATTAACAAAGCATCCTTTATTATGGTAATGAGAGTCTCTTGCTTGCTTTGGGGGAAGGAACCTGATGCACTGTGTATGACTCTCGGCCGACTGGGCATGCGCCAGAAATCCCATCGCAACCCTCCTACTGGGCATGTGCCCACCAGAGATGGAGATTCAACAGCATACCGACTGCAGTAATACAGCCACCTGCACATGCTCAGTGATGGCAAAGCGCTACATGGCGTATGGCTTGGCACCACAGATCGCATTGTACCCCCTCCCTTTCTAATCCATCGCAGATGGCTGACAGCCACCATAGCGCCAAAAGTGTAATACAGAGAACTCTTTCATACAGATCCCACTACTACAGTACTTAGTGTGCAAGGTTGGAACAGCATCATCATTGTCGTAAGTTTGCGATGCAACGCTATTTTGCGCTTCAAATGCACAGTCAGCCTCGAACACAGAGCGCTCTCTCACAGTCAGAAACCACTCTCAGACACAGTCCAAGAGACATAGCTATCGTGTGTAAGGCCGAGATGCATCTACTTTGTCGCATGTTTGCTTTCTGCGCTTTTGGCGCAGTTTGTGATACAGAGCCCTGTCTCTCATTCTATACAGTCCATTCACTACCTGTTTCTGCAGTTATGAAATCACTATTCTGTGGTGCTAAAATCAACAGCACCGTCAGTTTTTAATATACAGTACAGGCACATTCATAGCGGCACACTAGTTGTCCTAGCAGACGGGGGATGGTGTCCTTGGCAATGGTCACTATTCGTAGCATTTTTCAGGACACTAGGGCAGAGCTGACTGCTTACAGTAAATGGATTAACAAAGCATCCTTTATTATGATAATGAGAGGCTCTTGCTTGCTTTGGGGGAAGGAACCTGATGCACTGTGTATGACTCTCGGCCCACTGGGCATACGCCAGAAATCCCATTGCAACCCTCCTACTGGGCATGCGTCCACCAGAGATGGAAATTCAACAGCATACCGACTGCAGTAATACAGCCAACTGCGCATGCTCAGTGATGGCAACGCGCTACATGGCATATGGCTTGGCACCACAGATCCCATTGTACCCCCTCCATTTCTAATCCATCGCAGATGGCTGACAGCCACCATAGCGCCAACTGTGTAATACAGAGAGCTCTCTCTCATACAGATCCCACTACTACTGTACTTAGTGTGCAAGGTTGGAACAGCAAAACCATTGTCATAAGTTTGCGATGCATCGCTATTTTGCTCTTCAAACGCACAGTCAGCTTTGAACACAGAGCGCTCTCTTATAGTCAGAAACCATTCTCAGACACAGTCCAAGAGATGTAGCTATCGTGTGTAAGGCCGAGATGCATCTACATTGTCGCATGTTTGCGTTCTGTGCTTTGGGCGCAGTTTGTGATACAGAGCCCTGTCTCTCATTCTATACAGTCCATTCACTACCAGTTTCTGCTGTTATGAAATCACTATTCTGTGGTGCTAAATTCAACTGCACCGTCAGTTTTTAATATACAGTACAGGCACATTCATAGTGGCACACTAGTTGTCCTAGTAGATGGGGGATGGAGTTCTTGACTATGGTCACTATTCTTAGCATTTTTCAGGACACTAGGGCAGAGCTGACTGCTTACAGTAAATGGATTAACAAAGCATCCTTTATTATGGTAATGAGAGGCTCTTGCTTGCTTTGGGGGAAGGAACCTGATGCACTGTGTATGACTCTCGGCCCACTGGGCATGCGCCAGAAATCCCATCGCAACCCTCCTACTGGGCATGCGTCCACCAGAGATGGTACTGCATACCGACTGCAGTAATACAGCCAACTGCGCATGCTCAGTGATGGCAATGCGCTACATGGCGTATGGCTTGGCACCACAGATCCCATTGTACCCCTTCCATTTCTAATCCATCGCAGATGGCTGACAGCCACCATAGTGCCAACTGTGTAATACAGAGAGCTCTCTCTCATACAGATCCCACTACTACTGTACTTAGTGTGCAAGTTGGTACAGCATCACCATTGTCATAAGTTTGCGATGCAATGCTATTTTGCTCTTCAAACGCACAGTCAGCCTTGAACACAGAGCGCTCTCTCACAGTCAGAAACCACTCTCAGACACAGTCCAAGAGACGTAGCTATCGTGTGTAAGGCCGAGATGCATCTACGTTGTCGTATGTTTGCATTCTGAGCTTTGGGCGCAGTTTGTGATACAGAGCCCTGTCTCTCATTCTATACAGTCCATTTACTACCAGTTTCTGCAGTTATGAAATCACTATTCTGTGGTGCTAAATTCAACAGCACCGTCAGTTTTTAATATACAGTACAGGCACATTCATAGTGGCACACTAGTTGTCCTAGCAGACGGGGGATGGTGTACTTGGTAATGGTCACTATTCGTAGCATTTTTCAGGACACTAGGGCAGAGCTGACTGCTTACAGTAAATGGATTAACAAAGCATCCTTTATTATGGTAATGAGAGGCTCTTGCTTGCTTTGGGGGAAGGAACCTGATGCACTGTGTATGACTCTCGGCCCACTGGGCATGCGCCAGAAATCCCATCGCAACCCTCCTACTGGGCATGCGTCCACCAAAGAAGGAAATTCAACAGCATACCGACTGCAGTAATACAGCCAACTGTGCATGCTCAGTGATGGCAAAGCGCTACATGGCATATGGCTTGGCACCACAGATCCCATTGTACCCCCTCCATTTCTAATCCATCGCAGATGGCTGACAGCCACCATAGCGCCAACTGTGTAATACAGAGAGCTCTCTCTAATACAGATCCCACTACTACTGTACTTAGTGTGCAAGGTTGGAACAGCATCATCATTGTCATAAGTTTGCGATGCAACGCTATTTTGAGCTTCAAACGCACAGTCAGCTTTGAACACAGAGCGCTATCTCACAGTCAGAAACCATTCTCAGACACAGTCCAAGAGATGTAGCTATCGTGTGTAAGGCCGAGACGCATCTACATTGTCGCATGTTTGCATTTTGCGCTTTGGGTGCACAGTTTGTGATACAGAGCCCTGTCTCTCATTCTATACAGTCCATTCACTACCAGTTTCTGCAGTTATGAAATCACTATTCTGTGGTGCTAAATTCAATGGCACCATCAGTTTTTAATATACAGTACAGGCACATTCATAATGGCACACTAGTTGTCCTAGCAGACGGGGGATGGTGTCCTTGGCAATGGTCACTATTCGTAGCATTTTTCAGGACACTAGGGCAGAGCTGACTGCTTACAGTAAATGGATTAACAAAGCATCCTTTATTACGGTAATGAGAGGCTCTTGCTTGCTTTGGGGGAAGGGACCTGATGCACTGTGTATGACTCTCGGCCCACTGGGCATGCGCCAGAAATCCCATCGCAACCCTCCTACTGAGCATGCGCCCACCAGAGATGGAAATTCAACAGCATACCGACTGCAGTAATACAGCCAACTGCGCATGCTCAGTGATGGCATAGCACTACATGGCGTATGGCTTGGCACCACAGATCCCATTGTACCCCCTCCATTTCTAATCCATCGCAGATGGCTGACAGCCACCATAGTGCCAGCCGTGCAATACAGAGAGCTCTCTCTCATACAGATCCCACTACTACTGTACTTAGTGTGCAAGGTTGTTACAGCATCACCATTGTCATAAGTTTGCGATGCAATGCTATTTTGCGCTTCAAACGCACAGTCAGCCTCGAACACAGAGCGCTCTCTCACAGTCAGAAACCATTCTCAGACACAGTCCAAGAGATGTAGCTATCGTGTGTAAGGTCGAGACGCATCTACGTTGTCGCAAGTTTGCATTTTGCGCTTTGGGTGCACAGTTTGTGATACAGAGCCCTGTCTTTCATTCTATACAGTCCATTCACTACAAGTTTCTGCAGTTATGAAATCACTATTCTGTGGTGCTAAATTCAATGGCACCGTCAGTTTTTAATATACAGTACAGGCACATTCATAGCGGCACACTAGTTGTCCTAGCAGACGGGGGATGGTGTCCTTGGCAATGGTCACTATTCGTAGCATTTTTCAGGACACTAGGGCAGAGCTGACTGCTTACAGTAAATGGATTAACAAAGCATCCATTATTATGGTAATGATAGGCTCTTGCTTGCATTGGGGGAAGGGACCTGATGCACTGTGTATGACTCTCGGCCCACTGGACATGCGCCAGAAATCCAATCGGAACCCTCCTACTGGGCATGCGTCCACCAGAGATGGAAATTCAACAACATACCGACTGCAGTAATACTGCCAACTGTGCATGCTCAGTGATGGCAAAGCGCTACATGGCGTATGGCTTGGCACCACAGATCCCATTGTACCCCCTCCATTTCTAATCCATCGCAGATGGCTGACAGCCACCATAGCGCCAACCGTGTAATACAGAGAACTCTCTCTCATACAGATCCCACTACTACCGTACTTAGTGTGCAAGTTTGGAACAGCATCATCATTGTCATAAGTTTGCGATGCAACGCTATTTTGCGCTTCAAACGCACAGTCATCCTTGAACACAGAGCGCTCTCTCACAGTCAGAAACCACTCTAAGACACAGTCCAAGAGATGTAGCTATCGTGTGTAAGGCCGAGATGCATTTATGTTGTTGCATGTTTGCGTTCTGCGCTTTGGGTGCAGTTTGTGATACAGAGCCCTGTCTCTCATTCTATACAGTCCATTCACTAACAGTTTCTGCAGATATGAATATCACTATTCTGTGGTGCTAAATTCAATGGCACCGTCAGTTTTTAATATACAGTACAGGCACATTCATAGCGGCACACTAGTTGTCCTAGCAGACGGGGGATGGTGTCCTTGGCAATGGTCACTATTCGTAGCATTTTTCAGGACACTAGGGCAGAGCTGACTGCTCACAGTAAATGGATTAACAAAGCATCCTTTATTATGGTAATGAGAGGCTCTTGCTTGCTTTGGGGGAAGGGACCTGATGCACTGTGTATGACTCTCGGCCCACTGGGCATGCACCAGAAATCCCATCGCAACCCTCCTACTGGGCATGCGCCCACCAGAGATAGAAATTCAACAGCATACCGACTGCAGTAATACAGCCAACTGCGCATGCTCAGTGATGGCAAAGCGCTACATGGCGTATGGCTTGGCACCACAGATCCCATTGTACCCCCTCCATTTCTAATCCATCGCAGATGGCTGACAGCCACCATAGTGCCAACTGTGTAATACAGAGAGCTCTCTCTCATACAGATCCCACTACTGCTGTACTTAGTGTGCAAGGTTGGAACAGCATCACCATTGTCATAAGTTTGCGATGCAACGCTATTTTGCGCTTCAAACGCACAGACAGCCTTGAACACAGAGCGCTCTCTCACAGTCAGAAACCATTCTCAGACACAGTCCAAGAGATGTAGCTATCGTGTGTAAGGCCGAGACGCATCTACATTGTCGCATGTTTGCATTTTGCGCTTTGGGTGCACAGTTTGTGATACAGAGCCCTGTCTCTCATTCTATACAGTCCATTCACTACCAGTTTCTGCAGTTATGAAATCACTATTCTGTGGTGCTAAATTCAATGGCACCGTCAGTTTTTAATATACAGTACAGGCACATTCATAATGGCACACTAGTTGTCCTAGCAGACGGGGGATGGTGTCCTTGGCAATGGTCACTATTCGTAGCATTTTTCAGGACACTAGGGCAGAGCTGACTGCTTACAGTAAATGGATTAACAAGGCATCCTTTATTACGGTAATGAGAGGCTCTTGCTTGCTTTGGGGGAAGGGACCTGATGCACTGTGTATGACTCTCGGCCCACTGGGCATGCGCCAGAAATCCCATCGCAACCCTCCTACTGAGTATGCTCCCACCAGAGATGGAAATTCAACAGCATACCGACTGCAGTAATACAGCCAACTGCGCATGCTCAGTGATGGCATAGCACTACATGGCGTATGGCTTGGCACCACAGATCCCATTGTACCCCCTCCATTTCTAATCCATCGCAGATGGCTGACAGCCACCATAGTGCCAGCCGTGCAATACAGAGAGCTCTCTCTCATACAGATCCCACTACTACTGTACTTAGTGTGCAAGGTTGTTACAGCATCACCATTGTCATAAGTTTGCGATGCAATGCTATTTTGCGCTTCAAACGCACAGTCAGCCTCGAACACAGAGCGCTCTCTCACAGTCAGAAACCATTCTCAGACACAGTCCAAGAGATGTAGCTATCGTGTGTAAGGCCGAGACGCATCTACGTTGTCGCAAGTTTGCATTTTGCGCTTTGGGTGCACAGTTTGTGATACAGAGCCCTGTCTTTCATTCTATACAGTCCATTCACTACAAGTTTCTGCAGTTATGAAATCACTATTCTGTGGTGCTAAATTCAATGGCACCGTCAGTTTTTAATATACAGTACAGGCACATTCATAGCGGCACACTAGTTGTCCTAGCAGACGGGGGATGGTGTCCTTGGCAATGGTCACTATTCGTAGCATTTTTCAGGACACTAGGGCAGAGCTGACTGCTTACAGTAAATGGATTAACAAAGCATCCATTATTATGGTAATGATAGGCTCTTGCTTGCATTGGGGGAAGGGACCTGATGCACTGTGTATGACTCTCGGCCCACTGGACATGCGCCAGAAATCCAATCGGAACCCTCCTACTGGGCATGCGTCCACCAGAGATGGAAATTCAACAACATACCGACTGCAGTAATACTGCCAACTGTGCATGCTCAGTGATGGCAAAGCGCTACATGGCGTATGGCTTGGCACCACAGATCCCATTGTACCCCCTCCATTTCTAATCCATCGCAGATGGCTGACAGCCACCATAGCGCCAACCGTGTAATACAGAGAACTCTCTCTCATACAGATCCCACTACTACCGTACTTAGTGTGCAAGTTTGGAACAGCATCATCATTGTCATAAGTTTGCGATGCAATGCTATTTTGCGCTTCAAACGCACAGTCATCCTTGAACACAGAGCGCTCTCTCACAGTCAGAAACCACTCTAAGACACAGTCCAAGAGATGTAGCTATCGTGTGTAAGGCCGAGATGCATCTATGTTGTCGCATGTTTGCGTTCTGCGCTTTGGGTGCAGTTTGTGATACAGAGCCCTGTCTCTCATTCTATACAGTCCATTCACTAACAGTTTCTGCAGATATGAATATCACTATTCTGTGGTGCTAAATTCAAAGGCACCGTCAGTTTTTAATATACAGTACAGGCACATTCATAGCGGCACACTAGTTGTCCTAGCAGACGGGGGATGGTGTCCTTGGCAATGGTCACTATTCGTAGCATTTTTCAGGACACTAGGGCAGAGCTGACTGCTCACTGTAAATGGATTAACAAAGCATCCTTTATTATGGTAATGAGAGGCTCTTGCTTGCTTTGGGGGAAGGGACCTGATGCACTGTGTATGACTCTCGGCCCACTGGGCATGCGCCAGAAATCCCATCGCAACCCTCCTACTGGGCATGCGCCCACCAGAGATAGAAATTCAACAGCATACCGACTGCAGTAATACAGCCAACTGCGCATGCTCAGTGATGGCAAAGCGCTACATGGTGTATGGCTTGGCACCACAGATCCCATTGTACCCCCTCCATTTCTAATCCATCGCAGATGGCTGACAGCCACCATAGTGCCAACTGTGTAATACAGAGAGCTCTCTCTCATACAGATCCCACTACTGCTGTACTTAGTGTGCAAGGTTGGAACAGCATCACCATTGTCATAAGTTTGCGATGCAACGCTATTTTGCGCTTCAAACGCACAGACAGCCTTGAACACAGAGCGCTCTCTCACAGTCAGAAACCATTCTCAGACACAGTCCAAGAGATGTAGCTATCGTGTGTAAGGCCGAGACGCATCTACATTGTCGCATGTTTGCATTTTGCGCTTTGGGTGCACAGTTTGTGATACAGAGCCCTGTCTCTCATTCTATACAGTCCATTCACTACCAGTTTCTGCAGTTATGAAATCACTATTCTGTGGTGCTAAATTCAATGGCACCGTCAGTTTTTAATATACAGTACAGGCACATTCATAATGGCACACTAGTTGTCCTAGCAGACGGGGGATGGTGTCCTTGGCAATGGTCACTATTCGTAGCATTTTTCAGGACACTAGGGCAGAGCTGACTGCTTACAGTAAATGGATTAACAAGGCATCCTTTATTACGGTAATGAGAGGCTCTTGCTTGCTTTGGGGGAAGGGACCTGATGCACTGTGTATGACTCTCGGCCCACTGGGCATGCGCCAGAAATCCCATCGCAACCCTCCTACTGAGTATGCGCCCACCAGAGATGGAAATTCAACAGCATACCGACTGCAGTAATACAGCCAACTGCGCATGCTCAGTGATGGCATAGCACTACATGGCGTATGGCTTGGCACCACAGATCCCATTGTACCCCCTCCATTTCTAATCCATTGCAGATGGCTGACAGCCACTATAGTGCCAGCCGTGCAATACAGAGAGCTCTCTCTCATACAGATCCCACTACTACTGTACTTAGTGTGCAAGGTTGTTACAGCATCACCATTGTCATAAGTTTGCGATGCAATGCTATTTTGCGCTTCAAACGCACAGTCAGCCTCGAACACAGAGCGCTCTCTCACAGTCAGAAACCATTCTCAGACACAGTCCAAGAGATGTAGCTATCGTGTGTAAGGCCGAGACGCATCTACGTTGTCGCAAGTTTGCATTTTGCGCTTTGGGTGCACAGTTTGTGATACAGAGCCCTGTCTTTCATTCTATACAGTCCATTCACTACAAGTTTCTGCAGTTATGAAATCACTATTCTGTGGTGCTAAATTCAATGGCACCGTCAGTTTTTAATATACAGTACAGGCACATTCATAGCGGCACACTAGTTGTCCTAGCAGACGGGGGATGGTGTCCTTGGCAATGGTCACTATTCGTAGCATTTTTCAGGACACTAGGGCAGAGCTGACTGCTTACAGTAAATGGATTAACAAAGCATCCATTATTATGGTAATGATAGGCTCTTGCTTGCATTGGGGGAAGGGACCTGATGCACTGTGTATGACTCTCGGCCCACTGGACATGCGCCAGAAATCCAATCGGAACCCTCCTACTGGGCATGCGTCCACCAGAGATGGAAATTCAACAACATACTGACTGCAGTAATACTGCCAACTGTGCATGCTCAGTGATGGCAAAGCGCTACATGGCGTATGGCTTGGCACCACAGATCCCATTGTACCCCCTCCATTTCTAATCCATCGCAGATGGCTGACAGCCACCATAGCGCCAACCGTGTAATACAGAGAACTCTATCTCATACAGATCCCACTACTACCGTACTTAGTGTGCAAGTTTGGAACAGCATCATCATTGTCATAAGTTTGCGATGCAACGCTATTTTGCGCTTCAAACGCACAGTCATCCTTGAACACAGAGCGCTCTCTCACAGTCAGAAACCACTCTAAGACACAGTCCAAGAGATGTAGCTATCGTGTGTAAGGCCGAGATGCATCTATGTTGTCGCATGTTTGCGTTCTGCGCTTTGGGTGCAGTTTGTGATACAGAGCCCTGTCTCTCATTCTATACAGTCCATTCACTAACAGTTTCTGCAGATATGAATATCACTATTCTGTGGTGCTAAATTCAATGGCACCGTCAGTTTTTAATATACAGTACAGGCACATTCATAGTGGCACACTAGTTGTCCTAGGGGATGGTGTACTTGGCAATGGTCACTATTCGTAGCATTTTTCAGGACACTAGGGCAGAGCTGACTGCTCACAGTAAATGGATTAACAAAGCATTCTTTATTATGGTAATGAGAGGGTCTTGCTTGCTTTGGGGGAAGGAACCTGATGCACTGTGTATGACTCTCGGCCCACTGGGCATGCGCCAGAAATCCCATCGCAACCCTCCTACTGGGCATGCGTCCACCAGAGATGGAAATTCAACAGCATACCGACTGCAGTAATAGAGCCAACTGTGCATGCTCAGTGATGGCAAAGCGCTACATGGCGTATGGCTTGGCACCACAGATCCCATTGTACCCCCTCCATTTCTAATCCATCGCAGATGGCTGACAGCCACCATAGCGCCAACTGTGTAATACAGAGAGCTCTCTCTCATACAGATCCCACTACTACTGTACTTAGTGTGCATGGTTGGAACAGCATCACCATTGTCATAAGTTTGCGATGCAACGCTATTTTGCGCTTCAAACGCACAGTCAGCTTTGAACACAGAGCGCTCTCTCACAGTCAGAAACCATTCTCAGACACAGTCCAAAGATGTAGCTATCGTGTGTAAGGCCGAGACGCATCTACGTTGTCGCATGTTTGCATTTTGCGCTTTGGGTGCACAGTTTGTGATACAGAGCCCTGTCTCTCATTCTATACAGTCCATTCACTACCAGTTTCTGCAGTTATGAAATCACTATTCTGTGGTGCTAAATTCAACAGCACTGTCAGTTTTTAATATACAGTACAGGCACATTGATAATGGCACACTAGTTGTCCTAGCAGACGGGGGATGGTGTCCTTGGCAATGGTCACTATTCGTAGCATTTTTCAGGACACTAGGGCAGAGCTGACTGCTTACAGTAAATGGATTAACAAAGCATCCTTTATTACGGTAATGAGAGGCTCTTGCTTGCTTTGGGGGAAGGGACTTGATGCACTGTGTATGACTCTCGGCCCACTGGGCATGCGCCAGAAATTCCATCGCAACCCTCCTTCTGGGAATGCACCCACCAGAGATGGAAATTCAACAGCATACCGACTGCAGTAATACAGCCAACTGCGCATGCTCAGTGATGGCATAGCACTACATGGCGTATGGCTTGGCACCACAGATCCCATTGTACCCCTTCCATTTCTAATCCATCGCAGATGGCTGACAGCCACCATAGAGCCAGCCGTGCAATACAGAGAGCTCTCTCTCATACAGATCCCACTACTACTGTACTTAGTGTGCAAGGTTGGTACAGCATCACCATTGTCATAAGTTTGCGATGCAATGCTATTTTGCGCTTCAAACGCACAGTCAGCCTTGAACACAGAGCGCTATCTCACAGTCAGAAACCACTCTCACACACAGTCCAAGAGACATAGCTATCGTGTGTAAGGCCGAGATGCATCTACTTTGTCGCATGTTTGCATTCTGAGCTTTGGGCGCAGTTTGTGATACAGAGCCCTGTCTCTCATTCTATACAGTTCATTTACTACCAGTTTCTGCTGTTATGAAATCACTATTCTGCGGTGCTAAATTCAACAGCACCGTCAGTTTTTAATAAACAGTACAGGCACATTCATAGCGGCACACTAGTTGTCCTAGCAGACGGGGGATGGTGTCCTTGGCAATGGTCACTATTCGTAGCATTTTTCAGGACACTAGGGCAGAGCTGACTGCTTACAGTAAATGGATTAACAAAGCATCCTTTATTATGGTAATGAGAGGCTCTTGCTTGCTTTGGGGGAAGGAACCTGATGCACTGTGTATGACTCTCGGCCGACTGGGCATGCGCCAGAAATCCCATCGCAACCCTCCTACTGGGCATGTGCCCACCAGAGATGGAGATTCAACAGCATACCGACTGCAGTAATACAGCCAACTGCGCATGCTCAGTGATGGCAAAGTGCTACATGGCGTATGGCTTGGCACCACAGATCCCATTGTACCCCCTCCATTTCTAATCCATCGCAGATGGCTGACAGCCACCATAGCGCCAACTGTGTAATACAGAGAACTCTCTCATACAGATCCCACTACTACCGTACTTAGTGTGCAAGGTTGGAACAGCATCTTCATTGTCATAAGTTTGCGATGCAATGCTATTTTGCGCTTCAAATGCACAGTCAGGCTCGAACACAGAGCGCTCTCTCACAGTCAGAAACCACTCTCAGACACAGTCCAAGAGATGTAGCTATCGTGTGTAAGGCCGAGATGCATCTACTTTGTCGCATGTTTGCTTTCTGCGCTTTTGGCGCAGTTTGTGATACAGAGCCCTGTCTCTCATTCTATACAGTCCATTCACTACCTGTTTCTGCAGATATAAATATCACTATTCTGTGGTGCTAAATTCAATGGCACCGTCAGTTTTTAATATAAAGTACAGGCACATTCATAGCGGCACACTAGTTGCCCTAGCAGACGGGGGATAGTGTCCTTGGCAATGGTCACTATTTGTAGCATTTTTCAGGACACTAGGGCAGAGCTGACTGCTCACAGTAAATGGATTAACAAAGTATCCTTTATTATGATAATGAGAGGCTCTTGCTTGATTTGGGGGAAGGGACCTGATGCACTGTGTATGACTCTCGGCCCACTGGGCATGCACCAGAAATCCCATCGCAACCCTCCTACTGGGCATGCGCCCACCAGAGATGGAAATTCAATAGCATACCGACTGCAGTAATACAGCCAACTGCGCATGCTCAGTGATGGCAATGCGCTACATGGCGTATGGCTTGGCACCACAGAACCCATTGTACCCCTTCCATTTCTAATCCATCGCAGATGGCTAACAGCCACCATAGCGCCAACTGTGTAATACAGAGAGCTCTCTCTCATACAGATCCCACTACTACTGTACTTAGTGTGCAAGTTGGTACAGCATCACCATTGTCATAAGTTTGCGATGCAATGCTATTTTGCGCTTCAAACGCACAGTCAGCCTTGAACACAGAGCGCTCTCTCACAGTCAGAAACCACTCTCAGACACAGTCCAAGAGACGTAGCTATCGTGTGTAAGGCCGAGATGCATCTACGTTGTCGCATGTTTGCATTCTGAGCTTTGGGCGCAGTTTGTGTTACAGAGCCCTGTCTCTCATTCTATACAGTCCATTCACTACCAGTTTCTGCAGTTATGAAATCACTATTCTGTGGTGCTAAATTCAACAGCACTGTCAGTTTTGAATATACAGTACAGGCACATTCATAGCGGCACACTAGTTGTCCTAGCAGACGGGGGATGGTGTCCTTGGCAATGGTCACTATTCGTAGCATTTTTCAGGACACTAGGGCAGAGCTGACTGCTTACAGTAAATGGATTAACAAAGCATCCTTTATTATGATAATGAGAGGCTCTTGCTTGCTTTGGGGGAAGGAACCTGTTGCACTGTGTATGACTCTCGGCCCACTGGGCATGCGCCAGAAATCCCATCGCAACCCTCCTACTGGGCATGCGTCCACCAGAGATGGAAATTCAACTGCATACCGACTGCAGTAATACAGCCAACTGCGCATGCTCAGTGATGGCAACGCGCTACATGGCATATGGCTTGGCACCACAGATCCCATTGTACCCCCTCCATTTCTAATCCATCGCAGATGGCTGACAGCCACCATAGCGCCAACTGTGTAATACAGAGAGCTCTCTCTCATACAGATCCCACTACTACTGTACTTAGTGTGCAAGGTTGGAACAGCATAACCATTGTCATAAGTTTGCAATGCAATGCTATTTTGCGCTTCAAATGCACAGTCAGCTTTGAACACAGAGCGCTCTCTTACAGTCAGAAACCATTCTCAGACACAGTCCAAGAGATGTAGCTATCGTGTGTAAGGCCGAGATGCATCTACATTGTCGCATGTTTGCGTTCTGCGCTTTGGGCACAGTTTGTGATACAGAGCCCTGTCTCTCATTCTATACAGTCCATTCACTACCAGTTTCTGCAGTTATGAAATCACTATTCTGTGGTGCTAAATTCAACAGCACCGTCAGTTTTTAATATACAGTACAGGCACATTCTAAGTGGCACACTAGTTGTCCTAGCAGACGGGGGATGGTGTACTTGGCAATGGTCACTATTCGTAGCATTTTTCAGGACACTAGGGCAGAGCTGACTGCTTACAGTAAATGGATTAACAAAGCATCCTTTATTATGGTAATGAGAGTCTCTTGCTTGCTTTGGGGGAAGGAACCTGATGCACTGTGTATGACTCTCGGCCCACTGGGCATGCGCCAGAAATCCCATCGCAACCCTCCTACTGGGCATGCGTCCACCAGAGAAGGAAATTCAACAGCATACCGACTGCAGTAATACAGCCAACTGTGCATGCTCAGTGATGGCAAAGCGCTACATGGCATATGGCTTGGCACCACAGATCCCATTGTACCCCCTCCATTTCTAATCCATCGCAGATGGCTGACAGCCACCATAGCGCCAACTGTGTAATACAGAGAGCTGTCTCTCATACAGATCCCACTACTACTGTACTTAGTGTGCAAGGTTGGAACAGCATCACCATTGTCATAAGTTTGCGATGCAACGCTATTTTGCGCTTCAAACGCACAGTCAGCTTTGAACACAGAGCGCTCTCTCACAGTCAGAAACCATTCTCAGACACAGTCCAAGAGATGTAGCTATCGTGTGTAAGGCTGAGACGCATCTACATTGTCGCATGTTTGCATTTTGCGCTTTGGGTGCACAGTTTGTGATACAGAGCCCTGTCTCTCATTCTATACAGTCCATTCACTACCAGTTTCTGCAGTTATGAAATCACTATTCTGTGGTGCTAAATTCAATGGCACCGTCAGTTTTTAATATACAGTACAGGCACATTCATAATGGCACACTAGTTGTCCTAGCAGACGGGGGATGGTGTCCTTGGCAATGGTCACTATTCGTAGCATTTTTCAGGACACTAGGGCAGAGCTGACTGCTTACAGTAAATGGATTAACAAAGCATCCTTTATTACGGTAATGAGAGGCTCTTGCTTGCTTTGGGGGAAGGGACCTGATGCACTGTGTATGACTCTCGGCCCACTGGGCATGCGCCAGAAATCCCATCGCAACCCTCCTACTGAGTATGCGCCCACCAGAGATGGAATTTCAACAGCATACCGACTGCAGTAATACAGCCAACTGCGCATGCTCAGTGATGGCATAGCACTACATGGCGTATGGCTTGGCACGACAGATCCCATTGTACCCCTTCCATTTCTAATCCATCGCAGATGGCTGACAGCCACCATAGCGCCAGCCGTGCAATACAGAGAGCTCTCTCTCATACAGATCCCACTACTACTGTACTTAGTGTGCAAGGTTGGTACAGCATCACCATTGTCATAAGTTTGCGATGCAATGCTATTTTGCGCTTCAAACGCACAGTCAGCCTTGAACACAGAGCGCTATCTCACAGTCAGAAACCACTCTCAGACACAGTCCAAGAGACGTAGCTATCATGTGTAAGGCCGAGATGCATCTACTTTGTCGCATGTTTGCATTCTGAGCTTTGGGCGCAGTTTGTGATACAGAGCCCTGTCTCTCATTCTATACAGTTCATTCACTACCAGTTTCTGCAGTTATGAAATCACTATTCTGTGGTGCTAAATTCAACAGCACCGTCAGTTTTTAATAAACAGTACAGGCACATTCATAGCGGCACACTAGTTGTCCTAGCAGACGGGGGATGGTGTCCTTGGCAATGGTCACTATTCGTAGCATTTTTCAAGACACTAGGGCAGAGCTGACTGCTTACAGTAAATGGATTAACAAAGCATCCTTTATTATGGTAATGAGAGGCTCTTGCTTGCTTTGGGGGAAGGAACCTGATGCACTGTGTATGACTCTCGGCCCACTGGGCATGCGCCAGAAATCCCATCGCAACCCTCCTACTGGGCATGCGTCCACCAGAGATGGAAATTCAACAGCATACCGACTGCAGTAATAGAGCCAACTGTGCATGCTCAGTGATGGCAAAGCGCTACATGGCGTATGGCTTGGCACCACAAATCCCATTGTACCCCCTCCATTTCTAATCCATCACAGATGGCTGACAGCCACCATAGCGCCAACTGTGTAATACAGAGAGCTCTCTCTCATACAGATCCCACTACTACTGTACTTAGTGTGCAAGGTTGGAACAGCATCACCATTGTCATAAGTTTGCGATGCAACGCTATTTTGCGCTTCAAACGCACAGTCGGCTTTGAACACAGAGCGCTCTCTCACAGTCAGAAACCATTCTCAGACACAGTCCAAGAGATGTAGCTATCGTGTGTAAGGCCGAGACGCATCTACATTGTCGCTTGTTTGCATTTTGCGCTTTGGGTGCACAGTTTGTGATACAGAGCCCTGTCTCTCATTCTATACAGTCCATTCACTACCAGTTTCTGCAGTTATGAAATCACTATTCTGTGGTGCTAAATTCAATGGCACCGTCAGTTTTTAATATACAGTACAGGCACATTCATAATGGCACACTAGTTGTCCTAGCAGACGGGGGATGGTGTCCTTGGCAATGGTCACTATTCGTAGCATTTTTCAGGACACTAGGGCAGAGCTGACTGCTTACAGTAAATGGATTAACAAAGCATCCTTTATTACGGTAAAGAGAGGCTCTTGCTTGCTTTGGGGGAAGGGACCTGATGCACTGTGTATGACTCTCGGCACACTGGGCATGCGCCAGAAATCCCATCGCAACCCTCCTACTGGGTATGCGCCCAACAGAGATGGAAATTCAACAGCATACCGACTGCAGTAATACAGCCAACTGCGCATGCTCAGTGATGGCATAGCACTACATGGCGTATGGCTTGGCGCCACAGAACCCATTGTACCCCTTCCATTTCTAATCCATCGCAGATGGCTGACAGCCACCATAGCGCCAGCCGTGCAATACAGAGAGCTCTCTCTCATACAGATCCCACTACTACTGTACTTAGTGTGCAAGGTTGGTACAGCATCACCATTGTCATAAGTTTGCGATGCAATGCTATTTTGCGCTTCAAACGCACAGTCAGCCTTGAACACAGAGCGCTATCTCACAGTCAGAAACCACTCTCAGACACAGTCCAAGAGACGTAGCTATCGTGTGTAAGGCTGAGATGCATCTACTTTGTCGCATGTTTGCATTCTGAGCTTTTGGCGCAGTTTGTGATACAGAGCCCTGTCTCTCATTCTATACAGTTCATTCACTACCAGTTTCTGCTGTTATGAAATCACTATTCTGTGGTGCTAAATTCAACTGCACCGTCAGTTTTTAATAAACAGTACAGGCACATTCATAGCAGCACACTAGTTGTCTTAGCAGACGGGGGATGGTGTCCTTGGCATTGGTCACTATTCATAGCATTTTTCAGGACACTAGGGCAGAGCTGACTGCTTACAGTAAATGGATTAACAAAGCATCCTTTATTATGGTAATGAGAGGCTCTTGCTTGCTTTGGGGGAAGGGACCTGATGCACTGTGTATGACTCTCGGCCCACTGGGCATGCGCCAGAAATCCCATCGCAACCCTCCTACTGAGTATGCGCCCACCAGAGATGGAAATTCAACAGCATACCGACTGCAGTAATACAGCCAACTGCGCATGCTCAGTGATGGCATAGCACTACATGGCGTATGGCTTGGCGCCACAGATCCCATTGTACCCCTTCCATTTCTAATCCATCGCAGATGGCTGACAGCCACCATAGCGCCAGCCGTGCAATACAGAGAGCTCTCTCTCATACAGATCCCACTACTACTGTACTTAGTGTGCAAGGTTGGTACAGCATCACCATTGTCATAAGTTTGCGATGCAATGCTATTTTGCGCTTCAAACGCACAGTCAGCCTTGAACACAGAGCGCTATCTCACAGTCAGAAACCACTCTCAGACACAGTCCAAGAGACGTAGATATCGTGTGTAAGGCCGAGATGCATCTACTTTGTCGCATGTTTGCATTCTGAGCTTTGGGCGCAGTTTGTGATACAGAGCCCTGTCTCTCATTCTATACAGTTCATTCACTACCAGTTTCTGCTGTTATGAAATCACTATTCTGTGGTGCTAAATTCAACAGCACAGTCAGTTTTTAATAAACAGTACAGGCACATTCATAGCTGCACACTAGTTGTCCTAGCAGACGGGGGATGGTATCCTTGGCAATGGTCACTATTCGTAGCATTTTTCAGGACACTAGGGCAGAGCTGACTGCTTACAGTTAATGGATTAACAAAGCATCCTTTATTATGGTAATGAGAGGCTCTTGCTTGCTTTGGGGGAAGGAACCTGATGCACTGTGTATGACTCTCGGTCGACTGGGCATGCGCCAGAAATCCCATCGCAACCCTCCTACTGGGCATGCGTCCACCAGAGATGGAAATTCAACAGCATACCGACTGCAGTAATAGAGCCAACTGTGCATGCTCAGTGATGGCAATGCGCTACATGGCGTATGGCTTGGCACCACAGATCCCATTGTACCCCTTCCATTTCTAATCCATCGCAGATGGCTGACAGCCACCATAGCGCCAACTGTGTAATACAGAGAGCTCTCTCTCATACAGATCCCACTACTACTGTACTTAGTGTGCAAGTTGGTACAGCATCACCATTGTCATAAGTTTGCGATGCAATGCTATTTTGCTCTTCAAACGCACAGTCAGCCTTGAACACAGAGCGCTCTCTCACAGTCAGAAACCACTCTCAGACACAGTCCAAGAGACGTAGCTATCGTGTGTAAGGCCGAGATGCATCTACGTTGTCGTATGTTTGCATTCTGAGCTTTGGGCGCAGTTTGTGATACAGAGCCCTGTCTCTCATTCTATACAGTATATTTACTACCAGTTTCTGCAGTTATGAAATCACTATTCTGTGGTGCTAAATTCAACAGCACCGTCAGTTTTTAATATACAGTACAGGCACATTCATAGTGGCACACTAGTTGTCCTAGCAGACGGGGGATGGTGTACTTGGTAATGGTCACTATTCGTAGCATTTTTCAGGACACTAGGGCAGAGCTGACTGCTTACAGTAAATGGATTAACAAAGCATCCTTTATTATGGTAATGAGAGGCTCTTGCTTGCTTTGGGGGAAGGAACCTGATGCACTGTGTATGACTCTCGGCCCACTGGGCATGCGCCAGAAATCCCATCGCAACCCTCCTACTGGGCATGCGTCCACCAGAGAAGGAAATTCAACAGCATACCGACTGCAGTAATACAGCCAACTGTGCATGCTCAGTGATGGCAAAGCGCTACATGGCATATGGCTTGGCACCACAGATCCCATTGTACCCCCTCCATTTCTAATCCATCGCAGATGGCTGACAGCCACCAAAGCGCCAACTGTGTAATACAGAGAGCTCTCTCTAATACAGATCCCACTACTACTGTACTTAGTGTGCAAGGTTGGAAAAGCATCACCATTGTCATAAGTTTGCGATGCAACGCTATTTTGAGCTTCAAAAGCACAGTCAGCTTTGAACACAGAGCGCTCTCTCACAGTCAGAAACCATTCTCAGACACAGTCCAAGAGATGTAGCTATCGTGTGTAAGGCCGAGACGCATCTACATTGTCGCATGTTTGCATTTTGCGCTTTGGGTGCACAGTTTGTGATACAGAGCCCTGTCTCTCATTCTATACAGTCCATTCACTACCAGTTTCTGCAGTTATGAAATCACTATTCTGTGGTGCTAAATTCAATGGCACCGTCAGTTTTTAATATACAGTACAGGCACATTCATAATGGCACACTAGTTGTCCTAGCAGACGGGGGATGGTGTCCTTGGCAATGGTCACTATTCATAGCATTTTTCAGGACACTAGGGCAGAGCTGACTGCTTAAAGTAAATGGATTAACAAAGCATCCTTTATTACGGTAATGAGAGGCTCTTGCTTGCTTTGGGGGAAGGGACCTGATGCACTGTGTATGACTCTCGGCCCACTGGGCATGCGCCAGAAATCCCATCGCAACCCTCCTACTGAGTATGCGCCCACCAGAGATGGAAATTCAACAGCATACCGACTGCAGTAATACAGCCAACTGTGCATGCTCAGTGATGGCATAGCACTACATGGCGTATGGCTTGGCACCACAGATCCCATTGTACCCCCTCCATTTCTAATCCATCGCAGATGGCTGACAGCCACCATAGTGCCAGCCGTGCAATACAGAGAGCTCTCTCTCATACAGATCCCACTACTACTGTACTTAGTGTGCAAGGTTGGTACAGCATCACCATTGTCATAAGTTTGCGATGCAATGCTATTTTGCGCTTCAAACGCACAGTCAGCCTCGAACACAGAGCGCTCTCTCACAGTCAGAAACCATTCTCAGACACAGTCCAAGAGATGTAGCTATCGTGTGTAAGGCCGAGACGCATCTACGTTGTCGCAAGTTTGCATTTTGCGCTTTGGGTGCACAGTTTGTGATACAGAGCCCTGTCTTTCATTCTATACAGTCCATTCACTACAAGTTTCTGCAGTTATGAAATCACTATTCTGTGGTGCTAAATTCAATGGCACCGTCAGTTTTTAATATACAGTACAGGCACATTCATAGCGGCACACTAGTTGTCCTAGCAGACGGGGGATGGTGTCCTTGGCAATGGTCACTATTCATAGCATTTTTCAGGACACTAGGGCAGAGCTGACTGCTTAAAGTAAATGGATTAACAAAGCATCCTTTATTACGGTAATGAGAGGCTCTTGCTTGCTTTGGGGGAAGGGACCTGATGCACTGTGTATGACTCTCGGCCCACTGGGCATGCGCCAGAAATCCCATCGCAACCCTCCTACTGAGTATGCGCCCACCAGAGATGGAAATTCAACAGCATACCGACTGCAGTAATACAGCCAACTGTGCATGCTCAGTGATGGCATAGCACTACATGGCGTATGGCTTGGCACCACAGATCCCATTGTACCCCCTCCATTTCTAATCCATCGCAGATGGCTGACAGCCACCATAGTGCCAGCCGTGCAATACAGAGAGCTCTCTCTCATACAGATCCCACTACTACTGTACTTAGTGTGCAAGGTTGGTACAGCATCACCATTGTCATAAGTTTGCGATGCAATGCTATTTTGCGCTTCAAACGCACAGTCAGCCTCGAACACAGAGCGCTCTCTCACAGTCAGAAACCATTCTCAGACACAGTCCAAGAGATGTAGCTATCGTGTGTAAGGCCGAGACGCATCTACGTTGTCGCAAGTTTGCATTTTGCGCTTTGGGTGCACAGTTTGTGATACAGAGCCCTGTCTTTCATTCTATACAGTCCATTCACTACAAGTTTCTGCAGTTATGAAATCACTATTCTGTGGTGCTAAATTCAATGGCACCGTCAGTTTTTAATATACAGTACAGGCACATTCATAGCGGCACACTAGTTGTCCTAGCAGACGGGGGATGGTGTCCTTGGCAATGGTCACTATTCGTAGCATTTTTCAGGACACTAGGGCAGAGCTGACTGCTTACAGTAAATGGATTAACAAAGCATCCTTTATTATGGTAATGAGAGGCTCTTGCTTGCTTTGGGGGAAGGAACCTGATGCACTGTGTATGACTCTCGGCCCACTGGGCATGTGCCAGAAATCCCATCGCAACCCTCCTACTGGGCATGCGTCCACCAGAGATGGAAATTCAACAGCATACCGACTGCAGTAATACAGCCAACTGTGCATGCTCAGTGATGGCAAAGCGCTACATGGCGTATGGCTTGGCACCACAGATCCCATTGTACCCCCTCCATTTCTAATCCATCGCAGATGGCTGACAGCCACCATAGCGCCAACTGTGTAATACAGAGAGCTCTCTCTCATACAGATCCCACTACTACTGTACTTAGTGTGCAAGGTTGGAACAGCATCACCATTGTCATAAGTTTGCGATGCAATGCTATTTTGAGCTTCAAACGCACAGTCAGCTTTGAACACAGAGCGCTCTCTCACAGTCAGAAACCATTCCCAGACACAGTCCAAGAGATATAGCTATCGTGTGTAAGGCCGAGATGCATCTACATTGTCGCATGTTTGCATTCTGAGCTTTGGGCGCAGTTTGTGATACAGAGCCCTGTCTCTCATTCTATACAGTTCATTCAATACCAGTTTCTGCTGTTATGAAATCACTATTCTGTGGTGCTAAATTCAACAGCACCATCAGTTTTTAATAAACAGTACAGGCACATTCATAGCGGCACACTCGTTGTCCTAGCAGACGGGGGATGGTGTCCTTGGCAATGGTCACTATTCGTAGCATTTTTCAGGACACTAGGGCAGAGCTCACTGCTTACAGTAAATGGATTAACAAAGCATCCTTTATTATGGTAATGAGAGGCTCTTGCTTGCTTTGGGGGAAGGAACCTGATGCACTGTGTATGACTCTCGGCCGACTGGGCATGCGCCAGAAATCCCATCGCAACCCTCCTACTGGGCATGTGCCCACCAGAGATGGAGATTCAACAGCATACCGACTGCAGTAATACAGCCACCTGCACATGCTCAGTGATGGCAAAGCGCTACATGGCGTATGGCTTGGCACCACAGATCCCATTGTACCCCCTCCCTTTCTAATCCATCGCAGATGGCTGACAGCCACCATAGCGCCAAAAGTGTAATACAGAGAACTCTTTCATACAGATCCCACTACTACAGTACTTAGTGTGCAAGGTTGGAACAGCATCATCATTGTCGTAAGTTTGCGATGCAACGCTATTTTGCGCTTCAAATGCACAGTCAGCCTCGAACACAGAGCGCTCTCTCACAGTCAGAAACCACTCTCAGACACAGTCCAAGAGACATAGCTATCGTGTGTAAGGTCGAGATGCATCTACTTTGTCGCATGTTTGCTTTCTGCGCTTTTGGCGCAGTTTGTGATACAGAGCCCTGTCTCTCATTCTATACAGTCCATTCACTACCTGTTTCTGCAGTTATGAAATCACTATTCTGTGGTGCTAAATTCAACAGCACCGTCAGTTTTTAATATACAGTACAGGCACATTCATAGCGGCACACTAGTTGTCCTAGCAGACGGGGGATGGTGTCCTTGGCAATGGTCACTATTCGTAGCATTTTTTAGGACACTAGGGCAGAGCTGACTGCTTACAGTAAATGGATTAACAAAGCATCCTTTATTATGATAATGAGAGGCTCTTGCTTGCTTTGGGGGAAGGAACCTGATGCACTGTGTATGACTCTCGGCCCACTGGGCATGCGCCAGAAATCCCATCGCAACCCTCCTACTGGGCATGCGTCCACCAGAGATGGAAATTCAACAGCATACCGACTGCAGTAATACAGCCAACTGCGCATGCTCAGTGATGGCAACGCGCTACATGGCATATGGCTTGGCACCACAGATCCCATTGTACCCCCTCCATTTCTAATCCATCGCAGATGGCTGACAGCCACCATAGCGCCAACTGTGTAATACAGAGAGCTCTCTCTCATACAGATCCCACTACTACTGTACTTAGTGTGCAAGGTTGGAACAGCAAAACCATTGTCATAAGTTTGCGATGCATCGCTATTTTGCTCTTCAAACGCACAGTCAGCTTTGAACACAGAGCGCTCTCTTATAGTCAGAAACCATTCTCAGACACAGTCCAAGAGATGTAGCTATCGTGTGTAAGGCCGAGATGCATCTACATTGTCGCATGTTTGCGTTCTGTGCTTTGGGCGCAGTTTGTGATACAGAGCCCTGTCTCTCATTCTATACAGTCCATTCACTACCAGTTTCTGCTGTTATGAAATCACTATTCTGTGGTGCTAAATTCAACTGCACCGTCAGTTTTTAATATACAGTACAGGCACATTCATAGTGGCACACTAGTTGTCCTAGTAGACGGGGGATGGAGTTCTTGACTATGGTCACTATTCTTAGCATTTTTCAGGACACTAGGGCAGAGCTGACTGCTTACAGTAAATGGATTAACAAAGCATCCTTTATTATGGTAATGAGAGGCTCTTGCTTGCTTTGGGAGAAGGAACCTGATGCACTGTGTATGACTCTCGGCCCACTGGGCATGCGCCAGAAATCCCATCGCAACCCTCCTACTGGGCATGCGTCCACCAGAGATGGTACTGCATACCGACTGCAGTAATACAGCCAACTGCGCATGCTCAGTGATGGCAATGCGCTACATGGCGTATGGCTTGGCACCACAGATCCCATTGTACCCCTTCCATTTCTAATCCATCGCAGATGGCTGACAGCCACCATAGCGCCAACTGTGTAATACAGAGAGCTCTCTCTCATACAGATCCCACTACTACTGTACTTAGTGTGCAAGTTGGTACAGCATCACCATTGTCATAAGTTTGCGATGCAATGCTATTTTGCTCTTCAAACGCACAGTCAGCCTTGAACACAGAGCGCTCTCTCACAGTCAGAAACCACTCTCAGACACAGTCCAAGAGACGTAGCTATCGTGTGTAAGGCCGAGATGCATCTACGTTGTCGTATGTTTGCATTCTGAGCTTTGGGCGCAGTTTGTGATACAGAGCCCTGTCTCTCATTCTATACAGTCCATTTACTACCAGTTTCTGCAGTTATGAAATCACTATTCTGTGGTGCTAAATTCAACAGCACCGTCAGTTTTTAATATACAGTACAGGCACATTCATAGTGGCACACTAGTTGTCCTAGCAGACGGGGGATGGTGTACTTGGTAATGGTCACTATTCGTAGCATTTTTCAGGACACTAGGGCAGAGCTGACTGCTTACAGTAAATGGATTAACAAAGCATCCTTTATTATTATAATGAGAGGCTCTTGCTTGCTTTGGGGGAAGGAACCTGTTGCACTGTGTATGACTCTCGGCCCACTGGGCATGCGCCAGAAATCCCATCGCAACCCTCCTACTGGGCATGCGTCCACCAGAGATGGAAATTCAACTGCATACCGACTGCAGTAATACAGCCAACTGCGCATGCTCAGTGATGGCAACGCGCTACATGGCATATGGCTTGGCACCACAGATCCCATTGTACCCCCTCCATTTCTAATCCATCGCAGATGGCTGACAGCCACCATAGCGCCAACTGTGTAATACAGAGAGCTCTCTCTCATACAGATCCCACTACTACTGTACTTAGTGTGCAAGGTTGGAACAGCATAACCATTGTCATAAGTTTGCGATGCAACGCTATTTTGCGCTTCAAATGCACAGTCAGCTTTGAACACAGAGCGCTCTCTTACAGTCAGAAACCATTCTCAGACACAGTCCAAGAGATGTAGCTATCGTGTGTAAGGCCGAGATGCATCTACATTGTCGCATGTTTGCGTTCTGCGCTTTGGGCACAGTTTGTGATACAGAGCCCTGTCTCTCATGCTATACAGTCCATTCACTACCAGTTTCTGCAGTTATGAAATCACTATTCTGTGGTGCTAAATTCAACAGCACCGTCAGTTTTTAATATACAGTACAGGCACATTCTAAGTGGCACACTAGTTGTCCTAGCAGACGGGGGATGGTGTACTTGGCAATGGTCACTATTCGTAGCATTTTTCAGGACACTAGGGCAGAGCTGACTGCTTACAGTAAATGGATTAACAAAGCATCCTTTATTATGGTAATGAGAGTCTCTTGCTTGCTTTGGGGGAAGGAACCTGATGCACTGTGTATGACTCTCGGCCCACTGGGCATGCGCCAGAAATCCCATCGCAACCCTCCTACTGGGCATGCGTCCACCAGAGAAGGAAATTCAACAGCATACCGACTGCAGTAATACAGCCAACTGTGCATGCTCAGTGATGGCAAAGCGCTACATGGCATATGGCTTGGCACCACAGATCCCATTGTACCCCCTCCATTTCTAATCCATCGCAGATGGCTGACAGCCACCATAGCGCCAACTGTGTAATACAGAGAGCTGTCTCTCATACAGATCCCACTACTACTGTACTTAGTGTGCAAGGTTGGAACAGCATCACCATTGTCATAAGTTTGCGATGCAACGCTATTTTGCGCTTCAAACGCACAGTCAGCTTTGAACACAGAGCGCTCTCTCACAGTCAGAAACCATTCTCAGACACAGTCCAAGAGATGTAGCTATCGTGTGTAAGGCCGAGACGCATCTACATTGTCGCATGTTTGCATTTTGCGCTTTGGGTGCACAGTTTGTGATACAGAGCCCTGTCTCTCATTCTATACAGTCCATTCACTACCAGTTTCTGCAGTTATGAAATCACTATTCTGTGGTGCTAAATTCAATGGCACCGTCAGTTTTTAATATACAGTACAGGCACATTCATAATGGCACACTAGTTGTCCTAGCAGACGGGGGATGGTGTCCTTGGCAATGGTCACTATTCGTAGAATTTTTCAGGACACTAGGGCAGAGCTGACTGCTTACAGTAAATGGATTAACAAAGCATCCTTTATTACGGTAATGAGAGGCTCTTGCTTGCTTTGGGGGAAGGGACCTGATGCACTGTGTATGACTCTCGACCCACTGGGCATGCGCCAGAAATCCCATCGCAACCCTCCTACTGAGTATGCGCCCACCAGAGATGGAAATTCAACAGCATACCGACTGCAGTAATACAGCCAACTGCGCATGCTCAGTGATGGCATAGCACTACATGGCGTATGGCTTGGCACGACAGATCCCATTGTACCCCTTCCATTTCTAATCCATCGCAGATGGCTGACAGCCACCATAGCGCCAGCCGTGCAATACAGAGAGCTCTCTCTCATACAGATCCCACTACTACTGTACTTAGTGTGCAAGGTTGGTACAGCATCACCATTGTCATAAGTTTGCGATGCAATGCTATTTTGCGCTTCAAACGCACAGTCAGCCTTGAACACAGAGCGCTATCTCACAGTCAGAAACCACTCTCAGACACAGTCCAAGAGACGTAGCTATCATGTGTAAGGCCGAGATGCATCAACTTTGTCGCATGTTTGCATTCTGAGCTTTGGGCGCAGTTTGTGATACAGAGCCCTGTCTCTCATTCTATACAGTTCATTCACTACCAGTTTCTGCAGTTATGAAATCACTATTCTGTGGTGCTAAATTCAACAGCACCGTCAGTTTTTAATAAACAGTACAGGCACATTCATAGCGGCACACTAGTTGTCCTAGCAGACGGGGGATGGTGTCCTTGGCAATGGTCACTATTCGTAGCATTTTTCAAGACACTAGGGCAGAGCTGACTGCTTACAGTAAATGGATTAACAAAGCATCCTTTATTATGGTAATGAGAGGCTCTTGCTTGCTTTGGGGGAAGGAACCTGATGCACTGTGTATGACTCTCGGCCCACTGGGCATGCGCCAGAAATCCCATCGCAACCCTCCTACTGGGCATGCGTCCACCAGAGATGGAAATTCAACAGCATACCGACTGCAGTAATAGAGCCAACTGTGCATGCTCAGTGATGGCAAAGCGCTACATGGCGTATGGCTTGGCACCACAAATCCCATTGTACCCCCTCCATTTCTAATCCATCACAGATGGCTGACAGCCACCATAGCGCCAACTGTGTAATACAGAGAGCTCTCTCTCATACAGATCCCACTACTACTGTACTTAGTGTGCAAGGTTGGAACAGCATCACCATTGTCATTAGTTTGCGGTGCAACGCTATTTTGCACTTCAAACGCACAGTCGGCTTTGAACACAGAGCGCTCTCTCACAGTCAGAAACCATTCTCAGACACAGTCCAAGAGATGTAGCTATCGTGTGTAAGGCCGAGACGCATCTACATTGTCGCATGTTTGCATTTTGCGCTTTGGGTGCACAGTTTGTGATACAGAGCCCTGTCTCTCATTCTATACAGTCCATTCACTACCAGTTTCTGCAGTTATGAAATCACTATTCTGTGGTGCTAAATTCAATGGCACCGTCAGTTTTTAATATACAGTACAGGCACATTCATAATGGCACACTAGTTGTCCTAGCAGACGGGGGATGGTGTCCTTGGCAATGGTCACTATTCGTAGCATTTTTCAGGACACTAGGGCAGAGCTGACTGCTTACAGTAAATGGATTAACAAAGCATCCTTTATTATGGTAAAGAGAGGCTCTTGCTTGCTTTGGGGGAAGGGACCTGATGCACTGTGTATGACTCTCGGCCCACTGGGCATGCGCCAGAAATCCCATCGCAACCCTCCTACTGGGTATGCGCCCAACAGAGATGGAAATTCAACAGCATACCGACTGCAGTAATACAGCCAACTGCGCATGCTCAGTGATGGCATAGCACTACATGGCGTATGGCTTGGCGCCACAGATCCCATTGTACCCCTTCCATTTCTAATCCATCGCAGATGGCTGACAGCCACCATAGCGCCAGCCGTGCAATACAGAGAGCTCTCTCTCATACAGATCCCACTACTACTGTACTTAGTGTGCAAGGTTGGTACAGCATCACCATTGTCATAAGTTTGCGATGCAATGCTATTTTGCGCTTCAAACGCACAGTCAGCCTTGAACACAGAGCGCTATCTCACAGTCAGAAACCACTCTCAGACACAGTCCAAGAGACGTAGCTATCGTGTGTAAGGCTGAGATGCATCTACTTTGTCGCATGTTTGCATTCTGAGCTTTTGGCGCAGTTTGTGATACAGAGCCCTGTCTCTCATTCTATACAGTTCATTCACTACCAGTTTCTGCTGTTATGAATTCACTATTCTGTGGTGCTAAATTCAACAGCACCATCAGTTTTTAATAAACAGTACAGGCACATTCATAGCGGCACACTCGTTGTCCTAGCAGACGGGGGATGGTGTCCTTGGCAATGGTCACTATTCGTAGCATTTTTCAGGACACTAGGGCAGAGCTCACTGCTTACAGTAAATGGATTAACAAAGCATCCTTTATTATGGTAATGAGAGGCTCTTGCTTGCTTTGGGGGAAGGAACCTGATGCACTGTGTATGACTCTCGGCCGACTGGGCATGCGCCAGAAATCCCATCGCAACCCTCCTACTGGGCATGTGCCCACCAGAGATGGAGATTCAACAGCATACCGACTGCAGTAATACAGCCACCTGCACATGCTCAGTGATGGCAAAGCGCTACATGGCGTATGGCTTGGCACCACAGATCCCATTGTACCCCCTCCCTTTCTAATCCATCGCAGATGGCTGACAGCCACCATAGCGCCAAAAGTGTAATACAGAGAACTCTTTCATACAGATCCCACTACTACAGTACTTAGTGTGCAAGGTTGGAACAGCATCATCATTGTCGTAAGTTTGCGATGCAACGCTATTTTGCGCTTCAAATGCACAGTCAGCCTCGAACACAGAGCGCTCTCTCACAGTCAGAAACCACTCTCAGACACAGTCCAAGAGACATAGCTATCGTGTGTAAGGTCGAGATGCATCTACTTTGTCGCATGTTTGCTTTCTGCGCTTTTGGCGCAGTTTGTGATACAGAGCCCTGTCTCTCATTCTATACAGTCCATTCACTACCTGTTTCTGCAGTTATGAAATCACTATTCTGTGGTGCTAAATTCAACAGCACCGTCAGTTTTTAATATACAGTACAGGCACATTCATAGCGGCACACTAGTTGTCCTAGCAGACGGGGGATGGTGTCCTTGGCAATGGTCACTATTCGTAGCATTTTTTAGGACACTAGGGCAGAGCTGACTGCTTACAGTAAATGGATTAACAAAGCATCCTTTATTATGATAATGAGAGGCTCTTGCTTGCTTTGGGGGAAGGAACCTGATGCACTGTGTATGACTCTCGGCCCACTGGGCATGCGCCAGAAATCCCATCGCAACCCTCCTACTGGGCATGCGTCCACCAGAGATGGAAATTCAACAGCATACCGACTGCAGTAATACAGCCAACTGCGCATGCTCAGTGATGGCAACGCGCTACATGGCATATGGCTTGGCACCACAGATCCCATTGTACCCCCTCCATTTCTAATCCATCGCAGATGGCTGACAGCCACCATAGCGCCAACTGTGTAATACAGAGAGCTCTCTCTCATACAGATCCCACTACTACTGTACTTAGTGTGCAAGGTTGGAACAGCAAAACCATTGTCATAAGTTTGCGATGCATCGCTATTTTGCTCTTCAAACGCACAGTCAGCTTTGAACACAGAGCGCTCTCTTATAGTCAGAAACCATTCTCAGACACAGTCCAAGAGATGTAGCTATCGTGTGTAAGGCCGAGATGCATCTACATTGTCGCATGTTTGCGTTCTGTGCTTTGGGCGCAGTTTGTGATACAGAGCCCTGTCTCTCATTCTATACAGTCCATTCACTACCAGTTTCTGCTGTTATGAAATCACTATTCTGTGGTGCTAAATTCAACTGCACCGTCAGTTTTTAATATACAGTACAGGCACATTCATAGTGGCACACTAGTTGTCCTAGTAGACGGGGGATGGAGTTCTTGACTATGGTCACTATTCTTAGCATTTTTCAGGACACTAGGGCAGAGCTGACTGCTTACAGTAAATGGATTAACAAAGCATCCTTTATTATGGTAATGAGAGGCTCTTGCTTGCTTTGGGAGAAGGAACCTGATGCACTGTGTATGACTCTCGGCCCACTGGGCATGCGCCAGAAATCCCATCGCAACCCTCCTACTGGGCATGCGTCCACCAGAGATGGTACTGCATACCGACTGCAGTAATACAGCCAACTGCGCATGCTCAGTGATGGCAATGCGCTACATGGCGTATGGCTTGGCACCACAGATCCCATTGTACCCCTTCCATTTCTAATCCATCGCAGATGGCTGACAGCCACCATAGCACCAACTGTGTAATACAGAGAGCTCTCTCTCATACAGATCCCACTACTACTGTACTAAGTGTGCAAGTTGGTACAGCATCACCATTGTCATAAGTTTGCGATGCAATGCTATTTTGCTCTTCAAACGCACAGTCAGCCTTGAACACAGAGCGCTCTCTCACAGTCAGAAACCACTCTCAGACACAGTCCAAGAGACGTAGCTATCGTGTGTAAGGCCGAGATGCATCTACGTTGTCGTATGTTTGCATTCTGAGCTTTGGGCGCAGTTTGTGATACAGAGCCCTGTCTCTCATTCTATACAGTCCATTTACTACCAGTTTCTGCAGTTATGAAATCACTATTCTGTGGTGCTAAATTCAACAGCACCGTCAGTTTTTAATATACAGTACAGGCACATTCATAGTGGCACACTAGTTGTCCTAGCAGACGGGGGATGGTGTACTTGGTAATGGTCACTATTCGTAGCATTTTTCAGGACACTAGGGCAGAGCTGACTGCTTACAGTAAATGGATTAACAAAGCATCCTTTATTATTATAATGAGAGGCTCTTGCTTGCTTTGGGGGAAGGAACCTGTTGCACTGTGTATGACTCTCGGCCCACTGGGCATGCGCCAGAAATCCCATCGCAACCCTCCTACTGGGCATGCGTCCACCAGAGATGGAAATTCAACTGCATACCGACTGCAGTAATACAGCCAACTGCGCATGCTCAGTGATGGCAACGCGCTACATGGCATATGGCTTGGCACCACAGATCCCATTGTACCCCCTCCATTTCTAATCCATCGCAGATGGCTGACAGCCACCATAGCGCCAACTGTGTAATACAGAGAGCTCTCTCTCATACAGATCCCACTACTACTGTACTTAGTGTGCAAGGTTGGAACAGCATAACCATTGTCATAAGTTTGCGATGCAACGCTATTTTGCGCTTCAAATGCACAGTCAGCTTTGAACACAGAGCGCTCTCTTACAGTCAGAAACCATTCTCAGACACAGTCCAAGAGATGTAGCTATCGTGTGTAAGGCCGAGATGCATCTACATTGTCGCATGTTTGCGTTCTGCGCTTTGGGCACAGTTTGTGATACAGAGCCCTGTCTCTCATGCTATACAGTCCATTCACTACCAGTTTCTGCAGTTATGAAATCACTATTCTGTGGTGCTAAATTCAACAGCACCGTCAGTTTTTAATATACAGTACAGGCACATTCTAAGTGGCACACTAGTTGTCCTAGCAGACGGGGGATGGTGTACTTGGCAATGGTCACTATTCGTAGCATTTTTCAGGACACTAGGGCAGAGCTGACTGCTTACAGTAAATGGATTAACAAAGCATCCTTTATTATGGTAATGAGAGTCTCTTGCTTGCTTTGGGGGAAGGAACCTGATGCACTGTGTATGACTCTCGGCCCACTGGGCATGCGCCAGAAATCCCATCGCAACCCTCCTACTGGGCATGCGTCCACCAGAGAAGGAAATTCAACAGCATACCGACTGCAGTAATACAGCCAACTGTGCATGCTCAGTGATGGCAAAGCGCTACATGGCATATGGCTTGGCACCACAGATCCCATTGTACCCCCTCCATTTCTAATCCATCGCAGATGGCTGACAGCCACCATAGCGCCAACTGTGTAATACAGAGAGCTGTCTCTCATACAGATCCCACTACTACTGTACTTAGTGTGCAAGGTTGGAACAGCATCACCATTGTCATAAGTTTGCGATGCAACGCTATTTTGCGCTTCAAACGCACAGTCAGCTTTGAACACAGAGCGCTCTCTCACAGTCAGAAACCATTCTCAGACACAGTCCAAGAGATGTAGCTATCGTGTGTAAGGCCGAGACGCATCTACATTGTCGCATGTTTGCATTTTGCGCTTTGGGTGCACAGTTTGTGATACAGAGCCCTGTCTCTCATTCTATACAGTCCATTCACTACCAGTTTCTGCAGTTATGAAATCACTATTCTGTGGTGCTAAATTCAATGGCACCGTCAGTTTTTAATATACAGTACAGGCACATTCATAATGGCACACTAGTTGTCCTAGCAGACGGGGGATGGTGTCCTTGGCAATGGTCACTATTCGTAGAATTTTTCAGGACACTAGGGCAGAGCTGACTGCTTACAGTAAATGGATTAACAAAGCATCCTTTATTACGGTAATGAGAGGCTCTTGCTTGCTTTGGGGGAAGGGACCTGATGCACTGTGTATGACTCTCGACCCACTGGGCATGCGCCAGAAATCCCATCGCAACCCTCCTACTGAGTATGCGCCCACCAGAGATGGAAATTCAACAGCATACCGACTGCAGTAATACAGCCAACTGCGCATGCTCAGTGATGGCATAGCACTACATGGCGTATGGCTTGGCACGACAGATCCCATTGTACCCCTTCCATTTCTAATCCATCGCAGATGGCTGACAGCCACCATAGCGCCAGCCGTGCAATACAGAGAGCTCTCTCTCATACAGATCCCACTACTACTGTACTTAGTGTGCAAGGTTGGTACAGCATCACCATTGTCATAAGTTTGCGATGCAATGCTATTTTGCGCTTCAAACGCACAGTCAGCCTTGAACACAGAGCGCTATCTCACAGTCAGAAACCACTCTCAGACACAGTCCAAGAGACGTAGCTATCATGTGTAAGGCCGAGATGCATCTACTTTGTCGCATGTTTGCATTCTGAGCTTTGGGCGCAGTTTGTGATACAGAGCCCTGTCTCTCATTCTATACAGTTCATTCACTACCAGTTTCTGCAGTTATGAAATCACTATTCTGTGGTGCTAAATTCAACAGCACCGTCAGTTTTTAATAAACAGTACAGGCACATTCATAGCGGCACACTAGTTGTCCTAGCAGACGGGGGATGGTGTCCTTGGCAATGGTCACTATTCGTAGCATTTTTCAAGACACTAGGGCAGAGCTGACTGCTTACAGTAAATGGATTAACAAAGCATCCTTTATTATGGTAATGAGAGGCTCTTGCTTGCTTTGGGGGAAGGAACCTGATGCACTGTGTATGACTCTCGGCCCACTGGGCATGCGCCAGAAATCCCATCGCAACCCTCCTACTGGGCATGCGTCCACCAGAGATGGAAATTCAACAGCATACCGACTGCAGTAATAGAGCCAACTGTGCATGCTCAGTGATGGCAAAGCGCTACATGGCGTATGGCTTGGCACCACAAATCCCATTGTACCCCCTCCATTTCTAATCCATCACAGATGGCTGACAGCCACCATAGCGCCAACTGTGTAATACAGAGAGCTCTCTCTCATACAGATCCCACTACTACTGTACTTAGTGTGCAAGGTTGGAACAGCATCACCATTGTCATTAGTTTGCGGTGCAACGCTATTTTGCACTTCAAACGCACAGTCGGCTTTGAACACAGAGCGCTCTCTCACAGTCAGAAACCATTCTCAGACACAGTCCAAGAGATGTAGCTATCGTGTGTAAGGCCGAGACGCATCTACATTGTCGCATGTTTGCATTTTGCGCTTTGGGTGCACAGTTTGTGATACAGAGCCCTGTCTCTCATTCTATACAGTCCATTCACTACCAGTTTCTGCAGTTATGAAATCACTATTCTGTGGTGCTAAATTCAATGGCACCGTCAGTTTTTAATATACAGTACAGGCACATTCATAATGGCACACTAGTTGTCCTAGCAGACGGGGGATGGTGTCCTTGGCAATGGTCACTATTCGTAGCATTTTTCAGGACACTAGGGCAGAGCTGACTGCTTACAGTAAATGGATTAACAAAGCATCCTTTATTATGGTAAAGAGAGGCTCTTGCTTGCTTTGGGGGAAGGGACCTGATGCACTGTGTATGACTCTCGGCCCACTGGGCATGCGCCAGAAATCCCATCGCAACCCTCCTACTGGGTATGCGCCCAACAGAGATGGAAATTCAACAGCATACCGACTGCAGTAATACAGCCAACTGCGCATGCTCAGTGATGGCATAGCACTACATGGCGTATGGCTTGGCGCCACAGATCCCATTGTACCCCTTCCATTTCTAATCCATCGCAGATGGCTGACAGCCACCATAGCGCCAGCCGTGCAATACAGAGAGCTCTCTCTCATACAGATCCCACTACTACTGTACTTAGTGTGCAAGGTTGGTACAGCATCACCATTGTCATAAGTTTGCGATGCAATGCTATTTTGCGCTTCAAACGCACAGTCAGCCTTGAACACAGAGCGCTATCTCACAGTCAGAAACCACTCTCAGACACAGTCCAAGAGACGTAGCTATCGTGTGTAAGGCCGAGATGCATCTACTTTGTCGCATGTTTGCATTCTGAGCTTTGGGCGCAGTTTGTGATACAGAGCCCTGTCTCTCATTCTATACAGTTCATTCACTACCAGTTTCTGCAGTTATGAAATCACTATTCTGTGGTGCTAAATTCAATGGCACCGTCAGTTTTTAATATACAGTACAGGCACATTCATAGCGGCACACTAGTTGTCCTAGCAGACGGGGGATGGTGTCCTTGGCAATGGTCACTATTCGTAGCATTTTTCAGGACACTAGGGCAGAGCTGACTGCTTACAGTAAATGGATTAACAAAGCATCCTTTATTATGGTAATGAGAGGCTCTTGCTTGCTTTGGGGGAAGGAACCTGATGCACTGTGTATGACTCTCGGCCCACTGGGCATGTGCCAGAAATCCCATCGCAACCCTCCTACTGGGCATGCGTCCACCAGAGATGGAAATTCAACAGCATACCGACTGCAGTAATACAGCCAACTGTGCATGCTCAGTGATGGCAAAGCGCTACATGGCGTATGGCTTGGCACCACAGATCCCATTGTACCCCCTCCATTTCTAATCCATCGCAGATGGCTGACAGCCACCATAGCGCCAACTGTGTAATACAGAGAGCTCTCTCTCATACAGATCCCACTACTACTGTACTTAGTGTGCAAGGTTGGAACAGCATCACCATTGTCATAAGTTTGCGATGCAACGCTATTTTGAGCTTCAAACGCACAGTCAGCTTTGAACACAGAGCGCTCTCTCACAGTCAGAAACCATTCCCAGACACAGTCCAAGAGATATAGCTATCGTGTGTAAGGCCGAGATGCATCTACATTGTCGCATGTTTGCATTCTGAGCTTTGGGCGCAGTTTGTGATACAGAGCCCTGTCTCTCATTCTATACAGTTCATTCAATACCAGTTTCTGCTGTTATGAAATCACTATTCTGTGGTGCTAAATTCAACAGCACCATCAGTTTTTAATAAACAGTACAGGCACATTCATAGCGGCACACTCGTTGTCCTAGCAGACGGGGGATGGTGTCCTTGGCAATGGTCACTATTCGTAGCATTTTTCAGGACACTAGGGCAGAGCTCACTGCTTACAGTAAATGGATTAACAAAGCATCCTTTATTATGGTAATGAGAGGCTCTTGCTTGCTTTGGGGGAAGGAACCTGATGCACTGTGTATGACTCTCGGCCGACTGGGCATGCGCCAGAAATCCCATCGCAACCCTCCTACTGGGCATGTGCCCACCAGAGATGGAGATTCAACAGCATACCGACTGCAGTAATACAGCCACCTGCACATGCTCAGTGATGGCAAAGCGCTACATGGCGTATGGCTTGGCACCACAGATCCCATTGTACCCCCTCCCTTTCTAATCCATCGCAGATGGCTGACAGCCACCATAGCGCCAAAAGTGTAATACAGAGAACTCTTTCATACAGATCCCACTACTACAGTACTTAGTGTGCAAGGTTGGAACAGCATCATCATTGTCGTAAGTTTGCGATGCAACGCTATTTTGCGCTTCAAATGCACAGTCAGCCTCGAACACAGAGCGCTCTCTCACAGTCAGAAACCACTCTCAGACACAGTCCAAGAGACATAGCTATCGTGTGTAAGGTCGAGATGCATCTACTTTGTCGCATGTTTGCTTTCTGCGCTTTTGGCGCAGTTTGTGATACAGAGCCCTGTCTCTCATTCTATACAGTCCATTCACTACCTGTTTCTGCAGTTATGAAATCACTATTCTGTGGTGCTAAATTCAACAGCACCGTCAGTTTTTAATATACAGTACAGGCACATTCATAGCGGCACACTAGTTGTCCTAGCAGACGGGGGATGGTGTCCTTGGCAATGGTGACTATTCGTAGCATTTTTTAGGACACTAGGGCAGAGCTGACTGCTTACAGTAAATGGATTAACAAAGCATCCTTTATTATGATAATGAGAGGCTCTTGCTTGCTTTGGGGGAAGGAACCTGATGCACTGTGTATGACTCTCGGCCCACTGGGCATGCGCCAGAAATCCCATCGCAACCCTCCTACTGGGCATGCGTCCACCAGAGATGGAAATTCAACAGCATACCGACTGCAGTAATACAGCCAACTGCGCATGCTCAGTGATGGCAACGCGCTACATGGCATATGGCTTGGCACCACAGATCCCATTGTACCCCCTCCATTTCTAATCCATCGCAGATGGCTGACAGCCACCATAGCGCCAACTGTGTAATACAGAGAGCTCTCTCTCATACAGATCCCACTACTACTGTACTTAGTGTGCAAGGTTGGAACAGCAAAACCATTGTCATAAGTTTGCGATGCATCGCTATTTTGCTCTTCAAACGCACAGTCAGCTTTGAACACAGAGCGCTCTCTTATAGTCAGAAACCATTCTCAGACACAGTCCAAGAGATGTAGCTATCGTGTGTAAGGCCGAGATGCATCTACATTGTCGCATGTTTGCGTTCTGTGCTTTGGGCGCAGTTTGTGATACAGAGCCCTGTCTCTCATTCTATACAGTCCATTCACTACCAGTTTCTGCTGTTATGAAATCACTATTCTGTGGTGCTAAATTCAACTGCACCGTCAGTTTTTAATATACAGTACAGGCACATTCATAGTGGCACACTAGTTGTCCTAGTAGACGGGGGATGGAGTTCTTGACTATGGTCACTATTCTTAGCATTTTTCAGGACACTAGGGCAGAGCTGACTGCTTACAGTAAATGGATTAACAAAGCATCCTTTATTATGGTAATGAGAGGCTCTTGCTTGCTTTGGGGGAAGGAACCTGATGCACTGTGTATGACTCTCGGCCCACTGGGCATGCGCCAGAAATCCCATCGCAACCCTCCTACTGGGCATGCGTCCACCAGAGATGGTACTGCATACCGACTGCAGTAATACAGCCAACTGCGCATGCTCAGTGATGGCAATGCGCTACATGGCGTATGGCTTGGCACCACAGATCCCATTGTACCCCTTCCATTTCTAATCCATCGCAGATGGCTGACAGCCACCATAGCGCCAACTGTGTAATACAGAGAGCTCTCTCTCATACAGATCCCACTACTACTGTACTTAGTGTGCAAGTTGGTACAGCATCACCATTGTCATAAGTTTGCGATGCAATGCTATTTTGCTCTTCAAACGCACAGTCAGCCTTGAACACAGAGCGCTCTCTCACAGTCAGAAACCACTCTCAGACACAGTCCAAGAGACGTAGCTATCGTGTGTAAGGCCGAGATGCATCTACGTTTTCGTATGTTTGCATTCTGAGCTTTGGGCGCAGTTTGTGATACAGAGCCCTGTCTCTCATTCTATACAGTCCATTTACTACCAGTTTCTGCAGTTATGAAATCACTATTCTGTGGTGCTAAATTCAACAGCACCGTCAGTTTTTAATATACAGTACAGGCACATTCATAGTGGCACACTAGTTGTCCTAGCAGACGGGGGATGGTGTACTTGGTAATGGTCACTATTCGTAGCATTTTTCAGGACACTAGGGCAGAGCTGACTGCTTACAGTAAATGGATTAACAAAGCATCCTTTATTATGGTAATGAGAGGCTCTTGCTTGCTTTGGGGGAAGGAACCTGATGCACTGTGTATGACTCTCGGCCCACTGGGCATGCGCCAGAAATCCCATCGCAACCCTCCTACTGGGCATGCGTCCACCAGAGAAGGAAATTCAACAGCATACCGACTGCAGTAATACAGCCAACTGTGCATGCTCAGTGATGGCAAAGCGCTACATGGCATATGGCTTGGCACCACAGATCCCATTGTACCCCCTCCATTTCTAATCCATCGCAGATGGCTGACAGCCACCATAGCGCCAACTGTGTAATACAGAGAGCTCTCTCTAATACAGATCCCACTACTACTGTACTTAGTGTGCAAGGTTGGAACAGCATCATCATTGTCATAAGTTTGCGATGCAACGCTATTTTGAGCTTCAAACGCACAGTCAGCTTTGAACACAGAGCGCTCTCTCACAGTCAGAAACCATTCTCAGACACAGTCCAAGAGATGTAGCTATCGTGTGTAAGGCCGAGACGCATCTACATTGTCGCATGTTTGCATTTTGCGCTTTGGGTGCACAGTTTGTGATACAGAGCCCTGTCTCTCATTCTATACAGTCCATTCACTACCAGTTTCTGCAGTTATGAAATCACTATTCTGTGGTGCTAAATTCAATGGCACCGTCAGTTTTTAATATACAGTACAGGCACATTCATAATGGCACACTAGTTGTCCTAGCAGACGGGGGATGGTGTCCTTGGCAATGGTCACTATTCGTAGCATTTTTCAGGACACTAGGGCAGAGCTGACTGCTTATAGTAAATGGATTAACAAAGCATCCTTTATTACGGTAATGAGAGGCTCTTGCTTGCTTTGGGGGAAGGGACCTGATGCACTGTGTATGACTCTCGGCCCACTGGGCATGCGCCAGAAATCCCATCGCAACCCTCCTACTGAGTATGCGCCCACCAGAGATGGAAATTCAACAGCATACCGACTGCAGTAATACAGCCAACTGCGCATGCTCAGTGATGGCATAGCACTAAATGGCGTATGGCTTGGCACCACAGATCCCATTGTACCCCCTCCATTTCTAATCCATCGCAGATGGCTGACAGCCACCATAGTGCCAGCCGTGCAATACAGAGAGCTCTCTCTCATACAGATCCCACTACTACTGTACTTAGTGTGCAAGGTTGTTACAGCATCACCATTGTCATAAGTTTGCGATGCAATGCTATTTTGCGCTTCAAACGCACAGTCAGCCTCGAACACAGAGCGCTCTCTCACAGTCAGAAACCATTCTCAGACACAGTCCAAGAGATGTAGCTATCGTGTGTAAGGCCGAGACGCATCTACGTTGTCGCAAGTTTGCATTTTGCGCTTTGGGTGCACAGTTTGTGATACAGAGCCCTGTCTTTCATTCTATACAGTCCATTCACTACAAGTTTCTGCAGTTATGAAATCACTATTCTGTGGTGCTAAATTCAATGGCACCGTCAGTTTTTAATATACAGTACAGGCACATTCATAGCGGCACACTAGTTGTCCTAGCAGACGGGGGATGGTGTCCTTGGCAATGGTCACTATTCGTAGCATTTTTCAGGACACTAGGGCAGAGCTGACTGCTTACAGTAAATGGATTAACAAAGCATCCATTATTATGGTAATGATAGGCTCATGCTTGCATTGGGGGAAGGGACCTGATGCACTGTGTATGACTCTCGGCCCACTGGACATGCGCCAGAAATCCAATCGGAACCCTCCTACTGGGCATGCGTCCACCAGAGATGGAAATTCAACAACATACCGACTGCAGTAATACTGCCAACTGTGCATGCTCAGTGATGGCAAAGCGCTACATGGCGTATGGCTTGGCACCACAGATCCCATTGTACCCCCTCCATTTCTAATCCATCGCAGATGGCTGACAGCCACCATAGCGCCAACCGTGTAATACAGAGAACTCTCTCTCATACAGATCCCACTACTACCGTACTTAGTGTGCAAGTTTGGAACAGCATCATCATTGTCATAAGTTTGCGATGCAACGCTATTTTGCGCTTCAAACGCACAGTCATCCTTGAACACAGAGCGCTCTCTCACAGTCAGAAACCACTCTAAGACACAGTCCAAGAGATGTAGCTATCGTGTGTAAGGCCGAGATGCATCTATGTTGTCGCATGTTTGCGTTCTGCGCTTTGGGTGCAGTTTGTGATACAGAACCCTGTCTCTCATTCTATACAGTCCATTCACTAACAGTTTCTGCAGATATGAATATCACTATTCTGTGGTGCTAAATTCAATGGCACCGTCAGTTTTTAATATACAGTACAGGCACATTCATAGCGGCACACTAGTTGTCCTAGCAGACGGGGGATGGTGTCCTTGGCAATGGTCACTATTCGTAGCATTTTTCAGGACACTAGGGCAGAGCTGACTGCTCACAGTAAATGGATTAACAAAGCATCCTTTATTATGGTAATGAGAGGCTCTTGCTTGCTTTGGGGGAAGGAACCTGATGCACTGTGTATGACTCTCGGCCCACTGGGCATGCGCCAGAAATCCCATCGCAACCCTCCTACTGGGCATGCGTCCACCAGAGATGGTACTGCATACCGACTGCAGTAATACAGCCAACTGTGCATGCTCAGTGATGGCAATGCGCTACATGGCGTATGGCTTGGCACCACAGATCCCATTGTACCCCTTCCATTTCTAATCCATCGCAGATGGCTGACAGCCACCATAGCGCCAACTGTGTAATACAGAGAGCTCTCTCTCATACAGATCCCACTACTACTGTACTTAGTGTGCAAGTTGGTACAGCATCACCATTGTCATAAGTTTGCGATGCAATGCTATTTTGCTCTTCAAACGCACAGTCAGCCTTGAACACAGAGCGCTCTCTCACAGTCAGAAACCTCTCTCAGACACAGTCCAAGAGACGTAGCTATCGTGTGTAAGGCCGAGATGCATCTACGTTGTCGTATGTTTGCATTCTGAGCTTTGGGCGCAGTTTGTGATACAGAGCCCTGTCTCTCATTCTATACAGTCCATTTACTACCAGTTTCTGCAGTTATGAAATCACTATTCTGTGGTGCTAAATTCAACAGCACCGTCAGTTTTTAATATACAGTACAGGCACATTCATAGTGGCACACTAGTTGTCCTAGCAGACGGGGGATGGTGTACTTGGTAATGGTCACTATTCGTAGCATTTTTCAGGACACTAGGGCAGAGCTGACTGCTTACAGTAAATGGATTAACAAAGCATCCTTTATTATGGTAATGAGAGGCTCTTGCTTGCTTTGGGGGAAGGAACCTGATGCACTGTGTATGACTCTCGGCCCACTGGGCATGCGCCAGAAATCCCATCGCAACCCTCCTACTGGGCATGCGTCCACCAGAGATGGTACTGCATACCGACTGCAGTAATACAGCCAACTGCGCATGCTCAGTGATGGCAATGCGCTACATGGCGTATGGCTTGGCACCACAGATCCCATTGTACCCCTTCCATTTCTAATCCATCGCAGATGGCTGACAGCCACCATAGCGCCAACTGTGTAATACAGAGAGCTCTCTCTCATACAGATCCCACTACTACTGTACTTAGTGTGCAAGTTGGTACAGCATCACCATTGTCATAAGTTTGCGATGCAATGCTATTTTGCTCTTCAAACGCACAGTCAGCCTTGAACACAGAGCGCTCTCTCACAGTCAGAAACCACTCTCAGACACAGTCCAAGAGACGTAGCTATCGTGTGTAAGGCCGAGATGCATCTACGTTGTCGTATGTTTGCATTCTGAGCTTTGGGCGCAGTTTGTGATACAGAGCCCTGTCTCTCATTCTATACAGTCCATTTACTACCAGTTTCTGCAGTTATGAAATCACTATTCTGTGGTGCTAAATTCAACAGCACCGTCAGTTTTTAATATACAGTACAGGCACATTCATAGTGGCACACTCGTTGTCCTAGCAGACGGGGGATGGTGTACTTGGTAATGGTCACTATTCGTAGCATTTTTCAGGACACTAGGGCAGAGCTGACTGCTTACAGTAAATGGATTAACAAAGCATCCTTTATTATGGTAATGAGAGGCTCTTGCTTGCTTTGGGGGAAGGAACCTGATGCACTGTGTATGACTCTCGGCCCACTGGGCATGCGCCAGAAATCCCATCGCAACCCTCCTACTGGGCATGCGTCCACCAGAGAAGGAAATTCAACAGCATACCGACTGCAGTAATACAGCCAACTGTGCATGCTCAGTGATGGCAAAGCGCTACATGGCATATGGCTTGGCACCACAGATCCCATTGTACCCCCTCCATTTCTAATCCATCGCAGATGGCTGACAGCCACCATAGCGCCAACTGTGTAATACAGAGAGCTCTCTCTAATACAGATCCCACTACTACTGTACTTAGTGTGCAAGGTTGGAACAGCATCATCATTGTCATAAGTTTGCGATGCAACTCTATTTTGAGCTTCAAACGCACAGTCAGCTTTGAACACAGAGCGCTCTCTCACAGTCAGAAACCATTCTCAGACACAGTCCAAGAGATGTAGCTATCGTGTGTAAGGCCGAGACGCATCTACATTGTCGCATGTTTGCATTTTGCGCTTTGGGTGCACAGTTTGTGATACAGAGCCCTGTCTCTCATTCTATACAGTTCATTCACTACCAGTTTCTGCTGTTATGAAATCACTATTCTGTGGTGCTAAATTCAATGGCACCGTCAGTTTTTAATATACAGTACAGGCACATTCATAATGGCACACTAGTTGTCCTAGCAGACGGGGGATGGTGTCCTTGGCAATGGTCACTATTCGTAGCATTTTTCAGGACACTAGGGCAGAGCTGACTGCTTATAGTAAATGGATTAACAAAGCATCCTTTATTACGGTAATGAGAGGCTCTTGCTTGCTTTGGGGGAAGGGACCTGATGCACTGTGTATGACTCTCGGCCCACTGGGCATGCGCCAGAAATCCCATCGCAACCCTCCTACTGAGTATGCGCCCACCAGAGATGGAAATTCAACAGCATACCGACTGCAGTAATACAGCCAACTGCGCATGCTCAGTGATGGCATAGCACTAAATGGTGTATGGCTTGGCACCACAGATCCCATTGTACCCCCTCCATTTCTAATCCATCGCAGATGGCTGACAGCCACCATAGTGCCAGCCGTGCAATACAGAGAGCTCTCTCTCATACAGATCCCACTACTACTGTACTTAGTGTGCAAGGTTGTTACAGCATCACCATTGTCATAAGTTTGCGATGCAATGCTATTTTGCGCTTCAAACGCACAGTCAGCCTCGAACACAGAGCGCTCTCTCACAGTCAGAAACCATTCTCAGACACAGTCCAAGAGATGTAGCTATCGTGTGTAAGGCCGAGACGCATCTACGTTGTCGCAAGTTTGCATTTTGCGCTTTGGGTGCACAGTTTGTGATACAGAGCCCTGTCTTTCATTCTATACAGTCCATTCACTACAAGTTTCTGCAGTTATGAAATCACTATTCTGTGGTGCTAAATTCAATGGCACCGTCAGTTTTTAATATACAGTACAGGCACATTCATAGCGGCACACTAGTTGTCCTAGCAGACGGGGGATGGTGTCCTTGGCAATGGTCACTATTCGTAGCATTTTTCAGGACACTAGGGCAGAGCTGACTGCTTACAGTAAATGGATTAACAAAGCATCCATTATTATGGTAATGATAGGCTCATGCTTGCATTGGGGGAAGGGACCTGATGCACTGTGTATGACTCTCGGCCCACTGGACATGCGCCAGAAATCCAATCGGAACCCTCCTACTGGGCATGCGTCCACCAGAGATGGAAATTCAACAACATACCGACTGCAGTAATACTGCCAACTGTGCATGCTCAGTGATGGCAAAGCGCTACATGGCGTATGGCTTGGCACCACAGATCCCATTGTACCCCCTCCATTTCTAATCCATCGCAGATGGCTGACAGCCACCATAGCGCCAACCGTGTAATACAGAGAACTCTCTCTCATACAGATCCCACTACTACCGTACTTAGTGTGCAAGTTTGGAACAGCATCATCATTGTCATAAGTTTGCGATGCAACGCTATTTTGCGCTTCAAACGCACAGTCATCCTTGAACACAGAGCGCTCTCTCACAGTCAGAAACCACTCTAAGACACAGTCCAAGAGATGTAGCTATCGTGTGTAAGGCCGAGATGCATCTATGTTGTCGCATGTTTGCGTTCTGCGCTTTGGGTGCAGTTTGTGATACAGAGCCCTGTCTCTCATTCTATACAGTCCATTCACTAACAGTTTCTGCAGATATGAATATCACTATTCTGTGGTGCTAAATTCAATGGCACCGTCAGTTTTTAATATACAGTACAGGCACATTCATAGCGGCACACTAGTTGTCCTAGCAGACGGGGGATGGTGTCCTTGGCAATGGTCACTATTCGTAGCATTTTTCAGGACACTAGGGCAGAGCTGACTGCTCACAGTAAATGGATTAACAAAGCATCCTTTATTATGGTAATGAGAGGCTCTTGCTTGCTTTGGGGGAAGGAACCTGATGCACTGTGTATGACTCTCGGCCCACTGGGCATGCGCCAGAAATCCCATCGCAACCCTCCTACTGGGCATGCGTCCACCAGAGATGGTACTGCATACCGACTGCAGTAATACAGCCAACTGTGCATGCTCAGTGATGGCAATGCGCTACATGGCGTATGGCTTGGCACCACAGATCCCATTGTACCCCTTCCATTTCTAATCCATCGCAGATGGCTGACAGCCACCATAGCGCCAACTGTGTAATACAGAGAGCTCTCTCTCATACAGATCCCACTACTACTGTACTTAGTGTGCAAGTTGGTACAGCATCACCATTGTCATAAGTTTGCGATGCAATGCTATTTTGCTCTTCAAACGCACAGTCAGCCTTGAACACAGAGCGCTCTCTCACAGTCAGAAACCTCTCTCAGACACAGTCCAAGAGACGTAGCTATCGTGTGTAAGGCCGAGATGCATCTACGTTGTCGTATGTTTGCATTCTGAGCTTTGGGCGCAGTTTGTGATACAGAGCCCTGTCTCTCATTCTATACAGTCCATTTACTACCAGTTTCTGCAGTTATGAAATCACTATTCTGTGGTGCTAAATTCAACAGCACCGTCAGTTTTTAATATACAGTACAGGCACATTCATAGTGGCACACTAGTTGTCCTAGCAGACGGGGGATGGTGTACTTGGTAATGGTCACTATTCGTAGCATTTTTCAGGACACTAGGGCAGAGCTGACTGCTTACAGTAAATGGATTAACAAAGCATCCTTTATTATGGTAATGAGAGGCTCTTGCTTGCTTTGGGGGAAGGAACCTGATGCACTGTGTATGACTCTCGGCCCACTGGGCATGCGCCAGAAATCCCATCGCAACCCTCCTACTGGGCATGCGTCCACCAGAGAAGGAAATTCAACAGCATACCGACTGCAGTAATACAGCCAACTGTGCATGCTCAGTGATGGCAAAGCGCTACATGGCATATGGCTTGGCACCACAGATCCCATTGTACCCCATCCATTTCTAATCCATCGCAGATGGCTGACAGCCACCATAGCGCCAACTGTGTAATACAGAGAGCTCTCTCTAATACAGATCCCACTACTACTGTACTTAGTGTGCAAGGTTGGAACAGCATCATCATTGTCATAAGTTTGCGATGCAACGCTATTTTGAGCTTCAAACGCACAGTCAGCTTTGAACACAGAGCGCTCTCTCACAGTCAGAAACCATTCTCAGACACAGTCCAAGAGATGTAGCTATCGTGTGTAAGGCCGAGATGCATCTACATTGTCGCATGTTTGCATTTTGCGCTTTGGGTGCACAGTTTGTGATACAGAGCCCTGTCTCTCATTCTATACAGTCCATTCACTACCAGTTTCTGCAGTTATGAAATCACTATTCTGTGGTGCTAAATTCAATGGCACCGTCAGTTTTTAATATACAGTACAGGCACATTCATAATGGCACACTAGTTGTCCTAGCAGACGGGGGATGGTGTCCTTGGCAATGGTCACTATTCGTAGCATTTTTCAGGACACTAGGGCAGAGCTGACTGCTTATAGTAAATGGATTAACAAAGCATCCTTTATTACGGTAATGAGAGGCTCTTGCTTGCTTTGGGGGAAGGGACCTGATGCACTGTGTATGACTCTCGGCCCACTGGGCATGCGCCAGAAATCCCATCGCAACCCTCCTACTGAGTATGCGCCCACCAGAGATGGAAATTCAACAGCATACCGACTGCAGTAATACAGCCAACTGCGCATGCTCAGTGATGGCATAGCACTACATGGCGTATGGCTTGGCACCACAGATCCCATTGTACCCCCTCCATTTCTAATCCATCGCAGATGGCTGACAGCCACCATAGTGCCAGCCGTGCAATACAGAGAGCTCTCTCTCATACAGATCCCACTACTACTGTACTTAGTGTGCAAGGTTGTTACAGCATCACCATTGTCATAAGTTTGCGATGCAATGCTATTTTGCGCTTCAAACGCACAGTCAGCCTCGAACACAGAGCGCTCTCTCACAGTCAGAAACCATTCTCAGACACAGTCCAAGAGATGTAGCTATCGTGTGTAAGGCCGAGACGCATCTACGTTGTCGCAAGTTTGCATTTTGCGCTTTGGGTGCACAGTTTGTGATACAGAGCCCTGTCTTTCATTCTATACAGTCCATTCACTACAAGTTTCTGCAGTTATGAAATCACTATTCTGTGGTGCTAAATTCAATGGCACCGTCAGTTTTTAATATACAGTACAGGCACATTCATAGCGGCACACTAGTTGTCCTAGCAGACGGGGGATCGTGTCCTTGGCAATGGTCACTATTCGTAGCATTTTTCAGGACACTAGGGCAGAGCTGACTGCTTACAGTAAATGGATTAACAAAGCATCCATTATTATGGTAATGATAGGCTCTTGCTTGCATTGGGGGAAGGGACCTGATGCACTGTGTATGACTCTCGGCCCACTGGACATGCGCCAGAAATCCAATCGGAACCCTCCTACTGGGCATGCGTCCACCAGAGATGGAAATTCAACAACATACCGACTGCAGTAATACTGCCAACTGTGCATGCTCAGTGATGGCAAAGCGCTACATGGCGTATGGCTTGGCACCACAGATCCCATTGTACCCCCTCCATTTCTAATCCATCGCAGATGGCTGACAGCCACCATAGCGCCAACCGTGTAATACAGAGAACTCTCTCTCATACAGATCCCACTACTACCGTACTTAGTGTGCAAGTTTGGAACAGCATCATCATTGTCATAAGTTTGCGATGCAACGCTATTTTGCGCTTCAAACGCACAGTCATCCTTGAACACAGAGCGCTCTCTCACAGTCAGAAACCACTCTAAGACACAGTCCAAGAGATGTAGCTATCGTGTGTAAGGCCGAGATGCATGTATGTTGTCGCATGTTTGCGTTCTGCGCTTTGGGTGCAGTTTGTGATACAGAGCCCTGTCTCTCATTCTATACAGTCCATTCACTAACAGTTTCTGCAGATATGAATATCACTATTCTGTGGTGCTAAATTCAATGGCACCGTCAGTTTTTAATATACAGTACAGGCACATTCATAGCGGCACACTAGTTGTCCTAGCAGACGGGGGATGGTGTCCTTGGCAATGGTCACTATTCGTAGCATTTTTCAGGACACTAGGGCAGAGCTGACTGCTCACAGTAAATGGATTAACAAAGCATCCTTTATTATGGTAATGAGAGGCTCTTGCTTGCTTTGGGGGAAGGGACCTGATGCACTGTGTATGACTCTCGGCCCACTGGGCATGCACCAGAAATCCCATCGCAACCCTCCTACTGGGCATGCGCCCACCAGAGATAGAAATTCAACCGCATACCGACTGCAGTAATACAGCCAACTGTGCATGCTCAGTGATGGCAAAGCGCTACATGGCGTATGGCTTGGCACCACAGATCCCATTGTACCCCCTCCATTTCTAATCCATCGCAGATGGCTGACAGCCACCATAGTGCCAACTGTGTAATACAGAGAGCTCTCTCTCATACAGATCCCACTACTGCTGTACTTAGTGTGCAAGGTTGGAGCAGCATCACCATTGTCATAAGTTTGCGATGCAACGCTATTTTGCGCTTCAAATGCACAGACAGCCTTGAACACAGAGCGCTCTCTCACAGTCAGAAACCACTCTCAGACACAGTCCAAGAGATGTAGCTATCGTGTGTAAGGCCGAGATGCATCTACGTTGTTGCATGTTTGCGTTCTGCGCTTTGGGTGCAGTTTGTGATACAGAGCCCTGTCTCTCATTCTATACAGTCCATTCACTACCAGTTTCTGCAGTTATGAAATCACTATTCTGTGGTGCTAAATTCAACAGCACCGTCAGTTTTTAATATACAGTACAGGCACATTCATAGTGGCACACTAGTTGTCCTAGTAGACGGGGGATGGTGTACTTGGCAATGGTCACTATTCGTAGCATTTTTCAGGACACTAGGGCAGAGCTGACTGCTCACAGTAAATGGATTAACAAAGCATCCTTTATTATGGTAATGAGAGGGTCTTGCTTGCTTTGGGGGAAGGAACCTGATGCACTGTGTATGACTCTCGGCCCACTGGGCATGCGCCAGAAATCCCATCGCAACCCTCCTACTGGGCATGCGTCCACCAGAGATGGAAATTCAACAGCATACCGACTGCAGTAATACAGCCAACTGTGCATGCTCAGTGATGGCAAAGCGCTACATGGCGTAAGGCTTGGCACCACAGATCCCATTGTACCCCCTCCATTTCTAATCCATCGCAGATGGCTGACAGCCACCATAGCGCCAACTGTGTAATACAGAGAGCTCTCTCTCATACAGATCCCACTACTACTGTACTTAGTGTGCATGGTTGGAACAGCATCACCATTGTCATAAGTTTGCGATGCAACGCTATTTTGTGCTTCAAACGCACAGTCAGCTTTGAACACAGAGCGCTCTCTCACAGTCAGAAACCATTCTCAGACACAGTCCAAAGATGTAGCTATTGTGTGTAAGGCCGAGACGCATCTACGTTGTCGCATGTTTGCATTTTGCGCTTTGGGTGCACAGTTTGTGATACAGAGCCCTGTCTCTCATTCTATACAGTCCATTCACTACCAGTTTCTGCAGTTATGAAATCACTATTCTGTGGTGCTAAATTCAACAGCACCGTCAGTTTTTAATATACAGTACAGGCACATTGATAATGGCACACTAGTTGTCCTAGCAGACGGGGGATGGTGTCCTTGGCAATGGTCACTATTCGTAGCATTTTTCAGGACACTAGGGCAGAGCTGACTGCTTACAGTAAATGGATTAACAAAGCATCCTTTATTACGGTAATGAGAGGCTCTTGCTTGCTTTGGGGGAAGGGACTTGATGCACTGTGTATGACTCTCGGCCCACTGGGCATGCGCCAGAAATCCCATCGCAACCCTCCTTCTGGGAATGCACCCACCAGAGATGGAAATTCAACAGCATACCGACTGCAGTAATACAGCCAACTGCGCATGCTCAGTGATGGCATAGCACTACATGGCGTATGGCTTGGCACCACAGATCCCATTGTACTCCTTCCATTTCTAATCCATCGCAGATGGCTGACAGCCACCATAGAGCCAGCCGTGCAATACAGAGAGCTCTCTCTCATACAGATCCCACTACTACTGTACTTAGTGTGCAAGGTTGGTACAGCATCACCATTGTCATAAGTTTGCGATGCAATGCTATTTTGCGCTTCAAACGCACAGTCAGCCTTGAACACAGAGCGCTATCTCACAGTCAGAAACCACTCTCAGACACAGTCCAAGAGACATAGCTATCGTGTGTAAGGCCGAGATGCATCTACTTTGTCGCATGTTTGCATTCTGAGCTTTGGGCGCAGTTTGTGATACAGAGCCCTGTCTCTCATTCTATACAGTTCATTTACTACCAGTTTCTGCTGTTATGAAATCACTATTCTGCGGTGCTAAATTCAACAGCACCGTCAGTTTTTAATAAACAGTACAGGCACATTCATAGCGGCACACTAGTTGTCCTAGCAGACGGGGGATGGTGTCCTTGGCAATGGTCACTATTCGTAGCATTTTTCAGGACACTAGGGCAGAGCTGACTGCTTACAGTAAATGGATTAACAAAGCATCCTTTATTATGGTAATGAGAGGCTCTTGCTTGCTTTGGGGGAAGGAACCTGATGCACTGTGTATGACTCTCGGCCGACTGGGCATGCGCCAGAAATCCCATCGCAACCCTCCTACTGGGCATGTGCCCACCAGAGATGGAGATTCAACAGCATACCGACTGCAGTAATACAGCCAACTGCGCATGCTCAGTGATGGCAAAGTGCTACATGGCGTATGGCTTGGCACCACAGATCCCATTGTACCCCCTCCATTTCTAATCCATCGCAGATGGCTGACAGCCACCATAGCGCCAACTGTGTAATACAGAGAACTCTCTCATACAGATCCCACTACTACCGTACTTAGTGTGCAAGGTTGGAACAGCATCTTCATAGTCATAAGTTTGCGATGCAATGCTATTTTGTGCTTCAAATGCACAGTCAGGTTCGAACACAGAGCGCTCTCTCACAGTCAGAAACCACTCTCAGACACAGTCCAAGAGATGTAGCTATCGTGTGTAAGGCCGAGATGCATCAACTTTGTCGCATGTTTGCTTTCTGCGCTTTTGGCGCAGTTTGTGATACAGAGCCCTGTCTCTCATTCTATACAGTCCATTCACTACCTGTTTCTGCAGATATAAATATCACTATTCTGTGGTGCTAAATTCAACGGCACCGTCAGTTTTTAATATAAAGTACAGGCACATTCATAGCGGCACACTAGTTGCCCTAGCAGACGGGGGATGGTGTCCTTGGCAATGGTCACTATTTGTAGCATTTTTCAGGACACTAGGGCAGAGCTGACTGCTCACAGTAAATGGATTAACAAAGTATCCTTTATTATGATAATGAGAGGCTCTTGCTTGATTTGGGGGAAGGGACCTGATGCACTGTGTATGACTCTCGGCCCACTGGGCATGCACCAGAAATCCCATCGCAACCCTCCTACTGGGCATGCGCCCACCAGAGATGGAAATTCAATAGCATACCGACTGCAGTAATACAGCCAACTGCGCATGCTCAGTGATGGCAATGCGCTACATGGCGTATGGCTTGGCACCACAGATCCCATTGTACCCCTTCCATTTCTAATCCATCGCAGATGGCTAACAGCCACCATAGCGCCAACTGTGTAATACAGAGAGCTCTCTCTCATACAGATCCCACTACTACTGTACTTAGTGTGCAAGTTGGTACAGCATCAACATTGTCATAAGTTTGCGATGCAATGCTATTTTGCGCTTCAAACGCACAGTCAGCCTTGAACACAGAGCGCTCTCTCACAGTCAGAAACCACTCTCAGACACAGTCCAAGAGACGTAGCTATCGTGTGTAAGGCCGAGATGCATCTACGTTGTCGCATGTTTGCATTCTGAGCTTTGGGCGCAGTTTGTGATACAGAGCCCTGTCTCTCATTCTATACAGTCCATTCACTACCAGTTTCTGCAGTTATGAAATCACTATTCTGTGGTGCTAAATTCAACAGCACTGTCAGTTTTGAATATACAATACAGGCACATTCATAGCGGCACACTAGTTGTCCTAGCAGACGGGGGATGGTGTCCTTGGCAATGGTCACTATTCGTAGCATTTTTCAGGACACTAGGGCAGAGCTGACTGCTTACAGTAAATGGATTAACAAAGCATCCTTTATTATGATAATGAGAGGCTCTTGCTTGCTTTGGGGGAAGGAACCTGTTGCACTGTGTATGACTCTCGGCCCACTGGGCATGCGCCAGAAATCCCATCGCAACCCTCCTACTGGGCATGCATCCACCAGAGAAGGAAATTCAACAGCATACCGACTGCAGTAATACAGCCAACTGTGCATGCTCAGTGATGGCAAAGCGCTACATGGCATATGGCTTGGCACCACAGATCCCATTGTACCCCCTCCATTTCTAATCCATCGCAGATGGCTGACAGCCACCATAGCGCCAACTGTGTAATACAGAGAGCTGTCTCTCATACAGATCCCACTACTACTGTACTTAGTGTGGAAGGTTGGAACAGCATCACCATTGTCATAAGTTTGCGATGCAATGCTATTTTGCGCTTCAAACGCACAGTCAGCTTTGAACACAGAGCGCTCTCTCACAGTCAGAAACCATTCTCAGACACAGTCCAAGAGATGTAGCTATCGTGTGTAAGGCCGAGACGCATCTACATTGTCGCATGTTTGCATTTTGCGCTTTGGGTGCACAGTTTGTGATACAGAGCCCTGTCTCTCATTCTATACAGTCCATTCACTACCAGTTTCTGCAGTTATGAAATCACTATTCTGTGGTGCTAAATTCAATGGCACCGTCAGTTTTTAATATACAGTACAGGCACATTCATAATGGCACACTAGTTGTCCTAGCAGACGGGGGATGGTGTCCTTGGCAATGGTCACTATTCGTAGAATTTTTCAGGACACTAGGGCAGAGCTGACTGCTTACAGTAAATGGATTAACAAAGCATCCTTTATTACGGTAATGAGAGGCTCTTGCTTGCTTTGGGGGAAGGGACCTGATGCACTGTGTATGACTCTCGGCCCACTGGGCATGCGCCAGAAATCCCATCGCAACTCTCCTACTGAGTATGCGCCCACCAGAGATGGAAATTCAACAGCATACCGACTGCAGTAATACAGCCAACTGCGCATGCTCAGTGATGGCATAGCACTACATGGCGTATGGCTTGGCACGACAGATCCCATTGTACCCCTTCCATTTCTAATCCATCGCAGATGGCTGACAGCCACCATAGCGCCAGCCGTGCAATACAGAGAGCTCTCTCTCATACAGATCCCACTACTACTGTACTTAGTGTGCAAGGTTGGTACAGCATCACCATTGTCATAAGTTTGCGATGCAATGCTATTTTGCACTTCAAACGCACAGTCAGCCTTGAACACAGAGCGCTATCTCACAGTCAGAAACCACTCTCAGACACAGTCCAAGAGACGTAGCTATCATGTGTAAGGCCGAGATGCATCTACTTTGTCGCATGTTTGCATTCTGAGCTTTGGGCGCAGTTTGTGATACAGAGCCCTGTCTCTCATTCTATACAGTTCATTCACTACCAGTTTCTGCAGTTATGAAATCACTATTCTGTGGTGCTAAATTCAACAGCACCGTCAGTTTTTAATAAACAGTACAGGCACATTCATAGCGGCACACTAGTTGTCCTAGCAGACGGAGGATGGTGTCCTTGGCAATTGTCACTATTCGTAGCATTTTTCAAGACACTAGGGCAGAGCTGACTGCTTACAGTAAATGGATTAACAAAGCATCCTTTATTATGGTAATGAGAGGCTCTTGCTTGCTTTGGGGGAAGGAACCTGATGCACTGTGTATGACTCTCGGCCCACTGGGCATGCGCCAGAAATCCCATCGCAACCCTCCTACTGGGCATGCGTCCACCAGAGATGGAAATTCAACAGCATACCGACTGCAGTAATAGAGCCAACTGTGCATGCTCAGTGATGGCAAAGCGCTACATGGCGTATGGCTTGGCACCACAGATCCCATTGTACCCCCTCCATTTCTAATCCATCACAGATGGCTGACAGCCACCATAGCGCCAACTGTGTAATACAGAGAGCTCTCTCTCATACAGATCCCACTACTACTGTACTTAGTGTGCAAGGTTGGAACAGCATCACCATTGTCATAAGTTTGCGATGCAACGCTATTTTGCGCTTCAAACGCACAGTCGGCTTTGAACACAGAGCGCTCTCTCACAGTCAGAAACCATTCTCAGACACAGTCCAAGAGATGTAGCTATCGTGTGTAAGGCCGAGACGCATCTACATTGTCGCATGTTTGCATTTTGCGCTTTGGGTGCACAGTTTGTGATACAGAGCCCTGTCTCTCATTCTATACAGTCCATTCACTACCAGTTTCTGCAGTTATGAAATCACTATTCTGTGGTGCTAAATTCAATGGCACCGTCAGTTTTTAATATACAGTACAGGCACATTCATAATGGCACACTAGTTGTCTTAGCAGACGGGGGATGGTGTCCTTGGCAATGGTCACTATTCGTAGCATTTTTCAGGACACTAGGGCAGAGCTGACTGCTTACAGTAAATGGATTAACAAAGCATCCTTTATTACGGTAAAGAGAGGCTCTTGCTTGCTTTGGGGGAAGGGACCTGATGCACTGTGTATGACTCTCGGCCCACTGGGCATGCGCCAGAAATCCCATCGCAACCCTCCTACTGGGTATGCGCCCAACAGAGATGGAAATTCAACAGCATACCGACTGCAGTAATACAGCCAACTGCGCATGCTCAGTGATGGCATAGCACTACATGGCGTATGGCTTGGCGCCACAGATCCCATTGTACCCCTTCCATTTCTAATCCATCGCAGATGGCTGACAGCCACCATAGCGCCAGCCGTGCAATACAGAGAGCTCTCTCTCATACAGATCCCACTACTACTGTACTTAGTGTGCAAGGTTGGTACAGCATCACCATTGTCATAAGTTTGCGATGCAATGCTATTTTACGCTTCAAACGCACAGTCAGCCTTGAACACAGAGCGCTATCTCACAGTCAGAAACCACTCTCAGACACAGTCCAAGAGACGTAGCTATCGTGTGTAAGGCCGAGATGCATCTACTTTGTCGCATGTTTGCATTCTGAGCTTTTGGCGCAGTTTGTGATACAGAGCCCTGTCTCTCATTCTATACAGTTCATTCACTACCAGTTTCTGCTGTTATGAAATCACTATTCTGTGGTGCTAAATTCAACTGCACCGTCAGTTTTTAATAAACAGTACAGGCACATTCATAGCGGCACACTAGTTGTCCTAGCAGACGGGGGATGGTGTCCTTGGCATTGGTCACTATTCGTAGCATTTTTCAGGACACTAGGGCAGAGCTGACTGCTTACAGTAAATGGATTAACAAAGCATCCTTTATTACGGTAATGAGAGGCTCTTGCTTGCTTTGGGGGAAGGGACCTGATGCACTGTGTATGACTCTCGGCCCACTGGGCATGCGCCAGAAATCCCATCGCAACCCTCCTACTGAGTATGCGCCCACCAAAGATGGAAATTCAACAGCATACCGACTGCAGTAATACAGCCAACTGCGCATGCTCAGTGATGGCATAGCACTACATGGCGTATGGCTTGGCGCCACAGATCCCATTGTACCCCTTCCATTTCTAATCCATCGCAGATGGCTGACAGCCACCATAGCGCCAGCCGTGCAATACAGAGAGCTCTCTCTCATACAGATCCCACTACTACTGTACTTAGTGTGCAAGGTTGGTACAGCATCACCATTGTCATAAGTTTGCGATGCAATGCTATTTTGCGCTTCAAACGCACAGTCAGCCTTGAACACAGAGCGCTATCTCACAGTCAGAAACCACTCTCAGACACAGTCCAAGAGACGTAGCTATCGTGTGTAAGGCCGAGATGCATCTACTTTGTCGCATGTTTGCATTCTGAGCTTTGGGCGCAGTTTGTGATACAGAGCCCTGTCTCTCATTCTATACAGTTCATTCACTACCAGTTTCTGCTGTTATGAAATCACTATTCTGTGGTGCTAAATTCAACAGCACAGTCAGTTTTTAATAAACAGTACAAGCACATTCATAGCTGCACACTAGTTGTCCTAGCAGACGGGGGATGGTATCCTTGGCAATGGTCACTATTCGTAGCATTTTTCAGGACACTAGGGCAGAGCTGACTGCTTACAGTTAATGGATTAACAAAGCATCCTTTATTATGGTAATGAGAGGCTCTTGCTTGCTTTGGGGGAAGGAACCTGATGCACTGTGTATGACTCTCGGTCGACTGGGCATGCGCCAGAAATCCCATCGCAACCCTCCTACTGGGCATGCGTCCACCAGAGATGGAAATTCAACAGCATACCGACTGCAGTAATAGAGCCAACTGTGCATGCTCAGTGATGGCAAAGCGCTACATGGCGTATGGCTTGGCACCACAGATCCCATTGTACCCCCTCCATTTCTAATCCATCACAGATGGCTGACAGCCACCATAGCGCCAACTGTGTAATACAGAGAGCTCTCTCTCATACAGATCCCACTACTACTGTACTTAGTGTGCAAGGTTGGAACAGCATCACCATTGTCATAAGTTTGCGATGCAACGCTATTTTGCACTTCAAACGCACAGTCGGCTTTGAACACAGAGCGCTCTCTCACAGTCAGAAACCATTCTCAGACACAGTCCAAGAGATGTAGCTATCGTGTGTAAGGCCGAGACGCATCTACATTGTCGCATGTTTGCATTTTGCGCTTTGGGTGCACAGTTTGTGATACAGAGCCCTGTCTCTCATTCTATACAGTCCATTCACTACCAGTTTCTGCAGTTATGAAATCACTATTCTGTGGTGCTAAATTCAATGGCACCGTCAGCTTTTAATATACAGTACAGGCACATTCATAATGGCACACTAGTTGTCCTAGCAGACGGGGGATGGTGTCCTTGGCAATGGTCACTATTCGTAGCATTTTTCAGGACACTAGGGCAGAGCTGACTGCTTACAGTAAATGGATTAACAAAGCATCCTTTATTACGGTAAAGAGAGGCTCTTGCTTGCTTTGGGGGAAGGGACCTGATGCACTGTGTATGACTCTCGGCCCACTGGGCATGCGCCAGAAATCCCATCGCAACCCTCCTACTGGGTATGCGCCCAACAGAGATGGAAATTCAACAGCATACCGACTGCAGTAATACAGCCAACTGCGCATGCTCAGTGATGGCATAGCACTACATGGCGTATGGCTTGGCGCCACAGATCCCATTGTACCCCTTCCATTTCTAATCCATCGCAGATGGCTGACAGCCACCATAGCGCCAGCCGTGCAATACAGAGAGCTCTCTCTCATACAGATCCCACTACTACTGTACTTAGTGTGCAAGGTTGGTACAGCATCACCATTGTCATAAGTTTGCGATGCAATGCTATTTTGCGCTTCAAACGCACAGTCAGCCTTGAACACAGAGCGCTATCTCACAGTCAGAAACCACTCTCAGACACAGTCCAAGAGACGTAGCTATCGTGTGTAAGGCCGAGATGCATCTACTTTGTCGCATGTTTGCATTCTGAGCTTTTGGCGCAGTTTGTGATACAGAGCCCTGTCTCTCATTCTATACAGTTCATTCACTACCAGTTTCTGCTGTTATGAAATCACTATTCTGTGGTGCTAAATTCAACTGCACCGTCAGTTTTTAATAAACAGTACAGGCACATTCATAGCAGCACACTAGTTGTCCTAGCAGACGGGGGATGGTGTCCTTGGCATTGGTCACTATTCGTAGCATTTTTCAGGACACTAGGGCAGAGCTGACTGCTTACAGTAAATGGATTAACAAAGCATCCTTTATTACGGTAATGAGAGGCTCTTGCTTGCTTTGGGGGAAGGGACCTGATGCACTGTGTATGACTCTCGGCCCACTGGGCATGCGCCAGAAATCCCATCGCAACCCTCCTACTGAGTATGCGCCCACCAGAGATGGAAATTCAACAGCATACCGACTGCAGTAATACAGCCAACTGCGCATGCTCAGTGATGGCATAGCACTACATGGCGTATGGCTTGGCGCCACAGATCCCATTGTACCCCTTCCATTTCTAATCTATCGCAGATGGCTGACAGCCACCATAGCGCAAGCCGTGCAATACAGAGAGCTCTCTCTCATACAGATCCCACTACTACTGTACTTAGTGTGCAAGGTTGGTACAGCATCACCATTGTCATAAGTTTGCGATGCAATGCTATTTTGCGCTTCAAACGCACAGTCAGCCTTGAACACAGAGCGCTATCTCACAGTCAGAAACCACTCTCAGACACAGTCCAAGAGACGTAGCTATCGTGTGTAAGGCCGAGATGCATCTACTTTGTCGCATGTTTGCATTCTGAGCTTTGGGCGCAGTTTGTGATACAGAGCCCTGTCTCTCATTCTATACAGTTCATTCACTACCAGTTTCTGCTGTTATGAAATCACTATTCTGTGGTGCTAAATTCAACAGCACAGTCAGTTTTTAATAAACAGTACAGGCACATTCATAGCTGCACACTAGTTGTCCTAGCAGACGGGGGATGGTATCCTTGGCAATGGTCACTATTCGTAGCATTTTTCAGGACACTAGGGCAGAGCTGACTGCTTACAGTTAATGGATTAACAAAGCATCCTTTATTATGGTAATGAGAGGCTCTTGCTTGCTTTGGGGGAAGGAACCTGATGCACTGTGTATGACTCTCGGTCGACTGGGCATGCGCCAGAAATCCCATCGCAACCCTCCTACTGGGCATGCGTCCACCAGAGATGGAAATTCAACAGCATACCGACTGCAGTAATACAGCCAACTGCGCATGCTCAGTGATGGCAAAGCACTACATGGCGTATGGCTTAGCACCACAGATCCCATTGTACCCCCTCCATTTCTAATCCATCACAGATGGCTGACAGCCACCATAGCGCCAACCGTGTAATACAGAGAGCTCTCTCTCATACAGATCCCACTACTACCGTACTTAGTGTGCAAGGTTGGAACAGCATCTTCATTGTCATAAGTTTGCGATGCAACGCTATTTTGCGCTTCAAATGCACAGTCAGCCTCGAACACAGAGCGCTCTCTCACAGTCAGAAACCACTCTCAGACACAGTCCAAGAGACATAGCTATCGTGTGTAAGGCCGAGATGCATCTACTTTGTCGCATGTTTGCGTTCTGCGCTTTTGGCGCAGTTTGTGATACAGAGCCCTGTCTCTCATTCTATACAGTCCATTCACTACCAGTTTCTGCAGATATGAATATCACTATTCTGTGGTGCTAAATTCAACAGCACCGTCAGTTTTTAGTATACAGTACAGGCACATTCATAGTGGCACACTAGTTGTCCTAGCAGACGGGGGATGGTGTCCTTGGCAATGGTCACTATTTGTAGCATTTTTCAGGACACTAGGGCAGAGCTGACTGCTCACAGTAAATGGATTAACAAAGTATCCTTTATTATGGTAATGAGAGGCTCTTGCTTGCTTTGGGTGAAGGGACCTGATGCACTGTGTATGACTCTCGGCCCACTGGGCATGCGCCAGAAATCCCATCGCAACCCTCCTACTGGGCATGTGCCCACCAGAGATGGAGATTCAACAGCATACCGACTGCAGTAATACAGCCAACTGTGCATGCTCAGTGATGGCAAAGCGCTACATGGCGTATGGCTTGGCACCACAGATCCCATTGTACCCCCTCCATTTCTAATCCATCGCAGATGGCTGACAGCCACCATAGCACCAAAAGTGTAATACAGAGAACTCTCTCTCATACAGATCCCACTACTACTGTACTTAGTGTGCAAGGTTGGAACAGCATCATCATTGTCATAAGTTTGCGATGCAACGCTATTTTGCGCTTCAAATGCACAGTCAGCCTCGAACACAGAGCGCTCTCTCACAGTCAGAAACCACTCTCAGACACAGTCCAAGAGACGTAGCTATCGTGTGTAAGGCCGAGATGCATCTACTTTGTCGCATGTTTGCTTTCTGCGCTTTTGGCGCAGTTTGTGATACAGAGCCCTGTCTCTCATTCTATACAGTCCATTCACTACCAGTTTCTGCAGATATAAATATCACTATTCTGTGGTGCTAAATTCAATGGCACCGTCAGTTTTTAATATAAAGTACAGGCACATTCATAGCGGCACACTAGTTGCCCTAGCAGACGGGGGATGGTGTCCTTGGCAATGGTCACTATTTGTAGCATTTTTCAGGACACTAGGGCAGAGCTGACTGCTCACAGTAAATGGATTAACAAAGTATCCTTTATTATGGTAATGAGAGGTTCTTGCTTGCTTTGGGGGAAGGGACCTGATGCACTGTGTATGACTCTCGGCCCACTGGGCATGCACCAGAAATCCCATCGCAACCCTCCTACTGGGAATGCGCCCACCAGAGATGGAAATTCAACAGCATACCGACTGCAGTAATACAGCCAACTGTGCATGCTCAGTGATGGCAACGCGCTACATGACGTATGGCTTGGCACCACAGATCCCATTGTACCCCTTCCATTTCTAATCCATCGCAGATGGCTGACATCCACCATAGCGCCAACTGTGTAATACAGAGAGCTCTCTCTCATACAGATCCCACTACTACTGTACTTAGTGTGCAAGGTTGGAACACCATAACCATTGTCATAAGTTTGCGATGCAACGCTATTTTGCGCTTCAAACGCACAGTCAGCTTTGAACACAGAGCGCTCTCTTACAGTCAGAAACCATTCTCAGACACAGTCCAAGAGATGTAGCTATCGAGTGTAAGGCCGAGACGCATCTATGTTGTCGCATGTTTGCATTTTGCGCTTTGGGTGCATAGTTTGTGATACAGAGCCCTGTCTCTAATTCTATACAGTCCATTCACTACCAGTTTCTGCAGTTATGAAATCACTATTCTGTGGTGCTAAATTCAATGGCACCGTCAGTTTTTAATATACAGTACAGGCACATTCATAGTGGCACACTAGTTGTCCTAGTAGACGGGGGATGGTGTACTTGGCAATGGTCACTATTCGTAGCATTTTTAAGGACACTAGGGCAGAGCTGACTGCTTACAGTAAATGGATTAACAAAGCATCCTTTATTATGGTAATGAGAGGCTCTTGCTTGCTTTGGGGGAAGGAACCTGATGCACTGTGTATGACTCTCGGCCCACTGGGCATGCGCCAGAAATCCCATCGCAACCATCCTACTGGGTATGCGCCCACCAGAGATGGAAATTCAACAGCATACCGACTGCAGTAATACAGCCAACTGCGCATGCTCAGTGATGGCATAGCACTACATGGCGTATGGCTTGGCGCCACAGATCCCATTGTATCCCTTCCATTTCTAATCCATCGCAGATGGCTGACAGCCACCATAGCGCCAGCCGTGCAATACAGAGAGCTCTCTCTCATACAGATCCCGCTACTACTGTACTTAGTGTGCAAGGTTGGTACAGCATCACCATTGTCATAAGTTTGCGATGCAATGCTATTTTGCGCTTCAAACGCACAGTCAGCCTTGAACACAGAGCGCTAGCTCACAGTCAGAAACCACTCTCAGACACAGTCCAAGAGACGTAGCTATCGCGTGTAAGGCCGAGATGCATCTACTTTGTCGCATGTTTGCATTCTGAGCTTTGGGCGCAGTTTGTGATACAGAGCACTGTCTCTCATTCTATACAGTTCATTCACTACCAGTTTCTGCTGTTATGAAATCACTATTCTGTGGTGCTAAATTCAACAGCACCGTCAGTTTTTAATAAACAGTACAGGCACATTCATAGCGGCACACTAGTTGTCCTAGCAGACGGGGGATGGTGTCCTTGGCAATGGTCACTATTCGTAGCATTTTTCTGGACACTAGGGCAGAGCTGACTGCTTACAGTAAATGGATTAACAAAGCATCCTTTATTATGGTAATGAGAGGCTCTTGCTTGCTTTGGGGGAAGGAACCTGATGCACTGTGTATGACTCTCGGCCGACTGGGCATGCGCCAGAAATCCCATCGCAACCCTCCTACTGGGCATGCGTCCACCAGAGATGGAAATTCAACAGCATACCGACTGCAGTAATGCAGCCAACTGTGCATGCTCAGTGATGGCAAAGCGCTACATGGCGTATGGCTTAGCACCACAGATCCCATTGTACCCCCTCCATTTCTAATCCATCGCAGATGGCTGACAGCCACCATAGCGCCAACCGTGTAATACAGAGAACTCTCTCTCATACAGATCCCACTACTACCGTACTTAGTGTGCAAGGTTGGAACAGCATCATCATTGTCATAAGTTTGCGATGCAACGCTATTTTGCGCTTCAAATGCACAGTCAGCCTCGAACACAGAGCGCTCTCTCACAGTCAGAAACCACTCTCAGACACAGTCCAAGAGACATAGCTATCATGTGTAAGGCCGAGATGCATCTACTTTGTTGCATGTTTGCGTTCTGCGCTTTTGGCGCAGTTGTGATACAGAGCCCTGTCTCTCATTCTATACAGTCCATTCACTACCAGTTTCTGCAGATATGAATATCACTATTCTGTGGTGCTAAATTCAACGGCACCGTCAGTTTTTAATATACAGTACAGGCACATTCATTGCGGCACACTAGTTGTCCTCGCAGACGGGGGATGGTGTCCTTGGCAATGGTCACTATTTGTAGCATTTTTCAGGACACTAGGGCAGAGCTGACTGCTCACAGTAAATGGATTAACAAAGTATCCTTTATTATGGTAATGAGAGGCTCTTGCTTGCTTTGGGGGAAGGGACCTGATGCACTGTGTATGACTCTCGGCCCACTGGGCATGCGCCAGAAATCCCATCACAACCCTCCTACTGGGCATGTGCCCACCAGAGGTGGAGATTCAACAGCATACCGACTGCAGTAATACAGCCAACTGCGCATGCTCAGTGATGGCAAAGCGCTACATGGCGTATGGCTTGGCACCACAGATCCCATTGTACCCCCTCCATTTCTAATCCATCGCAGATGGCTGACAGCCACCATAGTGCCAAAAGTGTAATACGGAGAACTCTCTCATACAGATCCCACTACTACCGTACTTAGTGTGCAAGGTTGGAACAGCATCATCATTGTCATAAGTTTGCGATGCAACGCTATTTTGCGCTTCAAATGCACAGTCAACCTCGAACACAGAGCGCTCTCTCACAGTCAGAAACCACTCTCAGACACAGTCCAAGAGACGTAGCTATCGTGTGTAAGGCCGAGATGCATCTACTTTGTCGCATGTTTGCTTTCTGCGCTTTTGGCGCAGTTTGTGATACAGAGCCCTGTCTCTCATTCTATACAGTTCATTCACTACCAGTTTCTGCAGATATAAATATCACTATTCTGTGGTGCTAAATTCAAAGGCACCGTCAGTTTTTAATATAAAGTACAGGCACATTCATAGCGGCACACTAGTTGCCCTAGCAGATGGGGGATGGTGTCCTTGCAATGGTCAATATTTGTAGCATTTTTCAGGACACTAGGGCAGAGCTGACTGCTCACAGTAAATGGATTAACAAAGTATCCTTTATTATGGTAATGAGAGGCTCTTGCTTGCTTTGGGGGAAGGGACCTGATGCACTGTGTATGACTCTCGGCCCACTGGGCATGCGCCAGAAATCCCATCGCAACCCTCCTACTGGGCATGTGCCCACCAGAGATGGAGATTCAACAGCATACCGACTGCAGTAATACAGCCAACTGTGCATGCTCAGTGATGGCAAAGCGCTACATGGCGTATGGCTTGGCACCACAGATCCCATTGTACCCCCTCCATTTCTAATCCATCGCAGATGGCTGACAGCCACCATAGCGCCAAAAGTGTAATACAGAGAACTCTCTCATACAGATCCCACTACTACTGTACTTAGTGTGCAAGGTTGGAACACCATAACCATTGTCATAAGTTTGCGATGCAACGCTATTTTGCGCTTCAAACGCACAGTCAGCTTTGAACACAGAGCGCTCTCTTACAGTCAGAAACCATTCTCAGACACAGTCGAAGAGATGTAGCTATCATGTGTAAGGCCGAGACGCATCTATGTTGTCGCATGTTTGCATTTTGCGCTTTGGGTGCATAGTTTGTGATACAGAGCCCTGTCTCTAATTCTATACAGTCCATTCACTACCAGTTTCTGCAGTTATGAAATCACTATTCTGTGGTGCTAAATTCAATGGCACAGTCAGTTTTTAATATACAGTACAGGCACATTCATAGTGGCACACTAGTTGTCCTAGTAGACGGGGGATGGTGTACTTGGCAATGGTCACTATTCGTAGCATTTTTCAGGACACTAGGGCAGAGCTGACTGCTTACAGTAAATGGATTAACAAAGCATCCTTTATTATGGTAATGAGAGGCTCTTGCTTGCTTTGGGGGAAGGAACCTGATGCACTGTGTATGACTCTCGGCCCACTGGGCATGCGCCAGAAATCCCATCGCAACCCTCCTACTGGGTATGCGCCCACCAGAGATGGAAATTCAACAGCATACCGACTGCAGTAATACAGCCAACTGCGCATGCTCTTTGATGGCAACGCACTACATGGCATATGGCTTGGCGCCACAGATCCCATTGTACCCCTTCCATTTCTAATCCATCGCAGATGGCTGACAGCCACCATAGCGCCAGCCGTGCAATACAGAGAGCTCTCTCTCATACAGATCCCGCTACTACTGTACTTAGTGTGCAAGGTTGGTACAGCATCACCATTGTCATAAGTTTGCGATGCAATGCTATTTTGCGCTTCAAACGCACAGTCAGCCTTGAACACAGAGCGCTAGCTCACAGTCAGAAACCACTCTCAGACACAGTCCAAGAGACGTAGCTATCGCGTGTAAGGCCGAGATGCTTCTACTTTGTCGCATGTTTGCATTCTGAGCTTTGGGCGCAGTTTGTGATACAGAGCCCTGTCTCTCATTCTATACAGTTCATTCACTACCAGTTTCTGCAGTTATGAAATCACTATTCTGTGGTGCTAAATTCAACAGCACCGTCAGTTTTTAATAAACAGTACAGGCACATTCATAGCGGCACACTAGTTGTCCTAGCAGATGGGGGATGGTGTCCTTGGCAATGGTCACTATTTGTAGCATTTTTCTGGACACTAGGGCAGAGCTGACTGCTCACAGTAAATGGATTAACAAAGTATCCTTTATTATGGTAATGAGAGGCTCTTGCTTGCTTTGGGTGAAGGGACCTGATGCACTGTGTATGACTCTCGGCCCACTGGGCATGCGCCAGAAATCCCATCGCAACCCTCCTACTGGGCATGTGCCCACCAGAGATGGAGATTCAACAGCATACCGACTGCAGTAATACAGCCAACTGTGCATGCTCAGTGATGGCAAAGCGCTACATGGCGTATGGCTTGGCACCACAGATCCCATTGTACCCCCTCCATTTCTAATCCATCGCAGATGGCTGACAGCCACCATAGCGCCAAAAGTGTAATACAGAGAACTCTCTCTCATACAGATCCCACTACTACTGTACTTAGTGTGCAAGGTTGGAACAGCATCATCATTGTCATAAGTTTGCGATGCAACGCTATTTTGCGCTTCAAATGCACAGTCAGCCTCGAACACAGAGCGCTCTCTCACAGTCAGAAACCACTCTCAGACACAGTCCAAGAGACGTAGCTATCGTGTGTAAGGCCGAGATGCATCTACTTTGTCGCATGTTTGCTTTCTGCGCTTTTGGCGCAGTTTGTGATACAGAGCCCTGTCTCTCATTCTATACAGTCCATTCACTACCAGTTTCTGCAGATATAAATATCACTATTCTGTGGTGCTAAATTCAATGGCACCGTCAGTTTTTAATATAAAGTACAGGCACATTCATAGCGGCACACTAGTTGCCCTAGCAGACGGGGGATGGTGTCCTTGGCAATGGTCACTATTTGTAGCATTTTTCAGGACACTAGGGCAGAGCTGACTGCTCACAGTAAATGGATTAACAAAGTATCCTTTATTATGGTAATGAGAGGTTCTTGCTTGCTTTGGGGGAAGGGACCTGATGCACTGTGTATGACTCTCGGCCCACTGGGCATGCACCAGAAATCCCATCGCAACCCTCCTACTGGGAATGCGCCCACCAGAGATGGAAATTCAACAGCATACCGACTGCAGTAATACAGCCAACTGTGCATGCTCAGTGATGGCAACGCGCTACATGACGTATGGCTTGGCACCACAGATCCCATTGTACCCCTTCCATTTCTAATCCATCGCAGATGGCTGACATCCACCATAGCGCCAACTGTGTAATACAGAGAGCTCTCTCTCATACAGATCCCACTACTACTGTACTTAGTGTGCAAGGTTGGAACACCATAACCATTGTCATAAGTTTGCGATGCAACGCTATTTTGCGCTTCAAACGCACAGTCAGCTTTGAACACAGAGCGCTCTCTTACAGTCAGAAACCATTCTCAGACACAGTCCAAGAGATGTAGCTATCGAGTGTAAGGCCGAGACGCATCTATGTTGTCGCATGTTTGCATTTTGCGCTTTGGGTGCATAGTTTGTGATACAGAGCCCTGTCTCTAATTCTATACAGTCCATTCACTACCAGTTTCTGCAGTTATGAAATCACTATTCTGTGGTGCTAAATTCAATGGCACCGTCAGTTTTTAATTTACAGTACAGGCACATTCATAGTGGCACACTAGTTGTCCTAGTAGACGGGGGATGGTGTACTTGGCAATGGTCACTATTCGTAGCATTTTTAAGGACACTAGGGCAGAGCTGACTGCTTACAGTAAATGGATTAACAAAGCATCCTTTATTATGGTAATGAGAGGCTCTTGCTTGCTTTGGGGGAAGGAACCTGATGCACTGTGTATGACTCTCGGCCCACTGGGCATGCGCCAGAAATCCCATCGCAACCATCCTACTGGGTATGCGCCCACCAGAGATGGAAATTCAACAGCATACCGACTGCAGTAATACAGCCAACTGCGCATGCTCAGTGATGGCATAGCACTACATGGCGTATGGCTTGGCGCCACAGATCCCATTGTATCCCTTCCATTTCTAATCCATCGCAGATGGCTGACAGCCACCGTAGCGCCAGCCGTGCAATACAGAGAGCTCTCTCTCATACAGATCCCGCTACTACTGTACTTAGTGTGCAAGGTTGGTACAGCATCACCATTGTCATAAGTTTGCGATGCAATGCTATTTTGCGCTTCAAACGCACAGTCAGCCTTGAACACAGAGCGCTAGCTCACAGTCAGAAACCACTCTCAGACACAGTCCAAGAGACGTAGCTATCGCGTGTAAGGCCGAGATGCATCTACTTTGTCGCATGTTTGCATTCTGAGCTTTGGGCGCAGTTTGTGATACAGAGCACTGTCTCTCATTCTATACAGTTCATTCACTACCAGTTTCTGCTGTTATGAAATCACTATTCTGTGGTGCTAAATTCAACAGCACCGTCAGTTTTTAATAAACAGTACAGGCACATTCATAGCGGCACACTAGTTGTCCTAGCAGACGGGGGATGGTGTCCTTGGCAATGGTCACTATTCGTAGCATTTTTCTGGACACTAGGGCAGAGCTGACTGCTTACAGTAAATGGATTAACAAAGCATCCTTTATTATGGTAATGAGAGGCTCTTGCTTGCTTTGGGGGAAGGAACCTGATGCACTGTGTATGACTCTCGGCCGACTGGGCATGCGCCAGAAATCCCATCGCAACCCTCCTACTGGGCATGCGTCCACCAGAGATGGAAATTCAACAGCATACCGACTGCAGTAATGCAGCCAACTGTGCATGCTCAGTGATGGCAAAGCGCTACATGGCGTATGGCTTAGCACCACAGATCCCATTGTACCCCCTCCATTTCTAATCCATCACAGATGGCTGACAGCCACCATAGCGCCAACCGTGTAATACAGAGAACTCTCTCTCATACAGATCCCACTACTACCGTACTTAGTGTGCAAGGTTGGAACAGCATCATCATTGTCATAAGTTTGCGATGCAACGCTATTTTGCGCTTCAAATGCACAGTCAGCCTCGAACACAGAGCGCTCTCTCACAGTCAGAAACCACTCTCAGACACAGTCCAAGAGACATAGCTATCATGTGTAAGGCCGAGATGCATCTACTTTGTTGCATGTTTGCGTTCTGCGCTTTTGGCGCAGTTGTGATACAGAGCCCTGTCTCTCATTCTATACAGTCCATTCACTACCAGTTTCTGCAGATATGAATATCACTATTCTGTGGTGCTAAATTCAACGGCACCGTCAGTTTTTAATATACAGTACAGGCACATTCATTGCGGCACACTAGTTGTCCTCGCAGACGGGGGATGGTGTCCTTGGCAATGGTCACTATTTGTAGCATTTTTCAGGACACTAGGGCAGAGCTGACTGCTCACAGTAAATGGATTAACAAAGTATCCTTTATTATGGTAATGAGAGGCTCTTGCTTGCTTTGGGGGAAGGGACCTGATGCACTGTGTATGACTCTCGGCCCACTGGGCATGCGCCAGAAATCCCATCACAACCCTCCTACTGGGCATGTGCCCACCAGAGGTGGAGATTCAACAGCATACCGACTGCAGTAATACAGCCAACTGCGCATGCTCAGTGATGGCAAAGCGCTACATGGCGTATGGCTTGGCACCACAGATCCCATTGTACCCCCTCCATTTCTAATCCATCGCAGATGGCTGACAGCCACCATAGTGCCAAAAGTGTAATACGGAGAACTCTCTCATACAGATCCCACTACTACCGTACTTAGTGTGCAAGGTTGGAACAGCATCATCATTGTCATAAGTTTGCGATGCAACGCTATTTTGCGCTTCAAATGCACAGTCAACCTCGAACACAGAGCGCTCTCTCACAGTCAGAAACCACTCTCAGACACAGTCCAAGAGACGTAGCTATCGTGTGTAAGGCCGAGATGCATCTACTTTGTCGCATGTTTGCTTTCTGCGCTTTTGGCGCAGTTTGTGATACAGAGCCCTGTCTCTCATTCTATACAGTTCATTCACTTCCAGTTTCTGCAGATATAAATATCACTATTCTGTGGTGCTAAATTCAATGGCACCGTCAGTTTTTAATATAAAGTACAGGCACATTCATAGCGGCACACTAGTTGCCCTAGCAGATGGGGGATGGTGTCCTTGCAATGGTCAATATTTGTAGCATTTTTCAGGACACTAGGGCAGAGCTGACTGCTCACAGTAAATGGATTAACAAAGTATCCTTTATTATGGTAATGAGAGGCTCTTGCTTGCTTTGGGGGAAGGGACCTGATGCACTGTGTATGACTCTCGGCCCACTGGGCATGCGCCAGAAATCCCATCGCAACCCTCCTACTGGGCATGTGCCCACCAGAGATGGAGATTCAACAGCATACCGACTGCAGTAATACAGCCAACTGTGCATGCTCAGTGATGGCAAAGCGCTACATGGCGTATGGCTTGGCACCACAGATCCCATTGTACCCCCTCCATTTCTAATCCATCGCAGATGGCTGACAGCCACCATAGCGCCAAAAGTGTAATACAGAGAACTCTCTCATACAGATCCCACTACTACTGTACTTAGTGTGCAAGGTTGGAACACAATAACCATTGTCATAAGTTTGCGATGCAACGCTATTTTGCGCTTCAAACGCACAGTCAGCTTTGAACACAGAGCGCTCTCTTACAGTCAGAAACCATTCTCAGACACAGTCCAAGAGATGTAGCTATCATGTGTAAGGCCGAGACGCATCTATGTTGTCGCATGTTTGCATTTTGCGCTTTGGGTGCATAGTTTGTGATACAGAGCCCTGTCTCTAATTCTATACAGTCCATTCACTACCAGTTTCTGCAGTTATGAAATCACTATTCTGTGGTGCTAAATTCAATGGCACAGTCAGTTTTTAATATACAGTACAGGCACATTCATAGTGGCACACTAGTTGTCCTAGTAGACGGGGGATGGTGTACTTGGCAATGGTCACTATTCGTAGCATTTTTCAGGACACTAGGGCAGAGCTGACTGCTTACAGTAAATGGATTAACAAAGCATCCTTTATTATGGTAATGAGAGGCTCTTGCTTGCTTTGGGGGAAGGAACCTGATGCACTGTGTATGACTCTCGGCCCACTGGGCATGCGCCAGAAATCCCATCGCAACCCTCCTACTGGGTATGCGCCCACCAGAGATGGAAATTCAACAGCATACCGACTGCAGTAATACAGCCAACTGCGCATGCTCTTTGATGGCAACGCACTACATGGCATATGGCTTGGCGCCACAGATCCCATTGTACCCCTTCCATTTCTAATCCATCGCAGATGGCTGACAGCCACCATAGCGCCAGCCGTGCAATACAGAGAGCTCTCTCTCATACAGATCCCGCTACTACTGTACTTAGTGTGCAAGGTTGGTACAGCATCACCATTGTCATAAGTTTGCGATGCAATGCTATTTTGCGCTTCAAACGCACAGTCAGCCTTGAACACAGAGCGCTAGCTCACAGTCAGAAACCACTCTCAGACACAGTCCAAGAGACGTAGCTATCGCGTGTAAGGCCGAGATGCATCTACTTTGTCGCATGTTTGCATTCTGAGCTTTGGGCGCAGTTTGTGATACAGAGCCCTGTCTCTCATTCTATACAGTTCATTCACTACCAGTTTCTGCAGTTATGAAATCACTATTCTGTGGTGCTAAATTCAACAGCACCGTCAGTTTTTAATAAACAGTACAGGCACATTCATAGCGGCACACTAGTTGTCCTAGCAGATGGGGGATGGTGTCCTTGGCAATGGTCACTATTCGTAGCATTTTTCTGGACACTAGGGCAGAGCTGACTGCTTACAGTAAATGGATTAACAAAGCATCCTTTATTATGGTAATGAGAGGCTCTTGCTTGCTTTGGGGGAAGGAACCTGATGCACTGTGTATGACTCTCGGCCGACTGGGCATGCGCCAGAAATCCCATCACAACCCTCCTACTGGGCATGCGTCCACCAGAGATGGAAATTCAACAGCATACCGACTGCAGTAATACAGCCAACTGTGCATGCTCAGTGATGGCAAAGCGCTACATGGCGAATGGCTTAGCACCACAGATCCCATTGTACCCCCTCCATTTCTAATCCATCGCAGATGGCTGACAGCCACCATAGCGCCAAAAGTGTAATACAGAGAACTCTCTCTCATACAGATCCCACTACTACCGTACTTAGTGTGCAAGGTTGGAACAGCATCATCATTGTCATAAGTTTGCGATGCAACGCTATTTTGCGCTTCAAATGCACAGTCAGCCTCGAACACAGAGCGCTCTCTCACAGTCAGAAACCACTCTCAGACACAGTCCAAGAGACATAGCTATCATGTGTAAGGCCGAGATGCATCTACTTTGGGGGAAGGGACCTGATGCACTGTGTATGACTCTCGGCCCACTGGGCATGCACCATAAATCCCATCGCAACCCTCCTACTGGGCATGCGCCCACCAGAGATGGAAATTCAACAGCATACCGACTGAAGTAATACAGCCAACTGCGCATGCTCAGTGATGGCAACGCGCTACATGGCGTATGGCTTGGCACCACAGATCCCATTGTACCCCTTCCATTTCTAATCCATCGCAGATGGCTGACAGCCACCATAGCGCCAAGTGTGTAATACAGAGAGCTCTCTCTCATACAGATCCCACTACTACTGTACTTAGTGTGCAAGGTTGGTACAGCATCACCATTGTCATAAGTTTGCGATGCAACGCTATTTTGCTCTTCAAACGCACAGTCAGCCTTGAACACAGAGCGCTCTCTCACAGTCAGAAACCACTCTCAGACACAGTCCAAGAGACGTAGCTATCGTGTGTAAGGCCGAGATGCATCTACGTTGTCGCATGTTTGCATTCTGAGCTTTGGGCGCAGTTTGTGATACAGAGCCCTGTCTCTCATTCTATACAGTCCATTCACTACCAGTTTCTGCAGTTATGAAATCACTATTCTGTGGTGCTAAATTCAACAGCACCGTCAGTTTTTTGTATACAGTACAGGCACATTCATAGCGGCACACTAGTTGTCCTAGCAGACGGGGGATGGTGTCCTTGGCAATGGTCACTATTTGTAGCATTTTTCAGGACACTAGGGCAGAGCTGACTGATCACAGTAAATGGATTAACAAAGTATCCTTTATTATGGTAATGAGAGGCTCTTGCTTGCTTTGGGGGAAGGGACCTGATGCACTGTGTATGACTCTCGGCCCACTGGGCATGCGCCAGAAATCCCATCGCAACCCTCCTACTGGGCATGTGCCCACCAGAGATGGAGATTCAACAGCATACCGACTGCAGTAATACAGCCAACTGTGCATGCTCAGTGATGGCAAAGCGCTACATGGCGTATGGCTTGGCACCACAGATCCCATTGTACCCCCTCCATTTCTAATCCATCGCAGATGGCTGACAGCCACCATAGCGCCAAAAGTGTAATACAGAGAACTCTCCCATACAGATCCCACTACTACCGTACTTAGTGTGCAAGGTTGGAACAGCATCATCATTGTCATAACTTTGCAATGCAACGCTATGTTGCGCTTCAAATGCACAGTCAGCCTCGAACACAGAGCGCTCTCTCACAGTCAGAAACCACTCTCAGACACAGTCCAAGAGACGTAGCTATCGTGTGTAAGGCCGAGATGCATCTACTTTGTCGCATGTTTGCTTTCTGCGCTTTTGGCGCAGTTTGTGATACAGAGCCCTGTCTCTCATTCTATACAGTCCATTCACTTCCAGTTTCTGCAGATATAAATATCACTATTCTGTGGTGCTAAATTCAATGGCACCGTCAGTTTTTAATATAAAGTACAGGCACATTCATAGCGGCACACTAGTTGCCCTAGCAGACGGGGGATGGTGTCCGTGGCAATGGTCACTATTTGTAGCATTTTTCAGGACACTAGGGCAGAGCTGACTGCTCACAGTAAATGGATTAACAAAGTATCCTTTATTATGGTAATGAGAGGCTCTTGCTTGCTTTGGGGGAAGGGACCTGATGCACTGTGTATGACTCTCGGCCCACTGGGCATGCACCAGAAATCCCATCGCAACCCTCCTACTGGGAATGCGCCCACCAGAGATGGAAATTCAACAGCATACTGACTGCAGTAATACAGCCAACTGCGCATGCTCAGTGATGGCAACGCGCTACATGACATATGGCTTGGCACCACAGATCCCATTGTACCCCTTCCATTTCTAATCCATCGCAGATGGCTGACATCCACCATAGCGCCAACTGTGTAATACAGAGAGCTCTCTCTCATACAGATCCCACTACTACTGTACTTAGTGTGCAAGGTTGGAACACCATAACCATTGTCATAAGTTTGCGATGCAACGCTATTTTGCGCTTCAAACGCACAGTCAGCTTTGAACACAGAGCGCTCTCTTACAGTCAGAAACCATTCTCAGACACAGTCCAAGAGATGTAGCTATCGTGTGTAAGGCCGAGACGCATCTATGTTGTCGCATGTTTGCATTTTGCGCTTTGGGTGCATAGTTTGTGATACAGAGCCCTGTCTCTAATTCTATACAGTCCATTCACTACCAGTTTCTGCAGTTATGAAATCACTATTCTGTGGTGCTAAATTCAACAGCACCGTCAGTTTTTAATATACAGTACAGGCACATTCATAGTGGCACACTAGTTGTCCTAGTAGACGGGGGATGGTGTACTTGGCAATGGTCACTATTCGTAGCATTTTTCAGGACACTAGGGCAGAGCTGACTGCTTACAGTAAAGGGATTAACAAAGCATCCTTTATTATGGTAATGAGAGGCTCTTGCTTGCTTTGGGGGAAGGAACCTGATGCACTGTGTATGACTCTCGGCCCACTGGGCATGCGCCAGAAATCCCATCGCAACCCTCCTACTGGGTATGCGCCCACCAGAGATGGAAATTCAACAGCATACCGACTGCAGTAATACAGCCAACTGCGCATGCTCAGTGATGGCATAGCACTACATGGCGTATGGCTTGGCGCCACAGATCCCATTGTACCCCTTCCATTTCTAATCCATCGCAGATGGCTGACAGCCACCATAGCGCCAGCCGTGCAATACAGAGAGCTCTCTCTCATACAGATCCCGCTACTACTGTACTTAGTGTGCAAGGTTGGTACAGCATCACCATTGTCATAAGTTTGCGATGCAATGCTGTTTTCCGCTTCAAACCACAGTCAGCCTTGAACACAGAGCGCTAGCTCACAGTCAGAAACCACTCTCAGACACAGTCCAAGAGACGTAGCTATCGCGTGTAAGGCCGAGATGCATCTACTTTGTAGCATGTTTGCATTCTGAGCTTTGGGCGCAGTTTGTGATACAGAGCCCTGTCTCTCATTCTATACAGTTCATTCACAACCAGTTTCTGCAGTTATGAAATCACTATTCTGTGGTGCTAAATTCAACAGCACTGTCAGTTTTTAATAAACAGTACAGGCACATTCATAGCGGCACACTAGTTGTCCTAGCAGACGGGGATGGTGTCCTTGGCAATGGTCACTATTCGTAGCATTTTTCTGGACACTAGGGCAGAGCTGACTGCTTACAGTAAATGGATTAACAAAGCATCCTTTATTATGGTAATGAGAGGCTCTTGCTTGCTTTGGGGGAAGGAACCTGATGCACTGTGTATGACTCTCGGCCGACTGGGCATGCGCCAGAAATCCCATCGCAACCCTCCTACTGGGCATGCGTCCACCAGAGATGGAAATTCAACAGCATACCGACTGCAGTAATACAGCCAACTGTGCATGCTCAGTGATGGCAAAGCGCTACATGGCGTATGGCTTAGCACCACAGATCCCATTGTACCCCCTCCATTTCTAATCCATCGCAGATGGCTGACAGCCACCATAGCGCCAACCGTGTAATACAGAGAACTCTCTCTCATACAGATCCCACTACTACCGTACTTAGTGTGCAAGGTTGGAACAGCATCATCATTGTCATAAGTTTGCGATGCAACGCTATTTTGCGCTTCAAATGCACAGTCAGCCTCGAACACAGAGCGCTCTCTCACAGTCAGAAACCACTCTCAGACACAGTCCAAGAGACGTAGCTATCGCGTGTAAGGCCGAGATGCATCTACTTTGTAGCATGTTTGCATTCTGAGCTTTGGGCGCAGTTTGTGATACAGAGCCCTGTCTCTCATTCTATACAGTTCATTCACAACCAGTTTCTGCAGTTATGAAATCACTATTCTGTGGTGCTAAATTCAACAGCACTGTCAGTTTTTAATAAACAGTACAGGCACATTCATAGCGGCACACTAGTTGTCCTAGCAGACGGGGATGGTGTCCTTGGCAATGGTCACTATTCGTAGCATTTTTCTGGACACTAGGGCAGAGCTGACTGCTTACAGTAAATGGATTAACAAAGCATCCTTTATTATGGTAATGAGAGGCTCTTGCTTGCTTTGGGGGAAGGAACCTGATGCACTGTGTATGACTCTCGGCCGACTGGGCATGCGCCAGAAATCCCATCGCAACCCTCCTACTGGGCATGCGTCCACCAGAGATGGAAATTCAACAGCATACCGACTGCAGTAATACAGCCAACTGTGCATGCTCAGTGATGGCAAAGCGCTACATGGCGTATGGCTTAGCACCACAGATCCCATTGTACCCCCTCCATTTCTAATCCATCGCAGATGGCTGACAGCCACCATAGCGCCAACCGTGTAATACAGAGAACTCTCTCTCATACAGATCCCACTACTACCGTACTTAGTGTGCAAGGTTGGAACAGCATCATCATTGTCATAAGTTTGCGATGCAACGCTATTTTGCGCTTCAAATGCACAGTCAGCCTCGAACACAGAGCGCTCTCTCACAGTCAGAAACCACTCTCAGACACAGTCCAAGAGACATAGCTATCATGTGTAAGGCCGAGATGCATCTACTTTGTCGCATGTTTGCTTTCTGCGCTTTTGGCGCAGTTTGTGATACAGAGCCCTGTCTCTCATTCTATACAGTTCATTCACTACCAGTTTCTGCAGATATAAATATCACTATTCTGTGGTGCTAAATTCAAAGGCACCGTCAGTTTTTAATATAAAGTACAGGCACATTCATAGCGGCACACTAGTTGCCCTAGCAGACGGGGGATGGTGTCCTTGGCAATGGTCAATATTTGTAGCATTTTTCAGGACACTAGGGCAGAGCTGACTGCTCACAGTAAATGGATTAACAAAGTATCCTTTATTATGGTAATGAGAGGCTCTTGCTTGCTTTGGGGGAAGGGACCTGATGCACTGTGTATGACTCTCGGCCCACTGGGCATGCACCAGAAATCCCATCGCAACCCTCCTACTGGGAATGCGCCCACCAGAGATGGAAATTCAACAGCATACTGACTGCAGTAATACAGCCAACTGCGCATGCTCAGTGATGGCAACGCGCTACATGACATATGGCTTGGCACCACAGATCCCATTGTACCCCTTCCATTTCTAATCCATCGCAGATGGCTGACATCCACCATAGCGCCAACTGTGTAATACAGAGAGCTCTCTCTCATACAGATCCCACTACTACTGTACTTAGTGTGCAAGGTTGGAACACCATAACCATTGTCATAAGTTTGCGATGCAACGCTATTTTGCGCTTCAAACGCACAGTCAGCTTTGAACACAGAGCGCTCTCTTACAGTCAGAAACCATTCTCAGACACAGTCCAAGAGATGTAGCTATCGTGTGTAAGGCCGAGACGCATCTATGTTGTCGCATGTTTGCATTTTGCGCTTTGGGTGCATAGTTTGTGATACAGAGCCCTGTCTCTAATTCTATACAGTCCATTCACTACCAGTTTCTGCAGTTATGAAATCACTATTCTGTGGTGCTAAATTCAACAGCACCGTCAGTTTTTAATATACAGTACAGGCACATTCATAGTGGCACACTAGTTGTCCTAGTAGACGGGGGATGGTGTACTTGGCAATGGTCACTATTCGTAGCATTTTTCAGGACACTAGGGCAGAGCTGACTGCTTACAGTAAAGGGATTAACAAAGCATCCTTTATTATGGTAATGAGAGGCTCTTGCTTGCTTTGGGGGAAGGAACCTGATGCACTGTGTATGACTCTCGGCCCACTGGGCATGCGCCAGAAATCCCATCGCAACCCTCCTACTGGGTATGCGCCCACCAGAGATGGAAATTCAACAGCATACCGACTGCAGTAATACAGCCAACTGCGCATGCTCAGTGATGGCATAGCACTACATGGCGTATGGCTTGGCGCCACAGATCCCATTGTACCCCTTCCATTTCTAATCCATCGCAGATGGCTGACAGCCACCATAGCGCCAGCCGTGCAATACAGAGAGCTCTCTCTCATACAGATCCCGCTACTACTGTACTTAGTGTGCAAGGTTGGTACAGCATCACCATTGTCATAAGTTTGCGATGCAATGCTGTTTTCCGCTTCAAACCACAGTCAGCCTTGAACACAGAGCGCTAGCTCACAGTCAGAAACCACTCTCAGACACAGTCCAAGAGACGTAGCTATCGCGTGTAAGGCCGAGATGCATCTACTTTGTAGCATGTTTGCATTCTGAGCTTTGGGCGCAGTTTGTGATACAGAGCCCTGTCTCTCATTCTATACAGTTCATTCACAACCAGTTTCTGCAGTTATGAAATCACTATTCTGTGGTGCTAAATTCAACAGCACTGTCAGTTTTTAATAAACAGTACAGGCACATTCATAGCGGCACACTAGTTGTCCTAGCAGACGGGGATGGTGTCCTTGGCAATGGTCACTATTCGTAGCATTTTTCTGGACACTAGGGCAGAGCTGACTGCTTACAGTAAATGGATTAACAAAGCATCCTTTATTATGGTAATGAGAGGCTCTTGCTTGCTTTGGGGGAAGGAACCTGATGCACTGTGTATGACTCTCGGCCGACTGGGCATGCGCCAGAAATCCCATCGCAACCCTCCTACTGGGCATGCGTCCACCAGAGATGGAAATTCAACAGCATACCGACTGCAGTAATACAGCCAACTGTGCATGCTCAGTGATGGTAAAGCGCTACATGGCGTATGGCTTAGCACCACAGATCCCATTGTACCCCCTCCATTTCTAATCCATCGCAGATGGCTGACAGCCACCATAGCGCCAACCGTGTAATACAGAGAACTCTCTCTCATACAGATCCCACTACTACCGTACTTAGTGTGCAAGGTTGGAACAGCATCATCATTGTCATAAGTTTGCGATGCAACGCTATTTTGCGCTTCAAATGCACAGTCAGCCTCGAACACAGAGCGCTCTCTCACAGTCAGAAACCACTCTCAGACACAGTCCAAGAGACATAGCTATCATGTGTAAGGCCGAGATGCATCTACTTTGTCGCATGTTTGCTTTCTGCGCTTTTGGCGCAGTTTGTGATACAGAGCCCTGTCTCTCATTCTATACAGTTCATTCACTACCAGTTTCTGCAGATATAAATATCACTATTCTGTGGTGCTAAATTCAAAGGCACCGTCAGTTTTTAATATAAAGTACAGGCACATTCATAGCGGCACACTAGTTGCCCTAGCAGACGGGGGATGGTGTCCTTGGCAATGGTCAATATTTGTAGCATTTTTCAGGACACTAGGGCAGAGCTGACTGCTCACAGTAAATGGATTAACAAAGTATCCTTTATTATGGTAATGAGAGGCTCTTGCTTGCTTTGGGGGAAGGGACCTTATGCACTGTGTATGACTCTCGGCCCACTGGGCATGCACCATAAATCCCATCGCAACCCTCCTACTGGGCATGCGCCCACCAGAGATGGAAATTCAACAGCATACCGACTGCAGTAATACAGCCAACTGCGCATGCTCAGTGATGGCAACGCGCTACATGGCGTATGGCTTGGCACCACAGATCCCATTGTACCCCTTCCATTTCTAATCCATCGCAGATGGCTGACAGCCACCATAGCGCCAAGTGTGTAATACAGAGAGCTCTCTCTCATACAGATCCCACTACTACTGTACTTAGTGTGCAAGGTTGGTACAGCATCACCATTGTCATAAGTTTGCGATGCAACGCTATTTTGCTCTTCAAACGCACAGTCAGCCTTGAACACAGAGCGCTCTCTCACAGTCAGAAACCACTCTCAGACACAGTCCAAGAGACGTAGCTATCGTGTGTAAGGCCGAGATGCATCTACGTTGTTGCATGTTTGCATTCTGAGCTTTGGGCGCAGTTTGTGATACAGAGCCCTGTCTCTCATTCTATACAGTCCATTCACTACCAGTTTCTGCAGTTATGAAATCACTATTCTGTGGTGCTAAATTCAACAGCACCGTCAGTTTTTTGTATACAGTACAGGCACATTCATAGCGGCACACTAGTTGTCCTAGCAGACGGGGGATGGTGTCCTTGGCAATGGTCACTATTTGTAGCATTTTTCAGGACACTAGGGCAGAGCTGACTGATCACAGTAAATGGATTAACAAAGTATCCTTTATTATGGTAATGAGAGGCTCTTGCTTGCTTTGGGGGAAGGGACCTGATGCACTGTGTATGACTCTCGGCCCACTGGGCATGCGCCAGAAATCCCATCGCAACCCTCCTACTGGGCATGTGCCCACCAGAGATGGAGATTCAACAGCATACCGACTGCAGTAATACAGCCAACTGTGCATGCTCAGTGATGGCAAAGCGCTACATGGCGTATGGCTTGGCACCACAGATCCCATTGTACCCCCTCCATTTCTAATCCATCGCAGATGGCTGACAGCAACCATAGCGCCAAAAGTGTAATACAGAGAACTCTCTCATACAGATCCCACTACTACCGTACTTAGTGTGCAAGGTTGGAACAGCATCATCATTGTCATAACTTTGCAATGCAACGCTATTTTGCGCTTCAAATGCACAGTCAGCCTCGAACACAGAGCGCTCTCTCACAGTCAGAAACCACTCTCAGACACAGTCCAAGAGACGTAGCTATCGTGTGTAAGGCCGAGATGCATCTACTTTGTTGCATGTTTGCTTTCTGCGCTTTTGGCGCAGTTTGTGATACAGAGCCCTGTCTCTCATTCTATACAGTCCATTCACTACCAGTTTCTGCAGATATAAATATCACTATTCTGTGGTGCTAAATTCAATGGCACCGTCAGTTTTTAATATAAAGTACAGGCACATTCATAGCGGCACACTAGTTGCCCTAGCAGACGGGGGATGGTGTCCGTGGCAATGGTCACTATTTGTAGCATTTTTCAGGACACTAGGGCAGAGCTGACTGCTCACAGTAAATGGATTAACAAAGTATCCTTTATTATGGTAATGAGAGGCTCTTGCTTGCTTTGGGGGAAGGGACCTGATGCACTGTGTATGACTCTCGGCCCACTGGGCATGCACCAGAAATCCCATCGCAACCCTCCTACTGGGAATGCGCCCACCAGAGATGGAAATTCAACAGCATACTGACTGCAGTAATACAGCCAACTGCGCATGCTCAGTGATGGCAACGCGCTACATGACATATGGCTTGGCACCACAGATCCCATTGTACCCCTTCCATTTCTAATCCATCGCAGATGGCTGACATCCACCATAGCGCCAACTGTGTAATACAGAGAGCTCTCTCTCATACAGATCCCACTACTACTGTACTTAGTGTGCAAGGTTGGAACACCATAACCATTGTCATAAGTTTGCGATGCAACGCTATTTTGCGCTTCAAACGCACAGTCAGCTTTGAACACAGAGCGCTCTCTTACAGTCAGAAACCATTCTCAGACACAGTCCAAGAGATGTAGCTATCGTGTGTAAGGCCGAGACGCATCTATGTTGTCGCATGTTTGCATTTTGCGCTTTGGGTGCATAGTTTGTGATACAGAGCCCTGTCTCTAATTCTATACAGTCCATTCACTACCAGTTTCTGCAGTTATGAAATCACTATTCTGTGGTGCTAAATTCAATGGCACCATCAGTTTTTAATATACAGTACAGGCACATTCATAGTGGCACACTAGTTGTCCTAGTAGACGGGGGATGGTGTACTTGGCAATGGTCACTATTTGTAGCATTTTTCAGGACACTAGGGCAGAGCTGACTGCTTACAGTAAATGGATTAACAAAGCATCCTTTATTATGGTAATGAGAGGCTCTTGCTTGCTTTGGGGGAAGGAACCTGATGCACTGTGTATGACTCTCGGCCCACTGGGCATGCGCCAGAAATCCCATCGCAACCCTCCTACTGGGTATGCGCCCACCAGAGATGGAAATTCAACAGCATACCGACTGCAGTAATACAGCCAACTGCGCATGCTCAGTGATGGCATAGCACTACATGGCGTATGGCTTGGTGCCACAGATCCCATTGTACCCCTTCCATTTCTAATCCATCGCAGATGGCTGACAGCCACCATAGCGCCAGCCGTGCAATACAGAGAGCTCTCTCTCATACAGATCCCGCTACTACTGTACTTAGTGTGCAAGGTTGGTACAGCATCACCATTGTCATAAGTTTGCGATGCAATGCTATTTTGAGCTTCAAACGCACAGTCAGCCTTGAACACAGAGCGCTAGCTCACAGTCAGAAACCACTCTCAGACACAGTCCAAGAGACGTAGCTATCGTGTGTAAGGCCGAGATGCATCTACTTTGTCGCATGTTTGCATTCTGAGCTTTGGGCGCAGTTTGTGATACAGAGCCCTGTCTCTCATTCTATACAGTTCATTCACTACCAGTTTCTGCTGTTATGAAATCACTATTCTGTGGTGCTAAATTCAACAGCACCGTCAGTTTTTAATATACAGTACAGGCACATTCATAGCGGCACACTAGTTGTCCTAGCAGACGGGGGATGGTGTCCTTGGCAATGGTCACTATTCTCAGCATTTTTCTGGACACTAGGGCAGAGCTGACTGCTTACAGTAAATGGATTAACAAAGCATCCTTTATTATGGTAATGAGAGGCTCTTGCTTGCTTTGGGGGAAGGAACCTGATGCACTGTGTATGACTCTCGGCCCACTGGGCATGCGCCAGAAATCCCATCGCAACCCTCCTACTGGGCATGCGTCCACCAGAGATGGAAATTCAACAGCATACCGACTGCAGTAATACAGCCAACTGTGCATGCTCAGTGATGGCAAAGCGCTACATGGCGTATGGCTTAGCACCACAGATCCCATTGTACCCCCTCCATTTCTAATCCATTGCAGATGGCTGACAGCCACCATAGCGCCAACCGTGTAATACAGAGAACTCTCTCTCATACAGATCCCACTACTACCGTACTTAGTGTGCAAGGTTGGAACAGCATCATCATTGTCATAAGTTTGCGATGCAACGCTATTTTGCACTTCAAATGCACAGTCAGCCTCGAACACAGAGCGCTCTCTCACAGTCAGAAACCACTCTCAGACACAGTCCAAGAGACGTAGCTATCGTGTGTAAGGCCGAGATGCATCTACTTTGTTGCATGTTTGCTTTCTGCGCTTTTGGCGCAGTTTGTGATACAGAGCCCTGTCTCTCATTCTATACAGTCCATTCACTACCAGTTTCTGCAGATATAAATATCACTATTCTGTGGTGCTAAATTCAATGGCACCGTCAGTTTTTAATATAAAGTACAGGCACATTCATAGCGGCACACTAGTTGCCCTAGCAGACGGGGGATGGTGTCCGTGGCAATGGTCACTATTTGTAGCATTTTTCAGGACACTAGGGCAGAGCTGACTGCTCACAGTAAATGGATTAACAAAGTATCCTTTATTATGGTAATGAGAGGCTCTTGCTTGCTTTGGGGGAAGGGACCTGATGCACTGTGTATGACTCTCGGCCCACTGGGCATGCACCAGAAATCCCATCGCAACCCTCCTACTGGGAATGCGCCCACCAGAGATGGAAATTCAACAGCATACTGACTGCAGTAATACAGCCAACTGCGCATGCTCAGTGATGGCAACGCGCTACATGACATATGGCTTGGCACCACAGATCCCATTGTACCCCTTCCATTTCTAATCCATCGCAGATGGCTGACATCCACCATAGCGCCAACTGTGTAATACAGAGAGCTCTCTCTCATACAGATCCCACTACTACTGTACTTAGTGTGCAAGGTTGGAACACCATAACCATTGTCATAAGTTTGCGATGCAACGCTATTTTGCGCTTCAAACGCACAGTCAGCTTTGAACACAGAGCGCTCTCTTACAGTCAGAAACCATTCTCAGACACAGTCCAAGAGATGTAGCTATCGTGTGTAAGGCCGAGACGCATCTATGTTGTCGCATGTTTGCATTTTGCGCTTTGGGTGCATAGTTTGTGATACAGAGCCCTGTCTCTAATTCTATACAGTCCATTCACTACCAGTTTCTGCAGTTATGAAATCACTATTCTGTGGTGCTAAATTCAATGGCACCGTCAGTTTTTAATATACAGTACAGGCACATTCATAGTGGCACACTAGTTGTCCTAGTAGACGGGGGATGGTGTACTTGGCAATGGTCACTATTTGTAGCATTTTTCAGGACACTAGGGCAGAGCTGACTGCTTACAGTAAATGGATTAACAAAGCATCCTTTATTATGGTAATGAGAGGCTCTTGCTTGCTTTGGGGGAAGGAACCTGATGCACTGTGTATGACTCTCGGCCCACTGGGCATGCGCCAGAAATCCCATCGCAACCCTCCTACTGGGTATGCGCCCACCAGAGATGGAAATTCAACAGCATACCGACTGCAGTAATACAGCCAACTGCGCATGCTCAGTGATGGCATAGCACTACATGGCGTATGGCTTGGTGCCACAGATCCCATTGTACCCCTTCCATTTCTAATCCATCGCAGATGGCTGACAGCCACCATAGCGCCAGCCGTGCAATACAGAGAGCTCTCTCTCATACAGATCCCGCTACTACTGTACTTAGTGTGCAAGGTTGGTACAGCATCACCATTGTCATAAGTTTGCGATGCAATGCTATTTTGAGCTTCAAACGCACAGTCAGCCTTGAACACAGAGCGCTAGCTCACAGTCAGAAACCACTCTCAGACACAGTCCAAGAGACGTAGCTATCGTGTGTAAGGCCGAGATGCATCTACTTTGTCGCATGTTTGCATTCTGAGCTTTGGGCGCAGTTTGTGATACAGAGCCCTGTCTCTCATTCTATACAGTTCATTCACTACCAGTTTCTGCTGTTATGAAATCACTATTCTGTGGTGCTAAATTCAACAGCACCGTCAGTTTTTAATAAACAGTACAGGCACATTCATAGCGGCACACTAGTTGTCCTAGCAGACGGGGGATGGTGTCCTTGGCAATGGTCACTATTCTCAGCATTTTTCTGGACACTAGGGCAGAGCTGACTGCTTACAGTAAATGGATTAACAAAGCATCCTTTATTTTGGTAATGAGAGGCTCTTGCTTGCTTTGGGGGAAGGAACCTGATGCACTGTGTATGACTCTCGGCCCACTGGGCATGCGCCAGAAATCCCATCGCAACCCTCCTACTGGGCATGCGTCCACCAGAGATGGAAATTCAACAGCATACCGACTGCAGTAATACAGCCAACTGTGCATGCTCAGTGATGGCAAAGCGCTACATGGCGTATGGCTTAGCACCACAGATCCCATTGTACCCCCTCCATTTCTAATCCATTGCAGATGGCTGACAGCCACCATAGCGCCAACCGTGTAATACAGAGAACTCTCTCTCATACAGATCCCACTACTACCGTACTTAGTGTGCAAGGTTGGAACAGCATCATCATTGTCATAAGTTTGCGATGCAACGCTATTTTGCACTTCAAATGCACAGTCAGCCTCGAACACAGAGCGCTCTCTCACAGTCAGAAACCACTCTCAGACACAGTCCAAGAGACATAGCTATCATGTGTAAGGCCGAGATGCATCTACTTTGTCGCATGTTTGCGTTCTGCGCTTTTGGCGCAGTTGTGATACAGAGCCCTGTCTCTCATTCTATACAGTCCATTCACTACCAGTTTCTGCAGATATGAATATCACTATTCTGTGGTGCTAAATTCAACGGCACCGTCAGTTTTTAATATACAGTACAGGCACATTCATAGCGGCACACTAGTTGTCCTAGCAGACGGGGGATGGTGTCCTTGGCAATGGTCACTATTTGTAGCATTTTTCAGGACACTAGGGCAGAGCTGACTGCTCACAGTAAATGGATTAAGAAAGTATCCTTTATTATGGTAATGAGAGGCTCTTGCTTGCTTTGGGGGAAGGGACCTGATGCACTGTGTATGACTCTCGGCCCACTGGGCATGCGCCAGAAATCCCATCACAACCCTCCTACTGGGCATGTGCCCACCAGAGATGGAGATTCAACAGCATACCAACTGCAGTAATACAGCCAACTGCGCATGCTCAGTGATGGCAAAGCGCTACATGGCGTATGGCTTGGCACCACAGATCCCATTGTACCCCCTCCATTTCTAATCCATCGCAGATGGCTGACAGCCACCATAGCGCCAAAAGTGTAATACGGAGAACTCTCTCATACAGATCCAACTACTACCGTACTTAGTGTGCAAGGTTGGAACAGCATCATCATTGTCATAAGTTTGCGATGCAACGCTATTTTGCGCTTCAAATGCACAGTCAGCCTCGAACACAGAGCGCTCTCTCACAGTCAGAAACCACTCTCAGACACAGTCCAAGAGACGTAGCTATCGTGTGTAAGGCCGAGATGCATCTACTTTGTCGCATGTTTGCTTTCTGCGCTTTTGGCGCAGTTTGTGATACAGAGCCCTGTCTCTCATTCTATACAGTTCATTCACTACCAGTTTCTGCAGATATAAATATCACTATTCTGTGGTGCTAAATTCAAAGGCACCGTCAGTTTTTAATATAAAGTACAGGCACATTCATAGCGGCACACTAGTTGCCCTAGCAGACGGGGGATGGTGTCCTTGGCAATGGTCAATATTTGTAGCATTTTTCAGGACACTAGGGCAGAGCTGACTGCTCACAGTAAATGGATTAACAAAGTATCCTTTATAATGGTAATGAGAGGCTCTTGCTTGCTTTGGGGGAAGGGACCTGATGCACTGTGTATGACTCTCGGCCCACTGGGCATGCACCATAAATCCCATCGCAACCCTCCTACTGGGCATGCGCCCACCAGAGATGGAAATTCAACAGCATACCGACTGCAGTAATACAGCCAACTGTGCATGCTCAGTGATGGCAACGCGCTACATGGCGTATGGCTTGGCACCACAGATCCCATTGTACCCCTTCCATTTCTAATCCATCGCAGATGGCTGACAGCCACCATAGCGCCAAGTGTGTAATACAGAGAGCTCTCTCTCATACAGATCCCACTACTACTGTACTTAGTGTGCAAGGTTGGTACAGCATCACCATTGTCATAAGTTTGCGATGCAATGCTATTTTGCTCTTCAAACGCACAGTCAGCCTTGAACACAGAGCGCTCTCTCACAGTCAGAAACCACTCTCAGACACAGTCCAAGAGACGTAGCTATCGTGTGTAAGGCCGAGATGCATGTACATTGTCGCATGTTTGCATTCTGAGCTTTGGGCGCAGTTTGTGATACAGAGCCCTGTCTCTCATTCTATACAGTCCATTCACTACCAGTTTCTGCAGTTATGAAATCACTATTCTGTGGTGCTAAATTCAACAGCACCGTCAGTTTTTAATATACAGTACAGGCACATTCATAGCGGCACACTAGTTGTCCTAGCAGACAGGGGATGGTGTCCTTGGCAATGGTCACTATTCGTAGCATTTTTCAGAACACTAGGGCAGAGCTGACTGCTTACAGTAAATGGATTAACAAAGCATCCTTTATTATGATAATGAGAGGCTCTTGCTTGCTTTGGGTCAAGGAACCTGATGCACTGTGTATGACTCTCGGCCCACTGGGCATGCGCCAGAAATCCCATCGCAACCCTCCTACTGGGCATGCGTCCACCAGAGATGGAAATTCAACAGCATACCGACTGCAGTAATACAGCCATCTGCGCATGCTCAGTGATGGCAACGCGCTACATGGCATATGGCTTGGCACCACAGATCCCATTGTACCCCCTCTATTTCTAATCCATCGCAGATGGCTGACAGCCACCATAGCACCAACTGTGTAATACAGAGAGCTCTCTCTCATACAGATCCCACTACTACTGTACTTAGTGTGCAAGGTTGGAACAGCATAACCATTGTCATAAGTTTGCGATGCAATGCTATTTTGCGCTTCAAACGCACAGTCGGCTTTGAACACAGAGCGCTCTCTCACAGTCAGAAACCATTCTCAGACACAGTCCAAGAGATATAGCTATCGTGTGTAAGGCCGAGACGCATCTACGTTGTCGCATGTTTGCGCTTTGCGCTTTGGGTGCACAGTTTGTGATACAGAGCTCTCTCTTGGCGCTAAAGATCCCTTTGTAACCCCTGCACTGGGCATGCGCATGAAATCCCATTGCAACCCCTCAAATCAGACAGCCACCACAGCACAGACATTGACGAAAGTTTTGCACTATTTAAACGCACAATCAGTTTGTAATGTCTTACTTTTAAGCAGCCTTTTAAACAACAACACTGCAGTATTACAGTACAACACTACTAAAGTAGTTTCACTATAGTGTCCAGAGCAGACAGTGACAATAAAAAAAAATATATGGTACGGTATATTCTTTTCCAGGGATCGAACCCGGGACCATAATTCTACCAAAGTGATCACCTAACCACTAGCCCACACGACATCTACAGTGAACCGCACAGAGCGGCCTCATCCTTGTGCACTCCTCCCGCTGCTGTTTTAATTAAAAAAAAATTGTCATACTGTAATTCATCCCATCTCAGTGAAAGCTGTGCGTGCATCTCATTAATCTACAGTATCGGTTATACCGTGACAACAACTCGGGCAACTTCTCTACTGTTCAGTTACTGCACCGTACTGTATGTACCGTACAATACTGTATGTGCAGTGATTTGCATCCTGTTATAAGATCTTACTGTACGGTACAGTACTGTACTGTATGTACATTATGTGAGATTAAAAATACAGTATTGGTTGTGCGAACATGCAAATGCTGTGAATGTGAATGTGATATCCATCCAATTTACTGTAAGTTTAACAGTATGGCATTCAGTACAAGGCATTCAGTACAAATTACAACAGTGGAGCACTCGCCACCCAGCGTTTAAGCACTGTATTACATGCAATTACAAAAGTGGAGCACTCGCCACCCAGTGGTTAAGCACTGTATTACATGCCGTAGCATATCCTTCGTTGAAGAATACCACGGTATTCCACAAGTCCATGGCACGACTCAGAGGCCTGCACGCCACGTCACAAGTCCATGGCGCGACTCACACCACGCCATGAGCAACAAAATAGCTGGGCAGCTCTGTACTGTGTATTTGTACACACACATATATATATATATATATGTGTGTGTGTCTGTGTAAACAGCAAAAAAAGAGATATCCCCTTATCGCGCTCTACCACATATCACATCACATCATAACAATGAATGTTACAAATCATATCAGAGGGCATGATTCAGTGTGCACACGTGAGCCCCGGAGCGAGTGAGAAATCACTCGCTCCGGGGCTCGCTTCAAGACGGTGTGGCTATCGTTGTTGATTGACAGCTCGCCCCGTTTTGTAGGCGGGTCGGGGGGGTGGCTGCACAAATGGAGGCGTTCTCGAAGGAATGCCTGCCATTTGAGGGTGGCCCTACTGACATCACACGTGATGTCAGTAGTGAACTTCCTGCTCTATTAGAGCAGGAAGTTCACGGGGGTTTGCGGTTGGCGAGACCCTACCACAAGGGTCGCCTCACAAGCCCAATGGTCGCGATAATCATGACCATTACCAGGCCGCCTGCACAAGCTGTGGGTGGTCACCCACAGCTGTGCGAGCGGCCTAGAGGCAGATTTTTTTTTTAAAATTTGCCCTGATTCAGAGCGAGCGCTCGCAAATAGCGAGCCCCCCGTTGAGTCAGGACCAGAGTTCGGATCGGATGACATGTCATTTAGTGTGTACCGGCTGTGCACCATGCAAGGGCTTAGCAGTAGCCACAACTGTGTCCAATTTAGAATCAGGCCCTATAAAGTGGGAGTATCCTATTCCCTCAGCAGACCCCACCCTCTCAACAGAGCCCACCCCTCAAAAGGGCTGCGTCCAAATATTTTCCGGGCTGGTTTTCCATCCCAATCCGCCCCTGCCTGCTATAGTTCATGGGGGGAGGGGGGCCATGGGGTGGGGGGTTTGTGTGTCTTCTTGTGCTGTGTGAATGCATAATAAATGAATGTCTGTGTCAGTAAGTGTGTGTGTGCCAGGTGACTGTGTCAGTAAATGGTATCTGTGTCAGTAAGCTATATCTATGTCAGTAAGTGTGTTTGTGTCAGTAAGAGTTGTCTGTGTAGGTGTGTGTGTGTTAGTAAGTGGTGTCTGTGTCAATAAGTGTGTGTGTCAGTAAGTATTTGTGTTAGTAAGAAATGTCTGTGTAGGTAAGTGTCTGTGTCAGTAAGCGTAATCTGTGTCAGTAAGCTGTGTATGTCAGTAAGTGTGCTTGTGCCAGTAAGATGTGTCTGTGTAGGTAAGTGTGTCTGTTAGAAAGTGGTGTCTGTGTCAAGATGAGTGTCAGTAAGTAAGGTGTGTCAGTAACTGTGTCAGAAAGTGAGTCTGTATCAGTGTCAGTAAGGAGCCTATGTCAGAAAGTTGTATATGTGTGTGTGTATGCAGCTATGGGGGCCGTGTGTGTGTATATGCAGCTATGGGGGCCGTGTGTTTGTATGCAGCTATGGGGGCCATGTGTGTGTATATGCAGCTATGGGGGCCGTGTGTGTGTATGCAGCTATGGGGGCCGTGTGTGTGTGTATGCAGCTGTGAGGGCCGTGTGTGTATGCATCTATGGGGATCTGTGTGTGTATGCGGCTATGGGGATCTGTGTGTGTATGCGGCTATGGGGGCCGTGTGTGTGCAGCTAAGGGGGCCATGTGTGTGTGTATGCAGCTTTGGGGGCTGTGTGTGTGTGTGTGTGTGTATGCGGCTATGGGGGCCATGTGTGTGTATGCAGCTATGGGAGCTGTGTGTGTGCAGCTATGGGGTCTGTGTGTGTGTGCAGCTATGGGGTCGGTGTGTGTGTGTGCAGCTATGGGGGCCGTGTGTGTGTGCAGCTATGGGGTCTGTGTGTGTATGTGCAGCTATGGGGGCTGTGTGTGTGTATGCAGCTATGGGGGCTGTGTGTGTTTGTGCAGCTATGGGGTCCATGTGTGTGTGTGCAGCTATGGGGGCCATGTGTGTGTATGCAGCTATGGGAGCTGTGTGTGTGCAGCTATGGGGTCTGTGTGTGTGTGCAGCTATGGGGGCTGTGTGTGTGTGTGCAGCTATGGGGGCCATGTGTGTGTATGCAGCTATGGGAGCTGTGTGTGTGCAGCTATGGGGGCTGTGTGTGTGTATGCAGCTATGGGGGCTGTGTGTGTGTGTGCAGCTATGGGGCTGTGTGTGTATGCAGCTATGGGGGCTGTGTGTGTGTATGCAGCTATGGGGGCTGTGTGTGTGTATGCAGCTGTGGGGGCTGTGTGTGTGTATGCAGCTATGGGGGCTGTGTGTGTGTGTGCAGCTATGGGGTCCATGTGTGTGTGTGTGCAGCTATGGGGGCTGTGTGTGTGTATGCAGCTATGGTGGCTGTGTGTGTGTATGCAGCTATGGGGGCTGTGTGTGTGTGTATGCAGCTATGGGGGCCGTGTGTGTGTATGCAGCTATGGGGCTGTGTGTGCGGCTATGGGGGCCGTATGTGTGTGTGCGGCTATGGGGACAGTGTGTGTGTATGGCTATTGGGGCACTGTGTGTGTGCGGATATGGAGGCCATGTGTGTGTGTGTGTGTGCGGATATGGGGGCCGTGAGTGTACGGCTATGGGGACAGTGTGTGTGTGTAAAATTGTTTGTAGTTGAGAAAGTGGGGCACCAAACTGATATCTTGCTTAGGGCCCCATGTGGTCTAAATCTGGTTTTGACACACCATGAATGTACTACCAAGGATGCTTTCTAAGTATCTGCATATTATATCTTCTCAAAGCGGGACTGAGTGTTGCTATTTTGGGAAAGTCTGGGCAGCAGCTAAGTTGGAAAAGTTTGCTCGCCAGCCTTCCTCTCAGGCTCCGCATCCTCCGGTACAAAGTGAATTCTCTAACCCTGAAGCTGCGGGTGACCACCAGGGATCGAGTACTGGGGCCCCACCTGTGGTTACTCTGCAGCAAGTACTGGAGGCAATTGCGGGTACTGAGAAACGTCTTTTGGATAAAATTGAGAAGGTGTAATGTGACCCATCCCTCCTGCGGCAGGATGTACAAGTCGGGGATTGGGTGAGTGAGGTGGTAACTCGCATACTGTACCTACCCTAGAGGATTTGCATGGTCCCCTGAAAGGTAAGGTGTCTTCTATGTCAACAAATGGCCACTATTCAAAACAAATTGCTGGATATGGAGGGTCGCCTACGCCAGAACAATGTCCGATTTGTTGGGCTGCCGGAGGGTGAGGAGGGCTCCTCTCCTGAATCATTTCTGGAAACATGGCTTGTTGAATCCTATGGCAGGGACTCTTTTACCTTACAATTTGCTCTGGAAAGGGCGCACCGTGTTCCTGCTTGTCCTCCTCCGCCGTGTGCTCCACCTCGTACCTTTATTATGAAATTGCTCCATTATAAAGACCGGGATGTAGTGTTACCGCTGGGGAGCATTAGAAGTCCTCTGTCTACAAATGGTGTAAAGATTTCTACTTTCCCGGATTTTGCAATGGAGGTCCAAAAGGATAGGTCCCAATTCCTTCCTATTAAGTGTAGACTCAGAGACCTTCATTTTTCATATGCTATGCCATTCCCATCCAAACTCCGGATTGTGGCGGATGGGGAATCTAAATTTTTCTCAACTGCACGGGAGGCGGGTGCGTGGCTGGATCGATCTGCTCCTGGGAACCGTCATTTGGCTCCAACCAGAACGTCTCAATATTTATTGCTGTTATACAATAATTCTGTTTTTCTTGAAGATGCAGGTTTTATATAAGTCACTTACAAAAATTCTATATTTTTTACTTTTCTAAATTTAATGTGTGAGGTTTAGAATTGATTAGATGTGTCTATTGCACTGTTTTTTTCTATTGCAGGGGGGGCTCCTTTGCAATGGTAGCTGCTACACTCTATTGCTCCCTTATGTGTTTGATATTAGTTTCATTTTTTAATTTGTGTGTGTTTGGGATATAGATATGCTGATGTTGGGGGTGGTATTTGGGGTGGGGGGTAGGGGAGGGTTGGGGGTTTGGGGAGTTTTTATTTATTTTCAGTTTTTTTTTCTTGTTTTATTATTTCTATATTTGTTGCTATATTAGGTGTTATTTTTCAGTATTTGTGTATGCTGGGTTCAAGGGGGAAAGCTTGTGAAATTTGTAGCGTTATGGGTTCTCCAATGTTATATGGCTAAGGTAAATTTTCTTATGTGGAATGTCCGAGGAGTCAATGATAAAGTTAAACATTCTCTGGTACAGGGGATGCATAAACAGAATAACTCTGATATTATTTGCTAACAGAGACTTAGTTGGTAGAAGACTCCTCTCTCTTCAGTGGCCGTGGGTGGGCTGGGCATACCATGCCTCCCACACGTCATCGTCCAGGGGGTCTCGGTTTTAATTAAAAAATCTGTCTCCTTTGTGTTAAACTCAGTTAAGTCCGATCCCTATGGATGATATGTGTTTTTTGACTATAGAATACATTCCATGCCTTTATATATATTAGCTGTTTATATACACCCTCCTTTTTCATATGAGGTGCTGAAGCATGCAGCTGAGTTTGTGGCTATATCTCCAAGTACTCCGATAATTTGTTTGGGGGATTTTAACAATTGCCTGGCCCCCTCTATAGACAAATGGTGTGCTACCTCTCATATACAGTTGGGTAGAGGGAAATCAGGTCTTGCTAGCTTTATAGAGAACCTTGGGTGGGTAGATGCCTGGAGGGTTAAACATCCGGGTTTACAGCAGTTCTCATGTTTCTCCGTGACTTATAATTCTTTTCCTAGAATTGATTTGGCTTTAGTCTCTCCCAGTCTGCTCCCCAAACTATGTCACATTACTTATAAAGCCAGAGGGGTGTCGGATCATTCTCCCCTCATGCTGTCCTTGGAGGTAGATAGTCCTAGGGGTCGAGTGTTTTGGAAGCTACATCCCTTTTGGCTTATTCAAATGAAAGCAGGTTCTGAGTTAGAGGCTTTGTGGGATGGGAATTTTGCGGATAATATTGGCTCTGCCTCAGCGGCAGTTGTGTGGGACTCCTTTAAAGCATATATTTGAGGTACTCTGATTAAGCGTGTTGCTGAACTAAAGCTGTTTTATAGAAAGAAAGAAGCTGAACTTGAGTCAGATTCACGTCGTTCAAATTGCATACGTCTAGGACCAGTGGTTGGCAGCTCAGTCTGCATGGACAATGGATCAGCTCTGCGCACTGGATCTTTGTGGGTGGTTTGGATAGTGCTGCAGAAAGCTACAGGTCGCCCTGCCCTGGTTGGTATAGTATAGGTAAAGTAACCATAAGGCTCAGTCTGCATGGGCAGCTCATATATCTGATAGGAATATGCGTAGTCCATTATTTCAATTGCATACATAATATGTGAATGCAGATAGGACAGGGCGTTATCTAGCACACTTAGTACACACTGATTGTCCATCTGCGGCCGTTTCAGCTTGTGCTTCCTGATGGTACTGTTGTTACAACTACTCCGGATATAGCTGACCTTTTTCTCACTTTTTATAAGGATATACTGCATATAGTATTAGGTTGTCATGTTCCATGGCTGAACTGCAGTCTTATGTGGCTAATTTTAGGTTACGTTCATTGTCTCCTGAGGTACAAGCCTTTCTTGATGCCCCATTCACCCTGGAGGAGATAAAGGTTGCTATCAAATCCTTCCCTGGTGGCAAAGCCCCGGGTAATGACAGCATACTGATTGAATTATATAAAAAAAATGTTGGGATATTTATCCCTAGATTGTTTCAGTTATTTAATGATTTGTATGAGGAAGGTGTGTTTCCATCCTCTGTTGGAGGCTGTCATTATTGCCTTGCCAAATCCTGGGAAGGATCCTATATAATCTCTGATGCCTACAGACCAATATCACTGATTCCTACCGATGCCAAAATACTTGCAAAAATGTTGTCCCTGAGACTTAACCAGGTTATTTCCTCTATAGTGCATCCAGATCATACCGGTTTAATGCCAGGTAAATCTACCTCAATAAACATTAGACATCTCTACACTCATTTGCAGGCATCTCATGAGCAGGAAGCAGCTTCGGTTGTTGTCTCATTAGATGCGGCAAAAGCTTTTGACTCAGTGGAATGGCCCTATTTGTGGGAGGTCATGTGTTGTATGGGGGTGGGGCCTGTTTTCCTTAAATGGGTACAACTTATATATGATAGACCCAGTACTACAATTTCTGTTAACTGTTTTATTTCCCCTCCATTTTCATTATTTTATGGTACGAGACAGGGTTGTCCATTATCCCCTGCCCTTTTTGCCCTAGCAATAGAACCACTGGCATGTGTTCTGCAGGCTCATTCAGATATTGTGGGGACTTCAGCTGGGGACTAGAGTTGATACAATAGCTTTATAAGCAGATGATTTACTTTTGTATAGGAAAGACATGCCCGAGGTTCTCAAAGTAATTGCAAAGTTTAGCGGCTATTCGGGCCTTTTCACTAATTGGGGTAAATCTTCTATATTACAATTGAGGGGTGCTCCCCCCATTGCTCCTGAGTTGCCCTTGCCTCTTTGTTGGGTTCCTAGATTTAAATATCTGGGGATCTGGATATCTAACCAAATAGGAGATTTTATAGATTAGAATTTAATTTGAGGGAGAAGATTGGTTCCTGGACTAAGATTCCTCTTATAGTTATGGGCAGAGTGAATTTGCTAAACATGGTGTTGCAAACCAAATTTCTCTATATATTACAATAGTCCCCAGTATATATTCCTGCATCTATATTTCGGAAATTAAATACTATGCTTTCTTCTCTTATTTGGGCAGGTAAGAGGCTCCCATTGAAAATTGATGTTCTCACTAGATCCAGGGTGAGTGGTGGTATGGCCCATCCTCATTTTTGATTCTACTACTATGCTGCACAGTTGGCTCATGTTCGGTCTTGGTTGCAGGACAGCTATGCTGACTCCTTACTTACTCTCTTTGTGTCACTGGCAATGCCAGAACACGCCCCACTGCAGGCCTAGCTAAGTTGTAAGATTTCCAGGAGTAGTCCTCCCCTACTTGCCCAAGTTGATGGGATTGATCCGGACACCCTTTTGTGGTGTTCGTGTCGTTTCTCTGAACTGGACACTCTTTCTATTAGACAGGTTTGGGATAAAAGAGGATTCAATACAGTGGGGCAATTATATTTAAATTGGGTTTTGAAATCCTTTACTCAACCGAAGGAAGAATTTAATTTTCCGGCTACATACGTCTATAGGTTTTTGCAACTCAGACCTGCCATAAATGCCCAATTTCAGGATGTTCCTCCTTCTATTTCCAGTTCTCCAGTAAAATAATTTATATTATCTTTAGGTCCTCGGAAGTCAGTGTCAATTGTATACTCTTATATGATGTCATCGCATAATGGGGATGGTTTAGCCAAACTGCATAGTGGTTGGGAATCTATGGTCAGTGTTTTGAGGAGTGGGGATCAGTTTTAGAGTTTCCATGCAAGGCTTCTGCATCTATATGTTTTCAGTAGATACAATTATTTATTCTACATAGAGCATATTTAACCGCTGTGAGATTGGTACGTTTTGGAGGTAGGCAGTCTGATCTCTGTCCTAAATGTGGTATTATTTAGGGCACATTTTGGCATTTATTATGGGAATGTTCTGTGATTCCGATTTTTTGGACTAAGGTAAAGGCTGCTATGTCTCACACTAGTATTCCCATTACAGTACTTACACCAAAATTCTGCAGTTTAGTGGCTAGAGAAGATGATGAGCTGGACCATTATAGCACTCAATATGCTATTAATTTATGTGCTCTGGCAAAAGTATGTTTGGCTCGATCATGGACGGCTCCTAGTGGGCCTGAATTTCAGGAGTGGGTTTCTTTAGTTATTGCTATTGTGAACCATGATCAATATTTGTATATTTATTTAATAATGAATCTATGAAGATCAAAAAGATACTTAACAGAAACTTTGATATCCTTAAACAAGATCCAGTTTTGAATAATATTTTGACAACTAAGCCAAAGGTGATGTTTAAAAAAAATAGGAGTTTAAAGACACATTTGGCCCCAAGTGGTTTGAGAAAAATTCCATCTAATATCAAACCTAAGATGGACAATTGGTTTGGTAGTCCTATTAAAGGCTGTTTTAAATGTGGGAGTAATAAGTGTCTGACCTGTGAGTATATAACTCATAGGAGATTGGTAGTTGAGTCTTTTTACACTAAACAGAATTTCCCTATTTCTGAGTTCATCAATTGTAATTTGATATAGTGTGTTTATGTATTACAATGCCCTTGTGGACTTCAATATGTGGGTAGAACCACGAGGTCCCTCATTAAGAGGTTTCAATCACATAGTGTCTCTTGTCATTTCTCTACCCATCATGGAAGTAAACCTGAGGGTTTATCTGTGACAGGGATTAGACACATTAAACAAACATTTAGAGGTGGGGATAGATACAAGACACTGTGGTCCCAGGAAGTATTTTGGATATTTAGACTCAATACGTTGTACCCCAATAGGTCTAAATGAGAACATAGACTTTGCATAGTTTATAGACTGCAGTGGGTCATTTAGGCCAACACATTGTTGTCTAGCAACATAGGTTTTTTTAGGGATGTGGGTTTTTAGAGAGTCATAGATTAATGGATGTAATTTAGTTTTTATTTCACAATTTAACAGAGAATTACTTTTATTTAATGGGTTTGGTGGGCAAGATATTTAGTAAGAGGGTTTATTAGATAGATTTTTTAGACAATTTTTGTAGGGGTGAGCCTATATCCATCTTTCAGTATTATTAATATTCAATATTACTAATATACAGTATTAATATACATGATTTACTTAGGTTGGCATTCACCTGGGATTAATTAATTTAAGTAGGTAATTTGTTTGTTATTCTTTTCTTATATTTTTTAATTCAAGTGGTAGTAGATGGTAGTTATTTCTATATGGATGTTTAGTATAGTATAGGATGTAGTTTAAAAATATTGCCATTTAGGGGTATTCACTATCGAAATTGGAGGATTTATATGGGGATACAATCATCATCATTTTTACTGCATTAATATTATTCAATATTATTTTGTATAGTTGTCAACTTTTTTCGTATTAGCTTGTATAGTGGAACAACATCTTTGGTATTTGATGTTGTCCAACATTAGTCTGTTTAAGGGTTCAACATCAACCTGTCAAATTGGTGTAATGATTACAGCATTTGATTAATGAATAAGAAGATATAGGTTCAATTGTCACTTACGGGATAATAGAAATTTTGTAGCATTTCATGTCAATTATCTTGTGTTTAGGTATAGAATCATTAGAATAGATGAATTGCTGGGGGAAATTGGTGAGCCCTGTTGAGGTAGTGGTTAAGGTATCAGACTCTGGAGCATAAGGTCATGGGTTCTAACATAAGTAAGGGTGTGGGTTTTATTTTTATATGTGTGTATTTATATACTTTCTAGAGATATGATTATTTTTTATTTATATTTGATTTTTTAAATAAAGATAATTAGTATCATTCAATTATCAGATTGGAACCTTATATAGGTATTGTCAATGTTTATGTATAACTATATGTTTTTATATGGGTGTGAAATAACAGCAGCTTTTTGAAAAATACATTGGGTCAATAATCCAGTATCAACTGCAAATCAATGAGAAGAATTCTGTACAGGTGAGGTGATTATACACCTGTGTCTAATTAAACAACATCCAATAGGATTATGGCACTTTGTGGATATAAGCTGGATCTAGACAGGGTAGTCTTTACTCTTTGAAAAGCCTCCAGTGGTAAGAGGTGAAATGCGTCAGGGAAACCTGGCTTTTTGTGTCCTTTTTGATGGTTCTTGGATTTTGAATACCTTGGCTTAAACTACGGCACTTAACAAACAGCTGATCGTTGACTCTCGGCGCTGATATTTCAGCATTTTCTCATCATCCCATACCAACTGTCTGCTTTCCGGCAAGGAGAGAAAGTGGCTCCTAAAACGCTATATGTCTAGCGGTACCACGCTAATACTCACAAGCTGTATCCGTCCCGACAGAGTAATGTGAGTAGCTCACAGCTTCAGTAACAAAGTAAAAACAATATTACCCAGCTGGGTACATCCTGGCAAAGAACGGGAGTGGTGTGTAATGCGTACAAAGGTAGCTCTCCTGCTGACGGGCAGGATCAAGCTGATAATATAATCTGAGCCTTTAAAGTCTCCGCTATAGAATAGCCAAAAGTGGGAGCAACAGAAAGGGGATCATAATTGTTATAAAGACAGAGATTACATTTATATCTTCATAATATAAAGTTCAATAGAGTATATATATGTTAATACTGGCAGAATATTCTGCCTTCAACCTAAAAGCCATATGGATATCCATTTCTTCCAAGAGTGATAACATTTTTTATATAAAGGACTTTTTGAGATTGTTTTTATTTTGCAAAGCAGTTATATGGTCATAGGACCGATTTATATATAGATGTATACATTGTTAAATGAAAATGTGTTTTTTTTTTAATTCTCTTTATGCTGCTATATTTATAAAATATGTGTGATTCATTTGTATATTGATGATAATGGTTTTTTAGTAAAAATTATATAACAAATTTATTTTTAAAGAGACAAAAGAAATAGATATACTGCGCTCAGCTGCTAGTATTATGTGTTCTGTTTATGGAAAGAGAAGGGAGATTCTGCACAGAACTTTAGATAAACTCAATAATATATACCAAACATATAATATTAATGAGCTAATTATATCATCAATTATTGTTGGTGGTGCTCCCAAAGCCCAATAGTACATATGTTAAACAACAGAAGAAAGAAAAGTAGGGCTATTATCTGGGGCACTCTTATGAAATGATTGTAAATGTAATAAAATATAACTTTTATTGTACATCAATAAAATAGTACAGTACCATACAATTTAGTCATAATAGTAAGATGATGTGGACCCATCATCTGTAAAAATCAGACTTCATAAACATAGTGAAATCTGATGGCAAAATGTTAATAAATTCTACATTAAACAGGATAAAGCTTGATATAAATTGTTGACACTATATAAGTTTAGTTAATAAACACTGAGATATATTTATAATGCTTGGCCGTGTGCAAAAACAATCCCAAGTTTTTATTTTAACCTACAGCACCTGGTATTCCCAGGAGGTCTCCCTTCCTGGTACTAACCAGGCCAATTACTGTTTGGCTTCCAAGATCAGACGAGATTGGGCAAATCAAGTAGTGTATGGCTGTAGGTATACTTGCACAGGGAAAATTGCACCAATACCTGGTCAAAGCAATATATATGTAGGACTAGTTCAGTGTATAGTCCATTTTATTAGCTTATAATAACATTAAAAAAAGTAATGCATAGGTAAACTTTATTTGTTACACGTGGATATTATAAGCAATCAATATGTCAAGTGTATCACCTGATTATACATACAGGGAATATTGCATATTTCTGTGCGTTTAACCTTATACAATAGGAAGACAAATCATATGATATATACTTCTTGAAACTGGATTTTTAGCATATCACATAGTATCCTTAATACTCAAAGTAACATGTAACATAGTATAGTATCACTTATCAATCAAGCAAAGAACGGTATTGTGTACACCAATATAACACAATTCAAAGTCAAACTGACTGTTATACTCTCAATGGTGTATCAAGCAACAAAAATGCACAACAGGTATTCCCTTGTTAGGGTGCAGAGATGAGTAAAAAGAATATTCACAATTGGCAGCTCCTGCCTCTGCAAGGATTGCTATAGACTAGCATAATAGGTCCATAATTGAATATACAAAATAAAGCCATAGCTAGTAAGCAAAGTGTCACTGTAAAGAATCACATAGACCTGTAAGTGTGCAGCTATTCAATTCCTGGACACGGAGGTCCTAGTGTATGTGCACATGTTAATACAATACTAGTTCCAACATAAGGGTAGCTAGGAGTCCGGCCCGTGCACTGGCAGAGCCTCCATGCAGTATGTAGTTTGTACCCTTTGAAATATGCAATAGTACATGTATGTATAATCAGGTGATACTCTTTACATATTCATTGCATATAATATCCACGTGTAACAAATAAAGTTTACCTATGCATTACTTTTTTTGAATGTTATTATTTACTAATAAAATGGACTATACACTGAACTAGTCCTACATATATATTGCTTTGACCAGGTATTGGTGCAATTTTCCCTGTGCAAGTATACCTACAGCCATACACTACTTGATTTGCCCAATCTCATCTGATCTTTGAAGCCAAACAGTAATTGGCCTGGTTAGTACCTGGAAGGGAGACCTCCTGGGAATACCAGGTGCTGTAGGTTAAAATAAAAACTTGGGATTGTTTTTGCACACGGCCAAGCATTATAAATATATCTCAGTGTTTATTAACTATATTTATATAGTGTCAACAATTTATATCAAGCTTTATCATGTGTAATGTAGAATATATTAACATTTCGCCATCAGATTTCACTATGTTTATGAAGTCTGATTTTTACAGATGATGGGTCCACATCATCTTACTATTATGACTAAATTGTATGGTACTGTACCATTTTGTTGATGTACAATAAAAGTTGTGTTCTGTTTATGAACAGATAATCAAGTAGTAGCTCTAGTATATGGTGGAAATACACATATGTGGAAAAATACATAAACAAAAAAGATAATCGTAACTATTTGATGTATTAGACCATTGAAAACAAATCCCTTATTCCAGATGGTTACTGTAATGTGCAGCCATGTTAAGACTCCAACAAGTCAAGTGGTATATAGACAAAAGAAATCATTTAACAGATGTGCTAAACCAGAAAAAAACAGAAAACCTGCACATGCAGCAGCTTGATCATTGACTCTGATCAGTGTCTAGTGCGCCAATGTTGGAAAATGGGGACTTGCTTTTGGAAAAACAAGCTCTAATAGTCGATAAAACTGATTGGCTAGAGTCCTTAATGTCCAAGGGACAGGATTAGATGCCGCATAGGTACTGCCTAAAAACAGTTAGTACCAGCGGCGTCCTGCTGGTACTAAGGGGGCGAAGAGACACGCTGAGATGGGATGCCCAGATGGTCTTCCAGGGGCTAAGGAGTACAGTAATCCGATTAGGTGGAGGCTGTCTCCTGACAGAGCGTGTAACCACTATCGGCATCAGTGCCGGTCGTCAGCCTGAGTGAACAGGCGAACGCCGGCAGCGTGCACTGATGTGGATGCTTCTGTCTGAAGGAGGAGATGTCACGGCAGAACCGCTCGCTGAAGCCGTATGCCGTGTATCTCCTCCTAAGAAGGGGGACTTACCTTTCTCACCCTAGAGGGCACCGCTCCTTTCCCTGCCGGCTCTGTTCCTCTCGATGTCCGCTTCTTGCTTCCTGTGCGTAACGGGATATATCACTTGGCTGATGTTGTATCAGATAATTCCTTCGTCAGCGCTGAATAGGGATAGCTCAGGATAAAAATGCAGGCAATAGTCTTTCTTGGTTATAGCACAATCTAAATGATGTAGGGGTAGTACATATCTGTTCTATTCTCCAAAACTATTTAGTGCGCTAGTACATATCTGTTCTATTATCTTTAAAGTGGTTCCGACTGATAAGTAATTCTGCCACCTCTCAACAATTTGTTACATTATTACAATATTTATAGGACTATTAACGCAGTACACAACAAATTAGCGCTATTGGTTTTCAATATTTGTACCTTGCCCGTAAAGCAGAGTCTAAATTTGACCGTATTTGGACAAGATGGATAGAGTTGAAATGTGCACCCTCTCGGACTTAGCTATAATTTATAAGGTGGACCCAATTTTGGTTTATATTATAACATGAATTCCTTATTTTACTTTATATTATTTTGCTTTTCAGAAATACTGAATGTGGTATTTGTTATTTCTGTTTTTTGTGTTTGTTTTATTTTTTATATGTTTAAAATTGAGAAAAAATGTAATAAAGAATACTTTATTAAAAAAAAGAGGATGCTTTCTAAGTACTCCAAACTCCCGTAAAGGCTGGCCCAGTGGAGTATCTATACTGGGTGCAGGTTGTGCGGTGCACACGGGTCCCTGGTTCCAAGGAGGACAAAACCACACATCCTGCACTGATTTTATCCATACTTAGCTCTCTGGTGTCCTGCATCAGCTCACCAGCACTGTACAAATTGACCGCCGCGCCATTTTTCTGGCGCTTAGCGCATGCACAGTAGTAAAACCGCCAGGAAATTGGCCACTGCTTCATTTCCCCAAAGACCTGCTTATACACAGTAGACTCTAGAACAGCTCCAGAGTCTATTACTGCTTATTAACGTAATGCAGTGCCGGATAGAGCGGAGGGGGCCTGGACAGAGACTGCACATGGCCCCCCTCCTCTTTTAATATGCCCCTGGGCTGGCCACCCAGCTATCTTCTGCACTGCAACACAAATAGAGTGCACCAAGGGCAGGTGCAGTCATTTGGATAGAGAATAGATTTGCTGGGAAGTGAGGCCACGGTAATGCTGTATATTGCAGATTAGGGATGTATAAGAAGGCTATTATAGATTTGCTGGGAAGTGAGGCCATGGTAATACTGTATATTGCGGGTTAGGGATGTATAAGAAGGCTATTATAGATTTGCTGGGAAGTGAGGCCATGGTAATACTGTATATTGCAGATTAGGGATGTATAAGAAGGCTATTATAGATTTGCTGGGAAGTGAGGCCATGGTAATACTGTATATTGCGGGTTAGGGATGTATAAGAAGGCTATTATAGATTTGCTGGGAAGTGAGGCCACGGTAATGCTGTATATTGCAGATTAGGGATGTATAAGAAGGCTATTATAGATTTGCTGGGAAGTGAGGCCATGGTAATACTGTATATTGCGGGTTAGGGATGTATAAGAAGGCTATTATAGATTTGCTGGGAAGTGAGGCCATGGTAATGCTGTATATTGCAGATTAGGGATGTATAAGAAGGCTATTCTAGATTTGCTGGGAAGTGAGGCCATGGTAATACTGTATATTGCGGGTTAGGGATGTATAAGAAGGCTATTATAGATTTGCTGGGAAGTGAGGCCACGGTAATGCTGTATATTGCGGATTAGGGATGTATAAGAAGGCTATTATAGATTTGCTGGGAAGTGAGGCCACGGTAATGCTGTATATTGCGGATTAGGGATGTATAAGAAGGCTATTATAGATTTGCTGGGAAGTGAGGCCACGGTAATGCTGTATATTGCGGATTAGGGATGTATAAGAAGGCTATTATAGAATTGAATTTGATTGCGCATTCAGGGATCACCTTAAGCACTGAAGGGTAGTGAGTGCACACAAGTCATAGCACAGATAACTAGGTATAATCTTATTTCATCTTCTGTATTTATTTCTATAGGAAAATGTTGACCTATGGGATTGACTAGAAAAATATGCATTCTGAGAAAAAGCTTTTATATTTATGTAGTGTATTTGGACTTAGGTCTGCAGCTACAGCTATGCAGACATTGCAGTTCTACTGCAGTTCTAATCAGTAATTTCCAAAAGACCTACTGTACTAGACCTCTTTGGTACAGATACTGTAAGGCCATGCAAAGAGTTTTGTATAAATTTAACAGCTTTTCAGGTTATAGCAACAAATACAGTATTAGGGCCCATACACCTACACGATCAGCTTCCGATCCGTTTTACATCAGATTACCCTGCAGTTCCGTCGGCACGTTTTTTTTTTTACTCTTTGCACAGGATCAGTCGTATGATCGATCGTGTACCTCACGCACTCATTAGGGAATAGGAACAAACAGTCATTAAAATGACTTTATTGCCACACGCTGGATCGCATGAAAAAAAAAATGCCACGTTCTGAACACGATACGATGGAACATATCTGCTGCACATATGATCATAAGATATGATTGAAGGACTCACGGGAGTGCGCATCGGATGAAAAAATGTACGTCTAGTCGAAAATCGTGTGATCGTCTAGAAATGGCGTAGGTGTATGGGGGCTTTATGTCACCCTCAGGGCCAGGTTAGAAAAGTGACACAAAAAGCATTTGCCCTAGATCACGAAAACAAAGTATTCCATTAGATTTCCTAGCACGGTGCTTGGACTGGAGATCCTAATGACACATCTATGTGAGCCCTGGGGGTTTCTAAGAAGAAGGGGTGTATTTATAATGGGTGCAGGGTGTGCGGTGCACACGGGCCCCTAGGGGGGGCCCACACTGCACACCTTGCACCCATACTTTTTTTGTAATACTTCCCTGTCTGACTTCCCTCGGAGTAGCGCTACAGAAAACGCCATTAAAATGGACGCCGCTGCCATTTTTCCAGGCGTATTGCGCAAGCTCAGTAGGAAATCACTGGGAAAACGACTGCTGCGCCATTTCCCCAGTGATCTGCGAATGCGCAGTAGACTCTAAGAGCACTCTAGTGCCCGGAGTCTACTGGTGCTGTCAGTTCGCTGACAGCATCTGGGGAGATCGGAGGGGGCCCCGGACGGGGAGTGAACATGGGCCCCCTCCTCTCTTAATATGCCCCTGCTAAGAAGATAATTGGTCTTGTGCTTCACTCTGTACCCAGTATTTCGGGAGGTGTGCACTCCCGCGGGGTCCTCAGCCACACCATCAGGTTGGTCCTACATGCTGCTCAATATGACTATGCGACTGACAGCCCCATGCAGTGGATTGCGGCAGGGGCTGACATATTGAGCGGTTGGATACCGGAGTTGGATACCGGACTCTCTAGTGTGTACCGGCCGCTCGATATGGAGGCAATTCGGTGGGGGGTTGCTTGTCTGATCGCTGGGTACACACATCGTTTAGTGTGTACCCAGCTTAAGGGGTATATTTACTAAAGTGCGGGTTTTTAGATATTGACAAGAGCAACCAATCAGATTCTACTTCTCATTTGCTATGGGCAACAACTAAACTTCTGTCACTGTAAGAGATGGAGGAATACTGGCAATCAATGCTAGCGATGGGGGAGAACTGGGAGTCACTGGTCATTTGTTTTTATTGCCGGCCCTACTGCTTCTGGCCAAACGCATTGCAGATCAGACAGACATGCGTGTGCTTCAGCGGGCCACTAGAGAATTAAGTTTAGAATTTGGTATCCTGGCTACATTACAAGATAAGCGGGGAGCTGGACCCTTGAGGTGGGTGTTTGGCTCAGGAAAACTGTCCCAGGCTAGTGGTGGTGGACAACGTTGGTGGCAATGGAAGCTGTGAGGGAGGGAAGAGGGAGGGGCATGTGGGGTGCATCTGCGCACCATGGTCCTGCTCTCACTACGCATGTCCTAGATCTATATATTAGCAGATCTCTATAATGGATATTATATGTACAGAATGTTGACTTATTGAATTATGCATTCTCACTTGAAATGTAGAAGTACCAGACCGCCCTCTGGTGGACAAATTTTATTATGGCGAGTGATAAAATAAAGAACTGACCTTGAGACAACAGTTAAAAAAAACAATGCAACGTTGTGTAGGAAAACAAAGAGTTTTTTGACTAAAGAGTTGTATAGATCAGTAAATTAAGAAAACTTAAAGTATTTATCATGCCCCATCTAGGTGCAAATACCCCTTAGCAAGCAAGACAGATGGGCTGATAACAGTTGAGAGTAAATAAATAAGATAATGTTTTTGGCTGAAATATTGATTTTTGGTATTGCTCATAAGCACAGAAAATCCTTACACACCTATATACCTATGTAGATTCAGACATATTTTGTGCTTATACCTCCTTATACTAGGAGAAGTGGAAGAGACGTCCAAGTATTGGGCAAGTACAGAAAAGGGCCATTGGCACAAATACATCCCATTAGTGTTTTAATGTTACATCTGTATTTACATGTATTTTACATATATGTAAATATAACTTATTACAGAATTGATTATTTATTCTGTACAGACTGTCTATGAAAAATACTATATTATGTAGTCAACTTTAGCATTTGTTGCTACCACTGTCAAACCACATGTCCTGGCGTAAATACCACTCTTTACTCCTGGCATAAAACTGGCACATACAGTATGCTATGCTCGCAGAGCTGGTTTTGGGCATTATATAAAGCAATGAATTTTGTTATTAGAAAAGAGATATAGGGCCGTATTCAATTAGGCTGCGAATTGTCGGAATCGGCGATAATTTATCGCCGATGATGTCATTTTCACATGTTTGAATTATCCCCGTATTCAATTTCCAAAAACTTTTCGCCGATGCGAAAAGTCTTTGACAAAAAAACGGGGATAAGTTTTCACCATGTTTTACATGGCAAAAAAAAGTGCAGAAGTGGGGTTTAGGGGTGCAGGCTTTAAAAAAAAGTAGCCAGCACCCCTGGGAATAGCTCCTAAAAATGAACTGTGTCAAAAAAAGTTTTAAAAAAAATAGGGACACCCAAAAAAATTATTTTAATTTTCGGGTTAAAAAAAAATAATATGGGGAATAAGTTTTAAAATAATAAAATTAATTCAGTTCCCAAGTATGCGGCAGGTGTTTAAAAGAATGCGGGTGGTAGCGGCAGGTGCATTTTTGAATAATTTTCAAAATGCACTTTAGGGACTTAAAAATATGCTTGCACCCATTTTCATGTACCCCAAATTTGATGGGCATAGATATTTTTTGCGCCCAAAAGAACGAAGTGCTATTCTTCATCACTTCTTCAAAGTCGGGAAAAGACACCTACCACGGCTTTTCAAAAACCCTAATTACCTTCTGCAGGGAAAAACGGGGGTACCCACAGTGATCCCCCATGTCAGGACATCATTAGGGGGGTCCTAGGATGAATTCCCGAAAATTCCCTATTTTTCCCGATACCTTTCTGCCGGCTCCCGATTTCCCTGCTTTCTAATTGAATGCGGGGATAAAGCGGGCACGCACCCCATACTTTATCCCTGCAAAACCTCTAATGTGGAGCGAAAAGTCCAGCACGGACTTTTCGCTCCAAATTGAATACCCCCCTGATGTCTGTCACTTCAATCAAAAGCAGTCCCAATGTGTTCTTATTTCATGAGTTGTATATTCCCTTCATATCGGTCAAACCAACAGTTTAAAAGCAAAATATTGGAAAAGCTTTTTGGGTGATGTGATGATAGTAGGATGTGATTAGTGGTGATTACTACAAAGCATGAGCCTTTCTGAGTACAACATATATACAACGAGGGCAGCACTCAGAGACTTTCAAATTAGGGTGAAGAAATGTGAAGTTTATTTGGTCTTCATCGACATTTTGGAGGCAGAACCTCCTTCCTCAGGACACTTATGCTGCCCATCCACTAGGCGATTATACCTAGTGATGGAGCGATAACAACGGTTGTTATCGTTCCATCGCTTGGTAATCGCCTGAAAATCGGGCAGTAAAAGGTTAAAAACGACCCGCGATGCGCGTCCACTTGTCGTTTTTAACATCAATCATCGCCTGAACATGACGGTCAACCTGATGACCGCCGTCAGGTTACCATGTTCGAGGATGATTGATCTGCGTACACTGAACGTCTTAACGTTCAGTTTATGTAGTTCACCCTGCGGGAGACAACAGCGTCGTAATTGTGCCGTTGTTGTCGCCTAGTGGATGGGCAGCTTTACAGACACTATAAATAGTACACAAACGGAACATAAATACCTTAACACCCCAAGATCCTCCCACCTCGTGGACACAGACACCAGTCGCACCTCAGGACGCCACGGGAGCCGCCGCCGTACTCCGGCACAGCCCCCATGATGTCACAGAACAGCGCCCCTGCCACCTGTGTTTCTGGGAACTCAGAAAGCCCCCCTGCGTGTACTAGGGAGGTAGGTGTAAATTCCTCCTTATAGATACATACAAGGTGTCCCAATAAAGGTAATTTACAAAATACAAAATGTGCAGCTACTACATGTACCATTTGCACTATGTTTTTGCAAATGAAAAACTTTGATTGAAAAAAATATTTACTTTTCAAAATGAATGTCACTGAGGGCCATTGCGTTTACTGACAAAAAATGCAACGCAAGAGGAACAGAGGGTACTGTAGCGCCAATGCCGGGCTGTGTTTGCAGACTGCTCTTAATAGAACCCTTCATTGTGGGGGAGCCCCAGCAGCAGCAGCAGCAGCGTAACAAAGTGGCTGAGCACCTTCTGTTGGGCCCAACCCCCTGAGCGCATGATTTCATCATGCAGAGGAAGCAGAGGCCACCCACTCAGGGAAGTGAAGCACTGGCCAGAGCAGCCTATTCAGATTGCAGGGTGCCTGCCTGGAGTGTCCATGTTTTTCCAACAGGTCATGTTTTGAGGATTTCTGTCTGTAGATGCAAGTGGGATAATTACTGATCCAGCAAAATAGATGAATTCACCTGTGGATGATTAAAGAATTCCACAAAACATGGCCTGTTGGTGGAACTTGAGGACTGGAGTCAAGAACCCCTGTTCTATAGGCATGTTCCTTATATTCCTAAATATAATGTGGAAAATAACTATGTTCCCAGGACTTTGGCCCTCATTCAGAGGCAGTCGTAGGATGCAAATGGTCGTTCTGAAACAGTGCGGTCGCTTGAATCCTGAACGGCCACCTCCATGTCGGTCGTTAGGCTGTGGGTTAACACCCACAGCTCTAACGACCACTAAGGGTGATGGTCACGATGGTCAAGACCATCGGGGCTTACGACGAGACCCTAAGGTAGGGTCTCGTCAACCTTAAGCCCCAGGGAGCTTCCTGCTCTGTTTGAGCAAGAAGCTCCCCACTGACATCACTGATGGCCGGGCCCGCCCCCGGCCCGCCCAGCAAATGGAGCGAGCTGTCACTCAACCTCGACAGCTCGCCCCATCTGCTACGAGACCCCTAATGACGGATCACCCATCGTTAGCCGGGTCTCGCACATGCGCACAACGGAGCCGGCTCCATCGTGCACATGCGCTCTGGAGCAACATCGACCCGGTTGCGAGCTCGTAGAGCTAACGACTGGGTTTGAGTAAGCTCCTTTGTGTATATCTGAAACACTACCGGTAAGGAAATTACTATATGAATGGTGAAAATTGTTGAAATGTGGAGAGCGTTACTGATGGCTGCCGGTTTGGTCTTCTGCACGTGTGGCACCATTTTGTCACCCACATACAATCACTGTCTGGAGATCTGTATGCTCCGCACAAACTCCACTCCATAAAAGAGTCTCTCATGCATAACTGTGAGTATGGCTGTGCAATCACATTACTGCTCAATAAACCACCACACTGGTTAAGCACTGGGCTCTTTGGTGACTTTGTGGGAACCATCTATTACTACACTATTACTCTGCTATTACCATCGCCAACAGTACACACATATTCAACAGAATATGATACATGCAAGCATAGAGTAAAAAGCACAGAGTGTTCCAGCACAGAGTGTTTTACAGCACAACATGTCAGTACAGAGTGTTAATTGAAATGTGAAAGGTTATGGTTTATCCAGGTGATGATCCAAACCCAGATGATGTAGAGAGAGACATGGTAACAATTGGCATACTGTAGGTGTTGAGCAATACATGTATTCTACCATACATGTGAAAGTGTCAGCTAAAGACATGTCGAAAGCCCTGCAGACAGTCTGATTAGAATAATTAATCTGAAGCATGTATTATATAATAACAAATTAAGTGAATGCATAGGATGCGGTCATAATCCTGGCAAGTGGGATGCAAGCATGTAGAATACCGGTGCCAGAATCCCGACACCTGTCAGAATCCCGGCACTGGCATCCTGAAGGTAAGTACTAGGGTTAGGGGGAGGGTTAGGCACTAGGGGGGGAGGTTTAGGGTGCAGGGAGGGGGAGGTTAGGTTTAGGCACTAGGAGGTCGGTTAGGTTTAGGCAATAGGGAGGGAAGGTTAGGCTTAGGGGTAAGGAGAGGAGATGGATTAGGATATATACCAACAGGTGTCGGTATCCTAACACTGTTGGGATGCCGGTGTCAGGATCCCAAGCACTGGCATTTAGTACCCAACCCAAATGCATGGGCATGAGTGACTGCATTGACAAATTGATGTCCATATCTCAGAAATTAATGTCTGTAGGAGTCCAGGTAGATGACGTTGAAATCACCATGGCAATTTTACAGAACTTAACGCCTGAGTTTGACTTTTTGGTAGTGGCATTAGAAGTTAACACTGCCAAGCTAACAGAATCAGTATGTAATACCGCTGGCCGCATGGCCGGCAGTTCGAATCCCTGCAGCGTCAGGCCCACAGAGGAAGAGATCCTGACAGCACTGGAAATCCTGATCGTCCCCAGGTAAGCACTAACTAACCTAACCTACCCCCCTAACTCTAACCCTCCCTTAGGGGTGCCTAACCCTAACCTCCCCCCAAAGTGCCTAACTCTAATCCCCCTTCTAAGTGCCTAAACCTAACCCCCCCTTCCCCGCTGCCTAAACCTAAATCCTCCGAGGGGTGCCTAACCCTAACCTCCCCCTGGGGGTGCCTAACCCTAACCCTCCCTCCCCCTAGCCTAACCCTAACCTCCCGGGGGGGTGCCTAACCTTAAGTCCCCCCCCGGGAGTCTACATCTAGACGCCGGTCATTTCACCCTCACCGTGATATGACAGTCGGGAAGCCGGCTGTCGGTATAATGTCAGCCGGCTTCCCGATTTCATACCAAGCTAACTACAGGCCCAAACTGCTACAGTTCCAATAACATGTGCCAGTTGAGTTAAGTGCTGAAAATACTGCATTACACGCTAACAGTGAGAAGCCCAGAAAATGTAACTACAAGTATTATATATGTCACAAAATAGGTCTCAAAGCATCTGATTGTAAATTGAAGAATCTAAATGCTATGCAGATGAAGAAGTGTAGCGACAAAGATGAAGCAGCTTTAAATATCACAGACAGTCGCAGAAAATGATTGTTGGTACATTGACTCAGGCACTACTAGATATTTCAGCTGCAATGAAGAGTAGTTCACTACATTAAGCATGTGTGATCCGATAGAAATTAAAGGAATTGGAAATTAAGTGCTTACAGCTACCAAGGTTAGGACAGTCAATACCCACATGAAAATATACATGCTTTATGTATCAGGTACAGGAACAAATCTCATAGCCATCAGTATCCTGTAGAAAATAGGTCACAGAGTCCATTTTGCAAAGGAAAGTGTGTTGTGCAGAACAGAAAAGAGACTGTGATAGCAACAGGTACCTGGTACCGTCGATTATATGTCATTGACAGACAACAGTGTTATGCGATTAATACATCTGACTGTCTATGGAACTCTGGGATGATTACAGGAATATATGTGACTGATGGGAATGGGATGATTACAGGAATATCTGTGACTGATACAAAAAGGCCCATGTGTCAATGCTGTATTACAGAGAAACAAAGCCGTTGTCCATTTCCAGATTCAATTGACAATTGCATACATGCCAGAGCAGAATGGTGTACTGTAAGTGAGTCTGCAAATCACACATTAGTGGAGAGAGACAAATGTATGTTGAAAGAGGCAGGTCTAAACAAGCTACAGCAGTTAATCTGAAGAATCGTGCTCTTACACTTGCCCTACACTACAAAACACAGATGGTCTGGAAGAAAGCATCTCAGAGCTTTTGGAAGTACTGCTTATTTATACATACCAAAAGAAAGAAGATGCAAGCTTTATTCAAAGTCCATGAAGTGCATCATGTTTGTCTATCACCAAGAAAGTATGGGCTACAGACTCTGAAATCCGAATACTAGAAAGCTTGTGAGGTCGAGAGACATTATATTATAAGAAACAGGGCTGTATTCAGAGACGGCCATACGATCTACGACCACATGGCCGCCTCGAAGTTTGACAAGTGCACATGCGCATGAGGGAGCCGGCTCCTTCATGCGCATGCGTGAGACCCGCTACGACCGACAGCGCTGGTCGTAGCGGGTCTCTTTCCAAAGGGGGCGAGCTGTCAATGTTGATTGACAGCTCGCCCCGTTTGGAAGGCGGGCCGGGGGGTGGCAGCGCGAACGGAGGCGTTCCCAATGCCTGCCGTTTGGGGGAGGCCCAACTGACATCTAGTGATGTCAGTGGAGAGCTTCTGGCTCTGACAGAGCCAGAAGCTCTCCGGGGCTTACGACAAGTGAGACCCTACCCTAGGGTCTCGTGGTAAGCCCCGATGGTCGCGATGGTTAATGACCATCGCGACCATCACCCTATCGGTCGTTAGAGCTGTGGGTGTTAACCCACAGCCTAACGACCGAAACAGAGGTGGCCGGTCAGGAAGCAAGCGGCCGCCCAGTTTATGAGCGACTGCTTGCATCCTCCGACCGCCTCTGAATGAGTCCCACAGTGCCACCGAAAGAAAAGCTGGAGTTGTAAATGCAGAACAACTATGTGTCAATGGATATGCCAGCAGCTGGAGATATATCTGAACCAGAGATTACCACATGGACAATCAGCCTCAGAAAAGAACAAACAGTGGAAAGTCAACAAGGAGATACTATGAGGAATTTGCAAATATATTGTTCTGTGAACCTCTAGATACCCAGAACCAAAGTCAAGAAATGACTGGTGTGAGTGGAAATCTAAAATACCCAACGAGACTTTGGGCCAAATGTAATAGGGTGAGAGTTTAGAAAATGTGAGAGTTTAGCAGTAAACTCTCACATTGGTCCAGTTATATCTTCAAAATGGGAAAACATCTGGATGAGAGTTTAAATCATGAGAGTTTTTTGAGTCTAAAAACATGCGAGTTTGCATGTTCTCAGACTCTATTACATTGGCCAGGTTTAAACTCTCACATTTTCTAAACTTTTGCCCTATTACATATGTGAGTTGGGCCTCATTAGTATGAAAGATATCAACAACATTAAATGACAGCAGTCTGAGTTTGAGAAGAAATAGACTGTTGACATAGGCCCTCATTCAGAGCCGCACGTTACCAACAGTACGCTCGTTGCGTTCCGATGTTGACTAACCGCGCATGCGTCGGTGTTACACTGCGCATGTGCGTACGGCAGATTGCGAGCTTTTTTTCTGTCGTTCCTAAAATAGCGTACAGGAAGTGACATGTCAAATGTGATTGACAGAACAGGGCGTTTTTGGGTGTTGACGGGGGTGAAGATGGAAAAACGCAGGCGTGGCGAGGCGTTTTTGGGGCGTACATACATTAGCAGATGCGAACGTCAAATGTGTTCGGACCATCACATACGTCACTGGAACATCCTCTTTCCCTTCAAAATGCTCGCACAGTTTAGGGTCTGGATTACTCGACCACATTGGCGATGGCCTTCTCCTCCGTCCCGGGACTCCATGATGTTGCAGCGATTAATCGCGGGTGGTCACAAAAGCAATTAGTGTTGTATTGAAAACCGGCTTGGTATGTGTTTGGAAAGCAGTTTATTGGGATAGCACAAAACCGTACGCAGGTGGAAATCATACCTGCTAATGTCAGGATTACACAATCAATTGGCGTACATTTTTTGGGGGGTTTTTTGGCCTCAATTTGTTGTTTATGGCCTATTGTGACAATAATGTCATCATGTTTTAATTAGCTCCCCTTTTTTTTATTAATGTGGAATTTGCATCGTTATGTGATTTTTTAAACGTTCCTTCAAGAGGCCTTTTTTTTAAAAAAATGAAATGGTTTTTGGTGTCCTTTTTTGCCTTTAGGGCCAGGATTAAATGTAACCCATTTGTACAATAATGTCACAATACAATGTCAGATTTTGAACATAAATTTATTGGTTAAACACAAACCAATTGGCATAATATTTTGTTTTGTTTTTTTCTGGCAAAGATACTTTTTATCAAAAATAAATAATCAATAACTGCTAACATAAACGTACAAAAATAAATTAAAAACATTTCACAAGAAAGGAGAGGGAAGTTTTGACCAGAAAGGAATATGAGCCAAGCACAGAAGGAGTGTGGGAAAAGTCGCCATTGCTGTCACCGTTTTTTCGCCCGTTTGGATGGGGGAGGGTGGGCGCCAGACCGGGTCCGGGATGCCATCGGGCTGGCCTGTCCAGAGGCAGATGTTGTGGCCTCTGGACTAGGCACAGGGCTAGGCACATTTGGAGGATTGGCTGATGTTGTGCCAGAGGTGGAGGATCCTGATGTTCCGGCAGGAAGGGAGGTCGGCTCCACCATGTGCTGGCGAACGAGCTGCTCCAGGGCATCGGCGATGCGGATGTTGGCCCTGGTATTTTCCGCCAGGGCCTGACCAATGGTCACGTTGGCCGCAGCATTTTGCTCCAGGGCCTCAGCCACCCATATCAGACTGGCGTCCATCCTCTGCAGAATCTCCGTATGGAAATCCGATTTTAAATTGAGTTCTGTGAGGAGGCCCACTGCCTGCGAGGGGGCACGCCCTGGACTGGCTTCTGCAGGGTCCTCAGCCGGATGTACTGGTTCCTCCCCTGCAGAGCCAGCAGAAATTCTGCGGCCAAGGCTTCCCTCTGGAGCAGACTCATCCACCTGTGTCTCTGTTGGAAAAATGAGAAAAGAGTCACATTAGAATCTACATATTGGCACAATAGCATTTCAGAGTTGGTGACATCACAATACTTACCTGGGCCAACATGAGGAGCAGCAAAGTCTGGCATGTCCGTATCCATGTTGGACACGCCAAACACCTCCACAGGCTGCACACACCCCTGTGCCAGCTCTTCTAAATCCATCAACTCCAATGACACAGGGGTGGGACCCCCACCTGTCCCCCTTGCATGCCTAGCCCTGTCCGCGAGTTTTTGCTTTAAGCGATATTTGAAGTCGCCCCATCTGTGGGGAAAAATGGAAGCCATTATCCTTTGGTTTAAAATGGGGTTTGTTTTTAGGGGGGGCAAGGGTTTACTTACCGCCGTTTGACATCCCGGGCTAGACGGACATAATCACCCACTGACAGCAACGGCTACCTCTTCCCACCTTCTCCACTTATGGCTTAGACTCATATTCCTGTCTGCCTGTGGCAGGATGTCCACACACTTCTGGATCAAAACCTCCATCTCCTTTCTTGTGAAATGTGGCTGCCTTTTTTTTTTGCCCGCTTTGGCCGGAATACTGGGCCCAGCAGCCTCTTCCATGTCATCCTCCTCACCTATTTGTGTAAATTTACAGAATTCACAAAATCACAACTTGCCTAATCTTATGTTTCAAATTAATCGTTGATAGAAAATGCATGAAAGACTTACCGCCTGACTCTTGGCCATTTTTTCCCTGGTCTGTCGCCATGTCTGAGGTCCAAACAAGAAATACACCAGAATTTGAATGTGTTTTCGTGACGTATTTATACATGCGTCCTTATTTTGCGGCCGCATCATTGATTGTGCGGCCCTATGATCCCTCCTTAATTTGTGCGGGAAACGAAACACTATTTATGGCTTGGTGTGTCTCAAGTCGAGGTGGCGTTTTTGGATTGTTGGAGGTTATCTTGGCTGGAGTTTATTGATTGCGTAGAAAGGAGTTGGCGTTTGGAGATTCGTTTGTTGGTTAGATTTGCGTTTTTTTTTCCGTTATCTTTGTTGGTTTATATTTTTGGGACCTCGTTTCTTGATTTGGTAAGTTTTGTGAAGTCTAACTTTTGTTCAGTTGTTGTTTCATTGTGTTTCGTATATTTTGTAATTTTTGGATCCCTAATTTTTTCTATTTTAGATTTTGTTTATTTTCGACCCCAAAGACCTTTTGATTTTGCATCTTAGATATTTGCTCTTGGTAAGTCCATTTTTTATCTTGTATTAGCGAACTAATTAGCGCATTTTTAGTAGTTACTCTTGTGACTTGTATTAGCGAACTAATTAGCGCATTTTTAGTAGTTACTCTTGTGACTTGTATTAGCGAACTAATTAGCGCATTTTTAGTAGTTACTCTTGTGACTTGTATTAGCGAACTAATTAGCGCATTTTAAACAGCTTAATAATCATTCTAACTTTTTGGTGGTTTATCTTTCGCTTTTTGAGCCAACATTTCGACCCGTTTTGATGTACTGTGTTAAATGTCGCTTTGCGGTTTTGCTAAATGGGTGTTTGGCATATTTTAACTTTGGTCTACCACAAAATTTTTAAACAAAAATGCCCAGAGTGAAATGTGTCAAGTAATTTTGGTGTTTATTTTCAGTTTGGACGTATCATGACAATACCCCGGCATGTAAGCAGCAATGGATGGTATCATCAAGCTAAGTTGTTTTAATATAGTTTTGGGGTGGGTCAAAAGCCTTACTTTGAAATCTTTGAATTTCAGGTTGATCTGGGGCGGATTGTTCTGGCCATGCTCCCGGAAGCCGACCAACCTCAATCTCATCCCAGCCGTAGGCATTGTAGGCATGCAAGGCCCCAGATATTTCGAACACGTGTCACCCTTTTTGGAATGCCCGATGGTGAGGTTTTAAGACGCTACCGTCTACCTCCCAAAATCATCATAGACACTCTCTCATTAATAGAAAGTGATCTTGAGCGGCAAATTGACAGTCCAACAGCAATACCACCACTGACGCAATTTATGGCGGTGTTACATTTCTGTGCCTCAGGATCGTTTCAAACAACGGTGGGAATAGTGGCGGGCATCTCCCAATCCTCCTTTTCCCGGATCCTGAGGGCAGTGATGGAGGCACTTTTCAAGCACCTCCATCATTTTATTCAAATGCCTTTGGATATGGGTGCCCTTAGTGTGGCCAAGGCCAATTTTTACCAAATAGCTGGCTTCCCACACATCATAGGGGTTGTGGATGGTACTCACATACCACTTCAGCCTCCAGCACGGCTGGAGGCCATATTTAGAAACAGGAAACACTATCACTCCCTGAATGTAATGGTGGTATGTGATGCCTCCCTCCAGATCCTGTCCCTGAATGCAAAATTACCAGGAAGTGCACATGACTCCTTCGTCATCTGGCAATCAGGGATATGGCACAAATTAAACAACCTACAAGCTGGTGATGCGTGGCTTCTGGGTAAGTGGAGACCTTTAGTACATAACAATGTTAAGCTTGATACACAGTGTTCCTGATGTTGTCTCTTATTTTTCACAGGAGACAGTGGATACCCTTGCATGTCCTGGCTGCTCACTCCTTATTTGGCTCCCACACCAGGCCCACAAAGTGAGTATAATTCCGCACTTACAGCCACCAGGCAAGTGGTGGAGCGCTGTATCGGCCTTTTAAAAGGCCGATTCAGATGCCTCCACCGCTCTGGTGGCGAGCTCATGTATTTGCCGGATATGGTGTCGAAAATTGTGGTCCTGTGTGGGATATTTCACAACATCGCCATAAGGAGTGGTGTCCCAATGCAGCCAGAGGATGCCTTACCTGAGGATGGCCCCCCCGAGGTTGGTCGGAGGTCAGTATGTGGGGGGGCCATACGCGATGATGTGGTGGCCAGATTTTTTAGGTAAGTTTGACCAAAACTACAGTGTTTATACCTAATGTGTTTGTGTTTGTTTGCGAACATCTAATTTATTTTTATTTTTTTCACCATCTTCTGTTTGTTCACAAAATCTTTGCCACTCCAACGCTCACTACTTCCTGCTACCCTTACCAAACCTGGATCTGGTGATTTTGGGCATATATTCTGGAACCCATATCGCAACGCCATGTTTGTGGAATCATGTTGGCATGGTCCTTCGTCAACCAGTTCTTGATTGTTTTTTTTATTTAAATATTTTATTTGTATGTGTTGTATTTGAGATTATCACTGTTTTTTTTTTTTGGGAGTGACCACTTTGATTTCTCATTTATGTTGTGAATAAATGTTTGGAGAGTGAAATGGTCTTCCTTTTTTTGGACGTTAACAGCAAGTGTAACCAGGTTAACACACCTTACATTTGACTAAGGGGTAATCCAGTACTGACACCAGTTGATGTAAACTGAAATATGTTTTCAGGTTCCCAACCCACACCAAAAGGAAGCCTGTCCAAACCTTTGGATTTTGAAGATTGGCCTAAGCAGCTTGCACACCAACTAGAAACCTGTAAAATGTCGAAATATCTAATTGACACTACACCCAAAAAGGGAAATGACATTGTTACTGTTATGTGTTTCTTGTGGCTGTTTAACATACAAATACAAAACACAATCTAACTTTTAAAAAAGGGAAATCCTTGCAGGAACAGTCTACTTATGTCAGGGAAAACTATTTTTGTTTTGGAAAAAAAGAATGAGCCAGAACGTATATTAGAACAAAAAAATTTATTTAGAAAACGAAAATAAACAAAAAAAACTACTGGCGAAGGATGCCAGACAGCCGGTCAAGGCCCACAAGAATGCCAATGAAATGTTGGCGCATCTGGCCAACACATTCGTCCACCTCTTGTCGACGCCTCTGTTCCTCTGTGGGTGAGAAAAGTGTGTGGATTAATAAAACAATAGGGAATCCACATTAAAAAAACAAAAACACAACGAAATCACTCCTAAACCTAAAAAAAAAAAACCAAAACAAAAAGGGGGTGCTGCCAAAAATACAAGGCCTATGTACAAATTCCCACAGGTGTGATATGTGTATGTTGAAATCAGCAGGAAGAGGTAAAGGCAAACTGCTAAATCACCAAAAGTAAACCAAACAAGCACGAATAAAGGCACGACACATGATTACATACAAACAGTTTGTGGTTAAAAAAAATGTGAAAGAAAAACATACCGGGAGCCAAAACGGGAGCTCCGGAAGTCCCTCCATGTTCTTCCTCGGAGGAGCCTTCATTCCCCAAAGAACGGGGAGGGGTAATGACGGACTCCAGGGAGGGGGTAATTGGAAGAGGGGTGGGTGGAGGAGAGGGGGAAGTGGGACGGAGGGGAAGGAGGCCCGACAGTTCCGGGAGAGGGTCTTGGAAGGCTGAGGAGGAGTGGGGTATAAGGGAAATATTTGGGGTGGAGTGTTGGCTGGGGGTTGGGGATAGTGGCCGGGAACGCCGTCTGGCCGGACGGTGACGGCGTAGTCTTGGCTGTCCTCCTAAAATATGTCAAACAAATTGAGGTTAGTTTCTGGGCAAATCCGGGGCCCAAATAAAAAAAAAAAAAACAACAACAAAAAACATGCAAATAGGAGTAGAATGAAAAAAACAGAAATAGAGGGAAAACATGCACACGCAGATATGAGGACAAATAATAAATAGGACAGACAGGAAAACATGCACACGCAGTTTGCCCCACAAACACAAACATGAAAACCACAATACATAACACTTACTTTCCAGGATCTGCATGCGAAAGCATGCCAGCAAGCGGGGCGTTCGCCGTTGCAGGTCTGACCACCTGCGCTCCAGCTGCCCGATGTTGCGGCGTGAACCTAAGGACCGCAGGCGGGACCGTGCCTCCGCATACGCGGAGCGCTTCTGCCGGTTGGTGATGGGTGGAGGCTGGCTGGTGATACGGCGATCCATCACCTCCGTAAGCACCAGCAGCTCGCGCCTGGTGAATGCGGAGGCTCTCATGATGGCAATGGAGTTTTTCATACAAAACATTTTTGATAAAGTGTGCAATAAATTTCTGATTGGCTAATGTATTTTGGAAATTAACAGGAGCAATTTTATTGGTTAGTGTATGAGTCATGTGTTCAACAGGGCCAGAAATCTCTGGAGAGTTATGATAGGCTTGATGCAGTGACATGCGTTTGCAAATTTAAATAAAGAAATGAACCCCGGAAAATATGCGAGGATCCACAGCAATAGAACAATTGTTTAATTGTGGTTCACATGTTTTTTGAACAATAAAAGCGAATGTTCCATCCGTACGTATTCTGCGGGTAAACACAAACACGGACAAGAGTAAAGTTTCTTGCATTGTGTTGAAAAAAAAAAAACAATTAAGCTAATTGATACATTGATTGGCATGATACGATTGAGGGAGGTAGGCAGAATAAAGGAGCAGGTAATCGACATCTGACAAGGCCACTTCCGGTTTCACTTGTGCGTGCGTTCCCTTCAAGCCATTTCGGGGATGTACGCTCGCTATTTCGCACGCTCGTTAGTTAGAGGAGGAGTCGCCTGAGTTTAGGGAGGAATTTTAGATGCGAAAGAAAATACGAGCGAGCCATCAAATTTAAATAATTTTGTACGTACGCCTAACGTACGTGCGCCCGCTTGCGAGTGGGTCTGAATGAGGGCCATAGTTCACAAGTCAGTGAGAAGAGTCTGACATATTTTTCAAGAAATATGGACTAGAATTGTCTGAAATATTGATAGGACACAAAGCATCTGAATGTAAATGGAAGAATGTAGAGGCTATCCAGATGGAGACTACTTGTATAACTCTACATTTTTTACAAACTGCTGCACTAAAGCCGAAAATCACAAATGTTTTTGTAACATGGAGAAGCTTGTAGCATGCCTTGGCACCGAGGCCCCAAGCTTGATGAAGGGGCTTAGGTTCACCACTGCCCGCCCCCTCCCCCTTACCTGTCAGCGGCAGTGTCTCCCCAGCCCAGCACACGCTGCCATGTGTTGCTGCGTTGGGTGCTGGGATGCTGGTGCCGCAGTCTCTCCTCTAGTTGTGTGGGGGGAAGAGGGTGATTGCAGCCCTTCCAAGATATGCCCCTGGCTAGGTGCACAACAGCGCCCCCACCATGCGCCACAAATACTTTTTTTTTAAAGAAGGCAGGCCACTCCTACTGTGCAGTCTCCATGATGCTCCCTCAGGAGGCATCAAGTCCCTTACCAAGATGGCCACTGTTTTGGTGTACACATGTGGTGTGCACATGTGTACACATTTGGTGTGCACATGTGTACATACAGTAGTACCATCCTGTCACTGTGATGGAGCACCAGAGTGTGACACAGTAGTGTTCCACATAGCTCTATGAAAATCTGTGATATATGCCTCCAAAACCCATTAAAGGACACAAACGCTGGCTTACATAAGCACAACTACCAACATATAATCACCGGCTGGTGACCTGTATGCTCCTCACAGGCTCTGCTCCATGCAAGAGTCTGTCTGTGCAAAGCTGTGAGTACTGCTGTACAATCACAATACTGATCAGTAAACCACCCCACCGTTTAAGCACTTGGCTGTTTGGAGACTTTGTGGATCAGCTGGTGTATACTATTACTCTGCTATTACCATCACCAATAGTACACACATATTCAACAGAAATAAGCTTACTTTTAGTTTTATAGATTATAGGTTTATAGATTGTTGAGTGTAATGTATCCAGCTATAGTGTAGTCACATTAAGCTGCTTATGAAACGTTCTAATTCTAGTACAGCTTTATATATAATCCTCATAATGATCGCTAAAAATATACCACACGATTATTGGCAGTGTCAAAGCTGCTTTATTAGCATGTAAACCCATCCTGTGCTGCACATATTTCATCCACAAAGTAAGTAATACATGCGGGGGCTTCCCATATATTACATAAAAGTAGTCAGTAATAGAGCATGTTTATATTTAGAGCTGGAGGTTCACTAAATGACCTGTCACATGCTAATCACATTGACCGAAGAAAAATGAAGATTCTTCATATGATTTAGTTTTCTAAAAATAAGAGAATATACATTATATATACAAATATATGAAACAAGAATTACTAGAACAAAAAATAGATATCTTTAATATGTGCCAGATGACCTCACAAGGTAATTTACGCATGAACCAAGCAGAACATAAGTGCGACTGGGATCATTCCACATGTACAGTACTATCAGTTAGGTCAAGATGGTGTCATGGTGTGGGAGGTGGGAGCTCTTATGAGTTGATGCGATCATGTTGCTGGAACTCCTCCCAGATGGTGATGGCTACATCTCTAACTGTGGACCAGTCTGATCTGGTAATGAGGATGAGTTCTCAGATACTGGGTGCAACCTTAGGACAGACATAGGGCCTGACAGCAAAGGACGCAGGAGAAGAAATCACACTGATTCCCATTGGTCAGGAAACTGCGCATGCGACGAACCTGTACTCCGCTTGTGCAGTACGGATCTGCGATGTCGCACTGACAGTCTGCTGCCACTTCGGGGTGGTAACGACCTCCATTTCCCAAAGTGGAGGGATTTCACCGCTGTTGAGGGGGAGTGGCGTGGCCAGGATCTCCGTCGGCTGATGGAGAGTTCCTGGCCTCTTTCGTGCATCTGCGGCGGCCAGCTTGCGTGACCGCATAGGTCACTTAGCTGACCAATGGACATGCAGATGATCCCATAGTGCATTGTACAACGCAACTTGGATCAGTAATGAATGCAAGAGGCAGGACACCTCCTGCTGCATTCCCATATTAGTGATATCGCAGCTGCTACCATGGTAGTGACTTGAACCAAATAGATGTTTATTAGCTCCAAGAAACTGTCCTTAAAAAGTCCAATTGAAGGTATTGGGAATAAGCAGCGTACAAAATGCTCAATAGGACATACACAAAATCGGCTTGCAGAGCCTTCTTTAATAGCACAATACAGCAGCAGTTAGCCAGCCCCCAGCCTCTTTAAACCAATAAAGCTTAGTTCACATATGTGCAAGATGTTTTTCATATTTAAGATCTCGCATCAGGAAATTATGGGCCTGATTCAGAGCCGCTCGTAAGCGGCCGCTCGTTTGCTCCGAGCGATGTTCGCACATCTGTGCATGCGTATGGGTCGTAATGCGCATGCGCCAACCAGTCATTGCGGTCAGAAAACGTGTGTTCGCAAAATTGCGAGTGCCTGCTAATCTGAGTGACAGGATGAGGCATTTGTGGGTGGTAACAGGGGAAGGTGCTTGAAAACGGGAAGCGGAGATCCGAACGCAGGCGTGCCAAACAGTCAAAACAGGCATTTTAAGGGTGTGCATAATTAACAAAGCAGCGTCATCAACCACGTCACTTGGTTGTTTCTTAGCCTGAACTGTTCGCATGATTGTGGTAGGAAAATCCAACCACAAGCACTGCGAGCAGTTCAGACGCCTTTCGATGTACTCGATTAATCAAATAAATAGCGGAGATGACGTAGGATGCAAGCGGCCAGGGGGCGTCTTTACAAAATGGCGAGCGCATGTTTAGTTCGCTCACTCAGACATAGAGGCGTCAACAGACCGCAAAGAGCGAGCGCTCAATTTAAATAGCCGGCCCCTTTTTCTGAACGGGCGAGCGCAAATAGCGTCCGGCTCTGAATCAGGCCCTCTGTCTTCCAAATTGGATTCAAGATCAATTGACAGCAATCTGCCAAATATGTTCTGCCTTTAATAGTTACTACTTAACACATAAGGGGGAATTCAAATAGGTGCGATTATGTGGCACCTGCACACGAGGAGGGCTAGTTGCCGGCAATGTCATCGAAGTTCACCCCCCTCGTGGCTTGGACTCGTGCCAGACAAAAAGTCCACGAGTCCGGAGGTACATATAGCCGCACTTACTCGCGGGTGCAAGATAATCACGTTCAATTTATGCATCTTTGCTGTACATGCAGTAGTCCCTGCAATGCATCTTTTACATTTTTAATATGCCCTCCTATGGGGCTGCAAACTAAAAGGCTATTTAGGGAGGAAAGTAGGACCATGTACTAAAAATCCACTTATCGTGGAGAAAAAGACGCTCCTGCTTTGCCTATTACTCTTGTAAAGCAGGCAGCGGCTAATGCGATATGTATTAAAAATAGCGCCGTCGAGGAGAGTGAACGTTAAGTCACCCTCTCGGTGGTGTCAGCAGAGACGCATTGCGCGTCCTGACTGCACTGTGAGACTATCACCTGTCACCTCTGGTCTCCTCTTGCGTTGCCGAGTCCCGTGCAGTTCCAGCAGTGTTTTTTTTAACAAACTTTATTAACAAATGGTCAAATTTGGTTCACTTCACTTCCTGCAGTCTACTTCTCACTGGTCTTCATGTGAAGGGAGGCTGATAATGGCAGATTGAGGTGACAAAGCCAGTGCTGGAGAAGACAGCTGACAGTAAGTGACATTTCTTCTTAGTAACACCTGGGACACTTAGCGCTACCATAGGTGCGTACGGTAGCGCTATATTCTATCCTGCTCTTAGAGGTAGTAGGCAGAAGGCAGAGAAAACCCTTTAGTTAGTACATATCAGGAGTGATATGTACAGGGAATTTCTCTGCCTTTTTCATTTGGCCCCAGGGGTGGAACTTGTGGCGGTGTAGTTGGTGCCTTGAATCGGGGCACCCTGTGGTGCAGAGGCACATAGCCGTCTGCATCCGACAGTGCCGCTGCACCCACCGCCAGTGTCCCCCTGTGCCACACAGTATCTAAGTACGGAGCCGCTGCCAATGCCGCTGGCCAGAAGTTCAGGTCCCTGCCGGAGGGGGAGGAGGGGCCGCTCTCCTCCCCTCTCATCAATAGTGCTATTGCCTAGTCCCACCCCCGGCTACAGACTTACTGCTCCAAAGTTCAAAACTGTGCTGAAGTGCGGGGGGGGGGGGCTGAGCCTGAGTGACATGAATGGGCCAGCTCCTCCCCCAGGGGGAGGAGTCCCTCAGAAGGGGCCACTCTCTCAGCTCCTCCCCTCTCCTGCTTAAATGCTGGCCCTCCCCTCCCGGCTTCTTTCCTTTCATACCAAATATAGTGCGGCTGTGCTGGCTGATGTTCTTGGGCACTGGGGATGTGACATGGTCAAGTCACGATCTCGGGGACCGGCACCTACTGTGAGTGGAAAGAGCTGGAGGATCAGAAGCAGCCATTTCCCTGCACAGCAGCAGGACTAGGTAGGCAAAAAAAAAAAAGTTTAACAAAGCTGGGTTTTTTGCAAACTATGAGGGGTATTCAATATGGGAGCGAAAAGTCTGTGCTGGACTTTTCGCTCCACATCGGAGATTTTCCTGGGATAAAGTATCGGGCGCGCGCCCGCTTTATCCCTGTATTTAATATAAAACCTACGAAAACGGGAAGCTGCGAAGTGGGATCTGCGTAAAAAAACAACATTTTCCTGGAATAAATTGTAGGACCCCCCCTAAAGTTGTAAAAACATGGGGGATTACTATGGGTACCGCCGTTTTAGCCTGCAAATGAAAGTCGGGGATTTAAATAGCCGCAGCAGGTGTTTTTTCCCGACATTGAAGAAGTGTTGCAGAAGAGTGGTTAGGTTTTTTTTTTTTTTTTTTTAAGTGGTCCCAGCAAATTTGGGGTACATGAAGATGGGTACTAGCATATTTTTATGTCCCTAAAGTAAGTTTTTAAAAAATCTGCAACTATGCACCTGCCGCTAATAGCCTATTCTAGAAAACACCTGCCGCATACTTGCAGAATAGCCCTGAACCTAGTTCCCTATTCTTAAACACTTTTTTCCCAATTTTTTTTTTCACCCCAATTTTTAAATTCATTTTTTGGGGTGTCCCTATTTTTTGAAAAACTTTTTTTGAAACAGTTATTTTTAAAATGTCATTCCCAGGGGTGCAGGATATTTTTTTTAAGCCTGCACCCCTAAACCCCAATTCTGCATTTTTTTCGCCACCTATTCAATGGTGAAAAGTTATCCCCGTTTTTTTTCAAAGACTTTTCGAACCTGCGATAGGTCTTTGAAATTGAATACGGTGTAAAACCAAAACCTCCGAAAATTACGTCATTGGTGCGAAAACATCGCAAAAACTGAGTTTTCGCTCCATATTGAATACCCCTGTATATGTGCTGTATTTAGGATGCTGCTGCAGCAGCAGTGACCATTGCTGAATGATATAGAGACTGTCTGGTCACTGCAACCTAGAGTTTCAGAATATCTTTCATAGCACCCCTAGGCCAAAATATTCTTATTGAAAAATTCAGGGAAATAAACTGTGCTTATGTCATCCTTAGGGTCAGGTATGTGGTGAGACAGGTTTCACTTTTGTTTGTCCACAGATTTTCTGATTGGAAGCTACAAGCACTGGTTTTGCCTATTATATTTCAGGCTTGCCGACTTTCTGGCTGCCCCTTCCGGGAGGGAGCAGCCAGGTCAACATGACAGGGGGCGTGGCCAGCTCAAGGAGGCAGGGCCGGCCAGGCTGTGAGTATTTGTGGGTGCGGCCATGCAATCACGTCATTTTGGCCCCGCCCCCGCTACACAATGCCGGCGCTTTAAAAATGACTGGAAAATGGCCGACGCGGCCATTTTCCCGTCGTTTACGCATGCGCAGTACAGGGAAAATGGCCGCCGCTGCCATTTTCCCTGTGACCTGTGCATACTCTATAGACTCTGGGCGCACTCTAGTGCCCAGAGTCTATAACTACGGCGCTGGCCACACACAGCTCAGTGCTCTGCCGGCCGCCGGACAGAGAGGAGGGGGCCTGTGTCGGAGACTGCACACGGGCCCCCTCCTCTCTAGAAACGCCCCTGACTATGGTGTATATTCTACAGTGTATTGCTGTTATTATTCTGGTACTTTACCATGCACTAGCAGTATTTATTTTATATATTTATCAAGGGGCCCAGACCATGCACTCGGTAATGGTTAGCCAAGCTTCTAAGCATTGGCCCCTACCACTGCATTCCCCCTCTGGGCCCTTCATGCCCCTGTGCAGTAACGTGATGTGAGGGGAAATTGGGGTGCAGGGTGCCAGGAAGGGGTGGGGGCCCCAAAGCATATTCTTGCACCTGGGCCCACCACTCTCTAGTCCCACCACTATTTGGCCCACTTATCTCCACTTAGTACATGGACACGTCCCTCAAATCTAAATCTCTCTGCACATCCTGGGGCTGATTGTTTCACATGCTATGACGATTTTTTTTTTTAGAGCGTATGCATCTAACTTGCACCATATTCACAGAGTCGCAGAAGTGTATTAAAAATGTATTGGGCATTTCTGGGTGGTGACTGAGTATTGACAGGGATGGAATTATTTATAGGGCTATCTTATGGGTGTGTTGTGGGAGTGTCTCTAAAGTGCTTTGCATACACAGATGGTTATTCACTCACTTTGTAGGCCATATTCAGATGGAAAATCTGCACCACCATCAGGGCCATAGTGAGGTATGGCGAGCGAGCCTGGGTAACATAGGGGCATGGCCTAATGTAAGTAGGCCTGGCCACATCTCCTTAAAAAAAATGGAGCACTTCACTGGGGGCACTGTGTGCCCCTCAGCCAGAGGCAAATGCAGGTGGGGGGGATCAGCAGCAGCCTCCCTGATCCCACCACTGCCCAGCACACAGCAGCATGTGCTGTGCTGTGCTGAGCAGACGCAGGCAGCCACATGGGCCCTCCTTCAAGCCTGTGTGACTAGTACTCACTACCCACCCCCTTGGCGCCACTGCCTACCATAAGGCTGGTGCAAGTTTGGATGGTACGACCGATGGTGGCGTCTGTAGATGCATCAGTGATATTTGAGCATCTCAGTCCTTGCACATTCAGACATATGACTGCACACCAGGGAATGTAATTGCATAATGTCATAGATATGCAACCGTCAAAAGGCGTACACACGGGCGCTGCTTCACCTGACACTGCTGGGAACCGACCCCCCAGCAGCATTGCAGACATGATCTAGTACACTGCCAGGGGCAAACACAGGATTATGGGTGGTTAGTGAGAGGGAGAGAGCAGGACAGGGAAAGAGGGAGGGAGAGAGAGAGGTATAGAGGGAGAGAGAGAGGGGGATGGAGGGAAAGAGAGGGGGATGGAGGGAAAGAGGGAGAGAGAGAGAGGAGAGAGGGAGAGAGGAGGGAGACAAAGAGGGAGAAACAGAGGACGAAAGAGGGAGAGAGGAAAAGAGAGAGATAGGGAGGGAGGGAAAGAAAGGGAGAGAGAAGGAAAGAGAAAGGGAAATATGGAGAGAGAGAGAAGGAGGAAGACAAAGGGAGGGAGACAGAGAGAAGAGGAGAGAGACAGAGAGAGGGGGGAGAGAGAGGGGGGAGAGAAAAAGGGAAAGAAGGAGGGAGGGAGACCGTGAGCACACACACTACCTGTTTCAGCTTCATCAGGTTCCTGGAAGGGGCAGGCATGTCTTGGCATTAGGCCCCGCCCCCTACCCAATCACACAAATCGCAGCATTATCAGCAGGGATGGGGGGGAGGGGCTTAGATCATTAGTCATTGCCCCGCCACCCACTGAGGCGGAAAGGAAAAGCTGTCTCCATCATAAATCAAAAGTCCATAAGTGAGTGACTGCGATGCTGCCAGGAGCCAAACAGAGAGGGTCCAGAGTGGCCCAGTTCGGGACAACTTAAAAAAAAACCATAATGTTTCAAAAACAATTTTAAAAGTCAGATGATAAAACACAAATTAGTTTACTTACAAATGTGTTTTATTGCATTTATTATAATATTTACATGCTGTGAGACATCACAACATAAGTCTATCAATATTTACATGCTGTGAGACATCACAACATAAGTCTATCAAATAATTTTTCTTTTTCTTTTTTAACGGTGGATACTGTACAGTAAATACCATTATATCATATATTATTAGTAACACAGATTAGGGTGACATTTCTTACAGTGTCATTGATTATGCATAATTTTTCTAGAGAATCACTAAAAGTCAGAAGGCAGTGTTTCATTGGTCCTATCTACCATTTACATGCAGAAACCTAGGTAACAAAACTAAACTACTGTAAGATTTTATGCAAATAAATGCTACGGAAAATGACTGCATATTCTTTTACTGCATATGATATGAAGCACTAAATAATATATAATTAGCTTATCTGGAAACAATTTAATAAATTATAGACACACAAACAGTGAAGTGCGGTTGATGCATGCATTCAGAGGACAACTTAGCAAGTGTTTGTTTGTATAATTACCATTTACAACTAAGGACAATTAGTATTCTTAAACGTATTCATACGGTAGGGCTAAGGTATCACTTCCAGCTTTACAGGGACTGTTTTTAATCGTTTCCATCAGTCCCTGCCCCAGTGGAGCTTAGAATCTAATTTTACTTGCGCACAAATATAAACCTTAGGAAATGTTTGTGGACTGTGGAAGGAAAGCAGAACACTGGGAGTAACCCCACAAAACATACAAACTCCACACAGATAGAGCCCTGGTCGTACTGGATCCTGTGACTAGCACTTTGAGGCAGCAATGTTAATCATTGTGTAACCATGACAACCATAATTTATAGTATACCTTTTGTATATTAAACTGATAGACTGTATTCTCAGATATGCTAGTGTAGAACAAGGGCTGTCAATGCTGATCCTCAAGTACTGTACCCTAACAGGCCATGTTTTCATGATTTCTGTATCTGGCACCAGGTAGGATGACTAGTGACCAAGCAAAATAGATGCAGTAATTTTGGCATGATTAAAGAAATCCTAAAAATATGACCTGTTGGGGGTACTTTAGGATTAGATGTGTGTGGCCAACACCATTCCTACGTGTACATTAGCTAGGTGATGGATACACTTTAAAAGTAATTTTTTTTGTGCTTTTTCCATAGATTTTGAATTACAGTATATGAGAGCTTGATACATTTGAAAAGGAGATGAAGAAACTATGCTTTGTAACCTATAGCAACCAATCAGTAAGAAAATAAATACTTAGTGACTGATGTGGGTTACAAAATAATGCGTCTAAAAGACTGCTGCAGAATGAGAGGCTGGCACTTACATCTCAGATGCTCCAACTAGTTACATCAGAATACAGTAGATGACTGTAAATTCTGTACATAGAATTTAATATACATTAAAGCATTTTTATAGTATGTGATTTATGTTTGTAGTACAGAAATAGAATGAAAGATGAGATTTTAGATATATGCATATGAGATAGATTAGATATGAGACAGATAGATAGATATGAGATAGATAGATACATAGATACAGTAGATACTATAGATAGATAGATAGATAGATAGATAGATAGATAGATAGATAGATAGATAGATAGAGATAGAAATGATATGATATACAGTACATAGCTAACCCAGGAGAATAACATATCCTCACTGCTTCCTATATACCCACCACAGAAATCTCTATAGGGCTGATGTACAGTACAGTTGTACGTAATCATCTTATTAGTGTGCATAATACACATATAATGTACTGCACATGGACACATAAAAGCGTACAGTTATCCGTATTTAGATTCAGTGGCTTTCTGTGCTGTGGTCCCCTTATGCAGGGCCACAACAAAGGTGTAGATACATGTGCCTGGGGCCATATAACTTGTCAGTGTTTGACCTCTGGGGCAAAATACTTGATGATGATGATCAGCTGCAGCTTCTGTTTAATATTTCCATTCATTACATGAAAATAAACTATTTTGTTTAAAAGGACTACGGATATTTGTATGATTTAATTGAACACGATTCGTACTTTTATTTGGATTTGCATTTGTATTTAATTGTAGTTTGCATGGTAAATGCAACTTTATTATTAAACAATAACACTGTCCATCAAGCTGTTTTATGTAAGTAATTTTCCATTAAAGTACTATATTGTGTAGAAATTGTGTTCTGTAACTAGCATTTACTACTAACACTGTAAATTCGCATTTCCTAGAGTAAACCAGGCCCATAAGCTACAGTATTATCCTAGTGTCAACCTGGCAAATGTAATAATGCTTTCTGCTGGCATAAATCTGGTGCACGATACCATGCAGAGTGTGAGCAATTTTGAGATGCATTGACCTTTGCAAGCTGTATCTTTTTCCTCTGCTGCAATATGCTCCCAACTCTACATCATCCTTTATGTCTATAATAGTTACTGTATAGTTAATGTATGCCTCAAGGTGATGGGCCTAATTGTAAAGGCATAGATGTATAAACAATATAAATACAGGTATTGGACAGATATAAAAGAGCAGTAAATGTGAGACAACATCTAATTGAAAATAAAACCAAAGCTAATTACTTAACAATAAGAGCACAATGTATGAGTATTACTCATACCTAGACCAATTTCTTGCTGTGTAAGGGGTAAATAATATTTTGATCTCATGAGTGGTAAATTAGAATATTCTTCAGTTGGTTAGGGGCAGGGCTGATATCTACATTAGTCCAAATATCCCAAGATCACAGACATATTTCTTTGGGTGATACTGAGGGTAGCAAAATTATTATTTGTTATCAAAATGCAAATAAAGAGCATGCAGCAGGCTTAGGATGGCCAGGAACGTCCATACATAACATACTAACATAATGAATATACTTAATAAATATGCGATTACAAACAATGTCACATAATGTCACCCACATTATTCAACTGTTACCATTAAAAAGTGCAATAATTTCCATTACTAAGGTTAAACATTCATGTAATTTCTCCCATGAGCTTAAATGAGAAAAAATGAATAGTGCACAAATTTTTAGGTCGACCAATAAATATGACATACAGTAAAAGAAAAGGGAAGGTAAAAAAAAAAATAAGGTACAGTAATGGGGGCAACATCTGACCAAGATACACAAGCATAATTCCAAGAAAATATTTAAAACTAAAAACAATGAATAAGTTGTCTTCTGAGTTACAAAAAAAATATTTTTTAGGAAGGACCATTTCATTTCTACTAAGTCTAAGGCTCTAAGCACTAAATATATATATTTCTATATATGTATATATAAGCTGAACAGGTACTGTAACATTCCTTTTGTTAAAAATAAGAAAACCCTGAATAAACAGTATCAAACTAGAGTACTGAATAGTATACCGAGGTGAACAAGAAAATCAATAAATAAAATCACAATATAAACCACATCAAACAAAAATAGTTCTCATACAATAGGTGGCTTCCAAAGCCAAGTGAAAAGTTACAGAAACTTTATAAACATAAGTTATAGTAGGTATTTTGGTTGCAATATCAATACAATATCTGCAAACTTGCATAAATGTTTTGTGTCACAATATATCAAAGTTATCTTCAAATATTATACAATCTGGAATGCTTTAACATGGGACACAACTGTGTGTGTACAAGAAACATATACACTAATAAGAAAATGAGAGCAGTCAGTTTATAAAACATATTTTTTGGGATGCATTAGGTTAGCAGTGGTATTAGGTTTAAATATGACACGTGATATGTCCCATCAACTGTCTGTCTGTCTGTCTCTCTCTCTCACTTTCTCTCAGATTGTGTCATTAGAATTGGAGGTCTACGATTTTGACACTTTATTTTCCATCAGTGTTACCATGATAGTCCCAGGGACAGATTTCCACCAAATTTGACTTTTGCACTACTGTGTTGTTTTTACTGTCAGATACGTCAGTATCTTGTTCTGATTGAGTAGTAGATAGACTTTCCCAAGGGCACACTTCTACTAGTTTGCATTTGTCTATGCCGTGTTGGTTTGAGGTACTTTTGCCTTTGTTTACTGGTACTGCCAACACATTGTCTCCAACCATGGAGCAAACCTCTGCACTTTTTGACTTATCCATCTTAACAATTAAATTTTTTGGATCCAAATCTTTTTCATGGCCTCGACCTTTTTCCTTTTCAGTAGCGTCTTTTCTTGCAGATGCTGCAATACTTTTTACTGGCATTTCTGTTGCCATCTTTTTAGAAGGAGATTTTGGCATGTCTTTAGGATATAAGGGGCTTACAGAAGAGCTGGTAGGTGAAGCTTTACTTATGTTTACACTTAATACATCCTGCATTTCAAATTCCCATGGACATATTTCTGCTTGAAGAGCTAAAGTATGTGGCACATTGTTATTGGAATTATAGTGGCCATCTGGTGGTGGTAATTTTCCCTCAGTGACAGGAGGGTTTGTCTTGTGCTCTTTTTCTTGTGAACTAGAACCAGTTTGTTTTGTTATCACCCCTTGATTGACTGTTCTGAGATCAACGGTTTGAGTTTTTTTTGCATTTTCATCTCTCATGGTCTGTTCATGGTTGTCCTTTCCATTAAGGTCAGATTTACCTGGGCTCTTCTGCTTTGATTGATGGTGTCCTTGTTCAGTTGTCTTTGATCGATTGTGGGATTTGCTCTTAGAACGTGATGTATGGCTCTTTTCAGAGTCCAAGGGAGCAATAGAAACATGTTTCTGAACTTTGCTTTCAGAAGGCACAGCAGTGGGTGTAAGATCATACATTTCCCAAGGACATACTTCTTCTATATCAAATTTGTCTTTAAACCCAAGGGCACCTATTGTTTTTTCAGCATCCCCCAACATCAGGTTAATTGGCTGTTGCTTCATTATTCCGATTTTGTGGACTTTTGGAGTGTCCTCAACAGGGCTTGATGTTCTATGCTGTTGTTCTAAATAATCCTCCTTTTCTGACCAAGGAGCACATTTCTGACCTTCCTTGTCATTTGAGTCTACTCTTTGATATTTATCAGAATCTTCTAAACTTTTGGTCTTTTCACTTAGTCCTAGGCTTTTATCTTTAGAGTTAGCAATAGCACTAAGTGACTTTTGTAAAACAGACATACTAGGATGCAACGGTTTTTTATCCAGGCTAAGATTGTGAGCACTTGCAGACTTGCAGACCAAGGGGACTGATTCAGCAGACACAGCTTCCAGGTCTTCAGCCTCCTGATGACCAGGCTTTTTCACATTCACTGAGTTCCGTATGGAATTTTCACACACATCAATCTTTTCTGTAGAAATTCCATTAGGTTTCTCGCTCTGTCCTCTTAAATGGTCATATGTGCTATGGGACTTTTTCAGTGAAAATTGTCTGTGTTTTGTGGAGTCTTCTTTTGATTTTGTATTATGAGTATTTGAATCCTGGTGATTTTTTTTGGTGTTACTAGTGTTATTTTTTTGATGACTATGATCTGCACCTTCTTTATCTTCCCGGGAGCACTGCCTACTGACTGACTCCGGTATTTCGGTTATCCGTCTCATAATTGAGCGCCCCAGTCCTTTCTTGGAACACCTCTTTTTCTGAAGGTGTGGATTATTTGCAATCATCTTTTTCCGCTTGTAGATCTCTAACTGCGTATAAAGTTTCTTCAACTCATCCTGCAAATTGACACAGAAAAAAAAATGTATAATTGAATGACAAATTAGACATTATAAGTGTCATTTTTACTTAATAAAAGTAGATTTTCAAGTGACCAAATATTATGCTAAACCTTCAGATAAAAATATACAGAAAATACACAGTAACATGATGTTTTGTGTCTGTAGCAAGAATGTCAGTGTATCAATCTTTTTTTTCTAAACCTTCTGTTTAGGTTGAGTTTGGTATCAGTAGAGTTTTTGTTTTGTTTAACAAGAGAAGGTGACATGGTACAAGGATGAGGTAAAATGGAAGGAAGGTTCCAGCTTAGTACACGCAATAAGCATGAAGTAATGAAAAAAGGATTTTATATAATAAAGGATGATTAAACAAATTACCAGATAATCAACATTGAATAAAATAAAATTTTACTAATCATCAATAAAAAAATCAGCAGATTTAACAGTTGAATTGAATGGCAATTCAGAAGAAATCAGGCAGTAAATGGTGGCCATTTTATCCATGCCAGAAGAGTAGAAGTTGTGGCAGAAAGTCCTAATGGTTTGGGATATAGAATTTGTATTTTTTCAGGGAGATTCTATTCTCCACAATGACCTTGAAGTTCCTCCCAGAGTGGCCAGGTAGAAGCACTTTGCAAGTAGTAACATCGCTTTGTTTTTCCTCGCCATCTATAGAGATGCACAGGAAAATTATCAATGTTTGGCTGTGGTCATCAGCAGTGATGTTCACAGCTAAACATCATGGCAGCGCTTTGCAGAAAATTGTATTGCGCCCATTAAGTTCTAATGATATGTGCTATGTACGTGTAGGATTCCCCCATATTTTAAGAACCAGCACCTGGCTGTTGTTCATTCCTGGTTTTAAAACTAGGGGTAAAAAAAATTGTGTAGGGGTCCCCTTATATTTAAAACCTGCACTGGACTCAAATCCAGCCAGGTTGTATTGTGACAGCCAGGAGACCCTATCACCGTGTCTCCCCAGCCAAAGCATTATCACCCCAAGCCGGTCAGCCCAAACATGGGATCTCAGAGGAGGTGGGGACCCCCCAATAAAGGGGTCTCCCCCTCCCAAACACCCCAGGCTTAGTCTGAAGACCGGGGCTCTTCCCCACACCCCTGGAGCATTGGGTATGGGGGTAATACTAGTGTAAAAATAAACTATTGTATTTTACAGTGGAACTACAGGTGCCAGCATGCCTACCTTTTGGCACTTGTGAAACTACAAGTACCAGCTGTAAAATAAATAGTTTAAAAAAACAACACTCACACACCATCTTTATTACATACACCTACCTCACTCACACATACTTACCTGCTGCCAGTTGATATGACCGTTTCTATATGTAGAAATCTAATGGGAGTACCTGGAAAAAGATGTTATTAGTCACCTCTGTCCTTGCGCTGGTCCCTGCAGAATTCCCGTATTTGGCAAAAACAAAAAACGAGTGACCCGATCCATGTCGGACAAGTATTGGTATATGTGTTGTCACATATACCAATACATCGGGAATGACAGGAGACGGACCTCTACGGGAAGTCCCATGGCCTGCCAGCCAATCAGAGGCCACTCTACATGTAGCAGCCGCTCATTGGTTGAGCAACCAATCAGATTCTAGCTATTATTTTCTAGAAGGTGTTAGATAAATATTAAGTAAAATCTGATGAGCAACATCTCCACTTCTAAAAACCTGCACTTTAGTAAATATACCCATTAAACTGCACTGTTTAAGGGGGGGATAGATAAATGGTTTTATTTTACTTCCTTTAATAGTTATCATTTTATTTTGTTCAGACCAGATGGTCGCTACTGGTCACTTTTTATCCAGGCAGGATCCAGGGATAGATGGTGTTAGACAGACGTATGTGTGCAGGGTACATACTTGTTAATTTTGGGTGTACTGTACACAAATACTTTATGTAGGTATATGCTTAGTTGGTTTTGTAGGACTATATATTTCTAGCACAGCAGTGAAATTTAGCCAGTTCTAGCCTGGGGTAATAGCTGAGGGAGAGACAGAATACCTGGCAACAGTCCCAATTTAGGCAACACAGCGATGATTTGAGGGGCCCATGGTCTCTACAGTCAGTATATTGATCCTGCAGGCTGGAATGCAGGAGAGCAGAGCGACTGTGAATGAGTGCTGTGTGTACCTCTTAGGGGTCTATTTACTAAGCAGTGTTAGGAGAAGTGAAGAGTGAAAGGGGATAAGGTGCCAGCCAATCAGCTCCCAACTGTCATTTTTCAAACACAGCCTGTGAGATGACAGTTAGGAGCTGATTGGCTGGCACCTTATCACTTTTCACTTCTTCTAACACTGCTTAGTAAATAGACCCCTTAATCTTGTATGTACAGTATGTTACCTCTGTTATATCAGTGTGTCACAATAATTGAGTATTCATTGTGAGTTTGCTATTTTACATAATTACAATTGTGTGGGTGACTGTCAACAGCATCTAAATTTTAGTTACTGTAGAAACTGCACTTTGCCTTAAACAATTTTGCTAAGACACAAAAACACCTATATGACGAGGCATGTGCCCTCTACTAAATAAGCACACAGCAATGTTTCATCATTGCATCCTACTGTATAATATTTATGGTCTAAACTTGAATTCATATTTACATTTTGGAATTTTCTTTAAATATTTGTATGTGTATATCAAACAATGCATGCATTACTTCTGTTTTATCATTGCGTGTACAGTATTGGTATTCCACTACACATCTGTGCATTCACGTGCATTTACTGTGGTCTAAGATACACAAGAAAAAGACAAGAACGCTGTGACAATGACGCCAGATTGTATTCTAGAAACAACATTAAGGGCCTGATTTAGAGCTTGATATTGGTATATATTTGTGGCGTAACTGTGGATTTTTCAGTACTGTTTATTTGCACCAAGATGAGCATATTCAGATTTGTTTATTCTAATTTAATACTAGTGGCCTCCTATGCATGGAGAGTAGGAATGGAGGCAGTTGGATTCAGTACCGAAAAAGTGTCTGTATATAAGTGTAACACACTCCCCAGGAGATGTGATCTAAGTACACTTGTACAAATCCTCAGATATGTTTCGTAAAGGTACTGTATATCTGTTTGCGGGCACCCATAAGGTGTAAAGATACATGATGTTGTCACCAGCAGTACCACCTAGACCAGAGGTCCCCAAACGTGGTCCACAAAGCACCCCAACAGTTCAGGTTTTAGAGATATCCATGGTTGAGCACAGGTGGTTGAATCAAATTGATTGAGGTACTAATGAACTCACCTGTGATCAAGCATGAATATTAGGGTGCCTTGAGGATCGAGATTAGTATAATGTCTACATTATGTCAAGTTGCAGCTGTCTCTCTTATATTTATGACATTTCATTACATATATTGTATACGAATAAGGTAATGCAACTGTTTACTACTAACATTGTCAAGCAGCATCTCTACTGTATGGTATGGCGTCGGCATTCACATTTGTGCAGATGTATAAATATAGCGTGTTTTTAATATGGATTTATAACGGACGTACACACCCACAATTTTTGCAAGAGAACGTTTATGCGTATGTACGGAGCACAACACGGATCCAACTTTAAATGAGGCCCTCAATGCATAGATAACATTAGTTGGACGATAAGGCTTGCAACAATGTTTCATTGTGGGAAAGTGTACAAGTGATACATAGTGCATTCCCTGCTCACTTGAGTATGTCTGCCCCCAACACTGATACCACAATCACTGCTGCTAGATCGCACATGGTCAGTTTCATCGTGTGTCTGCAATGAAAAACCAAACTGTCATGGCTCATGCACCAATGGGAACATTACATCCATTGGGGGAGATCACTATTTACAGAGAGAGCTTTATTGGCCTGTTTGTGCTCCTGTAATAAAGGGACTAAAGTTCTACATAGGTCATATGTTCACTAAAGGGCCATATTTATTATATCTCTATGCGTATACATTGCATTCATGGACACACAGCCTAAGCGGACATCCAGTAAACTACTTTCTATGCTTTAATGTGACCTCTATATTTGACTAATGTCAATTGTCCTGTTAGTCAACCTCTTGCCTATGCTTATTTTCAGCCAGCTCACTAAGCCTATGGTTTTATGGTAGATCATGCGCGCTATGGGATTGGAGCCTGATTCAGAGATGTACCCTAATGCCACTGCGGCTTCATCTTTGTATGCAGCGGCTGTGCAAAATGGTGCAAAAGCCACAGGAGGGGGTCTTATGTGCAAAGACGCCCTCTGCCAGCTTCTCTGATGCTGCGTAAAAACAACCAGAGAGAAAGAGAAACAAATGGAGGGCGCCAGAAAATGTGGGTATCAAACTAGAATGGCCAAATAATGTGATAAATAATAAATAAATCCAGCAGGACTGCTGCTTGTAGAGAGGTGCTGAACCTCACAAAGTGACTCTGATAGAGAAAAGAAGAAAGAAAAGAAGCTCAGTGCAACTGACAAGATATATAATATATATATATATATATATATATATATATATATATATATGGGTTGTTTATTAATAAATTGATAAATATTATACGGTGGGTGTCAAGTTCAGAAATAAACAATCAACAATAAAATGAATAAATATAGAACATATATAAATAAATCAAAGTTGATGTAAAAAAATTGAGCAGCTCTATATGCCAAGGATCAGATCCTTACAAAGGTAAAAAAGGACATTTGAAGTTGTGATCACACTAAAAAAACTGATAAAAAAAAACACACAATGGGCAATGGTGGATACAAGGTATCATAGAGTCTCATAGATGTAACTTTGAGAATTGTAACCACTTGTTGCTAAATCCAAATGTAATCCAAGACACTGAGGGGCCTATTCATCAACACTAAAATAAAGTTTTTAAGGACATTTTCCTTAAGTAACATTATTTTGGTATTCATGAACAGACTTAGCACAGGAGATATCACAGATATCTCCTTGCTAAGTTCCCCTGCGTTAATTTCCACACTCCCCATACATTAGTATGGGGATGTGGAAATTGTGGTATTCATCAAATTCCGAAAATTATGAATTTTCGGAATTTGATGCAGTTACTATTAATAGCAGAATCGACTTACCTGTATCCGCATGTGCAGGTCCCCCGACGAGTCCCTCCGGCGCTCTGCTCCGTCCTCAGGCTCCGGAGGCTGGTCGGACATGTGTGCTCCCCAGCAGAGCACAAGAAAGTTTTGAAAAAAAAAAAAAGTTTTTTTTTTTTTTTATTTCTAATCTGTCATGTGGTCTGCTGTGAAACCACATGACAGACCAGCAGGACGGAGCCGGAGGCTGCTGCGCGGGCAGGTAAAGGGGTGGGGGGGGTGGGTACACAAACTTAACGCATCTGTAGGCAGTGCTGCGCATGCGCTGGTTTTACAGATGTAACAGCGCATGCGCAGCACTGTTTCCAGATGTGATGAGGTAGTGTAGGCAGGGAAAAGTATCTATTTCCCGAAAAGCTGTCATCGCACAAATGACAGCTTTTCGGAATAGATACTTATGGAGAGGTGGAATGATGAATTCCACATATAATTAGGTAGAACTCCATGAGAGTTCTAAACCTAATTATCTCCAGGGAATTTTTAGGTTTAATGAATAGGCCCCTCAGTGTAGTAAATAGGTTGTGTAAACCGTTAACACTGACACACCAGAGATAACAAACTTCCAGATCCTTAATAAGCAAAGTTCCTCTCATAGTGGTAATATTTGTGAGGGGAAAAAAAAGACTCACTCGGTCTGTTCGTAAAGTAGCTCGTTTAAGTAAGGAACCTTATAATCGGGAAGGGGCCCGGGCCTGGTCGTGAGGGAAAATCCCAGCAAACTGTCTCCTACACAGCGTCCCCGGCTAGGTGAGAGACATCTACAGCAGTGGAGCCGAGGGAATGGAGATCTGTCGGATCTATGCTGGACACCGACGAATATATTGATCTCCAAGTGGAACATGAGGTAAGCTATATGTGGGGGAAAGCCCAACAGGCTAACTCCTTGGCAGTGTCCCGGGCTGGTGAGTGGAAGTTGTCCGCAGTAAGTGGAGCCGAGGGACAGAGTGTCTGCCGGATCGGCGGGTCTCTCTTCCAGCAGTGCAGTGCAAACCGGTGGGTGAATCAAAATGCTGCTACATGTAGTGGAGACTGAGCTGACGTCACAAAAAGGTAATGTGCTGCTTGATGCGTTTCTCAGCAGTAAGCTGTTTCTTCAAACGCAATAGTGGTCTGTAATGAGTGCCTCTCTTTTAAGACACCAGCTGGCCAATGATGTGGAATGAATATAAATTAAACACCAGTTTCCAGTTTCAGACCAATTAGGCACATGTCTCTAGAAGGATTGGTTATCAATTGGAGGCATTGAACACAGAAAAAAACAAATATACATATAAATAAATAGATGAAATATATGAAATATGCACATGGATATCAGAGGGAATCATTCATTAAAAATAAATAAATAATAATGAAAAAGCAAATAAAAAATAAAAAAAAATGAAAAATAAACAAGATAAAAATAAAAAATAAATTTTTAATTATTAAGCTAATAATTAATATATAGAAAAGTTTAAGTGGATACCTGGTTATATCTAAAGTGGATGAACCCCATAAATAATATAGAAGAAAAACCATTATATTGTTATTTTTATTTACTTATTCATTATTATTTATTTACTTTTAATGAATGATTCCCTCTGATATCTGTGTGCATATTTAATCTATTTCATCTATTTATTTATATTTATGTTTGTGACGTCAGCTCAGTCTCCACTACATGTAGCAGCATTTTGATTCACCCACCGGTTTGCACTGCACTGCACTGCCGGGAGAGAGACCCGCCGACCGGCGTCCACTACAGATCCGGCAGACACTCTGTCCCTCGGCTCCACTTGCCGCGGACAACTTCCACTCACCAGCCCGGGACACTGCCAAGGAGTTAGCCTGTTGGGCTTTCCCCCACATACAGCTTACCTCATGTTCCACTTGGAGATCAACATACTCGTCTCGTCGGCGTCCAGCATAGATCCGACAGATCTCCATTCCCTCGGCTCCACTGCTGTAGATATCTCTCACCTAGCCGGGGACGCTGTATAGGAGACAGTTTGCTGGGATTTTCCCTCACGACCAGGCCCGGGCCCCTTCCCGATTATAAGGTTCCTTACTTAAACGAGCTACATTACGAACAGACCAAGTGAGTCTTTTTTCCCTCACAAATATTACCACTATGAGAGGAACTTTGCTTATTAAGGATCTGGAAGTTTGTTATCTCTGGTGTGTCAGTGTTAACGGTTTAATCAACCTATTTACTACACTTAGTGCCTTGGATTACATTTGGATTTAGCAACAAGTGGCTACAATTCTCAAAGTTACATCTTTGAGACTCTATGATACCTTGTATCCACCATTGCCCATTATGTGTTTTTTATCAGTTTTTATAGTGTGATCACAACTTCAAATGTATTTTTTTTTTTTTTTTACCTTTGTATGGATCTGATCCTTGGCATATATAGCTGCTCAATTTTTTTACATCAACTTTGATTTATTTATTTATATTTGTTCTATATTTATTCATTTTATTATTGTTGCTTGTTTATTTCTGAACTTGACTCCCACCGTATAATATTTATTATCAATTTATTATTAAACAACCCTTTTATATGACTATATATATATATATATATATATATATATATATATATATATCTTGTTAGTTGCACTGAGCTTCTTTTTTTCTCTGATGCTGCATCTGAAAACTGCATGAACATTGTGCATCTGAGTGACCCTCAGGTTACTCAGGATCAGTGGTGGATTTTACCTAGGGGCTGCAGCCTCCCCAGTAAAATCCACCACTTCAGTGAGCCAGCTGCATTCCATGACTGCACTGGCCACACTGTGACTGGTAGTGGCTTACCATTGGAAGTGCTATCTGCCTGTCACGCACAGGGCAGGCAGCCCCAGGTGGAGGCGTGTTTTCTCCCCCTGGGACTGCCAGTTCAGGCTGCGACTAGTAGAGAGTGGCTTCCAGTGGAAGCTGCTCCTCTGCCTTTCAGGCAGCTCTACATGGCTTCTAGGGGCTGTAATCAATACCGGTGTTTTGCGCATACGCAACATCACCACCTCTTGTGTGCATGAACAGGTCCTGGCACCTGCCAGGTCTATTACACAGATGCCTGGACCCAGTCAGGCCGGACCAGCAGCGGCAGCTCCCCTCCTGCAAGAGGATAGGAACCGCTGCTGCTAAGGGTGTGCGTCAGTGAAGCCGCGGCTGCTAGTCCCAGCATGCAAGGGTCTGTATGAACTTGAAAAAGGTCACAGGGGTGACCGAAATGCATAATTGCTCTGTTATATTTGGGATCGCTGCAGCACGTGCAGACTCTGATATGCTGGCACTAGCAGTTGCAGCGGTGAGCTCATCAGAATACCCGTCTGTCATATATTGCGGCCGGCTGGTGTGAGAGACGACTTGTACCTACAGCAGACTCTGGACATTTAATAATATATCCCAGCTATTCTGCCATTTTATAATCACAGATTATTTTCTTTTCCTTTGTTTTATTTTAATGATGCAATGTAACTTAATGCTGCTATTCTTTTACAAGTTGGTATATACTTTTATGGGATATGTATTCTGAATAAATAATTTTTATAAATACACAAAACCAGAGCCGCAGCGGGCCCGGGTACAGAGGGGGCACAGCCTATTCGTGGGAGGCATGGCCACGCCCCCTCGAGCAAAAAAAAAGTTTTGCAGTGCCACGAAGCGGTGCTGCAGACTGGGGAGTGGGGCGCTGTAAGCCAGGGGGGGCGCAATCAGTGTGATCGCTCCCCCCCCCCCACAGGCAAAGGAGACTGCTGTGGCTGCTGCTCTGCAGCCACGAGCAGTCTCCCACTGCAGCCCAGCACACGCTGTGTGCTGGGCTGCTCAGAGAGAGAGAAGGGAGGGGGGAGCAGCGCCGGACCCAGGCCCCTGCCGGGCCCCTCAGGAAGCCCGGGCACAGGTAATCTGTACCCGATCCCCCTCCTCTCGGCGCCCCTGCACAAAACACACCAGTGCAGAATTGTATTTATATGGTTTAGTGATTGTGCGAGGTGAGCAATTACCTCTTAATTATTCTGCAGCAGGCGTGGTGGTAATGTAGCTTAGGCTTGGAGCAAGCACTGAGAATAATTATTGGCCCACAATAGTTTCACTCTCTATTTCTCCGGGGCTTTAAAAGTTTATTTGCTTTGAAGTGAATCAATTAAAGATGCAAAAAAATCCTTTATCATAAATTATGGTATCTTGCACCTTCTATTCTAAACAATATTATGTTAAGGGGTCTATTTACTAAGCAGTGTTAGGAGACAGAGTGAAATGAGATAAGGTGCCAACCAATCGGCTCCTAACTGCCATGTCACAGGCTGTGTTTGAAAAATGACAGTTGGGAGCTGATTGGCTGGTACCTTATCACTTTTCACTCTGTCTCCTAACACAGCTTAGTAAATAGACCCCCTAATGTGCTTAAATTAATTTATGCAGCATGAAAGTGCCCCTGCAAATGGCTTGAAGATGTTGGCAGCTGTTGCCAAGCATAAAGGACACTACACCTAAATTACAGAAGAGAAGTACTCTAATGCCTGTTTTTTCCTGCCCTTTGGGACTCGGTGATATGAGCTGTGAAGAGAGATGAATATATATCACCATACTTGTCCTCTCCAGGAGAAGCATCTGGCCACTACGGGGGGGCGGGAGCTGAACTTCTATGTCATTAGGCCCCGCCATCATCACGACAAACTGCCGCAAATCAAGGAGCCGTGAGGAGCCGGCAGGGCTAAATGATGAAACGTTGCATCGTTTAGCAATGCCTCCTCCATACGGAGCTACAATTCCCTGGCAATTATTTCCCCATCCTGCCCACTTCACTAGTTGGGATGCGGGAGATCAGGACACTCTTCCGGGGGTACTGTGGAGCTACCCAAAAATTTGGGAGCCACCCGCAACTTCCAGGAGAGTAGATAAGTATGTACATCGCACGGGAAATAAAATAGTCCCACCCTTATATCCTCCGGGTCCAAGCTGTGTTCACTCCATGCCGAAGTGATACTGCTATTTAGGTAAGATCCAGATCTGCCCATGTCTAGTTCATCTTCGTAGGCCTCAGCGGCTATGTCATCTCTTGGGTTGTTATGCGAGTGTGAAAACTAGGAGAGAAAGAAATATAATTAATGACATAACATTATTATTCCATACTCATCTGTATGTGCTTTACAGAACTGGTAGACATTGGAGATAAACAGCCTAAACTTTGAAAATTCCAAATATTGACTTGAATATTAACATATTAAATACTTTAACTTGTCCAAAATTTATTTTGGAGCCCAGAACAGCTAATGGACTTCATTCAGCATTGTTGTTATGTTCTGATCAAAATTGCCACAGAACTGGCACAATAGTTAAACAACGGTTTATACAGTACTGTATAAACGGGCATTGCTAAATTCTCTCCCATTTCTGGTAACACATGCTTGAATAAATCAGGCAGAGTTGAGTTATTTTATAGCTACTTTCAGAATCTTTAGTTAGGTTACAGAGGTTTAGTAAAGCAGGTTAAAGCGAAAAACAAATTTAAACTTACATTTGGGGTAGTGAAACAATATAAAGCCAGGCTACTATTAGTTCTTGCAAGTGGATGTGACATTTTTATGTAAAGGCAGATAAACAGGTGAGCTTAATAGCTGTTACATGATTTTACCAGAGAACAACTAAGGGGAAATTTACTAAGCAGTGGGTTTGCGAAACCGCTGGGATTTTGTCATTTATACGGAAGCTTTGCATTTGGTTGATTTACTAAGATTGAAAAAAATAGAGTGCAGCCATTCATTTAAATGCAAATAGCTTCATCAGAGGCATGCCCCTGTAATGGAGAAGAGTGGAGGGGTGTTGGTAAAATGATAAAGTGCTAGCAGAGAGTGTAGAGGACACACCGGGGGGATAGGGTGCAATCATGTTGTTTGTATTTACTAAAATATGGCAGAATGGTCCTCACTGAAAATATAAACACCTATAATGTGAGCTGGAAGAAATATGTGTGTATACATATATATTAGCTGTTGCCCGCAGCTACGCCCACATTGAAATCGCTTCTGCCAACATATTTTCGAGGTGTTCTAGTTGTATTGCTTAACATAGGGGCCCTGACGCGGGAGTAGCCCACATGACCAGCAGCGCTATACAGACTGATGGCAGCAGCGCCTTCACCCAACACTCACACCAGGGGCGTATTTATAATGGGTGCACCAATGTGCCGGTCACATTGGCCCCTGGGTTCAGAGAGGACCCACACTGCACACCCTGAGCCCATATTTTTAATACTTACCACTCCGCCGCTGGAGTCCCACTTCGGCGCCGGTATCAGCGCTGTCAAAATCACTTGGAAAATGGCAGCCACGGCCACTTTCCCAGCGTTTTGCACATGTGCAGTAGGGAAAATACCGGAAAAATGGCCGCGGCGCCATTTTCCCATTGCCCGCGCTCTAGTGCCCAGAGTCTGCCGGTGCGGAGCTGGACGCCGGAGACAGAGACCACACACGGGTCCCCTACTCTTTTGCAACGTCCAACTCACACCAATGTCACTCTGTGCCCTGTGCACAGATGGCTCTCTAGCCCATCCTACTCAAGTGAACTTTGGCCGAAAGCACCTCTCCCTCCACCTCTTACCGGCCGCGGGCATGGTGCCACACCTCTCTCTTGCATTGATAATGCCAATATATTTTGTTTTTGTTATTGCTCAGCTTTAACTACTGATTCAGTAGTTTTTGCACCAACTTGGAACAAACATTAGGACACAATGTTCTTATTATATTAGTATAGATTACCTTGGGTATTAACAATAGCCCCACAGTCACAGTCACAGTGAGATGAGTGTGAACAAAAAATAGCATCAACATCCAGTCTGGCTGAAGTCTTGCTGCGAGCACAAACCTGTAATAAAAATAAATAGAGTAATAAATATATACTGTACATTGTCGTTCATATTATTTATTCTGCAAACATTCACTGCTGCATATCTTAAGAATTATTGGTTTTTCTATACCACAGATGCAGAGCAAATACCAGAGAAAACCAGATTAATACTGCATGGGGAAAAATGGCAACATATAAATCTGATAAACCTGAATCTTAGGACATTATTAGGTATTTTGGAGGTCCAACTCGGTCCTCAGGACCCCACACAGGTCATGTTTTCCAGATCGCCCAACAAGCACACAGGTGTTTTAATTACTCACTGACACATTTTAAAAGATCCACAGGTGGAGCAAATTATTTAATTTGTGATTATGTGAGGAGACCTGGAAAACATGCACTGTTTGGGGTCCTGAGGACCGAGTTTGAGAACCTGAGCAATAAGGCAATGGTCAAATAGCAAAACAGAAATTAGTAACAAATTGTATATATCCGGTAATCCTAATCCAACCTATGCAACTGCATACAGTTTGGGATTGTTCCAAAGATCCTAAATTTATCTGGGATTTTATTATAAGTGTTTCAGGGCCAGATTCTAAGATGAATACAATCTGACTGAAACCGTTGAATAAGCTTCTAAAGAACAAGGTATATACAGTAAAGTGGTTCAGCATCTTTTATTTCCCTAGAGAGCAGGCAGTCTGTGCTCTAGAAAGGTCTGCACAAGGTAGAATTAAATGTATTCTGATGCCTGCTTTGTATCTGGTTTTATTGATTGATAGAGCAATGATTTTATTTCATTTATTCTCATTCATGCTTCAGTCCCACTGTAAGGACAAATAATATCAACTAACAGACAACAATCCTTAACCCATATAACCCAACAGTCCAGATTTCCTGAATCAGGATGGTGGCATGGTCACATCACAATGTGGATTTAGGTAGGCCTCCTAAGACATTCCTAAGAGCACTAGGTTGCCCAATACTCCCCTTGCATGGCACCCATTTGGCGCTGCTCTGCTATGGAGATACCACCCAACTTTCCCAATCACAGTACAATGCTTCCCAATCATGATGAACAGAGGGCCTGATTCAGACCTGGTCGCAAGCGCTTAGCACTCGCAACCAGGCCGATGGTGGCCCAGAGCCGGCTCCGTCGTGCACATGCAAGAGACCCGGATAGCGACGGGCAATGCGTCGCTCCGGGTCTCACACCAAAGGGGGTGTGCTGTCGATGTTGAGTGACAGCACGCCCTTTTTGGTGGGCGGGCCGGGGGGTGGCTGCTCAAATGGAGGCGTTCCCATGTGAATGCCTACCATTTGGGTCCGGCCCCACTGACATCACAAGTGATGTCAGTGGAGAGATTCCGGCTCTGTTAGAGCCGAAATCTCTCTGGGGCTTGCGGCCACGAGACCCTATGTCGAAGCTGAATAATTGGCTAAGACAAGTTCAGGTTAAAATTTAATCGCGGCGACGCCATCTTGCGATTGGCCGCAAGACGCCATCTTGAAAATGAGATCGCAAGACGCCATTTTGCGAATGGCCGCCTAAGCGCCATTTTAGACAAACTCACATTTTAGTACATGTGGCGATAATACTAATAGCACCATGCGTTTGCATCTTTCACCATTTCTCATACACACACTAATACACAATTGCGCTGTTAACTAGTCGCATATTAGCGAATGCATAGGACTTTGTATGAAACCGCTGTTTTATTAGCTTTATGCGCACACATCTGCCCCAAGTTAACTAGCGTCCTTATTTTAAACCCTGAATACCCATACATTACATTTTCACACATAAGGTTCAATAAGTTCTAAAGTATATGATTTAAGTTGGTTCAGTTAGTTTAAATGCTGAGAAATAAAGATATTTGATAACTAAGGTATTATACATGCTAAACAAGTCATGTTTGGAGTTGTACTGATGCGTATCCTTTTTACAGTATTCCGGTGTTATCGGTGGGGAGATCGCATCATGCATTCCCGAGTTATGGATCGCAGAGCCTACAAGCAACAAAATGTATATTTTAGAAACAACTGGTAGGATGCTACGGGAGGCGTGAAGAGGAAGACCCCCAGCTGTTAGAGGCAGGGAGAGTCTGTTTGAACCAGCCTGTTAAATGTGTTGTAACAGATGCTTCACCCCTGAGAACCAATGATATCAGCAACAGACTTCCCTATTGTCCTGTATATTCTGGGGGGGTATAAATATGAGTGCACGAATGCTGGTTCTGGGTCTTCGTGCTGAATGCTGAATGACGAGGGGTCTCTTGCTGATGCCTATCTCTGGGTCCGGAAGCGCCTGCGTATGTATACTGTACTTGCGGTCTGTATAATTTCCTTTTGTGCCTAAATTGTGTCTTGATCAATTGCATGTAACTGTCTGAACTTTTACCTGAATATCACTTGTGCTTTGGAACCACAGATTCCACGTCTAAGTCTTTATTTATGGTATGACTGCGTATGCAAACTAGCGTCATCCTTAGAAGGTATTGGCAGGACATTAGAAGGTATAGGAAGGTGTGTATAGAGGTTCTGACCCAGTTTCGTTAGTTGGGGGCTCGTAGTGAAGTCACTTACCTGCTCACACGGTACATACGGCCATCGATATTTCAGCAAAGGGTGGAGTGGCCACATGCAGGGTTTGCCTGCAACCGCTTTGTGCTGAAAG